>CM040121.1:151461506-152823161 GCA_022559845.1 Amorphophallus konjac
TCATGAAGGATAATTAGTTTTCAGAAATTAAAAATAATTAACGCCCTGGATTAGGGCGTTGCGTTTGTAAGTAACGCCCCCGTGGGAGGCGTGTCTTTTCTGAGTTGCAGGTTTAATGCCCGAGGGCTATGAAAAAAATCAAGAAAAAAATATAAATAAAATAAAAAAAATGGAATTGGGGAGGGGGAGCCTACCTTCTTGTGCTTCTGGGGTTGTGGCCGGGGTAGCGGTCGTCTGGGCCGCCGGAGTTGCCCCCGGGGAACGACCGCCGCCGTGGGCGGTGGTCCTTCTTCTTCTCCATCATCTTCTTCTCCATCTCCTTCTTCTCCATCTTCTTCTCCTTCTTCTCCACCTTCGTCTTCTCCTCCTCCTATCGCTGCTTCGTCGGCGTCGTCGCCGCCGGCCACCACCGGCTCTTCTTCAAAAGCCACGACGGCGAGCTCCTCCACGGAAAGTTCTTCCTCTTGGGCGTGGGAGGCATCGAGATCGACCACATCTGGGGCGCTGACTCTTTGGCGTTTGGCCATGGCTAAGATTGAGAGAATGTTTGAGAGAATGAGAGAGAGAGTTTGAGAGAGAGGCTTTGAGGGCTTCGGTTAGGGTTTGCAGAGAAAAGGGGTGAAATGAGAATGGAAGGAGGAAGAAGAAGGGGCCCGACGGCTTTTGGGTTTCGAAAAGAAGACACGCCCTAATGGGGGGCGTTTACAATGAAAGTCACGTCCATTCCTTGGGCGTTTTATGAAAGTTGACGACGATGATTAAGGCGTTAATTTCTTTTGCATGGGGAACGATAACCGTCGTCAGACGCATTGAATGGGCGTTGATTGATGTGAGAGAAGTCATTATTGCTGTTAAAGTAACGCCTCTTGTAAAGGCGTGTTACACTTGAAACGTGACCAAGGAAAAGGCGTTATTTTGGAAGAGTCAACGATTATATTCTTTTGGTTTGAATCTAGTCACGCCTTGTCTGAGGTCGTTATTTAAAGTTACGCCCACTCTGCAGGCGTCATCTGTTGACAAAGGCCCACTGGAAGCGCCTTTAGGTAAGGCGTGTATTTGTGAATTCACGGCATTCTTACAGGCGTTATTCACAACAGCACAGTTTTTTGGATGATTTCGATCATAATCACAGTGGCAGTTGGCTCAATCAGAAAACAATCTTTATTATTTTGAAAAGAGGAACTACAATGACTAATGAGCCACTTTGGGCCTTAATTTTCTCAATGAAGTTACATAATTTTTCCACTGTTCTTTGTCTTCGTCCAAGTCTTCTACAGGTTGATGAAGCTTGCTTAGCCTCCATAGAGCTTGAATGGTGATAACCTCCTCACCATCTTCATTGTTGCCTAGATCCCTTGATTTGATTGGAGGAAGATGAGAGATGTCTTCTAAGTGTTGCCTTGGGAGCCCAAGCTGAGGAAGGCACCGGTGTGCATTATATAAAACGAAGTCCGAAGCACCGATAAGACGAAGGTCCGTCCCGATGGAGAAGCGTGCACGAAGTTCCTGCATTTTGAATACACCCGGGGCACAAGTAAAAAGATTCTTTGGCATTACCTTTAAGTGCTCCCTCCAATCCCCTCTCTTCTTGATTTGAGGAATCCGGTTGGTCACTCTATTGCTTATGCCTAATGAGCCGGTTATATATGAGAGTGGGCTCTTTGAGAAAATTCTTGAAGGTTGTTGGGCTTCGTGGCATGAGTCGAATTTGAAGTGTAGATCAACCCAACTTGAGAGTGCTAGCATGCACCCGTAAATGGGCCTTACCATGGACGCCGCTGTAAGCCCGCTATAGAGATATGCTAGGATCGCCGGTCCAACTCTCTCTTCTTCCCATAAGCTCACCACTGCGCTCAATTGGGACTCCTCTAGAAAGTCCTCCGTGGATGGGAATAGGAGTGCTCCTGCCAAGCACACCACGAAGGCTTTGGTCACTCTTTCTATCTCCTCTTCCTCTTTAGCTTGATCCGCTCTCTTGTACACCCACGAGGCGAGCTTCAAGTGGTTAACTCCTTTAGTGACCTTGATTTGGTTCACTATATTCGGGCTAGGTATTAACGAGGTTACCAACTCGTGGGAGGAGATGGGCCTTGGCATGATGGCCATCTTTTCTTCTTCTCCGTGTTTCATCCTTTTCAAGCCTAGGATCATCTCTACTTCCTCCAGCAAGATGGTGGCCTCAAATGTGGAAAATAAGAAAGTATGGGTGGATGGGTGCCATGTCTCAATCAATGCTCCTATGGCAGCCCAATCTATGTGGATTTGATCATAATGCTTGGCATGGGTTATCAACCCCAAGAGATGCCATCTAGCTACATATACCCTCATGTCAGAAGAGAATTTAGAGAGGAGGAGGGGCAGCCACTTTATCTTTGTGAACCTCCTAGCTCCGGGCATATTTGGATAGTCCTTTGGAAAGCAAAAGCAAGAACAAACAGAGCAGAAGAGATGAGAAGAAAGAACAGTGATGATATAAGGATGAAAGAAAGAGCAAAAGCAGTTAGCTTACTTGGTTTAATGCTATTCGGCTGCTTATGTGCCCGTTGATCTCAGTAAGTCTGGGAGTAGAAGCCTTCGACCTTTTGATGACTCTGTCCATAGCCGCTGCAGAAGAAGCTCGAACGGCAGAACTTGCAAGCAGAAGCAATAGCAGAAGATTTCCGAGGGTTTGATTTGATTATTTCTTGAGGGAAGCCTACCTTTAATATAGAAGGTTGAACCCTAAGTTTGTTCGGAATTACAGTGTTTAATTGGCATTAGAACTGTGTTTTGCTCGCGATTTGGAAACGGAAGTTTGTGGTTAATTAACGCCTTTGGTATGGGCGTCAATTTCTTAAATTGACGACCTTTCTTAAGTCGTGTTTTATGTAACGCCCTCTCATGGGACGTTTTCTTCTTGAGCTATGGTTGCTGTTAACGCCTTTATGAAAGGCGTGTTTTAAAAAGGACGCCCTAACGTCGGGCGCTTTTCATGATTTTGACGCCGTTAGGTGCAGGCGTGTTCTTGTGAACTTATGGGTTTGGTTTTTTTATATATGTTTTGATGAACTTAAGTGCTGTTATTTTATTGAAATTGTTTTATTTAAGCACTTATGATCATTTTTTTGGAGAATCAAGACTATTTATGATCATGAAAGGACTAATAAGTTTTAAAGTACAGAAGTTTCCAGGATTCGAGGCGTTTGGATCACTCATAGGAGCAACATCTTGCCACCTTGTATCTGTTTCTTGTAAGCATTGTTACTATATGATATCTACGCTATTATATTATGTCAAGGACCTTGTGGTTCTGATGAACCTGAAATTTGAGTTCCCCTTCATTAAAAAAAAAAAAAAACGATGACGATTTCAGGAGAATCTTGATCACACGGATAGGCCGTCGAGTTGTTAAAAGTTTGGGACGATGGTTCCACTTTCTGAGTTGATACGTGGACAAACGGGCTTCGGCTTAGTGTCAGCTCAGAGATATGGATTCTTGACCAGACCTAAACAGCTTAGCAATATTATCCTTGATTATTTTCTATTTTTAGTTTGTTTTAACCTTTTCTTTTAGCCCAGCATGCATCATGTAGGACTTTGAGTTTCATGCTGAAAATCTTCATATTATGGCAATAATGAAGTTCACTCGCTCTTGATTGAATTGACATGAGATATTCCACTTTAAATCAAGTACTTCGTTCTATTTGAGGCTGTTCAGGCTGATTCCTTGAAAGTGTTCCTTTTGTTGGATCTTTATCCCAATTCTCTTTACTTTTCTGCAAAATTTACCTTGGTTGCAGCATGTCCACATTGGCTGGTAATCGCTCTCCAATGGTCTTTCCCTGTCGTGCCCACGCGCACACCCTTTATTATTTAGTTTAATCTCCTTTTATCCAACAAATCGATTGTTTCCTTGGAACCACTCAGAATTGTTTCACTCAGAATCTTGGAAAGATTTCCAATGCTTAGTGTCTGAGGCGTGTCACATCACACCTTGGCGTCTCCTTATCAGTTCGTTCCACTTCAACCCTTTCATTACACTTCGCTCCATTTCCGTCTCACTCCCTTGCAAAGCAGACGCCAAGGCGGGACAGCTGTAGACACGCCAAAATTGACGTTTTGTTGATCAAATCTTATGTTATTATATAAATGCCCCAAGTGGACTTCAATATTCCTATAACATAAAGTTTTTCTATTTTTGTGAGTTTTTCTGCATTTTTCCTGTATTTTTGTGAGTCACGACTTGATTAAGGGCGTTAATTTCACAAATAACGACCTGTTGTAGGGCGTTTTCAAAGAAAGGACGACCGTAGATGAGGGCGTCAATTCCTGGTGTTATCCCTTAATTTCTGGAATTATCTATTTTCAAAATAAAAGGCATTTTGTGAGTAACGCCTTTCCTCAGGGCGTGATTTTAATTAACGCCGTTATCTCAGGCGTGTTATCTCAGTTTTCAAACAGAGGAACGTTTTTTATTTCCAAAATTAAATCCAGGAAGAAACGCCCTTTTCTAGGTCGTTTTTCAAGAAACGTCTCTGTGAAGGTCGTCAATTCATAAATAGACGCCCTGTATTAAGGCGTGTTTCACTCCAGAGTCCGTCTTTTCCCCATCTTTCCCTCACAGTTCCCTGCTGTCTTTGGACTCTTGCCCAATCTTAATCCTTCCTTGGATGCCTCATTACCCGTTCTTATCAATTCCCTTGTTTGATCACATCCGATTGACACTATAAAAGAAAATCTGGTTTGATCGTGTAAAAGGTTAACAACAACAACAACTCAAAAGGTTGAAGATTTTTAAGTATTCAAGCACGCAGAGCTTCCTCTTTCGAGCATTGTTTTTTTTTTCATCCCTCTGCATCCGTCCAGCGTCTCTCCGGTTCCCTTTACTCTCGTCAGGGAGAGCAGGGCGATATATATATATAGCTTGTTTGTTGTTCATCATATTTTGGCATCACTATTGTCTCCTGTCGTCAGTTCTTTTACTGCATTTAGCATGTTAGCTCCTTCCCTAGTTCTCTGCTAGGGGTTCTAAAAAGAAAACAAAAGAGAGGTGCGCATGTTAACGTCGTTTCATCATTTTATGTTGTTTGTTTTCGGAGTGGTATTACTGCACTTTGGCTGATCCCCTTTCTTTTGCTTGTCTTTCATTGTCTTTCTTACAAGGTAATCAATCAAGAAAACCCACTTCGTCGGCCGGCCGATTGGAGTTGGAGGAGGAGATCCACATTCATCCCGCATCCCATCTTTCACCAGGTACATGCGATCTTATTCTTTTTTTTTTATTGAGGTAAACCCTCTGGCGATCACACACTCCCCTTGTGCACCTTGTGCATTGTTTCATCTCCACCATTATTTAATGTTTCCCTTTTCTCTTCCTTTTTAACCTTTCCCCAAAGTGTGGATTTTAAAGGAATCCACAAAGTGCTGTTATTTTATTGAAATTGTTTTATTTAAGCACTTATGATCATTTTTTTGGAGAATCAAGACTATTTATGATCATGAAAGGACTAATAAGTTTTAAAGTGCAGAAGTTTGCAGGATTCGAGGCGTTTGGATCACTCATAGGAGCAACATCTTGCCACCTTGTATCTGTTTCTTGTAAGCATTGTTACTATATGATATCTACGCTATTATATTATGTCAAGGACCTTGTGGTTCTGATGAACCTAAAATTTGAGTTCCCCTTCATCAAAAAAAAAAAAAATGATGACGATTTCAGGAGAATCTTGATCACACGGATAGGCCGTCGAGTTGTTAAAAGTTTGGGACGATGGTTCCACTTTCTGAGTTGATACGTGGACAAACGGGCTTCGGCTTAGTGTCAGCTCAGAGATATGGATTCTTGACCAGACCTAAACAGCTTAGCAATATTATCCTTGATTATTTTCTATTTTTAGTTTGTTTTAACCTTTTCTTTTAGCCCAGCATGCATCATGTAGGACTTTGAGTTTCATGCTGAAAATCTTCATATTATGGCAATAATGAAGTTCACTCGCTCTTGATTGAATTGACATGAGATATTCCATTTTAAATCAAGTACTTCGTTCTATTTGAGGCTGTTCAGGCTGATTCCTTGAAAGTGTTCCTTTTGTTGGATCTTTATCCCAATTCTCTTTACTTTTCTACAAAATTTACCTTGGTTGCAGCATGTCCACATTGGCTGGTAATCGCTCTCCAATGGTCTTTCCCTGTCGTGCCCACGCGCACACCCTTTATTATTTAGTTTAATCTCCTTTTATCCAACAAATCGATTGTTTCCTTGGAACCACTCAGAATTGTTTCACTCAGAATCTTGGAAAGATTTCCAATGCTTAGTGTCTGAGGCGTGTCACATCACACCTTGGCGTCTCCTTATCAGTTCGTTCCACTTCAACCCTTTCATTACACTTCGCTCCATTTCCGTCTCACTCCCTTGCAAAGCAGACGCCAAGGCGGGGCAGCTGTAGACACGCCAAAATTGACGTTTTGTTGATCAAATCTCATGTTATTATATAAATGCCCCAAGTGGACTTCAATATTCCTATAACATAAAGTTTTTCTATTTTTGTGAGTTTTTCTGCATTTTTCTTGTATTTTTGTGAGTCACGACTTGATTAAGGGCGTTAATTTCACAAATAACGACCTGTTGTAGGGCGTTTTCAAAGAAAGGACGACCGTAGATGAGGGCGCCAATTCCTGGTGTTATCCCTTAATTTCTGGAATTATCTATTTTCAAAATAAAAGGCATTTTGTGAGTAACGCCTTTCCTCAGGGCGTGATTTTAATTAACGCCGTTATCTCAGGCGTGTTATCTCAGTTTTCAAACAGAGGAACGTTTTTTATTTCCAAAATTAAATCCAGGAAGAAACGCCCTTTCCTAGGTCATTTGTCAAGAAACGTCTCTGTGAAGGTCGTCAATTCATAAATAGACGCCCTGTATTAAGGCGTGTTTCACTCCAGAGTCCGTCTTTTCCCCATCTTTCCCTCACAGTTCCCTGCTGTCTTTGGACTCTTGCCCGATCTTAATCCTTCCTTGGATGCCTCATTACCCGTTCTTATCAATTCCCTTGTTTGATCACATCCGATTGACACTATAAAAGAAAATATGGTTTGATCGTGTAAAAGGTTAACAACAACAACAACTCAAAAGGTTGAAGATTTTTAAGTATTCAAGCACGCAGAGCTTCCTCTTTCGAGCATTGTTTTTTTTTTCATCCCTCTGCATCCGTCCAGCGTCTCTCCGGTTCCCTTTACTCTCGTCAGGGAGAGCAGGGCGATATATATATATAGCTTGTTTGTTGTTCATCATATTTTGGCATCACTATTGTCTCCTGCCGTCAGTTCTTTTACTGCATTTAGCATGTTAGCTCCTTCCCTAGTTCTCTGCTAGGGGTTCTAAAAAGAAAACAAAAGAGAGGTGCGCATGTTAACGTCGTTTCATCATTTTATGTTGTTTGTTTTCGGAGTGGTATTACTGCACTTTGGCTGATCCCCTTTCTTTTGCTTGTCTTTCATTGTCTTTCTTACAAGGTAATCAATCAAGAAAACCCACTTCGTCGGCCGGCCGATTGGAGTTGGAGGAGGAGATCCACATTCATCCCGCATCCCATCTTTCACCAGGTACATGCGATCTTATTCTTTTTTTTTATTGAGGTAAACCCTCTGGCGATCACACACTCCCCTTGTGCACCTCGTGCATTGTTTCATCTCCACCATTATTTAATGTTTCCCTTTTCTCTTCCTTTTTAACCTTTCCCCAAAGTGTGGATTTTAAAGGAATCCACAAGGGGCTGGCCGGGTGCCAAGTGAGGCACTGGGTTATTCCCTCTCACAAACCACGGTGAACGCACGGAAGTGGAGCACTCCGGGGTCGGGCGCTCTCTCTCGCTTCCGACGGAGCAATTTTGTGAATATTAAAGGAACAAGACTGATAATGGGAGCAAGGGCTAGAGCTTACCTGGTTGGTTTGAAGAAACCAACCCCGTTCGGAGACGATGGGCGAGCGGGGAAGTGTGGGTTCCCCGCACACTGCGTCGATGTAGCTTGAGTCCTGCTAAATAGTACATGCACTACACCTCACGCAGGAGGGTGGATCTCGGGGTGGGGAAATGGGCTTACACACAAACACTACCTCCACACAGGGAGGGGCGGTAAGCCAGCCAGGCGGGAAGGAAAGAGGGTTAGAACCCGAGCCGATACGCCTCTTCGGGGTTCTGCCCGCCAGATTTTCCTGCTGATAGGAACTCGCTATCGGCGCTGTTGCGATCGCTCCCGGAGTTGAAAGTGGACGAGACCAACGCCAAAATGTCGGGGACTGACCCAGGATGAACCCTGAATTTCACTGGCACTAGATGTCGTAGTCGCTGGCCGGGAAAGTCGCTGGACCGGCGCTGCTTTGCTCTGCTTCGGACTGAGTTCTGGTTGTGACAGTAGGTTGATGATGATGTCACGATCGCTCCCGTGATCCAATTGGAGAAGGACCAGAATGGTTGCGAGCGTGGCCGCGTCCTCTTCGATCAGAAAGAAAGAACGGCACCGGCGGAGGTTGGGGTCGAGAGTAGCAGCCCGAGAAGTGGGAAGGTATCGGGGCAGACCCTGACTGACCTGGACGGCGTCCCGGTGGTAGAAAAATTGGTACAAATAGTTCCGAACTCAAAATGATGCCCCGCTGGCTGGGTTGGATAGGGGACCGGTGGAGGATCGTCCCGGCAAAGTGGCGAGCCAAGGGGAGCCAAGGTGTGGCCGCAGGAGCTTATGAAAGTTGCTACTGGTTGCAGTCTGGACTAGGTCTGCGCAGTCTGGGGAGAAAGATTCTCCCAGTCAGCCCCGAATTCAGAATGGAGCGGGACCACCTCGCCTGCGAATCCGTCTGGAAGACCTTTCCGGAGATGTATGGTACACTCCTAGAGACGCCAGGATGTGAGCGTGGTTGGCGCTGCAACAGGCGGGCAGAACTATGGATCTGCAGTTCCTATCTAGAAGGTATAGGGTGGGGTGAGTGGAGAGGGTTTTGGGTGGAGGGTCTAATGGTTTTGGGAGGGGGTGAGGCTGCTGACGGAGGGCTGGAGCTTGGGGAGGGGAGGGTCGATGGTGGTGGTGGGTGGTAGCAGGGTGGGAGAGAGGGGGCAGATCTGGTGAGGGGAGTGGATGGGGAGGTGGGGGCGCAAATGGGCTTGGGGGAATGGGGAGGGTTTCCTTTGGATTTGAGGGGTGGGTTAATGGAGGGGTTAATGGGGGCCTAGGGAATGGGAAGGGTTGCCTTGGGGAGGGGAAGGGGTGCTTGGGAGAAGGGATTCTCCCTTGGGAAAATTAAGGGTTGTATGGGGAAGGGGAAATGTTGCTTGGGAGAATGGAGAGGTGCCTAGGAGAGGGGAATTCCACCTAGGGGTTGGAGGGGAATTGAATGAGTGTATGGGGAAGGGGCCTTAATGAAAGGTGAATGGGGAGGAGAGAGAGAGAGAATTTTGAAATTGGGGGTGGGGAGGAGAGAGAATGGGGTTCGCCCCCTTTAGAGAGAGAGAGATAGATATAGAGAGAGAGAGCTAGAGAGAGAAGGAGGCACAATTCTTGTGGATACTTTTCACTCAATAATTCATTAGTCCTCCATGGAGGGATTGGGGCCCTATTTATAGGAAACCCTCAATTTATAAAAAGTCCTCACCTTTTGGCCCTATTCATTGAAGTGGACCCGTTAACCCACTAGGCCACCTAATGATACTTAGACTTAGATAGATGACTCACTAACTTAGGTACTTGACTCAATAAAAGGAAAATTACATGGTTAAGACTCAAAGAAAGATGTGAAAATTACATAGCTAGACTCAGAAAATCAAGATGAACACAATGGCGAGCATCGGGACCCTTGGAGAAATGGGAAGTGGTAAGCGATGTCCCCATCATACTCCCGGGTGTTGACACCCGTTTTATGACCAATAAGTTGGGTCATCTCTTTACATTATATATGATGCTCCGAGTTGTTCACTCTTCATCGAGTCTCTTTGTTTAGTTGAAGATCATTTCTTGGGTTTTGACTCCTTGATCGGATGTGGCTCTTTATGGCATTTCATTTTGACTAAAGCTTCGCAAAACCTTCATTCCTTCTTTTGAACTCCATTGATAATAACGGTCTGTCCCAGGCGCGTTTCTTCCTTCTAACGGATGGGTCCTGGGCCGTTGCTCCTTGAAGAGTCCTGAAGCTTAAGGTCTTGTTCCAAAGCTTATCCTTTGGCCTATATGTTGAATATAACGGTCTGTCGTGCAGCCGTTGTTTCATTCTGATGCCCTATGCCTTGGCCGTTGCTTTCTTTATAGAGTCATATTGTTTTGATCTTCTTCCTGTTGATCTTATCTCTTTGGGGATAAGGTTGAAAGTAACGGATGTTCCTTGATGCGTTATTTCACCGTGGCGGTCTGTCATGCAGCCGTTACTTCCTTCAGAGAGTCCTGGCAGTTCAGGCCTTTTCTCTGCTACTCCGTGGTCGAGATAAGAACTTGGATTGACGATATCTCTTCCAAATCTGATCCTCAGGACCTTCTGTTTGATTTTATGGACTCTAGGTGATATTATCTTCAAGGATTTGCTAAGAGTTATCCCTTTATCTTGCTGGATTTTCCTCTGCCCGACCTGAGGGTTTGAGGGTCTATAAATAGAACCCTTGACTTCATGCTCCAGGGGGAGAAAATTCTAGAATTTGCGACGAAGTGCTGCCGCATTTTAGAGCCACGATTGATCAAGGAGAAGTGCTTCTCACGTTCGTTTGCTGCCTGGTGAAGGGAGTATCTGTTCCTCTTGGTTCCAAAGTTCATATTTGCATATTGAATTCCTTTTCCATCTCCCTTTCATCATAAGCATTATTTCTCTCCTTTCTCCACGTTTTTCACTGGTTTTCATCATCTAAACTTCCTCCCAATCTTTTAAAATGCCCAGAGGGGTTAAAAAACCAAAACCTCCCGGTATTCCCCTTTCCTTTTGATGATATTGAGTCTATTGAAGAATTGATGCTATATTGTTGAAAGGGCTAATTTGGGTTATTTGTTCTTGTTCTCTATGTCTTTGGTAGGTTTACAGGTCCACCAGCACGAGGCCCAAGTCTTCTAGCCGGCTGGAAGAGTTGGAGTTAAAAGGATTCACGCTTTGCTACTGCAGGTTATTTGACGGCCTTGTGCAGGCGCGTCATATTCTTCCAGCGGTCTATCGAGCGACCGTTACTACACTGTGACGCACAGGGTTCTGACCGTTACATCAAGCTAACCTGTAGGTTTCTTAGATCTTTCCTCTCCCATGGGCGGGTGCTTCATCCACCTATTTCCAAGGTATTTTTAGGTCTTTGGCTTGTTTTTACTTTGGTGGCGATCACATCTTTCTTAAGTATTGGGCATTAGCTTTCTCTTTCGCATCTCACATCTTTTATTTCCTTGCTTGTTCCACCCTTTGCGGTGTGTTTCTATTTACTCCTTGCTCCACGCCCCGGCATGTGTTTTTCCTTTATTCCTTAGCTTAGTTTGTTTGAGGTAGCATGCCCATGCTACAGCTTGCTTTGGTTGCCTAGGTTCATGATCACATGTTCATAGGTTGAGTGCAGATCTTTGATTATTTGCTTGTCGTCTTGCTACATATCATCATTAAGACCCCAAGGAAAAGAAGATAGAGAAGCAAAATAAAATCAACAGATAATTTTTTTGGCGATCACGGTGGGACAGCTTGTGCCAATCGTGCTTTTGATTCCTGTTAAACCTGCCATCATCTCTTGTGTTGTTCCCCTCCCGTTTTCCTCTTATTTCCTGTTGATCCTGGTTTTCTGAGCGTTCTGACGGCCCTGTGTCCCTGCGTTGGAGTCCTCTGACGCAGGGTCATTAGACCACCATATCCATTCTGCTCGAGAGTTTTCACGGTCTTTTCCTATTACTTCTGGTTGATTTTGGCTCTCTGGCTCATTTGACGGTCCTATCTCCCCGCGTTATATTACTTCTGGCGGTCTGGTCTTCGACCGTTATTTTATTCTGACGTAGGGTTCCTCGACCGTTATACTCCAGATAGGTATGCATCCGAGGTGCATTTATTTTCACAGTTTCTGCTGTGACTCTTTGCTTGGGTGATACTTGACTTCCTCCTTGCTTTGTTTCATATCTCCATATCATTGCGTGCATCATTGTTTGTTAGATCATAGGCTAGACTTTGCATGCACTCCGGTGCACATAGGGGCATTCATACATTCATATCTTAGATTGCATTTTCCTACCTTGTTGTGAGGACCTCTCGTCTCCATATTCCTTGGGGCTGACTAGGAAATCACACCAGGGACCTCCATAAGTCCCCGCGAGCCGTGGATTCCCACACGGACGCCGGACTGGTTGTACCTTTCCCACCCCGTGTCTAGGGTTGCATAAGTGAAGGAGTGATTACACTTGGAGTCAAGCCAAGTCCCACACCCATCTCCTATTAGGAACCCATTGTTGAGAGCACATTTCAATCAATTCACTAAAGTTCCGAAGGAGAAATCACAAGAATCTTGCTGCATCATCTTAAACAACTTGGTTGACTTGGGGTGTCTTCATCTTTTATCACTTACATCTTTTGTTAAAACATCCGAGTTTGGTTACTCATTGTGTGATTGTTTGTGTTGATTGTTTGCATCGTCAAGGTTGTCCGTTGCATGTGGAGTTGTTTTCGTCCGTCCGAACCATCTCCTCAAGTCAATTCCTTCTTCACGTTCTATTCCAATCCTCTCTTCGAGTCCGCCATGGCATCATTCAATCCTCCCCGTTCCCAAGAGGACTCTCTTCCTCAAGGGCTCCTTGAAAACCCTCCTAGGGTTATCACCTTTTCTTCTGGAGAGGGGACTACCCCTCTTCCATCCTCCACTTCTATAGAAGGTGGTCAAGCTACCCCTTCTCTCTCCACTCCTTCCGCGGGCTCCATTCTTCAGATGATGGCCCAATTGGATCCGACCCAACTTCAAGTTCTTTATCAGGCCATGCAAGGGTCCAACGCATCTCCTTCTAAATCCAACCCTCCTATCGATCCATCTAGAATTAGTGGGCCCTCTGTCCAGCCCACTCCGATTGATCTCACCCCGGTCCAACCCCGGACCATCACTTTCACAGGCATGGAGACGGGCCAATCTTCCAACTCAGCCTATCAATCTTTTGATAAAGGGAAGTCACCAGTCCCTTCCTTTGCTCAGGTGGATCATCATACATCGGGCCTGATAGCTCCGCAAGTTCTCCTGGGCCCTTCAGATTTCTTGCGCCCTCAGCAAGGGGTGGCTCAAGCCCATTCTAATCTGGGCCAGTCTCAGGCCCAATATCCTTCTTATGGCCCCCCCATCTCTACTGTTTATCCCTCCACTCCTACCTATGGGCTTCCACCTTCTGCCACAATCGTTCCATCTGCTCCTCAAATTCAATCAGCGTCCTTCACTACCCCTGCTCCCTCCCGAGAGCAGGACTTGCTTGATAAATGGGCCACCATGCAGCAACAACTCGATTTCCTCCAGAAGCGGGTTGGCCCACAATCTTTGGCAGATATTCCTGTCCCGAGCTTTCAGAACATTCGGTTCCCTCCGCAATCAGAGCTCCCCAGCTATCGCAAGTACGACGGGAACGGTAATCCCTTCATTCATGTGAGGGATTTTCTATATGAGTCGGCGCAGTTCCAATATGATGATCGCCTTATGGCGTACTTATTCCGCCGATCTTTGGATGGTGTTGCTCTGGAGTGGTTGAAGCTGAAAGTTTCAAGGTAGTAAAGGACAAATTTATCCAGCTGTTCCAAGACAGGGTCGGCCCGGAATACTCATTTACAGATCTAGTAGCCGAGAAGATGAAGCCAGATACATTCCGGAGGAAGATAAGGTCAAGCTGCTCATTTCAAATGCTACCCCGACCTTAGAAACATCTGGCCATGAATGATATAGCTAACATGCATCAACTCTACAGCTGGGCGCGCTTCATACAAACCCAGTTCAAGGATTCTCCCATACACGCCCTATTTGAAAACCAAAAGCCCAAATATCACAAGAAACCACAAGGGTCAGTTACCGAGGGGGTCCAGACAAACGAACAGGTACAAGCCGTTGCCTTTCCATTCCAAGCCGCACCATTCCGCTTCCCCCCAAACCCCCGCACTCCACAAAATCCCGCTTCACAGAACTTTCAAGCCGCTCCACAAAACCCTTCGCCTGCCTTCACCGTTCCACAAAACGCCTTCATCGCTCCACAACAACCCCCACCACCTCCACAATACCACAATGTCCCTCCACCCAACGGCTATAACAACAATCCGAACAACAAGCACCCGGCTCCCAAGAGAGCTCAATACCCCCCATTGCCAGAGACCCTCATGGATATCTTCTCGGCTCTTATGTCGGTGAATGCAATTCAACTTCCTCCGGAACGGCCTAACTGGAACTCAACCGTTGATCAGATGAAATATTGCATGTTCCATAGGCAGCCAGGCCACACTATCGAAGGATGTTATTAGTTCCGGGATCTGGTATACAATCTCCATGAGGGACAGAGAATCGATTGGGCCGCGATGCATCGGGCCATTGTTGAGATTAAAGAGAAGAGAGAGCAGCAGCCGAGGCAGCAAGTACAGCAGCAACAAGCACCGCAGCCACAGCAGCTACCACCACAACAGCAACTACAACAGGCTCAGGATCTGGGGATCCATCAAAATCTGATGCCAAATCATCCGCCTGCTCCACAGCAACCCCAGCCGCCGGCCCCGGCTCAAGTGAACGTAGTTCAACCCCCGGCCCCTAGTGCCGAGTGGTCTTTTGATGACGATGGCGCCACACCGCAAGTCATGGCTCTCCACCACAACCACCGCAATCCTCTTACCCCCCCCCCCCTTCGTCCTTCCCTCACACCCAATACCCTCTCCACTTGTCCTCCCATTTACACCCGCTCCAACAAATTCACTACCACCCGCCACTCCGTCATACCCTCCGCCACTTACCCCCGCCGCCATCATCACGCCACCACTCAACCCTTCACCTGTCTTTACGCTCCCTCCACCCGCACCAACACTCATCACCATCCCGCCATTCACCAGTCCTTCATCTATCATCCGCTCACCACCGCCTATTACCCCCACTAACCTCACATCCCACCAAATCATCTCCCCTACACAGCCTACTCCGCTTATTCACCCCGCAGGGCCCATCATACTATCCACCGATGCCGCGGCCGCTACAAGTTGCGCCTTAAGAAGCGGGAAGATGTTCCATCGGAACTACCCTACTACTTCTAATCCCCAGTATTCTCAGCCGACGGTCGAGCAGGCAGAAACTGAACCTTTGCCGGGTACTCAATATGACTTATTGCATCATCTGGACTGAGTACCCGCTAAGATATCTGTTCTGGAGCTCATTAAAAGGTCTACCCTTCACCAGGATGCATTAAGGGACTTCTTATAAAATATAATGGTTAGCGAGGATATGGCAGTCGACAGCTTACCAACGGCACTAGCAACTATCTCCAAAGGGCCGGCAATCACATTTTCAGAATCCGAGCTAGCACTCCCGGAAGCTCGGCAAATGCCGCTCTTCATTACAATCACTCTGAACAAAGTCAGCATTGAAGCAGCACTGGTTGACACATGGGCTTCAATCAATGTGTGCTCACTCAGTACCCTCCGAGCTTGCAACATATCTGAAGAGTTATTACGACCTACCCCTACCACTATAGCAGCATATGACAACTCAAGGCGAGCATGTCACGGGGTGGTCACTATCCAAGCAGAGCTCGGACCCCTTACAATGGCCGTAGAATTCTATGTACTAGACATCGACCCTATGTTCAAGGCTATCTTGGGTCGTCCATGGCTGGATACGCTCGGTGCCGTGCCCTCCACCGCACATCAGTGCGTCAAATTCCCTTTCCAAGGGAGGGTCGTCAAGGTCAAAAGCCTATCTACAGTGCAATCGGTTAAGGCCATTTCAGAACAGATTCTTCCTACACTTTGGCCAAGCAGCCGACCTGTCATATCAGTGCTGGATTTAAACTTCCCTTGTGCTTATACACCTCCTAGGCCCATCACTACTCCAGTTAACATCAAAATGAAGCCCCAGATCCGAGACTCAAGAGGTTGGAACATTATACTGAAACTGGGCTACCAACCGGGGAGAGGCCTCGGTGCACAATTACAAGGAACGACCAAGCCCATGCCCAAGGGAAGAAAGATGGGCAGGAGAGGTCTTGGCTACAAAGAAACCGCATTATCTATGATGGATGATTCTGGGCCACTCACCTGGGACTACCGTCAGCACTTTGTCCGAGGGCCTCTCCAGCCCGGTACATTAGCTCTGCAGCCAGCTCCGTTAGAGAGAAATATAGTATGTCCGATTGCCAATCCTCCGCCGGCACTAAAAAGGCCAGAACATGATATGCTTGATTATGGTCAAGCCCTTTAGGGGTTGTTTCATGAAGAAGACTGCCAAAAGAAGCAAGAGGTTCGGCTCATGCAATGGAGACCAAAGAAGCGGCCAGACGATGATCCACGGAAGGAGGGGAGCTCGCCGATTGTCTTTTCTTGGTCTCCCTCCCGCTTTCAATCTCTCCTCCAGCAATGGGAGTTCTTACCCCGTCTTCCTCCTATCATGGTAAATCCATCGTTCGCTGATCCGCCCGAGATTCTATTTGTTCCTTATGCTTGCGGGCACTGCCCGCCCATTGATCTATCCACTCTATTCACTCCTCCTCCTCCCAACGCCCAACTCCACGCGATGTGGTTCTCATCTTCCGATCCCTTCTTTGACTGCATCTTCCCTGAGCTATTTCCTATGCAGCTCCCGCCTCCTCCATCTTGTTGTATAGTCTCTGCTGATCTCCAAAAAAAACGTCAAATTCAAAATGGAGATTTCAGTGGAAGATTATGCTACCCTGTCTCCATCCTCATCCCAGGGGCACGAGTCCCCTACTCCTTCCCTTCCACTAGGTCTCCTTTCTCCTAGGTTAGGATTAGGGTCTATCGAGTCTAGGGAAGTAGAATTAGTTAGATCTAAAGAAGTAGGGTCTTGTTCTAGGTCATCCAACCCTTCCTCCTCTGAGCCGCGCCCGCTTGTGCGTCCTCCCAAATATGTTCCTGATAGGTTCTTGCAAGACCTAGCTCAGCGCTGTCATGCCCTTTTAAAATGTCCGAAATTTGTTGCTACGACAATTACGATTGAGATGGAGAAGAAATAGAAGGGGCGTGGGGCGATGACGGACTCGGTGTCTATGAAATCCTGTGTGAAAAAGATCCGATTAATGAGGACAGCGACGTAGATGACACTGCTGATCTGTACGCGCAAGGACTTAAGAAATTCGACGAGCCGTCATCAGTAGTGGATGAACCTACGAAAGAAATCAATCTGGGAACCGAAGAAGACCCCAGGCCCATCATTATTGCTGCTAATCTCCCTCCACAAGTAGAAGAAGATTTGATCAAAGTTCTAAGGGAGTATAGCGATTCCTTCGCCTGGTCTTATGAGGACATGCCAGGTCTTGACCCCTCTTTAGTAGAACATCGACTTGTGCTTAAACCAGGGGTAACACCTGTCAAACAACGGTCAAGAAGATTTCACCCCCACATGGCCTTAAGGATTAAGGAAGAAGTTGACAAGTTATATAAGGCCAGATTCATCAGAGTTGTTCTATATCCTTAGTGGGTGGAAAACATAGTCCCTGTTATCAAGAAGGATGGAAAAGTGCGTATTTGCATCGATTTCAGGGATCTTAACAAAGCCTGTCCTAAGGATGATTTCCCGCTGCCTCATATAGACGTCCTAGTAGACAACACCGCTGGGTATGAAGCTCTATCATTCATGGATGGATATTCGGGCTACAATCAAATCCGTCTCGCTCCCGAAGATCAAGAGAAAACTTCCTTCACCACGCCCTGGGGCACGTACTGTTATGTGGTTATGCCATTTGGTCTGAAGAACGCGGGCGCCACTTATCAAAGGGCGATGATGGCCATCTTCCATGGCATGATGCATATCTATATGGAAGCTTACGTGGATGACATTCTGGTGAAGTCAAGAACCAAAGAAGAACACCCCTCTATTCTGGCTAAGGTACTGCAAAGAGCCAGGGAGTACAAGCTTAAGATGAATCCGAAGAAGTGTGTATTCGGAGTCTCCTCAGGGAAGCTGCTAGGCTTTATAGTGAGCAAACGGGGGATCCAGATTGATCCTAACAAAGCACAGGACGTCATGGATATGCCTCCGCCTAAGAACATTACGGAACTTCGAGGATTGATTGGTAGATTGCAATTCATCAGAAGATTCATATCCCAGCATTCTCAAAGGTGCCGTCCATTTTATGAATTGCTTAAGACGGGGGTTAAGTTTGAATGGAATGAAGATTGTCAAAAGGCCTACGAGGACTTGAAGGAATATCTATCCAATCCCCCAGCTTTGTAACCTCCTGTCCCTGGGAAACCCCTAATCCTATATATCTCGGTCATTGAGGACTCCCTAGGGGCGGTATTAGCACAAGTAGACGATGAAGGGAAAGAGCGGGCTGCGTATTACCTCTCTCGGTTGTTTAATCCAGCTGAATCCAGATACACCGCTATGGAGAAGACTTGTGCCGCCTTAGTGTGGGTAGCTCAGAAGCTTAAACACTATTTTCTTGCCCACCTAGTTAGGTTGATCTCTAGAATGGACCCGATTCGCTATCTCTTAGAAAAGCCCATCCTTTCTCGTAGGTTAGCTCGCTGGCAGAGCTTCCTCTCTCAATTCGACATCACCTTTGTTGTTCAGAAGGCGGTCAAAGGATACGCCATCGCTGAGCATCTTGCCCATCTTCCTGTTCCTCACTCTGATTCCATTCAGGACGATTTCCCGGATGAGCATCTCTCAGTTCTCTCTCACCATCCCTTCTGGTCTCTACACTTCGATGGTGCACTCAATTCTCAAGGCCGAGGGATCGGTGCTGTTCTGCTTACTCCAGAGGGGGTGACCATTCCCTTTGCTTATCAACTTCGATTTCCTGCCACCAACAACATCGCTGAGTATGAGGCTCTCCTGGCAGGACTGAAGCATGCCTATCTCCTAGGCGCGCGCTATTTGAACATCATCAGAGACTCTCAGCTCGTCTTACGGCAAGTTCTGTCCACTTACTATACTCGTGACCCCAAACTTAAGCCTTATCAAGATTTGGTCACGCTTCTTGCCAGGCAATTTCGTAAGCTAATCTATATCCATACTCCCCGTTCTCAGAACATTCTAGCTGATGCTCTGGCATCCCTTGCTTCTTCCCTATCTTTCCCTCTCAGTCGGAGCACTGAGACTATCATCGTTCAGAGATTGGACGCACCCTCTCCTCAGGACCCTTGGTTCATCAATCTTAGGAAATCTGTAGAGGCAAGAGCTGAGAAGGAAGATCTTAAGGAAGTATCTTTAGCAGAGCTAGAAGAGATTCTGGACGAAGAAGAATTACCTTGGTATTACGAGATCGAGTTGTTTTGTAAGGAGGGATGGTTCCCAGAAGGGGCAAATGCTGAGCAACGCAAGTCAATCAGAAGAGCCGCCGCAAGGTACACTATTATCGCAGGAGAACTGTACAGGCGCGCTACTAATGGGATGCTCATGAGATGCTTAGATGATGTTGAAGCTTGGAAGGTGGCTGAAGCAGCCCATTCTAGCGAGTGTGGGGGTCATGTCAATGGTCAGGCTCTAGTGAAGAAGATCCTAAGGCAGGCTACTATTGGCCCACTCTAGAGGAAGATTGCTCCCTCTATGTCCGGAGGTGTCTTAAGTGCCAACTCCACGCTGATAAAATTCATTCTCCAGCTTCGTCTCTCCATCCTATGACCGCTCCTTGGCCATTCTCTATGTGGGCCTTTGACGTTATCGGCCCACTCGGTGATCCTAATTCCCAGATCAAGCAGAAATCCTTTATCCTTACCGCCACTGAGTACTTCACCAAGTGGGCCGAAGCCGAGGCGTATGCAGAGATCAAAGCTACAACGGTGTGCCGCTTTATTATGAAGAATATCATCTCACGGTTCGGAGTGCCAAGCAGCATCATCACCGACAACGGACCCCAATTCATTTCCCAAGAGCTCAAGGACCTATGTAAGAAGTTCAATATTACATTGCATCATTCATCTCCATATTATCCTCAAGGCAACGGCCAAGCCGAGGCCACTAATAAAACCCTTCTTAAAATCATCAAGAAAACATGTGAAGCTCATAAGTTTTCTGATTGGCCAGAAAGATTAGTGGAAGCTCTGTGGGCTTACCGCACCTCCGTCCGTACCCCTACGGGACAAAATCCCTATTTTCTTACCTACGGGATGGAGGCGGTGCTCCCATATGAGATCCTGATCCCTTCCCTTAGAGTGCAGCTTGATAAGGAACTTAATCTCGATGAACGTCGAGAGGCGTTGCTGGTTCAGTTGGAACTCTTAGATGAGAAGAGGATGAATGCGGCCGATCATGTATCCGGTTATCAGAAGAGGGTTTCACGTTATTTTCAAAAGAAGGTAATCGAACGTAAGTTTCAAAAGGGTGATATGGTTTTGAAATGAAAATTCATTCGGTCTGCAGGTCCTAGGTCTAAATTACAACATAATTGGGAAGGGCCGTTTGTCGTAAAAGAAGCTTATCCGAGAAATGCTTATCGTCTAGTAAACGCGAAGGTGAGGAGCTCTCTCACCCCTGGAATGGGTTGTATCTTAAGCGTTTCTTTCCTTAGAGTCTAACCATGTGCTACCCCGGCACCAAGATGTTCCTCCTTTCACTAAAGGAGTCCCGAGTGAGGCAATCACACACTACACGACATCCCTGTCAGGTTTTCCACGTTGAGAAAGGACAACATCTCTCCTTGGCCATGCTTTGGGGGAAAGTCGAGGTCCCTATCCGTTTCTTCCTTCAGCTAAAACCAGGGGCAAGAGGTAAATAAGGAGGCGATAACCAATCCAAACACCCTCACGAGAGGAGGTCTCAAATAGGGGCAGTCCGTTATGACCTGACGCCACAAGAAACAAAAGAGACAGCGAAGGGGCAATCTCTATGACAAAATCAAAAGCATCACCTTAAAGTCGATATAGTATGAATTATGAATTCCAAAGCTCCAGAAAGGTAAAGCAAGAAAAGCTAGGCATGACAAGAGTGCCAGTACAGTTCCCCGCGGGACGTTATGAGCCCGGTCGCATGCATGCCTAGGGTGGATTAAGGTTCGATGACGGACTCAAAGCCCCGGCACAACAGACCAAATCTCTAATGGGTTGTACAGAAAGGAAATCAAGTCTTAAAAAACTTCTATATCTGGCCTAAAGCTTACCTCCCGTATTCTATTTTTCTTTTAGGACCAAGATTAGTACCCTGGGTATGGCCCTGGCAGAAACACCGTCATGACAATTGGACCTTGTCCAGGGGTCGTCACCTTCTCTCACACCAACCCTCGTACTCGATATCAACAAGGAAGGGCTCACGCTGCTGGGGAAGCACTGGTTTTCCAAAATCCAAAAAAATCAAATATTTTCAAAATAAAAAAAAATCAAATATTTTCAAAATCCAAACAAATTGAATATTTTCAAAATCCAAACAAAATCAAACATTTTCTACAATCCAAAAAAAAATTGAAATATTTCCAAAATCCAAAGGACATCGAATATTTTCAAAACCCAAACAAATCAAATATTTTCAAAGTCTCATAAAAATCATATATTCTCCAAAACCCCCGAAAAACACCATCATATGCATTGCATGCATTGCATTATTTTTATTATGTTTTCCGCCTATTTAACAAGGCTCCACCCCTTGACCAAATATTGAGAAACAGTCATTATCTAACTTGCTTCAAGGCAAGGGGTTGAGTCTAAGAACAGATCTAACTTGTTTCATGTTTAAAGTGTGCGCAGAACACAGGATCAAGATCAAAGTTAGAAGCTCACAATTATGCAGATTCAAAGGCTGTAACGCGTCATCACCAGGCCGCTACAGTCATCCAACGGTCATATCGTTACCGTCACTCCTCTTCTTGCATAAGCTTTCTTTCTTTCAGCAGCCATCATTCTAACGGCTAGGGTTATGACCGTTACTTACTCTAACGACCTGAGTCTTGACCGTTACATCCCTCAGAGAACAGGGTTCTTCGTGCTTCCATTATGACGGCCTGTCGTCAGACCGTCGTTTCTTTATAGCGGCCCATTGCACATCCGTTACATACTCCTGAGGCTCTGCCTGTTCACATCATTCCAGATGATCAAGCCACAAAACTCTTGCTCATTCAACTGAGACAATCTCATCTCATTCAATCAGGCTTAAGGAAAAATGAATTCATAAAATTCCAACCTTTTGTCATACAAGCAACAACTCTCATAAATAAAAAAATAAAAATAAATCAAGCTACATTCAGTTTTTTATCTGCAAGAGGGCGGATCTTCCTCAACTCTTTCACGTAGCCTCGGCGTGCTTCGTCGTTCTCTTCAACTTCTTCTTGCCACGGGCGCACTTTGCTGATCTCCCACATGGTCAGCGCGTTCCGGATCGCTCTTTCATCCTCCTCGGTCCCCATCTTCCTAGATAGAAGGGGAGGGTAGTGTGATAGTGCAGGAGCTTGGGTTCTTGGAAGTCCGATCTAAAGATGGCACCAGTGCGGGTTGTAGATCGCCATTGTAGTATTCCCCACTATCTAGAGGTCCAGGCCTTGATGCCGCGGTATTTTAAGAGGAGTGCTTCGAAGGATTCTTGGTCGCATATTGAACTTGTCTATTGGCAAAGTGTTGAAGAAGAGGCGCCATTCATCCCGAGTTTTCTTGTCTGCCGTCTTGCATTCAACCTGTGAAGAGTATCCAAATGCCCCTCCAATGAAGAAGAGAGGGTGGCTCCCGAAGATTCGGCTAGCTGAAGTTATATCTTCCTTTGGTTGAAATTTGATTCTCACTCCCATCCAACACTCAATAAGTATCATGGAGCCGAACAAAAGTCCTCCTAAGCAAGCCGAGCTGAGTCCTTCATAGAGGTATGAGAGGATCGCTTGAGAGAGGGACATTCCCCGCCACAACCCACTAATAATGCTGAGGTTTTGGATATCTAAGAGGTGGTCGGTCGCGGTGAAAAGGAAAACTCCGCACAAGCAAACCGCCACCGCCTTGGCTATTGCCTCGTGTCTCTCCCACTTTTTTTTACAATGAGACACTATCCATTGTGCCAAGGGTATCAAGTGAATGTGGTGTGGGCTGATCATGGTCCTCACATCCTTCGGATTATGGATAAAATCACTCAAGATCAAGGACGGGTCAATAGGCTCAACCGTGTAGCAAACCCGGTCTTCATCCCCCGCCTTAGTCTTAGGGAGGGCTAGGTAGGTCTCTACCTCCTCTAATAGGACTGTCGCTTCAAAGGAAGGGAAGATGAAGGTATGAGTTTGTGGATACCATAGTTCTACAAGAGCTGAAATACTTGGCCAATCTAAAGATAATTTCTGGAAGTTTTTGCCTAAGACCAAGAGAGGTTGAAGGTGCCATGCTTAAAGGATTGATGTGACTTCTATAGGGAGTGCCTTTACCATGGGAGCCACCCACTTCATATTGGAATAGCATCTTGGGCCAGGAAGGGGCTTGAGAGGAGAAGAAGGAGAAGAAGTCATGAAAATTGAAGTGCAGAATTTCTGAACTTTGGTTAAGTTGTTAGGAAGCTTACCACCCTTTGAGCATTGAGCTTAGGTGCTTGAGAATCGAGGTTAGCCGTTGAAGCTCTCCGTGTTCCTTTCTTGCAGCCTTAGGTCCGATGTAGACCTTATCCTCCATAGCCATCATCTCAAAGCTTCTCTTCATCTTGATTTCTGCCTTTTGGAGTGGTATTTTAGCCCTAGAGCAGAGGTTTCAGCAAAGCTACAATTTTGGTTGAGTTTCCAAGTTTTAAAGGCTTGATTTTGGTTTTAGAAGGATAAGACTTGAGTTAGGAGACCTTATCTTCAATCTAGATAAGTTCTAGTGGGAGATTAAGTGGATAAATCTCGAGTTTAGGCTCTCACGGCTCAATCCGTCTCGGAATACAACTCAGGTTCTAACGATCTATCATTGAACCGTCATTTATCTCTAACGCGCCAATCTTGGGCCGTCACATTTTCTGTGGGTTTAATTTCCCCCGATCCTGTTCTGTGAAGATTCACGGTCTAGTGGATGACCGTCGCTCTTTTGTAACGTGCGGACCCTGAGCCGTTACACTCTCTGCCAGTCAGAAGGTGGCTTCTGGGTTAAACATTGCCCGACGGTCTTGGTCATGGCCGTTACTTCATCCCGACGCGTCTCCCTTGGGCCGTCGCATTTCCTGCTAGTCGCCCTGACAAACCATTGTTCTGCCATGATCAACGGTCTAGAATTAGGCCGTTATTTGCCTCTGACGCGCCAGTAGTGGGCCGTCACTTTTCTGCAGCTCAGATTACAAGTTTGGCCTCTGCCATATCTAACGGCCTCACTCCAGCACGTTATTTGATCATGACGGGTTTGGACTAGACCGTTACATTCTCTGCTACTGATTTTAGGTAGTTCCGTCCTGCCTTTGTTTAGACCCAGCAGTCTTTCACATTTTACATCTCATTCTCCGCATTTCATCCACCCATTTTTTTTTATACACATCTCATACGCACATCTTGTACATCTTAAGTCATTCATTCATTTCATCCCACAAATCAAACATGCATCAACCATTCTTTCCTGCACTTTCATTCACATACAATCTCACATTTCATTCACATCCACTCATTTATCCACTCGCTCATTCATTCACCACACATTCATTAATCCATAAAACAAAAACAAAGCACAAAAACAAATTTCCTTTCATCTCATTCCATTCCATATAAGTCATGTACAAGTGATAACAAAAGGCAAAGAAAAAAAAAATATATCACTCGGCCGGCTTATCTCCCGGGCCGCCATCACTATCTCCGGTACCCTCGGGCTGCCTGGCTGTTGGTCCCATGGCGCTGTGCTCACCCTCTGGCTGTCGTCTCTGGTCCGCCTCCTCGTTCCTCCGATGGCCGGAAGAACTGGTAAAATACCCGCGAACTCCGCTGATAGGGGCCACGCTCTGGCTCCGGCTGCTCGTCCCCGACCTCTTCCCTAGAAGCCGGAGTGCATCCTTCAAGGCCCCAATCGCGCCCTTCATCTCGAAGGTCTACACTCGGAACTGATCTCGCTCACCTATTACACGTGCGATGTCAGCCCTGAGTCGCTCCATCTCTCTGTCGTCCGGGCGTCGCGGGGTCTCCGCTCGCAATCTGGCCATCTCCGCCCGCACAAGCTCTGTTTCTGCTCGGGCCCTCTCCGTCTCGGCCCGGCTCCTCTCTATCTCCGCCTGGAGACGCTCTGCCTCCGACCGAGCCTGCCTCGCCTCGGCCACTGCTGTGGCTACCTCTCTCGCCTGTAGATTGCATTTCATATAGTTAATCATAGGGCATTTAATTGGCATCATCATGAGCATAAGCATTTTAGCATCTTACCCGCTCTACGAGGGTGGCCTCCGCCTCCTCGGCCCGGGCAACCGCCCGAGCAAACTCGGCGTCCTGCTCTGCCCTGCCTCCCGCAGGCTGAGAGGAAGACGATGGGGCATCCGGTCCAGCTCGTTGGACTCTTTCGGCCCGCTGCATTTTCATGATTAATCACATTAAGCATCATAATCATAATCATTTAAGTTTAAGTTTAGAGTCTCACCAGGAGCTCCAGGGCGGTCCGGTACTCGTCCCGCTGCTGGATGGTGGAGTGAAGTAATCCCTCCAGCTCGGCTATACGTCCCTCAGGGTCTAGCTGCATTTAGAAAGCATGTGAGTCATTTACATATAGCATTGCATTTTTTGCATATAAAAGGTTTAAGGTTTAGAGTTGCATACCGGTCGTCGGGTACCTCGGTACACCCGGTCACCGTAGAGTCGAGCGAAGGCCTTCAGATATGCCTCATCACTCTCGTCTCGCTCCTTCACCGCTCGGCCCCGCCTGTTCTAGTCGTGGACGTACTTCACCTTCCGGGCGCACCAATCCACGTTTCCACTGATGCCCCTTGCCGACTTGCCTGGGAGGTCATCACTGTGGCGTGGAAAGGTCACCTTGGGCTGGTGTAGTCCCCGAGTCCGCAGGATCAGCCTATAGTGCAGAGGCTCGATGATGTGGATGCAATGTAGCCATATGTCTCGTCCCCGGTACGACAAGGCCGCCTCCACCCATGGCTGACCCGTGTAACCCTCGCCGCGGTACGGGGTCCATCTCACCTGAATGCATTCAGTCCATTCATTAACATTTAAAGGCGTGTAGAAGCATTTAAAAGCATGTAGAAATCATTTCGAGTTCTGGACTTACCGACGTGTGTGGGTAGGAGTCCAGGTCGTCCTGGATCATCCGGGTCAGTCTGATGATCGACCCTGTGTCCCTCGCTACCGTCCATCGCCTCGCGATCGGGATGCGACCGGGGTGGAGTGGTGTGCCTCTCCTGATGCCCGGGAGATGCATGTAGCTCCAGATCTGCATTTTAGAAATCAAGTCAGTCAAATTGCATAGTCATTTGCATGACATTTTTTGCATAATATAGAAAGCATTTAAATTGCACTCACCTACAGAAAAGGCGAGAAGCCGCCCAGCATCGTCTGTCGATCCGTCGTGCTGAGGGACTCGAACAGGAACGCAAGCACTGCTGCTCCCCATGCATATCTCCCGACTCTGTGCAAGTTTTCTATCATCGGAAGCAATCTGCAGCTGATGACGTCCGCTCGAGTCGCGAAGAGGAGCTTCCCGAATAGCAGCATCAGGAAGCGTCGCAGTACTTTATCTCCCTCAGGTCCTGCCTCTGCCGCCACGTGAGGGCGCACCTGGTCTATCACTCTGCCCAGATGCTCCTCGGGTAGCTCTCCTACGGCGATCGCCGCTCCTCTCAACCCCAAGCTCTCCTGCAGTACTGATCTCGAGAGTTGAGATGAGGACTGTCCCGGCCTGATCGGATCCAGTCCGAGCAGCTGCTGTGCCATCTCCCGGTAATCACCGTACGCCCATCTTATCACTGCAGCTCCGTGGACTCTCAATCCCGTAATCCTCGCTATGTCTTCTAGTGTGGGGATCATGTGGCCCCACGGGAAGATGAAGGCTCTGCTGACTGGGTCCCACCTCTCGTGCAAGGCGTACAGCAGCGGCGTGTCCATCCGGATCACCTCGATGCTGAGCACCTCGACAAATCCCATCCCAGCCAGTCTCTCCCTCTGGTAATCGGGCAATGCCTGGTACACTGCCCGGATCTGCAGCCAGGAGATCCGCGTTCTTCTCTTTCCCTGCATTCATGTAGATCATTGGTTAGTCAAATTGCATCATAAAATCATTGCATAAACATTTATAAAATGAAAACAAAACAAAAATTCAGAAATTAGAAAACCTAAAAACAAGTTTGGGTCTCTGGTAGATGTAACGGCCTTGGGGTGGGGCGTTACTTGACTCTGACGCATTCGGGGTAGTGCGTCAGGCGTGTGACGGTCGCTGGCAGGACCGTCACATCGTCTGCCTTTGTTTTTTTTCCCTTGCATTCCCGTTTTGGTTCCCACCTTGGCCAAATGGCCTACAATCATTCCTAACGGGTTTGTGGACCCATTTCTACCCCTCAACCCCGCATGCATTCACAAATAAAATTCAAAAAAAAAATCAAAAAAAATTGAAATTAGGGCGAGGGGACCTACCTCATGGTCCATGCCCCTTCTCCTCTTCTTTACTGGCTCCTTGGGTTCCTCTTCACCCAAGGGGGCTTCTTCTTGGTCCTCTGCAGCCGTGGGAGCTTCCTCTTCCTCCCTTGGATCTCTTCTCGCCGTTTGCTCTTCTTCCACCGGCGGGATGGCCTCCCGTTCTAGCCGGCGGTGGAACCGCCGTATTGCCTTCCTCTTTCCTCTTTCCCTCTTCTGTGGAGGCGGCTGGGATGGCTCGTTGCCGGCCATTGGAGCGGTGGGGTTGGTGGTCACTGGAGGGTTTCTCGGTTGAGGGTTTTTGGGGTGTTGAATGTTGAATGAATGGGTCATGACCGTTCGGGTTTTATTTTTTGAATGCTCAGGAAATGTGACGGTCTATCGACCGACCGTCACATCCTTCTGACGCGTTTGTCTTCAACCGTTACATGTGTTGGCCCTATTTTATTGAAGAATGTGAACCGCCTGGTTTTTGACGGCCCAATGCTGGTCCGTTATTTGGTGTGACGCCCTTACACTAGACCGTTACAAACTTGCAAGTTTCTTGATGAATTAAGTAGTCTAATTAATGTTAAAATGGTTCCATTTCCTTTCATGTTGTTTATTATTGATGCCTCTCGCACGTACAAATGGTTAGGCCTTGATTCATGCTCATATTCATATTTATTTATGGCTAACCTATCTTTCCATGAAGGAATTTATGAACAAAGTCACGCTCTGCCGTTCGTCAGGCAGGTGAGTCAGGTATTGTATCTCGTTCCCTTATCCCTATAATGCATTACTATATGTTATTTATGATATATTATCTCGAGAACCGGCTGGTCATTCATGTGTTCCGGGATCTAATGTTCCCCTTGGTTGGAAGGTTTGGGGACGATGGTTCTATCTTGCACGCCGTGGTTGCAGATGGTGTCCTGACCCTGGTTTCTCCAGCTTAGCAATATTATTCTCAAGTATCTTGATATTTCATCTTTCTTTGCATTTGTTTTAAAGATTTCTTTTTTCTTTAGCCCAACATGCATCATACGCATCTTTTGAGCATTCATGTGCTTCATCTGTTCAAGGTGTCTCAATAATGGTGAAAAGCTATATTCTTGATCTCGAATGAGGAGAATTATTCCATTACGAATTAGAGGGTTTCCTTCGATCTCTCGCTTGATTTGGTTGGCTGAAGATTCCTGTCTGGAATTTAGTCAGTTCTCTTTCCTTTTCGTTGCCTCCGGCGGCTAGCCGTGTTTCCTTTCCTTAGTTGTTAGTTCCTCAGACATGCGTCCTTTGGTTGGCTATTTCCTTGTGATCAGTTCGAATTGTTCCTGAAAATTCCTATCGCTTGTTGGTAAAGAACGGGTGTCGTTTTACCTTAACGCCCACCTTTTGATCCACTCCACTTCGTTCCTACTTCATCTCCATGTTCCATTTTACTTTCGCTTCACCTCCGCTCGCTCCCCTGCAAAGAGGACGTTAAGGAGGGGCATCTGTTGACACCCGTTTTATGACCAATAAGTCGGGTCATCTCTTTATTCATTATATATGATGCTCCGAGTTGTTCACTCTTCATCGAGTCTCTTTGTTTAGTTGAAGATCATTTCTTGGGTTTTGACTCCTTGATCAGATGTGGCTCTTTGTGGCATTTCATTTTGACTAAAGCTTCGCAAAACCTTCATTCCTTCTTTTGAACTCCATTGATAATAACGGTCTGTCCCAGGCGCGTTTCTTCCTTCTAACGGATGGGTCCTGGGCCGTTGCTCCTTGAAGAGTCCTGAAGCTTAAGGTCTTGTTCCAAAGCTTATCCTTTGGCCTATATGTTGAATATAACGGTCTGTCGTGCAGCCGTTGTTTCATTCTGACGCCCTATGCCTTGGCCGTTGCTTTCTTTACAGAGTCCTATTGTTTTGATCTTCTTTCTGTTGATCTTATCTCTTTGGGGATAAGGTCGAAAGTAACGGATGTTCCTTGGTGCGTTATTTCACTGTGACGGTCTGTCATGCAGCCGTTACTTCCTTCAGAGAGTCCTGGCAGTTCAGGCCTTTTCTCTGCTACTCCGTGGTCGAGATAAGAACTTGGATTGACGATATCTCTTCCAAATCTGATCCTCAGGACCTTCTGTTTGATTTTATGGACTATTGGTGATATTATTTTCAAGGATTTGCTAAGAGTTATCCCTTTATCTTACTGGATTTTCCTCTGCCCGACCTGAGGATTTGAGGGTCTATAAATAGAACCCTTGACTTCATGCTCTAGGGGGAGAAAATTCTAGAATTTGCGACGAAGTGCTGTTGCATTTTAGAGCCACGATTGATCAAGGAGAAGTGCTTCTCACGTTCGTTTACTGCCTGGTGAAGGGAGTATCTGTTCCTCTTGGTTCCAAAGTTCATATTTGCATATTGAATTCCTTTTCCATCTCCCTTTCATCATAAGCATTATTTCTCTCCTTTCTCCACGTTTTTCACTAGTTTTCATCATCTAAACTTCCTCCCAATCTTTTAAAACGCCCAGAGGGGTTAAAAAACCAAAACCTCCCGGTATTCCCCTTTCCTTTTGATGATATTGAGTCTATTGAAGAATTGATGCTATATTGTTAAAAGGGCTAATTTGGGTTATTTGTTCTTGTTCTCTATGTCTTTGGCAGGTTTACAGGTCCACCAGCACGAGGCCCAAGTCTTCTAGCCGGATGGAAGAGTTGGAGTTAAAAGGATTCACGCTTTGCTACTGCAGGTTATTTGACGATCTTGTGCAGGCGCGTCATATTCTTCCAGCGATCTATCGAGCGACCGTTACTACACTGTGACGCACAGGGTTCTGACCGTTACATCAAGCTAACCTGCAGGTTTCTTTGATCTTTCCTCTCCCGTGGGCGGGTGCTTCATCCACCTATTTCCAAGGTATTTTCAGGTCTTTGGCTTGTTTTTACTTTGGTGGCGATCACATCTTTCTTAAGTATTGGGCATTAGCTTTCTCTTTCGCATCTCACATCTTTTATTTCCTTGCTTGTTCCACCCCTTGCGGTGTGTTTCTATTTACTCCTTGCTCCACGCCCTGGCGTGTGTTTTTCCTTTATTCCTTAGCTTAGTTTGTTTGAGATAGCATGCCCATGCTACAGCTTGCTTTGGTTGCCTAGGTTCATGATCACATGTTCATAGGTTGAGTGCAGATCTTTGATTATTTGCTTATCGTCTTGCTACATATCATCATTAAGACCCCAAGGAAAAGAAGATAGAGAAGCAAAATAAAATCAACACCGGGGTGCAGAGAACTCGACTCTGTCGAGTAAAGATCCATCGTATGCGGAGGGAGTCACGGCGGGGTTGCCCACAAGTCTACCAAAGGTAGCTGGTCCTTTCACCAAGCGAGGTAGCGCCCATACCCTTTGCTCCAGATGACAGTGACCTGTTCATACAATATCCGCTACACTTGCTCACGCTGGCCTCTCTGGTCTGGTGGAGCTCTCTCACGGTTAGGGACTCTCGTAAGGGGTGGAACAGGCTCGATGTCCTCACTAGGTGTCACCGTGGGTCCCCTGTAGGGCACCAGGTCAGCCACATTGAATGTGGGGCTTACTCCGTATTCCTCGGGGAGGTTCAACACATAAGCATTGGTGTCGATCCGCCTCAGAACCTGGAAGGGACCTGATCCACGCGACCTCAGTTTGGAGACATTTCCAGGGAATAGTCTCTCGGTCCTCACCATCACAAAATCAACTGTATGGAATTCTTGGTGGCGACGGTGGGAATCGGCTAATTTTCTGTATCCCTCATTGCTCTTGTTGATGTGCTCGCGACGGGTACTATGCAGTGTCATGAATGATGATCCTCTAGAGATGAAGGGAGGGCTTGGACAACCAAATTCAGCCCTATCAAGTGTTACATTGATTTTGACGGACTTAGGAGGACCGGGGCATCCATAAATGGCTCTATCAGGTATGGGTGCAGTGAATGCCGGAGGACCTGGACTTCCATGTATACTCCTATCATGCATAAGATGGATGATGAATGGGGGAGGACCTGCATATCCAAATGTAAACCTGTCGTGCACTGGACCTAGTGTGTATATGACACAAATGAGACGACTTGACTTACTAGCCCTACCAGATGAAGCAAAATGTTGTGACACATGCATTCCTATCAAGATGGTCCCATCTTTAGGTGGGGGTTGATTTGGGGGTTTCCACTCATGGGGGTCGAAGGGGTCCCAGAAAGTGGACATCTTGGGATGGGTCAATTCCTCATTTCCTAGGTGGATGTCACCCTTGGTCATGGCTCTCATAGTGTGGGCTAAGTTTTGGAATGGGTGGGTTAGGTTCAACATGGTGGGTGAGGGTAGGAAAAGGTGGGTGGTGGGTAAGGCGACTAGGTCCCATGGGTTCATTGGCTTCCATTGGGAGGGATTAAAGGGGTCATGGAATGGGTTGCCAAGGAAGAGATATTCTATGTCCTCAAGGTCCTCAAATGATGGTGAGTCCTCCTCCTCTAATGAAGTAATTGAACCGAAGTCTTTGGCGGGATGGTTGGCCATGAATGGAGGGCTTGGCATTCTACCCGAAATAAGCAACTCTAATTCGTGGATAGCATCGGACTCATCGGGTGTAGGGAGGAATAAAAGAAGGTCGCTAGTGTAGCAACCCACAGTGTAAATTGAGGAGATGGACCCGACACATAGGTGTAGGAGGTCAAGGCTCCTAGGTCGGTCGGCCACTGTGGTCAATATGCCAGTTAACTCCATTTGTCAAGCTATACCCTTAAGAAGATCCCCTAATGTTTCCACTTGATAGGATGATTGGATTGTGGTGTGATAGGTGGATAAGGGTACTATGGGGAGGTGTTGTTCCACGGAAGGGTAGGCATGGGGCAGGATAGGGTGAGCCCAGTTTTCCACTAGCCATCTAACCAAGGGCCCACTTATGATAAGTTCACTCCCAATTGGCGGGGGTGGCATGAAAGGTGAAATTTCTTCCTCGTTTTGGCCATGATTTTCCTCCAAGGTGGGGAGTGGTTCTGGGGTGTTCCCTACTAGGGGGTCGGGTGTGGGGATCATGGTTTCCTCTACCAAGGAGTTGAGTAGGTCCTTTGTAGGTGGGGTGATGATGACTGGCATATGGCGCTCTTGGGGTGGTGGGTAATGGGGGACTTGGGATAGGATGGGGAGGGGTAGTAGTGGAGGCCTAGGTTGGGCATCTTGTAACTCACGAGGGAGGGTGCACCCATTTAGGCTCAATGGGTTTTCTTTGGGTAGGGATGTTCTCTTGACCCAATTCTTGGCATTGGGCTTCATATTCTTCTTCCCAATCTAGGGGAGCCTCATGGACTTCGGTCACCTCCTCAAGTTCCCTTTGGATAGGGGTAACTATTTCTTCAGTTAGTGTGTTGGACATCTCTCGTGAAGGGCATTGATGGATGAAGTGTCCAAAGCCTCTACACTTAGAGCATTGTTGTCTATTTCCCTGAGTGGTCTCACCCACACTTGGCCCATTGGAACTCCCTTCTCGCCGGGGTATGGGTTGACTAGGGATGACCCTTGTTGGATGAGGGGTGGGAGGAGGATTTGTGGGCCAAAATGGGGTACTTCCGTTTGGACATGGCATGGGTGTCTTCAGGAGAGGGTCTAGGTTGGGACAGGGTCCCATGTTATTGGCATCATCCGGTCGTGAAGTGAACCTAGGAGACCTAGAGAATCGCATCATTCTTGAGGATTGGTTGTCCAGGTTATCCCGAGGACGTCTCTCCTCACGCCCGTAGTGTTGGGACCTCTCATAGTAATAATAAGGATCATAGTCTAACCCTTTCCTATCAAACTCATCCCGTGGAGGCAAGACTCTAAGGCCATAGCTCCTAAGTGGGGTAGGATTGAGGTTGGTAGTGGAAGATGGGCGGGTTGAGGAGGATTGGGTTGGTCTTGGGAGGTGTGTCCCTTATGGGGGAAGATGGCGGGGTGGTGGTGGGGACCATGGAGGCTTGTGGGGTGTGGGTTTGATGGGGAATTTTGGGTTGGGTGGTGGCCGTCATGGGCCTAGGGGAAGGGGTGGACACGTTGTCCACTTGGGTTTGAAAGGTGAGGGTTAGTTGAGTGGCTTTGGGTTGGGGAGTGGTGGCCTTCATGGGGGAAACCGGGTCAATTAGGGGTCTTTTGCCCTTGGGATCGGCCGGTTGGGGAGGGATGGGAGTGGGTCGCCCGTGGATTTGGGGAGAGTTGGTGGTGGTGATCGGGGTTGGAATTATTTGGGGTGGTGGAGTTTGGGCCCTAAGGGAGGTCTTGGGTGGGCTGGGAGAGATAGGAGGAGTAGGAGTGCTCCTCGGGCTATGGTTCTCCGAGTAGGAGGGTGGAGGTCGGGGAGCGTAGATCTTCCTAAGCTCAATCTTCATCTCTTCCCATGAGCCTATCGGTTCTTGCCTCCGAATCTTTCTTAAGCTCACTATGCGTTCCCACTTCTTCTTGGCTTGTCCCCGAAGCCGCCCCTTGGCCATGCGGACTCTAGCATGTTTATAGACCATAGTCCTATCAAAGTTTTTATCCATGGTAGCCTCCCACTTTAGGTAGGCATTAGGACTAGATCCGTCAAAACTAAGGTCCCTTTCTATAATGATTTCCAAGAGGAGGGGGTCAATCGAACCCTTGTGGAGGGTCGAGTTGTTGGGGGTTAACCAAAGAGGGGTATACATGATGATGCACTGGGTGGCCCGATGATGACTCTAAATGTGAATGCACCCTAGGACTAACTTGTAGAGAGACAAGTTGTGAACTTGCTCTGATACCATTTGATGTGACACCACTCGGGGAATGCAGCAAATAGATGAGGGCCCTCGGACCTACTACGCAAACACAATCAATTTTGAGCATGGGGTTGCGTAAATCACCGAATCGCCGTTGCACACACGAACCCGAGGTGACTCGGTAATGCCGAGTAGAGGTGGTGGATCAAGACCCTGGCTGGTCGAGGGCCAGCAGGGCTAAGGTTGCCCTCCCGAGGGTACGATGCCCACAACTAAGGGGCTGGCCGGGTGCCAAGTGAGGCACTGGGTTATTCCCTCTCACAAACCACGGTGACCGCATGGAAGTGGAGCACTCCGGGGTCGGGCGCTCTCTCTCGCTTTCGACGGAGCAATTTTGTGAATATTAAAGGAACAAGTATTGATAATGGGAGCAAGGGCTAGAGCTTACCTGGTTGGTTTGAAGAAACCAACCCCGTTCGGAGACGATGGGCGAGCGGGGAAGTGTGGGTTCCCCGCACACTACGTCGATGTAGCTTGAGTCCTGCTAAATAGTACATGCACTACACCTCACGCAGGAGGGTGGATCTCGGGGTGGGGAAATGAGCTTACACACAAACACTACCTCCACACAGGGTGGGGCGGTAAGTCGGCCAGGCGGGAAGAAAGAGGGTTAGAACCGGAGCTGATACGCCTCTTTGGGGTTCTGCCCGCCAGATTTTCCTGCTGATAGGTACTCGCTGTCGGCGCTGTTGCGATCGCTCCCCGAGTTGAAAGTGAGACCAGCGCCAAAATGTCGGGGACTGACCCAGGATGAAGCCTGAATTTTACTGGAACCAGATGTCGTAGTCGCTGGCCGGGAAAGTCACTGGACCGGCGCTGCTTTGCTCTGCTTCGGACTGAGTTCTGGTTGTGACAGTAGGTTGGTGATGGCGTCACGATCGCTCCCGTGATCCAATTGGAGAAGGACCAGGACGGTTGTGAGCGTGGCCGCGTCCTCTTCGATCAGAAAGAAAGAACGGCACCGGAGGAGGTCGGGGTCGAGAGTAGCAGCCCGAGAAGTGGGAAGGTATCGGGGCAGACCCTGACTGACCTGGACGGCGTCCCGGTGGTAGACAAATTGGTACAAATAGTTCCAAACTCCAAATGATGCCCCGCTGGCTGGGTTGGATAGGGGACCGGTGGAGGATCGTCCCGGCGAAGTGGCGAGCCAAGGGGAGCCAAGGTGTGGCCGCAGGAGCTTCTGAAAGTTGCTACTGGTTGCAGTCTGGGCCAGGTCTGCGCAGTCTGGGGAGAAAGGTTCTCCCAGTCAGCCCCGAATTCGGAATGGAGCGGGACCACCTTGCCTGTGAAGCCGTCTGAAAGACCTTTCCGGAGATGTATGGTACACTCCCAAGGACGCCGGGATGTGAGCGTGGTTGGCACTGCAACAGGCGGGCAGAACTGTGGATCTGCAGTTCCTATCTAGAAGGTATAGGGTGGGGTGAGTGGAGAGGGTTTTGGGTGGAGGGTCTAATGGTTTTGGGAGGGGGTGAGGCTGCTGACGGAGGGCTGGAGCTTGGGGAGGGGAAGGTCGATGGTGGTGGTGGGTGGTAGCAGGGTGGGAGAGAGGGGGCGGATCTGGTGAGGGGAGTGGATGGGGAGGTGGGGGCGCAAATGGGCTTGGGGGGAATGGGGAGGGTTTCCTTTGGATTTGAGGGGTGGGTTAATGGAGGGGTTAATGGGGGGCTAGGGAATGGGAAGGGTTGCCTTGGGGAGGGGAAGGGGTGCTTGGGAGAATGGATTCTCCCTTGGAAAAATGAAAGGTTGTATGGGGAAGGGGAAAGGTTGCTTGGGAGAATGGAGAGGTGCCTAGGAGAGGGGAATTCCACCTAGGGGTTGGAGGGGAATTGAATGAGTGTATGGGGAAGGGGCCTTAATGAAAGGTGAATGGGGAGGAGAGAGAGAGAATTTTGAAATTGGGGGTGGGGAGGAGAGAGAATAGGGTTCGCCCCCTTTAGAGAGAGAGAGATAGAGATAGAGAGAGAGAGAGCTAGAGAGAGAAGGAGGCACAATTCTTGTGGATACTTTTCACTCAATAATTCATTAGTCCTCCATGGAGGGATTGTGGCCCTATTTATAGGAAACCCTCAATTTACAAAAAGTCCTCACCTTTTGGACTATTGACAAATGACCAAGGGGGGAAGGGGGCGCCCATGGGCCAAGCCCATTGAAGTGGGCCCGTTAGCCCACTAGGCCACCTAATGATACTTAGACTTAGATAGATGACTCACTAACTTAGGTACTTGACTCAATAAAAGGAAAATTACATGGTTAAGACTCAAAGAAAGATATGAAAATTACATAGCTAGACTCAGAAAATCAAGATGAACACAATGGCGAGCATCGGGACCCTTGGAGAAATGGGAAGTGGTAAGCGATGTCCCCATCACTTCGACTCGCAGATCGGCCGCAACATGGAGGTCTACATCGATGACATGCTCAGAAAAAGTCTCCAAGCTGCCGAGCACTTGAGAGACTTGGCGGAGACCTTCGCCACACTTAGAAGGTACAATATAAAACTCAATCCAGCTAAATGCGTGTTCGGTGTCAAATCTAGGAAGTTCCTCGGATTTCTCGTCACCCATCGAGGGATCGAGGCCAATCCGGACCAGATCCTTGCAGTGTTGGAAATGAAGCGACCAGGACGAGTAAGGGATGTACAATGTCTCACCGGACGTATTGCCGCTTTGACCCGCTTCCTGTCCCGAGCAACCGAAAGGTGTCTTCCCTTCTTCCGACTAACTAAGCAGGCCAACAAGGCACCGGAGAAGAAAGGATAGATTGACTAGGACCAAGACTGCGAGCAAGCATTTGAAGAGTTAAAACAATATCTGGCAACTCCTCCCGTACTCTCCAAGCCGCACAGGGGAGAATAATTACTCCTATACCTATCGGTGACGCTAAGCACGATGAGTGCGGTGCTCACCCGAGAGGAGGCTGGTGTCATGAAGCCCGTCTACCACGTTAGTCGAGCACTACAAGGGCCGGAATTCTGATACTCGCGAACTGAAAAATTCGTGTTAGCCCTAGTGCAAATTTTCCAGAACCCTGACGGTTAAGGGAGGTTGATCAAATGGGCTATCGAGCTAGGTGAGTTTGACGTCAAGTTCTGCCCAAGGACTGCGATCGAAGCCCAGGCTCTCGTTGACTTCGTCGCTGAGTGTACGATACCCACCGAAGATTCGCTCGAGCAGTCCTCAGGTCCCACATGGGAACTATATGTCGATGGATTATTCTACGCTGCTGGTAGCGGTGCGGGATTGGTCTTACTTTTGCCAGAAGGAGTTGAGCTTCAATACGCCCTGCGCTTCAACTTCCCTACCATAAATAATGTGGCCGAGTACGAAGCCCTCCTCTCAGGGGTGCACATGGCAAAACACCTGGGGGAGTCAAGCGTGCGGGCATACAGTGACTCCATGCTCATCGCCAACCAGGTCAGAGAAGAATTCGAAGCACGCGAGCCTTCCATGATCAAGTACTTGGAGAAGGCCAGGGCTGCGACAGACGAACTCTCCCACTTCGAAGTGGTCCACATCCCCAGAGAAGAAAATATTCGGGGAGATGCCTTGTCGCGCCTGGCGTCTGCCACCACGGTGTCCACCTCGAGATCAATCTTGGTGGAGGAACTCTCAGCTCCAAGCATAGAAGATCCAACACCACAGGTAAACGCCATCGACTATGAACCTTCCTGGATCCCTATTGGATTTCCTCTTACGGCAATGACTCCCAAGCGACCACACCGAAGCTCGTCGTACGCGAGTATGAGCAGCCCACTTCACAGTGGTAAATGGCCGGTTATACCGCCGATCACTCTCCGCTCCACTGCTAAAGTGCTTGATCCCCACGAAGTCAAACAAGCTATCCAAGAGGTCCACGAAGAACTATGCAGAAGCCACGTGGGGGGGCGAGCACACGCGCGGACAATGATCCGGCAAGGGTACTGGTGGCATACTCTACAGAAAGATTGTCTCGAGTACGTCCGGAGGTGCCCCCAATGCCATAAATTCTCCCACCTACACCATCAACCGGCCACGCAACTACACACCCTTATGGAGCCTCACCCATTCGCTCGGTGGGGGGTGGACATATTATGCCCCTTCCCCAAAGCGCAAGGGAGGAAGAGATTTCTCATAGTCGCCATTGACTACTTCACCAAATGGATGGAGGCTGAACCATTAGGGAAAATTATGAGCGAAGCAACATGGAAGTTCATGCTACGAAGCATCATCTGCCAGTTTGCACTACCAGAAAAGGTGGGATTTTAGACAGCCAGCTTCCGTCTGAAATCCGTCTAAAATTCCGTGGGAAGACACTTTTGTAACGAATTTCGGACAGAAATAGGCCATCTCATATTCTTGTTTACAAATTTCGGACAGATTTAATATCAGTCACAAATTCCGTCTGAAATTTCACACGGAAAGCTTTCCGTGTGAAATACCGTCTGAAAATACAAGTTTCGGACAGATTTAATATCTGTCACAAATTCTGTCTGAAATTTCACACGAAATTTTTTTCGTGTGAAATACCGTCTGAAATTATCCATCCCAAATACTGTTCCAATATCCGTCTGAAATTTCAGATGTACAATTTCAGATGGCCTTTTACTGTCCCTATTTTCGTTTCAAAATTCAGACGTATGCGTCTGAAATCCATCTGAAATTTCAGACGGACTAGGTATGTAGTCTTACATTCTGTCTGTATGTTCAGACGGATAAGTGGTCGTCTGTAATTCCGTCTTACATTTCAGACAGATCCATCTAAAAATCCATCCGAAATACTTCCATTAATTTTTTTAAGAAATATAAAATCATTTTAAAAAACATGTTAAAATTACATCAAATATTAATCAAACTAACGTACTGAAAATAAAACACATAATAAGAAACTCAACACGAATCCCCTGCTGATCAAATATCCTCCACATCGTCCATATCCTCCTCCCTGCCCTGCTCATCTCCTCTGTCGCCCCCGTAGAAGTGTCCTCCTACATTAAAAAAATAATAACATTCATTCATAGATAAAAAAAATAGTGCGAAGATAAATTAAATATTTTATTACATTGCATAAATTAAAATCAAACATAATATCAAATCGATAACTGCATAGATTTTATAGACCCGAACTAACCTAGCTGTCGTCAGTATTTTAAATTAATTACATTTAGAGACTACACTTTTAAGCGCTGGGCCCAAACCAGGTATCCGATTTGGATTCCGCCAATTTTCACAAGTCACTTTTATCTCCCAGGTCCTGTTGGAACAATCGGCACGATGATCAGACTGATATTTCAGATTTTAGACCCCCGGACCCGACTTCTTTAATTTTAAACTAAGTGTATTGACAAAAAGCACTTTTGAGGGTCGGGCCCAAACCAGATATCCGATTTGGATTCCGTCAGCTCTGACATGTCACTTTCATCTCCCAGATCCTGTTGGAACGATCAACACACCGATCAGACATGTATTTTCAATTTTAGACCCCCCTACCCCTACTTATCTATCATTTAAATTAATTATATTTAGAGAATGCACTTTTGAGCGTCGATCCCAAACCAGATATCCGATTTAGATTCCATCAGTTCTGACAAGTCACTTTCATCTCCCAAGTCGTGTTGGAATGATCGGCACACCGATCAGACCGGTATTTCATATTTTAGACCCCCAAACCCGACTTCTTTAAATTTAAACTAAGTGCATTTACAAAATATACTTTTGAGCGCTGGGTCCAAACCGGGTATCCGATTTAGATTCCGCTAGTTCTCACAAGTTAGTTTTATCTCCCAAGTCCTGTTGGAACAATCGGCACGCCGATCAGACCGGTATTTCAGATTTTAGACCCCCGACCTGACTTCTTTAATTTTAAACTAAGTATATTTACAAAATATACTTTTGAGCATCGGCATCAAACTAGATATCCGATTTGGATCCCGTCAGTTCTGACAAGGCACTTTCATCTCCCAGGTCCTGTTGGAACGATCGACACGCCGATGAGACATGTATTTCAGATTTTAGACCCCCCAACCCCTACTTATCTGTCTTTCAAATTAATTATATTTATAGAATGCACTTTTGAGCATCGGGCCCAAACCAGATATCCGATTTGGATTCCGTCAGTTCTGACAAGTCACTTTCATCTCCCAAGTCGTGTTGGAATGATCAGAACACTGATCAGATCGATATTTCAGATTTTAGACCTCCGAACCGACTTCTCTAAATTTAAACTAAGTGCATTTACAAAATGCACTTTTGAGCGCTGGGCCCAAACCGGGTATTCGATTTAGATTCCGCCAGTTCTCACAAGTCACTTTTATCTCCCAGGTCCTATTGGAACGATCAGCACGTCGATCAGATCGATATTTCAGATTTTAGACTCCCGGACCTGACTTCTTTAATTTTAAACTAAGTGTATTTACAAAATGCACTTTTGAGCGTCGGCCCAAACCAGATATCCGATTTGGATTCCGTCAGTTCTGATAAGTCACTATCATCTCCCAGGTCCTGTTGGAATGATCGACACGCCGATCAGACATGTATTTCAGATTTTAGACCCCCAACCCCTACTTATCTGTCTTTTAGATTAATTACATTTAGAGAATGTACTTTTGAGCGTCGGGCCCAAACCAGATATCCGATTTGGATTCCGTCAGTTCTGACAAGTCACTTTCATCTCCCAAGTTGTGTTGGAATGATCGACATGCTGATCAGGCTGGTATTTCAGATTTTAGACCCCTGAACCCGACTTCTTAAAATTTAAACTAAGTGCATTTACACAATACACTTTTGAGCGCTGGGCCCAAATCGGGTATCCGATTTGGATTCCGCTAGTTCTCACAAGTCACTTTTATCTCCCAGGTCCTGTTGGAACAATCGACACGCCGATCAGATCGGTACTTCAGATTTTAGACCCCTGACCCGAATTCTTTAATTTTAAACTAAGTATATTTACAAAATGCACTTTTGAGCATCGGGCCCAAACCAGATATCCGATTTAGATCCCGTCAATTCTGACAAGTCACTTTCATCTTACAGGTCCTGTTGGAACGATCGACACACCGATCAGATATGTATTTTAGATTTTAGACCGCCCAAACCCTACTTATCTGTCTTTTAAATTAATTACATTTAGAGAATACACTTTTGAACGTCGGGCCCAAACCAGATATCCGATTTGGATTCCGTCAGTTCTGACAAGTCAGTTTTATCTCCCAAGTTGTATTGGAACAATCGGCACGCCGATCAGACCGATATTTCAGATTTTAGACCCCCGAACCCGACTTCTTTAAATTTAAACTAAGTGCATTTACAAAATGTACTTTTGAGCGCTGGGCCCAAACCGGGTATCTGATTTATATTCCGTCAGTTCTCACAAGTCACTTTTATCTCCCAAGTCCTGTTGGAACGATTGGCATGCCGATCAGACTGGCATTTCAGATTTTAGACCCCCGGACCCGACTTCTTTAATTTTAAACTAAGTGTATTTATAAAATGTACTTTTTAGCGTCGGGCCCAAACCAGATATCCAATTTGGATTCCGTCAATTCTGACAAGTCACTTTCATCTCCCAAGCCATGTTGGAACGATCGACACGTCGATCAGACATATATTTCAGATTTTAGACCCCCCAACCCCTACTTATCTGTCTTTTAAATTAATTACATTTAGAGAATGCAGTTTTGAGCGTCGGGCCCAAACTAGATATCCGATTTGAATCCGTCAGTTCTGACAAGTCACTTTTATCTCCCAAGTCGTGTTGGAATGATCGGCACGCTGAACAGACCGATATTTCAGATTTTAGACCTCGAACCCGACTTCTTTAAATTTAAACTAAGTGCATTTATAAAATACACTTTTGAGCGCTGGGCCCAAACCGGGTATTCGATTTAGATTCTGCCAATTCTCACAAGTCACTTTTATCTCCCAGGTCATGTTGGAAAGATCGGCACGTCGATCAGACCGATATTTCAGATTTTAGACCCCCAGACCCGACTTCTTTAATTTTAAACTAAGTGTATTTACAAAATACACTTTTGACCGTCGGGCCCAAACTAGATATCCGATTTGGATTCTGTCAGTTCTGACAAGTCACTTTCATCTCCCAGGTCATGTTGGAATGATCGACATGCTGACAGATATGTATTTCAGATTTTAGACCTCTCAACCCCTACTTATCTGTCTTTTAAATTAATTACATTTAGAGAATGCACTTTTGAGCGTCGGGCCCAAACCAGATATCCAATTTGGATTCGTCAGTTCTGACAAGTCACTTTCATCTCTCAAGTCGTGTTGGAACGATCGGCATGCCGATCAGATCGGTATTTCAGATTTTAGACCCCCGAACCCGACTTCTTTAAATTTAAACTAAGTGCATTTACAAAATACACTTTTGGGTGCTGGGCCCAAACCGGATATCCGATTTGGATTCCGCCAGTTCTCACAAGTCACTTTTATCTCCTAGGTCATGTTGGAACGATCGGCACGTAGATCAGATCGATATTTCAGATTTTTGACCCCCCAACCCCTAGTTATCTGTCTTTTAAATTAATTACATTTAGAGACTACACTTTTGAGCGCTGGGTCCAAACCGGGTATCCGATTTGGATTCCGCCAATTCTCACAAGTCACTTTCATCTCTCAGGTCCTGTTGGAATGATCGACACACCAATCAGACTGGTATTTCATATTTTAGACCCCCGGACCTGACTTCTTTAATTTTAAACTAAGTGTATTTACAAAATACACTTTTGAGCGTCGGGCCCAAACCAGATATCCGATTTGGATTCCGTCAGTTCTAACAAGTCACTTTCATCTCCTAGGTCGTGTTGGAACAATCGGCACGTCGATCAGACCGATATTTTAGATTTTAGACTCCCGAATCTCGAATTAAATGAATTCTTCTAAACTAAGTTAGTTTTGAAAACACACTCAATTTTGAATTGAGTTATTTGTGCGTCGGGGTCAAACCGGATATCCGATTTGGAATCCGTTAGCTCTCACAACTCACGTCTACCTCGTAGGTCATGTTGGAACGATCGGCATGTCAATCAGACAAACATTTCAGATTTTAGACTCCCGAACCCCGAATTATATGAATTCTTCTAAACTAAGCTACTTTTTAAAACACATTTAGTTTTGAATTGAGTTATTTGAGCGTCGGTCTCAAACCGGATATCCGATTTGGAATCCGTCAGCTCTCACAACTCACGTCTCCCTCGATTATCGTGTTGGAACGATCGGCATGCCGATCAGGCCAGTATTTTATATTTTGGACTCTCGAACCCCGAATTTTCCCAATTCTTCTAAACTAAGTTACTTTTGAAAATTAACTTAGTTTTGAATATAATTATGAATATAATCGAGTAATTTGGTCAAAATAAAAACATAATAAACACTCACCAGATGGGCCTGTGCCGTGGTGGTGGTGGATCCATGAGGGAGAATTCCCGCCTGGGAGAGGAGGCCACTGATTGCCTACAACATGGTTGCATGCTGGCTAGACATCTCCTCTCGGATCTGTCGCTGCATCTGCTGTTGCAAATCAAAAATCTCCGATCGGACGATGTCTCTAACGTCGCTGGCAGAAGTACTGGGGGCAGGTGGAGGTATACTGAAGACACTACTACTGGTTTGGGCAGAGCCTGAACTCGCACACGGTGATATCACCGCGCTAGAGTCCAAACTCTCCCCAAAACCATATAGCCGGCCTTTCTTTAGTACGCCAGCTATTGCCACCCATTCTGCCGGATCGAACTCCGGCTGTTGCGTGTCTCCCTGCCCGTACTTCTCTGTCACAGCTTTGCTATATGTTTCCTACAAATTGAATAAAATAATTAGTCAATTTCATATGAATCAATCCGATTTAAATGAACGGTAGAAGTTGCATATGTAGATAAACTTACCACTACTGAGTGAGCTCTCTCACTCATAAATTGATCTGTCCCCTTCTTTTTGTGTGTTCTATTGAACACCTTCGAGGAACGACGGAGCTCGATTAAGCTCCAAAGCCTGTTATACAGTTCATAGTAAAAAAATGTCATATATATTAACAAAATGTAAGAAGATAAATTGAAACATTACTTATCATTTTTTATTTATGAGCCGCGAAAGAGACGGACCCACTCATATGCAAATTTGCGCTCAGTTGTGACGCCCTGTTTGCTTTGGCTTTTCAGGACTTTTCTATCCACTTGGGGTCAGCAACTTTGTCACATACTATGTCCCAATCCTCTTTCCTCATCCATAGAGGGCGATGCTCCTTCCATAGCTCTCGGTCTTCACTCCCGCCAGCCTTATTTTTAGTGTGTTCTCGGGCCTCATGTACTTTCCTTCAGAAATTTGACTTCATACTAGACTCCCAGGCAGAACGACATCTCGCCGCGTCATGTCCACTCATGAATTGATAAGTCCGCTGTAAATAAATTAAGTTTCACACTAAGTATACTGTTGGGAATTGAGTTTGGAAAATACTTGCATTAAATGATATAATTACTTACTGAGAACATGTCCCGTAAGTTGTCGCGGACGGCCATTGAAAATTCTTTGAAAGACGATACTGGCCCGGGCACATGTGCCATTACTAGTTCAGTGGAATGATGGACAACATCGTAAGGTTCAAATTTCTTATTGCAATAGTAAATGTCAAAATATTCATATTAGACAGTTGAAGGCTAAATAATGAATGTAATAACCTTATAAATTTACTCGGAGATCCAGCACGGGTGACGTCCATCATGGGCCGTGCCTCCCTCGTGACGACTGCCGGCATTGTCAAGTGGCTGAGTGGTGGGGGTGTGCCCTGTACAAGTGGGAGGTGGTGGGAGGGCACTGGGACTTGTAGGAATTAATTTTCACAAGTAAAATGAATATTTTGCTGAGCCTTAAAATATACAGTGGCTGCAGCAGGAGGTGGTGGGGGTGGCGCATGTGGTCGTGCTGGGAGGGGACTGTGAACTATAAGAATTAAATATCATATAGAAGTTGATTGTCCTTCTAGGAGAGTTCGGGAAATATGAGACTCTACATGAGAGAAAGTGCTTGTATTCAGCCCTTAATCCTGATTATTAGCCTCTCCAAAAATTGAAGTGGAAGAATGTACTGGCTGAATACAAGCACTTTCTCTCCATCAGAGTCTACCATTGACAAAATGTTAAGAAAGAATTTTGTCTTCACTCCATCTTTCAAGTCTATGGAGTCCAAAAGATTATCAATCTCTTGATCTTTCACTTTCATGACACTCCGGTCTCCAGAAGCATAATCAGCACAATCTTTCAAACATAGATGCATGTATACTGCACTACCAACAGCAATTCTCTTAAACATCTCATATTTCCCGAACTCTCCTAGAAGTTTTTTCTGTTTGGGACTCAGACACAATAGCACAGTGAAATCAATGTGTCCTTGCAACTCATCCAAGAAATCACCTTTGTATTAATGCAAGACATCTCCGGTCATCTCCCGAAGGTCCTTTATGATAGAAATTCTCCTTTTACAATGATCATCGTTTTGCAATGTTTCTTCCACTATATCAAAGAAAGCTGCCTCTGCATCAACTTTCAGGTGCCACCTGGTATAGATGCTCTACTCAGGATACGTCTCATGGCATCTCGTGATGAGTCCATGTTTAGGAACTTACGACGCACTAGATTCAATATATTAAAAACTTCTTTGACATGATTCTGAAATAGTGTCCCTGAAAGAACCACCTTACGGGGAGTTTGCACCTTTTCTAGCATAGAAAGAATATTTGTGTCTTTGTTTCTGGGAGTATGGCCTTCATCTAAAATGAGAAGGCTAGGGACCTTTAGTAACCTCTCCTGACATGCAGCTCCTATCTCGTCTCTTACATCGCACATAATTCTAGAAAACTACTTATAGCCCAAGAAAAGAATACTCCTGTTCTCCTCCCATTTTTGAAGAACATCAAGCTGCTGAGATATATTGTCAGTCTTAACAGAGTAGAAGTCATACAGAGGAAGTTCTTCTACTTGCCAATGATGTAACTCTCTCTTCCACATTGGCAGAATTCCTTTAGGAAGAATGATTAATGGCCTTGCAGAAGGATATTTAGCCAAAAAAATCCGAACAAAGCTAATGAGCATGAATGTCTTTCCTAACCATGGTGCATGTGCCAGAATGTAGCCTCCAGGATTATCACCCACTAGATTTCTCACCAAGAAATTGAAGCCCTCTATCTGATGTGGCTTCATTTGTTTCAGGTGCCTTGGGTCCAGAGAAAGTTCACAGGAAACTATATCCTCTTCAAACAATTTAGGTCCCAGGAATTGCATTTTCTCATTGACGTATTGGTTGGTGAGTGGGTAATTGTAACAACGCAATTTCATTGACGTGCCTAATTTTCAGCAACAATTCTGTGATTGTAATATCACATAATAGGGAAAAACTCAACTAAATTTGAAGCATACCTATGAGGTGTGCGTTTGGTGAAACTTTTAGTTTGAAGTTATTCTTAATTGATATTTTCAACCCAAATATTATTAGCAGTTAGAATGGTCGACCCGTATTATAAACGGGCTAAAATAGAATGTGTTTATATTAATAGAATATTATCCATTTAACACCTTAAGATTTTGAATTGGATGATCCAATTCAATAAACATTAGTATGATATTAGAGCACATTATTATAATTTAAACCCGCACACCCCTTGATGGACTAAAATATAGTGCCTTTATATTAGTGAAGTTCTCTCCAATCAACACCTTAAATTTTCAGTTGGATGGTATAATTTAATAAATTTTAATATTAACTATGCGTAAAGACCTCTAATACTACTTGCCTATCTATCTTATTATGATTATGATTAAATTAACTCTATCTCTTTTCTTCATGGTCAAGCTAGAAAGTAGACATGGCTGTTCTATTGAGACGGATATTTTATCTGTTCTAATTAAGATTACATAAATTAATTAAAATCTAATTAATAAATTAATTTACATACTTTATTTGCCCCTCCCATCACCCTAACAATAAATCTAATTAAGATTACATAAATTAAAATAAAATGAAACAACATATAAAAATAAAATCAAATTTTTACTTACTGTTTATTCGCAAAAAACTCTGATTCTTTCGTTCCCGTCCTCTCGACCGATTATCCTACCATGAATAAAAAATATATTAAATTAAATTAATTTATTTAATTCACACAGTGAGGGTGAGAGAGGGCGGGAGCAGGGAGGGGGAAGGGGGCCAACGGTGCGTGTGTCTGTGTCTGTGTGTGCGTGTGTGCATGTGTCTATGAGGGGGAGGGGGGCCAACTGGAGAGGGAGAGAGGGCGAGGGAGGGGGGTGGCCAACACAGAGAGAGAGAGGGATAGGACTGTGAGAGGGGGAGGGAGAACGGGAGAGGGAGGGGGTCGACCACCCCCGGCAGAGGACCGGCACCTCCTCTGCCGGGTGAGTGCCTCCTCTGCCGAGTGTGTGTGTGAGAGGGAGTGATGGAGCGGGAGAGGGAGAGGGAGAGGGAGTGAGGGAGACTAAGAGGGGGAGAGGGAGAGTGTTACAGAGAGAGGGAGAGGGATCGAGATGGTTTACCTACCAAAGTGAGGACGACGACGGTGAGTTTCGGCCGGCGATCGAGGATGAGGACGGCGACGGTGATGGCGAGGACAACCACGGCCGACTGCAATGGGGAGGACGGCGGCGGCGGCGGCGGCGGCGACGGCTCCGGCGGCGACGGCGGTAGGGAGACGGATGAAAGAGAGAATGAGAGGGAGAGTGGGGGGAAGTGAGTGACAGGGAGTGGCGGGGACGGGGCCGATTTGGCGGGGGTTCTCGTGATTTTCAGACGGCATTTCAGACGAAACGTATTTTCGTCTGAAATTTTAATAATATTTCAGACGGACTAATTTCCGTCTGAATATAAGTCTCAAATTGAGACGGATAGTGCGACAGATAAGTATCTGTCTGAAATAGCGATGGTGTAAGACCCGGTAGTTAACAGATTCTTATCGGTATGAAATTTAAAAAGATTCACGAGTTTCGATTATTTTAATGGGCTTAATGGGCCAAATTCAATTGAGTTAGCCCATTTGTATAAGCTTTTAGAAGTCAGAGAGGGCATATATGTAATTTTGTTTATTTTGATGCCTTATTGCAATTAAAAGTTTTATAACAAAAAAAAAATAAATAATCAAATGTTTTTTGTGTTTTCACGTTGGGAGGCTTTCTCCCCTCTCACTCTCTTTTCTCTCCTTCGCATGTCCCACCTCCTCTCTCTTGCTCTCGGTGGTGTGGTCACCCCGAGACCTTGCAGGGATTTCAGGAGGTGGCCTTGGCGAGCCCGAGACGTAGGTGGAGTGGTGATGTCGTTGTGCAGGCGACTGTGGAGCGTGGAGGCAAGAAATCCCAAGTGTGGAGTTCAGTTCCTTCGTGAAGAACGACAAGGAATCGGCGTTTGCTTCTTAAACCAAGTAGGGGGATGGCTTCCTTTCCACCTTAGGATAAATTCCCCACCCATTGACATGCTAACAAGATGGCTATATGCATGAACATTGTCATTATGTTTTAAGAGCATGAACTTTGTCATTTATGTTTTTGATCCATTCTTGGCCATTGTTCTTATGTTTTGGATGTAGAAATGTTGTGGAATGGACGTAGGAAGGCAGGGAACAGGTTTAAACATGTTTTCCTATCGGTTTGAATCGATCAGGACGGAACTCAATTGAGTTACCCACGGTTCGGGTCCTCTGGACGACAAGCGGTCGCTCCAAGGATCGTTTTATGATTGTGTAAGGTGGTAGACCTTAGCGGTCTCGGCCTAGACTGTTTCTGGTTAATAGTGATCCTTCATCTGACCGTTTGTTGACCTTAGCGGCCCAGTGACCGACCGCTAGGATCCTTCGTCCAGTTGAGGCGGTGGAAGTGTGGCGGCCAAAGACCATACCGTTTTATGTCACTAGGCGATCAGTCGTGCGACCGTTTCTTGATCCGGCGGCCCTGTCCTAGACTGTTTTCCTTTCTGTTCATTATATAGTGAAATAATTGTGGCTAAGCGGTCATGGTGAGACCGTTTGGGTCAGTGAAGCGGCCAATCGTTCGACCACTTACTTGAGCCTTGCGGCCCCTGACAAGATCATTTGGTCCCTACAGTGTATGAATTCAATCCTGTTCATTTAATTAAGCGTTTAAAGATGCATGTTCGCCATGTTTAGATATTTTTACAAATAGTGGCACATTTTTATATCCCAATGTAATTATTTTCTCTTTCCTTGTGATGGAACCACTAGTCGTAGCCCGACGACCTTTAGTGTCGGCCCACCTGGGAGAGGTGGCGGGGAAGTCCCGATGTATGGTTTTTAAGCTGGTTTCTATGGGCCCCCTTGCTTGTCAGTAGTGTCCTACTGGGGGGGAAAACTAGCTAGGGGCCTGGCTCAAGGCATTGAGCCTGTGTGTGCACAAGTGGTCAGAGGCGTGGACTGACACTAACGAGTGTGACCCTGACTAGTTCTTGACTTTGGTTACTGTTATGTGTCTCACTTACCATGTTCCAGGCTAGTGGAGATACTCGAGACATAGTATAAGTCGTCAGTGGACGCATCTGGTCTTCTTTCTGGTGGTCCTCTCTTTCTCCTGTCACTTGGAAATGATGGAAATGTTGAATTTTCATTCTATTGGTGGATTATGATTCTCACGTTTAATTATTCGTTTGAATATTAAATGGCATTTCAGTTAGCTATCTTTAATTGTTCATATACCTGTACAGCTTTATTAACTGTTGTTTTTCCTATGCCATTGCATTATTAATTGCTTTTATAAGTTTAGCTGCGAGGTAGGGATTTGCGTGAACCCTACTGAGTCTATGTTGTGAGACTCACCCTTCCTTTCCAGGTGAGACTGAGCGGCAGTCCACAGGTTTCCCACGTGCTTTTGGCGGGCAGTCGTAGGTGCCAGCAGTGGTATTTATTTCCCTTTTGACCGGGGTATGCCCCGCATAGTTGTTTATTTTGCCCTTTGTACAGTGTTGGACTTGTAATGTATGGATCTGGACTATTATATAAATATATCACTATGTTATTATCAATTGCTTCCGCTTAAAATTATTATTTTATAATGCACGCGCAATTCCAGTTTATTATGCAACCTCCTCAACCAATCCTCCCAACCCTTACGGGGCCTCATCAGTCTCTTGGGTGGCGTCTCCGAGTTCTTGGTATCGGGTTATCGGTATCCGGATCTCCGAGTCGTTACAGTTGGTATCAGAGCAGTGTTGGGGTGACGTATAAGGATTTGAAATTACAATAGTCTAGAACAAGTCCATGTGTACCACTATTGCTGGCTTAGGCTATTTTTCCGTAATTACTTATGGTTCTTTCGTTGTGTGTCTTTTCTTAAGCGTAAATCGAAATGCCGCCTAGACGGAGAGTTCGATTCCAAACTACTGTGCCCCAAGATGTTCCAAGAGAAGAGAGTGGTACTTCGCCTCACCCTGCGAATGTTCAAGGGTAAGGCCGTGTTGACCCTATTACTGGTGAAGATTTATTACCTCAAGGTGGTCGTGGTCGAGTTCTAAAGGAATTTCTTTTATTCCACCCACCAACATATGAAGGGCAAGCGGATCCAGATGCGACTAGGGTTTGGTTGGATGCGACAGAGCGTGTGTTCCATTCTATGGAGTGCACCGAAGATGAAAAGGTAATGCTAGCTACATTTCAGTTGCAGGGGGCAGCACTCGCGTGGTGGACCACGGAGTGGGAGGTGACTTTTAAGTCCCGTCCTCTTCGACTAATTTCATGGAAGGAGTTTGTTACTTCGTTCGAGCGTACATATAGTCTAGCTTATCTCAGAATGGACAAAATGTACCAGTTTATGGAGTTAGCCCATGGTGATATGACAGTCTTGCAGTATCGAAACAAATTTATGGAATTGGGTCGATATGCTCCTTATATTCTTGTTGATGAAGGGCTGAAAAGTGAGCAATTTTTGCGTGGTTTGAAGCCAGAATTGAGGCAACCTCTTATTGCAACCAGAGTGGCAGAGTTAGATATGGCTTATCAGGCAGCAACATCATTAGAATTTGATATGGCAAGATCTCGAGGGCAAACCCAAGTTGAGCGAATATAGTAGAGTGTACAGCATCAACATGCTAGTGGTCAACCAAGTGTGATGGGGTTACCATCTTCTGTTCCTTCTGCCAGTGGTACTTCCTCAATGAAATCTAAATTCAGGCAGATGTTCAGGAAATCCAAGAAGTAGTATTGATGGGACCGGTGCGATGGATACAGAGGGGGGGTGAATGTATCCCTCTTCAATATTGCCCAAATTAAAGCCTGTAGCTAGACACAATTACGGAATAAAAACTATTGAGCTCTTCAAGACGAGATTCCAAGACACACTTGATCAACCAGTTGGACTGCAACAATGCAGGCACCTGATCAAGTCTAAGCCGAGACAGAACTATGCAAACCAGACTCACTTAGCAAAACATATAATGCTCAAGGTCACTTCAGATAGAAACAAGAATGCTCATACAACCTATGAAGGAGGTATAAGACAAGGGGCACATGCACAAGGCAAACCACAGCACTATAGATTTTTAGGTGGTTCGGTCCACAGACCTACGTCCACCCCTCACTCCAAACCGGAGTGAGGCTTCCACTAGCAAAAGCTAGAACCGCAGACTCAGTCTGCAAACATGTGCTGCCTAACAGCTTGACCAGGGGAACAACCTCCCCTCTTCCTCCAACCCGGAGGGCAACCCTAGTGACACACAATCACTAGAAACCAGAGACAAACATCTCTCTTCCTCCAGACCAGGAGGGAAACCACAGGTAGCAACCACTACCTGCAAACCCGGAGTCAGAGACTCCCTTCCTCTGAGACCAGAGGGAACCCATAAATGACACACCGTCACTTGCAACCGGAGATTAAAATCTCCCTTCTCCTGAACCAACAGGAGGAACCCCGACCTCACTACAGAGTATCGGAAAAAACAAAGCCAAGGAAGTGTAAAGTAAAAACAAGAAACGAAAAATATAGCAATCATAAAGTTGGAAATGAAATGCAACAGGAATGTGGCTCTCGCAGGAGCTAACTGGATTGGATATGATCCAAAGTCTAGTGAAGACAAATTTTCTGATGAAGCTTCTCTTCTTCTTCACGAGCTCTCTATCTCTCTTTCTCTTTTTCTTTTTCTTCTTCTGCTTTCACACTCTGCCTCTATGCTTCTCTTTCTTTTTCCTCTCACTGTCTACTCTTCTCTCTGCTCTTCTTCTTCTTCTTCTTCTTCTTCTTCACACTAGATCGTGCAGGCTCTCAGTGGCTCTCTTCTACTTCAGTCACGATCAAGTCTTCTTCTGAGGAAGAAGCTTCATATATATAGCAGCATCAGGAAGGTGGGCGTGTGTCCTCCACAGTTCCCGCCCTAACACCTTGGCTATGTGGCAGCATTTCAGCCTGCAGGATGACACGTGTCACGATCCTGAGCCATCTCCATTCTTGGATCACGTGTCTTTATTAATCTCCTCGAGCAGCAGCCCTGTAATAAAACAGACTTGTTATCAGTGTGGATTTATCTGACAGGAAAGAAAGAATGCATCGAGTAAGTTTGATAAATGAGCATACCCTGTATAGATTTGATGCACCAAATGTAGTGTGCATATGTGAGAAAGTATGTACAATGAGAATGAATGTACGGACATTTCATTCACGAGTGTACAGACTTTGAATGCATGTGATGCAGACACAAAGTGTGTATAGACTCTTGATGAATGCATGTAATGCACTAAACGATGTACAGACTTTGAACTGATGCAGACTAGGCAAACTCTGTATAGACTTTATTTGTGCCAAGACGATGTACAGACTTTGCGTGCCTGAAGCAGGACAATGTACAGACTTGCAACCTAGCACTTAAGAACCAATGCATCATGTATAGAGTTGCTTAACTAACGCATGGAGCAAGTTTGTATAGACTTGCTTAACTGACGCACGGACATCACAACAAAGACTATGCAGACATTGTATATGCATGAAACAACGAATGTACAGACTCTGCATGCAGCGATGTGCAGACTTGATCAAATGATGCACGAACACAACAGCAGGTAATGTGTAGACTCTGCGTGCATGCAACTAGACAATGTATAGACTTTAAATCAAGGGATGCACTGGCTGTACAGACTTTGTGTGTGTGTGTGTGTGCGAGACAAATCAATGCATGAACTATGCACATTCATGAAGAGCACTGACGATGTACAGACTTTAGACATGTATGAAGAACACGGGTTGTACAGACTTGGTCGTATGAACCAATGAAGGTTGTACAGACTTAGTCGAATGAACCACAAGCGGCGATGTGTAGACTTGGCCAATGTACAGACTTAGCAGCGAGATGCACACACATGCCATCAACAAGACGATGTACAAACTTGAGAAACGATGCATGCACAAGATGATGTACAGACTTGGTCTTGCGACCACGGGCTGTACAGACTTTGAGAAACAATGCATGCACAAGGAATGTACAGACTTTGTCTTGAGTATATGAAGCATGAAGTGACGTGCAGACTTGACCGATGCAATGTATAGACTTGCTGAACTATAGCATGTATAAACATAATAGCAAGGAGTGTGCAGACTTTGAAAATTCATGAAGCACACGATGCAATAAGACTATGTACAGACTTATCAGATGCATGGGCTGTACAAACTTTAAATGCATGAAGCACACGATGCAACAAGACTCTTTACAGACTTAACCTGAGCATGCAACAGTGTAGAGACATCATATGCAGTTCACGAAGGGTTGCACGGACAATGTGGCATGCAGCAACTGTTAATGCACCGATGCAATGTGCAGGACTTCCACAAACAGGGAAATGCATAGACCTTAAACCATGACTCATAGTATGACAGGAAAATGCATAAACCTTACAGATGTATATATAAAATGACTGAACATCGCATGGTGACTGACAGTGTTTGACTCACATCAAAACCAATCATCAAAACCACAGGGGCACAACAATCTCCCCCTTTTTGATGATGGCAACACTGTGAGTCATTCTGATGGCTCAAACTATTCTCCCCCTTTGACTTCATCAAAAAGAAAATAGTTTGAGATAGCAAAAGAAACCTGCATGCAATGATTGAATGAAAGTCTCCCCCTTTGGCAATAATCTCCCCCTTTGACTTCAGAAAAAAAAAATTAGTACAACCATGTGTATGACTCAAACCAATTTCTCCCCCTTGTTATTATCAAGATGAACCATGGGGAGGTATGAATGCAGAGATGCAGATGTAACATGAAATGCAAGATCTCCCCCTAAATATATGAATGCAAGCACACAATTCTCCCCCTTTAAGAATATCTATGCAGCATGATTCATATGACAAGGAAGCTCCCCCTGAATAAATGGAGTCTTATGAGATGGATGAGAAGGAGACCACAGTGGCAATCAAGGATAAGTTCTAGTCATGATGAGTCAAGGACTGTGAGCAAAAGAATTTCAAATAAGCTCCAAACACAAGGAATTCAACAAGATTTTCAAGGAGATACCAATCTCATAAATCAAAACAGAATTGTTCAAAGTCTTCCATTATAAGGGCTTATGAATGAACTTTATTGATCAGCATGGTTTAAACATGATGTATGCAAAGTTTGTCAATAAAATTCTGTATTTATATCTAAAATCACGGTTTAATACAAATGAACCAAGCCCTCATATTTATATCTTGATTAACCTCCCTTTCTCTTACACAATCAAATTTACTGACTTCTTTTGGAATTACATTCACTAGTATTGAGATCAAGCAATTATGAAGTCATGTGATTTTGTCTAGGGTTATAGCAATTTAACTTTTGCATCAATATTCAAATATTGCAGTTTGTTCAACAAATTTTCATGCTACAAATTTTACGAGCACTCTAGTTCAGTGCACACCTTGTAACTAGAGGATATACGTTGATCAGACGCCAATATCCCTAAGCACTTAGTGTGACTAACAGTCATGCTTTATATTAACAGAGTTAACATTTACACCTCATGACATACCTCAACTCATTTCTTTGATGAGTGAGATGTATTTCTCAGTGTGCATGCCATTGCTCTGCCAGATTATCAATCATTCTTAAGCAGAGTTAACTATGGCACCTCATGACACAATCCTTTGGACATAGTTTCTCAGTGACCAAAGTCATTGCTCTGACAACTATTTACTCTTTAGACATTTCAGAAAGCTCATTTGCTTCACATCAATACTAACTTCATGTACTTTAACCAAATAAAGCCATGTATTCAATAGTGCAGATTTCAGAAGTTTTTACAAGACATAGCATGAAACAGTTGGTTAAAGTTTATTAAAACATGATTCAGATATTTTTAAGAGATTTAAAGACAAACTCAATGGATACATTAAACTTAAACAAGCTGAGTTATTTCAGACATTCATAAAATCGTATAATAGAAGATTCCTAGTTCAAGTGTTTTCAGATTTATGATCTAGACATGCCCCATTAAAATCTTCATGAATGACTGATAGAAGAGATCTAGCAAGAATAAGTGATTTTGAAGCCCAATGTGTTCAGATATCAAGGTTTGTCAATTAAAATCAATGAAGAAAAGGATATGCACTCAAAGTAAGATATCAGGAGGTCAGGCATGCTTCAGGATCTTCAAAGTTAACATGCAATGAATTCTGACAAAAGTGTATGCATTTGACAACCTGCATGCAATGCATTGACTCCCCCTGACAATATGCATTCAATCAATCTTTTTGGCATTTTCAATGTAATGAAATGCAATGCAATTAACTACATGTATGCAAAGACATGCAAAGACTCAACAAACTCCCCCCTGAATACATGCAATGATTGCAATGAAGGCTAAACATATGACTTTGTGACTCATGCTCATTCAGATAGCCCTACTAAGCAGCATGACCCATGATACTAGGCGGAGAACTTGGTCTAAAGGACCATCTCACACATAGTAAGAACCTCCAGACAGATTTCACCTGCCTTTTGGTAGCTTACCATTTAATATACCATAGTGGTCATGCATGATAATGCAATACCAGCAGTCCTAAGTGCATCAGATTTTTCAATGGCTGCATATGCAAATTCAAATCATGTGAAATTCAGATGGTTCCAGAGAATTCTTAATCAGGCAATGTTTATCAACAGAGTTGAGTGCAAAACATAAATTTCGGATGAGGAGAGTTCAGAGAATTCAAATTTCGATAATGCAGATGATGAATGAATATGCAAAAAAAAAACAGATTTAACATGCTATGCAGTAATCAAAGATAGAGAATTTTGAATGACAGGAATTTAACATGACAGACCTGGTAAATGTAGAACTGGGGTTTTCATTCTTGAATGCCTTGGTTTATTATCCCTTTTATTCATCAACTTCCAAGACATACCTGCAACAGACACATCATCTTGATGTAACAGGTACCCAAGAAACCTTGGGTCCTAGTTTACCATTAACACCACAAGATGGTGTTCTTGACTTTTTGTGAACTACAGAATTATCAAAATCCATCATGAAATAGTCAGACATAGAGTGTCCAAACGGACCACTTTTAAGACAAGTAACAGATTTCAAGTTCTTTTTATGCACATTATTGTGAGCATTTAATCTATGTGCATTAACATGAAGAATTCTGTTATTTGTATGAACATGTTATTTTCCATAACTTGCCGACCAGCATTCAGAAGCTCGGTGGCCAAGTTTTTCACATTCAAAGCATGCAAGAATCTTTTCTTTAAAAACAGATTTATTCATATTGGTAACATTCTGGTGGCCATGATTAATATGAGAATAAAATTTTCTCTTACCTTTGAGTGACCAGCACTGAACAGCAACATGTCCCATTTTTCCACAGTTATAGCAATAAATTTTCCTTTCCCTAGAGACATGCTTTCTACCCTAATTATTTTGTACAGCAGCTAGGTCATCCTTTTCCATCAAATTACACTCATGCATCAGATGTCCAAATTTGTGACAGTAGTGACAGATCATTTTCTTTCTAGATGCATGTGAGTGTGTGTGAGGACTGTGATCAACATGCACTGAAGAATCCTTTTTATTTATTTTCTATTTTTCAGTCTTTTTCTGTTGCCATGAGACATTTCACTTTACCCTGGCTTCTGCTGCTTGCTATTATCTCGACCACTTCGGAGGCACTGCAGTAATTAACTACACAAGGAAACTTGTCAGTGTTTATCGCCCCTTTGATTAGATTCAGGGCCCTTTGATTTGTAGAGAATTTTCGTCTGTCTGAAGTTTTCCATAAGGATTCATCCTTTGGAACTTCATAAGGACTGTGTGCAATGACTATCCACAGATCTGGATTAGTTTGCATCACATATTCCCTGAACTGATTAAACCAATTGTAGAAGCTTTGACCCTCGTACCTCGGGAGATCAATCATGAATTCCATGCTCAGACAAGATCAGAATTCTAAATAAAGAAGAGATTAAAATAATGCAAGCGAACGGATCAACTCAGATCGCACCGAAGCCAATTACGGATCTGATCTACAGGTCACTGGACCCTCTGTGCAGACACCCGCTCTGATACCAATTGATGGGACCGGTGCGATGGATACAGAGGGGGGGTGAATGTACCCCTCTTCAATATTGCCCAAATTAAAGCCTGTAGCTAGACACAGTTGCGGAATAAAAACTATTGAGCTCTTCAAGACGAGATTCCAAGACACACTTGATCAACTAGTTGGACTGCAACAATGTAGGCACCTGATCAAGTCTAAGCCGAGACAGAACTATGCAAACCAGACTCACTTAGAAAAACATATAATGCTTAAGGTCACTTCAGATAGAAACAAAAATGCTCAGACAACATGTGAAGGAGGTAGAAGACAAGGGGCACACGCACAAGGCAAACCACGGCACAGTAGATTTTTAGGTGGTTCGGTTCACAGACCTACGTCCACCCCTCACTCCAAACCGGAGTGAGGCTTCCACTAGCAAAAGCTAGAACCGCAGACTCAGTCTGCAAACAGGTGCTACCTAACAGCTTGACCAGGGGAACAACCTCCCCTCTTCCTCCAACCCGGAGGGCAACCCTAGTGACACACAATCACTAGAAACCAGAGACAAACGTCTCTCTTCCTCCAGACCAGGAGGGAACCCACAGGTAGCAACCACTACCTGCAAACCCGGAGTCAGAGACTCCCTTCCTCTGAGACCAGAGGGAACCCACAAGTGACACACCGTCACTTGCAACCGGAGATTAAAATCTCCCTTCTCCTGAACCAACAGGAGGAACCCTGACCTCACTACAGAGTATCGGAAAAAATCAAAGCCAAGGAAGTGTAAAGTAAAAACAAGAAACGAAAAATACAGCAATCAGAAAGCTGGAAATGAAATGCAACAGAAATGTGGCTCTCGCAGGAGCTGACTGGATTGGATCTGCTGCAAAGTCTAGTGAAGACAAATTTTCTGATGAAGCTTCTCTTCTTCTTCACGAGCTCTCTATCTCTCTTTCTCCTTTTCTTTTTCTTCTTCTGCTTTCACACTTTGCCCCTCTGCTTCTCTTTCTTTTTCCTCTCACTGTCTACTCTTCTCTCTGCTCTTCTTCATCTTCTTCTTCACACTGGATCGTGCAGGCTCTCAGTGGCTCTCTTCTACTTCAGTCACGATCAGGTCTTCTTCTGAGGAAGAAGCTTCATATATATAGCAACATCAGGAAGGTGGGCGTGTGTCCTCCACAGTTCCTGCCATAACACCTTGGCTGTGTGGCAGCATTTCAGCCTGCAGGATGACACGTGTCACGATCCTGAGCAATCTCCATTCTTGGATCACGTGTCTTTATTAATCTCCTTGAGCAGCAGCCCTGAAATAAAACAGACTTGTTATCAGTGTGGATTTATCTGACAGGAAAGAAAGAATGCATCGAGTAAGTTTGATAAATGAGCATACCCTGTATAGACTTGATGCACCAAATGCAGTGTGCATATGTGAGAAAGTATGTACAACGAGAATGAATGTACGGACATTTCATTCACGAGTGTACAGACTTTGAATGCATGTGATGCAGACACAAAGTGTGTATAGACTCTTGATGAATGCATGTAATGCACTAAACGATGTACAGACTTTGAACTGATGCAGACTAGGCAAACTCTGTATAGACTTTATTTGTGCCAAGACGATGTACAGACTTTGCGTGCCTGAAGCAGGACAATGTACAGACTTGCAACCTAGCACTTAAGAACCAATGCATCATGTATAGAGTTGCTTAACTAACGCATGGAGCAAGTCTGTATAGACTTGCTTAACTAACGCACGGACATCACAACAAAGACTGTGGAGACATTGTATATGCATGAAACAACGAATGTACAGACTCAGCATGCAGCAATGTGCAGACTTGCTCAAATGATGCACGAACACAACATCAGGTAATGTGTAGACTCTGCGTGCATGCAACCAGATAATGTATAGACTTTAAATCAAGGGATGCATTGGCTGTATAGACTTTGTGTGTGTGTGTGCGAGACAAATCAATGCATGAACTATGCACATGCATGAAGAGCACTGACGATGTACATACTTTAGACATGTATGAAGAGCACGGGCTGTACAGACTTGGTCGTATGAACCAATGAAGGTTGTACAGACTTAGTCGAATGAACCACAAGCGGCGATGTGCAGACTTGGCCAATGTACAGACTTAGCAGCGAGATGCACACACATGCCGTCAACAAGACGATGTACAGACTTGAGAAACGATGCATGCACAAGATGATGTACAGACTTGGTCTTGCGACCACGGGCTGTACAGACTTTGAGAAACAATGCATGCACAAGGAATGTACAGACTTTGTCTTGAGTATATGACGCATGAAGTGACGTGCAGACTTGACCGATGCAATGTATAGACTTGCTGAACTACAGCATGTATAAACATAATAGCAAGGAGTGTGCAGACTTTGAAAATTCATGAAGCACACGATGCAATAAGACTCTGTACGGACTTATCAGATGCATGGGCTGTACACACTTTAAATGCGTGAAGCACATGATGCAACAAGACTCTGTACATACTTAACCTAAGCATGCAACAGTGTAGAGACATCATATGCAGTTCACCAAGGGTTGCACGGACATTGTGGCATGCAACAACTGTTAATGCACCGATGCAATGTGCAGGACTTCCACAAACAGGGACATGCATAGACCTTAAACCATGACTCATAGTATGACAGGAAAATGCATAAACCTTACAGATGTATATATAAAATGACTGAACATCGCATGGTGACTCACAGTGTTTGACTCACATCAAAACCAATTATCAAAACCACAGGGGCACAACAAGTATGACTGGCAAGCTTCCTCTGGTACTGTGCAACAAGTAGTACCCTCTTCTTTTTAACGACAGGGATCGGTGGCCAGTCAGCCGAGACCATGTCCGAGGTGTGGTGGTAGTCATTTGGGTAGACCGTGTTCGATGCCCGTGGTGTGTTTTCGGTGTGATCAGGTGGGACACATGGTTTGTGATTATCCGTTGAGGCCAAAGCAATCTGTTTCATTTTCACAGCCACAACAGTTCCGACCTCCACCACCTTCATAGTGACAACAGTATTCACAGGCATCAATATCGTCATCGCAGCAGTCTACTGCAGGTGGAAAGAAGCAAAAAGGGAGAGTCACGCATATGACTCGTTCTGAAGCAGTTGCATCTCATCTTGTAGAAGGTACGCTTATGATTTATGGTCATGCAGCACGTGTTTTATTTGACTCAGGTGCTTCTCATTCCTTTATTTCTGAAGATTTTGTTCCTTGTATTGAGGAGCCGACATCAGAGATGTCTTGTGAGTTAGTTGTTGAATTGTCTTCTGGGGAGTTCATGTTTACTCCTTTTTGTCTTGATGAGACTCCTATAGTGATTGGGAATCAGCAGTTGCCAGCTAGGTTATATGCGTTGAAGCTGGTAGACTATGGATTTATTCTGGGTATGGATTGGTTAGAGGATTATGGAACCATGGTTGATTGTAAATCGAAGAAAGTTTATTTTCAGCCATCTGGGAAAGCGGCATTCTATTTTCAAGGTATTCGATCTTGTTCTTCTCGCTCGCTTATTTCTGCTGATTACTTAATGCAGGTTGTCAGGGATTCTTTGCTTCCGTGGTTGCTGTTGAGGCACCACAACAGGAGATATGTGATATTCCCGTGATTTGTGAATTTCCTGATGTGTTTCCTGATGAGTTGCCAGGCTTACCTCCACAGCGAGAGATTGAGATGGTGATTGAATTAATTCCAGGTATGACACCTTTATCAAAGGCACCTTACCGTATGGCTCCTGCAGAATTGAAAGAGTTGAGAGCATAGTTGCTAGCATTTTTAGAAAAAGGCTATATCCGTCCTAGCTTTTCTCCATGGGGTGCGCTTATATTATTTGTGAAGAAGAAAGATGGAAGTCTAAGGCTATGTATTGATTACAGGCAATGAAATCAGGTGACTGTCAAGAATAAATATCCTTTGCCCAGGATCGATGATTTATTTGACCAACTTCAGTCGGCGAGTATCTTTTCACGGATTGATCTTCGATCTGGTTATTACCAATTAAGGATTAGGGAATCTGATGTGGAGGAGACTGCCTTTAGTACGAGGTATGGTCATTATGATTTTTTGGTTATACCATTTGGGCTAACCAATGCTCCAGCAACATTTATGGACTTAATGCACTATGTGTTTCATCCATATTTGGACCAATTTGTGGTAATCTTTGTAGATGACATTTTGGTCTATTCTACTTCTGAGGAAGAACATGTTCAACATCTTAGAGTGGTATTGTAGACTCTACGAGATCACGAGCTCTATGCAAAATTTAGCAAATGTGAGTTTTGGCTTCGGGAAGTTCATTTTCTAGGCCATGTGATTTCTGGTGACGGAGTTGCAGTTGATCCTGTTAAAATTGAAGCTATTCTTCAATGGCAGAGAACTAAGACCATGATAGAGATCAAGAGCTTTCTAGGTCTTGCTGGTTATTATAGAAGATTCATTAAAGATTTCGCACGAATTGCCGCGCCAATGACTCAATTGACTCGCAAAGATGTGTCATTTGTGTGGTCGGATAGGTGTGAACAGAGCTTCAATGAATTGAAAAGGCTACTCACCACTTCTCCAGTGCTTGTTTTACCTTCTGGCTCAGGTGGATTCGTAGTGTGTACGGATGCTTCTCGAGTAGATTTGGGTGCAGTGCTTATGTAGCATGGCAAGGTCATAGCCTATGCATCCCGACAATTAAAGCACCAGGAAGAAAATTATCCCACTCATGATTTAGAGTTGGCGGCGATGATTTTTGCATTAAAAATTTGGAGACACTACTTGTATGGTGATAAATTTGAGATATTTACAGATCATCAGAGTTTGAAATATGTGTTTTCTCAAAAAGATTTGAATCTTCGTCAGTGCAGGTGGATGGAGTATATGAAAGATTATGATTTTACTCTATCTTATCAACCTGGCAAGATGAATGTAGTGGCTGATGCACTTAGCATAAAAATGCAAATCAGTCAGTTGTTGATACGAGAATGGAAGTTGTGAGAACAGTTTCCTTGTGAGACGTTCATATTGAAAATTCCCTGTGATCCGATGGTAGCTGTTCTTGCTAGTCTGGTGATGACTCCAGCTATTTACCGACAGATCAGGGAGGCACAACAAGCAGATTCTGAGTTGTCTCGCATTGTGTTAATGCCAGATGTGGAGTTCTGTGATGATTCAGTGGCTAGATTCAGGGGTAGACTTTATGTTCCAGCTGATGATTTATTGAGGCATGTTATTTTGCGTGAGGCGCATGGATCCCGTTATGTTATTCATCCCGGCACCATGAAAATGTATCATAATCTGAAAAGGCAATTTTGGTGGCCAGGTATGAAAAGGGATGTAGCAGACTTTGTGTCTAAATGTTTAACATGTCAACAGGTCAAAGCTGAGCATCAAAGGCCCGGAGGAATGCTTTAACCCTTGGAGATTTTGATGTGGAAATGGGATCATGTCACTACCGATTTTATTGTGGGTTTACCCCGAACTTCATAAGGCTATGATGGTATTTGGCTGTTAGTTGATCGTTTAACTAAGACAGCGAGAATGTTGCCGATCAAAGTGACGTGGAATGTTCAGAAGTTGGCCGAGCTTTATGTTGCAAAGGTTGTGCCATTACATGGAATTCCAATATCCATTGTGTCAGATCGTGACCCACGTTTTACTTCTGGCTTCAGGCGAAGTTTTAAAAAGGCGTTGGGTACAGAATTGGCATTTAGTTCAGCGTATCATCCCCAGCCCGATGGTCAGTCCGAGAGGACTATTCAGACATTAGAAGATATGCTGCGATCGTGTTCTCTAGATTGGCAGGGTTCGTGGAGTCAACACTTGCCATTGGTGGAATTCTCTTATAATAATAGTTATCATTCCAATATTGATATGGCACCATTTGAAGCTTTGTATGGACATCCTTGTCGTACACCGTTGGACTGGTTTGAGACTGGTGATCGACTGTTGACAGGACTAGATATGATTCAGCAGTGTGTTGATGTGGTACGTCTGATTAGGCAGAAAATGTTGACAGCTCAAAGTCGACAAAAAAGCTATGCAGATCGGCGTAGAAGACCATTGCAATTTGAACCTGGAGATTCTATTTTTAGAAAAATATCTCCAATGAAAGGCATGATGAGATTTGGGAAGCGTGGAAAGCTTAGTCCCCGATATATTGGTTTGTTTCCTTTCTTGGAACGTATGGGCCAAGTGGCTTATCGACTTCAGTTGCCATCGGCGATGCAAGCAATCCACAATGTGTTTCATGTTTCTCAATTGAGAAAGTATATTTCTGATGTATCTCATGTATTAGATGATTCAATGTGGCCTGAAGTGACAGCGGATCTTTCCACGCCAGAGTTTTCGATACGGATTGACGATCATCGTGAACAATGACTGAGGAATAAGGTAATCCCTCTGGTAAAGGTAGTATGGCAGCGTCACTCGGGTAATGAGGCTACATGGGAACGTGAGGACGATATGCGTCAGCAGTTTCCATTTTTATTCAAATAAGGTATATCTTCCTTCAGTTCTCTCCTTGTGCTTCCTTTTAAATTTCGAGGATGAAATTTTTATTAGGAGGGAGGGACTGTAAGACCCGATAGTTAACGGATTCTTATCGGTATGAAATATAAAAAGATTCATGAGTTTTGATTATTTTAATGGGCTTAATGGGCCAAATTCATTTGAGTTAGCCCATTTGTATAAGCTTTTAGAAGTCAGAAAGGGCATATATGCAATTTGGCTTATTTTGATGCCTTATTGCAATTAAAAGTTTTATAACAAAAATAAATAAATAATCAAATGTTTTTTGTGTTTTCACGTTGGGAGGCGGTGGAAGTGACCGCTAGGATCCTTCGTCCGGTTGAGGCGGTGGAAGTGTGGCGGCCAAAGACCAGACCGTTTTATGTCACTAGGCGGTCAGTCGTGCGACCGTTTCTTGATCAAGCGGCCCTGTCCTAGACCATTTTCCTTTCTGTTCATTATATAGTGAAATAATTGTGGCTAAGCGGTCATGGTGAGACCGTTTGGGTCAGTGAAGCGGCCAATCGTTCAACCGCTTACCTAAGCCTTGCGGCCCCTGACCAGACCGCTTGGTCCCTACAGTGTATGAATTCAATCCTGTTCATTTAATTATGCGTTTAACGATGCATGTTAGCCATGTTTAAATATTTTTACAAACTGTGGCACATTTTTATATCCCAATGGAATTATTTTATCTTTCCTTGTGATGGAACCACTAGTCGTAGCCTGACGACCTTTAGTGTCGGCCCACCTGGGAGAGGTGGCGGGGTAGTCCCGGTGTACGGTTTTTAAGCTGGTTTCTGTGGGCCCCCTTGCTTGTCAATAGCTTCCTACTAGGGGGAAAACTAGCTAGAGGCCAGGCTCAAGGTATTGAGCATGTGTGTGCACACGTGGTCAGGGGCGTGGACTGACACTGACGAGTGTGACCTTGACTAGTTCTTGACTTTGGTTACTGTTACGTGTCTCACTTGTCGCGTTTCAGGCTAGTGCAGATACTCGAGACGCAGTATAAGTCGTCAGTGGACGTGTCTGGTCTTCTTTCTGGTGGTCCTCTCTTTCTCCTGTCACTTGGAAATGATGGAAATGTTGAATTTTCATTCTGTTGGTGGATTATGATTCTCACGTTTAATTATTCGTTTGAATTTAAATGGTATTTCAGTTATCTATCTTTAATTATTCATATACATGTACAGCTTTACTAACTATTGTTTTTTTTATGCCATTGCATTATTAATTGCTTTTATAAGTTTAGCTGTGAGGTAGGGATTTGCGTGAACCCTACTGAGTCTATGTTGTGAGACTCACCCTTCCTTTCCAGGTGAGATGGTGCGACAGTCCGTGGGTTTCCCACGTGCTTTTGGCGGGCAGTCGTAGGTGCCAGCAGTGGTCTTTCTTTCCCTTTTGACCAGGGTATGTCCCGCGTAGTTATTTAGTTTGCCCTTTATACAGTGTTGGACTTGTAATGTATGGATATGGACTATTATATAAATATATCACTCTGTTATTATCAATTGCTTCCGCTTAAAATTATTATTTTATAATGCACGCGTAATTCCAGTTCATTATGCAACCTCCTCAACCAATCCTCCCAACCCTTATAGGGCCTCATCAGCCTCTTGGGTGGCGTCTCCGAGTTCTTAGTATCGGGTTACTGGTATCCGGATCTCCGGGTCGTTACAGATGACATTTCTGACAGAAACTATCAGTCTGAAATTCAGACGGATATTGCGACTAAAATTATTTCGTCTGAAATTTTCGTCGCTAACAGCGCCATTTCTTGTAGTGTTGGGATGCCGAGAGTTCTCACAACCGACAATGGCAGACAGTTTACGAGCGCCGCCTTCCAGGAGAAGTGCTCGGAGCTAGGGATCTGGAACCACTATACGTCGGTGGGACATCCCCAAGCCAATGGATTGGTGGAAAATGCCAACAGAACGCTCCTCCACGGTATCAAAACCTGGCTAGACGAATTAGGCGACTCATGGATCGACTCAATCCCAAGCATCCTTTGGGCCCACAGAACCACTGCCAAGGCCGCTACAAGTGAAATGCCATTCCACCTCGCATACTGTGCAGAGGCGGTAGTTCCAGTAGAGATATCCAACCCCTCGCCGCGTGTGGGACACTTCGACGAGGCCAAAAATAACCAGACATTACGAGAAAACCTAGACCTACTCGAAGAAGACAGAGCAAATGCCCAAGTCAGGCTTGTGGCTTATCAGCAAAAGGTAGCCCAATACTACAACATTCGAGTCAAGGAACAATACTTCTTCCCCGAAGACTTAGTACTACGACGAGCAAGCGTGGCAGACCCCAGAGGAGCCGCTGGAAAGCTCGCATCAAACTGGGAAGGCCTATACAGGGTAACTGAAGTATTGTGGACGTCAAAAAAAAAGAAAGAGAAGAAAAGGAACGTTCCTGCGGCACGGGCGTCTTGACATCTCAAGAGCAAGTCGAAGACGGGAAGGCCGAATAAACTCCATACCTCCTTTAAGCAGAACGAATATATCTCCGATGCTCCGTCACCCAACAAAGAAGCCCCTCGGGCAGAAGGGACAACCCCGGCTCCCCAGTCAGCGGTGCCGAAGGCCGAATCAAAAGAACTCAGGAATTCGAACACTTGTTCGGCATGCGCCGGAAATCACTCAAAGTCCTGAGTCGGGACTCGGAGGCTCTGAACTAAACACCGGGACTCGGAGGCTCACAACTAAAGCAACACGGGAGGGCAGGCGTCCATCCGTATCACTGCTAAGCTGGGAAGAAATCTAATGGGCCTTAAACTGGCGCGGCTATACCTATACAGCCATTAAACCGACGCACCCCTTGCAAGAGCTTTAAACCGGCGCCCCCCTCCTGTGGCCATTAAACCGGTGCACCCCATTCAATGGCTTGTAACCGGCGCCCCCCCCCCCCCCTTATTGGCTGCAAACCGGCGTGCCTCTTTGTATGTTGTTAATCCGGCGCGCACAACACCGCGCCGGTTAAACTCAAAAGTTGTCCCGTCCGAGCTCTGGTACTCTGTTCTCCTATCAGCTTCGGGCGCAGACACAAAAGGGCATGACATTTAATGCTTGAAGCTCTATCTCCACCTCCGTTCGACAACACAGTGGCATCAACGATGAAGGCATGCATCGACGGTGGAAGCAGCAGAAGATCTCCTGGCAAACCCGCAAACGTCTTGTTCTCGGACGAACGACAACGTATAGCACGAATCACCGGATGCCAGCGTAACATGTCAATCCTGCTCGTCTGGCAGACGAAGTAAGTGGCGGGAGTTTCTTCCGTCTGAGCAAAGAAAGGGTAGCCAGTTATATATACTCTTCCTGTTCCATAAAGAAAAGGAGGAGAGAGGTGGGCTATTGAAGAAAAGGACTGGGAGCTTCTGGTTCTCTCCAGCAGAAGAAGAAAAAAAGCTTCGTCCCCTGGCGCCAGAGAGGTGAAGAAAAAGGGAGGGTCCGTGAGAGAAGAGAGGTGAGCCCTGGGGGGGGGGGAGAGCTTGTGCTCTATTCCCCCCCCTCTTGAGTTTTCAAGTCTTTCTCCTCCGCTGTATTTTCCCTTTGCTCTGGGGTAGATCCCCTCCTGTACCCTTTTTCCCCCTTTCCCTCAGGGATGAATAAAAAGAGTAATTTCTGTGGGCATGAATAACATTCTACTGCTTTGATCTCCTCCCCCTTCTCCCCCCTTGCAATGTACTTCGTTTCATTTCGAGATGAATCCCTTTTTGTATTAAAACATTTCCCCCTTTTTTTGGTGGATGAATAAATCGAAGGTCTTTTGTCAAGCATGGTGTTCTTTGTTTAGCCTTTGCTCCCCTTTTCTCATCTTCTACTCATCCAGGGCCTTTAGAAGCCTGCCTCCCCGTGGCATGGCCTTCTAAGGAACCTGTATGAAGGATGAACATTCATAGCCTCTCATGGCATACATTTGTCCCGCTTATGAAATCATTACCCGTGAGTCGTGAGAGCTCTTGAAGGCTAGTCCTCGAGCTTTTCCTCACCCACATCTGGGTTATCGGACCGCCGTGAGGTATGCATTTCGAGGTTCGTCCCGGAGCAATCCGTTTGGTGTTCCTCTATTTTTCTCTAGCAAGTCTCAGTCTGGGGGAGATGCTGCCCAATTTTTGCCAGGGCCAAGAATACTACTAACAAGGAACAAGAACATACAGGAACGCACAAACAAACTATTCTCTAAAGATAAGAACATCACATGTTTGAAGCCTCTGAAACAAACTGAACCTCCAAGTTCCTGCATAACAAACCTCTCTGAACAAAACACTTGAACCCTCATGCTAATTCACCTTAACAAACAATTAAAATGCTTAAACTTCCTCTCCACAAACTTAATCCACCAATTGGGTGAACGAACCAATCAACAGATTAACTTGCAGGTGAAAGAAAGAATAAAAGAAGCCAGAAGAATGAAAGAAAACCTCCTAAGAGCTATCCCAGCACGCTCCTATCTGGCGTGGGCTAATCCGGAGCGGTACAACCCCCCCCCCCCCCCGCGCCGGTTCAACTCTACACTCAAAACCATCTTCAAATTCTTGGAATGAATAGTGTGCGCCCCATTACCGAAAAGAGAGTAAGAGAGAGAGAGGGCTTGATGTAGCAGGAGAAGGTGGGGGAAAGAGCAGTGGACGATCATCCCTGCTTCGATCCCCAACACCTCCTCTTCTTTTGTTCTTTGTTTTCTCCCTCTCCGTTCTTTTGTTCTTTGGTTTTCTTTCTTGCCTGTAGCCTTAGCTCGGGCATGCTTTGTAATGTGTATGAACGGCTACGGCCCTTTGTTCCCCGTGAATGAAGATCTTCCCCCTCAGTGGGTTTTCTCTTCGTCTCGTTGGTTTGGGCCACAGTGCGCTTGATCATCTTTTGCCTTCCCTTTCCGGTGTTTGTTTTCATCCCTCACGCCGGTGGCTTCCTCCGGATCCGGTGCCATCTTGAATGGTTTGAGGTCACGAACCTCCTCCTGTACAGCCCAACGCTTTCAACCGTGTATGTCCCCTTGAGCTTCCCCCCCCTTGCCAAGGGTCCCTATGGGTTTTGATCGGTCTATCGCCCCGCCCCATTAATAGGCCACCCTTTGAAGCCTTGCCCGGTGCGCCTGCGCTTTCCCCCAGCGGCACCCCCTTCCGGCACTTTGGCCAGCACACCCCCAGCCAACTTCAACGGCACACGCTGACCCGCTTATAGTAACCCCCCAGTACACCCTGCCCGGTCTTAGAGGTTTCCCGTCCGTCGTTTCCTCCGAGTTTTCCGGGGCTTTACTAAGGTGCTGCCGCCCTCGGGCGCCCACCTCCAATTGTCGGGTTCCGCCACTCCATGTGGGCGCGTTCCCTTTATCTCCTTTACGCTCGGGTCAAGGGGAGATGCTGCCGAATTTTCGTCAGAAAATAACAAGATGTTAAAAGGCAAAAGGATGCAACAAACAAATGGGATAATAAATACACATCAAAAGACAACAAAAGAAACAAATAAATAGAACAACAACAGATTGCAAGAAGAAGGAGAAAAGATTTGTATAAACTATGCAAAAAAAAATCAAAGAAAAGAAGAAAAGAAAAGCCTTAAAATAAAAAAAGTATAGTGGGCCTTCATCGGCATGCTCGTTCCAGCCTTCGTCGGTACAACCTATCAGCCCTCCAGCGGCACACCCTAACAGCCCTTTAACGACACACGGGCGGTGAAAATAAAAAAATGGGAAGAGAAGGGGCATTTGAAGAATAAACCTCTCAGCAGCACAAAACCAAAGAACAAAAGAACGGAGAGGGAGAAAACAAAGAACAAAAGAAGAGGAGGTGTTGAGGATCGAAGCAGGGATGATCGTCCACTGCTCTTTCCCCCACCTTCCCCTGCTACATCAATCCCTCTCTCTCTCTTACTCTCTTTTCTTTGCCTGGTTGTTGTCGGAAGACTCCACGCCAGAGCCCTCTCCCTTCTCTTCTCTCTTCTCCTTCTTCTCGTAGGTGGCTTTGTGTCTGTTCGTCTCTTCTCCCTGTATGCCTCTTCTCTGTCTCTGTATCTCCGTTCTCTTTGCCGGAATGGGAGTGGTTTTATACCCCCAGCAGCGGGAGCCCTCGAGCACGGCAGTCGGAGGAGGGAAGCGGCTGGTCATGATGGGGTTTGACTTCCCCCATCCTGGATGTCAGGGGAGTAGCCTGCGTGGCCCAACCTCTGGTTGACACCTCGGACAGCTCACTGCGCGCCAAGGATACGTAGGGCATGGGCGTCACGTCGTTCGGCCGTTGAAACGCCTTCACGCTGTGCCACTGGCGGGCTCAATAAGTGTGCCGCAGGAGGGCCAAATGGGCGTGCCGTTGAAGGCCCAAATGGGCGTGCCGCTGAAGCCCCAAATGGGCGTGCCGCTAAAGGCCCAAATGGGCGTGCCGCTGAAGGCCAAATGGGCGTGCCGCTGAAGCCCCAAATGGGCGTGCCACTGAAGCCCCAAATGGGCGTGCCGCTGAAGGCCAGGGGATGTGCCGTTGAAGGCCACCAGGGTGTGCCATTGAAGGGCAAGGGTGTGCCGCTGAAGGCCACCCTGGGTGCATTTCTGAGCCCGTTCTGAGCCCGTTGTGGTTTGATTTTCTCTGTGGCCCGTGGTTTGTGAGGCCCTTGGTGGTTGATTTCTCTTCGATGTCGTGACTCTGGAGATAGCCTCACGGCAGTGTGTGCATGTTCGGGGAATCTGGATGACCAGTCTCTCTGGGGCTTCTTCACTCGATTCCATTGTTGATGCTGGGCCGAACAGGATATCTGGGTGTGCAATTTTTGGTGTCCACATGGCCTTAACCGGCACGCTCCATGATTTCCATTGAACCGGCGCGCTCCATGATTTCCATTAAACCGGCGCGCCCCTATTCTCTCTTGGCATCTCCCTTAGCCGGCATGCTTGAAAAGAAAAGAATAATTAATCAAAATAAAAGGCTTTAAGCTAATGGATAAAAACAAATGAAAGGAATATAAAGCCAATAATCAAAAGTTGCCCATGCTATAATCAAAATTTTCTTCCGGGGGCTCCGCCCCCGGAAACCCCCGTAGGTCGATCCGCGTGTGAGGGCGCACGTTGGCGAGTTCGGGCTTCACACTTAACAACTCGCTTCCCCGGACTGTGCGTGAAGAGAAAAGCAATGATGCCCCATGGTATAAGATGTGGACCTCGGAATCCCCGACATGGCCATAGTTTGAAACCGTCTCGGGCCAATAGTCCATCAACTTGACCCACTTCTATCGAGATCCAATCCCGCAATCCCATTAAACTTACTGTACTCGCGGCAGACATTCGTACAATTTTGTCATCGTCTTTGATGCGTCAAATGCGGAATCTCATCTGAACAATGAATGGCCCGTTAGTGAACGACATATATATACCGGGATCTAATCCCGCACTTGCATTAAACTTGCCGTACTCGCGGCAGACATTCAGACGGTTTTATCGTCGTCTTCGATGCCTCAAATGCGGACTCTCATCCGAACAATGAATGGTCCGTTAGTGACCGACATATATATAGCGGGATCTAATCCCGTACCCACATTAAACTTGCCATACCTACGGCAGACATCCGTATGGCTTTATCGTTGTCTTCGATGCTTCAAATGCGAACTCTCGTCCGAACGATGAATGGTCCGTTAGTGACCGATATATATACCGGGATGTAATCCTGCACTTGCATTAAACTTGCCGTACTCACGGCAGACATTTGTACGGTTTGTCACCGTCTCTTACGCTACAAATGCGGACTTCCGTCTGAACAAGAAACGGTCCATGAGTGACCGACATATATGTATCTATGAACACTAATGCCCCAATGCAGGTTTGTTTAAATGGGATTTGAGACTTTTGCTCTTGTTCTATTGCCATGATTCTTTAGGCCATGAGGCCCCTTTTTTCGGCGATTAATCAAGGGGGTTCCCCTCTTCGAGGGGATGTAAATGACGCCGTGACCTTTATGGCGCGGCGGGTTTTGGTCCCGACCCGAACTACACAATTGTCTGATTAGTCAGATCACGCGCACCATGGGCTTCCATGAAGCCTGAATAAATCGTCACTTTGTGACTGGCACGCCCACACACTTAATAAACCCAATAAACAAATAAACATACGATCTTAATAAAAAGTGCGTCCACAAGTACTCAGCAAAGGAGCGTACAGGTTGGCAACACTGGGAGGGCAAGAGGTACCCAGGATGTGGAATTCCATAAACCTCATAAAATTCTTCCAGTGAATCGTCACCAGCCATACTCCACCAAGGTAACCTACGGGTTTCCTAAATGCGAGCACCGCTTCCCTTGAAAATGAGAAGGTAACCTACGGGTTCCCTAGAGGCGAGCACTGCTCCCCTTGAAAATGAGAAGGTAACCTATGGGTTCCCTAGAGGCAAGCACTGCTCCCCTTGAAACTGAGAAGGTAACCTATGGGTTCCCTAGAGGTGAGCACTGCTCCCTTTAGAAATGGCGAGGTAACCTACGGGTTCCCTAGAGGCGAATGCTACTCCGCTTAAAAATAATCAGGTAACCTTCGGGTTCCCTAAAGGTGAGCACTACTCCCCTTGAAAACAACCAGGCAACTTACAGGTTCCCTAGAGGCGAGCATTGCTCCCCTTGAAAATAACCAGGTAACTTACATGTTCCCTAAGGGTGAGCACCGCTCCCCTAAAAAATGATGGCAGCAAGCAAACAGAAGATAGAAACACTACGAGGCACGCAGAAGTCTTCCGTTAAAAGGTACACATCGATGTAGCCCCAAACTAGAGGATTTTATTTCTTTAGTCAGAATACAAGCTGCCAAAAATCCAAAAATAATACAAGCTACCAAGGTCCCAAAGCACCGCTCTCGCACAACCGTCGTGCAGACACATAAAAAGGTGAGGTTTCGGAAATAGGATTGCATTCCCCGCCCCTCATGGCAGTAACAGACGACCGCTCCTTGGTTACTTGTTCTGACGAAAAGGACCGACATAGGAAGTCGCCTATGCCAGATAAGAGGGATGAACTTACACCTAGCATCCCCTTTGTTCTGTGGAAGCGGACCAACAGGGATATCACTGGCGAAAAGACCTACACCAGGAAGCGAGATCGGACGAGCCGTCCATCCCTGGTTGACGGTGGGCAGTGGAGCAACAAGGCCCATGCATTACGGAGGTCGACGCAGCATACTGGCCATGCCTGCAAACCAGCAAGCAAGTCCCACTACCCCGCCTACCGTCATCTTTTAGCAGAAAAGTGCTCCCCTTAGCTTGGGAAGATACTTCGTCACACATCTATAGACCAAGAAGCACAAAGGGAAGCGGTCACAGCCATGCAATAAGAAGGTAGCGAGAAGAAGGAAATATTTATTCAGAAGCAGATGGGGGTAAATACAAAGGTATCATCCGTCCTCTTAAGGACGGAACCTGTCCGGCTCAAGAAGCAGAACCCCCCTGCCGGCATACAAGCGGTTAACATTGTCCAAGGCCTCCCGCCAAACGTCCATGTACCCAGTGAGGTACTGCTCAGAGGCGGGACCATGTGCTCCCGGCTCTGGCCACAGCCGCCACGGTGCCGGAGGAGGCTCCCTCCGAAGGATCAAGGGTTGACGCCGAGCCTGTAAGGATTTGTCGTCCGACGAAGTGCCAGACTCTCCAGATGACATCCCGCAGAAAGACCCTCTCCCCAAAGCTCAACTATTTAGAGATGGCCTCAGGGTCATCGCAAACGTCTCAATTTATAAGGAGAAGAGAAGTCCCAAGAAGAATGAGGACTCCTACCGTCTTTTCAAATCCGTAGAAACTGAAGCGACGGATCCTGAAAGTCGCGCCCTTCTAGAGTGTCTCTCGAAGGCATTGTTCTGTATCCCTAGGAGATTGCATGACTGCTAGAAGGAAGAGAGATATATGGAAGAAATTACGGAGATATGCAAAAACAAGGAAAGTCCTCCATTCAAAGGCCAAAAGATTACAGAAAGGAGGCAACCGCGTCGACAGAAACAGAAAGAAATTTGAAAAGACCACTAGGGGCGCCCTCCTAAGGGTCTGCCCCAGAAACATCATCACGTGACCCAGCCTCCTCGGACTCACGTGTAACGGCAACTTCTAAGGAAGGTGAGGGTCTGATCGGGTCCACCACATGCTCCTCAACCGCTGGGACGTCGACGGATGGTCGCACGTCTGTGCTCGACCCCGTTGCCAGCTCCTCGGCCCTGGCCTCCTCGTCGCTAACCTCCTCTTCGCCACCACTGGCCTCCGCACCATAGAAAGGCAAGGGGGGAGGAAGAGACGAAACCGAGGAACCCAGCCTCTCGACTGTGGCCACGACAACGGCGTTCTAGCCCTCTCGGAAGCCACGGTCATGGGCCGGGCTGAAATACTCCAAGGCCACCGCGGTCAACTCATCCCGGTAGGCTGAAGAAGAGTGAAAGCTTTCCACAGCCTCCTCGCCAGCGGTGGACATCGACGAGCGCAGCTAAACAAGCTACACCTTGACCTCCTCAGCCCGGGCTTCCACGGCTTGGACTTGCGCCCCCAGCTTGGTTGCGCGGGCTTCAGCCATCTCAGCCCGGACACGGAAGAAGTCACAGTCCCACTCCATCCCGACGAGGGCCAACCCCTACTGGGTCAGCTACTCACGGAGCCCGGTGTTATCAACCTCAAACATCTCCAGGCACCCTTTGAGCACCCCGCAGTTAGATGAGAGCTCCGCCTGGATGGCCTGAGTGGCTTCCAACTCCCGAGCAAGGTCGCTGAAATGATACTTCCATAGGCCAAAAGCCCACAGGACCGAGCATACCCCATTCGCGGCCAGGTCCGTCACCTCTTTCTCGGCCTCGGACCAAATTTCCCAGTACATTCGTGCCACCAAACACTCCTCCCTATAAGATCAACAACCGTTGCAATCCCCGCCGGCCCAGATGTCGCCCCCCCCTCATATGACAAGAGTTGACTGCACAGAGGAACCTCCGGCGGCGGAGGATGATTAGCGTCGTTGACAGTAGGGGCTTTGCCCCTATCGCACCTCCGTACCCCGGGAGCGGGTGAGGGAGGAGAAATCACCGACTCTCCGGCCGATGGTGGCGGTGGAACCTCGGGAGGGGGTAACTCGGACGGCGGTGGTGCCCAAGCCTGACTTCAGGCGGGGGCTGAAACTCTGCCCCTCTTCATTGAGCGACGTTGACTATCCAGCGCTGCCAGCTCATTCTTGGAAGGTAGGGCGCGACTGCCACTAGCCATGGCAGACTCTGCTTTAGCAGCACTGGCGGTTCCTTCGGAAGCACCCGTCCGAGTGTTGGATCCTCCGCTAGCGGCCGAAGCTATCGTTGGTCTCACCAGGGGGACACCCACAGGGACCGGATACTGGAGCCGACCCGACGCAAATACTACCTCGATCTGGGGGGCGGCAACTGTCACCTGGCCGGCCCCTGGCTCGACGTGATCCACAGGGTGAGGAGCACACTACGACAATCGAAAAACCTCGTAGCTCCACACCGAAATTTCAGGCGCCCCTAAAATCAAACCAAGATTGGTTAAGCCCAATTCGCCACCCACACAACTCGATGATGAGTCAAGGTCAGTACCCTGCGGCAACGGGGGACTCAACCCCAGCTCCCGAAGTAATCCCGGAGTCAACACAAAGTCCACATCGACCATGGAAACCTGGAGGATGGCATCGACCTTCTTATGCTCTTCGGCGTTGGCCGGAGGCTTCCTATCAGCCCAGATAGGACGGAATCCCCTATGCCTCCAACTGCCGGAGGGCTCGTGGTCACTAGACCTGATAAGGTACACATAACGCTGCGACCAACCCTTGAGGTTGGCCGCAGTGGCAGAGACTTGAACAAGGTTTCGTCCGGACCGGGCCTTGAAATAGGCATAGGCCGTATCGGCCAGGCAACGCTGAAGATAGTAAAATTGTCAAAAGAGATAGGCGCTTTGCTCCACCGATGCTCTTCGACACGCATAGACAAACCCACAGAGGATGTAGTAAGAATTGGGAGATAGCTCCCCGGGATGTCACCCGTAGTGATGAAGGACGGATGCGATAAAAGGATGAACAGGCAGGCAAAAGCCCGCCCGAAAGGATGCCACATGGACCATAAGTCCTCCCGAAGGGAGACTCATCAGATTGTCATCCACAGTCGGGAAAATGATGTCAAAGTTGTTGTGCCCCTTATTCACAAGCATATGCTATTTTGTTTTGATGATAGCAACACAGTGAGAGTATCACAGTGAGCCTGTCATTGTGGTTAGCATACATTACATTCATCATAGTCAGTGCACTCGCCATCATGTATTCAAAGTCTATACATTCCATTGCTGGTGCGAGTAGTTATGTCCATACATGTCTCAAGTCTGTACAGCCTGTGTTTGCAACACAAAGTCTGCACAGCGTCTATTTGTACGCCACATTCATACAAAGTTTGTACATCGCATCGCATGCACATTCCTTGCTACAGAGTCTATACATCGTGTGCTTCACACACTTAAAGTCTGTACAGCCCTTGCTTAGCTCAAGTCTGTACATCGTCCAGTTGCTCACGACGTCTTGGCTAAGTCTATACATTGCACCGTCTCACTTAGCGTCTAAGGTCGTGTGAACATTGCATCGACTAAAGTCTATACATTGCATCGTCTCACTTAGCGTCTCTATGCAAGTCGGTGTGAACGCACTTTTTATTAATTTTATTTATTTAGTGCATTGATTCGTCTATTAAGTGCGTGGGCGTGCCAGTCACAAAGTGACGATTTATTGTGCGCTCGATCTGACTAATCAGACGATTGTGTGGTTCGTGTCGGGACCAAAACCCGCCGGGCCATAAAGGTCACAGCGTCATTTACATCCCCCATACGAGGGAACACCCTTGATTGATCGCCAGGAAAAGGGGCCCTACGGCCATGAAATCGAAAGTGAGGAAACGAAGTTTGAAATTCGTGAATTGCGCGAAAATATCTCTCGACAGGGCAATGCTTAAATCATGTTGGTCGCTTGTCGACCATTTCGTGTTCAGACGGAAGTCCGCATTAGAAACATGAGGAAAGCGAATATAAGACCAGTGAAAATATATGCCCAGTATACGGCCAATTTACTGTTCAAGAACTGAGGGAAAGCGGTTGAAACCCGATCGGAACAAATCAAATTCAGTTAGTTATTGGCTCGTGACAAGGTCATGCTTTGGATAAAAAATGGGGTGAGTCCCGAGATCCAAGCATAACTTGTCGGAGCGGCATCGATATTCCATACCCGGGGTCTAAGGAAGGTGAGGGTTCTGGAGCGGATGCAGCCATGTTCAATATTCTTCGTTTATTTATTTATTTCCTTATTATCATTGTTATTTGGAAGCATTAGTGTGTTTGTTTTCTATCATTGTTACTTCGTATCTTTTCGTTTATTTGTATTTTTATTATTACATGTTATTTATTATTATTTATTATATATTTTTTTGTGTGTATGTATTTTATTCCCATTATTACCTTTTGTTTGATTATTATTTGTTTAGTACTCTTATTTATTACATTTTTAATCATTTATTTATCACTTTTATTCTATTATTATTATTTTTTTATCACTTATTTGGCCATTATTTATTTTTGTATATATATGTTTTTATCTTCAATCACTTTTTATTATTATTTCTCCATTTCTCTTGAGTGAGAGTCTCACTTGTTCTTATTATTTGTTGGTTTTATTATACATATATATTCATATATTGGATGGGGAGGATCGTAAGTGCATGGGGTTTGGTATTTAGTGTTAAGAGGGATTAATGTGGTTATACTAGTGATGTTGCATTTATTATTAGTTTAAAGAGATGCCATGCAGAGGGGTTGGGCATATGCATTTATATTGTTTATTGCGATGGGCATAAAAAAACTTTTTTTAATCGATTAACATGAACGTGCATGTGTAACGTGGATTACGTGTGCGCTATATGCATGTGTGTGTTAACGTGAAGTCAGAAACGGTACGTGGTTGTGTTGGATGTTTTCTTCTTTAACGGAGGGATGGGTGCGCCGATGGAACCCAGCGAGGTGCTATCGGCGGAACACCCAGTCGGCCTGCATTTTTTTTAATATATATACGTGGGGGTTTCATCTCGGCGTGCCTATCTCTCGGCGTGTTTTTGGCGCCGAGAGATAATGGCATCGAGGGGAGCCCCGGGTGACTCTCTTTTTATGTTTTGTTTAGCATTTTTTTTACTTATCATTATTATGATTATGATTATTTATCATTTGTTCATTTGTTTATCTCTCTTTTACTATTATCATTATTATGTATTTTCATTTGTTTATGTCTTTATTATTATTATTATTATTATTATTATTATTTTTATTAACAATTCGTCATTTAATCTATGTGTCTGGCAAAAATCCGGCAACATCTCCCCTATACTCGGAGGGTTGATGGGGTATATGAGAAACTGTCCACGGAGAGTCGAGACAGAATCCATAATAAAGATGGGCGTAACCCGAGATCCAAAAGGATCACAATTCGACGGGACGGTGTCCACTTATCGTGGTACTTATTAATATCCCCTCTGAAGAGGCCATGGGAGAACATGCAGTAGCAGAACTCCATAGACCAATGGGGTGAAGATAGATCTAGCTTAGACTAGTATAATGTAGGGGCATTCCCCGTTAATTTAACTCCTGTGTGGCCTTGAGTGAATCTCCCTGGGTTTCCTTCCGAATGACGTGATGAAAAGTGGCTAGAAGTTTTAATAAGAGTCAACATGTGAAGGTCTCGGCGCAAAGGCTCCGGCTCGGCATGGTTTACGGCATACAAGGCTCTCGGCGCAAGGGTCCCGGTGCAAGAGTTCCGGCGCGAAGGTTCCGGCATGGTCTCGGCGGGAAGGGCTCTCGGCGCGCTGGAGAGCAGGCCGCCGATCGGCGCGAGCAGCACCCGGCGTGGAACTCGCGCCGAGGGAGGGTTGCGCCGGGGGGTCGTGCCGGGAGGCCGTTAAGGGGCTGATAGAAGGTTTTTTGAGGGTTTCGGAGGGGGGCTTTGAGCTGAGAGTTTTAAAGGCTTTATCTGAGGACTTTAAGGGGGATTTTCTGAGGGGAGTTTTACTCTTGGGTTGCAGAGGCTCAGGGATTTCAGACTATAGGAACTTCTAAAGGTTTCTCGATTTCTGAAGGGTTTGATGCCGGGGGAACACTGTTCGGAGGATTACACCAGGAAGATTAAGATCCTCACACTTTAAACACCATCGGAGACTAACCGAATATCCGGTCTGATAGAACAGACCTTGACATCGTATGCCACAAATTTCAACGGGAGGTCACGAGATGGTCTGTCTCGGATTCCCGGTGTGATCGTGAGATTTGGAGAGTAACGACGAGGCTCAAGGGATGGAGCCACGAGGATGACCGGAAAAACACGCAAATCAGGGGGCTCTTGGAAGCTTGGGATCCAACAATCCATGGATTTGGATGATAAGATCCACCACCGTTTCTACAAAAAGAAAGAACAGAGGAAACAACAAAGAGCAATATGTCTCCCTTCTCATGCTGGTTCCGGGAAATAATGGACACCTGCAGATGCTGGAGACGTAGCCTCAAGAAATCAATCACTCTGAGAAGGGAATACCGTTTACATTCGAAATTAGAACAAAGGAAGAAAAGAAACTCCGTTCATTCATCTTTTCTTGCAAAGAGCTACATTGTCCCAGAGAAATCGGATCTAGGAATCTGGGATGACATGCGTTTGAGAAAGAACAGGGGAGTGGGGAATAATATACATCAGAAAGAAAACAAAAGACGGTGGGGGAGGGCGGAGCATTGACTCCTCTCCCTCCCCATACAGCCCACCTTCCACTCCTTCTTCCTTCAGACTTCGAAGCAGCCGCTCAGCCGTTCTCTTCTATCTTCCCCTTTCTCGGTGGTCTAGAGCAGAGGCCAACCGTTCGAGCGAGAAAGAAAGAGAACTAGAGCCCCGAAGAGAAGAACCAAAAAAGCCGAACCTCTTTTCTCTTCGCCGCAGGAGACTTCATATAGGGGGCTCGGAGTCTTCTCGTTCGAGGGGGACTTCTCCAGGTCTTGCCTCTGATTCGTCGACGCCGCTGGCGTTCTTCTCGTGGCATGTTGCAGCGGTTGTTTCACTGGAGGAGGCCCGCCGGGAGCGGGGTTTCCCCTTGTGGGACGTCCGCACGCCTGCCTTCGTCGTTGGGGAATCGAGGCTTGCCGGAATGGTGCTGCGCGCCGCTACTCTTGAGAACGGAGCTCCACGAGCATTGAATGGACAGGACCGGAAGCAGGGGCCTTCGTTCGGACTGGGACAAAGATCCACCGGGCGTAGGCAAGGGGCTGGTGGTTGCTGCTGCAGACCACTGGTCGCCGTGATCGGCCAATGCGGTTGCTCCGCGTTTGAGAGAGAAGCTGGAGAGGGGAGACACGCGAGGAGTGAGACAGACACTGGGTGAATAATGTCCGCTGAATTTCCTCCTATTTCGTATATTTTTCTTGAAACCCCCTCTCCATTTCTCCACCCCCCTTTCTTCCTTTAATTTTGTGTATGTGCCCTCTTCCGATTCTTCTCTTATCTTATTTGGGTTTCTCTCATATTTGGGCCTTCCCACATACTTGGCCCATCTGAAAAATGGGCTGCCCCTTTCTTCTTCATATTTTTGGTGTCCACAAATGCCCCCCAGCCGCGGGCGGCGCAAGTGAGGGACGAGTGCGCGGGGCTCGCGGATGTGGACCTTCTCAGCATATTGCTCTATTCTCCGAGCCGAGAAATCATTGGTCCGGTATAAATTTGCGGGAAAGCGCTCACCCCTTCAGCGAAGGGATGAGGGGATCGCTTCACCACATAGATGCCCGGACCGAGACGTCTAGCCCGAGTAAGGGGGGTTCAGTCATCGGCATGGGGTCGATGCCGAAGCAAAGAGACAGGATTCTATGCGTCGATCTGGGCGAAGGGCCTAAGCCGACTGGATGAGGCCGATCCCGAGAGGGGTCGGCTAGTTGTGCTGAGTTAAGGAAGGGTGTTCATTCATAGACTCGGACGGGAGTGTAGATACACTAAAATTGACATCATTTTGAGCATATCTCCTATCGCACTGTGATGCCCCATTTGACCCTCAAATCGACTTATTTGAGTGAATTTCCTCCTTTTTATTGAATATCCAACTTCCCCAAGCTTTCCACATGTTTTTCCATTTTTCTCCAGATTTTTCTGAGCCATTTCTCCATTTTTTCGGGCCTTAAATCAAATGGGGGAAGGGACCCGGGCGTCATTTAAGTAACGCCCCGTCAGGGGGCGTCATTTCTTTAATTAGCGACCGTCTGTTCGGTCGTCAATTCTTGTTCAATTCCAAACTCCAGAAGCACCCCTTCCTTTCCTCACTTACACTCCTTTTTCACTTGGGAAAGGGTTCCTATGACTTTCCAAGGTTGAAGGGACACTTGCCTAATGCTTATCTCTTCCAAATTCCAACTAAAACATGTTTTCTTATTTTCTCTTGATTTAATTCTGAATTTCCCTTCTTTCCTCATTTAACCTCCTTTTCCACTTGGGAAAGGGTTCCTATGACTTTCCAAGGTTGAAGGGACACTTGTCTAATGCTTATCTCTTCCAAATTCCAACTAAAACATGTTTTCTTATTTTCTCTTGATTTAATTCCGAATTTCACTTCCTTTCCTCATTTAATCTCTTTTTCCACTTGGGAAAGGGTTCCTATGACTTTCCAAGGTTGAAGGGACACTTGCCTAATGCTTATCTCTTCCAAATTAAAACTAAAACATATTTTCTTATTTTCTCTTGATTTAATTCCGAATTTCCCTTCTTTCCTCATTTAACCTCCTTTTCCACTTGGGAAAGGGTTCCTATGACTTTCCAAGGTTGAAGGGACACTTGCCTAATGCTTATCTCTTCCAAATTCCAACTAAAACATGTTTTCTTATTTTCTCTTGATTTAATTCTGAATTTCACTTCATTTCCTCATTTAATCTCTTTTTCCACTTGGGAAAGGGTTCCTATGACTTTCCAAGGTTGAAGGGACACTTGCCTAAGGTTTATCTCTTCCAAATCCAACTAAAACATGTTTTCTTATTTTCTCTTGATTTAATTCTGAATTTCACTTCCTTTCCTCATTTAATCTCTTTTTCCACTTGGGAAAGGGTTCCTATGACTTTCCAAGGTTGAAGGGACACTTGCCTAATGTTTATCTCTTCCAAATTCCAACTAAAACATGTTTTCTTATTTTCTCTTGATTTAATTCCGAATTTCACTTCCTTTCCTCATTTAATCTCTTTTTCCACTTAGGAAAGGGTTCCTATGACTTTCCAAGGTTGAAGGGACACTTGCCTAATGTTTATCTCATTCCAAATCCCACTAAAACATGTTTTCCTAATTTTCCTTGGAATTAATTTCGAATTTCAACCCTATAAATAGGACTCCTCTCTCCCTTGTGTTAAGAGAAAAAGATCAATTCAAGGGGAGGTGCTGCCGGACCAAAGGCTCAAGGAGGAAGACTCCCATGCACCTAAAAGCTTCATCCACGGAGTTCTTCTTCCTCTATTGAAGATTTGAAACCTCTACATCCACAGAGTTCTTCTTCCTCTATTGAAGATTTGGAGCCTCTACATCCATGGAATTCTACATCCTCTTCTTCCTCTATTGAATATCTTGAAGCCAATTGGAGAAACGACTAAGCTTTCCCCCTCCTATCTCTTATTTTTCTTTAGTTAATTGCATGCATCATTATTCCATCTCTTCCTTTTATTTCTTTTTATCTCCATGTTGAGATCTCCTTAGTGCAACACTTGCACACCTCCCTATTTGCATATCATTCATCATATCTCCCATACCCTTTTGCATAGGGGTTTAAAGGCCAAACACCAATAAGGTGTGTTCATATCCATGCTTTCTATGTCCATATTTACATTTGGATTTGATGCTACACATCTTGGTTTCTAATCCATGTTTGTTTATTGGTGTTTGTTAATTTTGCAAGGGTAATCAATCAAGGAAAACTCTCTTCATCGGCCGGCCGATAGAAAGAGAAGGTGCACTCACAATCTCCCCCACATTTAAGGTATTTATATCGCGATCCCTCCATTGATTATTTGTTATATCCTTTGAGGCCCTCGCATCTCTGGCGATCACATTCCCCTTAGCATCCTCGCATGCTCCCCTTTTCTCCCTCTTTTCCCATTCTTCTTCTATTCATTTTTTCTTTTTCCCTTTTAATTGTTCTAAGTGGATTTCTTAGAATCTACAGGGAGGTCTAAGCCGAAGGCTTTTAAGAGGGCTCCAACGGAGTGAGATGGATTTTATACATTCGGGTGGAACGTTCAAAGCGAAGGGTTTATTTGTTGGTGCCGACAGGGTGTCGGGAGCTGATGTGGTCTATTCATTGGCACGGGATGAGTGCCAAGTCAAAGGGGTCTTCCATTCATTGACTTGGACGGAAGGTCCGAGCCAAGCAAGAAGGTTCTTTTTGTTCATTGGCTTGGAAGGAAGGTCCGAGCCAAGCAAGAAAGTTCTCTTTTTTTTTTCATTGACTTGGACGGAAGGTCCGAGCCAAGCAAGGAAGTTCCCTTCTTTTCTTTTTCTCCCTTTTTTTATATTGGCTTGGATGGAAGGTCCGGGCCAAGTAAGAAGGCTCTATCTCTTTTTTATTCATTAGCTTGGATGGAAGGTCCGAGCCAAGCAAAGAGGTTATTTTTTGTTCATTGACTTGGACGGAAGGTCCGGGTCAAGCAAAGGAGGTCCTTTTGTTCATCGACTCAGATGGGAGGTCCAATCCGAGTAAGGAGTTCTTTTTGCTCATCGACTTGGACGGAAGGTCTAAGGTAAGGGTTTATTCGTCGGTGGGACATGGAGTTGTAATATTGAGGTGGTTTATTCATTGACACGGGGTTAGTGCCAAAGCAAGGGTATTTGTATTCATGGCACTAGACGGAAGGTCCAGGCCACTGGTTCGTTCATGGATGCCGACAGGGAGACGGAGATTGACGTGGTTTATTCATTGACATGGGGCTAGTGTCAAAGCAAGGGTCTTTTTACTCATGGGACCGGACGAAAGGTCTGGGCCAATGGTTTATTCATCGATGCCGACAGGAAGTCGGAGACCGACATGGTTTGTTCATTGACACAGGGTCAGTGTCAAAGCAAGGGTATTTTTGTTCATGGAACCCGACGAAAGGCCTGGGCCACTGGTTTATTCGTCGATGCCGACAGGGTGTCGGAGACCGATGTGGTTTGTTTGTCTCTTCTCCTCTTCATCAGTGCCGACAGGCGTCGGAAGTTGACATGGTTTATTCATTGACACCTGGTTAGTGTCAAAGCAAGGGTCTTTTTGTTCATGGAACCAGACGAAAGGCCTGGGCCACTGGTTTATTCGTCGACGCCGACAGGGTGTCGGAGATCGACGTGGTCTGTTTGTCTCTTCTCCTCTTCATCAGTGCCGACAGGCGTCGGAAGTTGACATGGTTTATTCATTGACACGGGGTTAGTGTCAAAGCAAGGGTCTTTTTGTTCATGGAACTAGACGAAGGGTCTGGGCCACAGGTTTGTTCATCGATGCCGACAGGGGGTCGGGGACCGACATGGCTGGCTTGTTTATTGAAACATTCTCGGAGATAAAAGTGAATGCTCATAAAGGGAGATTGACTCCTCCCTCCCCTTCTTTTTATTATATAATGTTTTTTTCTTTTTCTTTTTGTCTCTCCTTTTCCCTTCTCTTTTTTTTTCTCTTCTCTCTTTTTTTGTTCTTCTCTCTCTTTCTTTTTAACATGAGATAAATAATGCCCAAACCACCTCGATAATAGTGCCCAGGGTGGGTCGGAGAAATGTGTCATGCATTAGAACGGGGGAAGATGAGAGTGGTACAACTTCAAATGTCTACCGTTGAGGGGTGGAAACTGAACCTCCCCCCGATGGTTGACGATTACATATGCTCCACCCTCGTAGACTTTCTGGACTACATAGGGTCCGAGCCAATTCTCATTCAGCTTGCCCTTGAGATTGGAAGCCATGACTTCTCTTCTCTTGACCATGACAAGGTCACCCTTTTTGAATTCACGTTCCTTGACGAGCTTGTGAAAGGCACGCGCTATTCGGGCCTGATAGACCTGGATGTTCTGCTGAGCTTGAAGCCTTTTTCCCTCCAGGTTGGAGAGCTCTTCGAGCCTTCGCTCGACATTTGTCTGCCCTTCCCGGACCAACCCATGTTGGACTGCGACCCGGAGGGAGGGTATTTCCAGCTCGATAGGGACGATTGCCTCTGAGCCATATACCAGGGAAAAGGGTGAACAACCCGTTGGAGTTTTGTACACAGTTCGATATGCCCACAGGGCCTCGTACATTTTTTCTTCCCAGTCTCTCTTGTTAGAACTGACAATTTTGGACAGGAGAGCGCAAAGAGTCTTATTGAAAGCTTCAGCCAAGCCATTGGCCTGTGGGTTGTAGGGGGTTGACATCCTCCAGTCAATTTTGTACTTCTCTGCCAGCCGGTAGACCTTCTGGTTACGGAAGTGACTTCCATTGTCTGAAATAATTCAGTTCGGAGTGCCAAACCGGAATATGATGTTGCGACGGACAAATCTGGTGACGATCTCCCCAGTCACTTCTTTCAAAGCAACAGCCTCCGCCCAGCGGGAGAAGTAATCAGTTGCGGCCAAGATGTACTTGCACCCAGCTGATGATGCGGGTAGTGGACCCACAACGTCTGTTCTCCATTGGGCAAAGGGCCAGCTGGGCAGTGTTGGATGTAGGGGCACGGGCGGTCTCCTGGGCACCGTCGCATGCTCCTGGCATTTTTGACAAGACTTGGCAAACTTGCAGCAGTCGTCGAACATTGTCGGCCAATAGTAGCCGAGCTTCTTTATTTCAATCTTCATTTTCGGTCCTGCCTGATGTGCACCAGCTGTTCCGGCGTGAACCTCTTTCATGACCTTCCAAGCTTCTTCAGTGGATAAACGTCGGAGGAGCACCTTCCATTTGGCATCTGCCATAATTCGGAATAGAATCCCATTCCGGACCTCGTAAGAATCTTTTATTCTGATCAGCTTGATCTTCTCTTCTCTCTGCCTGGGTAGTTGCTGGTATTTAAACCACTGTAAAAGGGGGTCTCTCCAGTCAGGCGGGCTAAGGGCTTCCGCAGTGATGACCTCAAGTTCTTCTTCTTCTGGCCCTCCAATCATGCTAGGCACTTGGCGCTGATTCACCACCCGGATGCTGAGGGATCCATCTGGCGGGACTGCTAATGAACTTGCCAATTTCGCCAGTGCATCGGCTTGTGCATTTTCCCCTGGCAACATGGCCTATCTCAATGAGGTAGAACTGCTGCATGAGCCGTTTCGCCTTAGCATGGTAAGGGAGTAACTCAGGTTTTCGGACGTCAAACTGTCCCTGGAGCTGCTTGACGACTAGCAATGAATCGCCAAACACATGTAAGATTTTAATCTCCATTTGCAAAGCGACTTGGAGACCAATGATCAGAGCTTCATATTCTGCCTCATTATTTGTGCAGGGCTTGTTAATGGAGCAGGATGTGTGCAATACTTCTCCCTCAGGGGATTTAAGGACGATGCCGGCCCCGGCCTGTAGTTTTGTGTGCCCAGACGGGGTTGTTTCTATTCTCGAGGCTCCATCAAAGTGTAGCTGCCAGGCAATCTGTTGGACTTGGTCTACCTCTAGTGTTTCATCTTCAGGCAGCTCCGTGGCCAGTGGGGAATCTTCAGGCACAGGGTGTGCTGCAAAGAAATCGGCCATGGCTTGACCCTTAATGGCCTTCTGAGGCACGTAACTGATGTCAAATTCCATTAACAATACTGCCCACTTGCCGAGACGCCCCTTCAGGACTGGCTGGGAGAGAATATGCTTGACTGGGTCAGCCTTAGAAATCAGGCTCACTTCATGCGAGAGCATGTAATGCCTCAGCTTCTTGACTGCGAAGACCAAGGCAAGACAAACCTTCTCAATCGAGGTGTATTTTGCTTCTGCCCCCATTAGTCTTCGGCTAAGGTAATAAAGAGCTTGTTCCTTCCCCTCATCATTGTTCTGGGCGAGCATTGCCCCCAGCGAACATTCGGTGGCAGCTATATATAGAATAAGTGGCCTCCCCTTGACAGGTGCCCCCAGTACAGGCAGGGTCTTTAAGTAATCCTTCAGCCGATCAAAGGCCTTCTGACATTCTTGGTTCCAGTTGAAAGGTGCATTCTTCATCATTAATTTGTGGAATGGTTGACAGCGCCCCGACAAATTGGAGATAAATCTTCGGATGTAGGCTAGCCGACCTTGTAGGGACCTTAACTCTCCCAATTTCTCTGGAGGAGGTAGCTCCTGAATGGCTTTTATTTTAAAGGGGTCGATCTCGACCCCCCTATATCGGACAATGAAGCCGAGAAACTTTCCACTGGAGACGCCGAAGGCACACTTCATTGGGTTCATTTTCAGCTCATACCGCCGGAGTCTCTCGAAGATGACTCTAAGGTCATTCAGGTGATCCCCCCTTTTCTTTGTCTTGACGACCAGATCGTCGATGTAGCATTCGACTTTGCTATATAGCAGTTCGTCGAATATCTTGGTCATCGCCCGTTGGTAAGTGGCGCCAGCGTTCTTGAGGCCGAAGGGCATCCTTTTGTAGTGGAATATCCCTTTAGGTAACCGGAAGGCCGTATGAATTCGGTCATGTTCAGCTATCCATATTTGATTATAGCCGGATGATCCATCCATGAAGGACAAGGCCTCATGGCCAGTAGTTGCATCAATCATCACTTCGGTGACGGGCACCGGGAAGTCATCTTTTGGGCAAGCTTTATTCAGGTCGTGGAAGTCCACACAGATCCTGATCTGTCCATTCTTCTTCTTCACTAGCACAATGTTGGCCAACCAAGTAGTGTATTGGTTTTCAGCTACAAAATCGACATCTATGAGCTTGTCGACTTCTTTGCAAATCTGTTTTATAAGCTCTGGCCTCATACGCCTGGGGGGCTGCTTCACCGGCTCCACCTTGGGATCAATAGCCAGAATGTGTTGAGTTACGTCGGGGCTCAGACCGGGCATCTCTTTGTAGTTCCAGGCGAAACAGTCTCGGAATTCTTGCAGCAACTTGACATATTGTCCCCTCTCCTGCGGAGGAAGAAGGGCACTCAAAAAGGTCAGCCTGGGGTCGCTTTCCGTGCCTAGATTGATTTCAACGAGCTCATCCACTGTGGCCTGGCCGCCATCTTCAATTTCTGGAGGCGCTGGTAGCAGGTCGATGAAATCCTTGTCTTCACCATCTTCTGCTTCAAGGACACCATAGGCGTCTTCTTGCTCTGCCTCGTTGGGTAAAGAGGCTTTGCTTGTTTCCCCCTCTATTAGGCATGCTGTGTGTGGCTTTGGGGGGCTCTCTTGTGTAGAGAAGTAAAGGACTTCTTCGGGATCTTCTTTGTAATTGTCATAGATGGCTCTTGCAGGAGCTAAGGTGATTGATTGCCATACTGGGGGCTGCTACTCTGCTGGTGGCTGGGGCTGCCCATTCTCAGCTGCATCTTCAAAAATCTGGTGCTGAACTGACACCATGTAGACACTTCTTTCATGGCCGCATGCCACATGGGGGCGTGGCGGAGCGACCACATAATCTCCCATTCTGAGCTCATCTCTCTCAATCAGGTCTTGAGCAATGTCCTTGAAGACGTAGCAGTCTTCGATGGAGTGGCCCAGTATTTGGTGATAGGGGCAGAATGAGGGGTCACCGCTCTTGCGAGCATCTTGCGGCCTCTTTGACCTTGGGAGGGAGACCTTGCCATAGTAGCAGGCCCAATCAAAAATTCCTCGAGTTTTATTCCTTGGGAAAGAGTAGGGCCTTTGCATCTTCTCCCGCAGCGTGGGGCTTCGCTCGACTGATCGCTCGACCGGGGAAGCAGCTACATCCCTAGCCTCCCTTTTCAGGTGCTCGGGGACGTTTGGGACGGTGTTCGAGGACCGGTGCGCACCGATGCTTTGTCGACAGAGGATGCCTCTGATGAGTATAGTCATTTCGGCCAAACGAACCTTCAACATTTCGATCTCTCCTTGTTGCCGACAGTACATGGCAAATAGGGTAGAGTCGCACCGAACGAGGCCCGGGGCTCGACCCGTTTCCCCATCCTTTGGGTCAGTATCAGACGAAGGCAATGGCGTACTGCTACTATGGTCATTCGGGATTGGTCCCCCGGAGGAGGATGGGGTCTTCCCCTTATTCTTGCAGGGAGGTGGATTCCATAGGAATATTTCTTCATCTTGTTCTTCGTTGGCCAAAGGCATAAGGTGCTGACGGCCTTCAACCTGCCATGGGCCTGCAGTGCTTGCGTGGCTATTGCCGCCTAGCGCCGAGACTGATATCACATCAGCTTCATAGGAATCTTCTAGTGAAAAGCCCAATCCTGGATGCCGGGTGATTTGCAACAACCGCCGGTCCAGGTTTGGCGGGTTCCACATTTTCTTGAACATTTCTTTCCGACTGGAGAGCTGGCAGAAGGGGATCCCTTGCTTTCTGGCCATCTTGACCACAAGACCGACTGTGTCAGGAAGTCCCATTATTGGGACGAGTGGGTCGTGCCGCTCATCGGGGAGTCTACAATCATCATCCCCCTTGACCGGGTGCTCCTTGGCCACATAAAAGATGGTAGGCAGACCCTCGGGGTTGGGCACCTCGAAGGTCCTTAACGGTTCAGCCACCTGGCAGTCAGCTTCTGCAAGAGGCTTGATGATCCCGGGAGGGACCCTGATGTCTTCCAGCAAGTCTTCAAGGTATAGTGTTCCCGGTGTAGGGTAGATGGGAAGGTAGGTGGCCCAGAATACCCCTTCTGCTTCAGAAACAAATGACACCTGAGGGGGGGCCACATAGCCAGGCGGTGGTGGAGGAAACCAGCTATCAGGCTCTGCCTTCTTCTTTCCTTTGTCCTGAGTAGCTTGGGAGGCTTGCTTCGGCTTTTCCAAATAAAGATTAGCATCTGACAAGTGACATTCGAACACTTCGAAAGGATGGAGGTCGGCGAAGATTCTCTCCTCTTTCCCGTCGCTGGGGTACTTGATGCATTGGTGCAGAGTGGATGGTACCACCCTATTTTGATGTAGCCAAGGTCGGCCGAGCAACGCCTTGTAAGAGGTGTTGGAGTTGATCACATGGAATTGGACCTTGGTGGTGAAATCACCGAGGGAGAGGTTGAACTCTGCGACCCCCATAGGGACTTCGCACTTCTGGTTGAAGCCGGCAATCTTGACGTTCCTGACCTCGACCAGGTGTACGTCAAAGTAATGCTTCTGATACACCCGATAGGGAGTATGTTAACTACTGCCCCAGGGTCGATCAAGACTCTGTTGATGGGATGCCCATTCAGCTGCCCCTTCATGTAGAGTGGCCTGTTGTGGCTACAGGTAGGTAGAAGCATATCCTCTTCTGTGAAGGCCACATCTACTTCAGGTGACATTTCTGCGAGGCAGGCTTCAGCATATGCTGGTGTCTGGAGTGCAGCAATGACGGCTTGTCGTGTCTCTTCATCTAGAGATAGGATTTCTCAGACGGTGAACCTGGCTGGGATCTTCTTCAGGTGTTTGACTATTCTGTTGCTGGCTCGGACCTCGAGCAACTTCATCTCGTCGGCTCTACTGCGCCTGCCTCCGCCTTGAACCTGGGGAGCTAGCTCGGCGGGTGCCTCTTCCGCTGGGTTGGGTGCCGCTTGAGCTTGCGGAGCCTGCTGGGTCACTTCCTTTTCTTTCATGAACTCAGCAAGGTTCGGGGTGTTTTTAGGTTCTTCCCTTGGCCGAGGAGGAGTCAGTACCAACGGGGCCGAGGGGCTACCCGTCTCTTTGGTCTGCTGGGACTCGCGGGGGCATGGATGCTTTCCCCTCTGAGTCGTAAGAAATTCAATAAATGAAGGGGCGGCCTGGCCGACCAGTTCTCCGGGGTAGAGACCTAAGGGAGGGGGAATCTCCACGCCTTGGACCCTAGGCTCGGGAATGTGGTACGGTTGTTCACCCCTAGGCAGGATGCTGTGGTCGGCCTGAGGAGGACGTCCCCACTTCCTTCCCGACCTGGTGACATGTTGGGAGGTGGATGCTTCAGCTTGATTCACCTCTGATGGCTCGACGGGCACTTCTTGCTCTTCCTCTCTCAAGGAGAGGGCTGTGTCAAATAATGTTGAGAGGGTGTTGCAAGAGAGGACAACCTCACTCTTCTTCTTGTTTCTAGGTCTTCTCTTCTTCTTTTTCTTTTTCTCTTCAGTGGCTGGCAACTGCTCTTGGGGAAGCTCACCCCACAAGAGAGGCTCTTCTTTCGTCTCGGCTTCTGCTTCTGGAGCTAGTTCGAGTGACTCGAACTCCTCCCAAGGGACATACTCCTTCAACTCCACTGGCTGGATCTCGGGCTGCTCATAATCTTCAAGCCCATCAATAATAGCTTGGAGTCTTTCAACTGCAGGACTGTTTTCCTTGCGCACCCGCATCGGGACGTGTTTCTTCTTGTTGTGAGTGGGCCGCCTCATAACGAGCCGGGGGGCTGTGTCATGCAAAACAGGTGTCACCGGTGGTGGTACTGGTCGGGGTGTAACATCCCTTATGCGAACCTCTGGAGTGGGTTGAGGAGCCTGTCTTCTTCTTCTATTCTTCGTTGGCGCAGCTTGCCAACCTCCTTGATCATGAGCTGGCGCCATGACGAAGGCTTGATAAGTGGCTTGTGTACAGGCCTCCGCCCATTCTTCAGGCAGTTGTTGGTATGAAGATACCATGTTGACAGCGGTGCCGAGGCTTGGCACCTCGTGCGGCTGCGGAGGATCCACTCTGAGCTCCCCCATGTCCAGCTCTCCCTTCTTGATCAAGGACTCAATGGCATCCTTGAAGATGTAACAATCTTCAATGGTATGCCCAAGCATTTGATGGTATGGGCAAAAACGAGGATCATCCTTCTTCTTCAAGTCACCAGGCCTCTTTGGATCTGGTAATGTGATCTTGTTGTACTTGGTGGCCCATTCAAATAGGACTCGGGCTTTATCCCGAGGAAAGGAATACAATTTGTTCCTCATCTTCTCCCGCAGGGAGGGACCTTCCCGCCGTTCAGTGGAGGTGTTGGCCATCTCTTTGGCTTTCTCTTTCTGTTTCTCGAAAGCTTCTAAGTCCAGTGTATGAACTTCTGGCGGTGTTGGCCTCCTCTCAGCCTGCCTGACCCTCTGACTTGATGCAGCTGGAGCAGAAGAGTATCGAGCAAGAAATGCTTCGATCTCTGCCACTATGTTGTTCAGACGGTCGAACGACCTTACCTCAGCACCGATAATCCTCTCAAGGATCTCCTTCTTCAGATTCTGTTTACAGATCTGCACTGCGTCCTCCTGATGCGGGGGACGTTTGCACCTCATGCTGAGGTTCCTCCATCTCTTTATGTAGTCGAGTGCCGACTCATCATTTCTTTGTCTTGTGGCGTAAAGCTCTGCCACGGTTACCTCCCGCTCAGCTATGTAGAATCTTTCCTTGAATTGCTTCTGCATATCAGGCCAGTCGGCAATGGACCCGGCGGGCAAGCTCGAATACCACTCGAAAGCGAGCCCGGTAAGTGTCGAGCCGAAGAATTTAAGAAGATAAGCTTCATCCGCAGCTAGATCCCCCATAATGTTCACACAATAGGCAATGTGCTCCCTGGGAGACCCTTGCCCATTAAAATTTTCAAACTTCGGCGGCTTGGTGATGCCGATCGGTAGCCTCTTGGTAGCATAGTGTGCCGGGTAAGGTACCCAGTATACGTCAAATGGCGTGTGATCACCATCGCTCCTCTCTGCCAACTTCATATCTATCATTTGTTCGAGCATTAGTCTACTTACTGTTGCCGGGTCAACCGGGTTTGGATAGAAATGGGCCGGTTGCGCCAGTGGCATTGTTAACACTGTCACCTGAGGTGCAATAGTGGACCCCTGGAATGGTAAGTTCGGTGGCGGGGCCGGTGTGATATGCTGTGGCTGCTGCAGGGGTACGCTGCCAGTGTAGGTAGGTATTGGGGGAGACATCGTTGCCTGTGGAGAAGCTTCCGAGGCCTGACCGTTTCCCCCAGGGGTCTCTGGTAATGCTTCAGTCTGCCCGGATGTTGAGGGTTGATCAGCTCTTTCAGTTAGTTGTTTCCTTAACAATTCGATCTCCCGCTGATATTGCTGCATCATGTGTAATACTACGGGGTCATTCATGGGAAGGCTAGGGGTGCCCCCCCTTTCTTCGATCGGCACCTCTTCGGATGAAGTGGATGGTCCTCCCGCCGTGCCTTCTGTAATAACATTGGCAGCCAAGGATGTTGAAGGTTCCTCATAGTTGGCCCCTCCAGTGTGGACTTGTGTCTTTTCAGCTGCCGCTTTCCCTCTTCTGGTAAGAGGTCCTGGCCTTGTGGCAAGCCTGGCAACTTCTTCGGGCTCGGTTGGTAGGGCCCCGTACCGGCCAGCTACCCCTGCCATGTTACAGGTATAAACTCTTAGGTCTCTGCCTCTTCTTGTTGTTCTTCTCGATGGCCTACCCGGAAAGGCCAATCTGTCAAAGACCGACCTCCGCGGCTTCACTTCTTCCCTCGGCAGGGACTGATAATGCTCCTCAGAGCAGTTTCTTGACTCGGCACTGGGCATCGACCGGGTCTCTACTTCTTCAAATGCAGAGGCTACTGCCCCCAGTAATCTCTAGCGACCAAGGGGAGTGCTCCCCGGGCCCCGCAAGTAGTTCTTCATGGCTTGCTCGACTCCTTCCCAGTCCTGGTCAGGAGGAGAAGCCGGTGATGTCGCCCTGTTGGTAGCAATGGGCATGTGGGTTGCAGGCTCCACATGGGCAGCCTGATAGTGACGTCGATAGTGTCGACGGTGGATGTTCTCCGGTGGGGCCGGTGTAGTTAATGTCGTCTGGTAGACGGGGGCCGATGTCTTGACCCGATCTCCTTGTTGTGCCCTTGCCGGGCGAAAGGTGTTGGACCTCGCCTAGGCTGGTGAGGTGAACCGGGCCCCCTTGGGAACCCAAAGTTGCTTAGCTTTGGTGGGCCTGGAGGCCGACTGATGCTGCGGCGCTGGGGCCGGAGTGGCGAGCGTCATCTTGCCCTTCATCTTCTCTAGTGCTTGAAAAGAGTTGCGCACTGGTACGGCGGGTACAATGCGATCCGGGATCACCTCGGAACCCTGTCCGTTAAGATGCACCCGAAAAGTCCCGACGACGGCCGACTTGCCGGTGCTGGAGAATCGGCCTCGGTATGATGTTGTGGCATGGCTCCTTCGGAGCCTCCTTTGGTGAGAGGCCGACCCTGGGTGAGAAGGGCCGACAGTTTGGTGCACGTGGTGCACGTTGCAGCTCAGCGTCCCAGTCGGGACGGTCTTGGAAGTCTCGGCCATTGATCGGTCGACAGTAGCTTTGGCGGCCCCCTGGATGGGAGCGTTGCTTTCAGTCCTGTCAGACGCTTCCACGTCCAGCAGGTCCGCGGAGGCTACCCCGAGGAAGTTGGGGAAGCCTACCACGGGAGGGAAGTTCCCGAAGCCGAGGGGGACGGCCAAATAGCCGTTCCGAACATGGCTTTCGACGGCCTGTTGACCAAAAGTGGTGGCCATCCTGGCGTCTGAAATGCAACCTGCATTTGCAAATCAAACAATTAGTATTACAAGAAAGAGGCCGTAGGGCCCTTAGTCCCGGCAAAGAGATGAAGGGTGATTTGAGTCCCACCGGGTGTGCCAGAGTTGTGGACGCACTTTTTATTAATTTTATTTATTTAGTGCATTGATTCGACTATTAAGTGCGTGGGCGTGCCAGTCACAAAGTGACGATTTATTGTGCTCTCGATCTGACTAATCAGACGATTGTATGGTTCGTGTCGGGACCAAAACCCGTCGGGCCATAAAGGTCACGGCGTCATTTACATCCCCCATACGAGGGAACACCCTTGATTGATCGCCAGGAAAAGGGGCCCTACGGCCATGAAATCGAAAGTGAGGAAACGAAGTTTGAAATTCGTGAATTGCGCGAAAATATCTCTCGACAGGGCAATGCTTAAATCATGTTGGTCGCTTGCCGACCATTTCGTGTTCAGACGAAGTCCGCATTAGAAACATGAGGAAAGCGAATATAAGACCAGTGAAAATATATGCCCAGTAAACGGCCAATTTACTGTTCAAGAACTGAGGGAAAGCGGTTGAAACCCGATCGGAACAAATCAAATTCAGTTAGTTATTGGCTCGTGACAAGGTCATGCTTTGGATAAAAAATGGGGTGAGTCCCGAGATCCAAGCATAACTTGTCGGAGCGGCATCGATATTCCATACCCGGGGTCTAAGGAAGGTGAGGGTTCTGGAGCGGATGCAGCCGTGTTCAATATTCTTCGTTTATTTATTTATTTCCTTATTATCATTGTTATTTGGAAGCATTAGTGTGTTTGTTTTCTATCATCATTACTTCGTATCTTTTCGTTTATTTGTATTTTTATTATTACATGTTATTTATTATTATTTATTATATATTTTTGTGTGTGTATGTATTTTATTCCCATTATTACCTTTTGTTTGATTATTATTTGTTTAGTACTCTTATTTATTACATTTTTTAATCATTTATTTATCACTTTTATTCTATTATTATTATTTTTTTATCACTTATTTGGCCATTATTTATTTTTGTATATATATGTTTTTATCTTCAATCACTTTTTATTATTATTTCTCCATTTCTCTTGAGTGAGAGTCTCACTTGTTCTTATTATTTGTTGGTTTTATTATACATATATATTCATATATTGGATGGGGAGGATCGTATGTGCATGGGGTTGAGTATTTAGTGTTAAGAGGGATTATTGTGATTATACTAGTGATGTTGCATTTATTATTAGTTTAAAGAGATGCCATGCAGTGGGGTTGGGCATATGCATTTATATTGTTTATTGCGATGGGCATAAAAAAACTTTTTTTAATCGATTAACATGAACGTGCATGTGTAACGTGGATTACGTGTGCGCTATATGCATGTGTGTGTTAACGTGAAGTCAGAAACGGTACGTGATTGTGTTGGATGTTTTCTTCTTTAACGGAGGGATGGGTGCGCCGATGGAACCCAGCGAGGTGCTATCGGCGGAACACCCAGTCGGCCTGCATTTTTTTTAATATATATACGTGGGGGTTTCATCTCGGCGTGCCTATCTCTCGGCGTGTTTTTGGCGCCGAGAGATAATGGCATCGAGGGGAGCCCCGGGTGACTCTCTTTTTATGTTTTGTTTAGCATTTTTTTTACTTATCATTATTATGATTATGATTATTTATCATTTGTTCATTTGTTTATCTCTCTTTTACTATTATCATTATTATGTATTTTCATTTGTTTATGTCTTTATTATTATTATTATTATTATTATTTTTATTAACAATTCGTCATTTAATCTATGTGTCTGGCAAAAATCCGGCAGCATCTCCCCTATACCCGGAGGGTTGATGAGGTATATGGGAAACTGTCCACGGAGAGCCGAGACAGAATCCATAATAAAGATGGGCGTAACCCGAGATCTAAAAGGATCACAATTCGACGGGACGGTGTCCACTTATCGTGGTACTTATTAATATCCCCTCTGAAGAGGCCATGGGAGAACATGCAGTAGCAGAACTCCATAGACCAATGGGGTGAAGATAGATCTAGCTTAGACTAGTATAATGTAGGGGCATTCCCCGTTAATTTAACTCCTGTGTGGCCTTGAGTGAATCCCCCTGGGTTTCCTTCCGAATGACGTGATGAAAAGTGGCTAGAAGTTTTAATAAGAGTCAACATGTGAAGGTCTCGGAGCAAAGGCTCCGGCTCGGCATGGTTTACGGCATACAAGGCTCTCGGCGCAAGGGTCCCGGCGCAAGAGTTCCGGCGCGAAGGTTCCGGCATGGTCTCGGCGGGAAGGGCTCTCGGCGCGCTGGAGAGCAGGCCGCCGATCGGCGCGAGCAGCACCCGGCGTGGAACTCGCGCCGAGGGAGGGTCGCACCGGGGGGTCGTGCCGGGAGGCCGTTAAGGGGCTGATAGAAGGTTTTTTGAGGGTTTCGGAGGGGGGCTTTGAGCTGAGAGTTTTAAAGGCTTTATCTGAGGACTTTAAGGGGGATTTTCTGAGGGGAGTTTTGCTCTTGGGTTGCAGAGGCTCAGGGATTTCAGACTATAGGAACTTCTAAAGGTTTCTCGGTTTCTAAAGGGTTTGATGCCGGGGGAACACTGTTCGGAGGATTACACCAGGAAGATTAAGATCCTCACACTTTAAACACCATCGGAGACTAACCGAATATCCGGTCTGATAGAACAGACCTTGACAGCGTATGCCACAAATTTCAACGGGAGGTCACGAGATGGTCTGTCTCGGATTCCCGGTGTGATCGTGAGATTTGGAGAGTAACGACGAGGCTCAAGGGATGGAGCCACGAGGATGACCGGAAAAACACGCAAATCAGGGGGCTCTTGGAAGCTTGGGATCCCAACAATCCATGGATTTGGATGATAAGATCCACCACCGTTTCTACAAAAAGAAAGAACAGAGGAAACAACAAAGAGCAATATGTCTCCCTTCTCATGCTGGTTCCGGGAAATAATGGACACCTGCAGATGCTGGAGACGTAGCCTCAAGAAATCAATCACTCTGAGAAGGGAATACCGTTTACATTCGAAATTAGAACAAAGGAAGAAAAGAAACTCCGTTCATTCATCTTTTCTTGCAAAGAGCTACATTGTCCCAGAGAAATCGGATCTAGGAATCTGGGATGACATGCGTTTGAGAAAGAACAGGGGAGTGGGGAATAATATACATCAGAAAGAAAACAAAAGACGGTGGGGGAGGGCGGAGCATTGACTCCTCTCCCTCCCCATATAGCCCACCTTCCACTCCTTCTTCCTTCAGACTTCGAAGCAGCCGCTCAGCCGTTCTCTTCTATCTTCCCCTTTCTCGATGGTCTAGAGCAGAGGCCAACCGTTCGAGCGAGAAAGAAAGAGAACTAGAGCCCCGAAGAGAAGAACCAAAAAAGCCGAACCTCTTTTCTCTTCGCCACAGGAGACTTCATATAGGGGGCTCGGAGTCTTCTCGTTCGAGGGGGACTTCTCCGGGTCTTGCCTCTGATTCGTCGACGCCGCTGGCGTTCTTCTCGTGGCATGTTGCAGCGGTTGTTTCACTGGAGGAGGCCCGCCGGGAGCGGGGTTTCCCCTTGTGGGACGTCCGCACGCCTGCCTTCATCGTTGGGGAATCGAGGCTTGCCGGAATGGTGCTGCGCGCCGCTACTCTTGAGAACGGAGCTCCACGAGCATTGAATGGACAGGACCGGGAGCAGGGGCCTTCGTTCGGACTGGGACAAAGATCCACCGGGCGTAGGCAAGGGGCTGGTGGTCGCTGCTGCAGACCGCTGGTCGCCGTGACCGGCCAATGCGGTTGCTCCGCGTTTGAGAGAGAAGCTGGAGAGGGGAGACACGTGAGGAGTGAGACAGACACTGGGTGAATAGTGTCTGCCGAATTTCCTCCTATTTCATATATTTTTCTTGAAACCCCCTCTCCATTTCTCCACCCCCCTTTCTTCCTTTAATTTTGTGTATGTGCCCTCTTCCGATTCTTCTCTTATCTTATTTGGGTTTCTCTCATATTGGGCCTTCCCACATACTTGGCCCATCTGAAAAATGGGCTGCCCCTTTCTTCTTCATATTTTTGGTGTCCACAGTCGGTGCAAACTCAAGTCAGTGCATTTGGCAAGTCTGTACATTCTGCACATAAAGTCTATACATTGATTGCCTGCTCATGCATCACTCCTTTGGCAAGTCTCTACATCGGCTTGTTCATGCATTCATCTCTAGTCTGTGCATCCACCAGCTGAACTGAGCAAAGTCTATACATCCGATAGCTCAGCTCGTGGCTAAGTCTGTACAGCCAGTGCATCCTGCGTCTCCCACAGCGTCTCATGTGCATATGCAAAGTCTATACATTGTCTGTTGCACAACACATAAGTCTATACATTCATGGCATAGTCAGTACATTGCTCCGTCTCACTTAGCGTCTCATGCTAAGTCTGTACATCGTCATCCGTCTCACTTAGCGTCTCATGCTAAGTCTGTACATCGTCGTCCGTCTCACTCAGCGTCTCCACACAAGTCTGTACATTGCGTGCACTTTACATCGGTCAAGTCTATACATCGATGCATGCCATGAAGTTTGTACATCCTATGTTTCTTCATACATTTCTCAAGTCTATACATCGACAGTGTTCTTCATGCATATGCAAATTCTATACATTCATCTGTTGATAATTGAGCAAGTCTATACATCGTCAGTGCACTTCATGCATATGTATAGTCTATACATTGATGAGCTTCGCACCATACACTCGCAAGTCTATACATTGGGTGCTGCATGCTCACCAAGTCCATAAACTATGCATTGTGCATCGTTCAAAACAAAGTCTGTACATTGCTTTCTGAATTAACTCAGTGCATCCTCGTCTGTTCTAACAGGACTGTTACTCGAGGAGCTTAATGAAGGCTCGTGATCCGAGGATAAGGGGAGTACTAGGATCGTGACACGTGTATTGAAGCCTGTTGAAAGGCTGCCACGTGGTCAAGGCGTTTGGGCGGGAATCATGGAGAGCACACGCCCTATCTGTTTGCTGCTGCTATATATATGAAGCTTCTTCCTCAGAAGAAGACTGATAGTGATCGAAGCTGTGAGAGCTGAAGCAGAAGAGCAGAAGCAGTGAGTGCCTGCATGATCCAGAAGAAGAGGAAGAGAAAGAGAAAGAAAGAGAGACAGAGTGATCGGAAGAAGAAGAAGAGCAGAGAGGAGAGTAGACAGTAAGAAGAAAAGAAAGGAGGGACAGAGAGAAGCTTCATTCAAAGATCTGTCCTTACTGGATCGTGGATCAAATCCAGGCCAGTCAGCTCTGTTGAGAGCCATTTTGTTTGTGCTTCATTTTCAGCCTTCAATCGCTGATTGTTTCCTGTTTTGTGTTTTCCTTTTTACCTTTCTTCAAGCTGTTAGTCAGCGGTTTGCAGTGGAGGATTCCACTGGATGGGTAAGCTGTAATCCCCAGCGTTGCAGAGAACGTGGTTCTCTGGACAGCAAGCTGTGTTGCTCAGCAGGCGAGGTGGATACCTCGGACAGCAAGCTGTGTTGCTCAGCGGGCGAGGTGGATACCTTGGACAGCAAGCTGTGAGGCTCAGCGGTTGTAGGCTAAGCTGTAAGGCCCAGTGGACGCAAGCTGTGTTGCGCATCAATAAGCCACACTTGGTTGAGTGTGGGGTGGACGTAGGTCTGGAGGACCGAACCACCTAAAAACTCCTGTCTACTGTGTGATTGCTTTATGATTTGCATTGCCTCTTTATCTTGTTCTTTGCGTAGTAGATGATTGTTTAGGACGGCTCTTCATCTATTCTGGTTGGTCTTTGCTTTGTGCGCTCTATCTATTTAGCAGAAGTTCTCATTCCGCACCTGAATCTGCTGTAGTTGTTTTTATCGGGTGACTGATCTATTCACCCCCCTCTAGATCACCTTTAGCGTCCCAACAATTGGTATCAGAGCCTAACTCTTTGTGCAGGACTAACATCCTAAAGAGGAACATCCATGGATGCTAGAGGGTTAATAGTAGAGGGACAGTCCACTACAAAGCCACCATTCTTCGACGGATCCAACTACCCATATTCGAAGAATCGGATGCAGGTCTTCCTCAGAGCCAAAGATTACGAGATCTGGAAGATTATAAGCAAAGGTCCCTATGAGCTACATGAGAATGAGGAAGTGTGGACTAAAGAAGAAATTTGGAAATCTACTCTGAATTGGAGCGCCATCAACGCCATTAAGTGTGCACTCTATCCCACTGAATTTGATAGAGTGTCATCCTGCAAGACGGTAAAGGAGATGTGGGATACCCTTGAAGTCATTTATGAGGGAACGTCTCAAGTGAGAGAGACGCGGGCAAATATGCTAGTGTCAAAGTATGAAGCATTTTGGATGAAGCCCGGTGAGACAGTGATCGAAATGTATGCTCGTCTGACCATTATAACAAATGGTCTAAGAAATCTGGGAAAAAGCTAAACCGATCATGAAGTTGTGAGGAAGATCCTTCGATCGCTGACTCCGATGTGGCATACCAAAGCGACTATGATTGAGGAGTCAAGAGATTTACAAAAGATGAAACCTAATGAGCTGATAGGCTCTTTGATGGCGTACGAGATGAATCTTCTACAAGCTGAAGAGCTCGAATACATGAAGCCTATTGCTCTGAAGGCCAAGGATAGTTGTTCAAAACAGTCCAGCTGCACTGGATCATCCAGTGATCGGAGTCTATCTGGATCGGACCTTGAAAAGGATGAAATAGCTATGATCACAAAAGTGTTCAGAAGATTTCTTAGAAGAGAAGGGAAGAATGTCTACAGAAGACACCACAGCAGGAAGCAAAACAAGTAAAAATTTAACTATGCTGAAAAATCTGATGCTAATGCTTGTTATCATTGCAGGAAGACTGGCCATATGAAGGTCGATTGTCCAGAGTTCCAGAAAAAGAAAGCGCCAAAGGGAAAGGCCATGGTCAGTACGTGGAGCGATGAGGAAGAAGGCATGTTGAGCACTTCCTCAGAAAAAGACATCTGCTTGATGGCCAGGAATGGAGAAGAAGAAGAAGAGTCTGATGAGGTATCATCCCCTTTCGAACATTATACTATTTCTGATTGGGAAGATGCTTATGGAGAACTGTTAGATAAAGTGAATGATATTAGGAAGGAAAACAGACACTTGAAGAAGAAAATAAATTCTCTGGTTAATGATAAAACACTTTCTGATAAAGTTGCATGTTTACAATCAGAGAATGACAGATTGAAAAGTGCATGTTCTGATTTTGATGAATTAAAGCATGTTTTGATTGATTGTAGGAAAGAAAATGAATTGCTGAAAAATGTCATTGATGAGTTGAAATTGACAATTCAGAAATTTGAAATTGAAATAAAGATTTCAACTGAAAAATATGAAGCTATCTTGTCAGTGAATGCTGAATTGAAGAAAACTATAGAAAATCTGGAAAATGAAAATTCTTACAAAAAGAAAATCATTGAAAGCATGACCCAAGGAATAGAAAATCTTAATGCCTTGCTAGGGTCAAAAGTCAACTTCAGAAAGGAGGGTCTCGGTTTTAATCCCTCAGCTAAAAAGAGCTTTGAATTGAAAACCATTTCATTCGTGGGAGAAAAGAATAAAGGACCACTCATAAAAATGGTCAGTGAAAAATCTGCTTTCAAAAATGAAAAATCAAAATTGTCCAGTGCTAAGGACAAGGGAAAGCAGAAAATTGCAGAGCCTAGTGCTGCATGCTCTTCTTCCAAGGGTAAGTCCAAGGTTAGGGATCAGCTAGCTAGCACATCAAAATCCCAGTCCAAGGCTGCTAAGTCTCCACCACCATCAACTGCTCAGAAAAAGACCCAATATAAGTCAGTGCAGAAACCTAGAGGGTCAAAGGTGGCAGGGAGACCAAGTGTCGCTAGGAACCAGTTTGCTCATCCCTATTTCCCTCGAGCCCAAGTCTATCATCACATTCACTCACAACCAGTTAATAGGTTTGGGTGGAATCCTGTGTACATGAGGTCTAGGTATCAGAATTTCCCCACTCAGCCCTATAGATCTCAGCCAGCTAGGAGATGTGATGGTCACTTTAGGACATGGAGTCCTAGTCAACAGGTGTTCTATGGTCAGCCTAGGACCAATTTGGGCCACAACTTCCAGTACACTCATTGGCCAAGGCACTGGCAGAAAAACAACAATGTTTCTAATAAAATGAATGCCAGGACTACACAAAAACCATCACAGCACCAGAAAAAGAAAGCTAAACCTGTTGGTGCTGAGAAAAAGAAAAATAACAAAAAGAATTCTCAAGCTGTAGAATCCACCAAACCTTCCACTTTCACACAAATGTGGATCCCTAAACAGCTTTTGTCATGTTTTCACTCTCACATGTCTGTTTCTGTCTTGGGGCCCAAACTATCTTGGGTTCCAAAATCTGCTCCCTAAGTGTGTTTGCAGGTATGCCTGGTAGCCGGGAACAAAATGATGAAACAGGAATAGCTACTCCAGGCATATGACAAGAGGCAGGGCCAAAAATTCTAAAAGCTGAAAGAGATTGGAGGCCTTGTCAACATTCTGATGCAACACCAAGGGTAAAAATAAATCAGTCAGGTAAAGTAGGTAAGTGATTTACCTTCATGAAATAAATTCTCTGAAAAAAGGATAAAATGTTCATGGCTTGGGTGCATAAACTTGAATTGATTGCTTACTTGCTGTATGTATCATTGTTGCATAGTCTGCACAAAATTGATGCTCTTCTCTTGCCATTTATTGCACTGAGTTTGAATGGTTCATTTAGTGCATATAGTCAATGCATGTGTCTAATGTCTGCATATATCATTTGCATGACTATTAAGGAAGTTGTTCAACGCATATAGGATTGCTTTGCACTGCATATATCATTTGCATAACCCTGGTATATTAAATGGTAAGCTATTAAAAGGCAAGAAAATCTGCCTGGAGGTTCTTACTATGTGTGAGATGGTCCTTAAGACCAGGTTCTCCGCCAAGTACCAAGGGTCTAGTCTTCATATAGAGCAGTGTACTGCATATCATCTATTTTGAAAAATCTGAAAAGAAATAACTCATTGCATAGTATATTGTTGCATCCTGGTGTCAGGGGGAGCTGAGAGTTGAGTTCAGTACATTAAATCTTTTTCACTCCTCATAGTCCCCACTGAATTCATTCATATTCTTTGACATCAGATGCTCTTGGATCTTAATGCATATTGCTATCATTTCCCTATCACCTTCGCTGAACAACAGTATTGCTTCTAGTATAGTACATTGAGCTGTGGTTATTGTAATTATTCATTTATAAGAATCACACTTACAAATTGAAAGGAACTAAAGGTTTAACCTTTATAAATTAAAGAGTTAAGTGTCTGCACTTCAGAACTTGAGATAAAAGAAAACCTTTATAGCTCTTAATCTCTGTCTCATGGTTAGAATAGAAAAAGTTTTTTTTAATGCCTGAACGTGTTAAACTGGTAATGTCTAGGAAAGGTGAATTAGAGTGTGTACTATTTTTAAACAATCACTCTAAAAAGAAATCAGTGCAGCAGTAAATAAGATCATCAATGTAAAGAGCTGAACACAGTGACAGAGTAATGGCTGAATTGTACTGAGAAACTGTGATCTCCTCTAAAGAAGTAGGAGAATTCATAAGTCATGAAGTGCTTCAGACTATCTCTATTCATAAGGTCAAATCTATAGGGGGAGTCTTCACCAAGTAACTGGGGGTACTGGCCTCTGATCAAGGTGTGCCCTTAATGTCAAAGGTGAAAATTGTTCCTTGTAGGTCTTGATCTGAAATAGATCTAGTAGTTTATGCCTAGTAACTGGGGGTACCTGCCTCTGATCAAGGTGTACACCTAATGTCAACAGCATAAATGCCACTGGTCTATTCACTTAGCTCAGTTTCTGAAAAATTAAAAAGTGAAAAATAAACTGCTGTAACCCTGTTGACACCTGAAATATAACTGAGAATAAAGATGAGACCAAAGAGAAGATTGAACCATACATGAAGCTCTCATAGATTCCTGCAAAGCCAGAATTACAAAATAGTCGTCACTAAAGTTGCCACCCGGCTGAAGCCCTTCCCGGTCAAGCTGATGTCCGGTATTATCGTCGCTCAGATAACAGTACTGATGAAGAACTGCGGTCTACTGACTGATGAAAATATCCAGAAATATTCTGATAAGACTATGTCAACTCACTAATCAACCTTCACCTGTTCTGACAGGCTCGAAGGACTCACAAATGAAAAGGCAGGTTATATGTCTTTGATAGTCCAGACTTGATAATGAGGGAGTTCAAGATATTAAAGCCCAAATGGGCTCACTAAGGTGGAACCGGGAAATCCTCACAAGGTCCAAAGCCCATAGGGGCGCCGGGAAGCCTCCCGGTTGACAAGGGCGCGCCGGGAAGTCGTCTTCGGCGCGCCGGGAAGGGTCATGCCGAGAGGGGGGCTGCTGTGCCTATAAAATCCCCCCTGTGTTCATCTCAAAAAAGGAGAGGAGGACATACAGAGACAGAGAGGGCAAGAAGAAAAGAAAGCAAGGGAGAAAAAAAAAGAGCGAAGAGAGGCATCTCCAGATAGCCAGATAAAAAGAGAGAAGAGAAGAAAAGCTGTTGCGAGTTCGGAAGGAAAGAGAAGGTGGGGTGCTAGGGGAGGGAGAGGAGTCAATGCTCCGCCCTCCCCTTCCCTTTATTGACGTCGTCCCTTCCTGCTTCCCTTTCTTTTGATGTATAAGCTTCGATTCTGTTTTCCGCTTTCGAAGTGAAGGGATCTCCCTGTTGTCGAGGAGATAGAGTATTAGTCTATTTTTCTTCCCTCCGTCCCCTTTATTCTATGAATGATGTAAATGATGAAACAGTGAAATGCAACTCCACGGTTGTTCCGATGAAATGGTGTTGGTTGGCCCTCTTCTCCCTGTGCCCTCTCTCTCGGAATGTATGTTGTCCCTCGCATACATTAATTGCTCGGATGCTTAGAATTCCAGTGATTTCTTGTGCCTATATGCATGATTGTTCCAGATGGGAAGGAGGTAACAGAGCCCCGATCCTTACCGTGGATCTTTGGGCTTTGTCCCTCTCTCTCCCTCGACGACATCGATGATTTAAACGTTGCGAAGTCCATAGTCCTCTCGAGTTTCCTAAGCCATTGGGGCCATTACAGGGATCAGAGACAGTCATCTCTTGATCTCCTGGATGGTCGGCGATATGAATGGCATAAAGCCTGTTCCAGAGGGTTCGAACGCCTGGTGACTTCAATCCCTTGAATCCCTTCTATCCATGTGACTCCTTGATGTTAATCTGGTGACTTGGTAGAGCCCTCGGCCCCCTCCTCGTTTGCATCCTAAAACCCCCTAGCCGTTATCTGAATCCCAGAAAAAATCCCCAAAACAGAGCACCGTAGAACCCCACAAACCTTCACAAACCTTTCCGGCGCCATAAATAGCTCCCGGCGCGGCCCGCGCCGGGAACCTCACGCCGAGAGCTCCCTCCTCCTTCTTTAAAACCATGCCGAGAGCTTCATGCCGAGAAACCATTCCCCCGCACTGGGAACCTCACGCCGAGAGCTCCCTCCTCTTTCTTTAAACCATGCCGGGAACCTCATGCCGAGAACCCATTCCCCCGCACCGGGAAGCCTGCCTATGCTCGTTACAGCCATGCCGAGAGCCTCTCCTCCTCTGTCTAATCCTTGAGCACCCTGCCACACTAATTCGAGGGATATCTGCAGGTCACAGGGTACACCACATGGAATAAATAAACGTCACACCGTGCCAGGGCCCAGTGCCTTTCTCTTTCGGTTTCATCCCGGCACTCCGTGGATGATCACCTATTTCCCCTTGGGCATGTTTCAAGTTGAGGGGAGATGCTGCCGAAATCTAGTCTAATGTCATCAACCCCGATGAGTCAAGGGGGTGTCTCCGATACACTTCCCATCCGGCTCTATCTTCGGGGGAAACGAACCTATTTGGAGCATCCGGTCAAGTGGAAGTGTCAAAAGGGAATACCCTAATGATTAGCCGAATTCCGTCCCGCCACTGCGTGGATGGTCTTCTATCCTTACCCGGTATGGCTCAAAGTTAAAGGTTGTGCCTCCCGATTTAGTCCGTTGAACTAAATAAATCTGCCCTCCATTCGTCCTCTTCCATAAGCATGAAGCCTTTATTTCGCACATTAATATTTTGACTGCCTTCTGAGGCCTCCTATTTTGGCGTTTATTCAAGGGTTGTCCTTCTTAGGAAGGGCGTAATTAACGTCATAGCCTTTATGGTATGGCGGACTTTTGGTCCCGACTCGGACTTCACAATCGACTGATCAAGTCAAGTCGAGCGCACAATGAAATCGTCACACATGTGACTGGCATGTCTAATAAACCAAATTAATAAATAAATAAAAACAAAATTGAAAAAAAGAGGAGAAAAATCCCGCGTCCACAAGTCTGGCACGCCCGGTGGGACCTAGTCTCCCTTCATCTCTACGCCAAAATAGGAGGCCTAGTGGGCCCCCCCTCAAATTTCTGATTCCGTGCTTTCTCTATTTTCAGGAAGCTACGATGACGGCTGGAATCATGTCTGTATGCTTTGATCAACAAGCGGTCGATGTGCATGTTCGAGAAGGCTACCTGGCGGTACCTCTTTCGTTCGGATCGATGCCGCCTGCTGTCGGGATGCCCAACTGCCTGGGCCTCATCTTCACTGACTTGCTCGAGATTGACAACCAGGAGCAAAAGACTGTTGTCGAGACATTGACGCAAGCTACCAGCCCCAAAATGAGCCACGTGATGCAGGATACTCCTGAGGTCGTGGCCTGCTTCGTCTATCACGAGGCGAAAAGGGGCACATCCTCTGCTGCTGGAAGAAGGAGGAGATCCGACAGGAGAGCCCGACCCACTGCTGCGGGTCGTCGGATATCCAACTCAGGAAAGACAATGCTGATTGGAGATGTCCGGGTAAACCTCAGTGGTTGTCCAAGGGCGGTCAAGCCAGACGTGACCGTCCCGATGGTGCCTACTACCAACAGGTTCCGGGTACTAGCTGCCAGGAGGGTCGACATGAAATAGGAGGATAGAAAGGCACTGGCACCGAAGCCGCCCAAGTTCAGGCAGATCTGGCGGCCGAAGAAAATCCAGAGCTGGGTCCCAGCTCAAGAGGAAGAGAACATTGCTGATACCACTGTTGCCCGCTTCAGGACAGGAAGCAGAAGAGAAGAAGGAAAAGACATAAGAAATGCTGTTGTTGTTCACCCCAGGGCTCGGGGTAGGAGAGATGAGAAAGAGAATGAAGGAAGAAATCTGACTACTATTCACCCCAGGATGAGGGGCAGAAGATATCAGTAGAAGGAAGACCTCACGGTCACCCACCCCATGGCTGGGGGCAAAAGATGGGAAAGAAAGAATTATGCTGCCAACCGCTGCCAGGATGGGAGTAGAAGGTTCAGGGAGGAAGAGGAAATGAGAATAAGCGAACCAGTCGCTGCTGCCACTCTAAGAAGACCAAGAGCCTGTGCCAGATAGGCCGATATATTCAAATACTCCAGAGCCGAGCACTTGACTGCTCAGGTGGAGAGACTGGCTTATCAGCAGAAGAGCCGGGAAAGATTGATGCTCCAACCAGAGCCACGAAGGCACAATCAAGAGAAGATGAAACAAGTGGCTCAAGACTACTTTCACTACCTGGGGAAGTCCGCCCTCGGGCGGCAAAGATTATCCCGTGCCTTGGGCACCATGGATGAAGAAGAAAAAGAAACCCTTCAAGAAGTGATGCTCGGAGTCTCCTCCTCCGATTCCAATGATTATGAAGAAGGCCACAGAGCCGGGTATGGGAAAGAAGACCTGCATAGGGAAGAAGCTAGAGAAAGAATACCAGTCTTTGACCGGCTCAAATACCCCGATCAGGTGAGAAGGAAAGTCCACAGGCAGAGGGAAAGGATGCAGATCTTTGCCTGTAATATGGCCGGGCTTGTCAAAGGGCAGGATATGTTACCGACACAGCCAGATGAACTTCTCAGACTGGCAACCAGACCAGGTCCCGTCACAAGGAGAAGTCAGGCGGCCAAAGATCAGATGAAGACTAATGATGAAGCCTGCAAGATCACCACTATGACAGTTAATGTGGTGACAACGGAAGAGGAAGACAATCCCTTCGTTGATGATGCTGTAGGGACTTCAGAAGATCTACAGATCCCGTCAACCCTGGATCCCGTGATCCAGATGATGTTTAGAAGATATCAACAAGAGATCAATGCTCTCAGAAGACAGCTAAATGAGAGGCATGAAGTTACACCGGTCTCCAAGCAAGCCGAGCCTGTGGGGCAGACTGCCAGCTCAACAGAAATGGCTATTCCATCTAATCCTCTCCCGGCTGATAAGGGCAAAGCACCGAGCCAACCCTTTCTGCAGCAGACGGTAGCTCAGCCCTCTGTATCTCAGACGCAGCCTGCCGCGCCTACCTTACGCGCAACCGTGATGACAACTCCTTACAGTCAGCAACAAGCTCACTTCTTCCCGGAAAACATAGATCCAGCCATAGCCCAGAAGCTGATGATTGAAAAGATTGTGGAGATGAAGCTGTCTGAAAATACTGGTGATGATGCTAGTACCTACGATGTGTACAGGGTACCGTATCCTTCCCAGTATGTTGCTAAGAGACTACCGCCAGGCGTCAGTAAGCCGCCGAAGTTTGAGAAATTTAATGGCCAGGGCTCTCCCAGGGAGCACATAGCTTACTATACCACAATTATGGGTGATTTAGCAGCTGATGAAGCTTATCTGCTTAAGTTCTTCGGCTCATCCCTCACCGGGATAGCCTTTGAATGGTATTCAAGCCTGCCGGCTGGGTCAGTGACCGATTGGCCTGATATGCAAAGAAAGTTCCGCGACAGATTTCACGTCACGGAAAGAGAAATTACAATAGCAGAACTATATGCAACCAGGCAAAAGCAAGATGAAACAGCACTGGACTACATCAAAAGGTGGAGGAACTTAGCTATGAGATGCAGAAGACCTCCTCATCAAGAAGATGCAGTGCAAATATGTAAGCAGAGCCTCAGGAGAGAGGTACTGGAAAAGATGATTGGTGCAGATGTCAGAACATTTGACCGGCTGAACAATATAGTGACGGAGGTCGAGACGTTCCTGTCTAAGCGTCCGACGGCCAATGCTCCAACTGTGCCGAAAGGGAAATCTAATGATCGACGACCATCGCACTCTGAGGCCAACACCGTCGATTTCAGAACCTTCGAGCAACAGGAAGGGAAGAAGGGGGCAGATGAAGCTCCCCCGCCAGCAGACACAGCAGAAAGAAAAGATAAAGTCTCTCTGAGAAATAAAATGAGAAAGCCGTACTCTTTCCCGAAAGATAAGACAGCCGCACTATTCAACTGGGCATACAAGTTCAACAAGGTAACATTGCCTGAGCCAAAGAGACCCGAGGACGCGGCAAAGAAAGGTGATCCACTGTTCTATCCATATCACCGTGCGCTGGGGCACGCAATTGAAGATTGCTACGTCTTCAAAGATATTATGGAAGGCATGGTCAAAAAGGGCGAGCTACAGCTGGGAGATTACCAGGTAGAGCCACCTCGTCCACATGAGCCTCCGGTATTAAAAATGGCCGCCAATATGATTTCAATCTACCAGCAGCTGCCTAAGGAGGCCGTTGAAGAATGTACCAGGCATACTTATGAAGCTTGCTTCCTCACCCCACTGAAGGATCAGGAAGGATGGCATATGAAACCCATAAAGAACAGAAAGAAGACTCCCGCAGCCAATGCCAATGGAGCAGTTATCCGCGGTGTCACACCAAGACCTGAACCGCCTCCAGTAAAGCCAGTATGGCGCACAGCTGAGACAGGGCCAGTCATCCGGATCCCCACTCATAACCGGAGAAGACAAGTCCCCCTACCTGCACATAAGGAAGTAAGCCCTGCAGCCAGGTGTTTACAGCAGTATATTAATGGGCTCGATGAATATGAACAGAAAAAGCCCGGGCACCTACTGGTGAAAGACTGTATACTCTAGGAACAGCTCGAAGAATTGAAAATTAAAGAGCAGTCAGAGGCAGAACAAGAAAAGGCTGAGACTGAACCCTTCTGGGGGCAGGGGCCGATAAAGCCAAATTCCCAGAAAAAGAAGAGACGGCCCAAGTCCAAGAAGGGAAAGAGAGTCATGACAGTACAATGTAACACCCTGTCGGCACTCTTTACCTCACCCGGGGAGAATGATGAGGATGAAACATCAAATGCCCCGCTAGAAGCCAACCATGCCGAGGCCTCAACCTCAGCACATGCAACACGCTCCGGAAGAAGGTGGGGGCGCCCACCACCAGCTAATACAAACATTATGTTCAGAGGGGAACAACCCTACCGGATTCCTGAACCAGAGGTGCGGGGTGTCCAGATTCCTCCCCCTGCCAGCTTATACCAGGAAGAGAAGAAGGGAGGTCAAATTCCAACATTTCTGGAATTTCTATCCAGTCTGGAACATGGGCAGTCGATACAAGCTGGGCCAGATAAAGGTAAGAGACCTCAGCAGTCGGCATCTGTAGCCTACAAGCAAAATAAGAAAGAGGAGGATAACCCTCCGACGGCACCAGGGGCCGTTGCTATAGAAGAAGCCCCCCAAGAAATCAGTCCAGAGATTGAAGCCAGCACTGGGCAGCAGAGGCCACGGGCACCACATGAACCTCCAAAACCCCGATGGGCGGAAGAAATGAGACTGTCTAATGTCAGGTTGGGCAGCCGGATCATGAAAATGCTAAAGAAGCTCCCTACCAGATTCTCCATCTGGGAGATTCTCTCTCTGAGTGAGGAGGCTCGCCAAGCAATTGTTGATGCCTTGCAGTCGCCGGCACAATATGAAGCACTCTTGACAGAAGTGAATTCTGGGCCATCAGTTACATTCACAGAGGATGACATGCTGATTCCGAATTCCTGCCATAACAGACTGCTATATATGAGGGGCTCCCTGAATTGTCAGCCACTGAACAGGATACTGATAGATCCCGGGGCTGCCGTGAACATTCTCCCATACCGCATCTACCAAAAATATTACTTTGATCTTCAGCTTACCAAGGTCAGAGACATGAAAATTGCGGGATTCAACCAGAAATGTGAGACGCCCCTTGGGGTGGCTGATTTTAACCTCACATTGGGGGACCTCACTACCGTGGTACGATTCTATGTAATCGACTCCAACACCACATATAAGGCCCTGCTGGGGAGACCGTGGCTGCATGAATATCAGATAGTGCGGTCCACGCTGCATCAGTGCATTAAATACTGTCATGAAGGAAAAGAAGAAAGGGTGTTTGTGGATCTGCATCCCTTCGAAGTATTCGAGTGCCATATGCTCGATGCATCCTACTACACGGAGGTGTCGCAAAAGGGTGAAGAGAAAGAGGCTGGGGTCGGTCAGAAAAAGCCGGCGACGAAGGCAAGAAACTGGTCTCCCCCGCCACCAAAGGGCTATATTAAAAAGCATGAGGTATCTCACATCTCTTATGCTGGTGACTTTGCTCGGATCACCCCTCCTAGCATTCGCCCGGATGATATCGATGAAGAGATGAAAGAAAAGTACACACAGGTAGAGGTTCCGCAGGGTTTAGTCAAGCCCATCGCCAGCCTAGAATACCAAATGGTGCTACCACTGAAGACTATGGAAATCCCTCGCTTCTGCGAGCCTCCTACCATATTCTACACCGGGGAGCCAGTCGAAGACGATGATCAAGACTGCATGGTCCCTGAAGAATCTGCAAACCGGATGGTGCCGATCACGGGCTTAGACTATACTACCCAGCGGGTTTCGCAGATGTTCTCTAAAATGCAGGTGCCATCACTACAACCTGTTGCCCAAAAGAAGGCGTTCCAGGAGCTATGGGATTCGCCCCGAGATAATAAAGAACTGAGGAAGATCACTCAGCACCCGGGATTGGGTTATACCCTTCAAGAATACTATGAAGCTGAAGTGGACGTCATCTCTGTCTCCTACCAGCATGAAGACCCTTCCGAGGTGGGATATGACAAGTACCCCTCGGAAGATGAAGAAATCATTTATCAATCCATAATGAACAATGAAGCCCCAGACAGTCAGCCGGAGACGGGGACGTCTGATGAAGCAAAGAAAGATTGGTGCTGGGAAGACCTACCTTGCAAAGAGGATCTGTTCCATGCTGAAGCAAAGTTTGATACGGGAACCCCGGATGAAGACCAAATAGCCAAAGAGCTGAGGGAGTGCCTGGAGTTTGAGCGCATCCTGGAAGAAGTCCGGGCTCTACAGAATGATGATCTCTCAAGGGCGTCTGCATCAGAAGAGCTTCTAAGGGCGGAAGACTCCGTTTTTGAGTTTCCTGCTGAGCCAGTCACGTCCTCGGGGCAGACTGAACAGAATCCAACAATATTGGCCGTATATGATGACCCAGCACCCGCTGACGGCGAGTATGATGAAACAGAAAATCATGAAACTGAAGAAGATTATATCCCGGGAGGCTTCATTGACTTGCAAGAAGCCCCGCCCGTGGTCGAAGATGGAGGTCAGGCCACCGTCGATGAGCTTGTGGAAATAAATCTGGGGACCGCAAATGAGCCAAGGCTGACATTCCTCAGTGCACTGCTGGAGCCAGCTACCAGGGAACAGTATGTACAGTTCTTGAAAGAATTCCGAGACTACTTTGCGTGGACATATGATGAAATGCCAGGACTGAGTTCTGATGTGGCGCAGCACCGATTGGCAATAAACCCAGAGGCTAGCCCTGTAAAGTAGCCTTCCAGGAGAATGCGCCCTGACTTAATAAATCAGATTAACAAAGAGGTTGACAAGCTGATTGATGTAGGCTTTGTTGAAGAAAATTAGTATACTACATGGTTAGCCAACATAGTGCTCGTAAAGAAGAAAAATGGGCAGATTAGAATATGTGTTGATTTTCGGGACCTTAATAAGGCTTGCCCGAAAGATGACTTTCCAGTGTCAATCACTGAAGTGATGATCGATGCGACTACTGGTCATGAGGCTCTATCATTTATGGATGGGTCATCCGGATACAACCAAATCTGGATTGCTGAGGAAGACAGAGTGCACACTGCATTCCGTACCCCGAAGGGGATATTCCACTACAAAAGGATGCCGTTTGGCCTCAAGAATGCCGGCGCTACCTACCAAAGAGCTATGACCAAGATCTTTGATGATTTACTCTTCAAGAAAGTAGAGTGATACATTGATGATTTGGTAGTAAAAACTAAAAAAAGAGAAGACCATTTGCAAGACCTGAGGGTAGTATTCCAGAGGCTGCGCAAATATGAACTCAAGATGAATCCCATGAAATGCGCCTTCGGCGTGTCCAGTGGAAAATTCCTCGGGTTTATTGTCCGGCATAGGGGCATTGAAATCGACCCATCCAAGATTAGGGCTATCCAGGAGCTCCCTCCACCAAGGAATCTGCCCGAGCTGAGATCTCTGCAAGGGCGGCTGGCCTATATCCGACGATTTATATCAAATCTGTCGGGAAGATGCCACCCCTTTCACAAGCTCATGATGAAGGATGTACCGTTCCTCTGGGACGATGGATGTCAGGAAGCCTTTGATAAGCTGAAAGAATATCTCAAGACCCCTCCGGTGCTGGGGACACCAATTAAGGGCAGGCCCTTGATACTGTATATCGCAGCCACATACTGTTCCCTGGGGGCAATGCTGGCACAGATAAATGAAGAAGGCAAAGAACAAGCCTTATACTATCTGAGTAGGAGGCTGATTAGAACTGAAGAAAGCTACAGCTACATAGAAAAGACCTGCTTGGCATTGGTCTTTGCTGTCAAGAAGCTCCGACACTATATGTTGTCACATGAAGTCAGATTGATATCTGCAGCAGATCCGCTCAAATACATATTGACTCAGCTAGTACTGAAGGGCCGATTGGGCAAATGGGCAGTGATCCTGATGGAATTCGATATTACCTATACACCCCAACGGGCGATAAAAGGACATGCCGTGGCTGATTTCTTTGCAGAGCATCCTGTGCCGGAAGATGATATGCTAGGGACTGAGTTACCCGATAATGAGACACTCGAGGCCTGCCAGACCCAGTCAGTTATGTGGCAACTATTCTTTGATGGAGCATCCAGAACAGAGACAGACTCCGATGGAAAGACCAGAATACGGGCTGGAGTCGGTATTGTGCTGAAATCACCAGAGGGGGAGGTCGTGCATACTTCATGTTCTATAAACAAGCCCTGCACCAATAATGAGGTCGAGTATGAAGCTCTGATAATCGGGCTATATATCAGCCTCAACATGGGTATCCAAATGCTTCAAGTATTCAGGGATTCAATGTTGATAATAAAACAGATCCAAGGGGAGTTCGAAGTGCGGAAGCCAGAACTGAGTCCCTACCACCAAAAAGCTGTGCGCCTCATGGTGAAATTCTACCATGTTGAGCTCAAGCATGTGGGCCGTGGACACAATGCCCAGGCTGATGCACTGGCGAAGCTGGCCAGCTCACTAGCAGTCCCACCAAATAAGACACTAAACATTGTCGTTATGAACTGGCGGCAAGTCCCCAGTATGCTAGAAGAGTGCCCCGAAGAAGACGAGGTTGCCACCATCAGCACAGAACAAGCGTCTGATTGGAGACAACACTTGCTGCAGTGGTTTCTACACCAACAACTGCCGCAGAAAAGAGAAGAAAAGATGAAACTCCTAAGAATCAAAGATTCTTATGAACTCAGGAATGGAATTTTGTTTCGAATAATGGTAGATGCACGCAAGAAAGTTCTACTCCGCTGTCTGTCCACTGAGGAAGCCTGGCAAGCGATGAAAGAAACACATGCTGGGACAGCAGGTGCCCACCAGGCTGGTCCCAAGATGAAGATAGAAATCAGGAAGCTGGGCTACTATTGGCCCACCATGTTTGAAGACTGCTATAAATTTGTAAAATCATGCCAGAAATGCCAGGAGCATGCTACTGTGCCTAGAAGGCCTCCTACAACTCTGCACCCTACAGTTCCCAGCTGGCCATTTGCACAATGGGGAACTGATGTAGTCGGGCCACTGCCGACTTCTTCGGCCGGACATAAGTACATACTGGTCATAACAGATTACTTCTCCCGATGGGCGGAGGCTATAGCATTAAGAGAAGTGACTGGTGAATTGGTCGCCAGATTCATCAAACAGAACATTATCTTCCGGTTCGGGATCCCCAGCCGAATAATATCCGACAATGGAAGTCATTTCAGAAATCAGAAGGTCTATCGGCTTGCTGAGAAATATAAGATCGAATGGACCACTCCTTACAATCCACAGGCAAACGGATTGGCAGAAGCTTTTAACAAGACTCTCTGCACCTTGCTGGCCAAGGTCGTCAGTTCTAATAAGAAGGACTGGGAAGAGAAAATGTATGAAGCTCTGTGGGCATACCGCACCGTCTTCAAGACACCTACAGGGTGCTCGCCATACTCGCTGGTATATGGCTCAGAGGCAGTGGTTCCGCTAGAGCTGGAAGTCCCGTCACTCAGAGTGGCAGTCCAATATGGCCTGGCCCGTGGTGAACAGACCAATGTAGAAAAAAGACTAGAAGAACTGGCCGAATTGGAAGGGAAGTGCCTCCGAGCTCAGAAGAATATCCAAATGTATCAGGCCCGCATGGCCACTGCATTCAACAAACTCGTAAAAGGATGAGAATTCAAGAAAGGCGACCTCGTCATGGTCAAGAAAAAAGAAGTCATGGCGTCCAACCCAAAAGGGAAGCTGAATGCTAATTGGGAAGGTCCTTATGTGATATAGAGGGTCTACGAAGGAGGGGCCTACGTGGTTGTTAACCATCGAGGGGAAATCCAATTCTCGCCACTCAACGGAAAACATCTGAGACTGTATCACACAGCACAACCAACATTCCCCGAGTAATCGGGCAAAAGCTACACCCTTTTCTTGGTCTAGCGGCACTCCGCCCTAGCCTGTGTTTGTTGTTTTGCATTCACTATTTACAGTTATATCATTATGTGGATTTTTATTTTTCTTTTGCATTAGCATTGGCATTCATTTTGCATCTCGGTTTGGGAGACCTCTTCTCCTCACACTTATAGGAGCCTTGCCCCTCTCTTCGTTAAGGAAGGACTCTCCATTGAGCATTCCGTCTCATTGGACCGAGAATTTCTAAACCAAGGCCTCCATAAGTCCTCGTACTCGTGGATTCCCTCACGGAAACTTGGGCAAGTTGTACCTTTGAAGTCCCCGGGTTTAGTTGGCCTATCCGTGGTGAGATTCAACCTAGTTGACATTGGAGCAACCTCATATTGAAACTAGGTTCTTATCTTGAGTGGATCATACAAATTTTGTTAAAATCCTTAATTCACGTCAAGGGACAATCAAAGTCAAGTGTAAACATCTCGCATTGCTTGAAATCTTTGCAAATTGTTTGATTGAATCATTGTTGATTTACATAATGTTTCGCTCTGATAATCAAACCAACATGTTAAATGCCAATTATAATCATGAGGATGCACAACCTAGCACATCTTACACTCCTCAATTACATGATTCTCACCACAATTCTTTAAAGGGACCACGTCCTCATTCATATGGTCCTGCCCCACCTATGGGCAGATTCCAATCTTATGGTCCCTCGCCTCAATCGCGAGCCACTATTCCTTCGGGACCGTCTCCTACCCACGACGAGAAGGTCGCCCAAATCTTGCATGCAATAGATCATCTCACCCCTCAATAGATCCAAGCCCTTAAGGCCATTGTTGAGGGTGCATCTCATTCTTCTCATCCTCCTTCCATTCCCATACGGGTGGCCCATCACCTGCCTCCCTCTTCTACTCACATTCCCACTCGGGTGGTCCCGTCGCCTCCTTTCACACATACTCCTCTTCGGGTGGCCTATCACCCGCCTCCTTCTATTCCTCCTTTTTCACGCCCCCAAGGCCCTTTTATTCCTTGCAACCCGGCTCTACCGGGTCCTTTTCTGGGTCAGCCCGTTAATCCCCCTCCACGGCCATCTTATGCGTCCCCTCCTCCAAGGCCTTGCCAACCCTGTGCTTCTCCTGTCATTTTTTTTACTGAAAGATAATGCTTGCAAGGTACGAAACGAGGGGGTCCGTTCATCCCTTCATTGCGGAAGGGACAGGACGTGCTACCCCAGCCACTAGGCAAGTGATTTTGCATTAAGAAGTGCAGAAAGAAAAGGAACATAACATGGGGAGGATACAAGGGACGAGCAAGGTCTGGAGGAGGGGGAACACCCTGTCAAGGATGACAAGAGGGCCAATACAACACAATAGAGAAGCCCAAAGTAAAAGAGACAAAGGGCAAGATACAACAAGAAGGGGCATGGATGAACAGGCCCAACAGTGAATGAAGCATAAACAAAAAGCGAGCAAGCCGGCAAGCCATGCAGCCCGCGAATAAAGCGGCAAGCAGAACTGAAGCAAGGGCAGGCATCAGACGTCACAATCCCGAGAAGAGCTAGTAGGCCGGTGGGAACGCTGGGGGGCCCCCGCCTTTGGTCCAAACGATCCTAATGACGGGGACTCCTGAAATTGCTGAAGCGGTTATGCCGCCGGCGATTCCTACGGTTGCCCCGACGGGCAGGCTGGAAGCCAAAGTCATCGGACTCCACGTTCAGCTCATCAACCAAACCATGAAGAGCATCAGCTTGGCTGACGAGCACGGTGCCCTGCACCCCAACCGAAACAACAAGTGCAGGCTGGAAGGAAGCAACAGCAGGGATGGACCGCGGGGGCCCAACAACAGTAGGAGGAGGAGGATCCGATCCTCGGCGATCAGCGCGCAAGGCCAGGATGGCGTGCTAGGACTCCAGCTCGACCAAAGGTGGGGCAGAGGTGCAAGCGATGCTTGCAGGGCATGTCGGGCGACCCGCCAGGCTTGGGGAAGTAGGAGAAGTAAGGTGCGATGAAGGCACGCTGACCTTCGGACGGGATATCGAGCGGGGAACAATAACCAAGCAGCGAGGAAAGGCAGAGCCAACATTCCCACCAGGAGCCGAATGCAAGGTCGAAGCAGAGCCTGCTCGGAGGGGCGAGGAGCCGCTGCAAGCACGACCAAAGAGGGCTTGCGAACACCCGCAGCTCTAGGCACACCAGAGAACGCCAACAAGCCATGAGGGCAAAGACCCCGAGGGGGTGCTGAACGGCCGGGCTCCACCACCGCTGCAGTGCTACCAGCAGGAGGGGCAGCCTCAAGCGAACCAGGTCCAGGCTAGGAGGCTGCAGCAGAGGGTGGGGAAGCTAGGCCACCAACATCGACACCAGCCTCCTCTAAGGCGGAAATAGCAGGACACTGATCTAGGGAGGACGGAGAGGACGTAGGGGACGGCACACGCGCAGGGGAGCAGACCGGGACCACCGTAGAGACAGATGGGGTCGGGGCTGTGAGGCTACTAGCACCAAGCAGATGAGAGGCGCCAAGTTCCGCATGGGAGAGGCCAACAGCCACTGAGATATCGGAGGAGGAGGTGAACGCGGGGAGCAATTCCCTAGCAGAAAGCTCATGGGACACGAGCAGGGGAAGAATGGGATGGAGGGGAGCAGCATGGACGTTGGGAACAGCCTGCTGCGATGCACCACGATCCACAGAAGGGACAGCGACCTGCGAAGCACCAGGGCTGAGGGAAGTTGCAGGGGGCCCTCCCACAGGAAATGGCTAGGAGGCACAGGGCAGAGGCATGGGAGTAGGGGCAGGGCATCCGCAACGCATGCAGGTATAGAAGACCCAACACATGAATCCCCCAGGTGCACCGCGGGAGCCGCACCGACTGGCAGGGGAACGCAGGATGTAGGATCACCCGCAGGCAGAGTTAAAGCTTGGTCTGCCCTGGCAGGAGCAGGAGGGTGCAGGGGAATGCAGGAAGTAGCATCACCAGTAGGCAGGGGTGGTGAAGGTGGGCCTCTAGGGCAGACAGGAAGCCATGCCTGAGCAGGGCTGGAGGCAGGGCAATGAGTAGGCACAGGCGCACCAGGGGCCAGGCCAACTGACCCAGGCCCTACAGAGATCGGGGGGACCTTGGGGATCTTCTTACGCTTGTCCTCGAGATGGCCAAGGTGATGACAAACGGAGCAGAAGAGAGAAGCATCAGGGTAGACGATCGGCTGCCAAGCCCCCCCACCTCCAATGCCAACCCAAACACGAGTGGGAAGGGGCTTGGAGACGTCCAGCTGCACACACACCAGAGCAGCATGGGTCTGGAGTAGACAGGAGGTGTTGCGGTCGACCTTGAGGACATGCCCAATGCTACCAGCGATTGAGCGGACCATAATGTCGGTGAATAAATTCGCCGGCGGCCCAGGAAGCTCCAGCCAAACAGGGACGGTGGGGGAATTAGCATCTAGTGAGAAGCCGATGGTCCATTGGAAGAACCTGAATGGGCGACCATGGATGTACAATGTCTCTTTAAGGAGAACCTACAAGTAGTCCTCCATGTTCTGAAATCGAAGAAGGAGGTGACGACCGTCGAGGGCACTAATGGCACAGTCTTGCTTAAGAGAGAACCGTTGCGCCAGGTGTGCTCGGATGTCCTGGAATGGAGGCTGACCGCGGGGGGTATTAGCAATGATGGCGAACTGGAGGGGCTTGCAGGATTCCCGAACTTCGTCAAAGGAGAAGAATGTGGCTGGTTCCTCTGAATCAGTGAGGGCAGGAGAGTGGATGACCAGGGAGAGAGCCGGAGGGGGAATGGCCTGAAGAACCACGTTGGCGAACGAAGGCCCTGCGGTGAGGGGAGGGGAGGGGCCCAGAACCCCAACTACAGGCCAGGCCGAACGGGGCCCCTTGAGCACCGGGCGGCCTCCACCAGTAGTAGGCCCAGACGCAGGCCAGAGAGAGGCATCCGACGTAGCCTCATGAGCTGGGCGGGAGGTAGTAGCAAGGGCACCGATAGAGCTAGGAAGAACACTAGCCATCGCCAGCGAGGGGCCTAAGGAAGGCGGAGGAGAGAGATCCACCGGACACACGAGCTCAGCCATGGAGGTGCCCGAAGCAACACCGCCAGCCAACGGAGCTGGGGAGGTAGCCACGGCCGCCTGAAGGTTGAGGAGAGTTGGGGCAGCACGACTGAGAGCACAGGAGGGCGATGGCGGGACAACCGCAGCGGAGGGTGACAGAGGGGAACGATTGGCCAAAAATAGAGTATCGTTCTCCTGCGCAGTCCCATCACACGCAGGGTGAGGCGAAGCCAAGAGCATATCGGTAGGAAGAGTGGGGGGGAGGCAGCGCTTCTCCTATCATGCCCCTCCAAGTTCTCGTTGATAAAGTCACTTTGTTGGAGGAACAATTTAAGAGAGTCACGAGCCCGCGGCTGCCTCCTCCTCCTTCTCCAGTCAATCCTCTTCATGCCATTATGAATAAAATCACTAAGATGGAGAAATAATGGAAGGAGAGGAGAGACGATTACGACATCAACGCAAGTGAGCGAGAGCCAATAGATTTCAATGACCAAGTGGACGCCGTCCACCCTCCACCTATTCACCCCATTCACTCATATGGCTCTCTGCCTCCGCACCCATGTATACAAAATCCTCCACATTATATTTCACCACCCATTAATGCCCCTCCACCACGGCATCCACTTGAGCCTAACAATGAAGAGCTGGCATGTGAACAATTGAAGTCGGCATGTGATGATGAAGTTTCGAAGGCAACCCTTCCGAGTTTCCTTTATTTTCCTCTCCCCCCACTACCACCAGATGAACCTCCTGCTCAGGACGATGGCACCATCCCTGATCCAACCCCCATTTTTCAGACTTATTGGTGTTACGATGATGGGTCTATACTCCGATCTCCTACGCCGGTGCATCATGAGTCTTCTCCTACCCCTAACACCTCTCGCCTAATCCGGCGTTTCCTTCACATCAAACCTCCTTCTTTTACACCTCCCATTATACCTCCTTTAAGCCCCACACCATTAGCCCTCACAACACCAGCTCCGCCGAACCTCCCACTAAGCCTTCACCGATTATACCTTCATTAACCTCCACTCCACCGGCCTCTGCTGATCCCACCACTAAACCCTCTCCAATTAACCCTCTTTTGCTGCCACCTCGGCCCTCCATTACCATTTTAACCCCTAACCCAACTACACCTATTTCACCACTTAACCCTTCACCTTTACCCATGGCTAATCCTGAGTAGGGTCCACCCCTTTTGGCACTCGAGCCAACCCCGTCCGCTTCCGAGCAAAGGGAGAGGCTCGACGTGTTCCCTCTAACACCTTCCATTACACCTCCACCATCCATGGAGCCTTCCGCCTCTGCCTCACCTCCTTTTACCACTCGGAGTGGGTGTATTGTTGCGAGTACTTGTGCCGAAGATGATCGAGAGCCGGGCAAGAAGGAGTTAGCCACGGCTATGCTGTTGAAGATGCAAGAGTTTATTTTCCAGATGCCAATCCGTGTTTTTGTGCGGAGCATGGTTGAAGAGGCCAAGTCACCGCCACTGCTCACCAAAAGAGAGTGTCAAGATTTGATGCCGTGTAAGTCCATGCCCAAGGGTCGGGCATGGCACCCTTTGTTTCAACCCTCCAATGCCAAATCCATTCTTCTGTATAAGGGGCGAATGCCCATTTTGTTCAACACTCTTTATACGCTACAATCCCAGGCTAACATGATGCCTCCCATTCCAACTTTTCAACCCCCACACATCGTTGCTCTTCAACCTCCAAGGGAGTTATTTTTAATTGTTAAAGCTTCGTCATAGGCTTTGATTTTATCCCTTAGGCCGATGGGCTGCACACTTTCACTGATATGGAGGGGCGGTTATCTTGGTGCTAAGGGGCCTTCCGCTACCTTACCCACTATCTATTCTACTTCATCTACATTTTCATCTATCACCTTATGGGCCACTCGCAGATCGGGAAAGAGGATCTCACCTTCTCAATCCATGCATTTTTTGCACTCATTGCATCCATCACATCCATTGTATTGCATTTGCATGCATTTGCATTTCTTTTTTCCTGGGTTTCTGGACCCGTATCTTCCCCGCCTTTCGGAACCTCTGGATCCTCCGTTCCCATCTCATTCATATCTATCCCCGGGATCTCCGAGTCCCCTTACACTTCCTGGGCATCGCGCCCCCTCTAATCTTCTCTCAGGACATCACGCCCCTTCCCACCTCTTATATCCGGATCCTCCGGATTTTCCTCTACTTGATGGGCATTGCGCCCCCTCCAGATTTCTCTCAGGGCATCACGCCCACTCCTAACTCATTCCTCTGGAACCTCCAGATCTTCCAAGGCATCACGCCCTCTCTGATTTCATTCCTCCGAAACCTCCAAATCTTCCAAGGCATCATACCCTCTCTGATTTCATTCATCCGGAACCTCCGAATCTTCCAAGGCATCACGCCCTCTCTAATTTCATTCCTCCGGAACCTCCGTACTCTTTTCATTTCTTGTCCCTTTTCCCTGGGCATCGTGTCCTTTCTCACTCCATTCCTCCAGAACCTCTGGATCTTCCAAGACATCACGCCCTCTCTAATTTCATTCCTGCGGAACCTCCAGACTCTTTTCATTCCTTGTCCCTTTTCCCAAGGCACCGGGTCCCTTCTCATCCCATTCCCCTAGAACCTCCAGATTTCCATCTTACTCTCTCTATCTGCATTCCGAGCAACGCGTCCCTTCTCATCCTATTCCTCCGGAACCTCCGGACTTCCTCTCAGGGCATCACACCCCTTTCTATCTTCCCCCGGAACCTCCAGATTTTCCATCTTACTCTCTCTATCTTCTTTCCGGGCATCACGCCCCTTCTCATCCTATTCCTCCGGAACCTCCGGACTCTCCATCTTTCTTCCGATTCCTCATCCTGCTCCTCCGGGACATCACGTCCTTTCTCCTATTCTTCATTTTAACTTATCTCTTCCCATCTTTTTTCCCAGGACATCGTGTCCCTTCTCACCCCATTCCTCCGGAGCCTCCAGATGATTCTTCTTCCCACCACGATTATCCTCTTTTGCCTCCGAACCCTCTGGATTCCCCGCTTTCCATCTATCAATTTCTCCTTTTAATTCCTCCAGATCTCGAGTCTTACCCGACTTCTTCCATATCCACTGCTCTGGGTATCTGCCCGTTCTCCCACTGCTTCCGAGGCTTCAGTCCTCACCCCTCCTCTTGATTCTCCTTTCCTTCTGTATATCGTTCCTTGTGATCAGGGTCTCCGCACCTTAGTGAGGGAGTTCTAGCCCTCACCTCTTTTCCTTTTATCCTTACTCGTTTGAGTCTGGTCTTGATTCCACTCCTTCTTGTTAAGCCACTTCAAACACTGGCATCCAATCCTTTTATCTGCCACTTGAGGATAAATCTCATGATGATCAAGATCGCCTCCGACAGCTACTATTTCATAAGGTTGCAAGGTAACATTTTTACGTAAGATTTACATTCTTGATTTCATCATTCTTCACGCACGGTTTTCAAAATGAAGTGTTTCTTAACTTCATTAAAAGTGGTAGTCAAGGCTTTTATACTAGGTCTTTATCTTTATTGAATTTCAAAAAAGGGTCTTTAGGCTTGCTTTTGCAGCACCTCTGGTTATTAAGAAAACTGCGCTGGGAGTTTGACATTCTCTCCCCGCTTGTTAAGGGCAACCCTTAGCTGGGCACTCCACACACTTTACGGCATCCTTAGCCGGCCTCCTTTGGTAAAACATCATTGCTGCTTTGGCCATGCCATGTGTATGCATCAAAAGCCTTTTCTCTTCTTTACTCGTCCAAGTGCAGGTGCAAGAGGTTGACGGATGAGATGACCAACCTAGATACTCCCCAATATGAGAGAAGTCTCAAATATGGGCAGTCTTGACTCGAACTAAAGAGAGCTTTTCATGATAAATCTAGCCAAAAAGTGTAATTATGAAAATCAAGTCAAAATTCAATAAATGTGAAATTATGAAATAAAGTCATGTCAAGAGAGGTAAAGTCTCCGCAGGGAAAAATCCTGGTCGTATGCATGTCAAGGGTCTAAAAATCAATGGCACAAAGTCCCGGCGCAACAGACTACCTCTTTGAGGGGTAATACCTTGGGAGGAATTCGAATCCCGATATCTCGCATTCTGCATAAAGTTTATCCCAAATTGCTCTTCTCTTCTCCCTCCAAGGTCGAATGTTCGTCAGGTATGGCTTTAGCAGGGGCACCGTTGACCATGGGTAGTCGGCTATAGGGCGCCACCTTAAATGCACACCCGGCTTTGGGCAGTCGTTAGTGAAAGGGTAAAGAACGAGGACCCCTAGCCAGCGATTGAAACATCCTTTGATGTTGCATTAGCAAAGTCAAATCCAAAATTAAAAAAAAAGAAATATTTATCAATAAAAATCCAAAAAAGTTGAATATTTCAAAAAAAACAAATATTTTCCCAAATCTAAAAAAAAATGAATATTTCTAAAACTCATAAAAATTTGCATATTTCAAAAAAAAGTGTTGTATTTTCTGATGGTGTTGTTTGGCAGGGACACTCTTTGCAAGGACCCAAGAGCTTGGGATGAGTCCTCTTCATTACTACCTACCTTTCGATTCTTCCCTGTCATGATCGATTGGATATCATTCCCACATCTTTCTAAGTAATTCATGCTGATTTCATCTGATTATCCCTGCCACTCTGGGTATTCACTCTGAGCATTCACTCTGGGCATTCATTCTAATCATTCAAGAACAAATCTCAGCCAAGCTTGATCTTTCATGCATACATCTGATGATTGGCCAAGTTGTCATCCTCGTGGATTTAAAAGGAAATAAGGATGGTTGTGTGCTTTTGTGCATTCATACTTTTATAATGCTATGCTTTCACGCTGCAATTGTCATGTTGCTATTCATGTTTTCTCGTATTGTGATGCTTATGGTATAATTCATGCTTCACACGATTTGCCTCATGCTATTCATGTTATGCCTATTATGCTTAAACTACTTAAACTATTTTATCTTTCATGATATTTTGGCTAACAAATCTTTGAGTACAGGAAGGAGCTCTTGGTCCCACCTTCTTGGCATCGTCATCCAAGTCCCATGGTGTTTGAATTTCGCAGTTCCCTCATGCCTATTGCTATCACCATCTCCTCCTGTATGCATTCCTACTATATGTTACATACGCTATTAGATTATATCAAGGACCTTGTGGCTTTGGTAAATCTGGAATTTGAGTTTCCCTTCATCAAAAATAATGATGATTCCAGAGGAATCTTGGTCGCACGGATAGACCGTTGAGCCGTCTAAGACTGGGGACGATGGTTCCCTTTTGTAAATTGGAGCGCGGATAAACGGACTTCGGCATAATATCAGCTCATAAAATTAGTTTCTTGACTCAGTCTTGGCAGCTTAACAATATTATCCTTGATTACTTTCTATTTTTAATTTATTTTAATTTTTCCTTTAAACCCAGCATGCATTCATGTAGGACTTTGAATCAACTTTAGAAAATCATTCTGATAAGTTGATTTTGAGAGTCAAATGATCTTAATTTTCAAGATATGAGATATTCATTGCCGAATTGAGTCCTCAGTTTGTCTTATCGTTGTTTTGGGCAGTTTTCTTGAAAACTCTTTGTTTGGATTTTCATCCTCCTTATTTCAATCTTTTTTTTCCTTAGATCCACCTTGGTTGCAGCACGTCCACATTGGCTGGTAACCGCTCTCCAATGGTGAAACCTACAGGTTTGTGACCTGTGGTACTTCCACCGCGCTGGAAGTTGATCATCTTATTTTATCTCCTTCGTGCCCGGGTGCACATTCTGTCCTTTATCCAAACATTGTTGATTTCATTAAACCTCCCGGGATTGCTTCATCTCGAGCTTTGGATTTAATTCTTATCCGGTGATGTTGATTGCGTGTCTCATCACACCTTGATGCCTACTTTTCAGTTCACTCCGTTCCCTTACAAACCAGACGCCAAGACGGGGCAGCTGTAGACACGCCAAATTTGACATTACTATGAGTATATCTCATATTACTTTGTAATATTCCATTTTTACCCTCAAATTAGCTTATTTGAGTGGTTTTCTCCATTTTTCTTATTTTTTTTGCCTTTCTCCTATTTTTCTAGATTTTTTAGAATTTTCTAGATTTTCAGGGATTTTTCTAAAATTTTTCAGGGTTTAAAAGAATTAGCGATGGACCCCCTGGTCGCCCATTTAATAGGCAACTGACCATTTGGACGCCATTTCTTTTTTATAAAATAAAAAAATAAAAAAAATAAAAATCATTTTTTTCTCTGATCGCGATCGCCTAGGCGACCGCGTTCAGGGGGAGGCCTCCGGGTGCCCTGTTCTTCATGGATAATGTGCGTCCAACGTCCTGGACGCCAATTTTTAATGGGCGTCCCTCAGTGATGACGCGAAATTCTATTTTTATATTTTTAAAGGATTTTAAAGTGATTTTCGCATAATTTCAATTGCTGTCAACCATGGAAGACACCAATTCTTTAAATAAGCGTCCAGGACCGTTGACGCCCATTCTTCTTGATTATGTGTGTCCGTTTTGTTGGATGTCGATTCCTAATGAGCGTCTGAGCCTCCAGACGCGATTTCCCTTGCTATATTTTGAGCTTTTGATCCCTTCCGAAATTCAGATTTATTTAGAATGAGCGTTTGTACACTTAGACGAGAATTCCATTTTATTTCAGATTTCCACATTTTAACTTTGAATTAACGTCCAAAATGATGGACGCCCATTTAATGGGCGACCACGGGGTCTGACGCCATTTTCCTGTAACCTCCTGAACTCCCCGGTAGCTCCTTCTTTCCTAGTTTTAAGGTCCGTTTCAACTGGGTAAGGTTCCCGATGGCTTTCCAAGTTGGGGAGGACTCTTCCCAAGTTTATCTCCTTCCGTGGATGATTATCCTAATTTTTGAGAATTAAATTTTGAATCTCTCCCTATAAATGGAGCCCTGGGGCTCTTGTTCAAGGGCGGCCGACTTCAATAACAGAGGGGTGGTGCTGTCCAACTGCTGGCTTAAGGAGAAAGCTCCATGCATCCTATACTCATTCAATCGGAGACTCTCTCCCAAACGATCCATCAAAAGCCGCATAGGAGAAACGATGCCCCACATGCTCTTCTTTCTTCTATTATTTCTCTTTTCTCCATTTTTTTACTGCATTAGTTCTTCCTGCATGCATGCATCGCATTACTCTATGTTTTCACCCATCTCAACGACGTTGAGAGAACTCCCTCCAGTGCAACGCTTGCATGTCCCCTTTTATTTTATTCATTCATCATCTTTTCCCTTCCCTTTGCATAGGCGTTAAAGGGGAAACACCCCAATAGGTGTGTTCATTCACATGCTTTCACGTCATGTTTATTCATTTGAGTTTGATACTACATTTGGTTTCTAATCCACTTCGTTATTTGGTGTTATCTTTGTTTCTGCAAGGGTAATATCAAGGAAGACTCTCTTCATCGGCTGACTGATAGGAAGAGAAGGAAGACTCACATCTCCCCACATTTTAAGGTATTCAGTGATCCCTCCATTTTATTGCTTATATTCATCGAGGCCTGCAGTCTCTGACGATCACCCTCCATCCTAGCATCCACGCATGCACCCACTTCTCTTTTTCCCCCACTCCCATTCTTAGCCTTTTTATTACTTTTATTTAGTTTTAGTGGATTTTAAATAGATCTACATGACCCACCTATCAACACGAATCCAGTCAACAATGACCCTCCTGCGAACGAGGTTCAAGAGGTGACCCTCGAGACTCTCATGAAAGATAACCAACATTTGAAGGCCCTCCTGTAAGATCTCCTTTAGGAACGAGATCTCCATCCTCAACAACCTTGATGGGGACATCAGAGCAAGACCACTAACTTTTTATTTTACATTTAAATCCTTTTATTTACATTTATATCCTTGGAAAAACATGTATGCAATTGTATGGCATTATAAGCCAATTTGTCATTCCTTAAGATTCTTTGAGTTTTTATGTAAAATTCCAGTAGCATCAGCAATGTGGCCTCATTCTCTTCCCTATTGGTCCACCTAAGCCTTAGGGCCCATGTAGGGCCAGTCAAAGGTCCAAGGTGGGCTTCTAGATGGTTTGACATTCAAAGGGGACAATTGGTAGAAAATGTCCATGATTCCAACCCCTTAAGTCAAGGGGGTGCCCCCCCATTAAAATGACATTTTATATTTTCTTTTTTTAGGCCAATTGACCACATGGGGGAAGAAAATGCTACCCCTCCTTTCTCTCCCACAAAGATCCAGCCCCCTCTCCTGTAAGGCCCAAAATTTTATACATTATTTTTGGAATATTTAATTATTTTCTCAGAATTTTAAAGACCCAAAATAGATTAATAAATGAATATTAGATTAAATAAATCATTATAAGGCCCAAATTATGATAAATAGTTAACCTAGCCTATTTAAATAAAATCTAAAAGGTTTAAGGACCAAGCCCATTAAGTTTGGTCCATAGTCTAGATGGTTATTTAGCCTATTTACGTATTGTAAGGATAAAATACCACTTTTATGGATAATCATATGGATAATTAACAAAAGAGTTTGATTTATGTTGAACTCTGTGCACGTTGGATGTAGCGATCTATCGTGCGACCGCCACAGCTATGTAACGCACCAGTCTTGATGCGTTACATCCTGTCAGTTCCGTGAATGGAAGAACGAGTAAAAAGACTGGAACTTTGGGATCCTATCTGCAAGAGATCAACTTGGGAGAGCTTATAACATTACTAAGGACTCTTAGGGATTAGGTTCAGGCAAATTAAGGACTCTAGAATCGATCTAATCCTCAAACCCTAGCTGAAACCCTATAAATAAGACCTAGTTCTGAACTGAGCGACCCTTACTTTTGGCTCGTGAAGAATCAAGGTAATGAGTCATAATTACGGGTAAGTTCTTTAGAAGATTTTGTTTAGTATACTTTAGACTAATAGTTCTACAAATTTCGTGCTAGGAGATCAACCAACCAAGGAGATAGAAGCTTCCAAAGTCGCTGATTCAGTCATAGCAACCCAGGAAACTGAACGCAAGACCCCTGAAGATCAAGAGATTAGGACGTCTAAATGAGGTAATTAGAGTTCAGTCCTTTAGAACCTTTTGTTTATCTTAGTTTCAGCTTCTTACCCTCAATATTTTATGTCCTTAGGTCAAGAGATTGGAGAGATAGAGCGACGTGAAGTTGCTAAAAAACCTCAGGAAGGGAAGAACTAGGGCTTGTCTTGCAGTCCCAAATTGGAAGATTAAAGCTCATTTAAAAAGCTACACCCTTTCTTGGTCTAGCGGCACTCCGCCCTAGCCAAGCTACACCCTTTCTTGGTCTAGCGGCACTCTGCCCTAGCCAAGCTACACCCTTTCTTCGTCTAGTGGCACTCCGCCCTAGCCGAGCTTCCCTTCCTTGGTCTAGCGGCACTCCGCCCTAGCCGAGCTACCCATTTCTTGGTCTAGCGGCACTCCGCCCTAGCCAAGCTACACCCTTTCTTGGTCTAGCGGCACTCCGCCCTAGCCAAGCTACCCTTTCCTTGGTCTAGTGGCACTCCGCCCTAGCCAAGCTACAGCCTTTCTTCGTCTGGTGGCACTCCGCCCTAGCCGAGCTACCCTTCCTTGGTCTAGCGGCACTCCGCCCTAGCCGAGCTACCCATTTCTTGGTCTAGCGGCACTCCGCCCTAGCCAAGATACCCTTTCCTTGGTCTAGTGGCACTCCGCCCTAGCCAAGCTACACCCATTTCTTGGTCTAGCGGCACTCCGCCCTAGCCAAGCTACACCCATTTCTTGGTCTAGCGGCACTCCGCCCTAGCCAAGCTACACCCTTTCTTGGTCTAGCGGCACTCTGCCCTAGCCAAGCTACACCCTTTCTTCGTCTAGTGGCACTCCGCCCTAGCCAAGCTACACCCATTTCTTGGTCTAGCGGCACTCCGCCCTAGCCAAGCTACACCCTTTCTTGGTCTAGCGGCACTCTGCCCTAGCCAAGCTACACCCTTTCTTCATCTAGTGGCACTCCGCCCTAGCCGAGCTACCCTTCCTTGGTCTAGCGGCACTCCGCCCCAGCCGAGCTACCCCTTTCCTTGGTCTAGCGACACTCCGCCCTAGCCAAGCTACACCCTTTCTTCGTCTAGTGGCACTCCGCCCTAGCCAAGCTACACCAATTTCTTGGTCTAGCGGCACTCCGCCCTAGCCAAGCTACACCCTTTCTTGGTCTAGTGGCACTCCGCCCTAGCCGAGCTACCCTTTCTTGGTCTAGCGGCACTCAGCCCCAGCCGAGCTACCCCTTTCCTTGGTCTAGCGGCACTCCGCCCTAGCCAAGCTACACCCATTTCTTGGTCTAGCGGCACTCCGCCCTAGCCAAGCTACCCTTTCCTTGGTCCAGTGGCACTCCGCCCTAACCGAGCTACCCTTTCCTTGGTCTAGTGGTACTCCACCCTAGCCAAGCTACACCCTTCCTTGGTCTAGTGGCACTCCGCCCTAACCGAGCTACCCTTTTCTTGGTCTAGCGACACTCCGCCCTAGCCAAGCTACACCCTTTCTTGGTCTAGCGGCACTCCGCCCTAGCCAAGCTACCCTTTCCTCGGTCCAGTGGCACTCCGCCCTAACCGAGCTGCCCTTTCCTTGGTCTAGTGGTACTCCACCCTAGCCAAGCTGCACCTTTTCTTGGTCTAGCGGCACTCCGCCCTAGCCAAGCTACCCTTTCCTTGGTCTAGTGGCACTCCGCCCTAGCCAAGCTACACCCTTTCTTCGTCTGGTGGCACTCCGCCCTAGCCGAGCTACCCTTCCTTGGTCTAGCGGCACTCCGCCCTAGCAGAGCTACCCATTTCTTGGTCTAGCGGCACTCCGCCCTAGCCAAGCTACCCTTTCCTTGGTCTAGTGGGACTCCGCCCTAGCCAAGCTACACCCTTTCTTCGTCTGGTGGCACTCCGCCCTTAGCCGAGCTACCCTTCCTTGGTCTAGCGGCACTTCGCCCTAGCCGAGCTACCCATTTCTTGGTCTAGCGACACTCCGCCCTAGCCAAGCTACATCCTTTCTTCGTCTAGTGGCACTCCGCCCTAGCCGAGCTACCCTTCCTTGGTCTAGCGGCACTCCGCCCTAGCCGAGCTACCCATTTCTTGGTCTAGCGGCACTCCGCCCTAGCCAAGCTACCCTTTCCTTGGTCTAGTGGCACTCCGCCCTAGCCAAGCTACACCCATTTCTTGGTCTAGCGGCACTCCGCCCTAGCCAAGCTACACCCTTTCTTGGTCTAGCGGCACTCCGCCCTAGCCAAGCTACACCCTTTCTTCGTCTAGTGGCACTCCGCCCTAGCCGAGCTACCCTTCCTTGGTCTAGCGGCACTCCGCCCTAGCCGAGCTACCCCTTTCCTTGGTCTGGCAGCACTCCGCCCTAGCCAAGCTACGCCCTTTCCTTGGTCTAGTGGTACTCCACCCTAGCCAAGCTACACCCTTCCTTGGTCTAGTGGCACTCCGCCCTAACCGAGCTACCATTTTCTTGGTCTAGCGGCACTCCGCCCTAGCCAAGCTACACCCTTTCTTGGTCTAGCGGCACTCCGCCCTAGCCAAGCTACCCTTTCCTCAGTTCAGTGGCACTCCGTCCTAACCGAGCTGCCCTTTCCTTGGTCTAGTGGTACTCCGCCCTAGCCAAGCTACACCCTTTCTCGGTCTAGCGACACTCCGCCCTAGCCAAGCTACACCCTTTCTTGGTCTAGTGGCACTCCGCCCTAACCAAGCTACCCTCATCTTGAGCTGGTGGCATTCCGACCTGTCACCCTCTAAAAAAAAAAAAGAGGAAGGAAGAAGAAAGAACAAAAAGAAAGTAAAAAAAAATAGGGTTAAAAATAGAGATACCCCGCCAGACTTGCTCCTATATTAAGGGACAAGTGCAAAAATGGCCCAAAACCCAGCTGTGGTGAAAACCCGAAAGGGCACTGCAGGCAAAATCGGGTACCCTGCCACGTGAAAACCCGAAAGGGCGCGTGGGCAAAAGCAAGAGGGGGCTGGCTCCGGCGAAAACCCGAAAGGGCGCTTGGGTCGGTAATGTGGTGATTTCAAAGAAAGCCTCACCTCCCACCATAAAACTCCTCGTCGATCGACCGGCGCCTTGCCCGATCAACGATTAAACCCATCCGGAATGGACCTTACGTCTATTCTGTTGAAGCCTTCATGCATTGCTCAAAATTTTTTTTTCCCTCGATAATAAGCCCACCTCGGGATAGACCTTCTGTCTGTTCTGATAAAACACTTCCACTTGTTTCTGTCTAAAACCCACCACGATGAAACCTGTCCGGTTTAGACCTTACGTCTATCCTGATGAAACCTATTCTACGTCTCACCGCGATGAAACCTGCTATTGATCGATTGGCACACTACCCGATCTATGATGAAACCTATCTAGTTTAGACCTTCCGTCTACCCTGATGAAATCCATGAACTCCTTGCATTGGTATAAATCCAATACCGATGATGAAACCCGCAATTGATCGATTGGCACCTCGCCTAATATCAATGATAAAACCCTACCCAGTTTAGACCCTACGTCTATCCTGATGAAGCATATGAAATCCTTGCATTGGTATGAGCCAATACCAATGATGAAACCTGCTATCGATCGATTGGCACGCTGCTTGATCGACGCTAAAATCCATCCAGGGTGGGCCTTCCGTCCGCTCTGACACAGCACAACACTGCTCTTTGAATCGATTCGGACCCTCCGTCTGGATAGATCATGAAACTCTATTCCTTTGCGTTAATGTTAAACCCCACATTAACGATGAAACTCATATTTTCAGCAAACGGCCTCGTGCCCGAGCTGCTATCTATATCCTCTAAATCAATTCGGACCTTTCGTCTGGATAGATCATGAAACCCTACTTCCCTTTGTATTGATGTTGACACCCACATCAATGATCGTGTGTCCACAATAAACATATGGCGCCATGGTCCATAGGATGAAAGTTCTGGTCCCAGAAAAGACAATGAAAAAGAAAAGAGAAAAAAAATGACAAAAAATACGTATATAGAAATGAGGTTAAAAATAGAGATACCCCGCCAGACTTGTTCAGGCATTCTGGACAAGGGCAAAAATGGCTAAAACCCAGCTGTGGTGAAAACCCGAAAGGGCACTGCAGGCAAAATTAGGTACCCCGCCACGTGAAAATCCGAAAGGACGCGTGGGCAAAAGCAAGAGGGGGCTGGCTCTGGTGAAAACCCAAAAGGGCACTTGGGTCAATAATGTGGTAATTCGGAAGTTCCATGCCAACCGGCACGTTGCCTTCACCTCCCCTTCACTGATGAAGCCTTCCGTCGGTCATCTGGCTCTACGCCCCACCGATGATAAAGCCTTTCCGGGATAGATCTTACGTATACCCTGATGAAATCTATATACCCTCTTTTTACATCTCCCACTGACAATAAATCCCATCACCATTCTGATAAAGCCTGGCCAGTTCGGACCTTACGTCTGTCCTGATCAAACTCCTGAACCTTCCCTTGATCGATCGGCTCCTTGCCCGGTCAACGATGAAACCCTACCAGGATAGACCCTACGCCTATCCTGATGAAACCTACGTATTTCTTGGCAAAGTCCCACCCGCAATAAAACCTGCTGGAATAGACCTCACGTCTATCCTGATGAAACTTATGAGATCCCTTTGCATCGATATAAACCCAATATCGATGATGAAACCAGCTATTGATCGACCGGCACCTTGCCCGATCAATGATGAAACCCTATCCAGTTTAGACCTTACGTCTATCCTGATGAAACTTATGAGATTCCTTTGCATCGATATAAACCTAATATCGATGATGAAACCAGCTATTGATCGACCGGCACCTTGCCCAATCAATGATGAAACCTTATCCGGTTTAGACCTTACGTCTATCCTGATGAAACTTATGAAATTCCTTTGCATCGATATAAACCCAATATCGATGATGAAACCAGCTATTGATCGACCGGCACATTGCCCGATCAGTGATGAAACCCTATCCAATTTAGACCTTACGTCTATCCTGATGAAACTTATGAAATCCCTTTGCATTGATATAAACCCCATATCGATGATGAAGCCAACCATTGGTCGATCGGTACATTGCCCGATCAATGATGAAAACTTGTCCAGTTCAGACTTTACGTCCGTCCTGATGAAAACCACATACCCTTTTCACGTCCCACCTGTGATCAAGTCTACCCAGTCTAGACCTTATGTCTGTTCTGATGAAAACTATAAAACTTCTTTGCGTCGATATAAACCCAATATCGATGATAAAATCCGTCACTGGTCGTTTGATACATTGCCCCGACCAGCTTTGAAACCTGTCCGAGATGAACCATCCGTTTGTTCCAGACGATGTTCTAAAACTCTTTTATTCAGCTACCCCCAGGATTGGGTTTAGGCACCCTCCAGATACCATCGCGCGGTGGAGCGAGTTCTCTATCCTTTCTCTAAAAGGGTGGACGCTTTCCTGCTAGGTACGGGCTGTTCGCATAGGGACCGCTAAAACCGTTGCCAAATCGCCGTGAAATATTGATGGTGCGATAAGTAAAGGACGAACCACATATGAGACTGGTGTAAAGATTCCTTTCCATTGATTAAAAAAAGGAATACAAGAAGGGCCCCTGAGGGGGAATTGTATTACAAAAAGGGGGAAACATATATTCACGGGTGCCGGAATATGTCTTCGAAGGCCAGAAGCCCTACATGCGGGGCAGCCCCCAGCTCATGAAGTCGAGCCTCCTCCTCCTGCAGCCGAGTAGACTCGTCCTGAAAGGACGCCACCTGCCCCTCCAGCAGGGCTGCTTCCTCCGCAAGCTGCGGCCGAGAAGTTGTTATCTGCGGCAGTTCAGCCCGGAGGTCAAACAGTTCAGCCTCTAGGATGGTTATCCGGCTACGCACGAACTGCTCCCGCTGCGCCAGAGACTGCAGTTGGCATTGGCGCTCCTGGAGAACAGAGCCCACCTTCTCCAGCTCAGATTTGCACTCCTTCCTTTGCAACTTCAAAGCTGCCAGTCTGTCAGACATAATGTGTGCCAAGAAGTCCCGGCGATGTATAAACTTTAACAACAATAGAACCCGCTGGGCCCATATTTCCATGGGACAGCCCATCGCCTGTAGACCAGCGGTGAAACGCTCGGCTATCTCATTCAGCCGCAGATAAGTCAGTCCAGGCTGGGACTCCACCAGCTGGCGCAGCATGTCAAGATTTTGCCAGACAAAACTCTCAGATGAAGCGAAGCCAGGAGAAGGAACTGGAGCTACTTCGAAAGTCACCTCACTGTCTATGTCCTCCCATGGTGTAACATCAGGCTGGGAAGAGGAAGAGGGGAGGTCTGCGGAAGGTGCCAACTGAGCTCTCTCTGCAACCCCTGACGAAACCAAGAGGCCTTCCACCTCCATCTCCTCGGGAGTTGCTATTTGAATGCTCGTAGGGGCAACTTTAATAAGTGCTGGAGCGGCTGCTTCCTGGATCCCCAATATGATACCCGCATCTTCAGCATCCTCTTCTCGGGGCACCTCCTCCTCAGATTCTGAGAGCAAGGAGATCAATTCTGGGTCAGTTATGGACAATACTCCGGTCTCTGTGGCAGCTACCTCCCCTTCTTCCATCCCCGCTTCAGCGGCCAGTTCCTTCAATGTCAAGGCGGCAGGGGCTACGGACTGTAGAGGCAAAAGTTCAGTTTCCCTAATTACTGTTATGGGAATTGCTGACTCTGGCGCAATGGTCATCACTACGGCCGGTATAAAGGCAGAACCCCTAGCTGGGTCCGTCTCAGCTCTAAAATCCAAGACCCGGATGAGGGCCGAACTCTCCCCCGAGGTCCTCAAGTCCAGCAATGCTAAGTCTGTAGAAGACTGTACCCTTACCGGCACAGGGCGAATTATCTCAGAAACGCCTGCACAAGTGGCTGACGAAGTAGGAACAATAGCCAAGGTGTCAGATAGAATGGCTTCAAAGGCTGCAGTCGCTACCGGGCTAGCAACAGGGGATTCCTGTGAATAGATCAATGCAACATCAAGCAACAGATAAAAAAAAAAATAACAACAATAATGAGGAAAAGGAGAGAGACCCACTTCTAATGTGATGTCGATATCCTCAAAGGAGTGCAAGGAAGAGGAAAGCTCCGCTGCTGAAGCAGCAAAGGGAGGAGTTATATCTGCCTCGGTGTCCAAGCCAGCAAATTCTTCCGGTAGTTCCTCCTCAGAAGATGGCACCAGCAGTTTGGAGGGGGTGAATAGTGGGACAATGGCAGTACATACAAGTGGGGCCTCTGATTGGGAGACACCCTCCGTCTCGCTCTCGCTGAAATCTGCTCCTTCTCCCTCTGCCTCGGAAGCGGTCGCGGAGCTGCTAGAAGAGATTTCTACGCTATCCACGGGCGGGACTTGCGTCCCTAACGGCTGCCTAGATGAAGACCGGGTGACTATGCGCCTCACAGGGACAAGGCCCCGTTTCGTCTGGGTTTTATGGCCCTCCTGTGGCTGAATTATATCGCCAGCTGCTCCCGTAACTGCAGCCCCCTCACCGGCCGTCACTGCAGGGAAAGGTTCGTGAGAGAGACAATAAACAGATAATCGAAATGTGCAAAAGAAGATGAAAAAGCACACTTACCCTCCGCCTCACTAGCCGGCATGGGGGAAGGCAGTCTGGTCTCCGCCACGGAAGGTGTCACAACTGGCTCTTGGGCTGTACAAAAGGGGGGGGGGTCAGATTCGAAGATTTCTATAAAATTCAGCAAAAGACGATGAAAGATATAACTGCAGGCTGTTGATGTTACCCTTGACTGACGTCTGGGCGCCCTCCCTTTGAGATTCAAACTCATCAAAGGAGGGGATATCAGGAAGAGGGGTCCCAGGATCCGTCAATGCTGAAGCCGACTGCCGAGCATGGGCCTTCTTAGCCTTCCTGGCCTTCCCAACTGCAGTCTTCACTGCAGAAATCTTTCTCTTCTTGCCCGGAGGCAGGGGAGTGGTCGTCGGTGCTGCTGCAGGGACTTCGAAATAAGCAGGCTTCTCAGCTTGCGCAATGATTTTTCTATAAAGCCCCTGTCGCTTTATATCTGGCCTATCTGTTGAAGACGTCAAAGAAGCAATGAGACCAGTAGATGCAGAGTTTGAATAACAAGCAGAAAGCACTACAGTCAGAAAGGAAAGACCATACCTGCTGGGCCATCATAAAAGACAGAAAGCGGCCAGTACAGATAAACTACCTCCTTGGAGCGGAAAGCAGCCTCCTTGACAAGCCAACAAACATCACCAAATGTCTGGCACTTCTCCACTAAAGATGCCAGATCGCTATGACCATGAAAATCAAGACATTGAAATAAGTCGAGGTGGTCCATGCCCCAGCCATCGACATAATGAAAAGAAATAAACAATGGCTTATTCAATATGCCGGCTATCGGACTCTCTGCAGATAACCCATGTACATTCAGCAGAACAAACAGCCAAGACGTGTGCTTGTAGTACGTCTGAGTCCTATCTTCCCTGCGCACAAACGTCCTGTAGGGATGAAATCTATCTGTCGGACCCTTCCAGGGGACGACCGTCAGGAGCGGCTCTTCAACAGGAAAAGGGTACTGTTGCGCCACCAGACGAGCGCCTCCTACATGACACAGATGTTTCAAGTTCTTCATAAAAGTATCTTCGTTAATGGCAGCAAAGACAGGAGCGGGCGGCTCGGAGCCTCCTTCTTTCAGAACCCGACGCTGAGCCAGATAGTTCTCGGCCTCCCTCGGATGTTGTGAATAAATCCTTTTTAGGTGGGCCTCGGTGTTAACTTCATATTTTCACATATTAATTTCACATGTTTTAGAGAAAATTCAAAGTAAATTATTGATTATGTGTGAAAAATATCCACAGAAATAGATTTTTTACTAACACTTGAGCTTTTCATGAAAAATAAATATTTGAGAGTAATAATGAGAGCATATAGGTGAATAAGATTTACATTAATTAATTATGTTAACAACATTTTATATAACATACGCACATTTTTCTCTAAATGACAGGTTGTTGCAGTTGGCATTTCACATGGAGATGAAAGTGTTGGTATGAAAAGCATAAAATGCATATGCATGAGTTAGCTAAGTGATATGCATGACTCACCCATGGTGGTTACTACGTGAGTTGCATGGGGTGAACATCACGTAGGAGATGGCTCAAAAGCTTGTTGTCTGCATAAAACACATGCATGAGTATTGGGCTTCCGTCAACGTAAAGGCCTAGGTGGGCTGCATGAAACAGCAAGGTGGCATCAATATAATATGAAATGCATAAGGTTATAAAGTGCATAATAAGGCAAAATGCAGTTGGTAAGACTGTTGGCTTAAATTGCATGCGTCACGAGAGGTGTTTTGTGGGTTTTAAAGAAGACGGACCATGCATGGGCTCTGCTACTAACGTAGCTAGGTGGTGAAGCTTCCTTCACGTACGATGACCATGAGAATGGAATTGCATGAGGTAGCAGCAAGATGGAGGCAGTGCATAGAGTGGATACCACGTGCATGGCAAGCTGGTTGGGTGTGTTGGCTAGGTGATTGCGATGGCGATGGCATCTCCATGCCCACCACGTGAATACCGCTGACGAGATAAGGAAGGTGTGCATGTATAACGCGAAGATGACGGAGGCAGTTCGCTAGCTCCAGGGCGTCAACAAAAAATGCAGTCTTCGCCAGCCGTTCGCTCGTGGCGAGATGCTCGTATGAAGATGAATCGGTGGCGTCGAAAGCGGAGGAGATTAGAGGAACTCTGGGCGCTATTTTCCCTTATAAAAGGAATGTTCAGGGAACGGTGACGGGGGGTTGTTTTTTTTGGTTCGTCTTTTGTTTATGGTTTTTTCTTTTCTTGGTTTAGTTTGGTTTTTCAGGTCTCTCTCGGGTGGTGGTTCGGCGAGCATCCCTCGTCGCTGCAAACGTGTTCGACGCAGCTGTGGCCGGTACCACGTTGGTGACGTCGTCCGTGTGCTGCGTCCACCTGCGGCGACCTCCCTTGCTCTCCAACCACCGGAAGCAACGTATGGCCGCAGGTAGCTTCCTTCTGCATGCGGTTCACATGGAGCCTCACCACGGCAGCTGTCCGCCTCGCTCGTAAGCCTCCTCCGCAACGAGCTTCCATGGCGTGAAGAGAGACGTCGGCGAGCCCTCTCTCTGCATCACCTTCGCGTGTGGAGCCTTCTCACCCGTGGCGAGCCTCTTTGCTGCACAAAGAGCGTCCATGACGTGAAGAAGGGTGGCATTGGCGAGCCCCTTCTGCTGCTCGCGTGTGACCTCCGCAACAGTGAAAAGGAGCAGCAAAGGACCTTCGTTCTGCATTCTTTTTTTTTTACTGTTACCTTAATTCTGTTCATCCCAGTTTCTGTTTTTTTTTTGTCCATTGTAGTATTTTCTTCAAAGTGTCAACTTAGTTAGTTTATTAATAATAGTTGTCTCAAGTTTGATAATTTCGCTGCAAGCACACTGGTTCTTTGGTATTGATTTAGTAGAAATACTTTATCTTGTTATTATTATTATCTTCATCTCCCTCTTCCCTTTTCTACAAGAGTGGTGTCTTCCCTTTGTTGTTGTCATTGTGAATAATTAGATTAATTTGTGTCTCAATTTATAAACGTCCATTCACCTAGGTTAGTTACTTTTAATTTATCGGCTTTCATATGAGCATCCATTTGTCATGAATTGTTAATTATAAAACTCAAGATTTTCTAACCTAACAATCTGAATTTCCCTGTGGATTCGACTCGGTCTTCCCACTTAACTATTTCATGTTAATCAATTTGTGGACCGATAAATAAATTTGGTAGTGGATGTATTAACGGCATGCGTTTTAACTATCAATTTTTGGCGCCGTTGCCGGAGAAGTTTATGATTTTTAGGTTGTTAATCTTGTGTTTTTGTACATAAATAGACACTAATAATTTCTCTTGTCTTATTTTTTGCAGGAAAAATCAAAAGAAAAAAAATCAGAAAAAGGTAAACAAAAAAAAATGGGTGAGCGCTTTCCAGGTAAGTACTCACATTTTCCCTTCATGTGAGTTCAATTATTTCATTTTTCATATCTTATGGTCAGATAGGTTCACAAAATAAAACTAAAAAAAAAAAATTCCATTTGAACTTTAATAAAAATCTTCATCTCAAGAGTAGCAACCACATTGCCATGTCTTAGGTCATGCATCATTTAGGCTAGAATTCATTTTGTGATTTAATCATTGGCAAATGCATTGTGAAAAAAAAAATTTTGCAAGGTGAGTTCTTCTATCTTTTCTTAATCACATGACATTCAAATTTGCATAGAACCCCTTGTTTGACTATGTGGTGTTGCATTTCATTTCAAACTATCTTAAGGGCAAAACCCATAATCACATAAGGTGGGGATTTGATCACCCTTCCTTGGCCCACAAACCACAACTCTTCATTTTGCATTTCCCAAGCCTAATAAAATCTAGTAGACATTGGCCCTAGGGTTCACTTTGAGATTTGATTTCACTTGGGCCCATTATCAATTTGGAAACTAGTGTCTAGGAAAGAGGTCCGATGGCAAACGCCTTAAGTGGGATTGTGGTTTATTAATTAGGACCCTACATCTGTAGGGGGAGCCTCCCACAACCCCACCTCTTTCCTGGCTAGTGGACAGATTTGGTAGTGGACTTGGGCTGGATTTAAGTTGATTTGTGAGAAAGCTAACATTTTAGCCCACTTAGTGGTTGAACCTTAAGGGAAATTGTGCTTGTATCACCATCTAAAGGCTGGTGTCTAGGCAAGAGGTTAAAAGGCTACGCCTAAATGGATTTGTGGTTTATTAATTAGGATCTTGCGAAAGCAAGGGGAACCTCCCACAATCCTACCTCTTACCTGGCCAACTTGAAGGTCGGTGTGTGCAATATTGCAATTGAACTTTGGGGAATTCTCACTATTTGTGCTTTTAAGTCCAAGGAGCCCTAAGTCTTGTAGGTTAATGTGTTGATCAAGTGGTTGCAAAGAAAAAAATATTTTCTGCAAAACAAAATAAAAAAAATAATATCACTCTTTCTTGGGCTTTTTGCATTGCCACTACCACTTGTGTTCAGGCCCACTAATAATTCTTCCATGTTCAATCATGTGGGCCACTTGAATTCAAATCCATCATTTACCCAATATCATCCAAATCCTTCATTCATCCAAAATGGGGTTTACAATTCATCTCTTACCCAGGCACCAAACCAATTTCCATTGGCTTTTGCCACCAATTTCTCTCACTCAAACTCATATCCACGGTGGGAAAACCAACAATCTTCTTCTTGGGCACCCTATCAAGACCCCATTCAAAGTCCTTCACACTCACACTTTTCAGATTGGGATTCTTACTCAAATGATCATTACAATCAAGCCCAACATGAAGGACAACCCATCTGCTCCTCACCACTTCAGTACCAAACTGATTTTCATTCTAACTACTCACCACTGTCTGAGTGCCATCCAATCTATCCAGATCCTCCAAAGTCTGATTTCGAGGACAACATTGATCAAGTGACTCAACTCATTTTGGCCCAAAATCAATCTTTCCAAGCCGACATGGCAGAAATGAAGGTCATGCTTGACCAATACCAAAAAGAGCTAGAAATGGACCAATGTGATAACCTCCCCAAGGAAAATTTTGAACATCCATTGCCTGATTACAATATCACGCCAAATGATTCACCCATCAATCCTCAATTCAATGACTCTCAAATAAATTTTGATGAGGAGGATAATATGGAGCAACCATATCAGGAAAATTGGGGGGAAGTTAGTGAATCTCAATTCGTGATGGTCAAGGAAATAATGAGGTGTTTAAGTTGGGGGGAGAACAAGAGGAAAATCAAACTTGGGCTCCAAACTTTAATGATCCAGCCCAACATACAAATCATTCCCCTCCTTGCTATTCATCTCTTCCACCCTCAGATAATCACCCAAATGATCAATTCAATCAGTTCCTTCTCCAAGGTCAACCCCTCCAAAAGCAAATCAATAGACTGACCATGGAAATCAAAAACATGGAGGGAGACCAATTCTTTGATTACTCTGTATCCAATCCTACTCATCATGTCCTTTACCCTGACTGTAATCACTCACTAATTCCTCAATCTCATAAAACTCAAAATTTTGATTCCGAAGATGAAGGGATTATGGAGAGAAATTGTCAGCAAATTTTACATGAAAACTCTAAGGACTTTAAGGAGATTGAAGAAATCAATGGGAAAGAAACCAAAGAAGGAGATGAACTAATGAATGATCATAGTCCCCCTCCTAAAAATGAATCTGAGGAGCTTGTGCTTGATTGCCATCATGAGGGGAATGCTAGAGAGGTGGATGATCTCCAATTAGGGGGAGAGGAAGAGTATAATGAATCCCAAATCTCTAATCACATGTCTCCCCCTGAATTTGATGCAATTCACTTTGAAGATGGGAAAGAAGAGGAAGTGAAGATGGATCTAGAATTGAACATTTATTTGAATAATGAAGTTGAGGTAAATAAGGAACTGAATTATTTGAGTGTGCCACGTGATAATCTCAATGTAGAGGAGAGGGTAGAGCTTATGCCAAATCTTGACTACGGTGATTCCTTTAAAACTCTTCAAGTCAGTTGGCCCAACCTTGCCCTACCTACTGATTGCTCTGATCCCACAGAATCTCAGGAGAAACATTTCGTAATAGATGACATGATTTTTCCCTATGTTTCTCCTCTATTCTCTGATCGGGGTGGTCCTTTTCACATGTCTCCGCCCCGTTATATGCTTTGCCCTTATACTCACCAGTTCCAGTTATATCTCTCAGGGCATGAAAAAGAAAATTTTGGCGAGAACAAAATTCTGTGGTGGCTCATTCTAAAATCAACTTGTTGGTTATTGAGCTTCCATGCGTCTGGCTGAAGACATTAAACTTAGCGCTAATTGGGAGGCAACCCAATTCTTTCTTCTAAAAATAAATAAATGATGATTGATTTTCTTTTTTAGGAGCAAGGAGCATGGAGCAGCATGTCTCTACCAGCAACACTTCCTTCTCAGGTTGTATCTATCCTTCCCACCACTTGTCATGGTTTCATTTCATTCCTACATTTTAATCATGTCATTGAGGACAATGTCACCTAAGTTGGGGGGTAGCTTAAGCTTAAATTTTCATCAAAATGCTGTAATCTTTCATGATTCCCCTAACAAATGCTTCAGGGTCATTTTTCATGATAAGAAACATTGTCAAAATGATAAGGCTTAGAATATCCACTTGTGACAGCATTGAATTAAAGGGTGAATTAGTTGGTTATGTTTTTAGCATCTTCCTCGGAATACACTCAGATTTTTTTTGAACTCACACACGTCTACACACTAATGAGACTAGTAGGTATTAAACACAAGGATGATGAGTTCTTTGCTTAAAACTTAGACGAGGATTGAGAATTCTGCCTAGTCATTGAAGATCTATCGTGAGGAAAAAGCTATCTGCCTACGAATAAGTGCAAAGCACCAAAAGAAAAAAAATGTGTGTGAAAAAGAAAAAAAAATCATGGAAAATGCTCCTGATCCCAGTAACCGGGCCTGCTTCTCCTAAGGCAAGAGTTGAGGTTCGCGTCAAACGGTGAAGGAATGTGCAGCACCATGATAGAAAAAATATATATGAGAAAAAAAATGATGATGAAATAAGGCAGAGTGAAGCAACCTGTAATTCGAGAGTCTGATTTGCAATGGGTAGAATTGGAAATCATTGTTAAAGTGATAATTAGAAAGCTCATGCATCCAGTTGTCTGATGTCCACTAATCAAATTAGAGCACTTACACAAAGAGATACAAAAAATTTATGAGTGTAACCTGAGGAAGTATCTAAATACATGGGTTGACGAAGTTTATTCTTGACATTTATTGCTTGAACTTGCAGTATTCTATTCAAAATCATGATGCCCACCTTCTTGTCATGAAACGTGATATATGAACTCTTGTTAGTCCTAAATTTATAATTAATTGCATTGCTAAGGGACTAGCAATGAGTAAGTTGGGGGGTGTGTTAACTTCATATTTTCACATATTAATTTCACATGTTTTAGAGAAAATTCAAAGTAAATTATTGATTATGTGTGAAAAATATCCACAGAAATAGATTTTTTACTAACACTTGAGCTTTTCATGAAAAATAAATATTTGAGAGTAATAATGAGAGCATATAGGTGAATAAGATTTACATTAATTAATTATGTTAACAACATTTTATATAACATACGCACATTTTTCTCTAAATGACAGGTTGTTGCAGTTGGCATTTCACATGGAGATGAAAGTGTTGGTATGAAAAGCATAAAATGCATATGCATGAGTTAGCTAAGTGATATGCATGACTCACCCATGGTGGTTACTACGTGAGTTGCATGGGGTGAACATCACGTAGGAGATGGCTCAAAAGCTTGTTGTCTGCATAAAACACATGCATGAGTATTGGGCTTCCGTCAACGTAAAGGCCTAGGTGGGCTGCATGAAACAGCAAGGTGGCATCAATATAATATGAAATGCATAAGGTTATAAAGTGCATAATAAGGCAAAATGCAGTTGGTAAGACTGTTGGCTTAAATTGCATGCGTCACGAGAGGTGTTTTGTGGGTTTTAAAGAAGACGGACCATGCATGGGCTCTGCTACTAACGTAGCTAGGTGGTGAAGCTTCCTTCACGTACGATGACCATGAGAATGGAATTGCATGAGGTAGCAGCAAGATGGAGGCAGTGCATAGAGTGGATACCACGTGCATGGCAAGCTGGTTGGGTGTGTTGGCTAGGTGATTGCGATGGCGATGGCATCTCCATGCCCACCACGTGAATACCGCTGACGAGATAAGGAAGGTGTGCATGTATAACGCGAAGATGACGGAGGCAGTTCGCTAGCTCCAGGGCGTCAACAAAAAATGCAGTCTTCGCCAGCCGTTCGCTCGTGGCGAGATGCTCGTATGAAGATGAATCGGTGGCGTCGAAAGCGGAGGAGATTAGAGGAACTCTGGGCGCTATTTTCCCTTATAAAAGGAATGTTCAGGGAACGGTGACGGGGGGTTGTTTTTTTTGGTTCGTCTTTTGTTTATGGTTTTTTCTTTTCTTGGTTTAGTTTGGTTTTTCAGGTCTCTCTCGGGTGGTGGTTCGGCGAGCATCCCTCGTCGCTGCAAACGTGTTCGACGCAGCTGTGGCCGGTACCACGTTGGTGACGTCGTCCGTGTGCTGCGTCCACCTGCGGCGACCTCCCTTGCTCTCCAACCACCGGAAGCAACGTATGGCCGCAGGTAGCTTCCTTCTGCATGCGGTTCACATGGAGCCTCACCACGGCAGCTGTCCGCCTCGCTCGTAAGCCTCCTCCGCAACGAGCTTCCATGGCGTGAAGAGAGACGTCGGCGAGCCCTCTCTCTGCATCACCTTCGCGTGTGGAGCCTTCTCACCCGTGGCGAGCCTCTTTGCTGCACAAAGAGCGTCCATGACGTGAAGAAGGGTGGCATTGGCGAGCCCCTTCTGCTGCTCGCGTGTGACCTCCGCAACAGTGAAAAGGAGCAGCAAAGGACCTTCGTTCTGCATTCTTTTTTTTTTACTGTTACCTTAATTCTGTTCATCCCAGTTTCTGTTTTTTTTTTGTCCATTGTAGTATTTTCTTCAAAGTGTCAACTTAGTTAGTTTATTAATAATAGTTGTCTCAAGTTTGATAATTTCGCTGCAAGGACACTGGTTCTTTGGTATTGATTTAGTAGAAATACTTTATCTTGTTATTATTATTATCTTCATCTCCCTCTTCCCTTTTCTACAAGAGTGGTGTCTTCCCTTTGTTGTTGTCATTGTGAATAATTAGATTAATTTGTGTCTCAATTTATAAACGTCCATTCACCTAGGTTAGTTACTTTTAATTTATCGGCTTTCATATGAGCATCCATTTGTCATGAATTGTTAATTATAAAACTCAAGATTTTCTAACCTAACAATCTGAATTTCCCTGTGGATTCGACTCGGTCTTCCCACTTAACTATTTCATGTTAATCAATTTGTGGACCGATAAATAAATTTGGTAGTGGATGTATTAACGGCATGCGTTTTAACTATCACTCGGGGATGTCAAATATCGGCCCGGGCTGTTGTTTCAGGAAAGAACGCTCGGCCACGTCCCAGAATGCACCCCTACCATCCCTGTAAAAGCTGGTCCGAATGTTCCACCATTTGATATACTCTGATGTGACGCGGGGGACACGGTTGGAAACAGTGGGAACTCTGAAAACGGCGCCATCATGGCGATGATAGAAATCCCACCACAACCGGCCATCACCGACAATGGCGGATCCGTGCTTGGCCCGGCTATCTAGGGGAAACTGGGCAACTGATGTAGGGATATGCTGGTCATAGCCAAAGTTCCGCCCGAAGCGGAATGGATAATATGGTTCCAGAAGAAGCAGACCACCCTTCCTGAAGACTAAAACACTGGGTCGAATGGCCATGGCCCATCTAACCAGCTCCGGCTCCAGAATAGACCGAACAGCATTAGCCCCTGAAACGGGGTGAACATAGGTCTCTACCTCTTCCATCTTACATTCTCTTTGAGAATGAACCAAAGGAGCTGAACCTGCTGCCAAGCTCCAGAAATGAATGCTACCAGGGGCATCCACTGGTACCCTTATCAGTCGGCCCCTTATTTTGAACAACTGATCAGAAAAAGAGCCAGGTTCGGCACTGGCAAATTCAATCATTCTGGGTAACACTGTATCTGCCTGCAGAGTTCTAGGAGCCAATTCAGGAAATAGATTGCAGACCCAGGCATTGAAGAAATGAAAAGGGCCCACAGTCCTCAAAGAACGGGGAGTCCGATGCTTGTACAGATGCCCCAAAGATTTGTAGATTAAACACAAGGCCACTGGGCAAAGTGACAGCCTCATTCCCCAGGCCATCTCGCATGCCGGGTATATGGCTTCGGGCCGAATGATTGTCTCGTCCCCTTGAGGGAGAGCGAAAGTGCACAACCAGAATGTGAAGTAAGCCGCGCAATGTGTGATAGGGTCCACCCCTGCTGGATTTGGACCACCATTGCCTACACGGCGCAATGAAGATGGCAACGCTGACTTATAGCGAGGAGCCCTTATCTGCTTGCTGGCAGTCGGACCCATGGAAGGGAAGTCTGCATATTTTAAGGCACCGTCAAAGAAATACTGAATCCACTGCCCTATCCGGACCCGCAGCTTGCTGCCTTTCTCTCGAGGATGGTAACCCTTGGAGGATCCTCTACTATACGCCAGACAGATGGAGCGATAAGCCTTCATTAAATTCCGGTAGGAATAGCCAAGTGAATACTTGCCTTCGTCATCCGAGCTATCCTTCTCGGAATCTGCCAAGCAGACCTCTTCATACGGCTCGCCATCAATAGGCAGACCAGAAAGCTGTGACAAACTCCAGAGGTCGAGAGATGTTTCACCCTCTGCTGTATAAAATATGTTGAACAAAGGGCAGAATACTTCAAACATTCCATAGCATAACCCTCGGGATATGTGATAGCGGAATCTAGAAGCAAAGACACTGTGATATACCCCGGCTCTGATCAGCAGAGGGGCGTATTCCTTTAAAACAAACTCGGTGAACTCCACCGCTCCCACCCGAAACAGGTGGGCGTCAGTGATCTTGGTATCTCCAAACCAACCGGCAGCCAGATGATACTTGAACTGGACGGCCGAACAATTCAACACAAAGGGCTCTTCACGGTATCCCCATTTTATCGGTGCCAGGAACAGACCATAGCCAGGCTTCTCCCTATGAACTCGGCCACTAGCATTATCCCACCGGGCAAAGGTAAATTCCGAGGCCCGGGTCAGCATTTTCTTCTCCGGCTCCAGCTCTGATATACCGAGGACTGCGTCCCAGTCACGCTTCTCCCCGGGAAGATAGATGGCCTTGTGGCGGTACACCGACTCCTTCAGGCTATCTCGTTCGGCAAGGATGGCAGCCTCGACAGCACGGGCTATCCGATAGTCTCGCAGGCCACCCACTGTAAAAGTTCGGATGAATGGCATCAAGTGGCGGTCCTTCGGAAGATCCGGCCGATAGTCGTTGCCCCGTCTGAAGCATGTCTCCATTGCAGTGGAATATACCCTCGATGTTGATACTGTATCCGTCTCAGAATCAGACGATTCGTCAACGACAGTAACTTTGTCATACCCGAAGTCTAGGCTATGCACGTTCAGCCAATTTACTACAGCCCGTGATATATCTGGCTGCACTGACGAGCTCGCCCCAACAGCTCCAGAAGATGTAGCAGCAGAGCTGGAAGCCATTGCAATGTCTGTAGTCAGAGAAAAGATGTGAATGAAAGTCCTAAAATAAGAAACAGTCTTATAAAGATTATAGTGTGAAGCCATGTGAAAATTTCGACAGCATCTCCCCTTATTCAGGGTCTGCCCAAAGAAGATAGAGAGTCACCCACCAAGAGGGAGTGATCCCGGGAACAAAAGGGATTTAATCCCAAAACAGTGCCCTACCGAGCGAAGTATACGCCGGGAAGGAAAATGGGACGGCCGAGAGGGGGAGAAGCTTGCGCCGAAGAGAAGAAGATGAAGAGAGAGGAAGCTCGGATGAAAATGAGAAGAAAAAACCTCCCGGCGCCTCAAATAGTGGAAGCAGAAGAGAGGTTCTCGGTGTGGCCTTTAGCGCGCCGAGAACCCCCCCTAATTCAAAAAGCCCGCCAAAAAAAAGGGCAGGCCGAGAGCCCCCCATATGCCAAAAGGCGCGCCGAGAACCCCTGTGACCGGGTGCGCCGATAAGCCCTGCCGAAAAGCCGCGCGTCGAGAACCAACGCGCCGAGAACCAACGCGCCGAGAAGGCTGCGCCTAAAGGCCGTGCGCCGAGAAGCTGGCGCCACGGGCGTTCAAGGCAAAGAAATTGAGAGAAATCAAAAGAAATGCCAAAGTAATGATGCTTCCAAGCTGCAAAATAAAAGATGACTAGCAATGCCAAACTGATAAATGGGTTTAGATGCTGAATGATATACACACCTGCAGGCACCGTGTTACTTATCCTGCATTCCCGCCACCTGCAAGTGGGGGGCATTTGTTGACACCTGAAATATAACTGAGAATAAAGATGAGACCAAAGAGAAGATTGAACCATACATGAAGCTCTCATAGATTCCTGCAAAGCCAGAATTACAAAATAGTCATCACTAAAGTTGCCACCCGGCTGAAGCCCTTCCCGGTCAAGCTGATGTCTGGTATTGTCGTCGCTCAGATAACAGTACTGATGAAGAACTGCGGTCTACTGACTGATGAAAATATCCAGAAATATTCTGATAAGACTATGTCAACTCACTAATCAACCTTCACCTGTTCTGACAGGCTCGAAGGACTCACAAATGAAAAGGCAGGTTATATGTCTTTGATAGTCCAGACTTGATAACGAGGGAGTTCAAGATATTAAAGCCCAAATGGGCTCACTAAGGTGGAACCAGGAAATCCTCACAAGGTCCAAAGCCCATAGGGGCGCCGGGAAGCCTCCCCGGTTGACAAGGGCGCGCCGGGAAGTCGTCTTCGGCGCGCCGGGAAGGGTCATGCCGAGAGGGGGGCTGCTGTGCCTATAAAATCCCCCCTGTGTTCATCTCAAAAAAGGAGAGGAGGCCATACAGAGACAGAGAGGGCAAGAAGAAAAGAAAGCAAGGGAGAAAAAAAAAAGAGCGAAGAGAGGCATCTCTAGATAGCCAGATAAAAAGAGAGAAGAGAAGAAAAGTTGCTGCGAGTTCGGAAGGAAGGAGAAGGTGGGGTGCTAGGGGAGGGAGAGGAGTCAATGCTCCGCCCTCCCCTTCCCTTTATTGCCGTCGTCCCTTCCTGCTTCCCTTTCTTTTGATGTATAAGCTTCGATTCCGTTTTCCGCTTTCGAAGTGAAGGGATCTCCCTATTGTCGAGGAGATAGAGTATTAGTCTATTTTTCTTCCCTCCGTCCCCTTTATTCTATGAATGATGTAAACGATGAAACAGTGAAATGCAACTCCACGGTTGTTCCGATGAAATGGTGTTGGTTGGCCCTCTTCTCCCTGTGCCCTCTCTCTCGAAATGTATGTTGTCCCTCGCATACATTAATTGCTCGGATGCTTAGAATTCCAGTGATTTCTTGTGCCTATATGCATGATTGTTCCAGATGGGAAGGAGGTAACAGAGCCCCGATCCTTACCGTGGATCTTTGGGCTTTGTCCCTCTCTCTCCCTCGACGACATCGATGATTTAAACGTTACGAAGTCCATAGTCCTCTCGAGTTTCCTAAGCCATTGGGGCCATTATAGGGATCAGAGACAGTCATCTCTTGATCTCCTGGATGGTCGGTGATATGAATGGCATAAATCCTGTTCCAGAGGGTTCGAACGCCTGGTGACTTCAATCCCTCGAATCCCTTCTATCCATGTGACTCCTTGATGTTAATCTGGTGACTTGGTAGAGCCCTCGGCCCCCTCCTCGTTTGCATCCTAAAACCTCCTAGCCGTTACCTGAATCCCAGGAAAAATCCCCAAAACAGAGCACCGTAGAACCCCACAAACCTTCACAAACCTTTCCGGCGCCATAAATAGCTCCCGGCGCGGCCCGCGTCGGGAACCTCACGTCGAGAGCTCCCTCCTCCTTCTTTAAAACCATGCCGAGAGCTTCATGCCGAGAAACCATTCCCCCGCGCCGGGAACCTCACGCTGAGAGCTCCCTCCTCTTTCTTTAAACCATGCCGGGAACCTCATGCCGAGAACCCATTCCCCCGTGCCGGGAAGCCTGCTTATGCTCGTTACAACCATGCCGAGAACATCTCCTCCTCTGCCCAATCCTTGAGCACCCTGCCACACTAATTCGAGGGATATCTGCAGGTCACAGGGTACACCACATGGAATAAATAAACGGGGAACCATCCCCAACATCACATCGTGCCAGGGCCCCGTGCCTTTCTCTTTCGATTTTCATCCCGGCACTCCGTGGATGATCACCTATTTCCCCTTGGGCATGTTCCAAGTTGAGGGGAGATGCTGCCGAAATCTAGTCCAATGTCATCAACCCCGATGAGTCAAGGGGGTGTCTCCGATACACTTCCCATCCGGCTCCATCTTCGGGGGAAACGAACCTATTTGGAGCATCCGGTCGAGTGGAAGTGTCAAAAGGGAATACCCTAATGATTAGCCGAATTCCGTCCCGCCACTGCGTGGATGGTCTTCTATCCTTACCCGGTATGGCTCAAAGTTAAAGGTTGTGCCGCCCGATTTAGTCCGTTGAACTAAATAAATCCGCCCTCCATTCGTCCTCTTCCATAAGCATGAAGCCTTTATTTCGCACATTAATATTTTGACTGCCTTATGAGGCCTCCTATTTTGGCGTTTAATCAAGGGTTATCCTTCTTAGGAAGGGCGTAATTAACGTCATAGCCTTTATGGTATGGCGGACTTTTGGTCCCGACTCGGACTTCACAATCGACTAATCAAGTCAAGTCGAGCGCACAATGAAATCGTCACACATGTGACTGGCACGCCTAATAAACCAAATTAATAAATAAATAAAAACAAAATTGAAAAAAAGAGGAGAAAAATCTCGCGTCCACAAACCCTTTGAAATCAAAAGTCATTGAGTGAAAATTATTTTTTCTCTATACATATTCAAGTTGCCTTTCTTGAACTTCTATGTTTAATCACAAAGGGTATTGTTTCTGACTTATCTATTAAAACCATGTGCCCTAGATTCATTGCTATGAATGGAGTCTATAACTCTTTTTCAGTGGTCAGCTGCTTTACTCTATATTTATCACTGTTAAACCTGAATTTTTTCAAGACTGTATATTACTGATTCTTATGCTTTAATAGTTGTTTATAATCATGCTCACCTTCTGAACCAATGCTTCAACTGTTGTGTAGTGACCCCTTCCTTATTCATATTCCTTCCCTCCTACCTTTTGATTATCTGTTTCATCCGTCCATATTCCTTCTCAAATGGGGAGAAATAATTCAGGGGGAGTTATACTTTCAGGGGGAGAATAAGTTGTTCTAAGGGAAATTTGCAATGTATACTGCATTTTACACTCATGTTTTTCTTTCTTTTTGATTATGTCAAAGGGGGAGAAAATTTGGTTGGTGACTCACTGTCACTTTGTTGCCATCATCAAAAAGGGGGAGAATGTTGTGCCCCTTAGGCACAAGCATATGCTATTTTGTTTTGATGATAGCAACACAGTGAGAGTATCACAGTGAGCCTGTTATTATGGTTTGCATACATTGCATTCATCATAGTCAGTGCACTCGCCATCATGTATTCAAAGTCTATACATTCCATTGTTGGTGCGAGTAGTTATCTCCATACATGTCTCAAGTCTGTACAGCCTGTGTTTGCAACACAAAGTCTGCACAGCGTCTATTTGTACGCCACATTCACATCGCATCGCATGCACATCATCGTGTGCTTCACGCACTTAAAGTATGTACAACCCTTGCTTAGCTCAAGTCTGTACATCGTCCAGTTGCTTACGACGTCTTGGCTAAGTCTATACATTGCACCGTCTCCCTTAGTGTCTAAGGTCGTGTGAACATTGCATCGGCTAAAGTCTATACATTGCATCGTCTCACTTAGCGTCTCTGTGCAAGTCGGTGCAAAGTCAAGTCAGTGCATTCGGCAAGTCTGTACATTCTGCACATAAACTCTATACATTGATTGCCTGCTCATGCATCACTCATTTGGCAAGTCTATACATCGGCTTGTTCATGCATTCATCTCAAGTCTGTACATCCACTAGCTGAACTGAGCAAAGTCTATACATCCGATAGCTCAGCTCGTGGCTAAGTCTGTACAGCCAGTGCATCCTGCATCTCACTCAGCGTCTCATGTGCATATGCAAAGTCTATACATTGTCTGTTGCACAACACATAAGTCTATACATTCATGGCATAGTCAGTACATTGCTCCGTCTCACTTAGCGTCTCAAGCTAAGTCTGTACATCGTCGTCCGTCTCACTTTGCGTCTCATGCTAAGTCTGCACATCGTCGTCTGTCTCACTCAGCGTCTCCACACAAGTCTGTACATTGCGTGCACTTTACATCGATCAAGTCTATACATCGATGCATGCCATGAAGTCTTTATAGCCTATGTTTCTTCATACATTTCTCAAGTCTGTACATCGATAGTGTTCTTCATGCATATGCAAAGTCTATACATTCATCTATTGATAATCGAGCAAGTCTGTACATCGTCAGTGCACTTCATGCATATGTATAGTCTATACATTGATAAGCTTCGCACCATACACTCGCAAGTCTATACATTGGGTGCTACATGCTCACCAAGTCCATACACTATGCATTGTGCATCGTTCAAAACAAAGTATGTACATTGCTTTCTGAATTAACTCAGTGCATCCTCATCTGTTCTAACAGGACTATTACTCGAGGAGCTTAATGAAGGCACGCGATCCGAGGATAAGGGGAGTACCAGGATCGTGACACGTGTATTGAAGCATGTTGAAAGGATACCACGTGGTCAAGGCGTTTGGGCGGGAATCATGGAGAGCACACGCCCTATCTGTTTGCTGCTACTATATATATGAAGCTTCTTCCTCAGAAGAAGACTGATCGTTATCGAAGCTGTGAGGGCTGAAGCAGAAGAGCAGAAGCAGTGAGTGCCTGCATGATCCAGAAGAAGAGGAAGAGAAAGAAAAAGAGTGAAGAAGAGAAAGAGAAAGAGAAAGAAAGAGAGACAGAGTGACCGGAAGAAGAAGAAGAGTAGAGAGGAGAGTAGACAGTAAGAAGAAAAGAAAGGAGGGGCAGAGAGAAGCTTCATTCGAAGATCTGTCCTCACTGGACCGTGGATCAAATCCAGGCCAGTCAGCTCTGTTGAGAGCCATTTTGTTTGTGCTTCATTTTCAGCCTTCAGTCGCTGATTGTTTCCTGTTTTGTGTTTTCCTTTTTACCTTTCTTCAAGTTGTTAGTCAGTGGTTTGCAGTGGAGGATTCCACTGGATGGGTAAGCTGTAATCCCCAGCGTTGCAGAGAACGTGGTTCTCTGGACAGCAAGCTGTGTTGCTCAGCGGGCGAGGTGGATACCTCGGACAGCAAGCTGTGAGGCTCAGCGGTTGTAGGCTAAGCTGTAAGGCCCAGCGGACACAAGCTGTGTTTCGCAGCAGTAAGCCACACTTGGTTGAGTGTGGGGTGGACGTAGGTCTGGAGGACCGAACCACCTAAAAACTCCTATCTACTGTGTGATTGCTTTATGGTTTGCATTGCCTCTTTATCTTGTTCTTTGCACAGTAGATGATTGTTTAGGATGGCTCTTCATCTATTCTGGTTGGTCTTTGCTTTGTGCGCTCTATCTGTTTAGCAGAAGTTCTCATTCCGCACCTGAATCTGTTGTAGTTGTTTTTATCGGGTGACTGATCTATTCACCCCCCTCTAGATCACCTTTAGCGTCCCAACAAAAGTTGGGTGGAATCTGAAAAGCTTCTTGCAGCCCTCGAATCACCCTATACGCCACTAACAGTGGGAAACAAGGACGACTAACTCTGGCACCTGAAGTGCTCGGAGCGCTACCACGTCCAGGCGCCACTTCCTCAACAGAAGAAGAGGGGCTGGCGCGAAGGGTCCTCCTACGAGGAGGCATGACGACGAGAGACAAAAGATGCAAAAGAAAAGAAGACTACGGGAAACTTCCGTCACTATAGCGCGAAAACATTACTCCATAACCCCCGCCTTTCCCTATCAAGGGATAAGGCTCCTTGCTCCAGGACAACCCCCTATAAAAGGGACATCGACAGAGAAGAGCGACATGGTGGATACTTCTGCCAAAAAGCTTCTTACAGGGAATAGTGCGACCAGTCCTACTACGACGATAGAGAGGCCACGCCATACGTCCAAGGAGAGAACCCCTCTTACCCGACCTTACCACCCGGCGAGCACTCTTTGGGTGCCTACTGGGAGCGGCGAGCACTCGAGGCGGAGACCTACACGCCTCCACGGGTGCGGGATGACTTTCCCAACAAATAAATAGAGAAGGTGGTACATGGCATAGGAACCATTTTCCTGCCTCTACATCATCCATATGTAGTTGCAGGGCAGAGCGCATCAAAAGGGAAGTAGAGGGTCGGGGGGGGGGTTTGAAATAAGATTAAACGTTAGTAAACATTGTGGTTAATGGTATGTTTGGTATTGATTAAAAATTATGGATTCTTTTCATAATCTTGTAGTCTTGTAGAGAGAGAGAGAGAGAGAGAGAGAAAATTGATCCTAGCTAGTTTTTGAGGATTTTTAAAACTCTTGTTTTTTTTCTCCATCTATCTCCTCCTTCTATAATCTCCATTTTTGAAAATATGACCTCGAACATTTGAAGGAAATCAAATTAGGCTTAGACAAAAGGGTTACATGTCAACCGGCTCGTCATGTTTATGCGGAAGTAATGCTAGTCTGATCCTCGTCTCTCCAAAAGGGATTGAGCCGCAGACCTTGGTTTCACTTTTAGATATGAAGCAAAAAATAAACTTGAGGAGGGTGGAGAGCCTAGAAATAGGGCTCTCTCCAGTTATAATTTCCAAAACAATTAATTGTTGCGTGAGTTCACAATTTTAGTAGAAGCCTAGTTTCTTCTTGCTTATTTCTACAAAATTTTAGAAAGGCATGACATGTTGAACCAGTCAAACAGTGCTACACGCCTGACAAGAGTCTTTAGCTATGTTCGTTAATTAATTATTTTCTAAAGATTCATGATAAAAAAAACAACATGGATGTCTGATTTTAATTTTCTATGTACCGCAGATGCTCCGATTTCGCAGTGCCACAGGACCGTTGGGTGGCTTGGTGATCAACGGTGAAGACCTGCCACCACTAGAGGGGAGACTGCAAGTGTTACGACTCTTGTGTTGGGAAAAATATATCTTTTCACAAATTAATTATTTTAAATTATGATAAAATAAATATATTTTAAATATCTCAGTTTCTATATTATCCCAGATGAACAAGTACATTTACAAGTTTAACATAATTCAGGTCTCCCAAATACTTACCCTAAAATTAGGTACATCTTATATCCGGGAAAACTAAGCGCTAGCTACTGCATCTAAGTCATTAACATAGATGAAACATCATCCCAGTATTCCGCCTAAAGCATAAGTTAGACAATAGATCACCCGCAAACTTAACTAAGACGATAGGATACCTTTGCCTAAGAGCATAAATGATACACCGTCTACCAAGGCTAAAACATTTCGCCAAAGCATATAGACGTTGGACTGTCTACCAATGCTAAAAGGTTTCACCTAAGTGCATAGACGATGCATCATCTAATGGTCAAAACATTCCATCTAAATACATAGATGATGCACCATCTAAAGGCTAAAACATTCCATCAAGTGCATAGATGAAATATCATCTACCTTGGAAGTTAGACGATACTCTACCTACTTTGAAAGACCAACACGTTTCATCTAAGTCCTTCCATCTTAGTGTAAAAGTTATAGGATACATCATCCGAATCTCAAATGTAGATGAAATATTACCTAAGTCTCAAATAGTAGATGAAGCAATGAAAAGTTAGGTGTTACATTGTTCAAGTTGAATAGCTAGTCGATGAAATCTCACAATAGGTGATACAAGTTGGACGACACATCGTCCAAGTGTCAAGCAGATAGAAGATCTTCTAAATCTCAAATAAGTTGACGATAGAACACTGCTGTACACAACTATTTTCTTAGAAAAGACCCAGATTTAAAGGTGTGGAACCGCTCCCGAACACTTTGCAGGCGCTATTTGCTTAGCATCTGTATACCATCCCGGATCCAACTCTGGACCATAATCAACTTGCCGTGACCCACGACAATGTCAACACAAAGCGGGGATCACCCTCGACCATCCAGTACATGGCATAGGCCGGCCAACACCTAGTCGCCCAGGCCAACTGGGGACTCGCAACAACACGTCGCGTCGGGCGACATCTAACAACGAGGTCGGGAATTGCCCCTCACAAGTCTCCTCCTAGCAACCCAACACTAATGGACTCAGTCACCCAATCAAACTCGAGCTCTAGGGACCATTAGCAAGTCCACACGACCCTTAATCAATGGTGGGGAATTATCTCGAACACCTTAAGGGTGTCTAATTTCTTGTCGTTCTACAACAATTCGGGGCCAACCTACCGCTCAGGACCACTTGCCGCGTCATACGCAACTCTACAAAAGGTGGGGACCACCCCCAACCCCCTGACACGCGGCGATGAGCCGCCAACTTTATAGCCACCAGGGCTTCTCAGCAATGCGCTGTATCGAGAGGCACGCTACACCAAGGCCCGGTTTTCACACCCAAAATGCCTTTTCTTAGTGGTCGAGTGCTACCAGTCCCAACCATTGTGCTATGTGCAAGCTACGGGACCCATAAGTCATGCCATTCGATATCTCGTTGGGTGTGGGGACCACCCCCCAAATATCTTGTGAGCGACACCGACATAGCCTCACTTCGGGTACCATGGGTCAAAGCCCACATCCCAAGGAACATGGCCATGCCATACGACATTACAAAAAGACGACGACCAGCCCTCAGGGATCCTCCCCACGACAGCAGCCTGCCAGAAGGGGTGCGCCCACATCAGACTTAGGCCCGCGCCCTGGGGCATAGCCCCCAACACCACTCCTACATGGTCCTAGATATCGTCCCAGAATTTGTCTCATCTATGGTGCAAACATGAGCCAACTCACCAGTCCAAAGGAGTGCACGATATCAGTAGAAAACAACACTCAAAGACAGTGCAAGCACCATCGCGCAAAGGACAGCACAAGAGCTCCATTCAATGCACCGGTCATCAAGCCAGTATCCTCCACTGTCCAGTCTGAACTCGGTCAAAGTGGGGCCTAAATAACCAAACATAGGGAGTTTTTTATAGCTTTTTCTCCCCCTCACTCTCGGAGAATCAAGGTGGTCCATGTAAATCCCCCGGGGGAGGTTTACGCGGACCAAGTTGACCCCCATCAGCCTGGTCTGTGTATAACCCATTTTTTTCTAAAAAAATAACAAAAAAAGAAATAGAAAACCATGAGACCTAAGTGGTCCCTCCAGAGGTATGAATGGGACCTTTGCAAGATCCACATTAACCCACCTAACCCATTCTGTATCCCCATGTGTGGCGTTCCTAGCAGAAACTAGAAAAAATGGAAGGAAAGATGATGAGTTCTTTAAAAATTAGAACATACCAAATGACTTCTATGTGGAAGCAAAAGTCTCGACTAGAGAACTATGGCTATAGTGGAGAGAAGAAATTCAGGTGCACCTAATATCAACATCCAAAAATCATATTGCATGTGTGGTGGAAAACCAGCCATTATAATAACATTGGTTACCGTTGCTTGCGTATATGCTCCCCCAGACTGAGGACTAAGAAAATATTTCTAGTTACAAATGTTGAATGAGATTCAAAAGTTTGGAGGTCCTTGCTTGACTTTTAGGGATGTAAATGCCATAAGTCATCTATAGAACAAAAGAGGGGGCAACACAAGCTTGTGGCACCAACTAGAACTTTTCAAGGATTTCATCAGGAAAGCCATATTAATAGACCTGGATTTTAAGGGTCTAACGTGAAGGTTCGGAGTTATGGAATACACCCAAGAGGGGGGGTGAATTGGGTGTTGACATTTTTTGTTTTTAAAGATTTAATGCAAACCACACAATAAACATTCACAATGAAGAGAGGTAGGAGAAATGGATCCAAACACACAAGAGGACACTACGATTTTTATAGAGGTTTGATACAACATGGTGCTGACCTATGTCCTCTTCACAAGATCACTTGGGTATACATTACTAGAAACTCTAGTAAACTATACACACGCTAGATATCAAGGTGTTGGCACACCTTCCACACACACACGCGTGTCTAAGCACACAGTCATCCTTAGAGTAGGGTGCACAAGAACACACACTTTCTCACAGAACAAACACCACAAAACATAAATTTAGATTGAGATGAGAAGGCAAATCTGATGAAGGTTTGTTGATGGAGCTCCACCCAAGTTGTTCTTCACGATCTTGCACATAAGGAGACTTCAAGACTCGAAGGAATGGCGAAATAAGGAACCAAAAATTGCAGCCACCTCACTCCCTCGAGTTTTCCAACCCCTCGCACCTTTAATCCTCCCAGAAGATGTTTTTATAGGGTAGGACAACTTAGGGCACCTTTGGAGAGGTTTAGAAAATATCCTAGCCAAGAAACAACCATGATACATCGAGAAAACCTAGTCAAGATCATACAAATCTCTATCAAATTTGCCCAAAATGGAATTTAGGTATGCCTAGTGTCGACACCTTCTCAGAATCTTTTAGCATAGGTTATGTTTGACGACATTCTGAACATGTGTTCCCGAGAGTGTCGACACCTCTAGGGAACCTCGCCTCACTAAAATTGCCGACTTTGAATAGCCATAGCTTCTCATGCTCATCCAAAAAATACAATCTTGAGCTCATTGCGAAGAACTTAGTTTCCACAACAACTTGCCATTATCCCACATCTTGAAAGACCACCAGAACTCAATTAAACTGAACACTAAAGATTAGCTTTTAGATGTATTTACACAGATATATTTTTTAGATTGATATGTTTGTTGCACATTCAATAGAAGACAATGATTAGTTTAACACGCACGGACTTTGTTATCATCAAAATATGGAGAGATCACAATAATCTCTCCCTTTTTGATGATGACAAAATCCTTAATCAATTGAACATATACAAGTGTAAAATAAGCACATGACAACAAAAGCACAAATAGCAAGAACCACATTTGCAAAGATGTGTGCTGTAAGACGCAATCGTAATCTTGAGGATGCAATAGATTGATATGCTATAAAATGTATGCACCACAAATGAAGATTGGTTTTACAAAGATGCATGAGCAAGGAATCTTATGATTTCCACGAAACAAGGATGTAGTCATAAAGAAGAAGAATGCATATGCCGATCAGTTCATATGATATATGACTCCCCCTTTTTGTTAGCAGCTAAAGAGGGATATGTAGGGGCAAAAAGAAATTCGAAAGTAACTATTGGATAGTACATGATAAGAAGGAAAAAAAACTAAAGTCTCCCCTTGTGTGAACATAGAAAAAAAAACATAGACCCACACAGTCCCAAAGATAGATGGCACAGGCGAGAAATGAAGCTAAAAAGAGATGGCTAAAGGAGAGAAAGATAGCCAGGAATAAAGGAGCCTGCCAAGAGCCTTGTCTCACTTATATAGAGCCTCTTGGACCCAAGTCAATTCTGCACGCAAATGGAGCAGATCCTCTCATAGAAGCTGAGTCTCTTTCTCCTATCGATCAGCCTTGACATGCAACGACTCCTGTAGATGCCTACTTTTGGACATCCCACGGACCCAAGTGATACTTCCTCTTGGTTGATTGGTAGTGTGAAGTCTCATCCTTGTTTAGGTAGGCTCCACCCTGTCCCTTCGCCGATCCAACTTCACGGTAAGTGGGCTGGGGGTTGCAGGGGGGCAGCGCCCCCCTGCCCGTAAGGTTGGGGGTTTGAGGGCGTGAGCCCCCGAGGTGAAAATTTTGAGGTGCTATATATGATTCTCTCCTTTTTTCCACTGATCCCTGGAAGGCCAAAGACTTGGCCGCCCATACCCCTAGGCGGCCAGACTCCTAGCCGCCCAGCCCATTCCAGGGCGGCCAGAAGCCTAGCCACCCACCATCCTAGGTGGCCACATAGTTGGCCGCCCAGCTCCTCCAAGGTGGTCAGACTCCTGGCCGCCCTCACCCTCAAGAAGGCCATCGACCTAGCTACCCAGCTCCTTTGGACGTCCAGAACCTTGGCCGCCTCCTGATAACTGCAGTCAATCCCACGTTTCCGCCCACTCCGGGCACGTCCTCCGAAACTGCTCCCACTCGGGGGGGGGGGGGGTTCGAGACTCATGTAGCCTACACGTAATCCATATTTTTGAATGGTTTTCATGGAGGGAAATCCCCCACATACAAAGACTCCATTCTGATCTATCTCATGAGGGGGGGGGGTTGGACATTTTCTCACGAGGCGTTGGACATTTTTGAGGGGAGGAGGTTCTGTCAGTCCGGAGAGAGCTGAGAGGACGATAGCATCCTTCCCCGACCTTCCCCTAGAAGCAGAACCCAAAGTTGAAGAGCTCCGTAGTGGAAAGTCCCAATTGCAAGGGGCGGCCATCGACATGGCCGCCCACCCCTTCTGAGTGGCCACACATGTGGCCACCCTCCTGTTGGTTGATGGGCAAACCCGTCCTTCTTCCCCTGTTCTCCATATTGCTACATTTCCTTCTATTTTATTGCATTGCATGCATACTAGATCTTCCTAAATCCCTGTTTAAAGAGGTTTTTCAACCCAAAATATAGGGAAGATGGATGGTCGAAAGTCTCGGCCATCCCCCTTTCCGCCCCCCTTCCCGGTACGATTGACCCCCAATTGCATGTTTTCTTTTCTTTTGAGCATATACTACACTGTCACAGTCTAATGGGTTTTCTTTTGCTGTTTGCTAGTTAACTTGCAAGTAATTCATCATCGACTCGCAGAGCTCCTTGCTCTTGGCCGGCCGAGAGAGAGGATAGAAGAACCCACCATCTCCCCATTCCTAAGGCGTTCACGATCATTCTACCCCTGTGAGGTTCAGGTAAACACTTCTGGTGATCACACCTTTTCTATCTTTCTAACCTGTGCACTGTAGGTAGCAGCAACACTAGTTCAGAGGGATGACACACGCGCATCACGCCGTACGCGGACGACTACCTTCTGGTACCTACAATCTTCTGGCGATCACGGTGGGACACTGATTGCTTACTGAGTCTTTAGATTGAAGTTTGTTGCATTTAGTTTCCAACAAATAGATTTTTCTTATTTTATTTTTCATTTTTAGTTGCCCACGGCACCTGTTTCTACTTGGCTTACCTCTGGGACCAAAGCAGGTGGCGGCCAGGCTTCTGACCGCCCAAGTCCCAGGGCGGCCAAAGACCTGGCCGCCCACCATCCTTAAGGTGGCCAAAGACATGGCCGCCCAGGTCTTTTAAGTGGCCATCGGGTTGGCCGTCTTCAGTTCGTGTTTCTGCTTGCATTTCAGTCCTTTTAGCATAGTTTAGCTTTTGTTGTGTATTTTTGGTTCTGTTTCTTCTAACATTCTAGGTTTGAGTCCGGGGTGGGCTTAGGAAGATCCATCATCACACATATTAGGAACACCCTCCCTTTGATTTGGACTCTTCACTCTGGGATTCCCACTCGGGTGTAACTATTCCTTTTCAATTGGGAACCTCTGTGAGTCCTCGGGAACCGTGGATTCCCACACGGTCACCGGGCAGGTTGTATCTTGAAGTCCTATTAGATTTCTTAAAGGGGTTTGAGTGAGATTTATCTTAGGATTATCCCGGAGTTTTGGCCTTTGATTCCCCTAGAAAATTTCATTCTCATCTAAGAGGGAACAAATTCAAATTTGACAAATCATGGGATTAACCTAAACTAAAATTTTGGGGGCGCATTGTTTGAATACATGCTTGTTGTTAGATACCATTAAATCAATCTTAATTGGCTTTAAAAATTCCACTTGAATTTTCTAAAAGTTAATTAGGTTGAGTTGCAATGGACCAATGCTATTCCAACATGCGTGTTGTTGATGAGGATGATTTGGAATTTTATGACACAAACTCGGCTTGAGGCCGAAGAAGATGCACCCAACGCTTTCATTGGGATGTGTCAAAATTCACCAATACATATGGGTCAAAACACAACTAGTGAAGAATCATCCTCCCAAAGTGAAGAATCCATCAATGACAAAACGCCATCAATCTCCCCAAAGGAAGACCAAGAGCTAGCTAGAGTACTATCTCATTATTCCCCTAACTATTTGGCTGCTCTAGCCTCTCGAAGGAGATCACATCTCACTCCTCAACTCATTCCAAAGAGATCTACAACTCCAATTCTGATGCCAAACTCATTTAATAGGACTCCCTCTCAGGTTCGTAACGAACCTAACCATCCTTTTTGATCTCAAGGGGTTGCATCCTCTCCGTTTTCTCATGCTATGCCTCATGTCAATGCACCCCTTAAGCAATCCAATCTCATATCCCGACAAGATGTGGAAAGGTATGTTCGGCAAGTGGTTGCCAAAAGTCTCCACAAACCTCAACCTCACTCCTTCACTAGCTATTGCAAACTTCTGAATGCTTATTTTCCCCCGGGTTTCAAAGCCCCCAAATATCGGAAGTATGATGGTTCCACGGATCCACATGAACATCTTTCTTGCTTTCTAATGGATTCTCACCAATGGCTTTATAATCGGGTCATCCTAGTTCATCTCTTTCAAAAATCTCTAGAAGGATAGGCCTTTAGGTGGTTCTCTTCACTCCCGGCCATTGATATGATCAATTTCGACATTGTGTCTGAGCGTTTCATCTCTCATTTCGGCCACATGGCTAGTGTAGCTCCCACTCTCACGGGCCTGATCATGGAAAAGATGAAGCCCGATGAGGACTTCATTCAATTTGCCAATAGGTGGAGAGCTATGGCTTTTAGGTCTGGGATTGCCATCCCGGAATCTCAAGCAATCACTGTTCTCGTCAACAATGCAACTCCTCAGCTCCGTGCTATCTTGATGCTTAGCGAATTTCACACATTCGCTCAACTCTACAAACGAGCTCATGTTGTCCAAGCTCAAATCAATAATTCCTCCTTTCTATTCTATCTAGATGATGATGATGTCCCGACAGCGGGTGGGGCAACCTCCAATGATCATATCAATGCCTTCCATCAACTCCCCAATTCTATCTATCCCATGGTTGCCACTACATGCCACGGGGCACCGGTGAAGGGGCAAGGGAATGCCCCCAATTCTTTTCCTTTCCATCAATCACCTCATGTTCCACCCTACACTCAGGAAAGGTTAGCCATGGTTAAGGGCAATCAAGAATCTAGACTAATGGAAAGAAGACAACATTGGCAATATGATGAGGAAGAAGTGGTGAATGACCAACCCATAGTGAGCTCGGACACAGGACACATGATTGGCCATGGACAAGGGGCAAGACCTTTGGTCTTGATCCGACCCAAGAGTGAACCACCCCAACAAAGCCAGGACATCCCTCCTTCCACTCCAATTCCACCTGAAGAGGCAAGGCCCTTAGTTCTCATTCTGCCTAAGGGCTCATCTATTCAGCAGCAACATCAAGGTGTCTCTCCTCCGCTAATGGCGGAGGTTCACTCAACTTCATCCATTTTTCACCAAGACACTTCACGGGAAGAGCTACTCTCATCTCTTGATTTAACCAAACTAGCTCCAACCCCAACCATGCTGCCAACTTAGTTTGAACCAGCTCCTATTGTTGATGAGTCGTTTGGGACCCCTACTCCAATTGATCCAACTCTGATTCAGCTTCCCCAACATGAAACCATTCCTTTTGATGAATCAAATGCTGGATTCGCTCTCCCAAATCAAGATGTCATTCCAACTATCCAATCAAGCTCTGCATATATCCCTACCCCCAAGATTGCTCCTCCTTTAGAAATTTTGGCCGACATCTCCACGGTGTTGGACCCAGCCACGCTCATGTCATCAAAAGACGAGGAGCCCATTATCTTCACTCTGAATGTCCATCAATCTATTCCATCCTCCGAATTCTTAGAGTCACCCATACCTAGGGAGAAACCTCAAGATATAGGATGGCACGTAATGTCGAAGATGGGCTATATAGCGGGTGCACGGTTAGGAAAAGAAGAACAAGGAATTAAGGAGCCGATTGAGGAAAATGGAACATTTGAGAGATTTGGATTAGGGTGTCAACCAACTAAGGTTAGCAAAGATGAATCAACAAAGTGGGATTTGCACGATCATTTTGTAAAGGAATCATGTCCTTTGGAAGAGAGAATTTCCAATGTAGAAACATGCCATGAAGGTGAACATGCGAATCCAAAAGAAAAGCTAGATGAGGTAGACATAGAAGATTTGAGTTTATAAAAACTATTATCTGAAGATTCCTTGTCCCACTCGATAACCCAAGAAGAAATTCAGGTAACAAAAGGAGAACCAACTTTGTTAGTCCTCCTCTCCTTCCTATTCCTCTTGATTACATCCTTCAAAAGTGGTCCCATCTTCAGAGCTGATCAATCTCAAAAAGAAAAGCCTGAAGCTATCATTGAGAAGCCCACTCTAGGGGCAAAACTCTCAGATCATGATTCCCCAGCTCGGGAACCTTCTTCATCATCCATCTCCAATCACACAGCTCCAATCAACAGCCCTGCCAGGGGCATTTGCCTTGTACATAATAGGTCAAATTTAGAAGAGTCCAAACCTTTGGCTACGTCACACAAGAAGGACAGGGGCACCCGTATTCCTACCAACTTCGGTAAGGTCTAGCCGAAAGTTATAATTTGTTAACTCAGATCTTAATGTTTAGTTTAATGCATTCAATAAATTCGCTTCAAGATGAAGAACGATCTAGCCCACCTCCTATGGCCAAACACATTCAAGTCAAAGAGCCCATTGATCCTAGTAGGTATAGGGGTGTTGTGCCCCTATGGTCATTTGAGTCATCTTGTGGTCACTTGGGTCATTCGACATCATCCTGTGGTCATTTGAGTTATTTGATATTCTTGGTTTTGATAATGGCTAAACACTATAAGTCATTGATGTTTTACCACTCTTATATGACTAAACTACTTGATGTTCTTTCATGACAGATATGCCAAGGAATGGAGTGGAGATGGCAAAAGTGAAAGCTCAATGATTGCACCCTTGCACGCTGATCGACCTGCGTGGTCAGGTTGCGGGGATCGATATAATCAATAGAAATCTTCAAGTCAGTCAAGGTTGATGCCACAGATGAGAACGGGCTGCTAAAGGACTCAAGCGACGAGCTAAATGGGTTAACGGACTGACCCAGCATAACCCGGGGTCTACCTAGCTGGCGGTCGACCGCCAGCCCAGAGGCGATCGACCGCCCCTGCCAGCAACCCATTGCCTGCAGCTCTGTCAGTGGCGGTCGACCGCCAACCCAGTAGCGGTCGATCGAAAATTCCAGGGACTAAATTTCTACAGCGATTCTCAGTAGCGGTCGGCCTCCAGAAGCTTTCGGTCGACCGCCAGCCCCGAGCCAACAAATGTTGACTTTATTTTCCACTTCGAGAAGAGCCCCTTTCATTGTATTTGTTTAACCCCAAAGTCACCCAATCTCCCATGGATTGTGGATCTGGTCTGGGGGATGTCCAAGGACCATTCAAAGGTTGTAAAATACACACAAGAAGGGTTGGAAACCCTAAGGCTAGGAAGGGAGATCAAAGGAGGCTACAAGGGTGTGTTCAAGAGAGAGGAGTTCTAGTACTATAGCCGTAAACAGTACTTCGGGAAGAAGTTCTTCATCAAATCCTCAAGTGATTCAAGCTACTTCAAGAGGAGATCAACCCCAAGCCAAGTGAAGAAAAAGCTGCAACCATCATCCTCTTCATCATCTCAAGGAGATCCAAAGAAGCTCATTCTCAAGGGAGATCAAATATGCATCATTTATCTTCTTCATCAACTCAAGGTGATCCAAGGAAGATAATTTCACAAGGAAGAAGATACCATTGAAGCATTCGATTCAAGCTCCAGCAATCTCAGACAAGATCTTTTCTCTTTGAGCATACTCTATATCTTGTTTGAATAGCTTGATATTTGTTCTCTTTTCATTTCATTCAAACATTTGAAACTGAAGATCGTCCCTACCGGTGGTTAGTAGGAAGGCAATCGGAAGTTGTCCAATCTGCGGTGCTGACGTCCCTACCTATGGTTAGTAGGAAGGCAATCAGAGGTCTTTCCGATCTGCGGTTTAGTGCGTGGCATTAGTGGAGCCTCTCTGGTTTGGTGAGGGGTGGACGTAGGACTGGGGATTCAGTCTGAACCACCTTAAAATCTTTTGTGTTGTGGTTTGTTTATATGATTGCTTCGTTCTAGATGCATGCTTAGGTTCAAATCGATATATTAGTTGTTCATCTTGCCAAGCGAATCATAGTGTTCTTCGATAAGCTAGTTACACAACGCTGTAATTTATTTTATCTAGCTATAAAGAGGGTTGCATTGCGAAAAGAGGGACATATCTATTCACCCCTCCCCTCTAGATCCGCTATCCACTACTCAACAAGGGGTCATGTCCACGGCCGTGTACTTGCTTCCCATTCACTTGAACCTTGTTTCTGGCAAACCAAGGAGGTGGACTACTCCTCTTCTTCCATCCAGCAGTCCACAGAGTGCCCAGACGATCCTGTCCACTCTGTAGGAACCCTTGTACATAGCTAAATTCCCTAAATCTAAAAAATATATATAGAAAATATGAACCAAAAATCCAACAAAAAAAACACAAATCAAAGAAAATCAACAGTCTAGCAGCTGCCATGCATTTCACTCCCCATCCCTTTATTGACACCCATTTTTTGCCTATGAGTTGAGTCATTCCTTTTACCACCATTTATTGATGCCTCGAGTTATCTATTACTCATTGGGATATTTTCAGGCATGCCTTTGGGCTTATTTTATGAGTACCTCCCTCCCTGGCTTGGTCTGCTCTTAAGTTGGGGCTTCATGGGCCTTAGTTTCGCTCGATTTTGGGTTAAATGGGCTTATTTATTTCATTTTATCAAATTCAAATGCCCAGGCTTTAGGCGGTCTAACGACTGGCCGTTCAGTCAATGGATGATTTTCCTTGAACCGTTTACTCATTTATTGAATATTTATTTGATTTTTTGAATTTCCACCGACAAGCCTTTGCACGGTCATGGATCAACCGTTTACATACATTAAACGGCTTGTCTGTGACCGTTCCATTTCCCAGAGTCCTAAGTCGGTTGGTTTTCATATAATTATCTATTTATCCTATTTTCTGGATTTATCACCGACAGGTTTAAACGGCCAAGCATTTGACCGTTCTGTTCACTGAATGGTCTAGCAATAGATCGTTTTATCCTCGAGAGTCCAACGCCGTGTTGCCCGATCTGTTCGGTGGATAAATGGATAATTTCTCATTTTATTTTATTTATCACCGACGGCATTGGACGACCTAGCAATCGACCGTTTAATGGATTGGGCGGTCTATCGCACGACCGCGTATATGCTCGGAACCTGTGGATTGAATGGGTTTTCTCTCTCCATCCGTGGTTAAGCCCCCATCTTTCTCCGCCATTTTCTCCGCGGTTTCTCAACCAAATGAGATGCCGTTTGATCCTGGTAGAAGATAAAAGGTTTATCTACGATTTTTGTATTATCATCTCGGATTAATATTCACTGGAAAACCCTAATTCGAGATTGGACATTCAAGGGTCTATAAATAGTACCCTTAGTCCAAGCTTGAAAGGAGAGATCCAACGTCGACGGCGAAGCTTTGCCAGATTTCAGAACGAACTGTAGCCAGGAAGGGAGGCTTTCTACATTCTTCTAAGCCTCTGGTGCAAGGGAGTAGTCGTTCTTTTATGTTTTGGTCTTGCCTTTTGGTCATTAGTTCATTCATTGCATGCTCTTTTCATCATCTTCTTCCCACATTTTTTTGCATTTCTCACATCATTTTACACACCCTCCCACTTGTTTTGACACCCTCTAGGGGTTTAAAACATCCCAGGTATCGCCCATTCCATGTTATCACACTTATTTTCCATTCTTCTTTATAGTTGCTACACTCCTTAGGGCTAATTTGGGTGTCATTTTCGTGTTTTCTACTTTATTTCACAGGTCAGCATCAGCATATATAGCACGAGGCCCATCCCCTCTGGCCGACTGGAAGGGGTGGAGGATCAGGTCCTATGACTTTGGAGTCTAGCGCTATGCACGGTCATCTTCCATCCGTTTTCAGATCAGGGCGGTCTCCTGAGAGCCGTTCAGACCTATAAGCGACTGTCTGCGAGCCGTTCTGTCGCCAGATCTGTCTTCGTCCCGCTTCCTACTTCGGCACTTTGAGCGATTTGTCGAGCGACCGTCCTATCCACTAAGCGGATCTTCCAGGACCGTCTACACCTGTCAGTGCTGAACATCATGTGAGTGCTTTCTCCCCTTTTCCAAGGTACGTCTTACCATCCGGTACCCGTGTCTTGGTGGCGATCACGATCACGCACACTTTTCTATCCTCCCTCTCTTCCTTCATATCGCTTGTCTTTACATCTTTAATTTAAGAAAAGGAAGGTAAGAAGGAGAAAGGTGGGAAAACATGTCAACATCCCATTTTTTGGTGATCACGGTGGGACATCTAGTGCCCATCATGTTGGTGTTGTGCTGACCACCTTCTATCTTTGTTAGGTTTGTCTTCTAAGTGATTTCAGGTCATTATCTCGTCATCTTGCATTTTTGTCCTCTGGAGTTTACACGGTTCCTTCAGAGCCGTTCGTGTACCTACGTGGCCGGGCGGCAGCCGTTCTGTTCTGACCACCAGTAGTGATCATTCTACGAACCTGCTGCCTTCAACGGTCTCACGCAGGCCATTCATTTGTTCCATGGTCCGCTGCAGGCCGTATACTACTGCTGGCTCAGGTACACTTCTACTTTACACTGGTGATTTCTGTTGACCTTCTGCGGTCTTTGTAGGGCCGTCCAAGAGTTCGCACGGTCTTTCGACAGACCGTGCTGTCAGGTACGCCGATGTTCCCATTCCTTTAGTCCATTCCAATTTCTATCTAATTGTTTTATTACTCCCTGCTATTGAACGGCCCTCACAGGACCGTTGACTCCCTGCACGGTCTCCCATAGACCATTTATGTCTGCTATAGTGCACCCGAGACCTTCATCTTGATTGACATTTCATATTATTTCACATCTACTTTGTGCTGCTATTGATCTCCCCTTACTGTCATCATACTTTTGCATGATTGTCTTCATTCTTTTCATGTTTGTTGATCATTGTTCGCTAGATCAAGGTTAGACTCTTGCATGCACCTTGGTGCACATAGGGCCATATACACTTTTCATATTAGTCGCATTCCTACCTAGGTAGGGGATCCTCTCGTCTCCATACTCCTTGTAGCCGACTAGGTGACCTTGCCCAGGACTTCCGTAAGCCCCCGTGAGCCGTGGATTCCCACACGGACGCCGGGCTGGTTGTACCTTTTCCACCCTTAGGCTTGCATTTTCATATGTCGTGAAGTAGTTAACCTTAGTCAACCAAAGTTTGGACCTTATTCCCTATAGGACACCTATATCTTGAGGGAATTGTGATTAATTCAACATATTAAAAGGCCTATCTTTGGAAAAATAAAATATTTCCCATCATATAAACTTGTGTGACTGGGGTGAAATCCTTCATATTGTTTTGTTTTGTGTTGTTTGGGCTTGTCCAAGCCCATTTGTGTTATTTTGTGTTGCACCCCCCATCATCCACATAGGTTTCATTATTAGGTCCATTTAGGCTAGCTCATTCTGTGTGTGCATTTGTCTAATCACATTGTCCTAGGTTTCTTCTCTTCTTTCCTTTGCATTATTGAGTCGAGTCCTTACCTCCCTCATTGTATTTCCCATCTTTCCGGTATTCAGTCTCCATTTATCTTTATGGAGCGTCATTTTTCTCCTGTATACTCCTCTTCTTCACCGTCTTCTTACTCCCGCGTGGATTCCTCTTCCCACGCGGGCCCATCTCCCCTCAATGGATCACATTATCTTAATGGGCTTTATTCTCACAACGGGCTTCCTTCTTCTACTTTTAGCAGGCCCCCTCCCTTTAACGGGCCCTTTTATTCTCTTAATGGGCCATGTGTTGCTGCTGGCCCAATCGATCCTTATTCCCATGTCCATGAGCCTTCCAGGCCCACATACCCTTCCACTCCTGGAATGGGCTTTCCTTCTTCTCAGTCCGGATCCCCTCATCCGGCCCACTATCATAATCCTGGTCAAAATTCACGCTCTCTTGCTCAAGCTGGCCGCCCATATGGTTCTCTCCTTTTTTCCACTGATCCCTGGAAGGCTAAAGACTTGGCCGCCCATACCCCTGGGCGGCCAGACACCTGGCCGCCCAGCCCATTCCATGGCGGCCAGAAGCCTGGCCACCCATCATCCTAGGTGGCCACATAGTTGGCCGCCCAGCTCCTCCAAGGTGGCCAGACTCCTGGCCGCCCTCACCCTCAAGAAGGCCATCGACCTGGCCGCCCAGCTCCTTTGGACGGCTAGTACCTTGGCCACCTCCTGATAACTGTAGTCATTCTCACATTTCCGCCCACTCTGGGCACGTCCTCCGAAACTGCTCCCACTCGGGGGGGTTCGAGACTCACGTAGCCTACACGTAATCCATATTTTTGAATGGGTTTTGTGGAGGGAAATCCCCCACATACAAAGACTCCATTTTGGTCTATCTCACGATGGGGGGTTGGACATTTTCTCATGAGGCGTTGGACATTTTTGAGGGGAGGAGGTTCTGTCAGTTCGGAGAGTTCAGAGAGAGCTGAGAGGACGATAGCATCCTTCCCTGACCTTCCCCTAGAAGCATAACCCAAAGTTGAAGAGCTCCGCAGCGGAGAGTCCCAGTTGCAGGGGGCGGCCATCGACATGGCCGCCCACCCCTTCTGAGCGGCCACACATGTGGCCGCCCTCCTGTTGGTTGACGGGCAAACCCGTCCTTCTTCCATTGTTCTCCATATTGCTACATTTCCTTCTATTTTATTGCATTGCATGCATACTAGATCTTCCTAAATCTCTGTTTAAAGAGGTTTTTCAACCCAAAATATAGGGAAGGCGGATGGTCGAAAGTCTTGGCCATCCCCCTTTCCCGGTACGATTGACCCCCAATTGCTTGTTTTCTTTTCTTTTGAGCATATACTACACTGTCATAGTCTAATGGGTTTCCTTTTGCTGTTTGCTGGTTAACTTGCAGGTACTTCATCATCGACTCGCAGAGCTCCTTGCTCTTGGCCGGCCGAGATCGAGGACAGAAGAACCCACCATCTCCCCATTCCTAAGGCGTTCATGATCATTCTACCCATGTGAGGTTCAGGTGAACACCTCTGGCGATCACACCTTTTCTATCTTTCTAACCTGTGCACTGTAGGTAGCAGCAGCACTAGTTCAGAGGGAGGACACACGTGCATCACGCCGTACGCGGATGACTACCTTCCGGCACCTACAACTCCACAGAAGCAGTCAAGTCACGTAATGTCATGGCCCGAATCGACCGCAGCGGAAGGCATGCTCGGAACGTGATAGCGAAACAGTCATGTCAATCAGAGCAATATAACCAACATAGAAAGAGGCCCTATTATATCAGAAATAATAATTTTATTGATATCGAGAATTTTAAATTTCAATTTGACTCGACTTACAATAATGGACTCAATAAAAGAAAACAAAGAAAAAGGGAAATGAACACGACTCACTACACTAACTAGACTCAAGTGTAGATCTAATTAAAATCCACTAAGAATAATAAAAAGAATAAACAAGCTAAGCTAAGAGTGGGGGAAAAGGAGAGAGGAGCATAGGTGGGATGCTAATAGGAGGGTGATCGCCAGAGACGTGTGAGCCTCAAAATATATAAGCAATGAATAAAAGGAGGGATCACGGAATACCTTTGAAGCGTGGGGAGACGTGAGTGTTCCTTCTCTTCCTATCGGCCGACTGATGGAGAGAGTTTCTCTTGAGATTACCCTTGCAAAGAAAGACAAACAACCAATGAAGAATATGGAATTAGCAAACCAAGATGTGTAGCATCAATCCCAAATGAAGTATACAACGTAAAGAGCATGGAGATTGAACACACCTGTTGGGGTGTTGCCCCTTTAAACCCCTATGCGAAGGGTGGGGATAGATATGATGAATGAATAAAAGGGGACGTGCAAGTGTTGCACTGGGGGATTCTCAACGTGGTTGAGATGTTGAGATAATAGAGAACAAATGGTGCATGGATGCAGTTAAAATGACAAAGACGAAAAGCACAGAGAACAGATAACAAAGAATATAGAAGAAAGAAAGAAAAGCTTGTGGGGATTTCTCATGCGAAAGCCGTGGCTTTAGATGGATGTTTGGGAGGAAGCCTCCGTGGGGATGAAGCTTTTAGATGCAGGGAAGACTTCTCCTTGAGCTAGCAATCGGGCAGCACCTCCCCTGTGATTGAAAATTGGCCTCTTCCAACAGAGAGACAAAAGGCTTATTTATAGGGGAGGAAACATGATTTTAATTCCAAGAACAATTAGGAAAATTGATTTTAGAAATGAGATAAATATTAGAAAGAGTCCTCCCCAGTTCTGGAAAGTCACAGGAAGCCTTCCCCAGTTGAAACGGACCGAAAAACGAGGAAAGAAGGAGTTACGGATGAGTTTGGGAAACTTCAGAAAAATGGCGTCAGACCCCGTTGTCGCCCATTAAATGAGCGTCCATTACCTTGGACGTTTATTAGCGTTAAAATATGAAAAGTTTAAAATCTTCAAAAATTGGAAAAGAATTGGCGTCCAGGGTTCTAGACGCTCATTAAAGAATGGGCGACCTCTAAAACAGACGTAGATTCAAAAATAATCTGAAATCGACGAAAAATATGGCCAAAAGAATTCGCGTCATGGGTTCCGGACGCCCATTTAAGAATGGACGTCGTCCCTGGGCGACATCAATTAAAAATCCCCCAAACTCATCAATTAAAAATATTAAAAAAAGAATTGGCGTTATACCAGGCGGACGTTAATTAAATTTATATGTAATTAAAAAAATAAAAAAATAATAAAAATAATAAAAAAGAATTGGCATCAACTTGGGCAGACGCCAATTTGAAAAATCTGAATTTTTTAAAAAAATGAGAAAAAAGAATTGGCGTCACTCTAGGCAGACACCAATTTGAAAAAATCTGAAAAATTAGACTAATCCAGAAAATTCTAGAAAAATAGGAAAATGGTAAAAATCTAAAAAAAAGGAGAAAAATCACTCAAATAAGTCAATTTGAGGGTCAAATTGGGACATTATAAAGTAATATGAAATATACTCATGATGATGTCAATTTTGGCGTGTCTACAGCTACCCCGCCTTGGCGTCTGCTTTGCAAGGGAATGGAGTGAACTGAAAAGTAGACGCCAAGGCGTGATGAGACACGCGATCAACATCACCTGATGAGAATTGAATCAAAAAGATCGAGATGAAGCAATCTCGGGAAGTTCGATGAAAACAACAATGTTTGGATAAAGGAGGGAGTGTGCACACAGACACGAAGGAGATAAAAGGATGACCAACTTCCAGCGCAGTGGAAGTACCCCAGGTCACAAACCTGTATGTTTCACCATTGGAGAGCAGTTACCAGCCAATGTGGACGTGCTGCAGCCAAGGTGAATCTAAGGAAAAAGAAGAATAAATAAGAGATAGAAATCCAAACAAAGGAGTTTTCGAGAAAACGGCCCAAAATGGCGACAAGATGAACGGAGGACTCAATTCGGCAATGAGTATCTCATATCTTGAAAATTAAGATCGTTTGACTCTCAAAATTAAGTTATCAGAATGATTTTCCAAATGTTGATTCAAAGTCCTATATGAATGCATGTTGGGTTCTAAGGGAAAATTAAAGCAAATCAAAATATAATGTAATCGGAGATAATATTGTTAAGCTGCCCAAACTGGGTCAAGAAATCAATTTTGCGAACTGATACTAAGCCGAACCCCATTTATCCACGCACCAACTCGCAAAAGGGAACTATCGTCCCCAGTCTTGGACGGCTCAACGGCCTATCCGTGCGATTAAGATTCCTCTGGAATCATCATTATTTTTGATGAAGTGGAACTCAAATTCCAGATTTACCAAAGCCACAAGGTCCTTGATATGATCTAATAGCGTAGATAACATATAGTAGAAATGCATACAGGGAGAGATGGTGATAGCAATAAGCATGAGGGAATTGAGAAATTCAATAACCATAGGACTTGGATGATGATGCCCAGACGGTGGGACCAAGAGTTTTTTCCTGCGCTCAAAGATTCATTAGCCAAGATATCTTAATAGATAAAATAATGAAAGTATAGTAGCCATAACATGAATAGCAATCATTAAAGCATGTGAATCATCAAAGCATGGCATATTAAAACATCAAAGCAATGGCTGCAAAAACATGGCATCAAAGCAGGCAAGGCATGTTCATCATTAGAGCTTTAGCATTGTTTCTCATGAGGAGGACCAACTTGGCTAATCAGTTGATTGATGGGGATTGGAATGATCAAAAGATGCCCTAATAAAAAAAATTGGCAAGAATGCCTTGTAGGAGAATGGTGCGCAGGGTAGCAGGAGTAATTAGGAGATTTAGCCGTGAGTTGCTCAGAATGACAAGAATAATCAGACTCGACATGAATCAACAAGAATCACTCTGAAGGATAGAGAGATGATAATCGAGAGTGCCTAGAATGGCAAAACATGGAGATCAATGCGAGTCATTAATGATGTGGGTGAGAAGAGGACTCATCCTAAGTTCTTGGTCTTTTTGTAAGAGTGTCCCTGTAAAACAACACCATTAAAATGATACAATACATTTTTTTGTTTTGGAATATGTAAATTTTTATGGGTTTTGAAAAGTATTCAATTTTTATGGATTTTTGGGAATATTTGAAATTTTATGGATTTTTTGAAATATTCAATTTTTTTGGATTTTGGAAATATTCATTTTTTTTGGATTTTTGGAAATATTTAATTTTTTTTTGAAATTTTGGATTTGATTTTACTAATGCAGCATCAATGGATGTTTAAATCACTGGCTAGGGGTCCTTGTTCCTTCCCCTTTCGCTAAAAATTGTCCAAAACTGGGCATGTATTTAAGGTGGCGCCCTATAGTTGACTGTCCATGGTTAACGGTGCCCCTACCAAGGCCATACCCGAGAAACACTCGGTCTTGGAGGGAGAAGAGAAGAAAAATTAGAGATAAGCTTTATGCAGGATGTGAGATATCGGGACTCGAAATCTTTCTAAGGTACTACCCCTCAAAGAGGTAGTCTGCTGCGTCGGGCTTTATGCCTCTGATTTTTAGACCCTTGACATGCATACGACCAGGGTTTTCTCTGCGGGGACTTTGCCTCTCTTGACATGCCTTTATCTCATAATTTTGCATTCATTAAATTTTGACTTTGATAATAGCCCCTTTTGGCTAGATTTATCATGAAAACTTATTTTGATTTGGGTCAAGACTGTCCCTAGTTGAGACTTCTCCCGTATTGGGGAGTACCTAGGTTGGTCATCTTATCCGTCAACCTCTTGCCCCTGCACTCGGCCGAGTAAGGAAGCGAAAAGACTTTCACGCATACCCATGGCATGGCCAAAGCAGTAACGATGTTTTACCAAAGGAGGCTGACTAAGGACGTCATGAAGTGTGTGGAGTGCCCACCTAAGGGTTACCCTTAACAAGCGGGGAGGGAATGTCGAACTCCCAGCGCGAGGTTCCTATTAACTAGAGGTGCTGCAAAAGCAAGCCTAAGACTCTTTTTGATTTTTTTTAAGGAATGGGCGAAATTCAATAAAGATAAAGACATAGGATAAAGGCCTTGAAATACCACTCTTAATCATGTTAAGAAGCACATCATTTGAAAACCGTGCGTGAAAGATATTGAATGCAAATCTTATGTAAAAATATTACCTTGCAACCTTATGAAACAGCAGCCGTCGGAGGTGATCTTGATCATCGTGAGATTTGTCCTCAGGTGGCAGATAAAAGGATTGGAAGCCAAGGTTTGTAGTGGCTTAACAAGAAGGAGTGGTACCAAGACCAGACTCAGACGAATAAGGATAAAAGGAAAAGAGGCGAGGGCTAGAACTCCCTCGCTAAGGTGCTGAGACCCTGATCACAAGGAACGGTCTACAGAAGAAGCGAAAAATCAAGGGGAGGAGTGAGGACTAAAGCCTCGAAAGCAGTGGGAGAACGGAAAAATGCCCAGAGCGGTGGATGTGGAAGAAGTCAGGTCAGACCCAGGATCAGGAGGGATTAAGAGAAGAAATTGGTAGATGGAAAGAGGAGGATCCGAAGGGTCCGGAGGCAGGGGAGGAAAATAATGATGGAGAGAATCCTGAGGTTTCGAGGGAGAAAATACCGAGGGACACGATGCCTTGGGAAAATGTGTGGAAAGAGATGATTTAAAAGGAAGAAGAGAATAAAGGACACAATGTCCCGGAGGAATAGAAAGATAAATCGGAGGAAAGGGAGGAGGTCCGGAGGTTACGGAGGAATAGAGTGGGAAGGGACGCGAGGCCTTGAGAGGAAGTCCGGAGGTTCCGGAGGAGGAAGATGCATTAAAGGGGCGCGATGCCCTGAGAGATCCGGAGGTTCTGGAGGAAGGAAATAGAAACGAGCGTGATGCCCGGAAAGGATGTCCGGAGGTTCCGGAGGAATAGAGAGGGAAGGGATGCGATGCCCTGGAAAGGATGAGGAGTAAGATAAAGAATCCGGAGGTTCCGGAGGAATGGGATGGGAAGGGATGCGATGCCCTAGAAGGAGGGATAAATCTGGAGGATCCGGATGTGGAGGTGTTGATGAGGACATCTCACGACACTCCCTCTGGCTCGGGTCGCCTGCACATTCTTGATATAGACCGACTATGATCTACACATGTTAGCTTCAGTCTCATCTTCTGTATTTTCATTTTATTGGGTCCTATCTTATGTATTTTCCTTTGTTGAGTCATGTTGTTCTAGTCCATTTCTCTTGTTATGCTTAATTGGGCCTTAGTACCTTAGTTTTGGGCCTAATAGATTGAGTCTAGGACATGTTGAGTCTTTTATCTTATTGTCTAGGTTATTTTGGTCATGTAAAGAGTGGTTGTCTATAAATAGGCCCCTCTCCCACACATGTACACACCTTTGATGCATTAGTAAATGAAACAAAATCCTCCATCCACTTCTCTCCAAAGAATTCCCCTTTCCCCCCCTCTCTCTCTACTTATCTCTCTCTCTCTCTCTCCCAAGGGGAAGAGTTCGCCCCCTCTCTCTCTCCTCACTTCCCACCCACTTTCTCTCTCTCTTCCCCTCCCCAATAACTCCTCCCAAGTCCCCACACCCCTCCCATAACTCCACCCCAGCCCCAAGGTATCCTACACCAATCAAAACCCCACCCTCCAACCACCACCTACCCCATCCACTTCCCAAAGCACCTCTCCACCCTCCCAAGGCTGAAGGGACTTCCCCCAAGGACCCAAATTCGAATTTCCCTCCCCTTGGGCTGTGACCTTTCATCTCCCCCAACCCGAAGCTCCCAAGTTCGCCCCCCACCTCCCCTTGGTCAAGCCAAGTTCGCCCCCCCCCCTCTCCCTTGCTCTCCCCTTGCCCACCAAGAGCTCACCTTCCCTCCACTCATCTCACAGCCATCTCCAGCCATTTCACCCCCCCAACCTTCATTCCCCTGCAACTCTCACAACCCCTAAACACCCCACATCCCCCCTCCATAGCCATTAGACACACCTCCCACCTCTTACTCTCTTGGCCATCCCCTTCCCCACACCCTCTTCCTCTTCTCATTCTATCTCTGTTTCAGGCAGCAGAGTGGCAGCGACTTGCAGAGGCAGCCATGACCGTCTCTCAAAGATTCAGGTGGCAGGACCTATATTGCTGGAATCGACTACGAGGTAGCTTTCCAACGGTGGTGGTCTTGCATCCATCCGAGTCCGGAGCTGTTCGTATTCAAGTATCTCGTCAAACTGCGCATTCTGTCCCCGTCTGAAGACCTGAAGCTGAAAGCAGAAGCTGCCACGGCCAGCTCGTGAAGGATATGAGTGCTATTTTTGGAGGGCAGAAACGACGTCCAGTTAGCTTTCATCTCCAAGAAGAAGGACCTCTATCAGTTACCATTTTCTTCGTCGGAGTGTGCAGTCTGCCACCTGTGGGTCCAGGTTCAACCAGTCCCCACTTCTCCGGTCACCACTCTCTTCTCAGACCTCGGATTGTGGCCCCGTCAACTTCTGCTCAAAGATACTCCGACCACGATCGCGCCACCGCCAGTTTCGTTCCATTTGAAGTTCGGGAGCATCTGTAGTGCCTTCTGCAACCTACTGCATCAGTTCTGCATCAGTCAGTGGCAGAGCGTTGCTGTCCTGCTCCAGTCGCCGGTCCGATCAGCCCTGCGTTCCAGAGCTTCTGCAAAAATTCAGACATCATCCCCTGTCAGTTGGGAAACTTTTGGCACCAGTTTCATCAAGTTTGGAGTTCTGTGGAGTCCGTGGCAGCGTCGTCATCGACACCCTATCCAGCGAGCCTGAAGCTTGGCAGAACCGGCAGAGTTCGAAAAGTCGGTCGTCTTTGCTTAATTCCCCCACCCCGCTTGGCCGGCTGAAGGCCCCTCCCTGCGTGGAGGTAGTTTTGGTTGCACTAAGCTTAATCCCTACCCCAAGATCACCCCTCCTGTGAGAGGTGTAGTGTTGTACTTCTTTCACTTTCAGGTCAAGCGACACCGCCGCGGCGATCGGGTATATACCCTCGCCTCCCGGCGCGCCCTCGTCTCCGAGCGGGATCGGTGTTTTCACACCGATCAGGTGAGCCTCTGATACTACCCTTGATTGCCTTATTTCTGCGAGTTTAGTATTACTTTGAATGCCCATCGGACGGTGAGAAGAGAGCCCGTACTCGTATGCTACTTTGAAGGTGTCCACCGCGGACCGGGAGAGAGTGCCACCCAAACCCCGCCCTGCGGGCCAGCCGCCCACTAAGTTGGGAATCCTAGGCCCTTTGAGATCAGCCTAAGCCAACTAAGTCAATTAGAATCATTGGGTCTCGCCCCGGACCCTTGCCATCATCCCCCGGCCCCGCCGGGTGATCGCGTGTGCCGTGAGAGAAAGACGCTATTGTGAGAATCATTGGAGTGCTTGTATGCTTGCGGGTCTAGGTCCTAGGTTGCTCATTCATGCTTAGTCAACTTAGGGCTGTTTCACATCAAGTGGTATTAGAGCAAGTTCACAACTTGTCTCTATCAAGTTGGTCCTAGGACACTCATATGCATTTAGAGTCTTCCGGTGCATCGCTCTTAGTATGGCCACCTCATACCGACCTTACCAATCGGCTCACTCCATAAGTCCAAACCACCAAGGGATGCCTACCACTAACACACATAACCTCCCTGGCCATGTCAACTACCTCATGAAGGCCTTGACCTATGCCAATGAGCAGCTTGATAACATATCGGGTCGACTCAACCAACTTGGAGAAAATAGGCCCGCCCCAAGGACGGACGATAGAAGGACATGTCCCCCACCTCCCACTTTTGATGGAACTCATCTTCATGACTATTTAGATTGGGAGGCATCAATGGACCATTACTTTGAGAGGAATCCTATGTCCAAGGATAGGAAATTTCGATGTGCCAAAATGCAACTAACCAAAAGGGCTCAAACTCATTGGGTTAAAATTGAAGGCTTAAGGATAATTAGAAGGGAAGCTCCCCTCACCACATGGGAAGACATGAAGGATCAACTTAGGGATAGATATGTTTCCCCCTCCTACTCGGACCACCAAAGCCCAAGGAGCATTTCAACTCCACCATCCCCACCCGACCAACCCAAGACCCTAATCCTCCATTACCCACCACTTCCCACCTATCCTATCCCGACCACCACATCTACACCCTACCTACAAGTCCTCACCACAACTATAGCTCCACAAACCCAATTGGGCCCCATGACCACCCCTCCACCTAGGCCCATGACGACCACCACCCCCCAACCCAAATTCCCCCACCAAACCCATATCCCACAAGCCCCCTTGAACCCCACCATTATCCCTCCATCACCCCCAAAGAAAGATGCACCTCCCAAGGCCAACCAACCTAAACCCCCTCACCCAACCCACCTCTCGCTTCCTACACCAATTTTTCCCCAACCTAGTCCTCCACTACTTCCCCTTCCTATCCCAACACAAGTCCACCCTTGCCCACCACCCCGAGTGCGCCATGCATCGACTACCACCAACCCACCCACCATAGACCTTCCTACCCCATTATCCTTAGGAGTTGCAACCCACACCCTCACCCAAGTGGAGAGGGATACCAATCCGGATCCACCTCCTAAGATAGAGGAAATCTAAGGGCCACACAACTCACCCACCACTCCTAGCCTAGCTCCTCAAGAGCTACACACCCTTCCCCATGACACTGTCACCATAGATGAGTCCGTACTCCAATGGCTCAAGCAAGGCCTCACCATTCCTAGTTCACAACCAAGCCACCTACCCATGGGACATCAATCCCAAATCATTCCCACTCAGCCTCATGTCACTTATCAAACCTCCTATTGTATGGAAGATTTGGGAGACTTAGTGGCCTACCTACATTGGCAAGTCCACTTGACCGATATGCTAGCCATGAGGCCGTCGGAGCCTAGCACCGTTAGCCTAGCTTACCCCGCCGTTGGCTCCATCACTTCCATCTACACTAATGGCCAATTTTCAAGTGAGATCATACTCTTTCTTCCCATGGAGGAGGAACCCATCCTAGTCTACTCCCCAACCATTGAGATCCCAAGTGCTTTGATTGACCAACCCATTAGCAACCTTGGCCCAATTATCTTAGAGGAGGATGACTCACCATTGGAGGACCTTGAGAACATGGAGTACCCCTACCTAGGTGACCCTTACCATGATCCCTTTAACCCCTTCCTAAGGGAGCCTAGATCTCCATGTAACCCACTCCCCCTATTTACCACCCACCTCACCCTACCCATATCGCCCATGTTGACCCAAACTCCTCCCTTCCTAGAATCGGGTTACACCATGAGAGCATTGTTGGCCCAGACTAGATGGCAGACAAGAAGGGGGGTTGAATTGTCCCCTTGACCTAGATGGCGGATTTAAAAAACTCTCTTAACTGAACACGATGGAATTAAAACAAACCACTTGATTAGCCTGAACAAACATGAGATTTAAAAGATTCACTCGATCTTTCCGATCTCACTCGTAATAACTATGCAACCCTTAGATAAAAATATGCCCAACACGGATAACAGAAGTAGCAGTGTGCAGTGGTGTAGTGAGTAAAAATCTATTAAATTAACCTGTGAATGGAGATAGAAGAAAGGGACAAACACACAGGCATTCACACGAGACACAAGGATTTTTAGGTGGTTCGGGACCACGACGGGCTCCCTACGTCCACCCCTCACCCAACCGGGTGAGGCTTCACTACACGCTACTTTCGTAGCAACACGGGGATGAACCCGAACCACACACACACACGCTGCTTCCGCAGCAATATCCACACACGGGGAAAATCCCCAACACGCTGCTACCGCAGCACACAACCACACACAGCATCGGGGAACACGCCCCGGACACTAAATCCACACGGAGACGCAGCTCCGTCTACACATAACCAACCATGAGGAAACTTTCCCCACAGTGAAACCCAACACACGGAGACGAAGCTCCGCACACACACTTTGATATTCCGAGTTTGATAAAATAACAAGATATACAATGAATCCCCACAGAAGTATTTAGATGAAGATTGACTATGAAGCACTCATAGAAATGAACATAGACATGAATCATCAAGAGAAACAAGATCAAGAATGTCTTCTCTTAGGTTGGAGGCCGATAGAAGATGCTTCGTTGGTTCCACACGAGAGGAAGAAGAAACTCGAGGTAAATCGAGCCACCGGTGCTTTCTCCTTAAAGAACCGGTCACGGATCTGGCAATGGAGGCTTGAGAATGTATGTAGATCTTGAATCCTTGCTCTATTCAACCTCTCCTCAGCTCTGGCCACCCTTTCCCTTCTTTCCCTGCAAAAATAGATAGAGAAAATTAGAGCTTCTTATCATTTCTTCCAAATTCGTAACATATATATAGCCCCATGATAGAATGATGAAAAGACCATATTGCCCTTGCAAAACCCTAACAAAACCACCCTAATATGTTCATTAGTAACCCAAGGGCATTAGGGTAAATTTTCATCCCAATCGGAGGTCATTAGACTAGGTTTCGGTGACTTACGGAAATCCCGCACGGAGCTGCGAATGAGGGGGGGTCGACCCACTTAGGAGGGGGGTCGACCCACCTGCCAGACAGAATGCTGTCTGGCAGGTTTGTTACAGGGGTGTCGACCCACTTGTGAGGGGGGGGGTCGACCCACTTTCAGCCAGAAGCCCTTTTAAGCCTTTTCTTGCCCAAGGGTCGACCCATTGAGTGGGGGGGGGGGTCGACCCATTTGCCATGAAACCTCATGAAATGATATTTTAAAGCATTCCCAATGATCTAAAAGTGCAATCCATTGAACCCAATCATGAATTGAATTAAACGGTAAATTCTTACCATGTCTCCATAGGTTTCTGGACATAAATAAACCTGCATCTTTAGATAATCAAATTCATGTTATGCTTTGATCCATGCAAATGAAGAATCGAACTTGAATGCATTATCCACACAATACCACCTCTTCAATGCATTTCAACAGTTGTGATTTTTCTATCAACCTTGTCTTTCATCACTGGACATGTTCTTATAGCCAAGGCTTCCAAGACTATGAAACACTAATGAACGTGCATCAACATGAATCATTTGATTTAGAGCCAATTGCATATGGAGCCTTTACTTACAACTAAAATTCATTTATTCCATTGAAAACTCAGTCAGATGAAATGAATACTCATCATACCAAAGTTCCTTGAACCTGGATCTTTATAAAATAAAATTGCAACCATATACAAAAAGTGATTCAGCACTTTCAAGCATTTAAACTCAAGCTCTCTTTTCAAAAATAGATCCATCCATGGAAAGGGCATTTCCAATGCAATCCATAAATTGTGGGCACTTGTATAATTAGTCAATCATGTCAATCTTCAAGCAATACAAGTGAGATGCACAATAGCAAGTTCATGGTCAAGAAATACCAAGAGTTATACAAATCAAATTAAGCTCATTGAGAACCATCTATCCTTTTATGAAGAGACTAGAAACCTCATTCATGTTCTTAAGCTCTTCAACCTCTCACAAACATATTGAGTGGTGCGCATTATCGTTCATTTAAAACCGACATGAAAACCATTTCCAAGCTCAAAAACATAGCACATATGAGTTCCATATTTAGTCCAGGAATGTTAGGGTTAGTCCAAGATATTCAAATTCAACACAAGGACTTCCAAGTTCAATTCAAGACAATTAAGTTCAGTCTAGAACAAACTGAACCTTCACAATATAAAGCACACAGTCAAGCATTTATATGAATTCATTAAAGACCCCATGAGCAGATTAAGTTCCAAGTTCAGTCCCAGATTTCCAGAACCATGCAGTTCGGTTTGTCAGTTCATTAAGAACACCAACATAATGTTTCCATGAAGACACCAATACAAACATCAACATCAAAGATGTGTGCATGAAGGATCATTGTGTTTGAACCACCTGCAAAATAAGATATCATAGTGTTAGCTTGTTTTATCATCAGGATGCCATAAAACATAAACAATCAAGATTTCCACTTTGAAGTAAACACAAAACACACGATATATTAGAATCATCAAAACCATTGTCAAAGACAACGAGGGGACGCACAGAACCCAACAATCTCCCCCTTTTTGATGATGACAATATATTGTGACAATTTAAAGTTCTCTCCCCCTTTGTCATTAGCAAAAAAATGGGGGACGTAGGGAATAGATATGAAGATTCAAAAAGTAGAGCACGAACCCAGCAATACACCTACCATGAGAGGAAGGTGTGTAAACTAAGAACCAATCAAAAGTTTTGAATTTGATGTGCAATCAGGAGATGTGTGAAATAATTACAAAGGCTCAATTTTTGTAAATTTTTGTTATATGTTTAACAAAATATGCACAAGTGGCATAAGGTAACTATATGCAAAATCTGAAAATTGAGTTATGCACAGAGTGTATTGTGCTAGAAAAGCACATTATTCTCCCCCAATTGTCAAGAGCAAAAACCAACCGACAATGGGTTATTGAACCTATTATATACAAATATAGCCTAAAGATGCATGTAAATGAAATGAAGATGTTATGAACAGACAGATCAAGCATTCAGGCATTCAAGCATGCATAGTTAAGTTTAGACTCATGCAAGTCCCTTCGGGATGGGTGTAAGGATAATGCAATCGATTATAGAACATGATGTGCATGTACAATACTAAGAAGGTCGTGCTTACATAAATAAGTACTGCATAAACCATGATAAGCGACAGATTCATGAGGAACATTCAAACAATCAAACCCAAGGTGCAAATGTGAAGATTGAGCAATGAAGTTCAAGTCAATATGGGAAATCAGATTTTCTAAAGAACACTACAAAGTACTTATCATCCATACACTTTCAACACAGTGCTTGACTATTGGTAGCTACGTATGACCCCAAATTTTTTCTTTAAAGTACTATAAATGACGTAACTAACCTTTTGACGCGAGTCATGCCCTTTGTTTCAGGGGCAATTCCCGGTTACTCAGTTTCGTCACTTTTTATGATGTGGATGAGACACTTTTCGACGCGAGTTGTATCCTTTGTCTCAGGGACACTTCCCGGCTACTCGGTGGCAAATCACACTTATTTTCATATGGAATAGTTTCTCCTTTCGGCACGAGTTTCCTCCTTTGTTTCAGGGGGGATTCCCGACTACTCGGATCCACGTTCCACTTATACGACTTTTTGGTGGGGTAAACAGCTTTTTCCTCACGAGATATGTGATTTCCATGTATAGAATCAATAGTCCTCTAAAGTGTATAGTAGAAAATAGTAATCCTTATTAAATTGAATTATTGTCTCAAAAAGATGCATTTTGTGTGGGTGGTTGTATTGAATGAAGAAGATGAATTAGTCTTATCACAGTAATGTCTCCCCCTAAATGTATGCACGGTTATAAAAATTCTCCCCCTTAATATGTGCCATGTAACAAACATGTCTAAATCAATGCAATTTCATTTAGCAATGGATGAGTCATAGAAGAAGTCAAAAAAAGATGGGTATAAAGTATATACATGCATTCAACCAAGGATCTTTCAATGTTTTCAAGCAAATGATTATTGGTACTTGGCGGAGTACATTGGTCCGAAGACCACCATCACGCATGAGAAAAGCTTCCAGTTGGACATAATCCAACCTTCCACTATCGCCATTGATATACCAAATAATCATGACATTCAAGCACATAAGTATGCAATGATATGCATGTGTATGCATATAACTTGAAAGGATGATTGAAAAAATTATTCCTATTCACAAGTGTGCAAAGATGTGTATGATATGTGCAATGAGTATCATGAAGCTTAGTATGTGTTCTATGTATGCACATGCGAGTTATTATTTGTAAAAAGTAAGTAAGAGTATGAAGGACTCTATGCACAATGTAAAGCGTTCAAAACTAACTTGTTATTTGAAAAATATGTAGAAAAGAGTGTTCAACTCATCTAGGCATGAAGCTCACAAGATCTCATGATTTAAGAAGTTGAGAAAATCAATGACGCAGAAATGCATCTTTTCAATTTCAAGATTTTTCTTCAAACTCACATTTCACTTTTTCAGAGTTTTTCAAAAAGACCTTAGCAAGATTAATATCAAAACCAAGGATTTGACTTCCATTCAGAAATATGGAAAATAGCAAGCATGAACTGTCATTCTTAAGGTGAAGTTGTAATTAGAAGCACGATGTATTTCACAAAATTCAACCTCTTACCTGAGTTGAATAATTCAAAAAATAGCAAATGTACCAAATTCATTATCAGAAGAGCTCATTATTTCTCTTGCCTTGAAGGGTTTTTATTTGTCATCTAGTTCTTCCTCCTCAAGGCACCCCTGCAAGACAGATTCTCATTTTGGAGTTTTGGGTACCCAAGCCATCTTGGGTCCCGAGGGGTTAGTGTTAACATGAACAGATGGATTCTTGTATCTCCTAGCAAACCAATCATCATCATTTCTCATGGTGGAACAATCATCAATTGAATGACCATTCTCACCACAATAATAGCAATTAGAAGATTTTCCTTTTAAAAATCAATTGTCATCATTTTTCATTACATGACAGTCATTCATCACATGTCCATTTTGACCACAGTAATGACAGGAAAAATTCTTTCTGAGAGACTATTCATCATCACTTTTCTTAATGAAGCAATTTTTAAAAACATGTCCATGCAATCCACAGTAATAGCAATGAGCATTGAAGGTTTTCTTCATTGGTTTATCAAGATTGTTAGGCTTATCAACAATTTTCAATTGTGACTTCAATGCTTCATTATCATCAAATTCCATCAAGGAACAATCATACATGTCATGTCCATATTGTCCACAATAATAGCATGAAACATTTTTTCTTTTTCTTGAAGCATGATTGTGTTTATTATATGAGGGTTCTGCTTACATACAAGAACAATCAACATCCTTTTTTTGTTTTTCATTTTGCTTATCACACAACAACATGGATTCATTCAAATTTTTGATCTCTTCTTCCAATGTTAAAATGTGCATTTCAAGATCAGCAATCTCTTTTTCGCATGAGGTGACTTTTTCATTCAAAATGACATTGATAGTTTTATGACTTTCAATGTCTTGTTCCATAGCATGAGCATTTTCAAAGTCATCAGCAACAAATACACTTTTTCCTTTTTCAAGATTTTTCAATCTACTCTCAAGCAATGAAATTTGAATCAACAAAGCACTATTTTCATTTTGGAGTTTTTCAAATAAATTTTTGTTCATAGAAGTGTGTTCAAGTTCATTCATTTGAAGACTCGCATTTTGACCAACCATTCTACCCATTATTTCATTGTTTTCAAATTTGTCATTCAAATTCCTGAAACTTTCTATTTCCTTCCTAAGTTCCTCCAGTTCATTTGTCTTGTCAACATTCAGATTTACTTTTCCTTTTTTCAAAAGGACTTTTTCAGACAGAGAGTTGTTCAATATTTTCAGCTTCTCATTATCTTTCTCAATGAGTTGAAATTCTGAAATTTTATCCTGTAGAGATTTGTTTTCAGATTTCAGATTTGCAATCGTTTCTTTGAGTTCTTCTTCAACAAGCATGTGAGATTCAATTGATTTTTCATGCTCAATGCATTTTTCACATGCAGAATTATCAACACACGAGCTTTCAATTTTCTTTTTGAGTTTTCGATTTTCAGATTTTATTGTTTTATGTCTTTCAAGCAACTCATCATAGGCATCCATTAATTCTTCAAAACTTAATTCATCATCAGAATTTGAGTCAGAAGATACCTCCTTGGATTCTAGGCCTGAATGATCATCCTTACTATTAGCCATCATGCAAGCATCTTCTAGCCCTCCTTCATGAACCTTGATCAGTTGATCCATGATTTCTTTGATCGAGCTACAATCAAGAACAAACGGAAATTTGTTAGAGTCAATTGCAGCTTTAAGAGCATTCAAAACAAAAAGATTATCAGAATTCATTTTCCTATGTTCATCAGTCCACCTTAGTTCATTTTTGGGTAAGACATGTGGACCATGAGAGATTAATTTCATGAGTTTTGGATCAATACCAGAAATCCAAATAGTAAATTTTCCAATCCAAGATATATAATTAAAACCATCAAAGACAGGAACAGAGTTCAGATTAGCCATCATAAAAAGATCGTTTCTCCTAGACCGTGAGGTCCGCTGAATAAAAATCAGAGACTGGGCTCTGATACCAATTGTTGGCCCAGACTAGATGGCGGACAAGAAGGGGGGTTGAATTGTCCCCTTGACCTAGATGGCGGATTTAAAAAACTCTCTTAACTGAACACGATGGAATTAAAACAAACCACTTGATTAGCCTGAACAAACATGAGATTTAAAAGATTCACTCGATCTTTCCGATCTCACTCGTAATAACTATGCAACCCTTAGATAAAAATATGCCCAACACGGATAACAGAAGTAGCAGTGTGCAGTGGTGTAGTGAGTAAAAATCTATTAAATTAACCTGTGAATGGAGATAGAAGAAAGGGACAAACACACAGGCATTCACACGAGACACAAGGATTTTTAGGTGGTTCGGGACCACGACGGGCTCCCTACGTCCACCCCTCACCCAACCGGGTGAGGCTTCACTACACGCTACTTTCGTAGCAACACGGGGATGAACCCCAATCACACACACACACGTTGCTTCTGCAGCAATATCCACACACGGGGAAAATCCCCAACACGCTGCTACCGCAGCACACAACCACACACAGAATCGGGGAACACGCCCCGGACACTAAATCCACACGGAGACGCAGCTCCGTCTACACATAACCAACCATGAGGAAACTTTCCCCACAGTGAAACCCAACACACGGAGACGAAGCTCCGCACACACACTTTGATATTCTGAGTTTGATAAAATAACAAGATATACAATGAATCCCCACAGAAGTATTTAGATGAAGATTGACTATGAAGCACTCATAGAAATGAACATAGACATGAATCATCAAGAGAAACAAGATCAAGAATGTCTTCTCTTAGGTTGAAGGCCGATAGAAGATGCTTCATTGGTTCCACACGAGAGGAAGAAGAAACTCGAGGTAAATCGAGCCACCGGTGCTTTCTCCTTAAAGAACTGGTCACGGATCTGGCATTGGAGGCTTGAGAATAGATGTAGATCTTGAATCCTTGCTCTATTCAACCTCTCCTCAGCTCTGGCCGCCCTTTCCCTTCTTTCCCTGCAAAAATAGATAGAGAAAATTAGAGCTTCTTATCATTTCTTCCAAATTCGCAACATATATATAGCCCCATGATAGAATGATGAAAAGACCATATTTCCCTTGCAAAACCCTAACAAAACCACCCTAATATGTTCATTAGTAACCCAAGGGCATTAGGGTAAATTTTCATCCCAATCGGAGGTCATTAGACTAGGTTTCGGTGACTTACGGAAATCCCGCACGGAGCTACGAATGAGGGGGGGTCGACCCACTTAGGAGGGGGGTCGACCCACCTGCCAGATAGAATGCTGTCTGGCAGGTTTGTTACAGGGGGGTCGACCCACTTGTGAGGGGGGGTCGACCCACTTTCAGCCAGAAGCCCTTTTAAGCCTTTTCTTGCCCAAGGGTCGACCCATTGAGTGGGGGGGGGTCGACCCATTTGCCATGAAACCTCATGAAATGATATTTTAAAGCATTCCCAATGATCTAAAAGTGCAATCCATTGAACCCAATCATGAATTGAATTAAACGGTAAATTCTTACCATGTCTCCATAGGTTTCTGGACATAAATAAACCTGCATCTTTAGAAAATCAAATTCATGTTATGCTTTGATCCATGCAAATGAAGAATCGAACTTGAATGCATTATCCACACAATACCACCTCTTCAATGCATTTCAACACTTGTGATTTTTCTATCAACCTTGTCTTTCATCACTGGACATGTTCTTATAGCCAAGGCTTCCAAGACTATGAAACACTAATGAACGTGCATCAACATGAATCATTTGATTTAGAGCCAATTGCATATGGAGCCTTTACTTACAACTAAAATTCATTTATTCCATTGAAAACTCAGTCAGATGAAATGAATACTCATCATACCAAAGTTCCTTGAACCTGGATCTTTATAAAATAAAATTGCAACCATATACAAAAAGTGATTCAGCACTTTCAAGCATTTAAACTCAAGCTCTCTTTTCAAAAATAGATCCATCCATGGAAAGGGCATTTCCAATGCAATCCATAAATTGTGGGCACTTGTATAATTAGTCAATCATGTCAATCTTCAAGCAATACAAGTGAGATGCACAATAGCAAGTTCATGGTCAAGAAATACCAAGAGTTATACAAATCAAATTAAGCTCATTGAGAACCATCTATCCTTTTATGAAGAGACTAGAAACCTCATTCATGTTCTTAAGCTCTTCAACCTCTCACAAACATATTGAGTGGTGCGCATTATCATTCATTTAAAATCGACATGAAAACCATTTCCAAGCTCAAAAACATAGCATATATGAGTTCCATATTTAGTCCAGGAATGTTAGGGTTAGTCCAAGATATTCAAATTCAACACAAGGACTTCCAAGTTCAGTTCAAGACAATTAAGTTCAGTCTAGAACAAACTGAACCTTCACAATATAAAGCACACAGTCAAGCATTTATATGAATTCATTAAAGACCCCATGAGCAGATTAAGTTCCAAGTTCAGTCCCAGATTTCCAGAACCATGCAGTTCGGTTTGTCAGTTCATTAAGAACACCAACATAATGTTTCCATGAAGACACCAATACAAACATCAACATCAAGGAGGTGTGCATGAAGGATCATTGTGTTTGATCCACCTGTAAAACAAGATATCATAGTGTTAGCTTGTTTTATCATCAGGATGCCATAAAACATAAACAATCAAGATTTCCACTTTGAAGTAAACACAAAACACACGATATATTGGAATCATCAAAACCATTGTCAAAGACAACGAGGGGACGCACAGAACCCAACAAGCATTGACCTTAGGCAACGAACACCTTGGGATTGATGAAATGCCCCACCCCATAACCACCTTCCTAGATCCCTTCGACCCATTCACATGGAAGTTCAAAAGTCATCCCACATCTATGCACATGGAAGTCACCTTTGGGATAAATATGCATGAGTCTAGGCTTACCACACCATTTGACATGATTCATAAGTCGGGTACATTCATTCACATCACCCACATGTCAAGTATGAAGCATAAGTGGACCGTATTCGGATGTATTGGCCCACCTTCATTCATCATGAGTCTTAAGCATGAGAGGAGCATACATGGATGTCCGGGTCCCCCGACATTTGTCACACCCATGCATAAAAGGTTAATCTATGGATGTCCCGGCCCTCCTAAGTCTGTCACAGTCTTCATAGAATCAAAGTGTGATCGGTCTACATTTGGCTGCCCAAGTCCACCTTTGCACACCATACTTTTCACACCAACATCACATCATAGTGCATGGCATACACATTCTCGCAAGCATATAGGAAAGAGCAATGAGACTTACAAAAGGCGGGCAGATGCTCATCGGCGCCACTGCGAGTTCCAAGTGGGAGACTTGGTGATGGTGAGGACGGAGCGGCTCCTTCCGGGACCTGCCTCCAAGTTGAGGGCACGGGGTTCGGGACCCTTTCGAGTTCTGAGATGACTTGGCAGTAATGCTTATGAGCTAGACCGACCTGAGGGTTTTGGGGTACACCCTACTTTCAATGTGGCGGACCTGGTACCCTACAAGGGCCCCGCGGTGGAACCCAGTGAGGAGCTCGAGCCTTTACCCCCCCTTGAGGGAGACACTCCCGGTGGGACTCCACTTCATAGCTTGAGAGATCGACGAGAGCAGGTAGAGGCAATACTGGATGAGCAGAGTATCATTACTAGGCACAAGGTGTATCAGCGCTACCTGGTTAGGTGGAAGAACCGTTCCCCGACAGAGGATACTTGGGTGAGTCGGGAGGACCTGCTGCGATTGGACCCCGACATTTTGGAGCGGTACTACAGCCAGACAGACCCCTACTCGACAGGGTCGACTTCTCCCCACCCCGGGGGATTTGATGAGGACATCTCACGACACTCCCTCTGGCTCGGGTCGCCTGCACATTCTTGATATAGACCGACTATGATCTACACATGTTAGCTTCAGTCTCATCATCTATATTTTCATTTTATTGGGTCCTATCTTATGTATTTTCCTTTGTTGAGTCATGTTGTTCTAGTCCATTTCTCTTGTTATGCTTAATTGGGCCTTAGTACCTTAGTTTTGGGCCTAATAGATTGAGTCTAGGACATGCTGAGTCTTTTGTCTTATTATCTAGGTTATTTTGGTCATGTAAAGAGTGGTTGCCTATAAATAGGCCCCTCTCCCACACATGTACACACCTTTGATGCATTAGTACATGAAACAAAATCCTCCATCCACTTCTCTCCAAAGAATTCCCCTTTCCCCCCCCTCTCTCTCTCTCCCAAGGGGAAGAGTTCGCCCCCCTCTCTCTCTCCTCACTTCCCACCCACTTTCTCTCTCTCTTCCCCTCCCCAATAACTCCTCCCAAGTCCCCACACCACTCCCATAACTCCACCCCAGCCCCAAGGTATCCTACACCAATCAAAACCCCACCCTCCAACCACCACCTACCCCATCCACTTCCCAAAGCACCTCCCCACCCTCCCAAGGCTAAAGGGACTTCCCCCAAGGACCCAAATTCGAATTTCCCTCCCCTTGGGCTGTGCCCTTTCATATCCCCCAACCCCAAGCTCCCAAGTTCACCCCCCACCTCCCCTTGGTCAAGCCAAGTTCACCCCCCCCTCTCCCTTGCTCTCCCCTTGCCCACCAAGAGCTCCACCTTCCCTCCACTCATCTCACAGCCATCTCCAGCCATTTCACCCCCCAACCTTCATTCCCCTGCAACTCTCACAACCCCTAAACACCCCACATCCCCCCTCCATAGCCATTAGACACACCTCCCACCTCTTACTCTCTTGGCCATCCCCTTCCCCACACCCTCTTCCTCTCCTCATTCTATCTATGTTTCAGGCAGCAGAGTGGCAGCAACTTGCAGAGGCAGCCACGACCGTCTCTCAAAGATTCAGGTGGCAAGGCCTATATTTCTGTAATCATCTGCGAGGTAGCTTTCCAACGGTGGTGGTCTCGCATCCATCCGAGTCCGGAGCTGTTCGTATTCAAGGATCTCGTCCAACTGCGCATTCTGTCCCCGTCTGAAGACCTGAAGCTGAAAGCAGAAGCTGCCAAAGCCAGCTCGTGAAGGATCTGAGTGCCATTTTTGGAGGGCAGAAACTACGTCCAGTTAGCTTTCATCTCCAAGAAGAAGGACCTCATTCGGCCACCGGAGCTATCAGTTACCATTTTCTTCGCCGGAGTGTGCAGTCTTCCACCTGTGGGTCCAGGTTCGACCAGTCCCCACTTCTCCGGTCACCACTCTCTTCTCCGACCTCGGATTGTGGCCCCGTCAACTTCTGCTCAAAGATACTCCGACCACGATTGCGCCACCTCCAGTTTCGTTCCATTTGGAGCTCGGGAGCATCGGCAGTGCCTTATGTAACCTACTGCATCAGTTCTGCATCAGTCAGTGGCAGAGTGTTGCTGTCCTGCTCCAGTCGCCGATCCGATCAACCCCGCGTTCCAGAGCTTCTGCAAAAATTCAGACATCATCCCCTGTCAGTTGAAAAACTTTTGGCACCAGTTTCATCAAGTTTGGAGTTATGTGGAGTCCGTGGAAGCGTCGTCATCGACACCCTGTCCAGCGAGCCTGAAGCTTGGCAGAACCGGCGGAGTTCGGAAAGTCGGTCGTCTTTGCTTAATTCCCCCACCCCGCTTGGCCGGCTGAAGGCCCCTCCCTGCGTGGAGGTAGTTTTGGTTGTACTAAGCTTAATCCCTACCCCAAGATCACCCCTCCTGCGAGAGGTGTAGTGTTGTACTTCTTTCACTTTCAGGTCAAGCGACACCGCCGCGGCGATCGGGTATATACCCTCGCCTCCCGGCGCGCCCTCGTCTCCGAGCGGGATCGGTGTTTTCACACCGATCAGGTGAGCCTCTAATACTACCCTTGATTGCCTTATTTCTGCGAGTTTAGTATTGCTTTGAATGCCCGTCGGACGGTGAGAAGAGAGCCCGTACTCGTATGCTACTTTGAAGGTGTCCACCACGGACTGGGAGAGAGTGCCACCCGAACCCCGCCCTGCGGGCCAGCCGCCCACTAAGTTGGGAATCCTAGGCCCTTTGAGGTCAGCCTAAGCCAACTAAGTCAATTAGAATCATTGGGTCTCACCCCGGACCCTTGCCATCATCCCCCGGCCCCGCCGGGTGATCGCGTGTGCCGTGAGAGTAAGACGCTATTGTGAGAATCATTGGAGTGCTTGTATGCTTGCGGGTCTAGGTCCTAGGTTGCTCATTTCATGCTTAGTCAACTTAGGGCTGTTTCACATCAGGTGTGGAGGGGCGCGATGCCCAAAAAGGGAGGTCCGGAGGTTTCGGAGGAGTGAAGTAGAAAAGGGCGCGATGCCCTAGAAGATCAAGAGATTCCAGAGGGATGGAGTGAGAAGGGACACGAGGCCCTGGGAGAATCAGTGAGAAGCCTAGAGGACCCAGACATGAGGGTGTATAGGGACGCGATGCCCAGAGAGAGAGAGGACGAGAGAGAAATTCGGAGGGCCCGGATGCAAGAGTTGGGAGTGGGCGTGATGCCCTAAGAGAAGATTGGAGGGGGCGCGATGCCTGCCAAGCAGAGAAAAATCCGGAGGATCCGGATATGAGAGGTGGGAAGGGGCGCGATGCCTTGAGAGAAGATTGGAGGGGGCGCGATGCCCGGGAAGTGTGAGGGGACCCAGAGATCTCAAGGATAGAGATGAATGAGAAGAAAGATGCGGAAGATCCGGAGGTTCCGGAAGGTGGGGCAGATACAGGTTCGAAAACTCAGGAAAGAAGAAATGCAAATGCATGAGAATGCAATGCAATGGATACGACAGATGCATGGAATGCATGAAATGCAAAGAATGCATGGAATGAGAAGATGAGATCCTCCTCTTCACCCATGGAGTGTCCCAATCAGAAGTTGAATATAAGGTGGATAGGGTAGCGGAAGGCCCCCTAGAAGAAGAATACCCGCCCCTCCATGGCGGTGAGAGTGTGTAGCCCATCGGCCTAAGGGATAAAATCAAAGCCCATGACGAAGCTTCAATAATAAATGCTAACTCCCTTGGAGGGCGAAGAGCAATAATGTGAGGGAGTTGACAAGTTAGAATGGGAAGCATTGTGTTGCCCATGGATTGTAGCGTATAAAGAGTGTTAGAGAAAATGGGCATTCGCCCCTCAAAGCCCATGACGAAGCTTCAATAATAAATGCTAACTCCCTTGGAGGGCGAAGAGCAATAATGTGAGGGAGTTGACAAGTTAGAATGGGAAGCATCGTGTTGCCCATGGATTGTAGCGTATAAAGAGTGTTAGAGAAAATGGGCATTCGCCCCTTGTACGGAAGAATGAGTTTGAGATTGGAAAGTTGAAACAAGGGGTGCCCTACCCGGCCCTTGGGCATGGACTTACACAGCATCAAAGCTTGACATTTTCTTCTAGTGAGCAGCGGCGGGGACTTGGCCTCTTCAACCATGCTCGACACAAAAACATGGATTGGCATCCGGCAAATAAACTCTTGCATCTTGAATAACATAGCCGCGGCCAAATCCTTCTTGCCCGGCTCTCGATCATCTTTGGCACAAGTACTTGTAGGAACACACTCACTCCGAGTGGTAAAAGGAGGTGTGGCGGAGGCGGAAGGCTTCGTGGATGGTGGAGGTGTAATGGAAAGTGTTGGAGGAAAGGTTAATGGAGGTTCAAACACGTCAAGCTTCTCCCTTTGCTCAGAAGCGGACGGGGTTGGCTCGAGTGCAAAAAGGGGTGGACCTTGCTCAGGATTAGCCACGGGTTTGGGTAAAGGGGTAGGTGGAGGGATAGGCAAAGTTGGTTTTGCTGTTAAAGGTATTGCGGCGGGCCGAGGTGGTGGCAATGGAAGGTTTATTAGAGGAGGTTTAGTGGTGGGCTCGGCGGAGGCCGGTGGAGTGGAGGCGGATGGTATAATGGAAGGTTCAGCGGAGGCCGGTGTTGTGGAGGATAATGGCATGGTGCTTAAAGGAGGTATAATGGAAGGTGTAAAAGAAGGAGGTTTGGTGCGTAGGAAATGCTGGATGGGGCGAGAGGTGTTAGGGATAGGAGAAGACTCATGATGCGCCAGCGTAGGTGATTGGAGTATCGGCCCATCGTCGTAACACCAATGAGTCTCAAAAATGGGGGTTGGATCGGGGATGGTGGCATCATCCTGAGTAGGGGGTTCATCTGGTGGTAGTGGAGGGAGAGGAAAGCAAAGGAAATTCGGAATGGGTGCCTTCGAAACTTCATCATCACGTGCCGTCTTTAATCCTTCGTTATTAGACTCAAGTGGACGCTGTGGCGGAGGCGTGATAATGGATGGTGGTGGTGGAATAGTATGATGCGTATGCGGAGGTGGAGGCGGAGGGCCATATTGATGAACGGAGTGGATAGATGGAGGGCGAAAGGCGTCCACTTGATCGTTGAAACCTACCAGCTCTTGCTCACTTGCGTTGATGTCATAATCGTCTCTCCTCTCCTTCCAATATTTCTCCATTTTAGTGATGTTGTTCAGGACGATGTGAAGAGGATTGACTGGAGGAGGAGGAGGAGGAGGAGGAGCGGGCCGTGGACTCATAACCCTATGGCATGTATGGGGTGAGATGATCTATGGCATGTAAGATTTGGGAGACCTTCTCGTCATCGGGAGGAGACGGTCCTGAGGGAGTAGTAGCTCACGATTGAGGCGAGGGACCATGAGATTGAAAATTGTCCGTAGGTCGGGCAAGACTATAAGAATGAGGACGTGGTCCCTTGAAAGAATAGTGGTGAAAATCATGATGAACATGTTAAAATTGAGGAGTGTAGGATGTGCTAGGTTGTGCATCCTCATGATTATAATTGGCATTTAACATGTTGGTTTGATTATCAAAGCGAAACATCATGCAAATCAACAATATTGAACTCAAACAGTTTGCAAAGATATCAACCAAATGAGATGTTTACACTTGATTTTATTTGTTCCTTGATGTGAATTAAGTATTTTATCAAAATTGATATGATCCACTCAAGGTAATGAACCTAGTTTTAAATGTGATTTTTTTCAATGCCAACTAGGTTAATTCTCACCACATATAGGCCAACTAAACCCGATGACTTCAAAAGGTACAACCTGCCTGGCGTCCGTGAGAGAATCCACGGGTACGGGGACTTATGGAGGCCTTGGTTTAGAAATTCTTGGTCCAATGAGTGTTGACACCCATTTTTAGCCCGCAAGTTACGTCATTTCTCTTATTCATCATTTTTGATGTCCCGAATTATCCATTGTTTTGGAACCTTCCTTGGACGGATCTCGAGCCCATTTTGTTGTCCCCTAGCCTTTGAACTTCGGAGATTATGATTTCTTAGAGCCCTGGAGCTTATCTTATCAACTTTCGGCCCGCCAAGTTGACTTGCGACCCATTTTGGTCGACTTTCCTTCAAGCATTCGGCTCCTTTCATTGTGCAATCTTAAAAATGGCCCTTTTTCATCCCCTTCTGTTCCTCTATTCATTAAGTGCCCTTCACCAAAGTTGTTCATCTTTTAAAGCTCTACAATTTCTTCTTCTACGTCATTGGCCAGTTCTCCACCGATTTCAAGTTATTTATATTTTTTTGACAGGCTGCGCTGTTCACCTACGTCCCAGAATTTTTGCTCTCTATTCTTGACCCATTTTCTCCCCCTTCCACCATTTTTGAGATATGATCCGATTTCCAAAGTCGTGCAAAGTCTACCCAAAAAGTTTCCTCCAGCATCCTAGCGGTCATTCTCTAGATCGCTAGGGAACAAAAAATGGTCATTCACTAGACCGTTTTTCAGAAACTTGTCCGAAATCATCCCGTTTCACCCCTAGAGCCTTGCAGTCACCCCCTAGACCGTTTGCCATCCCCTGGCGGCCATGCGATAGACCACTAGGCCAACCCAAGAGTCCAGCCTGCGCTGGACTCTATCTCAAAATCTGTCCGTCGTGCCTATCTTCAAGCCCCCGTATCTTATAGAATACAACTCCGAATTGACCCCTATTTATTTCTATCTCTTTCCCTTTGTATTATCTCGAGTTTGATCTTTAGAACTCAAATTTTCATTGGATATATCTCTCAGAATCATTGTCAAAAGTTCAGGATTTATGTGTCCTAGTACAAGTCAAACTCCTATTTTCTGTGCGATGGGCCTATCTTGCGGCGAGAATATCTTCTAGAATCCTCCTCCAAATTGAGTCCCGCTTGTTCTTATCTCTTGTACTTAGTATTATCTCGAGTTTGATCCATAGAACTCGATTTATCTTGGACTATATCTCTGGGAATCATGAGAGGAAGAGAAGGATTTCTTGCAAACTCTATATAAACTGCCCAGTTCACAGTGGCGAAGGGGGGCTCTTTTTGGACGTGGGGCAAAGCCATGCTGCACCATCTACTCACAACTTCGACCCCATATTGAAGATGGAAGTATTAGCTTTCCATTCCATCCTTTTGGGCTTGATTTCATGGTCTATTCTCTTAGTTCTCCTCCTCTCAAAATCATAAATCATCACAGTTTTCTGCACTTTCTGCTACACTCGTATTTTTGCACGTTTTGCATCATCGTTTTCTCTCTATTCTCTCCATCAAATTTCATGATTTAAAATCCTATGCATGCATAACACATACACCTATCTTTTTCACCCTTCCACAGGGGTTAAAAACCTCCCCCAGGTGCGTTCTCCCTCAATTTCTACCCCTATTTTATCACTACGGGATTGATACTACATTTCATGATCTAATGGGTTTTATCTTGTGGTTTGGCTTTGTTTTTTAGGAGAGCATGGTATGAACGTGAGGCCCTCTTCTTCTAGCTGACTGAAAGATGAGGAGGTTTGAATCCACATTGCTCCCACACCCCGTTGTCAAGCGCGATCAACTCTTCAAGTTCCAAGGTACACGGCGCCATCCCTTGATCTCTTCATCCTTTCGGCGTTGTTGGAACCTTGGTGGTGATCACGGTATGTCTTTCTCATCCTTTCATTCCTCTTTTCTTTGACTCACATGTTTATGCATGTATTAGTTTAAAGGGGCAGGATAGAACTATTAAACTATCTACAAATTTTTTTGGCGATCACGGTGGGACACCAATGCCCATCACGCTTATTTTCATGCTCTTTTGTATGTTGGGTGTGTGCATGTTCATGTTTGGGTAGTATTTCCTCCATTCTCCCATTGTTTTGGGTGTTTTAAGGCCTCTGGTGGCCTAGCGGTCTTCTGGTAGACAGCAAGGGGGAAATAAACGGTCATCTGGTGGACCGTTTACGGATTTTAGTTGTTCTGCACACATGCTCACGGGGCCCTATTCGTCGAGGCATGACTTTTGATCCCGGAGTCCGATTGCGCTGATATTTATTTCATTGGATAGCCCTTTGTATTGTCTTTCCATCCATATACTATTTGCACTATTTGGGTCACATTTGCATAGTCTAATATTGTCCAACTTTGTGAGTTTTCTGTATAAGTTCTGCAGGCAGGCTCAAGGACAGATTCACAGGTACGACTTTGATTGATGATTTGACTATCTTCCCGATGTCTGATTGCACTAATTTTTGTTCCATTGTGTAGACCTTTGTATTAGCTCTCCATTCATATACTATTTGCAACATTTGAGTCACATTTGCATAGTCAAATCTTGTCATCATTTTAGCGTTTTGTGCATAAAATATGTATGTTGTCAGCACACAGGTTCACGGGGGCAACTTTCTTGAATAATTTAATTGACTTCCCGAGGTCGGATTGCTTTGTTCTTGGGCTCATTGTGTAGACCTTTGTATTGTCTTTCCATCCATATCTTATTTGTATTATTTGGGTCACGTTTGCATAGTCAAATATTGTCTCCATTTTAGCATTTTGTGCATAAAATCTGCAAGCAGGTTCAGGGGCAGACTCACAGGTACATTTTGCATTGATCATTTCTTTGCCTTCCGGGTTATGATTGTGTTGTTTCCTCATCCTGCCTTGTTGTCCTTTGTGTTATCTTCATTTTCATATATTATTTGCACTCATATCATTGTGTTTGCATACGTAAATCTTGCTTTCATTTTTCACTTTTATACTAGATTTTTTTGCATGCACTTCGGTGCACGTAGGGCCATGCATTACATATCATAGTTGCATTCCTACCTTGATAAGTGATCCTGTCACCTCCATATTCCTTGGGGTCGACTAGGTGATATTATCCGGGACCTCCATAAGTCCCCGCGAGCCGTGGATTCCCACACAGACGCCGGGCCGGTTGTACCTTTCCACCCCTTAGGCTTGCATTTTCATACATGTGAGAGAATTAACCTTAGTCAACGCAAAGTTTGAACTTTATTCTCATAGGATTCTTATCTTGAGGGAATTGTTATTAACTCAAATCATTTAAATGTCTATTAAAACTTCTAAAATATTTCCCATCATATCAACTTGTTTGACTTGGGTGAAAACTCTCACATTGCATTGTTTATGTTGTTTGGGCTTGTCCAAGCCCATTAGTGGTGTTTGTGTTGCATTCTTTCATCATCCACATGTTTTGTTGTTGTTAGGCCTATTTAGGTTAGCCCATTTTGTGTGTTCATTGTCTAGTCCCTTGGTCCGTTCTCCATTCGTCTTTGCATTAGTGGGTCAGTCTGCCCTTTTATTCTCAAGCCCATTAAGCCATTGCTTCCCCACATGTATTCTCCTTGATATCCTTGTATTAAGTCTCCATTTGCTTTCATGGAGCATTATTCCAACCCCTTGTATCATTCTTTTTCCCAACCTTCTTCCTATTCCCGCGTGGAATCCTCTTCCCACGCAGGCTCATCTTCCCGTGGTCCCTCTGATCCATCCGAGGAACAGGCTAATCTCATGGCCCACTTATCAAGCCTTGTTCGCCAAATGGACCCGGCCCAGGCCCAACGTCTTATTGCATCTCATCTTCATGGGTCTCCTTCTCTTAATGGGCCTTCTTCTCTCATTAATGGGCCTCATCATGTTAACGGGCCCCATTCTCCTAATGGGCCTTATTTTTCTAATGGGCCTCATTCTTCTTATGCTTATGCTATCGGCCCAATTAGTCCATATGCCAACGTCTCTTCCAGGCCCACACATTCTTCCACTCCCGGAATGGGCTTTTCTTCTCCTTCTCAACCCGGATCCTCTTATCCGGCCCATTATCATCTTGGTCCGAGTTCACAACCTCTTGCTCAAGTTGGCCCATATTTTTCTCAACATCTCCCTACTCCGGAGATGATTTCTCAAACCCAATGCCAACTTGATGAACTTCAACGTCAGATTGATCCCAAAACCTCCTTGAGTGTCCCGCATATATTTCAAAATCTTCGGCTCCCGCCATCTTCGCAAATTACCGCATATCGCCATTATGGTGGAGTCGGTGACTCTTATGTGCACTTAAAGGAGTTTATTTATGAGTCAGCCCAATTTTGACATGACCAATGTTTGATGGCCTATCTATTCGGTCTGTCTTTGGAAGGCCCGGCTCGGGATTGGTTCTTTTCTCTTCCGCAAGAGCAGATTGTGAATTTCCAAGTCGTGCAAGAGAAGTTCATTCAGCAATTTCATGACCAGGTTGGGCCCAAGTATTCCATGATTGATCTAGCCCACGAGAAGATGAAGCTCGATGAGGATTTCTGCACTTTTGCTGACTGTTGGTGTCACCTTGCCGTGTAAGTTTCGGGGCACATTCCGAAGCCGGAGCAAATCAAGATGCTGATATCTAACGCAACGCCCGAGTATCGCTTCATCTTGGCCCTCAACGACATCACCTCCTAACAACAACTTTATAGCCAAGCCCGCTTCATCCGCCAACAAATCCAAGATCCCCTTGACCCCGAGTCTTCTCCGCCTTCCGCATCTCCACACACCCCGCCATCTACATCTACTTCCACCTCCACATATCAACCTTCACCCTCCGCATATCAAACCTCCACATATCAAATCTCCACGAGTCATCCTTCCATGAGTCTACCTCCCGCTTCTACATACCCATACACCTCCACATGTCAACCCTCCACGAGTCAGCCGTTCGCTTATTCGTACCCTCATGTGTCTCCGCCTCCATCTCCCCCGGTCAAGGGAACACCACATCCCGAGCAGGTGGATGCCATCTATATACCCCCTCATCCCGCTCCACATATGCCTTCACCAAATCTCTCCACCACTAGCCAAGCACTCTTGCCTATGCAACCTTCACTTCCATCTCCACAACCTTCTCCACCATTACATATCCCTCGGCATCAACCTTGTCCGAAGCAGGCTCCTTGTCCTCCGTTGCCAGAGTGTTTCACCGATATCTTTCGGGTTTTGATGGACACTCACGCATTGCCGCTCTCTCCAGTTGTGCCTTGTCGACCCGCGGTCGGGGATATGCTCTAGTTCTGTGATTTCCATCGCCAGTAGGGGCATTTGGTTGAGGATTGCCCTGAGTTCCGGGAGTTTGTTTACGGCTTGGAAGATCAGAAAAGGATTGATTGGGCCGCTATTCACAAAGTCATTCTACATCTTCACAGCAAGCAACATCAACAAGAAGTGCCGCCCAGGCAGCCATCTCCGTTACTTCAAGACTAGAGGCACCCCTGTGATTCCTCGTCTAGTGCTCCACTTGCTCCGTCACCTACCCCATTACCTTCGCCATCTCCTATCCAATCTCCGCAACCTCCACAAACCCAAGCCTCTGCTCAGGCCAGTGCCTCCCCTTCTTCTCCCGCCGTCACTTCCACTACTTCTATCCCTGACGCCGCTCGACGCGTTGTGTTGACACGTCGACGGTGGGCACCACGACCTCCCTCTTCGCCCTCTCCACCTCCATGTCCACTACCCCCATCGCCTTCATCGCCATCCTCACCATCTCCATTGCCATCACCATCATCTCCATCTCCGCCACCAGTGCTTCCATCACCTCCACCATCTCCACCGCCTTTGCCATCTTCGTCACCATCGTGGCTCGAGCCTGAGCTGGCTATACCCCCACCTTCACCTCTAGCTTCACCTTTGCCCGCACTCGAGCTTGCCATCATCACAACCCCTTTGCCTCCACCTAAACACACCACTCCCGTTGAAGCCTCCACGCCATCTGAACCTATTTCTACCACCTCCACTTCTCCATCCACTTACCCCCCATGGAGCGGGTGTGCGCTACCTTCGGTGCCCCTCGGGTCTGGTCCCCAAGGAGACGATGAGCCGAGTCAGGACGATTACTTGCCGGTTGTGCATTTCAAAGTTCAGGAGTTTATCCTCCGGATGCCAATACATGTCATGGTCCCAGGCTATCTCAGGGCTAATGTGCCACTATCTCCTATGCCAGTTACTAAAAAGAGTTCCCTCGCATTGGTGCCAGTTTCCTCTCAAGCGAGGCCGGTGGCAATCTCATTGCTTGCCGGAGGTTCGATTATTGATAATGTTATTACTCCTCGCTCCGTCGCAGTTCAGATAATTGGCCAAGAGGGGTTCTCCACCTGGATTGTGCTAACTCATACGGCCGCTAAGTAGATTATGAACTCTATGTTCAAGGGGCAATTGGCCGTATCTTCTATATTCTCAAAGGACATTCTGCACACCTTATGCAATCTCTCTCAGTTTATCAGTACGCCGGCCACGTCAACGCTGTGTATTGCTCTCCCTCAGTCTCGTCCTGCTCTTTTATCAAGAGAGTTGTGTTTCAAGGCTGATCGCCGAGTGGAGTTGCCAAATCTCAGGATCCTTGTGCCGGGTTATAGGACTCCATGGTTTTTTGATGTTCATCTATCTAAGGAGTTCACTATTCAAGAATGTCCACATGGTGTTAGCACCGGGTGTCTAGGGGCAACCGCCCCGGTAAGGCTGCATATTCATAGCCTGGCCAAGATGTCTGCTAGATAGGCTCGCTATCTAAGAAGATATTGCAAGGCAAGTTGCCCAAGGATCCGAGCCCGCGCCAGGCGGGTCTATTACAAGCCAGTTTCCACTAAGAAGAGGCGGCGACGTAGGTTCAAGAGCCGCCAGTTGTGCATTCAGGGGTCTACCTCTTCCTCTCCTTCTTTTCATTCATTCTTCCTTCTACTCAGTTCCCACCCTTGGGTAGTGTACCTTCCTCCATCTGATCTTATTTCCATCATTTTCTCCTCCTTTCGTAGGTCCATGCGTCCCCATTCCTCTCCTTTTTCTCCGGATCCTCCAGATTTTCCCCCCTCTCACAATTTTAGGCCTCGGACTATGTCTTTTCATCCTGGTCTCGGGACATCTCCCAATTCTCGGTATATCCGGACTTTGCCTCTAATTCATCCCCGACCCTATCGGGTGGTTACCATTCTCTTTCCTCGACTCTGTCGGGTGATTATCATTTTTCTTCTCTGACCACGTCGGATGATTCTTCTCCCCCTCTTCCTATTCATTCCACTTCACCCTTTCAGGGTCATTCCCTTTTTCATGCAATTTTTGAGGCTTTAACCCATCTTAATCTCAACTGATCTGGTTTATTCTGTATCTGGTTCCTTGTTATCAGGGTCTCTGCACCTTAACGAAGGAGTTCTAGCCCTCATCTCTCTTCCTTTTTATCCCTCTTCGTCCAGTATGATGTCTGTTGCTCCTTTGTGTCGAGGAATCTACAACCCCTTGTTATCCTCTCATCTTTGTCCTGTCAAACAAGGAATATGAAGCTCGATGATCAAGATCGCTTCAGGATGCTACTTGCACACTATGTATTTGCAAGGTATCTTTATTTTGTGTAAGAATATGCTATCATTTCCATTATTACTTCATGGGCATTGTTATTATAATGCTATTCCTCAACATGTTTGAGTGGCTTTTAGAAATTTGCTTAGTTAAGCTCAATCAAAATGAGTTCGCTTCTGCAGCATCCTTAGGCTGGGAATAGCTCCGCGCTGGGAGTCTAGTTCATTCCCCGATCGTTGAGGGTGGCCTTTTGCATGGGTTTTCACACACTACACGGCGAGCCATAGCCGATCTCTCTGAGTAACACTGTTGCTGCTTTGGCCATACCATGGGTATGCACAAAGGTCTTTTCTTTTCTCTGCTGGGCCAAATGCAAGGGCAAGAGATGGATGGATGAGATGACCAACCTAGGCGCTCCCTAATATGAGAGAGGTCTCAAATAGGGGCAGTCTTGACTCATAAAAGTGAGCTTTCATGCTAAATCTAGCCAATAGGGGCTGTCAAAAAAAATATAAACCAATGAATCAATAGCAAAATTATGAATCAAAGGCATGGCAAGAGTGGCAGTACAGTTCCCCGTGGGATGTCATGAGCCCGGTCGCATGCGTGCCTAGTATATATGGGTCTCAAAATCAAAGATAGAAAGCCCCGGCGCAACAGACTGTATCTTTGAGGGGTAGTGCCTAGGAAGGAATTCAAGTCTTGATGTTTCTTATCCTGCATAAAGCTTCTCTCCAATTTTCTTCTGCTTTTCCCTCTTAGGCTGGGTTGAATCTCAGGTATTGCCTTAGTAGGGGCACCATTTTTTGGAGGCGGTTGGTTGTGGTAAGTCACCCTCATATGCACGCCCTGCTCAAGGGAAGTCTTCAATGAAAGGGGGGGATGACGATCCCTGGCCAGTAGTTTGAGCCCGTCTTTGGGTGCTGCGGATTGCTATGTCAAAATTTAAAAAAATTAAATATTATCAAAAGTCTAAAAAAAATTAGATATGTCAAAATTTTCAAAATCTAAAAAAAATCAAATATTGCCAAAAATCTAAAAAAAATAAATATTTTAAAATCTAAAAAAATCAAATACTTTAAAAATAAAAAAATCAAATATTGTTGAAAATCCAAAAAATAAAAAATATATCGAAAATCCAAAAATATTTATTTGGGTTTTTTACATAAATACCCTCGTAAATATTGGTTATGCCAAATATACCCTTCATATAGTCATATTATCAAAAATATCCTCTAAATACTGTAAATGATTACGGCTATACCCTTCCCGTCACTGCCGTGATGTTGACTCGAGTTTAACTATGGTTACGGTAGTAAATGACTAATCTACCCTTCGGTTTACCACCCTCGCCCATACGATGTCGTTTCCCCCTTCGTAAACCTTTCACCAGCCTCACCCACGACCTCACGGCCCCATCGGGATCGTCTGCCATCTCCGACCTGCAACGGCCTTCACGCACCGGAAGGTTCTCCCACTCCATCTCCGACCGACCTGCAACGGCCTTCACGCGACGGAAGGGTTATCCCGCTCCATCGCTGACCTGCAACGGCCTTCACGCGACGGAAGGGTTCTCACACAACGGAAGGGTTCTTCTGCTCCACTGGGTAAGTCTCCCATACTCTCTCTGAACCCTCACGGCCCCATCGGTCCCCCTCTTCGTATGGTCTCCCTCTCCTCTATCTCTGTCCCTCGACATGTAAAAAACCCTATTTTTTATCTTTTGACTGTGGATGCCATCTTCTTCTATTTCCTGGTCGACGGTTAGTTAATGTGTCCGGTAGGAACATATGCTGATGAGGATGATAATATTAGGGTTTAGGGTTTGCATTATTTATTGTCTTCGTCTGAGATTGGGCATTTTTGCGTATTTGTAGCTTCAGAATGAGACATAGCAAGTGAATGCGTAAACTCTACCCTACAGAAAATAAACTTGCTGGGATGAAGGTGATTGTGGCATGATTCCTTTGTTTGTGTATAGTTTATTTGATTTATTTATTTAGAGTAACGTTTAGTACGGTCTTCTATATGTGTAGGGGGTATTCCTATCTAGACAGCAGTGAATCAAGGTGGCCGTGCTTGTGGTCTATACCTATTAATTGAGGTTTGAATTGTATTTTTTGCTAATAGTACAAGACCTATTTACTAAGACTGTTTGCACTTACTTATGTGTTATATACAAACTTATCATCCCCTTTATTTTACTTTTGTATTCTATCTTATTTTAAGCATCGAAAGCACAGTTATGGCAGACACATTTACATTGAAACTTCACTATGGAGGGCATTTTAAGACTACCGAGGAAGAAGGAAGAATGATCCCCATAGGTTTTAGACAGAAAACCTACTCCTTTGAAAGAGATTATGCTCATTTGAGGGAGTTAAGAGTGTTAGCTTCTCAAGTCACCAAATGGGGCCATGACCAGACGATTGATTTCTATGCTTTAGTACCGAAGTCGAGTCCTAAGAAATATGTGAGAATTAGTTCAGATGAGGATGTGATTTCTCTTTTTGATAAGTATAGCCATGATTTGTGCATTGTGCTTTATGTTGCCACCCAATATATTGGCGTGCCTTTAGCTTCTTCTGATCCAAAAATGAAGATGGTAACATCTGTGACTAGAAGAAAGTCTAATGCAAAAAATGCAATGCCTTCAGAAGATGATCCAGACTGGAATCCATTAGGAGATGATAGTGAGTATGTTGAGGTTGAGCCTCCAGGCAATAATGAGGCAGAGACTCTATTTAGGGAGGGTGATATATCTGATGATGAGGTTTATACTGATGACAGTCGTGATAGTTGCTTCTCCTCAGACTCTGAGTATGACATGGAGGTGGAGGAAGGGGACAGTGAGGGTACCCTTATTGTCTGAAACATTCATGATCCAGATATGTCTTTAGGAAGTAGATTTGACAATATTAATGCATTCAGATTAGCACTTGCCCAGCATGCAATCAAAAATGAATTTGCAGTCCAGTACAGTAAATCAGAACCAACTAGGGTCACAGTAGTTTGTGCTGAGAAGAGATGCAAGTGGAGAATGCATGCTTCTCGTTTACCTGATGGCCATACATTTCAGATAAAGAACCTTCAATCTGAACACACTTGTACGGGGGCAAATAAGGCTGGGAATCATATGGCCACTCAGAAGTGGGTGGCAAGTACATGCATTGGGTGGCTTAGGACTGAAGGAGATGTTACAGTGAAAGAAATTTCAAGAAGGTTGAATGCTCAATACCATGTGGACATTCCTTACCACCGGGTTTATAGAGGCAAGCAAATGGCATTAGAGCAAATCCATGGTTCTTGGGAAGCAATGTATGGCAGAGTACCTGACCTACATCATGAACTAGTGTTAAAGAGCCCTGACAGTGTGGTCAAATATCAAACAAATGACAAAGATAGATTTTTCAGGATGTTTGTATGTTTAAAGGCTTGTATTGAGGGTTTTAAGTTGGGATGCAGGCACCTAATTGGCTTGGATGGCTGTCACTTGAAAGGTATCTTTAGAGATACCTTACTAGCTGCCACCTCGTTTGATGGGAACAATGGAATTTTTCCACTAGCCATAGCAATAGTGGAAGGAGAAAATGCAGATAGCTGGACATGGTTTTTGGATGCTCTGAAGCAGGCCATTGGTATGCCTAGTGATTTGTCTTTCATGTCTGACAGACAAAAGGGGTTAGAAGACGGGCTCCCGCTTGTTTTCCCAGGTGTTGAGCATAAGGTCTGTGTTAGACATCTCTATAAGAATTTCAAGAAGTCATTTCCAGGTGAATTCATGAAGAGACTGCTGTGGAATGCTGCAAGATCATATACTGAAGTTGATTTCTTAGACTGGATGATGCAAATAAAAGAAAATTCTCCCCAGGCACATGCTTATTTGACATCAGCGTCTACGAGGGGAGTCGTATGGAGTAGGTCACAGTTCCATCCACTTGCTAAATGCCATCATATAACAAACAATTTAAGTTAATCATTCAATGCCTACATCTCAGATGCACGTTGGAGACCTGTATTGGACTGCATAGATGTTATCCGTTCCAAAATGATGAAGACCATGCACATTAGGAGGTCAAGGGCTGAAAAATGGACCGATGTATTGGTGCTAAGGGCCAGGAAGTACATATCTATCATGTCAAGAAAATTGGGTGGATTTTTAGTGGAGACGGGATTTAACGAGACTGCTCAGGTGACAGGTCCAAAAACACGTGAAGTTGTAGACTTGAACCAGAAAAGTTGTACCTGTATGACTTGGCAGAGAACAGGTCTCCCATGCATACATGCATGTGCATTCTTAGCAAGCAGAAGGGGTATTAAATGGGAGGATTATATTGATAGATGTTACACAGTGGTAGCTTATAAATCCACTTATGCTTTGGGCATCAGTCCTATGCCTGACAAGACACAATGGATTAAACTTGGAATAAAAGTTCTGCCCCCCATTGTGAGAAAGCCACCGGGAAGACCTAAAAAGAAGAGAATCAGGGACCCAGATGAAGCCAAAAAAATTACAAAGGCCCACAAGTGCAAACGGTGTGGTCAATTTGGACATCATGCAAAGACATGTAAGAATCCAGTATCAACATTGGGTCAAACTTCTACTCCACAAGCAAGGTAATAATATATGACACACTTTTGTATATGAAAGTAATTTAATTAGCACTCATACAAAATTATGTCATGCAGGAGGCCTCCTGGTAGGCCTAGAAAGCAAATGGGTCGTAACCAAACATCAAGTCAAACACAGGGTCAGGTAGTCTTTTTACATGACCATTTCATCATTGTAAATGATCCATTTAAATTCCTTGTTACTATAAAATGTAATCCTTATATTTGTGCATTGTGTTCACAGGGGAGCTTGACAGGGCAAGCTAATGTGGAAGGGAGAACTAGTATTGTAGAAGAAGACCTCCACTCATCCAATCAAATTAATTCCAGTGCTGCAGGTGGATCTAGTGCAATTCCCTCCCAGACATCTTCCTCAAGTTCTATCCCAGTGCAGAGTAGGGCTCCTACAGTTCTTGCTCGGGGTCGTGGCCGGGTGGTGAATTCTAGGTTCAGAAATGTGTAGGGTTGGGTTGAAGTTGAAGTTGGCACGTGTCCTTTTATGACTGTCTTTAAAAATTTGGCTGTTTAATGTGGAAGTTGGCATGTTAGCTGTGACAATGACACTATTTGCTTTAGAGAGCTTGTGTCCCGTGGTGGTAATTGTCCATTTGTAACTTTAAACTTGTGTCTTGTGAGTTTAATATGTGAAGTTGTCATCTTGCTTTGACAATGACACTTTTGCTGTGAAATGTGGCTTTCTGTGATATTTGTGAATGGTTCTGTGAACAGGTTCTGTGATTAATTGCATTATGTGAACAGGTTCTGTGATTAATTACATTATGTGAACAACTTCTGTAAATGGTTTGTGAGTTTATATGTGAATGATTGTCTTGTAGGTTCTGTGATTAATTGCATTATGTGAACAACTTCTGTAAATGGTTTGTGAGTTTATATGTGAATGATTGTCTTATAGGTTCTGTGAAAAGCATTATGTGAACATGTTCTATGAACAGGTCTGTGAACCACTAAGATAATCACAGATAGGTTACAATACAAAGAGACAGCCCACCCTTTTATACTAGGTGATTAGGGCGTCATTAGTCAGAGCATTAAGGACAATAATACCCCTGATAAACAGAAATCATCTTCCATGATACATCAAAAGCGCATGCTCGCCTGTCCCCCCGGATGCTCTCCTGGGACCGAGCATGCCCTCCAGCAACTGCAGATGCTCCCCCACCATCAGTCAGATCAATGCATTGCCAAGACCGCGTCGACGCATTGCCAAGACTGCGTTGACGCATTGCCAAGACTGCGTCGACGCATCAAGTGACATCGAGATATCTTGAACCCGCGATGCATGCTCCCCTGACGCCAGTGATGCTCTCCAGAGGCAATGAATGCCCTCCAGAGACAGCATGTGCTTCCCTGCTAGAACCCAGATAGCATATGCTCCCCTGGAGCAGCGATTGCTCCCCTGGCACTGAAGGATGCTCCCCTGATGCTGAGAATGCTCCCCTGAAGCAGTGGATGCGCTCCTGGAGCAGAGTGTGATCCTGTGCAGAGGCGCACGAGTTCTGACTCCACACTCTAACAGTATAGACTTCAGAAGGGGGGGTCGACCCACAACTGTCCATACTATGCAGACAGAGTGTAGACAAGATCAAGTAGTGTATATCTATCTGACAATCACATGAACAGCACATTCCTACATGATGAAGCATGAATAAATCTAGAAATAGTAGATTGAATAAATCTAGAGCATATTGATATGTATGAGAGCATATTAACATACAGAAGAGCATTTTGACACTAAGGAGAGCATATTGATATGTAGGAGAGCATATTAACACACAGAAGAGTATTTTGACACTCAGGAGAGCATATTGATATGTAGGAGAGCATATTAACACACAGAAGAGCATTTTGACACTCAGGAGAGCATATTTATATGTAGGAGAGCATATTGATATGTAGGAGAGCATATTAACACACAGAAGAGCATTTTGACACTCAGGAGAGCATATTGATATGTAGGAGAGCATATTAACACACAGAAGAGCATTTTGACACTCAGGAGAGCATATTTATATGTAGGAGAGCATATTAACACACAGAAGAGCATTTTGACACTCAGGAGAGCATATTTATATGTAGGAGAGCATATTAACACACAGAAGAGCATTTTGACACTCAGGAGAGCATATTTATATGTAGGAGAGCATATTAACACACAGAAGAGCATTTTTGACACTTAGGAGAGCATATTTATATGTTGCTGAATGAAATGCATACACACACAAACACAATCATTTTGAAAGATAAAGTATAATATGTCCAGCCCCAGTAAGGGCGTTACTATCTTCTTAAATCCCATTTTCAATCGTAAGTCATTCCCTCTTCCACTAGCATCGGTTGTCATGTCTATCTTGGCTTGTATTATGTCAATTTTTCTCTCTAGCATAGTCAACTTCTTCTCGATCGATGATTCCATAGAAATTATTTGATGCTTCAAGTCTACGGTATTATGATGCGCATCGTCAACCCAAACAAAAAAGCCACAACAATCGTCCTCCTGTAAACACACACACACACACACATCTTTTTCTGAGACGAAATGTATATCCTACATCTTTTCCTGCAATAGCATTGTGGAAATTCATAACACTTCGATGTATTTAATGAACGTCTAATACTAGATTGTCCGGTGGTCGTATCACTCATTTTCTTTGTCCGCCGCTGAAATCTACCGGACAGTGATCGTGGGTTAACCTCGCCGTCAGCCTGCACCTCAGGGCCAGCGCACACTGGCTGCTCAGCCCCAGACGGTCCCGATATATGTCGCCGGATTTCTTAAGGTGGAAGGCGACGTGAGATGGGGAGGCTTCTTTGACAGAGGGTGTGTTGCCGTGGGTGCCAATCCGCCGCCTGCGATGGGGACCCTGTCAGTCGGCCGCCTGAGTTGGGGAGGCTGTCGTTCGCATTGTGAAGATGTCGAGAGGTGGAAGAAGACCCTTATGTATCTTTAACAGAAGTTAAACGCGGGGTATTTTAGGTATTTTAGAGGATTTAACGATATTCGTTATATATCTCTAACGGAAGAGAACCACGGGGTATAACCGCAATCATTTACAGTATTTAGAGGATATTGTTGATAATATGACTATATGAAGGGTATATTTGGCATAACCAATATTTACGAGGGTATTTATGTAAAAAACCCTATTTATTTTGAGGACATGTATGATCTGTTTGCTATGTGTGCAGGTTGCAAGTTGCAGGTATTCAAGCTTCCTGGCTCCTTATCATTTACTTAATCTCCTATTCACATGCTTCTGATTTGTTCTCTCTTCTTCAATCTTGTCTCTCGATCTATTCAGAAGCTCATGTCCTTCTCATGCTTTGTTTAGCTTTAGCTCATTTTGATCATATCTTTGTGAGAGGGCTCTTTGCCTCACGATTATGAACCCGACGGTTCTGCTTCGTCTGATCTTGGGGTTGATTGAAGAGCATATATATCATGTCTCATGTTGTCATCCCACATATGTTGTCTCATCTCATGTTGTCATCCCACATGTGTTGTTGTCCCAACCGTGTGTTGTCCCACTGCATTGTTGTCTTGTCCCACCATGTTCGTCATACATACATGTTGTTGGTTTGTGTCTTGCATGTGCTGTTGGTTCGTCCGTTGATATGTTATGTTAAGCTGTCTTTTTCGTTCATTTGTTCATTACATTATGTTTATCTTTATGTTATGTTCATGTTGTTAGTTGTCTTATTTGAAAATCCATAAAAATCAAAAAAATCAAAATAAAAATAAAAATGCCATTTCGCTTGACAGGCAAGTCAGGTATGACTCTCTATCCCTTCTCATTATTGCATTACTATATAGTATCTACCTTATTATAGCCTCTCAAGAACCGATTGGTTGGCCGTGTGTTCTAGGATCTGATATTCCCCTTTAACAAAAATGATGATGATCTAGGAGCATACGGTTAATCGTTGGATAGGCCGCTCGGTTGAGTCGGGTGGGGGACGATGGACTCTGTCTCGCACGCCGTGGTTGAAAGAAGACTCTTGACCCCATCTTGGCTTGGTCTAGCAATAATATCCTTGAGTACTTTCTATTTTATATTTTCTTTGCATTCGTTTTGATGATTTCTTTATTTTAGCCCAGCATGCATCATGTCATTTTGAGCATTCACGTCTCGTGATCTTCTTAAAGTTTCTCCTCAGCTATGGTTGATTCTGATGTCTTTCCCGTGGATAAGAGTTTGTCATTCCACTCCGAATTTGAACGATTTCTTTGATCTTCCCGCTCGGTCTGGTTGGCCAGCGTGATTCCTATCTGAATTTTATCTCATTCTTATTCTCCTTTCCAGCTCTTATGTTGTGTTCCTTCCGACCCGCTCGGTCTGGTTGGTTGTGTTTCATTTCTTTCCTTAGATTAGTTCTCCAAGCATGTGTCATTCGTGTCAGCCATTCTGTGTGGTTAGTTCGGCATTTTTGGGAGAATTCCTATCGCTTGTTGGTTATGATGGGTGTCTTTTGCCTTGATGCACGCTTATCAGTTCTCTCCGCTTCATCTCTGCTTCATCTCCACTTCACGTCACTATCGCTTTCGCTCCATCTCCATTCCATTTCGCCTCCGCGTCGCTTTCGATCATTCCCTTACAAAGCGAACATCAAGGAGGGGCATCTGTTGACACCCGTTTTTAGCCCGCAAGTTGCGTCATTTCTCTTATTCATCATTTTTGATGTCCCGAATTATCCATTATTTTGGAGCCTTCCTTGGACGGATTTTGAGCCCATTTCATTGTCCCCTAGTCTTTGAACTTCGAAGATCATGATTTCTAAGAGCCATGGAGCTTATCTTATCAACTTCTGGCCTGCCAAGTTGACTTGCAGCCGATTTTGGTCGACTTTCCTTCAAGCATTCGGCTCCTTTCACTGTGTAGTCTTGAAAATAGCCCTTTTTCATCCCTTTCTGTTTTTCTATTCATTAAGTGCCCTTCACCAACATTGTTCATGTTTTAAAACTCTAAAATTTTTTCTTCTACGCCATTGGCCAGTTCTCCACCGATTTCAAGTTATTCATATTTTTCTTGCAGGCTATGCTATTGACCTGCGTCCCAGAATTTTACTCTCTGTTCTTGCCCCATTTTCTCCCCCTTCCACTCATTTTCTCATCTTGCTCTCTTCATTAAAGTTGTTCCTCTTGAAGTTATCTACAATTTCTTCTTCTACCACTTTTGCTAATTCTGCACTATTTTCGCGATATGATCTGATTTCTATAGTCGCATAAAGTCTACCCAGAAACTTTCCTCTAGCAGCCTAGCGGTCATTTGCTAGACCGCTAGGTAACAAAAACCGGTCATTCACTAGACCGTTTTCCAGAAACTTGTCAAAAATCATCTCGTTTCACCCCTGGAGCCTTGCGGTCACCCCCTAGACCGTTTGCCATCCCCATGCGGCCCTGCGATAGACCGCTAGGCCAACCCAAGAGTCTAGCCTGCGCTGGACTCTATCTCAAAATCTGTCTGTCGTGCCTATCTTCAAGCACCCATATCTTCTAGAATACAACTCCGAATTGACCCCCGTTTATTTTTATCTCTTGCCCTTTGTAATATCTCGAGTTTGATCTATAGAACTCGAATTTTCATTAGATATATCTCTCGGAATCATGGTCAAAATTTTGAGATTTATGTGTCCTAGTACAAGTCAAACTCCTATTTTCTGTGCGATGGGCCTATCTTGCGGCGAGCATATCTTCTAGAATCCTCCTCCAAATCGAGTCTCGCTTGTTCCTATCTCTTGTCCTTAGTATTATCTCGAGTTTGATCCATAGAACTTGATTTATCTTGGACTATCTCTTTGGGAATCGTGAGAGGAAGATAAGGATTTCCTGTAAACTCTATATAAACTGCCCAGTTCGCAGTGGCGATGGGGGGCTCTTTCCAGACGTGGGGTGAAGCCAGGCTACACCATCTACTCACAACTTCGACCCCATATTGAAGAGGGAAATATTAACTTTCCATTCCATCCTTTTGGGCTTGATTTCATGGTCTATTCTCTTAGTTCTCCTCCTCTCAAAATCACAAATCATCATAGTTTTTTGCACTTTCTGCTACACTTGCATTTTTGCATGTTTTACATCTTCGTTTTCTCTCTATTCTCTCCATCAAATTTCGTGATTTAAAATCCTATGCATGCACAACACATACACTTATCTTTTCCACCCTTCCACAGGAGTTAAAAACCTCCCCCTGGTGCATTCTTCCTCAATTTCTACCCCTACTTTATCACTGCGGGATTGATACTACACTTAATGATCTAATAGATTTTATCTTGTGGTTTGGCTTTGTTTTGTAGGAGAGCATGGTATGAACGTGAGGCCCTCTTCTTTTAGCTGACTGGAAGATGAGGAGGTTTGAATCCACATTGCTCCCACACCCCGTTGTCAAGCGTGATCAACTCTTCAAGTTCAAGGTACACGGCGCCATCCCTTGATCTCTTCATCCTTTCGACGTTGTTGGAACCTTGGTGGCGATCACAGTATGTCTTTCTCATCCTTTCATTCCCTTTTTCTTTGACTCACATGTTTATGCATGTATTAGTTTAAAGGGGCAGGATAGAACTATTAAACTATCTACAATGAGATGGAGTGCTCAATGGAGGGTCCTTCCTTAACCAAGAGGGGGTATGATCTCCTAAAAGTGTGGGGAGAGGAGGTCTCCTAAACCACTGAATGCAAATGCTAATGCAAGAGAATATAGGAAAACAGAATGATACATGTGATGAATGGAAACAAAACAATGGGAAAGGAGAATTACTATGAACAACAGTATGATGATGCTTTGACAGGAATAGTAAAATGCAAAGTTAATATGGAATGAAGGGCACAGTCTAACAGAACAATGTGATGATGCTTTAACAGGAATGGTGAAATGCAAAGCTAACATGTAATGAAGGGCACGGTATAGCAGAACAATATGATGATGCTTTACCAGGAATGGTGAAATGCAAAGCTAATATGTCATGAAGGGCACGGTATAACAGAACAATATGATGATGCTTTAGCAAGAATGGTGAAATGCAAAGCTAATATGTCATGAAGGGCACGGTATAACAGAAAACACAGGAATACAGATTGAGAAGAAAGGGTATCCAATACTATAGATGCATTTTTTTTTTTAGCGAAGGACCGTCCAGAAATCTGGACGCACATTTTTTTTCTTTTTTTTCTTCAAGAATGGTGAAATGCAAAGCTAATATGTCATGAAGGGCACGGTATAACAAAAAACACAAGAATACAGACTGAGAAGAAAGGGTATCCAATACTATAGATGCCGATTTTTTTTTTAGCGAATGATCGTCCAGAAATCTAGACGCACATTTTCTTTTTATTTTTTTTCTTCAGAGAATGAGCGTCCAGAGGCCTGGACGCATTTTTTTTTTTAGAGAAACGGCCAGAGATTTATGAAAGATGCACACACAGAACCGATGGAAGATAAAAGTCACACTCAGAATCCCATGGCAATCAAAACACCATAGGAAATGAGCGTCAGTCACAGTGGGCGCTCATTCAATGGGCGCCCACAGTACTGGACATTGATTTTTTTCTTTTTTATTCTTACAGGATAACAGAAGTGGAATTCTAATAAAATCTATCAAATTGATCAATCACGTTGGTGCATGCACACATGGTGCACAAAAGGACAAAAATAAGATGAAAAGAGTGCTACGTGGAGCACTAATGGAGTTACACCGTGGGTGCAAAAGGGCGATGGCACACGTGGGTGCCCAATGGAGAAGGGTAATCCAAAGAAAAACAAAAAGAAGTCCCACCGTGATCGTCAATTTGTAGATCTAATTAAAATCCACTAAAAATAATAAAAAGAATAAACAAGCTAAGCTAAGAGTGGGGGAAAAGGAGAGAGGAGCATACGTGGGATGCTAATAGGAGGGTGATCGCTAGAGAGGCGCGGGCCTCAAAATATATAAGCAATGAATAAAAGGAGGGATCACGGAAAACCTTTGAAGCGTGGGGAGTCATGAGTGTTCCTTCTCTTCCTATCGGCCGGCCGATGGAGAGAGTTTCTCTTGAGATTGCCCTTACAAAGAAAGACAAACAACCAATAAAGAATATGGAATTAGCAAACCAAGATGTGTAGCATCAATCCCAAATGAAGTATATAACAAAAAGAGCATGGAGATTGAACACACCTGTTGGGGTGTTGCCCCTTTAAACCCCTGTGCGAAGGGTGGGGATAGATATGATGAATGAATAAAAGGGGACGTGCAAGTGTTGCACTGGGGGATTCTCAACGTGGTTGAGATGTGGAGATAATAGAGAACAAATGATGCATGCATGCAGTTAAAACGACAAAGACGAAAAGCACAGAGAATAGATAAAAAAGAATATAGAAGAAAGAAAGAAAAGCATGTGGGGATTTCTCCTGCGAAAGCCGTGGCTTTAGATGGATGTTCGGAAGGAAGCCTCCGTGGGGATGAAGCTTTTAGATGTAGGGAAGACTTCTCCTTGAGCCAGCAATCAAGGAGCACCTCCCCTGTGATTGAAAATTGGCCTCTTCCAACAAAGAGACGATCGAAGGGCTTATTTATAGGGGAGGAAACGTGATTTTAATTCCAAGAACAATTAGGAAAATTGATTTTAGAAATGAGATAAATATTGGAAAGAGTCCTCCCTAGTTCTGGAAAGTCACAGGAATCCTTCCCCAGTTGAAACAGACCATAAAATGAGGAAAGAAGGAGCTGCGGTCGAGTTTGGGAAACTTTAGAAAAATGGCGTCAGACCCCGTGGTCACCCATTAAATGGGCGTCCATTACCTTGGACGTTTATTAGCGTTAAAATACGAAAAGTTTAAAATCTTCCAAAATTGGAAAAGAATTGGCGTCCAGGGTTCTGGACGCTCATTAAAGAATGGGCGACCTCCAAAACAGACGCATATTCAAAAATAATCCGAATTCAACGGAAAATATGGCCAAAAGAATTCGCGTCATGGGTTCCGAACGCCCATTTAAGAATGGGCGTCGTCCCCGGGCGACACCAATTAAAAATCACCCAAACTCATCAATTAAAAATATTAAAAAAAATTGGCGTCATACCAGGTGGACGCTAATTAAATTTACATGTAATAAAAAACTTAAAAAAATAAATAATAAAAAAATAATAAGGTGAATTGGCGTCATCTTTGGTAGACACCAATTTGAAAAATCTAAATTTAAAAAAAAGAGAAAAAAGAGAAAAAAGGATTGGCGTCACTCTGGGCAGACACCAATTTGAAAAAATTAGAAAAATCCAAAAAATCCTAGAAAAATCCAAAAAATTTAAAAAAATAGGAAAAAGGTACAAATATAAAAAAAAAGGAGAAAAACCACTCAAATAAGCTGATTTGAGGCTCAAATTGGGACATAATAAATTAATATGAAATATACTTATGATGATGTCAATTTTGGCGTGTCTACATCAAGCAAATAAAGAAAAGGAGACTCCGGTCTCTAAGCTCCAGGTTCACTTGATCACACTGGCCTGTTCCAAATTTCATACGCGTCGATCACCGAATTACCTGAAAAATGTTAAAGTAGAGAGTGAGCAAGAAGCTCAGTAGGATTTACACTCTATCACCAGGTAGAATTTAAGTAATTAACCATTTCATGAATGTGAATTAATGATGTGTAAAACACAAATAAAGCGGACTAAGTAAATAGTATGAACAGAAGAAAATGACAATTAAATGGAATTGAGACAATGCAAGTCGAGATATCAAGAGCAAGTAACTAGAACTTTCATGTGAATGGCCATTTATCAAGTCAAGTCAAGTCACGTTAAGCAAGTACTTTCACAAAATTCACGCGTGTATATTAAAGTTTCACGAGAATGTGGAATGTCATAGACTCACACGCTAGCTAGTACTTCAGGATAATGCCTCCCCATGTCATTAAAACTCCTATGGGCACTAGAACTTTTCGGGCGCTCTCCCCAGGACCAGACCGGGCCCCTATGGTGCATTGGCATTGAGGGTTGGATCAGAGATCCCACGAAATCTAGACATCCACAATATTTAATGGCCAAAAGTTACAAGGTCAAGCTATGTAATCAAGGCGATACATGTAGGACTATCAATTTCTTAAGATTTCCAACAATAAGCTTATTAATCGAGATAAAAATCATTTAAGGAAAAATGACTTTAAGAAGGATATGGAATGGATAAAATTCACAAATAGACCCAATAAAAGGTCATAATCTCGAAGTACAATAGACTGAAGAGGCTATATTGGTTTAACATACAAAAACCACGAAAAATTAGAATTTTCGGAACACTTAATGAAGACGCGGTCAAGACCAAACCGCTACTAGGAAGAGGTGGTCTCAGGAGAACAATGGCCATGTGGTTTGGGCTGAAGCCGACTAGACCGAGCCGGGTGATGCGAGAACGCGCCAATCATGGCTGATCTCTTTAAAAGAAGGCGTCTGGGACCCAGGACGCCTCTAAAGCCGATCACACAAGTTCAAGATAACGCGGTTGAGGAACGACCGCTACTATAGAGAAGTGGTCATGGCAGAGTCGCGTCCATAAATTTGGTAGAAATTCGGCAGAACTTGGACAGAGCCTTGTTCCACCCAAAGTAAACTTCCAATGGGTTCAGGATTTGGTGGTATAACCTGATCGGCGTCCTAGTGGGAATCCTAGGGTCACGGAGTCTTACGGAGGTCTCAGAACATGAACACCTAGTCCGGCGGAAGGAATATCCGACGGAGTGGCATTCGATGTCCAAGAATTAAGGGCTTGAAAACATGCATAAAATGAGTATAACGGTAAGTCAATACCACCGGGGTGGCATGACCCTCAAACAACCCTACTAAGCTAGCAAGTAATGAACAATAATCGATGAATGGCAGAAATAAATTTATGAATTTAACAATTAATAGACGTGTTATTCTACTCTCTTACCATTCATAGAATGACAAGAAGATGATAATCATGGAGGAATAACATTGAAGATAACTAAACTTAGATGAATGATTTCATAAGCCCTATTAACAGTGGGTTATTTAACGTTATTAACCCTAATAACATGCTGGGAACTGGGGAAAATCGAGCACAATACGCTGGAAACAACTTGAGATTGTCGCTGGAACATGGGCATAATGTGGTTTCCTATGAGCCACTATCGAGATAACGCGGTCAACAGAAGACCGTGACTATAAAAATATTATATATATATATATATATATATATATATATATATATATTTGAAAATAAAGAATGAAGGCGTCCACGATGACAGATGCGTATAAAAGAAGGCGTCCGAGGGTGTGGACATGTTCACTAATTAACGTCGAATAATATTAAAATAAACTAATTTACGTCTAATGAAGGCATCAAGCCTTAAGGACGCATATAAAAGGATGTGTCCAGGCCATTGCCGCGTTAAAAACAAAATTTTCAAATTTTAAAACGGTCGCCAGAAGGCAGTCAGTCGGGCAGCCGCGTCCTCCAAATATCGGTCTCTGTTGAGCCGCGTTTGGATTCGAGGCCCGACCTTCGACGACCCATGACAGACCTTAGGAAAACTTGACATAACTTTTAGTACACATCACGAAAATTGGGCATATCACCATCAATGGAAAGAGCACGAAAAACCGCTCAACAAAGATATATTTGATTAAAGTTTATCCTGCAAGAATCCGGCCTTAGATCAATCTAAAAAGAAAGGATTGTTGTCGGAACCCTAACTCGACATGCCTTGATTGAAAACCTAATCATGATCGCTATATTAAATAAAAATTAGGCTATTTAGTATCATTGGAAAGAGGACACAAAGACGAACAAACTAGCATACTTTAATTAGAATTTGGCCTAGGAGAAACCTACCTTTTAATGCGAGAAAGGAAGTGGACGGTAGTGGAACCCTAGACGAAAGCTCCCTCTTCCTCGATGCACCACGCCCTCAATCGCGCTCACCGGCGGCTGCTACGGCCATATGGGATACTAGGGAGTATTAGGCATCGATTTATAGGGCTAGGGTCGAAAGAGGAGTCGTGTGTGGGCTAGGGGATCGAAGGGAAGAGTCCTCCGCACGATGCTCACGTTTGACCAATTCAACGAGCTAATCCTTCAAAATCCGGCGGCTAGGGTTAGGGTTTACACAGAAAATTACAGGGAAAATGGACCTCCTACCTGGGCCTATCGATTGGGTCCGGATTAGGCCTAATTGGGCTTGATTTGAGTTCAAATTTGTTCGATTAAGCTCGTTCTACCCAAAACTCCGAGTTTTACCTGAAAACCGTTGATTCGGGCTTAATCCAATTTTATTTTGGGCTCGGCCTAGTTAACAAGTTTGTTAAGCATTCTATCTTATACAAGAATATAATTTTTTTCATATTTTTATAAATTAGCCAAAATTAGGCCTAAGAGTGGAATTCAATTAAATCTAATTTATTATCATATTGTCATAAAAATGATTGTACTTCAAAATATTAAATTATCCTTGTAGCAAAATAATTATTCCTTCTTATTTATATACTTTGGTCACTTTCAAAATAATTAATTATTATAGTGTCATTTAGCTACGGAAGATCATTGAAGTCATTAAATGATAAATTAATTCAGAATATAATAATTTTAACATTTTCGATAGGTCACCCCACGATCGATTTCATATAATTCGCCTCCCTCATTTTAAATTTGAATTTAACCTTTATTAATTGATCGGGGTATTACACGTAATAGCCAAGTAGATTCTTCTTGAGTAGTATCCCGAGCGTAGGAACTCGGTGGCTAAATGGGCATCAACTGTCCATCGACAAATCCTACATGCATAGATGGAAGAGTAAGAGCCTCAAACTTCTCCCGTTTATTAAGAGGGGCAGCCCATTCATCATCCATAGACACACCACAGAATTCAAATAGCTTTGTTAAAGCTCTATCGTAGGGTAAAGGACGATCAACATTGCGAACATGGGAAATGAGCTCAAACCTAATTTGAGACAAACTGATGGGAACTTTGGTGAGTAGTCGGTCAAGAATAAATAAGTGTGCAATTGTAATAGTATCAAATTTTCCACTCCTTGGAAAAATGACATGAGTGATAATATGATGTGTTGAGTTATAGTTTTGATGATTGTTGTGATTGTTAAGTTATGGTTTTGATGATAACTAAACTTAATGTGTGATTAAGCGATGACAACTAAACTTGTGGTTGATTGCTCATGCTCTTGTTATCTATGTATGGTTGAGATGGCAAATGACAACGGTTACATGATCTTGATCATTGGTTTGCATATGTTGGTTTTACAAGAGGCAAAAGGTTTCATAACCTCTTTAATGTGAACAAGCATGGTATTAACCCTGACTATCTTACTTGCAGGATTAAACTCATGGCAGTCACCTGGTGAACCAAACGTGTGGATAAGCACCCTGCTCCTCTACAATCCATAACATGTGGTATATGTCATGTGCTGTCATGAACCATTGGTAAGGCTCTTACCCTGTTATACACTCCTTGTTATTGAGTGTTCCATGATGTTATTTTTACTTGAGATGATTGAGTTTTATCTCTTGATTCTTAGCCCAGAACTTGATCCTTACCTCAGAACATGTGTGTTTCAAAGTGTTCATATGCACCTAGTTCATGAGGTTTTAAGCCCTTGCAAAACTCCCATTGTGCGCCCTCGCACACGGATCGACCTACGCGGTCAGATCACGGGGATCAACCTGACCGGGTCGCGGGGGTCAAGGGGGCAACACCCCTTGCAGGGGTTTCTGGAGGCGGAGCCCCCGGAACAAAATTTTGATTATAGGGGCGATATTCTTTTAATTTGTTTTATTCATTAACTTCAAGAGTGAGCATTGAACTTGTTTAAGGAGACTTCATGCAATGAGAAATGCTTAAATGGTCTAATGCATAATCTAAGTTGAATTCAATCCCAAAATGCATGGATTTGATATGGACATGAAGCTCTTGACTTATGGACATGTTTTATTGGGCTAACACTTGAATTTTGCAGGACTATGGATTTTCGGTCTACCTCTGCACCATTGGCGATCGACCTGAAATAACAGAACTGATCGAAAGCCTACCTATAAAAATAGCGGTCGACCGCCAGACCCATAGCGGTCGACCAGAATTTCCAGCACTCCAACATCTACAGGAATCTTTAGAATGGTCGACCGCCAGCCTCCACCGGTCGACCGCCAGCCCCAAAGCCTTCATTGTTGACTTTCTAATTATAGCTCGTGGAGAGATTCTTTGGCACAATTTTCTAAGCCCATTGCCCCCAATGAAGGAGGATTTCGTAGATCTGGTCTGGGGCTTGTCCAGGACCATTCAAGGGTTATAAAACTATCTTATGGAGTGATAAACCCTAACCATCCTAGAGATCCAAGGGGAGGCTGTCCAAGGAGGAAGAAGAGGGGACTGTAGCTCCATGAACAGTACCTCGTGCAGCAAGTTCTTCATCTATCTACAAACCATTCAAGGTACTTCTCAAGCCAACAAGCATCTATAAAGTGAAGAATCAAGCAACCAACAAAGAGAGATCAAGGGTGAGGATATCAAGAAGCAAGCATGGGTTTCAAGAAGAGATCAAAGGAAGGTTATCCAAGTGAAGAAGGAAGAGTACTGTAGCCGTGAACAGTACTCCGTGCAGCAACTCTACATCCACTCCAAGGCCATTCAAGCTTAATCTGAAGCCATTCAAGTGAAGCAGGAAGCATCGTTCCAAGCTCTATATCATACACTCAGTGGAAGCCAAATCAGGAGTCTTCTAAACTGTGTTTCATTGTCCTTGTGCTTTGGGCTTTATGTTTGTGTTCTTTATAATCTGCAAATATTCGTGTGTGTGTGTGTGGATCGCTTTGGATCCGTGGTCGTGTGTTCCATTCGTGTGTGTATAGATCTTTATAGATCTGCGTGTGTGTGTAGTTTTATCTAGGTCTTAGTGTTTGTGTGTGGAGAGTGCTGCATCTGTCGTAGCAAGTGTATGTGTTGTTGATCAGGTTGTTGGATCGTGTTGGAGACCTCGTCTCCGTGTGTGTGTGTGTGTGTTGGGGCGCGTCCCCGTGTGTGTGTGCAGGCGTCGTCCTGCGTGTGTGGTTAGAGCATCGTCTCCGTTTAGGGATTTATCCCCAAGTGAAGCCTCACCAAGTTTGGTGAGGGGTGGACGAAGGATTGCCGTTGTTGCATCCAAACCACCTTAAAAATCACTGTGCGTTGTGTTTTGAATTGTGTGGTTTGGTCCATTTCCTCTGCCCCCCATTCTACGTGAGTGATTAGTGTAAACTGGTTGTTCGGATTTATCCACGTGTTTATTACATAATCTATATCATCATCATATAAAGTTGATAAATCTAATTTGTGTTCAAATAGTTTTAAATCTCTTAACTAGCATTCTATCACATATTTCAAAAAGGCCAAAAGTTTTCTTAAAATTTGTAAACACCCAATTCACCCCCCTCTTGGGTGTCATTGATCGCGGGACTTCATGATGAAGTAACCGAGCCACAAGTGGGAGCTTAACCACAGAGACTCGGGAAAAATCAGGGATCTCATCTTTTGTATTAAACACACAAGAGAGTTCATCAGTTAAGCAAAAATTAGTGAGTTTGTCAAAGGTGAAATTAAGAGGAATGCCAAATGCTTGTGCCAGGAGGTCCTCTATAACATATATATCTACTCCCTTCACAAACGTGACTAGCGAACCATCTTCTGACATAAACATTTGAGTATAAATGTGCAACCAACTCAGAATAGCAGGGGCAGTCAATAGTGAGAAATGACATCCATCCAAGAGCACCAAAATAGATACTGAAATCCAGAAAATGTCGAGCAAAGAATTCCACATTAACTCATCAACCATGTAGCACAAAGCGAGAAAAATAATGAGTCTTAAAGTGTGTACGTGCCTGCTTAGATTTGAAATAAACTACCAGTGCAGACGTCGACACTCGGGGAGGTAGTGCTCGACATTGGGGAGTAGCCATCCTACGACGTGGAGCCTCCACAGTCTGCTCATCTTTAGAAGATGAAGATGTCAGCATCATGATTTTCCTCGTGCCTTTGCACGATTGGAATGTCCGACCAGATCTCCGAGGCGACATGGTGAGTGAGGAAATGAGAGAGATGTATAGAGGAGCGAAAGCACTGGATGTCGAAGGAAGAGGACTACGGCGGTGAGAAGAAAGGTAATGTGGGATAGAGAAAACCCCAGTGATAGAGGAATCACCGACATGGTGGAGCAGTGGGCGAGTGTACGAAGCAATAATAGCCCTGCATGGCAGCGACAGAGAAAGAGGACAAGGGCTCAGTCGTCGACAAGGAGGAGGCACCAGAGGGGGATGCAGCACACAGGGAGGCGAGATGAAGAAGGAAGAAAACCAGGAGAGGGGAAAAGGGGAATGCGATTTTCCCTAGAGGAAGAAATAAATAGGGGGTGGTTCCCTGTTGGAATAGGAGGGGAAAAAATGAAAAAGAAATATGGGAAGATAGGCGACTATCTATGGGATAGTTGGAGATAGGTGACTATCTTTGGGATAGTTAGAGAAGATAGGTGACTATCTGTAGGATAGGTGGGGAAAGATAGGCGATTGTCTTGGAGATGGGGGAAGATAGGCGACTATCTTAGAGATAGTCAGCCACAAAAGAAAGAGAAGGAGGGGAAGATAGGCAAATTTGGCGTAGTCGGCTATCTTTGGGATAGTCGGGGAAAAGATAGGCAAAGTTGACATAGTCGGCTATCTATGGGATAGTCAGGGGAAGACAGGCGACTATCTTTGGGATAGTCGGCTATAGAACCTTTGGAAGAGGGTTCTACACATGGGTCAACACTTTTTTTGTGTCTCTATTTTTTTTAACATCATGTAATCAATCCAAAACTTCCAAAACAAAACACTTCGCCCTGAGATAAGGTCTTTACCTTAACCACAAGGATTGACGAGCTCTTTGATGGAGCACATACCGGTTTCTCTGCGAAGCATAGTAAATCAATCTTCACAGAGTGGTTGGTAAAAATATCAGCTAATTGATGCACTGTTTTAATAAATCACAGCTCAATGTCACGTTTGGAAATATGATCACAAAGAAAATGATGATGAACTTCTATATGCTTAGTGTGAGAATGTTGGACATGGTTTTTAGAGAGATTGATGGCACTAGTGTTGTCACAAAAAATGTGAATATGAGAGAGATGAACACCGTAATCATGCAATTGAGATTTAATCCATAGTACATGTGCACAGTAACATCTGACAGCCACGTATTTGACTTCAGCCATTGACAGTGCTATCGTATTTTGTTTCTTGGATGCTAATGAAATGAGACAACCATCCAAGAACTAACAAATCCTACTGGTACTCTTCTGATCAATCTTGCATTCCGCGTAATCGACGTCAGAATATGCAATGATATCGAATGCACAACCATAGGGATACCAAAGATCGACATCTAATGGCTCAACGAGATAATGAAGAATCCTCTTAACAATAATTAGATGAGTTGTATGTAGATCTGCTTGAAAACGAGCACAAACACATACAATAAGGAGAATGTCTGGCTTGCTGGCCATCAAGTAGAGCAAAGAACTAATCATACCTCGATATAATTTTTCATTCACATTTTCACCGTTGTCATCTCTTTCCAGCTTTGTGTTGGTTGCCATTGGAGTGCCCAGTGGTTTTGATTTGTTGATTCCAATTTTTTTATAATCTCTCTTGTGTACTTTGATTAGGTGATAAAGATTCCTTCTTTCATCTGACACTCTTGAAGTCCAAGAATGAATGTAACCTCTCCCATCATACTCATCTCAAACTCCCCCTGCATATCCTTAGAAAAAATTTGACAAAGATCTTCATTAGTAGCACCGAAAATGATATCATCTACTTAAACTTGAACTATTAGTATATCCAGTTTGGATAATTTAATGAAGAGAGTGTTATCTACATCACCTCGTTTGAAATCTTTTTCAATCAAAAATGTGCTCAAAGTGTCATACTAAGCTCTTGGGCTTACTTGAGTTCATAGAGATGAAGTCCCATGATCAATGACACCCAAGAGGGGGGGGGGGGGTGAATTGGGTGATTACAAAACTTAGAAAACTTTTAGCCGATTTAAAAGAATATGTTAAAACATCAACTAGAAAATTCAGATATGTTAAATTAAAAATAATATCTATCAAAATCTATCGCCACGATAGTTCTTCGGTACTAGGCGGAGGTATGAATCCGAAGATCCTGCTCACACAAGGTGTTATCATCCTGACAAGATTGGCCTCGTCAATTCAAATCCACCTTACGATATACCAAAGATCTATTACGGAAATGATTGATTATGCTAGATCTAACAGATCAGACGCTGAAGAATAATAAACATAAATGATCACATAGAATGGGGGTAGAAGAAATGGTCCAAACCACACAATAGACACTTATTTTAAGGTGGTTCGGATGCAACGTCGGCAACCTACGTCCACCCCTCACCAAAACCTGGTGAGGCTTCACTGCTGGAAACCAGCACGGGGATGAATCCACAACACAGAGACACTCTCCAACCACACACGTAGGGCGACACCTGCACACATACACACGGGGACGCACCCCAACACACACACACACAGAGACGAGGTCTCCAACATGATCCGACAATCGGATCAACAACATACACACACGCTGCGACAGATGCAGCACTCTACACACATGTACAATCAGATCTGGATAGATCTACACACACACGTAGATCTAAGAAGATCCACGCACACACACACGGATCTAAACAAGACAACACGCACGACCACGGATCTGAACTGATCCACACACACACACACGAATGTTTGCAGATTATGAAGAACACAGACTTGAAGCTCAAAAACACAAAAACAGATGAAGCACAAAAGAAAAAGACTCCTGATTTAGGCTCCCCCTGAGTGTATGATGCAGATCTTGAGCAAGGCTTGCTTCTTCACTTGAATGGAGATTGATTGCCTTCAGATGGAGCTTGAAGAGCTTGGAGATGGATGAAGAAATATTGCACGAGTTACTATTCACAGAGCTACAGTAGCCATCTTTCTCCTTTGGTAGCCTCTCCTTCAATCCTTGGATCCCATTTATTTCTTTGCCCTAAGAGGTGTTTTTATATGTCTTGGGTTGGTCAAAGAACATCCCCAGACATAGATCCACATTTCCTAGCGAATTTGGAGGCTAGAGGACTGAAAAGTCCACAAGAGAGGCTTGAACATGTTGGTGAAAAACAAAGTCAAACTTGGCTGCCTCGGGGGGTTTGGTCGACCGGAGGTAGGCGGTCGGTCAACCGGACTGTAAAAAAATATTCATTTTTGATCCCTAGAAATTTCAATCGACTGACCCATGACCTTAGGTCGACCGAACTGTAAAAAGACTGTTCATTTTTTATTGCTGGAAAAACTGATCGACCGACCCCTGTCCGTTGGTCGACCGAACTGTTGAAAACCTACAAAAATGAGTTGTTAGCCTAGCAAATCATATCCATATAATCAAGGCTTGGATTGGATGTATGTTGGAGAGGGGGATTTCCGTAGCCCACCACAAAGGCAGCCCAACAAGACCCACACGGTCCAACTAGGCGAGCCCGCCCGAGTGATAGCCCGCTGGGCCCACTCAGGGAAGAAAAGCCCAATAAATAAAGACTCGAGGAACCAACTCTCCCCGGCGGCCTTCTAGGCTCGGAGGGCCTGAGACAGCGGTCAGGTCCCAAGGAAGGTCCGGTCTAAAAGCCCTCTCCTCACCCGAGAGAGACAGGCTCCGGCCGACCTATCCGACCCCACCTTCGCCGGGCCATCGCTCAGACCAGAGCTAGCCTCCCCGAAGCTCGGTAAGACCGTTTGATTAATCCGCAGGTACGGCCGTTTAGAGTCCTCCGCCGACGGGAGAGTCAGGGGTGCCGCCGGACTCCAAGGGGATAACGTCCCCACGATCCGGCCATGAAAGCCCCCACTGAAGACGTAACTCCCGCCGTGAAGCCCTCCGCTCACCGGACTCTTAAAAGGCGACGCACTATTTAAGCAAGGGATACCCTCCGGAAGATGGTAAGATGAACTAGGCATTCACATACCCTAAGCTCCTGAGCACGATTCGCTTCACCCTTTGGTGGAGAGGATTCTCGCGCATCAGCTCTCTCCTCCCCCCATTATCGCTTCCACCATCGCTCTACTGACTTAGCCATCGGAGGGTTTGCCCCAGGGAGATCCCCTGGGCCCTCTGACACGTTTCCCTCTCTTGCAGATTCATCTTCTGGTGATCCACAGCCCGCTCAGGACCCAGCGCGAGATTCCGCCTCTTCATCTGGCGCCGTCTGTGGGAAACGCACGAAGAGTCAAGATGGTAAGAAAAAGCTCAGGGAGGAGATCCGCCGGCGGGGCAGGTAAGGCTGTGGCGGCGGCGGGAGGCGCCCCCTCCAGGGTCTCACAGAGCCCCCCCTCCAACGCCAGCGTCCCCACCAACGGGCCACCACCCCCCCCGGCGGAGACAGGGGCACCCCTCGACGGTGGCGCCAACGCCTTCCAGGCCCTCAACGAAAAGATGGACGTCCTCGTGGAGCTCATGAGGGCCCAGGAGGCCCGGGACGCGAGGTCCCGCGCCCCGTCAGGAAGTCCCCCTCAAAGGAGTGCAACGCAGCACACCGCCGGAAGCCGCTTCACCCTCCGCGGCCGACAGCTCCTCCGCAACGACGTCGGAGGACCCTCGCAAGCTCCGCCTGCAGAGCAAGAGGCTTCCTCCACGCTGAGGAGAGGGAAGCAGGGGGCGAGGCCGCCGCACCCGGGCACCAGTGCTCCGGGAGATCACCACGACGCCCCCCCCAGCCCCACGGTGCGGCCACAGCCGGAACTGTCTCTCCGGCTACGAGATTTTGAAAGACGGTTCGTAGAACAAGAGCGCGCTCTCCGCGCCCTGCAGAAGACCTCTTTCCCGGAGGACGAGGAGAAATCCCCTTTCTCCGAGTACATCTTGAAGGCAGAGGTCTCTCCTAGAGCCTCCATCCCAACCTTCAAGCTCTACGACGGCCAGGGCGACCCAACCGACCACTACGATAGCTTCGACGCCCTGGTGACCCTGCATGGAACGCCGGATCCCATCAAATGCCGAGCCTTCGCGGCCACCCTGGTCCAAGGCGCTCAGGCATGGTTCCGGGCCCTCGCCCCGGGGTCCATTCGAGACTTCAGGCAATTCGGGCGAATTTTCAAGGAGAGCTTCGCCGGTAGCGCCCCCCCAAGGTCAGTAGCAGGGCTCCTGGCTCTCAAACAAGCGCAAGGGGAGACGCTCTGGACTTACGTCCACCGATTTAAATCGAAAGCCCTTAGGATCCCCCGCCTGGATGTGGCCTCAGCCACAACCGCACTGACCGGGGGCACCCGGGATGAGAATCTCCGCCGCGAGCTTGTCCTCCACCCTCCCTCGACCCTTGCCGAGCTAGTGACTCTGGCACTGCGCCACGCCGAGTGTGAAGAAGTACTCAGCGCCTGCCGAGACGTAACTGGCTCGGGTCGGGAGGGGGACAAAAAGCGGACCTCCGAGCCAAACCCCGGCTCGAGTAAGAAGCGCGATCGAGAAGGAGAGCGCAAGAGAAAGTACGAGCGGTATACCCCCTTGACCGCACCAGTCTACGAGATCTATGAAGACATCAAAGACTCGGGACTTCTCCGCCAGCCCGAACCAATGAGGTCAAAGAACCGCAAGCGGGACAGGCATTGCCTATTCCACAGCGACCACAGGCACCACACCGGAGATTGCCATCAGCTCCAGGACGAGATCGAGCGCCTCATCCATCTGGGGCATCTAGCCTGGTTCACGACCGGGCACAAAGAAGACCGAGACGCCGCAGAGGAGATCGACAACGCTCCCCGAGGGGTCCACATCAACGTCATCTCCGGAGGGGCGGCATCGGGCGGCGACACCAGCCGAGGAAGGAAACGTCATGCCGAGCGGGCCAGCCAAGCCTTAGAGCCTCCTAGAGGTCCGCCAATGGAGCCCCAGGTCATAGTCTTCTCCGGCCAAGACCTGGAAGGGCTGAGCACCCCGCATGACGATGCCCTCGTTATCTCGGCCACGATAAATCACTGTAATGTAGACAGGATTTTGGTTGATAATGGGAGCGCCCCCGATGTATTATCTTATGACTATTTTCTCAAGATGGGGGAAGACCCATCCAAGCTCGCCCGGTCCGAACACCCCTTTACGGGTTTAATGGCCTGGCCACCTACCTCGAGGGAGCCCTAAGCCTGCCGGTCACTAGCGGCACCCCACCCGAAACTGTTACGGTCATAGTGGACTTCATAGTGATTAAAGGTATGATAGCGTACAACGCCATTTTCGACCGAAAATTTCTCAGCCGAATAAAGGCCGTACCATCTACCTATCACCAAAAAATGAAGTTTCCCACCAAAAACGGGTTGGGGGAAGTCCGAGGTAACCAGGCCACGGCTAGAAGGTGCTACAATATCTCGGTGGAAGCCTCAAGGCCGGACGGGAAGGATAAGGGCCCCAGGGGAGTCGAAGGAAAAGCCGTGACCACCGAGCCCGGTGGCGAATTATTAACGGTATTCCTGAACGATGACCCGGCCCTTGGAGTAAGGATCGGTGCCGACCTACCACCGTTTGAACAGCAGCAATACAAGGAGTTTCTTTCTGGGTACGCCCGGGTCTTCGCTTGGTCCGATGATCAACTCCCTGGTATACCAGAGGAAACTGTGACGCACAAGCTTAACCTCGATGCCACCGTGAGACCCGTACAGCAGCGGAGGAGGAAGCATGCGCCCGAGAAATAGGCGATCATCAAGGCGCAGGTCACCAAGGGACAAGAGACTGGTCTTTTCAGACCGGTCCTGTACCCAACGTGGCTAGCCAACGTCGTCCTGGTGCCGAAGACCACCGGCAAGTGGCGAATGTGCGTAGACTTCACCGATCTGAACAAGGCCACCCCCAAGGACTGCTATCCGCTACCGAGCATCGACTAACTGGTTGACTCAACCTCGGGCAACGAGATACTCAGTTTCCTGGATGCCTATTCGGGTTATCATCAGATCCGAATGAACCCTGAAGATGTCGAGAGGACCGCCTTCATCACCGACTACGGCGTGTACTGCTACACCCGGATGCCCTTCGGATTGAAGAACGCTGGAGCCACATACCAGCGACTGGTCAACCATATGTTCGAGGGACAGTTAGGTCGGAACGTCGAGGCCTACATCGACGACATGCTCGTCAAGACCCCGAGGGCCCAAGACCACTTCACCGACCTCGCCGAGACTTTCGGCACCCTCTTGAAGTACTGCATGAAGCTCAACCCCACCAAGTGCGCCTTTGGAGTAAGATCCGGGAAGTTCCTGGGTTTCCTGGTCACTCAGCGAGGGATCGAAGCCAACCCCGATAAGGTCCAGGCCATCCTGGACATGCGCCCGCCCGCGTGTATTAAAGACGTCCAGCGTCTAACGGGGCGTGTCGCTGCTCTCAGTCGTTTCCTGTCCCGTGCGGCCGAACGATGCTTGCCCTTCTTCAAGCTGATGAGGGGGCCCAAGGTAGCATCTGCCACGTTCGCATGGGATGAGGAATGCCAGACAGCGTTCGCCGAGCTCAAAGAGTTCCTGGCTTCGCCCCCAGTGCTTTCCAAGCCCGTCCCGGGCGAGGTCTTGTTGCTCTATCTCTCGGCGACGCCGTCAACGGTCAGCTCGGTCCTAGTCAGAAATGACTCGGGAGTCGAGAGGCCGGTCTACTACACCAGCAAGGTGCTCAACGAGGCCGAGCGGAGGTACCCCGCAACCGAGAAACTCGTGCTAGCGTTGGTCACCTCCGCAAGGCGCCTCCGACCCTACTTCCAGGGGCATCCCATCACAGTGCTAACCGGCGAGCCACTGAAGAAGATTCTGGCCCACCCCGAAGCCTCGGGGTGACTTGTCAAATGGGCCATCATGCTCGGGGCATACGACATCTCGTATCGGCCACGATCAGCTATCAAAGGGCAAGCGCTCGCCGACTTCATCGCCGAGAGCACCGTTCCGGTCGAGGACAGGCCTCCGACAGCAACCGGGCCAACCTGGGAGCTGTTCGTCGATGGATCGTCCAACTCGGTCGGCAGCGGCGCAGGGATCCTCCTAAGGTCCCCCGAAGGAATAGAGTTGCAATACGCCCTAAAGTTCAACTTCTTGGCATCCAACAATGCTTCCGAGTACGAGGCCCATATCTCGGGGGCCCGCATGGCCCGACGGTTGGCGGCTGAGCGAGTCAGGATCCACACCGACTCCCAGCTAGTTGCAAGCCAGGTCAGTGGCGAGTACGAAGCTCGAGAGGCACCTATGATCAAATACCTCCAGTTGGTCCGGAGCCTGGCCCAGCAGTTCGAGGAGTTCGAGGTAGTCCGAATAGCTCGGGAGCAAAACTCTCGGGCGGACGCCCTCTCCCGACTGGCCTCCTCCCTAGACCTGGAAGGTACACGATCGGTCCTCCTAGAAGAGCTAGAGCGCCCGAGCATAGACTCGGAGCTCCTTGCCATTGACTCGGCCACTCCCGACGACTGGCGCTCCCCCTACGTATCCTGGCTACGAGACTCCCAGGAACCCTCCGACCCTCGAGAAGCCCGCCGGATGAAGTACCAGGCTCGGCGCTTCGTCATCCTCGACAACGCTCTCTACCGAAGATCGTTCTCCGGGCCCCTTCTGAAGTGTCTCGGCCCCGATGAAGCGAGCCAAGCTATTGAAGAGATTCATCGAGGCCTGTGCGGAGCACATTCAGGAGGTCGGTCGCTGGCCAGAATCCTGCTAAGGCAAGGATACTGGTGGCCGACCCTACAGCGCGACTGCACGGCTTACGTACAACATTGCGACCGTTGCCAGTGGTTCGACCATTTGGTCCACCAGCCGGCCACGGAACTTGTCACCCTTACCGAGCCCTACCCTTTCGCTCGGTGGGGGATCGACATCCTTGGGCCATTCCCAACGGCTCAATCCCAGAAGAAGTTCATCATCGTCGCCATCGACTACTTCACCAAGTGGATCGAGGCTGAAGCAACAGCGAGGATCACCGAGACAGTCGTCTGGGGTTTCGTATGGAAATCGATCATTTGTCGCTTCGGCGTCCCCCGAGTGATAGTGAGCGATAACGGGCGGCAATTCGACTCTCGATACTTCCGAGACAGATGTGTCGACCTAAATATCCGCAACCACTTCACCTCGGTCGCCCACCCTCAGGCCAACGGGCTGGTTGAAAATGCCAACAAGACCATCTTGAAGGGCATAAAAACCAAACTCGGCAAGGCTAAGGGTAGCTGGCTCGAGGAACTACCTAGCGTACTATGGTCGCACCGAACGACCCCCAGAACGGCAATCGGTGAGACCCCTTTTCAACTGGTATATGGCACCGAAGCCGTCGTTCCGTTAGAAATCACCAATTCGTCTCTCCGAGTGATCAGCTTTTTGCCCGAGGCAAACGAGCAGAAGCTGCTCGAGAACCTCGACCTGGCAGACGAACTCCGAGAGATCGCGAACGTCCGAGCTACGGAATACCAGCACCGCCTCACTCGGTATTACAACGCCAAGGTCCGAGGTAGACAATTCCGACCAGGGGACTTCGTCCTCAGGAAGACCGAAGCATCTCGACCACTGGAGGCGGCGGGCAAGCTATCCCCCAACTGGGAAGGCCCCTACCGAGTGATCGAGACGCTCGGGAAAGGTGCGTACAGGTTAGCCACAATGGAAGGGGAACCCATTCCCCGGACATGGAATGCAACCACACTACGCAGATTTTATCTCTGAATACTGTATCAACAAATCGGGTAAAATAAACCCCCTTATCTTTCGCATTCATTCAAGATAACTGTTGGTACATCAGAAAGGCAACTGCCAATACATTACATAGTGAAAAGCAAAAATCCATCTAGCACCGCGGCAAACGGCCATCGCCCGACCAACCCGGTCTTGACCTTCTCGCATCCAGCCACTGACTCTGCCTCGCGTAGAAACTGGCTCGGACAAGAGATGGTCGACCCAGTTGGCTCGGGTGGACCGTGACAAAGGTGACAGAGGGACAGCAAGGAGAAGGCCACCTTTCACGCGAAGAAGGCTACCTTCCAAGTTGGCAACAACCTGGAAAAAGGAGCGCCGCGAAGGTCCCCTCTCTGCCAAACTACCAACTCTTTGGAGGCGAACAGAAAGCAAGCAGCCCCCGAAGAGTGAAAGAAATGAAGAACAAAAGAGAGAGAAAGAGGCTGCGAACAGGGGTGAGGAAGGGACTGGAGCCGCCTCCTCCCCTCCCACGGAGGGGAATGGCGGCCGGCATCCCTAACTCCCCCATCCGCCCTCCATCTCGACGTCCGCCCGGAAGCCTCGCCGGAGCCAAGAGGAGGCAAACGGCGTGCCCCCGCACGTCGAAGCCCTCTCCAGATCCGCGCGGCGACCGTCGGACCCGTCTCATGCACGCGCGGCGACCGTGGGACCCGACCGATATTCCAGGACAGCTGGAACCGGCCGCTCCCCGTCGTCTGCAGCGTCACCTTCTGAAGGGTCCTCCATGCTCCGATCGCGGCGGCGCAACTCAGAGCGAAGACGAGGGAATAAGAGCAGACCACCGGCGAGAGTCCTAAGTGTTCAGAGGGAAGGAGCACCCTTCGGTCCTTTTTATAGGCCAAGGGAGGCCACGCGCCTTAAATGACTCCCCCCTCGAAAACACGCTATAGGACCTCCCCTGAAAGATCACCTCAAATTCCTCGATCCCCACCCTAGCGGGATTCGCGAAGCACCTCGACTTTCAAAGCATGGTAATACGAAAGGACGCCCGCAAGAAGTCTCCCGAATCGACGTGCGAAAACGGCGCAAAAAATATCGGCACTTTCCAACTGCCCCGATACGCCAACCAAATCACAGCAAAGATAGCGATCAAATAAAGTAAGTCATCTATTGCCTCCCATAAAAACCTCTTACAAAAGGAAAGACAGACAAAAAGGGGAAGGGGCAAAATAAAGTTACATCAGGCCTCGGGCCCACTTTGAAGCTCGGGAACAGCAGTAGGGGATGCGTCACCCCCGGTACCCTCGGCGACGGCCGGCCCGGACACTGACCTCGCCTGTGCGAGAACTGTCCCAGTCGTGAGCCCTCCCGAGGCCTCCGGAGCTGGTGACCCCGCTGGAGGCGACTCCTCCGGTTCTTCCCCGGCCGAAGATGAGGAGCTGGAATCTGACTCGGCCGAGTCATAACTCTGGCCATAAGGAAAATCACCCCCGGCAAGGTGCTCATTGGCATAGTTCATCGCCCGGCGATAGCCCTGCCTGAACCCCTTTCGAGCACCCCGGCGGAGTGCTACCTCGTAGTAGGGTAGGGCAGCTGCAATCAGGTCGGCCGAGTAAGCTTCCGAGCCTTTATAGCGCTCGATCGCCTCCGCCTCGACCTGCCCGTCCCGAGCCCGCTCCGCCTCGGCCGCACGCTCTTCCGCCCTCGCCAGACGCTCCTCCAGCTCGGTCATCCTCCGCTCGGCTTCGATCATCCGACCCTCCGCCCGGGTTTGGTCCGCCTCGGCCTCAGCGCGAAGGCGCTCCGCGTCCTCCGCCCGACCCTGCAGCTCGCCGCGCTCAAGCTCCCAGAGGCTATCCAGCTCGATGTGACGTTGACGCTCGTCTTCTAGACGTTTGCTCTTCCTCTCGAGCGATTCTTGGGCCCTTGTCAGCTGCTCGGCCAGCACCTCGGCTTCCCGTCGGCTCGACCGCGCCAACTCCCTGAATGCGAGGAACTCCCGCCGGAGCCCCTCGTGCTCCCCCTCGAGCCGGGCCAGTTTCCCCTCGCATCCACCAAGGGTCCAGGCGAGCTTCGACCGCTCAGCCTCCGTCCGGGCGTGCGCCTCTGCCATCACGGCCGCTGTCCGAGCTATGACCAGGCCGCCCTCCATCAGGATGTCAAGGACCCCGGCAGGAGTGCTGCGCTTTTCTCCCCCCCTCGTCCTATCGGCGATCGACCGGCAGAGCCGGTACAGGTCACCCGAGACACCGAGCCTGACCAGAGGTTCCGGCAAAGGGGACTGCTCCACCCTGGGCACCCCGCCAGAAGGCCCTGTTGTGGCGGCGAAACCAACCGCCCCGCGCGCCACGGTCGGTTGGGGTTGCAACGCCTCCCCGGGCGAACCCCCACCCTCGACCGGCGCCGCGGGATCAACCGCACCAGAAGCTGCCGGCACTTGGGGTTGCGACGCCCCCGCGGGCGAACCCCCATCCGCGCCGACCGAACCCTCGGTCCCAGCACTGGCCACGCCCGCATCGGCCCCTTCTGTCCCTACAGAGGGGAGAGCCGACCCATCACCTCCCTCTGCGGGGCCCCTGGTCTCCTCGGCCCCCTCTCACTCGGAGGATGGGAGAGCCAGCCCGGAAGGGTCGGCCCCATCCTGCCCCCGAGGGGGGAGTGCCACCGAGCCAGAATCGCCCCCGACGGCGGTAGGAAGACCGGCTTTCCTGGCCCTCTTCCTGGCCTTCACGGCCTCCCGCAGTTTCCCCACCAAGGGATCCTTGTGCTTCAGACCAGTCGATCGAGAAGACCCCTCGGAGGCCGCCCCCTTGCCCTTATCTCGGGCATTGACGCGACCCACCGGGGCATCAGGCTCATCGGCTGCCGAGTCATCTCCCAGATCGATGACCTCGGCCGCCTTCTCCAGAGGCTCCCGCCTCACGTCTGCAGCAAGAAGAAGCCCCGGTCAGGAGGAGAAAAAAGAGCTACCACCCCAGAAAAAGAGCCTCAAGAGCTGTATCTGACGACGTCAACCGCGAGAGAAGACACCGTTCGATGTTCTCCGGCGTCACCAGCTCCTCGGTCGATTGGTGATTCTCCAGCAGACGGGCAGCCTGCTGCTCCACGTGGGGAGGGAACTCCTCCTGGCGAGGGGGCAGATTCGGGTGAAAGTTGGGCGAGGTCCGGCATCTCCAGATCTCGTCCGTCGCCACCGCCTTCACCCAGAAGAATTGGGTCTTCCACCCCTTGTGCGAGGAGTCCTTCGCCGCAAGCGAGATGCAGCTCCTGTTCCTCCGCGCCTGGATGAAGTAGAAGCCTTTCCCCGCCTGCGGGTGCGCTTTCAACTCAAAGAAGAAGTGGAAGAGGTCCAGAGAAGGGTAGATGTCGCGCTGGCGACACAGAATCCCGAAGGCCGAAAGAAGAAGATAGGAATTGGCCACCAACTGAATAGGTGCCAATCGGAAAAAATTGAGAAGCTGCAGCACGTAAGGATCGAAAGGAAGCCGAAATCCGCTCTTCCAGGCCAGAAGGAAGGTGCAAATAAGCCCAGCACGATCATCCAAACTCGTCTCGTACGGAGTGGCGGCAACAAAGCTATAGCGGAGAGGCAGACGGAAACGGTGCTCTAACCTCCTCACCTCCGTCTCCCCCAACTCGCTACAGTTGAGGACGGGTTCCCGCCTCACCGGCATAGGCTCCGGGCTCCGGTTTGCCATCGAGTCGAGAGAAGATCCCTCGCATGAGCTTGAAGACTCCGGGGGAGAAGGAAGCTGCCGGATCGCCTCCGCGGTTATCCTCGCCAACTCTTCGAACGCCGCCGCAAGGCTCCGCGTCTCCGCTGTGCTCTCACGGCGCATCAAGAAGCAAGGAAAGCCTAAAACCCTGGAAGCCTAGAACGATGAACAGCGCCCCTTAAAAAACCCCTAAGGGTGGCGGCGCGCCGTTCCGTGCTCCGAGAAAAAGGGGGGCCCCTTCGTTTCAAATCCGTCAGGATCATCATTATGGGCCTTGGCGACCGCTATAAGCGGCTCCACAACGCCAACGGAATTCCACCCACCTGAGCCACGCCGGTCCAAAGCCTCGAAAAACTACTCATCCGAGCCTCCTTGGCTCGGGAGTAGGAGGGGGACAAGTGGAGAGGGGGATTTCCGTAGCCCACCACAAAGGCAGCCCAACAAGACCCACACGGTCCAACTAGGCGAGCCCGCCCGAGTGATAGCCCGCTGGGCCCACTCAGGGAAGAAAAGCCCAATAAATAAAGACTCGAGGAACCAACTCTCCCCGGCGGCCTTCTAGGCTCGGAGGGCCCGAGACAGCGGTCAGGTCCCAAGGAAGGTCCGGTCTAAAAGCCCTCTCCTCACCCGAGAGAGACAGGCTCCGGCCGACCTATCCGACCCCACCTTCGCCGGGCCATCGCTCAGACCAGAGCTAGCCTCCCCGAAGCTCGGTAAGACCGTTTGATTAATCCGCAGGTACGGCCGTTTAGAGTCCTCCGCCGACGGGAGAGTCAGGGGTGCCGCCAGACTCCAAGGGGATAACGTCCCCACGATCCGGCCATGAAAGCCCCCGCTGAAGACGTAACTCCCGCCGTGAAGCCCTCCGCTCACCGGACTCTTAAAAGGCGACGCACTATTTAAGCAAGGGATACCCTCCGGAAGATGGTAAGATGAACTAGGCATTCACATACCCTAAGCTCCTGAGCACGATTCGCTTCACCCTTTGGTGGAGAGGATTCTCGCGCATCAGCTCTCTCCTCCCCCCATTATCGCTTCCACCATCGCTCTACTGACTTAGCCATCGGAGGGTTTGCCCCAGGGAGATCCCCTGGGCCCTCTGACACGTTTCCCTCTCTTGCAGATTCATCTTCTGGTGATCCACAGCCCGCTCAGGACCCAACGCGAGATTCCGCCTCTTCATATGTTATTATTGATTTCAAGTCCATTTGAGCTCTTTTTATGCGTTTGGATAGCTGTGAACATTTAAGCATAGTTCATGATGGAATTAGATCTTGATTGCGTATAGAGCTCACTCTTAATCACTAAAACATGGCATGTGATAGAGCACATGTCCGAGGTTTTGTTATCATCAAAATCACCTGGATATACTCAACAATCTCCCCCTTTTTGATGATGACAAAACTCTAGATTACAAGTACATTGACATGCCTTTAAGCAAACTTGGAGCTAAGCAAAGCCGATAATCCACAGGATGAATAAAACAACAATTCTTTTCTTTAGGTGAAACACCACAAACCATTCAACACTTTATTTGCCAAATAGATAGGAAATGAAAAACAAGAGCCAACCATTTGAAATCAAATACCAATTGCATTCATTCCATCATTTCATCATTTCATTACAAAGTACATTGATGCTTGAGAAAATGCAAGACTTCTAGACATCATGACAAGGCAAATGCAGAAATGCAGAGCTGACAGACTCACAAGATGACAATGACTCAAGGAGAAAACCTCACAAATGAGCATTCATGCAACACACCAGACATGCATGCATAAACTATATATATGACCTGCATAACTACTTCTCCCCCATTGGCATCATCAAAGGAGGGGGTATACAAAAAGAGAACCCAAAAGACACAAAACCCAGTGACATAGACTGGAGGAGGAAACTAAAGGACATCCTCAGGGCTTCCCGCAGGAGGCTGGCCGTCAGATGGAGGAGGAGGCACATAGCCAAGGCACTGCCGAATATCTACAAGTAGGTGGTCTTGATGCTGAAGGCGGTACTGGATATGGGTAAGGGTTTGATCCCTATCAAAGTCACGGCGCTGCATGTTCAGGAGAACGCGGTTCATAACGTGAAAAGCCTCATGGGAATCTGCATGGCTCTGCGTGAGGGTGGTCATGTTGGTGGAGAGAGTGTGCATCTGAGCGGCTAAGGAGTCCAAAGCCATGGAGAAGGAATCTGGACGATGTGGCAGAGATTCCAGCATGGTGCCCATGGTAGCGATGTTAACCCCAAAGGTAGAGAGTTGTTCCCCAAAGGCATCCACCCGAGTCTCCAGCCCAGTGAACCGCATGTCAAAAGTCTCATAGTCTACCCAAGAGTGCTGTCCGGCCCCCTGAGTAGAAGACTCTCCATGATAGTACTATGGTGGAGGAGGCATCTCCGTATCCATGTGATGAGGTGAAGGTGGAGGAGGCTAGTCCTCATCCTGAACTGGAGGGGGAACATCCCCTTGACCCAGCTGCTGCTCTTGTTCTTTCTCTTCCTCACAGACAGCTTCTTCCCCATAAACTGGTATATCTCGGCATAGCTCGCCATCAGGACCATAGTAATATCCAAAATTTGATAAAATTTTATGGTGATTGTAAATATCATCTTGTCTGACTCGAATAAATGTTTCATCACCAAGGTGAATCCCAGCATATACAAACACTCCTGTCAGCTGTGAAGCATAAGGCAATGATCTCCTCAGTTGGGTTTGACATGTCCCTATCAAGTCTATCATGAGCCGACCCATGTTTACTAATTTTCCAATCATAACATGATAAAACGGAAATTTGTGAACCTCTGTGACTTCATTCCTGCTCCCACTCTTTGGATAGATAAGTGAGGTGAACATGTGGTGCAATATCCTCTGCAGTGGTGGAAAATAATTTGCATTTAAGGTAATCAAATCACTAACACCACACACATAGTCACATTTTGTCATAGTAATAAAAGTGTCCTCAACTGCTCCATGACTAAAATTCATGTTAGCACCCCTGGCCGAGACTCCTAAGGCTCGCTGAAAGAGATCGGGTGTAATATGTATCTCAACTTCTTGAACGACTGTGTATAGCTCATCATTTCTCTCGATTAAGTTGCCATAAAACTGCTGCACTAGGTTAGGATAATACCTAGTGTATCTGGTGACAAAATCACTCCAACCCTCTTGAATCTCAAAGAGTGCACATAAATCGGGCAAGATATCATTCACCTCATCGAAGTCGACCAGTCGAGGGTCGATGATGGGCCTTGGAGGCAAATGAGGTGCACGGCGAGGGGCAGGTACCTGCTGTGGGGGATGAGCCGGGGCCTCTCATCCCTGATCGTTGGGTTCCCCTTGGGCAGGACACCGAGAACTCCGTCGAGGCGGCATCCTAGACCAGAAAACTCACCGAGAGACCCTTGAAGGATCAAGCTCAACCCAGGGGATGAAGAGGAACGAAAAGGGCACTCCTAGGGCTTGAAATGAACTTCTCCACAACCTGGATCTTTAGAGGTAGCTTCACGAACACACGAATAGGCCGCAGAGATTTTATCCCTATACCGTGACGAACCGACCGAATCCAATGCGGGTGAAAGATGAGGGTGTTGGGCTATGGAGGTGGAGATATGTGGTTCTAGGGTTAGAGAAATGTGTTGGAGGAAGAGTGGGGGTGATAGAAGGAGAGAGTGGGGTGATAAGTCCCCATATAAGATGGTTCGGTTGTGGTTCGGCCGGGCCGGTTCGCCAGGTTCGGTCGACCGGACCGGCACTGGCAGTCGACCGAAGTGGTCGACCTAGCCCTAAAAGCTCATTTTTCATCTCTTTTTATTTTTTGTTCTTTTTATTTTCCTTTTTTTATATGAGCATCATCATCAGCCGACCTTCTTAATGGAACCAACATCATGAGGTAGAGAGAAAGAAAAGAGATGAGATATAGAGAGGATGCCCTAGCCCCCCCTTAGAAAGTGCCTCAGATCTGAAGTCATTGGGTCCACATTTATTTAATCAAGGAATATTCATCCTCGGAAAATTTTCAAGGAGGGCTATATGTATAAATACACTCAAGCATGCAGGGATGTAAATACACACAAGGTATCGGATTTAAATTCATACAATATGCATGTTAATCTACCCTTTATGCATATGAGTTTCCAATTTTTAAATGTAAATGCATCACTCATCCTAGTGCAGACCTAAGTATGTATGCTCTCACCCTTGTACATCCCAAGTTCTCTTCTTATCTTGCTGAATTGATCCTGGTTTAGGGGTGTTTTGTGAAAATATCAGCTAGCTGATTGTGTGTGTCAATAAAGTTCAATTCAAAGACCCCTTTTCTTACATGATCTCTCAAAAAATGATGCCGAATATCAATATGCTTTGTCCTAGAATGTTGAACATGATTTTTTGATAAATTGATTGCACTAGTATTATCACACAGGATTGTAACACATTTTATTTCAACATCTAAATCAAGCAATTGATTTTTGATCCAAAGTACTTGGGCTCCGCAACTTCTGGCGGCTACATATTCAGCCTCGGCCGTTGAGAGAGCTATTGACTGTTGTTTCTTGGAGGCCCATGAAACTAGGCATCACCAAGAAACTGACAGTACCCACTAGTACTTTTATGATCAACAATGCATCCAGCATAATCCGCATCGATATATGCAATCAAATCAAATGAGCTGCCGATCAGAAACCACAAGCCAAAGTCTATTGTGCCAATTAAGTATCAAAAAATCCATTTAACAGCCAATAAAGGAACCTCTTTTGGACATGATTGAAAATGATCACAAAGATATACGCTGCATTAAATGTCATGGAGGCATGCTGCTGAGTACAGTAGTGATCTGATCATATCTCAAAATAGTATAGGATCTATTGTTTTACCCTTTTTATTTTTGTCTAACTTCGTGGTTGTGGCCATTGGAGTTGACATTGACTTTGCTTCTTTCATGCCATATTCTTTTAGGAACTCAACGGCATATTTGGCTTAGATTATGAGGATTCATTGGAGCATTTGCTTAATCTGCAAGCCAAAGAAGGAAAAATGTCAATTCACTAATTAAGCTCATTTCAACTTTACCCTGGGTGATTTTTGCAGATCCATCACACAAAGCATTGTTAATTATTCAAGATAGTTCAAGAGATGATATGATCTTCATAAACCTGAAACACTAGCATGTCTTTACCTGAATTTCTTGTGCATGGGGTCTGATCAACCATACCTCTCGTGAGTCAATTTTCAGGTAGGAGTGAGATGAGCCTCTCATACCATGCCCTTGGTGCTTACTTCAGTCCGTACAAGACTTTCTGTAGTTTTTACAAATGTTGTGGATGTTTTGGATCCTGGAGGTTATTTTACAAAAACATCCTCTTATGTTCCCATTAAGAAAGGCAGATTTACATCCATTTTAAGATAATTAAAAATTCAGTGAACAAGCATGGATAGGAGAGTCCGGACTGTTTCTAATCTAGCAACCGGCGCAAAAGACTCATCAAAATCACTCCCCATCTCATGGTAGCAAGTTGAGAAAATTTTCATCATCTTCATCCTCGCAAGATGTTTCTTTAGTTGATTCAAACTTGGCCATAGCTGGCCCAACATCACTTGGATTTTGGAAGTGTAAACTGCATCCAAGATTGAAAGGATTTGATTTGTTAGTTACACTTCAGATTGATCTAACAATGATATGAAAACAAATGCACAGAGGTTATTTTCCTAGGAATGACTCTAGGCATTAAGTTCACATGTCTAAACTAACAACTCCCTCTTAATGTGTGCAAGACTCAGGAATGTTCAGTGAAAATTTAATGTCATATGCAGCTTATAAATAATTGACTCATAGTACCAGGCAGAGAACTTAGATCCGAAGATCACCTCACGCGTAGTGATAGTTTTCAGACAAGGTTAACCTGCCATTCCACACGTCACCATTTGATATACTGTGTAGTCATTGATGTGCTGAAGATAGGAGGATTGCAATGCATTATGACGTGAATTCATTCTAGTTTGAAAAAAAATTCTTTAGCTCTTGTGCATGCTAACATGTGAAAATGTATGCAAACTCAATGTATGCAGTGAAATTTTGATTTGAAAAGATCCAAACTCCTCTTCAACAAGATGCTATGTGACAAGTGATATGAGCAAGGATATGCAAACAACTATGGATAAAATGCATGTATAGACATATGCATTATCTCATACCTATCCAACATAAAGCAAATCAAAAGATAGCCCTTTTCTAGAGAAGTGAGAAGGATATCACCTGAGCATTCAGATTTCAATTTTTGATTTTTCTTTTAACCTGACTTATGTCGCTTGGCCCGTGTGCCTTACCTTCTTGACTGAAGGCATATTTCATGCTTCTTATTCCCAAGGCACACCTGCAAAACAGATTTCTCATTTTACATTCTTAGGTACCCAAACCATCTTAGGTCCTTGTAGGTTAGCAGTACTCTTGGCACGTGGCTTTCACTTCTTGACAACACTCAATTCATCATTTTTCTTCAGAAGACAATCATGCATGTTATGCCCAGATTTACCACAGTACTGACAACATGACTTTGAAAACTTAAAAGCATGAAAATTATTTGAAGCATGTGACATCACATTCCTTCTTCTCATTGGCTCAACCATTTTGTGTGTGTTGGCACGGTGTGTTGAATGAAAACTTATTTTCTTGATTGTTGATGGATTAACAAGTTTACTGAAGGCAAACTTGCCATCGTGCTTTATCATGAAGCAATCATTCAACTTGTGACCTACTTTACCACAGTAGTCACAATTGACATATGACATGAGAGAGTTTTTATTCAGATTAGTATCATGCTTCCATGTGGATGAAGAAACTTTATTCTAGCCAGCATAAAAATTCATTTTCTTCATCAATAGTCAACAGTGTGAAGTTGTATGACCTCTTTTACCACAGTGATTGTAATGCATGAAGAGTTTTGTGGTAAACGATTGCTTTGAATTTTTGAAGCCAATTCTGTTCCTGTAAGCTTTCAAATCATAATTTTTCATAATGAAACAATCATGCATCATGTGTGCAAGTTTTCCACAGTAGAGACAAGAAACATTTTTTTTCTTAGATGCATGGGGTTTTACATGAATGTTTCTAGCATGCACATTTGGGACATTCACACTGTTTTTCGAATTTTGTTGAGTTCTTGGCATAGTGTGTTGCTGGGAGTTTGATTTGGAGGTGATAGGTATACATGTACTGTGAACAAATGAAGTGTATAATTTATTTTCAAATTTCTTTTTATTCACAGGATTATATCCCAGTCCTTCTCTTTGAAAATTCACTTTCATTCCCAGCAATTTGTCCAGATTTTCTTTGCCATCTACAAATTTGGACAACGAATTATTCAAGTCAAGAATTTCAGATTGAAGAGATGAAATGTACAATTCTGCACTGGCAAATTCTTCTTCAAAGGTAGCAAGCCTGACATTCAACAATGCATTAGTGGTCTTGAGACTATCTACTTCCTGTTTTAGTCCATCCACATTTTCACACTCACTTACAACCATAAATTTCCCTTTTTCTAGAACCAACAATCTTTCAGAAATGGCCGTGTTCAATTTCTTCAGTTTCTCATTTTCTTTCATAAGCTTCTCGTCATGAATGAGTTCATCTATCAAGGTTTGATCATTGGCCATTGAATTTACTTTTTCTTTCAGCTCTTTATTCTCATTTCTTAAGGAGCACATTTGATCTTTATGAAATTCAATGTCAAACACATGAGCCTCAATCAATTCCTCTAAATGTGAGCATTTTTTATAGGAGGAATCACAGTTGTTTTGTTCAACCTTCTTTTTCAATTTTTTATTCTCAGATTTTAGCTTCTTATATGTACTTGCAAGCTCACTATATGCATCCAATAGCTCATCAAGAGATATATTTTCAGAATCTGAATTTACCTCTGAGGGTGATCCATTCTGCTGATCACTACCATGATCACTCATACCGGCCATAAGACATTTGTCCTCATTCTCTTCATGGAAGCCGGCTAAGCCATCCAGTATGTCCTTTGCGGAGCTACAGCTGAAGACAAAAGGAAAACTATTAGAATTAACAACAGTAGTGAGCAAGTTTAGAACTAAGCAATTTTGATCATGTTTATACTCATAATCTGCAGTCCAGACTGATTTGTCTTTAGACAACTCATAAGGACCATGTGATATAAGCTTCCAAAGCTTAGGGTCATATGAGTGGACAAGACTGCACATTCTTCCTAACCACAACTCGAAGTTAGAACCATCAAACACAGGTGGAGAATCCATGGAAAACACTTTGCTAGCCATTGATCTAGATCTTACTCTAGATCGTTAGATCTATGAAGAATAGAGCCTTAGCTCTGATATAAATTGAAGTACCGCGATTAATGACACCCAAGAGGGGGGGGGTGAATTGGGTGATTACAAAACTTAGAAAACTTTTAGCCGATTTAAAAGAATATGATAAAACATCAACTAGGAAATTCAGATCTATTAAATTAAAAATAATATCTATCAAAATCTATCGCCACGATCGTTCTTCGGTACTAGGCGGAGGTATGAATCTGAAGATCCTGCTCACACAAGGTGTTATCGTCCTGACAAGATTTGGCCTCGTCAATTCAAATCCACCTTACGATATACCAAAGATCTATTACGGAAATGATTGATTATGCTAGATCTAAAAGATCAGACGCGGAAGAATAATCAACACAAACGATCACATAGAATAGGGGTAGAAGAAATGGTCCAAATCACACAATAGACACTGATTTTAAGGTGGTTCGCATGCAACGTCGGCAACCTACGTCCACCCCTCACCAAAACCCGGTGAGGCTTCACTGCTAGAAACCAGCATGGGGATGAATCCCAAACACGGAGACACTCTCCAACCATACACGCAGGGTGACACCTACACACACACACACACACACACGGAGATGAGGTCTCCAACACGATCCGACAATCGGATCAACAATACACAAACACGCTACGACAAATGCAGCACTCTACACACAGGTACAATCGGATCTGGATAGATCCACACACACACGCAGATCTCAGAAGATCCACGCACACACACACGGATCTAAACAAGACAACACGCACGACCACAGATCTGAACTGATCCACACACACACACGAATGTTTGCAGATTACGAAGAACACAGACTTGAAGCTCAAAAACACAAAAATAGATGAAGCATAAAAGAAAAAGACTCCTGATTTAGGCTCCCTCTGAGTGTATGATGCAGATCTTGAGCAAGGTTTGCTTCTTCACTTGAATGGAGATTGATTGGCTTCAGATGGAGTTTGAAGAGCTTGGAGATGGATGAAGAAATATTGCACGAGTTACTGTTCATGGAGCTACAGTAGCCTTCTTTCTCCTTTGGCAGCCTCTCCTTCAATCCTTGGATCCCATTTATTTCTTTGCCCTAAGAGGTGTTTTTATATGTCTTGGGTTGGTCAAGGAACATTCCTAGACGTAGATCCACATTTCCTGGTGAATTTGGAGGCTAGAGGACTGAAAAGTCCACAAGAGAGGCTTGAACACGTTGGTGAAAAACAAAGTCAAACTTGGCTGCCTCGGGGGGTTCGGTCGATCGGAGGTAGGCGGTCAGTCGACCAGACTGTAAAAAAACTATTCATTTTTGATCCCTGGAAATTTCGGTCGACCGACCCATGACCTTAGGTCGACCGAAATGTAAAAAGACTGTTCATTTTTTATTGCTGGAAAAATTGGTCGACCGACCCCTGTCCGTTGGTCGACCGAACTGTTGAAAACCTGCAAAAATGAGTTGTTAGCCTAGAAAATCATATCCATATAATCAAGGCTTGGATTGGACATATGTTATTATTGATTTGAAGTCCATTTGAGCTCTTTTTACGCGTTTGGAAAGTTGTGAACATTTAAGCATAGTTCATGATGGAATTAGATCTTGATTGCGTACAGAGCTCGCTCTTAATCACTAAAACATGGCATGTGATAGAGCACATGTCCGGGGTTTTGTTATCATCAAAATCACCTGGATATACTCAACAAGAGAGTTGTCTTTAGGCGAAAGACATGATATGGAAACTTGAAATATTCAATGTCAGCTAGGGGGTTACTCAACATACACTTCTTCTTTGATGAGCCCATCAAGAAAAGTCTGTTTTTTACTTCCATTTGAAATATCTTAAACTTTTTGGAGCAAGCATAAGCCAACAGCATCCAAATAGCTTCTAGTCGGACGACTGGAGCATATGTCTCATCAAAATCTATGCCCTCTTCTTGACAATATCCCTTGACTACCAATCGAGCTTTGTTTCTCACTGACAACTCCTGCCTCATTTAGTTTGTTCTGATATACCCACCTAGTACCTATCACAGGATGATCATGTGGATGAGGCACCAAGGTAGAGGAATTGTAATGACCCAGAATCTGGATACTAGAGAGTACCCAATATCATTCGAATCTTGGTCTATCACCCATGAGCCAGAAGGCTCGGAAGAGTTATTATGGTATCGTGGAGGTGCATTGGAATCTAAAATAATGCAAAAATAAACCACATAATTAAATATTTAAATATCAAAAAATAAATTTATATTTTTAATTAATAAATTAACTACGGAATCTAGTCCACAAAGTATAGTCTATAGGAAAGAAAGTGCACTCTATCGCCGGGCACGCTTTGGCACTGGCAGGCTGGCAACTATGAACCACTACGCTCATCCACCAAACCTCGAGGAGGAGCCACTACACTTGAAAAGAAAGGGGTGTGCCTCATCTTATTGACTCAGTAGGGATCTCACAGATCCCCACCATGAAACAACAGCGGTAAACCGTAATAACAATGGTAGCGATCATAACAATAACAATAACAGAGGAAGGTGGAAGAAGCACAGCTCTCTAAGCTACTTCTATTGTCAATGGAAAGTAAACTCCGACCTCGTAGCCAGAACCGCCGAACCAGTTGTGAAACCACGGCTATGCTACTGAAGGAAACACAACAACACCTCTGTTGTGCAGGCCCATCCTCACTAACAAAAGACACTACCTAGACCAGATGGTCTAAGGGTACGGTCGCGACCTCACCATCGTGAACAATACTTTGTCTACAGGTGAAATTATGACAACCCCGTCAGGAACCCTCGACCTCAATGTTGGGAAACCCAAAACCTTGAGTCAGGAGAGTCACCTCTCGCGTGACGGGAGAACCGCCCACTAGAAGCAAGGTTGGATGCATCCACTGATGACTTAGTCCGTAACTTCAAGTGTCTCCCTACTTAGCCCAGACAGAAACTGAGACACCATACAAGTAATCACAAAACAAGGACTAGCTGGGGTTGTGCTCGTCAGCACGCGTCCGAAGCCCCCAACCACGTGTGCACACACAGACTCACTGCTCTAAGTCAGGTCCTCTAGCTGGTTTCCCCCCCAGCTCAGACTCGGGCACAAAGGCAAGGGGCCCTACGATAACCAGCATAAAAACCATCTCTTCAAGTCTTCTCTCCACCTCTCCCTAGTGGGTCAGCACCCACGTACCCAGGAAAGCATTGTCTAGTGGGGGTCACTCGACGTGTGAACTCTAAAGGAAACACCGGAGTATTATCGGCTACACACGCACCCATCGTAAGTATCATGAAATACAGGGTGGCTCAATACCACCACACTCAAGACATCTAATTAGACCCTCTAAACTATCGGCCAATGAGTCACTTGACTCATCCCAAGGCCGCTGTACAATACAACTCCATGCCATTAAATCACCCTAAGCTGGAAATCGAAACCATAAATGAAGGGGACTCACAAGGCAGCCTACTATCGCCGGGGTTCCCCCTACTCTTGGGGTGAACAAGGAACCCCCAACACCCCTGGCTGGGTCAGAGAACTCACGGTCACTGACCATACTCATGGCCCACATGGAAACCACCTTCCGAAGAAACCAACATTGTGTGGGGACAACCCTCAGCACTTACTCAGGGGCACGTTGACTCAAGCTAACATAATGAAAAAGTCCAGAACACATGGGGTCACCCAGACCCTCAAAATCACACGAGCACGTTATTCGAGATATCATGACTCCTTCGGACACCCAAAAATATGAACTTGGTCCCCATGGGGTGTCTGGGACATCCACGGGGCAAAAGATCGACCAAAGGGTCTCAACCGGATTGACCATTAGCCAAAAGGGGCAAGAACACTTCAAATCGGTCGACCTTCCTCTGGGATCGGTCGACCTATAGACTAGGGATCGGTCGACCTACCCAGAGGGTTGGTTGACCGATGCCATGGATCGGTCGATCGATCCTTCTGGTTGGTCGACCGATCTAGAATGGTCGCCCCTTGGTGGCGAACCCGAGATCAGTCGATCGATTTCCCCTGTCGGTCGATCGATTCTGGCCCCTGTGTAACCCCATCCGAGGGGTTCCAATTCATGCCCCACTTGACCCCGATCGAGGGGGAAACATTGGGGACCTCGCCTCAGCTCCCAAACACTGAAAGCATGTTAATACATGAGAAAATGCCACCCGATTCGGTGAAAATCGTCACTCACCCTAAACATGGAAAACCACCCTAGTACGAACAAAAACCCACTCTCAGCCTCTCCTCAACCTACAAATTGCAGGAAAATGCAATGCATGGGCTAGGGATCCGTTTCCCTACCTCTACGACGAAAACCCATGTCGAGGACGCCGATTCCACGTGAAATCACCCCTCGAACTAACGCCAAGCTCACGAACCCGCGAATGAGCTCCACCGCTCCACCACCTCGTTCCTCACTCCATCCTTGCAGCTCGACGTCCTGCGTAACCTGCCACCTGGCCCACGCCATCCTCCGTCGGCCGCTCGGAGAAAGGGTGGAGAAAAGGAGAGAAACGAGAGAGGAGAGAGGGAGAGGATGAGAGAATGAGGGTGAGAGCGGTGAGGGGGTTTTAAATAGAAAACATTTTGGGGTTTTAAAAATTCAAAAAATAGAAAAATGAGAAAAAATCATCCCCATGATCTTTGAAAATTTCACAACTCGAATGCATCACCCCGGAGCCCGAAAACATATTGTTTCACCACATTCGGAGAACCGAGGGCCAATATCTAAAATTATGATTTAATTAAAAAATACAATCCAGGACCAGTGAAGATGCTCTGAAACCCACAGATCCCTAATCCAAAAACCCAAGTCATTACAGTCCTCCCTTCTTAAAGAAATTTCATCCTCGAAATTTGAGACAATACCCATTTCACAGGGGAAGAAAGACTTATTCAGCTGGCAATGCTCCTAGAGCTCTAGCTTAAACTTCTATTCTCACAAAACCACCATTCTTGAGGGACACAACCAGACTATTATCACGAATAGGATCATCTCGCTCCATATTCACAATGTACACTAATTCCTAGAGGGAGCAAAGCACGTGAAAAGAGACAAGGCTGACATTCCTCAGCTACACCAAAACTTCAAAGCTACATACATCATTAGACACATTCTCACACATTGAGGAGACATGACCCGCGCCACAAAATCTTGCATAATTAAATTACCCACACTTGGCAGATCAACCGAACATTAGCTTTTCAACCAGCTGTCTGACCTCACACCCTTCACAAGGGACATCCACCCCTGAGCCTCAACTAACTTACATAGTCATCTTAATCAGCTGTCACATTTCCGTCAGCTCTACGCCACGAACACTGATATCTTGCAAGTCGAACACCCAAAGCACCACTAGATCAACTCTGGTCCCAACATAATCCTTTTATATATTAATCCTGATCCAATCCAGGGAAAGATACACCATGATCGGCTCCCCAAGGCCTCGCCTGCTCACGACTCTGGCCATTCCCAGTTTACCTCAATTGGCATCTTTTGGTTGCAAAGGTCCATCCGCCAACCACCAATTACTCGTCAACGGAAAATCCCTACTTGCTCAACCTTCTATTTCTTGTTTCTTTGTAAGGCCCAATAATCTCATTCTAAATCTCGACGGCCCATTTATTGACTCTTACACTCACCATCTTCACTCCCTAAGTCGGTCCTCGCTTGGACACTGCTTCCAAATCTAATCCTCACGCCAACTCAACCCTCTCAGGGGAGTACGACGAAACCATACACCAAAACTTCATAATTCTTGGTCTATGCCAACCCCGGCCCCGCTCTCACCATGGAGTCACAGGACATTGCCTTGCAACTCATGGCACATATTCTTCGGAACAAACAAGTGTCGTGCTTCTGCTGTGGTAATCTGGTCAACGGTGTGCCAATCTATGCAGATCTCTAGACATTGCTAATCTAAACTAAGTCCTTGCATCATGCCAAGTCTCTCGGACTCAATTGGGCTCGTTTCAGTTGCCATCACAACTGACCACTCAGCTAGCCTTACCAACTGTTCGCAATTACTAACTAGGACCCACAAATCCTTCCTCTGTATTCACATACTTGGATCCCAATTCTATCCTGAGGACACTACTTCCGATATAAGTCGAGTGCCTAGTTTATCGACTCTGATCATCGTGTCCTCATCCTTTATCATGGCTACTTGCTTTTCAATCCCTAACTAGGTCCACAACCAAATATCTGACATCACTTCTATTGCATGAACACTGTACTCATCCGGCACACTTTTTGTCATATTTCCCCAACTCTCTATCCCGCCGGTATCATAGATCATTATGCGTCAAACAATGGCATGACAATTGATACGGCTTACACAGTCAAAAATAATCTGACATCGAGGAAACAACCCTGGTCAGAATCCTCCAATACTCTACCAAATCTCTGAAATCCTTCCGTTCTAGCCATCATTACGATCCTAGAGCTCGTGGGTCATGGGCCCACCACGCTTTCGCTGCGCACTCTTCATAACACACACAATCATCACAGACAACTTGGACATCCGTCATCCAAACATTTCCCAACTCGGCTGGCTAACTCCAAAAAATAGGGTGAGGAAAACTCAAACACCTTGGACGTTTATCTCAGGCCATTAATAGATGAGTTGAAAATACTATGGAATGACGATGCTGTTACACATGATGCATTTAGAAAATAAAATTTTTCTATGAAGGCTGCACTGATGTGGACGATAAGTGACTTCCCTGCATATGGAATGTTATCTGACAGGAGTACACATGGGAAGTTTGCATGTCCTTATTGTATGGAGGATACTAAAGCATTTATACTGAAGTATGGTGCGAAGGCATGCTGGTTTGGTTGCCATCGGCGGTTTCTACTAGCCAATCATCCTTTCCGAAGGTAAAAAGACGCATTCCACAAGAATAGAATTGAATTAGATGAAGCAGATTTAGATCAGTGGTATGGCAGGCAAATGGCGGCATGGGTGCAAAAGTCATTTGATATAGGACAGTTGTTTGGCAGCACACGACATCTCCCTAGATTTGGAAAGGAGCACAACTAGGTGAAGAGAAGCATCTTCTGGGAATTACCTTACTGGTCCACTTTTCTTGTTTGGCACAACTTGGATGTTATGCATGTTGAGATAAATATATTTGATAATGTGTTCAACATTGTCGTGAACATAAAAGATAAAACAAAGAATAATGTCAAAGTGCGCATGGACTTGAAAATGCTTTGTAAACGTCCAGAGCTAGAACTACATAACAAAAATAGAAAACCAGTTAAACCAAAGGTAACTAACGTGCTTGATGACAGACAGATCAAGGAGGTGTGTAAGTGGCTGAAACAATTGAGATTTCTTGATGGATATGTCTCTAATATTGCACGTTGTGTGAATGTTAACGAAGGAAAATTATATGGAATGAAAAGCCACGACTACCATGTATTTATGCAAAGGCTAGTGCCTATAGCATTTCGTGACTTGTTGCCAAAGACTATATGGGGAGGTCAGGCCGAGTTAAGTCGCTTCTTCAGGATTTTGTGTGTAGCAGAAATTAGGCTTCAGAATGCGTTCACTATCGAAGAGAATGTAGTTTCAACAATTTACAAATTTGAGAAGATATTTTCTCTTGCATTCTTCAATTCGATAGAGCACTTGATCATTCATCTCTCTTATGTAGCTAAAGATGGTGGGCCAATCTAGTTTCGATGGATGAATCCATTTGAGAGGTATATTTACATGAATATAATATTTACCTTCTTATAATTGTTACATCTATACAATATGTTTGTGATTTTTAATTGAACTGTTGTCTTAGGTGCATGCATTAATTGAAAAAGAAAGTTTGCAACAAAGCAAAAGTGGAGGGTTCAATTAGCGAGACATACATTATAGAAGAAATATCAAACGTTTGTTCGATGTATTTTGAACCTGAGGTGCATACTCGTCGTACTCGACTGTCTCATAATGATGATGGAGGAGAGCTTGTTGTGTCGGAGCGGCTCTCCACATTCAAGTATCTAGGTTGTGCATTTGGGCGCCACTTGACTCGCACACTTGAAGATATAGAGTTGAAAGCGACAAATATACGTTCTTATGAATTATCCAGACATTGAACCTTATGTAGAGTAAGTCTGGGATTCACATACATGTACTTACAATTCTTTGCCCTTATTCTTGTGGCTGAAGGTAGTGTTGAATTTGGTTGCAGATGATTTAATGTAGAGTTAAGCCAACAACATCTATGACTCACTGGTGCGGATGTTAACAAGTATCGAGAGAAATATTTTATCAAATGGCTAAGACGTCAAGTAAGTCTCATTTAATTTCTTTGTGCCTAATTCTTCTAACTAGTCTGATTTATATATAGGTTCAACAAGGTATTGTTGCTGAATATGCTATTTGAGAGTTGTCCTATGGCCCCTCAAATGTCGCTCGTTCATATAATGGGTTTATTGTGAATGGATATAAATTTCACACCAGAGAATATGGACAAAATAAGACCACGATGAACAGCGGCGTGTGTGCCAGAGGTAGTACTTACATTGATACAGACATCGACTATTATAGTATTCTTGAATAGATATTAGAATTTGTTGGCCCAGACTAGATAGCGGACAAGAAGGGGGGTTGAATTGTCCCCTTGACCTAGATGGCGGATTTAAAAATTCTCTTTACTGAACACGGTGGAATTAAATATCAACTACTTGATTAGCCTAAACACATATGAGATTTAACAGGTTCTCTCAATCTTTCCGATCTCACTCGTAATAACAATGCAAATGTTAGGGAAAATTATGCCTAGTGCGAATAACAGAAGTAACATTGTGCAGTGGTGTAGTGAGTAAAAATCTATTAAGCTAACCTGTGAAGCGAGATAGAAGAAAGGGACAAACACACAGGCAATCACAAAGGACACGGAGATTTTTAGGTGGTTCGGGACCACAAGGGCTCCCTACGTCCACCCCTCACCCAACCGGGTGAGGCTTCACTACACGCTACTTTCGTAGCAACACGGGGACGAACCCCAACCACACACACACACGCTGCTTCCGCAGTAATATCCACACACACACGACGGGGAACACACCCCGGACAATAAGCACACACCGAGACGCAGCTCCGTACACGATCCACAAGGGACCAACAATCACACACACACAAGCCGCAATGTCGGCGGCACAATAACTCCACAACCGTTCACCGATGGTTCACACACTCACAGACATGATGTTTAGAAATGAAGGATATGATCAATATAACTTTAGAAACCTAAAGAGATTAACTCCATTAAGCATAAAAAGGATGTAGAAAGAAATTCCTATCGAAGAACAAGGGCTATAGAATGTCTTCTCTATGCCACGGGTCGGAGGGTAGCCGGATGATGACGTTGAGAGTGTCCTCTTGATCCCCTTGATGATCCGCTCCTTTTCTTCTTCTTCCACGAGCTCCAAATGTCGAGGGATGTAGATCGAATCTAGCGTTGAAGCTTCCTTGAGCTCTCTTCTTTCTCTCCTACAACAAATAGAACAAGGTTAGCCAAAGGAGATAGTTAAAACCCCAAATTCGTATGTTATTATATACAAGAGGGATGAGTTGTGCAAAAGACCACAATACCCTTGCAAAACCCTAGCAAAACCACCCCAATATGTTCATTAGTAACTTAAGGGCAAGTGTGTAAATTTTTAGCCCATTTGGATGTGATTTGGTCGGGTTACGGTGACTTACGAAAATCCCGCACGGTGCTGCGAACAGGGGGGGTCGACCCACTTTGGAGGGGGGTCGACCCACCTGCCAGACAGAATGCTGTCTGGCAGGTTTTGTCACAGGGGGGTCGACCCACCTGCCAGACAGAATGCTGTCTGGCAGGTTTTGTCACAGGGGGGTCGACCCACTTCTGAAGGGGGGTCGACCCACTTTCAGCCAGAGGCTGAAAGTGCCCTGTTCTGCCCAGGGGACGACCCATCCAGTGTGGGGGGTCGACCCAACTATCTCCAAACATCAAGATGTGATTCCAAGAGGTCATCTAAAGTTATAAACATGCAAGCCAATGAATTCAACCATTCAACATGAAATTAAATGATTAAAAGCAAGTTAAATAACCTAGTTTGCATGTAACTAACACATCTTGATGAATTCACAAGAGAACTCATTCTAAAGCCGAATAACATCAATTTTTGTCCAACCAACAATCATTCCTCCTCATTCAACATGTAAAACAAATGAATATGCATTGAAAACAAGATGTTAGCATTTGTAGACATCATCCAACAAATGTAAGCATTAACCACATTATTTTCACAATGAGAGCTAGTTTTCATTATTTTCACAATGAGAGCTAGTTTTCAACTAGCGAAATGCAAATTCAACATGTGAAGTATGATATATGAAATAAGCCCAAAATTTCCATAAGAAAATACATCCAGAAATGATTCTTACCTTTGTAACAAAGGTTTGTGGGCAGATTTACACCTGCACCATCAACCAATTCATTTTCAAGAGAGTTAAGCCAAGATAGTTCAAGGACCCTTATTCAACCCGGTTGAAGGCATGACTAAGCCAATAGAATAGCATGAGGTGAAGATGTGAAATCCATCAAGACCATTTGCAATCAGGTACTTCAACTCACCATTCAAACAAGATTTTGGTTAATGAACATTGAAACCCAAATGAGCCAGATCAAACAATGAGAGTTGAGAAAGGGCATGCATGAGACACATGCAAACCCAACTACTCTAAGCAAGCAATGAGCATATAACCCGAGGTTCTATTCAAACCAAACCATCACTCTTACCATGTCTTGAAGAGATTGAGAATAAGACCTTACCTGTATATCTGAAACTCAAATTAATGATTAATTCAAACCAATCCAAATTCAGTCCAGAAATACATAGTTCATTCCAAGAATTGAATCAATAGTCCCATAGTTAAATAGAATGATGTGTATACATGAAACCCAATTTAACAAGGGACAATTGAACATTTTGTAACTCATTCAACTCAATCAAACAACTCATGGATACTTAGTTCATTCCATAAATTCACATACAGCCTTTAATCAGATGCATAGCACCCAAGTTCAATCCAATGAAGACTGAACTCACTTTTGTCACACAGGTATGCAATACCATCCTAAAATACTTGATCAATTAACATGAAATTCTTGATATCAAAATGCAACTTGAGAGTGAGTTGAACAACCCACTCAACCATGCAACATGAATAATCCATATATCAATTTTTTTTCATTATCAAGAATCCAGATGGTGTGAACAACATGAAGAACATTTCATGGAAAACTTGAAGGCTCCAAAGTCTAATGTACAACACACGAGTCAACATGAATTATAGGTGAAGTTCAAACCACACTAAGGATATTTCCTTGAAGACCATTGTATTTGAACCACCTGCAAAACAAGAATACATCGTGTTAGCTTAACAAATGTTATAAAGCATAAAGCACACAATATAGAGGAATCATCAAAACCATTGTCAAAGACAACGAGGGGGCACACAGAACCCAACAGAATTAGAGTATCTGGGTGAAGAAAACCATAATTTTCTATTTAAGTGTCATTGGTTTGAGCCTAATTTTGTACAAAATGACACAACATATTAGAGTTCTCCTAATATTACACAGCCTATCGATCGTCACAGAATAAAGAAAGGAATGATTGGTGGACAGTTTGCAGGGTTAAAGCAAGACTTTTCCCTGATTATCAGTTGGATCAGACTGAACATTTAGAGGAGGATGTCAATGACGAATTTTTTCAATCAGACCAAGCTGAGGCTCTTGAGTTGGCTTCTACACATTTAGTCACCAGTGAAACTAATGTGCCACTTTGATTATGTAAGAAGAATAAAGTGGAAGAGGTCGATCCAGATGAGTTAAAGAAGATTGGTGGAGAGTTAATGGATTCCGTTGAAGCGGAGGAGGAATCCGCTGAGGAGGAAGAGTCTTACAGTGATGAAGATGAAGACGATGAGGAAGACTCGGCTAAGTTAAACATATCCTCATCGCCTTAAGATGAAATGAATATTATTTGAAAATTGGTAGAAAATATTGTAAGAATTTTCACGTGCTTGATTCTCCTTTGATAATGAATGTTGTTAATTTTTATTCAATATATTCTAATTATAAACATATATGATTTTTAATGTTGTCAAAGGAGAGACGGTTTGAGAAGGGGGGAGGTCTAGATGGAGAGATAGTGGGAGGGGCTCATGAGGCTCCTCTATACCACCTGAGCAGACTCCGGGGACATGTATGTCTATTAACATTTTCTACTATATATGTTTTTTGATAATATGTATGTTTATGTCATTTAAATTTTACATGGAAGAATGGGAGGGGATCTGGAAGCTCCTTTGTACCACCTGAGTAGACTCCGGGGACAGGTATGTCTATTAAAGTTTCCTGCTATATATGTTTTTTGATAATATGCATGCTTATGTCATTTAAATTTTACAGGAAAAAGTAGGAGGGGCTTTGGAGGCTCCTCTGTACCACTTGAGCAGACTCCGGGGACATGTATGTCTATTAAAGTTTCCTGCTATTTATATATATTAATAATATGTATACTTATGTCATTTAAATTTTACAGGAGAAAGTGGGAGAGGCTCTGGAGGATCCTTTGTACCACCTAAGCAGACTCTGGGGACAGGTATGTCTATTAAAGTTTCCTGCTATATATGTTTTTTGATAATATGTATGCTTATGTCATTCAGCTGAGAGAGGCTCTGGAGGACTGCCACAACTTCCACCATCGCCCTCGTCTAGCCATTCGGGTATTTATTCATTCAGACTGATTTTAATTCAGTAGTTTTGTAAATATGCAAAATATAAATACCATAGTATTCATTTTCATTTCTACTTTGCTTCTAGAACATGATGAGGTTTGGGCCGTACCTGCGCCATCTGTCCCAGCAACAGATGACACCAGTAGTGCACACGTCGATAACGGCCACGAGGTGATCTACATATACCATGCTCAGAGGGAGTAAGTATCTTCCTAGGGTTTGTATTCGTTATCTATCCATCATAAATGTAATTACCTCTATCTATATGATTTGTAAATGCAGGAAAACATTTGGTCCTAATTTGGACAGTGTGTCCCTCTTTATTTTCGAGCTACTTAAATGATTTGTTCCTTTGGGGGGTCCTTCAATGGAAGGACATGCCGATCAACATCTGGACGCAATGTTCGACCGGTTCATGGTATGCAATTTAAAATTTAAAATTACTTCTTTCTCAACCTTTCATTTTAGTATAATGATGTAAGTTCACTATAAGGAAAGGCGGTCATAGCGACAGAAATTTCTGACGAAAAATGGTCCTTCAGAATATCGATATATATTTCCGACAGATATCTATTCGTCAAAAATTCCATCATAATTTTCGACGTCATAATAGTATGTCAGAATATCCGTTGGAACATCCGACCCCATTTCTGACGAATAGATGTCCGACGGAAAGTTTGGAGAATAGAATATTCTATACGTTTGATTTTTTGACGGAATTAAATTCGGTCGGAATTTCTGTCGAAATCTTCCGACGGAATTACTTCTCTTCGAAAATCCATCGGAAATAATTTTGATTTCCCTCCCTGCGACCGCCATCTCCCACCCTCACGCTTGACTCTCTCACGGTGGTCTCCCTCTCCCTCTCCCTCTCTCCGGTAGTGTCTCTCTTTCTCGCGACAGGCTCTGGCGTTCCCTCTCTCTCTGGTGAGCGGAAGCGGTGGCGACGATAGTAGCTCCCTCTGGTAAGCACTCACCCGAGCCCTCTTGTAATGCCCCAGATTTTTTGAATATTTTTCGAATCATTTTAGTGGGTCTCGGAGTGTATTTTATGTTTTACACATGTTTTTCCCTGATGCGCCTTCGAAACTCTATGCAGGGCAAACCGTGGCATTCTCCGACTCCAGGACAATACCGGCACGTTGTGCTCCTTCCGTGGGTTGCGGAGGTAATTTTTCATAATTTTTTGAATTTTTACAATTTTGGGGCTTTTCTATATATTAACCCTTTCTCTCTCCCCTCTCATTTCTCACTCTCTCCCTCTCTCTTCTCTCACGCTCTCTCCTCTCTCCCTCTCTCTCCGGCGGCCGACGGAGCGGAGCGCGGGCGAGGCGGGGACGGCGTGGGTGAGGCACGGGCAAGGATGGGTGAGGATCGAGGCGGTGGAGGCGCGATGAAGCTCGGCCGCGAGTTCGTGTCCCGACGAGGCTTCAACGGCGTTTACTTAGTGGATCGGCGTCCACGGCGTGTTAAATCTTCTGTGGAGGTAGGAGATGGACCCTTAGCTCATGCACTTCCTTTTCCGCGAGTTTTGCAGGCTGTGATGAGCCGAGGAGGTTTATTTTCGTATTTTGGGTAAAATCCATGTTTTTGTGATGTGAGCCTGATCTAGCGTTTTAACGCGTTAATTGGTGGTTTGAGGGCATCATTGAATGCCTAGGGACTTGGGGAATGATTTTCCCTTTGTTTCCCCTTCACCTGGGGGTGAATGGGGCGTGGATTGAGTTTCTTCGTGATTTTTGCCATTTTTGGGCGCGGATTGAGAACGCTCTCGCCATGGTGGGCACGTTCTTGGAGGTCATGTCACCCCGATAGAGCACGTTCATCGGGAAAGATGAACAGTAAGGTGGTTCTTGTCGCGCTACAGGTGGGTAGCGCGTTCCGTTCTTATCGCGCTATAGGAGCTTAGCGCGTTCTTTACTATCGCGCTACTAGTGGGTAGCGCGTTCTGTTTTGTCGCGCTATATAAGTATAGCGTGTTCTGTCTTGTCGCGCTACAGGAGTATAGCGCATTCTATTCTGAATGCGCTATAGGAGGGTAGCGCGATCTTGAGGGTGACCAGTCGGGCAGCCCAGGGCGGGTAGTCTACGACTGATCATGCCTCTTTTGGCCGTGTGTATCTCGGACACCCCGTGGAGTTTTGTGACCGTGTCTTGGGTGTTCAGAGGTTTTGTTTTTCTCGATTAGTGTGCCCATAGGTGGGTGTGTTCTAAGCTTTGTGTTACGCTTGATCGAGTCACCGTGTATCGGTGTGTGTGCGGTGGGGTTCCCCCGTATGTCGTAGGTTTCTGCGGAAGATGGTTCCTGACTGTGCCACGTGTTTGGCCTTAGACTGCGAGTCCAGTTGCCAGCCTGGGGCTGGAGGTTTCCCGCTTTTCCCTGGGATGGGCAATCGGCGTGGCGGCTTGTGAGCTACCTTGGGAATCATGCTTCTGTGTTTTCTGCATAGGCCGTGTGTGTGGCCTTGGACTGTGAGTCCAGTTGTCTAGCCTGGGGCTGGAAGGCTTCTCAGTTCCCTTCCCAACGGTATGGTCTCAACGGCTCGTGAGCTTCCTCGGTATTCGTGCTATCGTGGTTTTAGACCTTGGGATCAGGCTAGATTAACGGCATTGCGTCGTTGCGTACGACAGTCTTGACCCCGAGTCTTGTGACTCAAGGATCGTTGGATTTAGTGAGTCTAGAGGACCGTCCAGAGTCTAGTGGCTCGTCGCCACTTGGTCCTTCTCGACTTTCACGCAGGGTGCGTGTGTGGTTCTCGAAGTTTCTCTTCAGAGAGTGGTCACATCAGTGACTCCCCACTGGTCGTAGCCTTCCGACACGCGAGTGGTCCCACCAGGGAGTGGTGGCGAGGCTACCCCGAGAGATAATTTTTACACTGGTTTCCATTGGGCCCCACGTCTTGCAGCCAGAGTCCGGCTGAGGGGAAAACCAGTGAGAGGGCCAGACCTGGGATGCATGGTCTGTGTGTGCACACATGGTTGTGGGCGGTTGGACCAGCGTTGACGAGTGTGACCCCAACTAGTCACTTGTTCTATGGTTACTTGTACGGTGTCTCAGTTCCCGCTGGGCTGGAGGGAGACACCTGAGGCACGGTGTAAGCCGTTAGTGGACGCATCCGACCTTGCTTCTGGTGGGCAGGTACTCTTGTCACGTGAGACATGACTCTCCTATTTTTGAGTTCCGTTTCCCGTCTGCGAGATGAGATTTTTCAGACTGTCCGGTGTTTCCGAGTTAGTGGCCAGGGTGCTAGTAGCTTCACTAAGGTTGCATCTTGTTAGTGTTGTGTTCGCGATGAGGCGGTCGCGGCTTGACCTTGGACAGCATGTCCAGGTTGGCCTTGTCTTGGGAGACAGGCCTCTACGGCAGGGTTGCCATGGGTTTTACCTCGGTGAGTGGTGTTAGTGTGGTCCGGTTCCCGATTGTGAGATCGGGATTTCTCTTTCTGCTTGACCGGTACAGTAGGAGTAGTTGTAGTGCCGAGTTTTGACCAGCCACCGAGTTACTGTTCCTGCTGCTACTGTTGTTCTTGTAGTTACTGCTTTCCGTGCCGCCGTTGTTCTCAGTTGGGGTTCCGCGGGATCCCTACTAAGCCAGTGATAGGAGGCTCACCTCTGCGTTTCAGGTGCGGCGGTTCTTCCTCGAGGTTCGAGGGTGCTGTTCGGAGGTTCTTAGTTGCCAGCTCGCCGAGCCGAGTGTTCACTTGGCATGTGGTAAGTTTTACTGCTTTAGACTGTACTTTCTTTTGGACTGGACTCTGTTGTAGTAGTTGTTTATTTATTTCATTAATTGTTGAATTGTCATGCTTTATTTCCTATTTCTTTGTATCTCCACACTCCTTTTAGCCCTTCCGAGCCCTTCCGAGCCCTCCCGGCTCGTGGACAGCGGGCCAGGATTCGAATGGTATCAGATTCTTCCCGATATCCGGATCTTGGGTCGTTACAGATGGTATCAGAGCGGTGGTTGTGGACGTACATAGGAATTCAAAATATTGTAGTGATCAGAGTCCATAAGGTCCAGTATAGTCGGTAGCTGGCTTAGGGTTTTGTGTTTGTTTTCCGGTTGATTTTTCGCTTGAGAGCTTGAGTGAGCCGTGTGGCGCTGTGAAGGCGGTTGCTATTCATGGCTTTCGTGCCGGTGTGGGATCTAAGGATCAAGGTTGAGAGCTTCTCCCTCATCGGTGGTTATCTCGGTTGTCTAGCGTTAGGCAGAGGTTGCTGGCAGGCGTGAGTTTGTGGTGCTGCGTTCGAGGCGTTTGCTGCGAGGTCAGGTGGCTGGCGAGGATTGGTTGTGGTTAAGTGACCGTGAGCATGCTCTGAGGGAGCTGTTGTTGAGTCTGGCCACCCCAGCTTGAGGTTATCCAGCCCCTGAGGTGTTAAGGTTGTGGTTTAAGGTGGCAGAGCGGAGTGTTCCGATCGAGAGGTGTGCTCGGGTGAACGAAGGATCTTCTCGGTGAGCTGCTGTTTCATCGAGCCTGATGTTCTTGTCATGCTCTGTGGCGTCAGAAATGACTTGTCAGTCCATGTTATTCTTGTGAATTTCGAGGTAGGATTGGGCTGTGGTGTCCTAGTAAGTCTTGCTCCTGCGTTCTTGCATGCGAATGGGTGGTGTTCATCTTGGATTTGAGTTGAGATGTGAAGGTTCCGCGGTGAGTTTCGGGACTCGAGGATAAGCGTCGGTGGTTGTCGATTATGGCTCGTATTGCGGCTCTTGGTGTGGTGTGTTGCAGTTCGAGGAATTACAGTGGTGGTGCATCGAGAGATGCTGTGATTGTGGTCCGACATGACACTCGCCGAGTGTGTCGGAGGTGCTGACCTGATGTGGTGATGGTTTTCTCGGTGCTGGAAGGTGCTGTTCCCAACGTGTGCAAGGTTCAAGGTCAGCCCGAGCGTGGAGTTCTTCCGTTGGTCGGAGGTGTGATCGGTTTCTCCTTTGGTTGGAGAGATTATGTTTAGCTAAGGTTTGTCATCTTGCATTGCGTGTTCGGATTGGTTGGCCTCATGTGCCATGAAATCCGTACGAGACGTGTCCTATGTTTTGGCAAGGTGGTTGCCTGTGAGAAGTCATGCCCAATTCCCTTGCTGTGTGAGGGTGCTTATGCTGTTCTGGAAGGATGAGTGCTGGTTAGGCGGTGTTCAAATTATTTGCGGGTGTTGGAACTTTCCGATGCATGGCAGTTCGGAGCCTGCAGTGTTGCGGAGGATTGCCAGATTTGGGTGAATATGTGCCTGGGGTTCGAGGTAATGGAGCTTTCCTTACCCTATTTCTTGAAGTTGGCCAACCGAGTTGTGGATTGTCGGGATGATGAGTCTCGAGTTGCCGTGTTGGCTGTGCGCGTGGATCTGAGTGCGCAACAGAAGCTTGGTGGGCCCATAACCCACAGGTTCAGGATCGTAGCGTTGGGTGCTATAGGCGGCTTTCCTAAGGTTGTGTTGAGCATTGGAGGATTGGTTCCTCTATGTGAGACGTGTTGTTGCCATGCCATTGCTCGAGGTATTATGGTTCTTGGCACTGGCAGGATGGAGTGTTGGGGAAAAATGTTGGCAAGTGTGTCGCATGAGTGCCCTATTCCTGTGATGGAAGCCGTGTCAGGCGTCGGTGTTAGACCCGGATGGTTGTTGAGGGTGTCACCTGACGGAGGTCGAGGACGTGTTGGTCAGAGTCGGTGGTTTGGTGCCCGACTTGGGTTACAAGTTGTGTTCTCGGAGGAGATCGTGTTCTAGAGGAAGTGATCTCTGAGAGATTTTGGGTTTTGATTGGTAGCTGCGAGTGACTGGTAAGGCTAGTCTCGTAGTCGACCACGGTAATATGTGTACTGTTGGGGACCTGTGTGCATTGGTTGCGACGTTGGCGACCAGGTTACTATGAGTTTGGATGGCACTTTCCTCCCCTTGAGACGTGTGCCATGAATTTTTCCAATGGTGTCCCGTGGCTCTATGGTGAGGGTGGAATCGGGATTGGCAGGTGTCCACTTGGATTAATTGAGACGAAGGTTTCGATGAGACAAGACGGAAGAGTGACGCTTGTGGGCTGAGGCCTTTGGATAAGATTGGCGTCGGAATGGTGGTCCTTGATGGGACGTTGGTGTCGCAATGGTTATCCCTGGTTTGGTGACCAGCATGGGATGGTTCCCCTGTAAGTCTGAGTCGAGTGAGGTGATGACCGAAGACACCAAGATCTTGTCATTTGGTTTCATCGTGCTCCCCGAGAGGGTCAAGTTGGCGTGATGATTGAGATCGGACGCGGTGTCCGAGAGGAGTGCAGCTTGAGATGTGGTAATTGTTTGTGTGAGTCAGCGGATGGCCTGTCGTGAGTTGGATCGTGCCTGCTGGGCCGGTGGAGGTTTCCCATTGACGAGCAGCTGGTGATCAGCGTGTGGCCTTTCACAGATAGAAGATGCTGTTGGTTGCGCATCGAGATTGGTGAGAGCCGTGTTTCAATAAGACCTTTGGTGGTCGTTTCTGTGATGTGCCTTTCCGGATGGGATCTGGGCTTTGTCAGAATTTATCTTCTGATAGAGTTGGCACAATGATATGTCTGGCTTTCAGCTTACAAGGTGTGAGGTGGTTCTTGGTGCTGAATCGATGTTCTGGTTGCGGTCTGTTGAGATGACTGCATGAGTCAGTGGAGGCTATGTATTGGTTGTTCCCTTGAGCAGGGCGTGGACCTGTCAGCTGCCTATGAAGCTGATGTATGATTTGTTACCCGACCATAGGAGGGATCGGTAGTTGTTTCTCGTGACGAGGAATGTGTCTCCTCGGTGAGCGAGATGGTGGCAGCAGTGCCATGGCTGGTTCTTGCGTTGTGTATGAGGTGATGACGGACTGTGTCCTTTGGTGTGTGCCTGCTCTGATGGCCGGTGTGCGCGGCGTGCGGAGCGAGGTGCCGTTCGTGATTGTAGTATGGCTGCGTCCCTCAGGATCGGTGCTTTCGTGAGAATCGAGGTTTTCTGTGTTGGGGCTCTAACGGTGTTGTCAGTTAGTTCAGCGTTCTTCCCCTGTGACTTGGTGCTAGTCCTGAATTTCGAGGATAAAATTTCTTTAAGGGGGGAGGGCTGTAATCCCCCGGATCTTTTGGATATTTTTTGGATCATTTTAGTGGGTCTCGGAGTGTATTTTGTGTTTTACACATATTTTTCCCTGATGCGTCTTCGGAACTCGGTGCAGGGCAAACCGTGGCATTCTCTGACTCCGAGACAGTACCGACGCGTTGTGCTCCTTCCGTGGATCGCGGAGGTAATTTTTCGTAATCTTCTGAATTTCTGCAATTTTTGGACTTTTCTATATATTAACCCTTTCTCTCTCTCCCCTGTCATTTCTCACTCTCTCCCTCTCTCTTCTCTCACGCTCTCTCCTCTCTCCCTCTCTCTCTCCGACGGCCAACAGAGCGGAGCGCGGGCGAGGCGGGGACGGCGCGGGCGAGGCACGGGCAAGGATGGGTGAGGATCGAGGCGGTGGAGGCGCGATGAAGCTCGGCCGCGAGTTCGTGTCCCGGCGAGGCTTCAACGGCGTTTTCTTTTTGGATCGGCGTCCACGGCATGTGAAATCTTCGGTGGAGGTAGGGAGATGGACCCCCAGCTCGTGCACTTCCTTTCCAGCGAGTTTTGTAGGCCGTGGCGTGCCGAGCGGGTTTATTTTTACATTTTGGGCAAAATTCATGTTTTTGGGGTGTGAGCCCGATCTAGCGTTTTAACGCGTTAATTGGTGATTTGAGGGCATCATTGAATGCCTAGGGGCTTGGGGAATGATTTTCCCTTTGTTTCCCCTTCACCTGGGGGTGAATGGGGCGTGGAATGAGTTTCTTCACGATTTCCACCATTTTCGGTCGCAGACTGAGAATGCGCTCGTCATGGTGGGCGTGTTCTTGGAGGTCGTGCCGCCCCGATAGAGTGCGTTCATCGAGGAAGATGAACAATAAGGTGGTTCTTATCGCGCTACAGGTGGGTAGCGCGTTCCGTTCTTATCGCGGTATAGGAGCTTAGCGCGTTCATTCCTGTCGTGCTACTGGTGGGTAGCGCGTTCTGTTTTGTCGTGCTATATAAGTATAGCGCGTTCTGTCTTATTGCGCTACAAGAGCATAACGCGTTCTGTTCTGAACGCGCTATAGGAGGGTAGCGCGATCTTGAGGGCGACCAGTCGGGCAGCCCAAGGCGGGTAGTCTACTGCTGATCATGCCTCTTTTGGCCGTGTGTATCTCGGACACCCCGTGGAGTTCCGTGACCGTGTCTTTGGGTGTCCGGAGGTTTTTTCTCGATTAGCGTGCCCGTAGGTGGGTGTGTTCTGAGCTTTGTGTTACGCTTGATCGAATCACTGTGTATCGGTGTGTGTGCGGTGGGGATCCCCCGCATGTCGTAAGTTTCTACGAAAGATGGTTCCCGACTGGGCCAAGTGTTTCGCCTTGGACTGCGAGTCCAGTTGCCAGCCAGGGGCTGGAGGTTTCCCACTTTTCCCTGAGATGGGGAATCGGCGTGGCGGCTTGTGAGCTACCTTGGGAATCATGCTTCTGTGTTTTCCGTGTTGTGCCCCTTAGGCACAAGCATGTGCTGATGATAGCAACAAAGTGAGTGCATTTCTGTGCATCCTTTATCCTTGAGATCCTTGAGCATTCTGCATATGATAGCAACATGAATGATGATGAAATGATGTCTTGAATGCATTATTTTGTTTGAATAGATTGCATTAATGTGTTCCAGCATACATTGCATTTCCCCAGTTTTGCATGTCTGTACATTGCATTTGCTCATGCCTTAGAGTCTGGTGCGAGCAGTTAAGTCCATACATGGCTAAGTCTGCACATTGGAAGTATATTTCATTCATGCATCAATGGGTTGACCCTCTGATTAGATGAGTCGATGCCCCTTTAGACTTCTAAGTCTATACACTGCATGGCTCGCATGGCTGCAAGTCTGTACACCGCAGGCCAGCAAGTCCATACACTGCATGGCTCGCACGGCTGCAAGTCCATACATTGCATTCCTAGCAGACCAGCAAGTCTATACACTGCAGGGTAAAGCCCAAAGTCTAGACATTGCTGCATTACTTGCATTTCAGAGTCTATACATCGTTCATGCATGTGCACAGTTCGTGAACAAAGTCTGTACATCGTAGCATGCATTTCATGAAGTATGTACATCCTGTATCTCTGTTAAGCTTCAAAGTCTGCACATTCTGTAGTTCAACGTCTGCATGCATGAAGTCTGTACACTGACTTGCGTCTCACGCATCTAAACTCTGTACAGCCTATTGTTTCAGCCAACGTCTCATTCAGTGTTAAAGTCTATACAAACTTCAGCGTCTTGTTCATGAAGTCTATACATCGGACTGCTCATGCTTTCATCATGAAGTCTGTACATTGCATGCCTTCCACCAAGTCTGTACTTTGGTCGGTGGCAAGTCTGTACATTGGCTTCATTTTTGCTTCCAAGTCTATACATCACTGTAGCTTTCACGAGACGAAGTCTGTACATTGGACTATTGGGTAAAGTCTATACATCCTCTAGTTGGAACTGTGCAAGTCTGTACATCGCTGCTTTGCCAAAGTATGTACATTGGCATCTTTTCCTACGTTGCACTTCCAAGTCTATACATTGGGACTTTTACCTACGCTCTGTTCAGCAAGTCTATACAGTGGTTGCTTTACCGACGTTGCCTTGCCAAAGTCTACACACCGTGAACTTCCAAGTCTGTACAGACTTTACCTTGTTCAAGTTTGTACATCGTCCAGTTATCTTTGGCATGTCTACACATTGGAAGTCCATACATTCAGTTGTCTTGATCTGGTCAAGCCTGTACATAGTTTCTTCAGCTAAGTATATACATTGCTTCACGACGTGAAGTCTATACATGCTTTGTTCAAGTCTTCACATGATGAAGTCTATACACCCAACTCCTTCACACTTCAGGAAGTTTGTACATCCTTTAATGCATTGCATGCATCATTCGTGAAGTCTGTACATCGAGTGAAGTCTGGTGAAGTCTATACAACGCCCATTTCTCTTAGAGTCTCATGCATATGTGAAGTCTGTACATTGCATTTGCATTCACAACGTCTTTACACTTGAAGTCCATACATCGTCAGTTGTCTGTCAAGTCTTCATATTGCTTAAGTCTGTACAGCGGCTGCTTCACATATCAAGTCTGTACATCGTGCTTCTATTGGTTGAAGTTTGTACAGCCTTTGCTTCGCCAAGGTCTGTACATTGGTCTGCATTGCATTGCATGAAGTCTATACATTCATATGCATTGCATTGCATGAAGTCTATACACTGGCTACTGCATTCTCATGAAGTCTACACATCCGATAGTGTAAGTCTATACCGCCCAGTGTCATGCTTGCATAGTCTATACAACGCTTGCTTTACAGACTCAAAGTCTATACATTGAATGTTAGCATGCTCGCACACACTAAGACCATACATTGAATAAAGTCTGTACGTTGTTGTTGAACAAAGTCTGAACATTGTTTTAGCGTTGGCTTCAGCCAAGTCTATACATCGACTGGTTCTTAGTTGGGCCAAGTCTACACATTGCCCAGGCTGCATAACGTCAAGTCTTTACATTGAACTCTATACATTGCATGCAGTTGCGCTTCACAAGTCTACACATTGCTGCTCTTCACAGCAAGTCTATACAATGCATTGCTTCCTTAAAGTCTGTACAGGGTTTATACTTAACCTGATAAGTGTTCTCGTCTGTCTGACAGGTGCTCTGCTCGTGGAGGCCAATGAAGGGCACGTGATCCGAGGCTGGAAGGGCTGACAGGAAGACGACACGTGGCCAAAAGTCCTGGGCGGGAAATGTGGAGAACACATTCCCTAGCTGCTGTTGCTGCTATATACACAAGTCTTCTTCATCAAGAGAAGGTAGATCGAAGCTGGGTGAGTTGAACCAGAAGAGCAGGAGCAGAGAGCCCCTCGTTCCAACAAAAGAGAAGAAGAAGAAAAAGGAAGAGAAAGAGAAGAAGAGCAGAAGAGAAAGAGAGAGATAGAGTGCTCGAGCTGAGAGAGTGAGAGAGAGATTGTGGTTGTCTGGCATTTGGATCAAATCCAAGCCAGAACTGCTCCTTCGAGAGCTATATTTCTTGTTCTTCATTTACAGCTTTCCATTGCTGTTTTGTTCCATCTTTTGTTTTCTTCTTATACCTTTCTTCAAGCTGTTAGTTAGCGGTTGCAGTGGTGGATTCCACTGGACAGCAAGCTGTGATGCTCAGTGTTGTAGAGGTGGACTCCTCTGGACAGTAAGCTGTGATGCTCAGCGGGATGGCAAGCTGTGAGGCCCAGCAGTTGTAGGCAAGCTGTGATGCCCAGCGGACTCAAGCTGTGTTGCGCAGCAGTAAGCCACACTCAGGTTTTGAGTGTGGGGTGGACGTAGGTCTGGAGGACCGAACCACCTAAAAACTCCTATTACATTGTGGTTTATTTTGTACAATTGTGCTTCCGCTAGATGAATGGATAGGGGCGCTCCAACTGTTTGCTTATAGGTTCAGTAGATGAATTGTTAAGTTTTTATTGTGAGTGTTTTAATATGTCAAGAGAGCAAAATCTTATTTTGGGCGAAAGTTTTATAAGGGCTATATTCATTCACCCCCCCCACTCTGAATACTGCACCGAACCCAACACTTGGTATCAGAGCGGGTTGCTGTGCATAGGATCTAACAATCCGCAGCAGATCTTGCTAGCTTTTGGTGCATTTCAGAGTGGGCTTCTTCTGCTCATTGTTTAGTTTCACTGAGTTAGTGATTTGCCTTGCTTATCTGGTTGTGGTGTTTTCTTGTCAATTACTTTGTGCTTTGAATCTGCTTGTTATCTGCTTTGATGGCTAATCCTCCGATATTCAGAGGTGATGACCTTGGCCCATGGCTGGAAAAGTTGCATCGGTATGTAAGCACAACCGATCCTGATTTGTGGAAGGTAATGACTCACGGTCCATACAAACTATCGAAGGATAAATTCAAATGGACCAAGAAGGATAAGCTGAAAGACTCTGTCAACACTAGAGCTGTAGTTTTATTAAAAGAATCAATTGACAGATCTCTAATCGAATGCATTTCTTCTTGCAGGTCTGCCAAAGACATTTTGGAAAAACTAAAGCTAATCATGAATCACAGTAAATGCTTGATGGCTGATCAGAGAAATGCTAATGATGAAACTTCATCCGATGTAAGCTCTAAATCTGGAGAAATTTCAATTGATGACCTATGGAATATAAATGAGGAACTTAATAATAGATGTGAACAATTGAAATCTGAGAATAAAAGATTGAAAAAGAAATGTGATCAGATAACTTTGAAAGTTCCTTGTAAAGATTGTCCAGATCTGAAATAATCTTATGATGCATGTATGTTAGATGTTCAGAATTTTCAGGAATAAAATGGTTCTCTAAAACTTGAAAATCAAACATGTCTGGACAAGATATCAGAACTTGAGAATCAGCTGAATGAGAAGAAAAATGAACATCTAAAAAGCATGCAAGAACTGACTCAAGTTAATTCTGAATTGGATAAACTGAAACTTGAGAATGAAGAATTTCAAAAGAAAATTGAAAATCTTATAGGTAGAATAAATGAAATCAATGGGGAGGTTTCACATTCTTCTTCTGCTGAATAAATCTGCCATATGTGCTCAGCTCTAAGAGAACGTAATGAAGATCTTTATAGTGAGAATGAATGGCTGAACAAACAAATAGTCTCACTTAAAGAGGATCACAAAAACTTGGTTGCTGAGAAAATTAATGTGGAAGAAAGAGAAGAGGAACTAATTGAAAAATTGAAGCTGATATCTGGAAGAGAGAGATGTGCTGGTAATGAAATTCATGCAAAAAATTTTGAGGAAGAAAATAATGAACTGAAGGATAAAGTTGAAAAATTAAAGCTGTTAAACACTGGCTTATCTGAAAGACTTCTTACAATAGAAAAAGGAAAAGCTGTCCATGATGAAGAATCACAAACTTTGAACATTCTGGAACAAGAAATTGAGAAGTATAAAACTGTAAATAAAGTCTTAAGCGAATGTGTCAATTGCAGTGAACAGGAGATAGCTAGTTATGAGCTTCATATAACATCCTTGAAAAAAAAGATTCAGGAACTAGAAAAAACAGCATCCAACTCTACTAAGAATATAAGAAAAGTAAAAACTGTTGTGAAAAGGATGGATGACAATTCAAGAAAGGGGACAAGCTGTAGTCCTGATGTTAAGGAAACTACCAGCAACCAGCTATATACTATCTTTGTGCATAGTTCTGATGTAGTTGGTACCTCAAGGCAATCCCCAAAACAAAATGAAAATCAGAAGTCACCTTCAAAATCTGTCTTTCAGTTCAAAGCCCAAAAATTGAAAAGCAAACAAAACATGTTGAGAATAATCAGAAATTGAAAAGAAAAAGTCAAACAAAGAAGGCAAAGAATAATTCTGGTTATACTCTGAAATTTGCTAGCTCTGTAGAATCTGATGGGTCAATGCAAAACGCTCATGCTTCTTGTACTCATTCACATGCATATGTGAATTTATCTGATAGAAACCATGATCCTAGAAAATCTGATGCCTCTTGCTACTACTGTGGTAGGCATGGTCATTATATGGATGACTGCAGTGTGATGAAAAGTGATGATATGATGCAGGATAAATCTTTTTCAAATAATCATCATCACCCCAAAAGAAACATGTAGCTTCAAACCAACACATCATTTGTTATAATTGTCACAAACGTGGTCATAAAGCTGTTGAGTGTTGGTTTAGGCCTTCATGAGGATATAATGGTTCAAGAAGCAAGCATTTTAAATGCTTTGAATGTGGTAAGTATAGGCACACAGTCAAAGACTGCTGGCATGCTCAGGGAAATAGATTGAACTCTAAATCTGTAAAATTCCCAGCTTTCTATAATTCTGCTAGAAATAACTTGAGTGATAAAAGGAAAAACTCTGCATATTTTGAATGTGGTAAGCTAGGCCACAAAGCTGCCAACTGTCAGCTGGCTGAGTATGGAAAGAAAAATTTTCATGTTAGTAAAAGAAATACTCATGCTCATACACGTAATTTTCATACTCATGTGCATGCACATGGGCATCATGTTTCTGCTAACATGAATAATAAAAACAAAAATTCTGTGGCTTCATGTTACTATTGTGGAAAATTTGGACATTCCATGTTTGACTGTTATCTAATGGAATTTGATGATAATGCTGCAAAAAGAATGTTTAGAACACCTGTCAAGGTAAATGCAGGACCCAAAGCTGCTTGGGTCCCTGCAGGATCAAAATGATCATAATGTTGCAGGTGTGTCTTGGGTCAAAGAATAAATAGGGGTTAACAAACCAAGGCACTCAAATGGAAACCCCATGATTCAACTCTTAAGGTCAGTTCTGAACTTTATTTTAATTTCATCATCTGAAATTGTTATTCTGCTTGCTTGATTTTTGATGATCTCTTCATGTCTAGCTGATCAGTCTGCATTCCAGACTCAGCTACTGAGTTTTAATTCTGCATATATGATGCACTTCTCTCTTACAGTTATTGCATTGCATGCTTGTTGTTAAATGCATAACTTGCACTGATTTTAAATGGGTCATTTAGTGTATATATTTGATGCATGTGTCCAATGTCTGCATTCATCATTTGAATCAAGAAAATTGTTCAATGCATCAAGACTGCTTTGCAGTGCATTGTCATGCATAACCCTGGTATATCAAATGGTAAGTTACTAAAAGGCAGGGAAATTTGCCCGGAGGTTCTTACTATGTGAGAGATGGTCTTTGAGACCAGGTTCTCCGCCTAGTACCATGGGTCCTGTCTTCATGTAGAGCAGTGTACTGCATATCATGAAAAATTGAAAATTGAAAAGAAATGACTCATTGCATATCATTAAATCTGAAAAATCTGAAAAAGCATATAAATGTTCATGACTTGAGCTCATAAACTTGAATTGATTGCATACTTGCCTCATGTATCATTGTTGCATAGTTTGCATGTAGAACAGTCTAGTGCATAGCATATTGTTGCATCTTGTTGTCAGGGGGAGCAGAGAGTTCTGTTAAATTCATTGAATCCTTGCTACTTCTCACTGTCCCCATTTAATTCATTCATATTCTTTGACATCAGTTGCTTTTGGACCATAATGCCTATTGCTATCATTTCCCTAACCTTCACTGAACAACAGTATTGCCTCTGGTTTAGTGAATTGAGTTATGGTTATTACAATTGTTCATTTATAAGAATCACTCTTACAAATTGAAAGGAACTAAAGGTTTAACCTTTATAAATTGAAGAGTTAAGTGTCTACCTTCAGAATTTGAGATAAAAGAAAACTTTTATAGCTCTTAAACTTTGTCTCATGATTAAAATAGAAAAAGTTTTGTTTTAATACCTGAAAATGGTAAACTGGAAATGTCTAGAACAGGTGAATAAGAGTATGTAATGTTTTTTAAACAATCACTCTAAAAGAAATAAGGGCAGCAGTAAATAAGAACATTAATGTAAAGAACTGAACATTGTGACAGAGCAATGGCAGATTGCGCTGAGAAACTGTGATCTCTTCCAAAGAAGCAGGAGAACTCACATGTCATGAAGTGCTTCAAGCTAACTCTGTTCATAGGGTCAAATCTATAGGGGGAGTCCTCACCAAGTAACTGGGGGCACTGGCCTCTGATCAAGGTGTGCCCTTAATGTCAAAGGTGAAGATAGTCCCTTGTAGGTTTTGATCTGAAATAGATCTAGTAGTTTATGCCTAGTAACTGGGGGTACCTGCCTCTGATCAAGGTGTACACCTAATGTCAACAGCATAAATGCCACTGGTCTATTCACTTAGCTCAGTTTCTGAAAAATTAAAAAGTGAAAAATTAAGCTGCTGTAACCCTTCGAAAATCAAAAGTCATTGAGTGTAAACTGTTTTTCTAAATACATATTCAAGTTACCTTTCTTGATCTTTCATGTTTAATCACAAAAGGGTATTATTTCTGACTTCTCTATTAAAACCATGTGCCTCAGATTCATTGCTATAAATGGAATCTAAAACTCTTTTTCAGGAGTCAGCTGTTTTACTCTAGATTTATCACTGTTAAACCTGAATTTTTGTCAAAATTATATATTGCTGATTCTTATACTTTAACAGTTGTTTATAATCATACTCCCTTTCTGAACCAATGCTTATGCTGTTGTCAAGTGACCCTCCTACCTTCTCTACCTTTGTGTATCTGTCCAAATTCTTTCTCAAAGGGGGAGCAATTATTTAGGGGGAGAACTAGTTCAGGGGGAGTTATACATTCAGGGGGAAAATGAGGTGCTCTAAGGGAATTTACATGCATACTGCCATGTTGCACTCATGTTTATACTATTTTTCTCTTTTTGATTATGTCAAAGGGGGAGAAAATCTTGGTGACTTATTGTCACTTTGTTGCCATCATCAAAAAGGGGGAGAATGTTGTGCCCCTTAGGCACAAGCATGTGCTATGTTGATTTGATGATAGCAATGCTATTTTGTTTTGATGATAGCAACAAAGTGAGTGTATTTCTGTGCATCCTTTATCCTTGAGATCCTTGAGCATTCTGCATATGATAGCAACATGAATGATGATGAAATGATGTCTTGAATGCATTATTCTGTTTGAATAGATTGCATTAATGTGTTCCAGCATACATTGCATTTCCCCAGTTTTGCATGTCTGTACATTGCATTTGCTCATGCCTTAGAGTCTAGTGTGAGCAGTTAAGTCCATACATGGCTAAGTCTGCACATTGGAAGTATATTTCATTCATGCATCAATGGGTCGACCCTCTGATTAGATGAGTCGACGCCCCTTTAGACTTCTAAGTCTATACACTGCATGGATCGCATGGCTGCAAGTCTGTACACCGCAGGCCAGCAAGTCCATACACTGCATGGCTCGCACGGCTGCAAGTCCATACATTGCATTCCTAGCAGACCAGCAAGTCTATACACTGCAGGGTAAAGCCCAAAGTCTAGACATTACTGCATTGCTTGCATTTCAGAGTCTATACATCGTTCATGCATGTGCACAGTTTGTGGACAAAGTCTGTACATCGTAGCATGCATTTCATGAAGTATGTACATCCTGTGTCTCTGTTAAGCTTCAAAGTCTGCACATTCTATAGTTCAACGTCTGCATGCATGAAGTCTGTACACTGACTTGTGTCTCATGCATCTAAACTCTGTACAGCCTATTGTTTCAGCCAACGTCTCATTCAGTGTTAAAGTCTATACAGACTTCAGCGTCTCGTTCATGAAGTCTATACATCGGACTGTTCATGCTTTCATCATGAAGTCTATACATTGCATGCCTTCCACCAAGTCTGTAATTTGGTCGGTCGCAAGTCTGTACATTGGCTTCTCTTTTGCTTCCAAGTCTATACATCACTGTAGCTTTCACGAGACGAAGTCTGTACATTGGACTATTGGGTAAAGTCTATACATCCTCTAGCTGGAACTGTGCAAGTCTGTACATCACTGCTTTGCCAAAGTATGTACATTGGCATCTTTTCCTACGTTGCAAAATTCCGTGTGCGCCGTGTGTGTGGCCTTGGACTGTGAGTCTAGTTGCCCAGCCTGGGGCTGGAAGGCTTCTCAGTTCCCATCCCGAGGGTATGGTCTCGGCGGCTCGTGAGCTACCTCGGTATTCATGCTACCTTAGTTTTAGACCTGGGGATCATGCTAGATTAACGGCATTGCGTCGTTGCGTACGATGGTCTTGACCCCGAGTCTTGTGACTCAAGGATCGTTGGATTTAGTGAGTCTAGAGTGTTGTGTCTTTATGGTTTTGATGATGTCAATATTCATAAGTCATTCTTTGATGGTATTAATGACTTGCTGTTGTGTTTAATCAAATGAACATTTGACTTACTGTTGTGTTTAATCAAATGAATATTTCTGATGGTGATTGCTCTGGAAAAAGCCTTGAAGCATTCTGTTCATCATGGTTTAAGGTCTATGCTTCATTTGCTTTATGTGTTCATCTGTCATGGTTTATGTGCTCAGAGTCTGCACTGCACACTGGTTGATAGCATGTTTGTGAATTCAGCAAGTCTATACATTGCTTCTAGCATTTCGTGAATTCGGCAAGTCTATACATTGCCAGCACACACGTTCAAAGTCTTTACATTGAAGTCTGTACAGCCTTGGCATATGCATTCATAAAGTCTATACATTGCATTGGTGGCAAGTCTATACATTGCCCTGTTTCAGGCACGCAAAGTCTGTACAGAGTTTGCCCAGTCTGCATCTTCCAAAGTCTATACATTGTCATCTTTACCTACGTTCATAACACTAAGTCTGTACATCGGTAAAGTCTGCACATTGGGAAAGTCTGTACATCGGTCAGTCTCACTTAGCGTCTTGTGCATGCATCGTCTTACAAAGTCTGTACATTCATCAATGGTTGTTGCATGCTCACACACTCGCAAGTCTATACATTGGCCAAGCCTACACATCGTCTTCTTGCTTCAAGTCTGTACATTGGCCAAGTCTACACATCGTCTCCTTGCATTTCAAGTATCACTCAGCGTCTTCAGAGCATATGCAAAGTCTATACATCGCTGCATCACTCACGTTTAAAGTCTGTACATTGGTGGCAAGTCCATACAGACTTGGTCCATGCGTCTGGCAAGTCTATACATTGTTACATGCTCAGGTTAAGTCTGTACACTGTCTGGTCACCCACGCAAACTCTATACATTCCCATCTTTACCTACGTTCACTGTTTGCATGCACACAAAGTCCTTGCATCCGACAAGTCTATACATTGCCTTGTTGCATTGCACTTAAGGACCATACATTGCCCTGTAGCATTCACGAAGTAAAGTCTGTACATCATCATTCGTCTCATGCATCGTCTTCCAAGTCTATGCATTGTAAGACCAAGTCTATACATTGCATCGTCTCATGCATCGTCTTCCAAGTCTATGCATTGTAAGACCAAGTCTATACATTGCATCATCTCTTGCATCGTCTTTCCTTCTGTACAGTGTTTGCCTAGAATGCATACACTAAAGTCTATACATCCGACCATCTCATTCAGCGTCTCACCTATCCAAGTCTATACATCGCTGTTGATTTGTTTTAATTAGATTCATATCCCGCCCCCTTTAAATACATACATGCATAAACATGTGAATGAAAGACAAGGGGGATGAAAGAATGAGAAATACTAACCGTGATCGCCACCAAGGTTCCAACAACGCCAAAGGATGAAGAAGTGTAAAGAACGGCACCGTGTACCTTGGAAAGGGATGAAGACTTGATCGCGCTTAAGAACGGGATGCGGGGAATGGTATGGATTCAAACCTCCTCTCCTTCCAGCCGGCTAGATGAAGAGGGCCTCACGTTGTATTCATGCTCTCCTGCAAAACAAAGATGAAACACAAAGGTAAAAACCCATTAGAACATGAAGTGTAGAAATCTGCCTAAAGTGATAAAATAGCATGAATAAAAGGGGGAGAACGCACTGGGGGGAGGTTTTTAACCCCTATGGAAGGGTGGAAAAGATAGGTGGGTGTGTTGTGCATGCATGAGATTTGAAATCACGAGATTTTATTGAGAGAATAGAGAGAAATCATTGATGCAAAACAGAGAAAAACACATATGTAGCAGAAAATGCAGAAAACTGTGATGATTTATGATTTTGAGGAGACTAGAACTAAGAGTGTAGACCATGAAATCAAGTCCAGAAGGATGCAATGGAAAGCTAATACTTCCCTCTCCAAGATAGGGTCAAAGTTGTGAGTTGGAGTTACAGCATGACTTCGCCCCATGTCCGGAAAGAGCCCCCCTTTGCAACTGCGGACTAGGCAGTTTTTATAGAGGTTGCAGAAACCCCCAACTTTCCTCCACGAGTTTAAAAGACAGAGTCCATCAAATCTTGAGATCTATGGATCAATCTCGAGATAATAGTTAAGATAAGTCATAGGAGAAAACGGGACTCTATTTGGATGAAGGATCTAGAAGATATGGCTTCTGGAAGGGAGCCCCGGAGCTTAATCTGTAGAGTTTGAGTTGAACCAGGACACCTAAACCCTCAACTTTCATCCGCGATTCTGAGCAAGATAGCCAATAAAATTTGGAGTTCTTTGGACTTAATTCAAGATAATACCAAGGAGAAACCATAGGAACAAACGGCGCTCAATTCGGAGTAGAATTCAAGAAGTTATAGACTCTGCAAGAGGGCCACGACGCATAGAAACGGAGCAGAGTCCAGCACGAATTGGACTCTCAGGTGTGTGTAACGGTCTATCGTACGACCGTCAGAGTTATGTAACGGACTAGGGTAGGTCAGTCCACTCTGGGGGTCAAACGGGACGATTTCGGATAAGTTTCGGTGTAACGCACCTATACTAGACCGTCACATGGCTCTAACGGTCTAGGGTAGGACCGCCATACTCTAGGGGTTGAATAGGGTCATTTCAGGCAAGTTTCGGTGTGACGGTCTATCGTAGGACCGTCACACTGCTCTAACGCACCTATGTAGGGCCGTCACACTGATGGAGGAAAAATTCTGGGAAGACTGCGCATGACTTTAGAAATTGAAGCGTATCTCTAAAACGGGGCAGAACTAGCGAAAGTGGTAGAAAAAAAATTGTATATAACTAAGAGAGGAACAACTTTCATGAATAAAGAAATTTGAGAAAATGATTGGAAGAGGGAGAAAATGTGGTTAGAACATAGCGGAAAATTCTGGAAAATAGGTGAACAGCATAGCACGCCAGAAAAATGCGAATAGCTCACAATCGGGGCAGAACTAGCCGACGGCGTAGAAGAAGAAATTTTAGATCTTTAAATGAGGAACAACTTTGATGAAGACAACTTTTTGAATAGAGTATTGAAAGAGGGTAAAAAAGAACCACTTTCAAGACTGCATAGTGAGAGAGAGCCGATTACTTGAGGGAAGCCGGCCTAAATGGGCCGTAAGTTTGACTTGGAAGCTGGAATTTGATAACATAAGCTCCAGGGCTATAAGAAATCATGATCTCTAGGGCTCAAAGGATATGAAATGGTAAAAATGGGCTTGAAATCCATCCGAGAAAACTCCAAAATAATGGCTAATTCGGGGCATCAAAAATGATGAATAAGAGAAATGACACAACTTGTGGGCTAAAACGGGTGTCAACAGATGCCCCTCCTTGATGTTCGCTTTGAAAGGGAACGAGCGAAAGCGGCGCGGAGGCAAAATGGAAAGGAGATTGAGGAAAAGCGATAACGACGTGAAATGGAGATGAAGCAGAGATTAAGCGGAGAGAACTGATAAGCGGGCATCAAGGTAAAAAGACACCCGTCACAAGCAACAAGCGACAGGAATTCTCTCGAAAACACCGAACTAACCACCTGGAATGGATGACAAGGATGAGACATGTCTGGAGAACTAAACTAAGGGAAAGGAAATACGACCAACCTCATCGGGGACACAATCCACGGACAATGAGGGGATCGGAAAGAACACAGCATAAGAGCTGGAAAGGAGAATAAGATTGAGATAAAATCCAGACAGGAATCACGCTGGCCAACCAGACCAAGCGGCCAGATCAGAGAAATCGTTTGAATTCAGAGTGGAATGAGGAATCTCTTATCCAAGAGAACTGAGGTGCAATTAACCATTTACTGAGGAGAAATCCTTGAATAGATCACGAGACATGAATGCTCAAAATGACATGATGCATGCTGGGTTAAAAATAAAGAAATCATTAAAACGAATGCAAAGAAAGATAAAATAGAAAGTACTCAAGGATAATATTGCTAGACCGAGCAAGACGGGGTCAAGAGTCTTCTTGCAACCACGGCGTGCGAGACAGAGTCTATCGTCCCCCACCCGACTCAACCGAGCGGCCTATCCAACGATTAACCGTATGCTCCTAGATCATCATCGTTTTTGTTAAAGGGGAACATCAGATCCCAGAACACACGGGCAACCAGCCGGTCCTTGAGAGGCTATAATAAGGTAGATACCATATAGTAATGGAATAATGAGAAGGGATAGAGAGCCATACCTGACTTACCTGTGCAGGCGACACGGCATTTTTTGGAATTTTTAATTTCTACTTTTTATGGATTTTCATCATAAGACAACAACCACATGACATGATGTGAACATGAACGAATATGAACGAGCATGACATGAACATAACATAATAAGAGAAATATGAACAAAACATGGCACAACATAACATAACAAAGATGGATGAAACATAACAAACAAACAAATGGCAAGCATACATGCGACTAAAGGCACTATGGGACAAGACAACACGCAAGCGGTGGGATAGCACACGTGGTGGGGCAAAGACACGGTTGGAAAAAGAACATGGGACATAAAGGGATGACTAACAACATGTGCAAGACAACCAACAATACGTGGTGAGGAACAAAATAACATGCGTGGGACAACACGGTGGGACATAGACACGGCGAGACGAGGACACGGCGGGACAAAAGACATAAACAAATATGCCCTTTAATCAAAACCCAAGATCAACCGAAGTAGAACCGCCAGGTTCATAGTCGTGTGGTAAAGTCCTCTCTTATAGATATAATCATTGCAAGCAAAAGCTGAGAAGGACACAAGCTTCAGAACAGATCGAGAGATTTGAAGAAGGAAACAGATTAGAAGATGTGGACAGGAGACAGAGTACAAAGATATAGTAAGAAATGCCTGAGTACCTGCAACCTGCACACTTAGCAAACAGATTACGTATCTATTCTCAAAATAAAATGTAAAAGATAAATATTTTTAGAATTTTCAATTTTCTTGATTTTTTGGATTTTGAAAATATTTGATTTTTTTGAACAATATTTAATTTTTTTTGGATTTTGAACAATATCTCAATTTTTTGGATTTTTGACAATATCTCATTTTTTTTGGATTTTTTAAAAATATCTCATTTTTTTAGATTTTTGACAATATCTCTTTTTTTTAGTATTTTGAAATAGCAATCCGCAGCACCCAAAGATAGGCTCGAACTACTGGCCAGGGATCGCCGTCCCTCCCCTCTCATTAAAGACTTCCATTGAGTAGAACGTGCATGTGAGGGTGGCTTACCATAACCAACCGCCTCTAAAGAACGGTGCCCCTACTAAGGCCATACCCGAGATATAACTCAGCCTAAGAGGGAGAAGCAGAAGAAAAATTGGAGACAAGCTTTATGCAGGATGGGAGATATCAAGATTCGACTTCCTTCCAGGGCACTACCCCTCAAAGAGTAGGTCTGTTGCGCCGGGGCTTTGTGTCTTTGATTTTGAGACCCTTATTTATCAGGCATGCATGCGACCAGGCTCATGACGTCCCGCAGGGAACTATACTGCCACTCTTGCCTTGCCTTTGATTTATAATTTTCTTTTGATTCATCATTGATTTTCATTTGACAGCCCTTTTTGCTAGATATTGCATGAAAGCTCACTTTCAAGGGTCAAGACTGCCCCTATTTGAGACCTCTCTCGTATTAGGGAGCGCCTAGGTTGGTCATCTTATCCATCAATCTCTTGCCCCTGCACTTGGCCGAGCAGAGAAGAGAAAATGATGTTTGTGCATACCCAAAGTATGGCCAAAGCAGCAACGGTGTTACTCAGAGAGATCGGCTATGGCTCACTGTGTAGTGTGGGAAAAACCCATACTCAAAGGTCACCCTCAACGATCGGGGAAAGAACTAGACTCCCAACGCGAAGTTATCACCAGCCTAAAGATGCTGCAGAAGCGAACTCATTTTAAATGAACTAAGCAAATTTCTAAAAGCCACTTAACCATGTCGAGGAACCAACGTTATAAGCATGTGCAAGAGTAATAAGAGTAATAGCAATGATAACATATTCTTGCACAAAATAAAAATACCTTTGCAAATCCATGGAGTGATCTTGACCATCGAGCTTTGAGGAGTGCGAGCTTTATTTTCCTTGCTTGACAGGGCAAAAGGGAGAGGATAGCAAAGGGATTGAAAGATTCCTTGACATGGAGGAGCGATAGACACCAAACTAGACGAAGGAGGATAAAAAGGAAGAGAGACGAGGGCTAGACCTCCCTCATTAAGGCACAGAGACCCTGATAACAAGGAACCAGATACAGAAGAAACCAAATTAGCTCAGATCAAGGCGGACTAAAGCCTCAAAAATAGCAAGAGAAAGGGCGAAGACCCCAAAAGGGTGAAGAGGAGAGAGTAGAAAGATGATAAGAAGAATCATCCGACGTGGTCAGAGAAGAGGGACGAGAATCATCCGACAGTGCCGGAGAAGGAGAATGGGAGACACCCGACAAGGTCGGGGAATAAGAAGAACCCGGAGATACCAGAGGAGAAGAATCAGAGGAGGACATAGGCTGAGGCCGAGCATGGTGAGGAGATGGAAAGTTCGGAGGTTCCGGATGGGAAAAGGAAGAACGGGGATTCGCGGACCCGAGATGGGAGGAGAGAATCGTGGAGGGAGAATTAGGAGAGGGAAGATACACCACCCAGGGGTGGGAACCGAGCAGAAGAAATGATGAGTGAAATGAAGAAGAAGGAAGAGAAGTGGACCTCTGAGTGCACAACTGACGGCCCTTAAACTTACGCTGTCGCCTCTTCTTAGATGATACTTCTTGAACATGGACTCGCCTGGCGCGGGCTCGAATCTTTGGGCACCTTGCCTTACAATATCTTCTCAAATAGCGAGCCCATCTAGCAGATGGCCTGGCCCGGCTATGAACATACAGCTTTGCTGGGGCAATTACCCCTAGACACCCCGTGCTAACAACAGTAAGTGGGCATTCTTGGACAAGTAACCCTTCAGAGTGATGAATATCACAAACCCACGGCGTTTTGTCTCTCGGCACTAGAAGCATGAAATTCGACAACTCCACTCGGAACTCAGCCTTGAAGCACAACTCCCTTGATAAAAGAGACGGGTGAAGCTGAGGGAGAGTAATACACGGCGTTGACATGGCCGGTTTGCTAATAAACCGAGGAAGATTGCATAACAAGTGTAGAATATCCTTGGAAAGTGTAGAAGATATGGCCAATTGCCCCTTGAACATAGAATCCATAATCTGCTTGGCGACCGTATGCGTTAGTACAACACGGGTAGAGAACCCTTCTTGGCCTATCATCTGAACAGCAATAGAGCGAGGAGAAATAATAGCATCAACGGTGAACTCTCCGGCGAGCAAGGAGATTGCCATCGGCCTCGCTCGGGAAGAAACTGGCATCAACTCAAGGGAACTCTTCTTAGCAACTGTCATCTTTGAAAGTAGAGACGCATCATCCCCAAAATAGCCAAGGACCAGGACACAGATCGGCATCCGACAGATAAAATCCTGAATCTTGAAATGCACGGACGGCACTGAATCATCTCGACTTGGCTTATTGTCTCCCTGGGGATTAGACCCAAGGGGCACCATGGGTAACGCACACCCGCTCTGTGGGGTGGAAGTGGTTGGAGAAGTAAAGGGAATATGTTTGGGTGGTACGTGTGAAGGTTTGGAAGGCATGGAGGTTTCAATGGGAGTGGTGATGGAAAGTGAAGGCGCAGGCGATGTGGCGATGATAGGCTCGGGTGGTGACAAAGGTGAAGGTGAAGGCGTGGCTAAGGGTAGAGGTAAAGGAAAAGGTGTGGCTTGCTCAGGCTCGGGCAAAGGTGATGGCAGAGATGGAGGCGAGGGTGGAGATGGAGGTGGTGATGGAAGCACTGGTGGTGCAGACGGAGATGATGGTGATGGCAATGGAGATGGCGAGGATAGTGATGAAGGCGATGGGGGTAGTGGACATGGAGGTGGAGAGGGTGAAGAGGGAGGTTGTGGTGTCCACCATCGACGTGTCGACACAACGCGTCGAGCGGTGTTGGGAATGGAAGCGGTGGTAGTGGCGGTGGGAGAAGAAGGGGAGGCACTAGCATGAGCAGAGGGTTGGGTTTGTGGCGACGATGGAGCCGGGGTAGGAGATGGCGGAGGTAATGGAGTAGGTGACAGAGCGAGTGCAGCACTAGACGAGGAATCACAGGGGTGCCCCTGGCCTTGAAGTAACGGAGATGGCTGCCCGGGTGGCACTTCTTGGTGATGTTGTTGGCTGCGAAGATGTAAAATGACTTTGTGAATAGCGGCCCAATCAATCCTTTTCTTAGCTTCCAGATCATAAACATAATCCCGGAACTCGGGGCAATCCTCAACCAAATGCCCCTGCTGGCGGTGGAAATAACAGAACTGGAGCATATCCCCGACCGCGGGTCGGCAAGGCACAGCCGGAGAGAGCGGCAACGCGTGAGTGGCCATCAAAGCCCAAAATATATCGGTGAAACACTCTGGCAATGGAAGGCGAGGAGCCTGCTTCGGGCAAGGTGGATGAAGAGGGATATGTAATGGTGGAGAAGGTTGTGGAGACGGAAGTGGAGGTTGCGTAGGCAAGAGTGCGTGGCTAGTGGTGGAGGGCTTTGGTTATGGCATGTGTGGAACGGGGTGATGTGGTATGTAGACGGCATCCACCTACTCCGGATGTGTGTTCCCTTGACCGGAAGTGGAGATGGAGACGGGTATGTGGATGCGGGAGGCTGACTCATGGAAGGTTGATATGCGGAGGCGTATGGGTACGTAGAGGCGGGAGGTTGGCTCGTGGAGGGATATGTGGCGGAAGGCTGACTCATGGCCGGCTGACTCATGGGAGAGTAGGGTTGCCACATGGAGGGTGAAGGTTGATATGTGGAGGTGGATGGTGGAGACTCTGGGTCAAGGGAATCTTGGATTTGTTGGCGAATGAAGTGGGCTCGGCTGTATAATTGTTGCCAAGAGGTGATGTCATTGAAGGCTAAGATAAACCGATACTCGGGCGTGGCATTGGATATCAGCATCTTGATTTGTTCTCCCTCCGGAATGTGTCCCGGGACTTGCGCGGCAAGGCGACACCAACGATCGGCAATGGTAGAGAACTCCTCTTCGGGCTTTATCATCTCATGGGCCAGATCCACAATAGAGTACTTGGGCCCAACTTGGTCTTGGAACTGCTGAATAAATCCCTCTTGTACAGCTTGAAAATTCACAACTTGCTCTTGCAGAAGAGAGAAGAACCAATCCCAAGCCGGGCCTTCCAATGACAGACCAAACAGATAAGCCATCAAGTGTTGGTCATGTCGAAATTGGGCCGACTCATAAACAAACTCCTTCAAGTGCACATACGGGTCACCGACTCCACTATAACGGCGATATGTGGGAATTTGTGATGGAGACGGAAGCCGAAGACCTTGAAATGCGAACGGAACACTTAAAGAGGATTTGGGATCGATCCGAAGTTGAAGCTCATCAAGCTGGCGTTGGGTTTGAGCAATCATCTCCTGGGTAGGGAGAGATCGAGAAGAATATGGGCCAGCTTGAGCAAGAGGATGTGAATTCAGACCAGTATGATGATAATGGGCCGGATAAGAGGATCCGGGCTGACAAGAAGAAGGGCCCATTCCGGGAATGGAAGGATATGTGGGCCTGGAAGAAGCATGAGCATAAGGACCCATTGGGCTGGCAGCATAAGGAGAAGAAGAATGAGTCCCACTAGAAATCGGGCCAGTAGCATATGAAGGAGAAGAAAGTGGCCCACGAACAGAAGATGGCCCATTAAGAGAAGGAGGCCCATGAAGATGAGATGCAATAAGACGTTGGGCCTGGGCCGGGTCCATTTGGCAAACACGGCTTGAAAGATGGGCCATGAGATTAGCATGTTCCTCGGAGGGATCAGAGGGACAACGGGAAGATGGGCCCGCGTGGGAAGAGGATTCCACCCAAGAATGGCAAGAAGAATAGGAAGAAGGATGATACGAGGGGTTAGAATGATACTCCATGAGGGCAAATGGAGACCTAATACAAGGAGATCAAGGACAATACAAATGGGGAAGCAAGGGCTCAATGGGCTTGAGGACAATAGGGGACTGACCCACTAATGTAAAGCCCGATGGACAACGGACCAAGGGACGATGGACTGTACAATGAACCCACAAAATGGACTGACTTAAGTGGGCCTAACAACGATGAAACATGTGGATGCAACACAAGACACCACTAATGGGCTTGGACAAGCCCAAATAAAACAAACAATGCAATGTGAGAGTTTTCACCCAAGTCAAACACGTTGATATGATAGGAAATATTTTGGGGGTTTTAATAGACCTTTTAATGATTTGAATTAGGAAAAATTCCCTCAAGATAGGAATCCTATGGGAATCAGGTCCAAACTTTGTGTTGACTAAGGTTAACTCCCTCACACGTATACAAATGTAAACCTAAGGTGTGGAAAGGTACAACCAGCCCGGCGTCCGTGTGAGAATCCACGGCTAGCGGGGACTTATGGAGGTCCCGGATAAGATCACCTAGTCGAGCCCAAGGAATATGGGAGTGATAGGATCACTTACCAAGGTAGGAGAATGCAACTATGATATGAAATGTATGGCCCTATGTGCACCGGAGTGCATGCAAATTCTAGCTTAAAATTAGAAAATCAAGACTTGATTAAACAATGCAAAACTGATCCAACTAAGACAAATAGTATATGGATGGAAAGACAATACAAAGGTCTACACAACGGGCCCAAGAACAAATCAATCTGACCCCGGGAGGTCAATCAAATTACTGAGCAAAGATGCCCCCGTGAACCTATGCGCAGACCACATGCAGATTTTATGGACAAAATGCTAAAATGATGATAATTTTTAACTAAGCAAACGTGATCCAAATGATGCAAGTAGTATATGGATGGAAAGATAATACAAAGGACTATCCAATGGAACAAAAATCAGTGCAATCAGACATTGGGAAGGCAGTCAAATCACTTAGTAAAGATGTACCTGTGAACCTGTCCCTGAGCCTGCCTGCAGAACTTATGCATAAAACTCAAAAATTTGGACAATATTAGAATATGAAAATGTTAACCAAATGATGCAAATGATGTATGGATGGAAAGACAATACAAAGGGCTATCCAACTCAACAAGCATCAGCTCAATCGGACTCCGGGATCAAAAGTTATGCCCCGACGAACACGGCCCTGTGAGCATGTGCGTAGCACTGCCAGAAGCTGTAACGGTCTACCAAATGACCGTTACACTGCTATGACGGTCTACTATAGGACCGTCACACTACCAGAGCCCTTAAAACCCCCCAAACAGTGGAAGAATGGATAAAATATCACCCAAACATGCACATGCACACACCCAACTCACAAAAGAGCATGAAAACAAACGTGATGGGCATTGGTGTCCCACCGTGATCGCCAAAAAAGTGTTGATTTATTTTTTAATTAGATTCCTATCCCACCCCCTTTAAATACATACATGCATAAACATGTGAATGAAAGACAAGGGGGATGAAAGAATGAGAAATACTAACCGTGATCGCCACCAAGGTTCCAACAACGCCAAAGGATGAAGAAGTGTAAAGAACGGCGTCGTGTACCTTGGAAAGGGATGAAGACTTGATCGCGCTTAAGAATGGGATGCGGGGAATGGTATGGATTCAAACCTCCTCTCCTTCCAGTCGGCTAGATGAAGAGGGCCTCACGTTGTATTCATGCTCTCCTGCAAAACAAAGATGAAACACAAAGGTAAAAACCCATTAGAACATGAAGTGTAGAAATCTGCCTAAAGTGATAAAATAGCATGAATAAAAGGGGGAGAACGCACCGGGGGGAGGTTTTCAACCCCTATGGAAGGGTGAAAAAGATAGGTGGGTGTGTTGTGCATGCATGAGATTTGAAATCACGAGATTTTATTGAGAGAATAGAGAGAAATCATTGATGCAAAACAGAGAAAAACACATATGTAGCAGAAAATGCAGAAAACTGTGATGATTTGTGATTTTGAAAAGACTAGAACTAAGAGTGTAGACCATGAAATCAAGCCCAGAAGGATGCAATGGAAAGCTAATACTTCCCTCTCCAAGATAGGGTCAGAATTGTGAGTTGGAGTTGCAGCATGGCTTCGCCCCACGTCCGGAAAGAGCCCCCCTTTGCAACTGCGAACTAGGCAATTTTTATAGAGGTTGCAGAAACCCCCAACTTTCCTCCACGAGTTTAAAAGATAGAGTCCATCAAATCTCGAGATCTATGGATCAATCTCGAGATAATAGTCAAGATAAGTCATAGGAGAAAACGGGACTCTATTTGGATGAAGGATCTAGAAGATATGGCTTCTGGAAGGGAGCCCCGGAGCTTAATCTGCAGAGTTTGAGTTGAACCAGGACACCTAAACTCTCAACTTTCATCCGTGATTCTGAGCAAGATAGCCAATAAAATTTGGAGTTCTTTGGACTTAATTCAAGATAATACCAAGGAGAAACCATAGGAACAAACGGCGCTCAATTCGGAGTAGAATTCAAGAAGTTATGGACTCTGCAAGAGGGCCACGACGCACAGAAACGGAGCAGAGTCCAGCATGAATTGGACTCTCAGGTGTGTGTAACAGTCTATCGTACGACCGTCAGAGTTATGTAATGGACTAGGGTAGGTCCGTCACACTCTGGGGGTCAAACGGGACGATTTCAGATAAGTTTCGGTGTAACGCACCTATACTAGACCGTCACATGGCTCTAACGGTCTAGGGTAGGACCGCCACGCTCTAGGGGTTGAATAGGGTCATTTTAGGCAAGTTTTGGTGTGACGGTCTATCATAGGACCGTCACACTGCTCTAACGCACCTATGTAGGGCCGTCACACTGATGGAGGAAAAATTCTGGGAAGACTGCGCATGACTTTAGAAATTGAAGCGTATCTCTCAAACGGGGCAGAACTAGCGAAAGTGGTAGAAGATAAAATTGTAGATAACTGAGAGAGGAACAACTTTCATGAATAAAAAAATTTGAGAAAATGATTGGAAGAGTTATAAAATGGGGTTAGAACATAGAAGAAAATTCTGGAAAATAGGTGAACAGCACAGCAAGCCAGAAAAATGCGAATAGCTCACAATCGGGGCAGAACTAGAAGACGGCATAGAAGAAGAAATTTTAGATCTTTAAAAGAGGAACAACTTTAATGAAGACAACTTTTTGAATGGAGGACTGAAAGAGGGTGAAAAAGAACCACTTTCAAGACTACGTAGTGAGAGAGAGCCGATTACTTGAGGGAAGCCGGCCTAAATGGGCCGTAAGTTTGACTTGGAAGCTGGAATTTGATAACATAAGCTCCAGGGTTATAAGAAATCATGATCTCTAGGGCTCAAAGGAGATGAAATGGTAAAAATGGGCTTGAAATCCATCCGAGAAAAATCCAAAACAATGGCTAATTCGGGGCATCAAAAATGATGAATAAGAGAAATGACACAACTTGTGGGCTAAAACGGGTGTCAACAATCGCCGCACTGTTCATGCATCATTTCTCAAGTATGTACAGCATATGTTCGCAAAACAAGTCTGTACATTGCGTGCACTGTACATCATCATTCCAAGTCTATACATCGCTCATGCATTACTTCAAGTGTGTACAGCCAGTGCATTACTTCAAGTCTATACATCCCATTTGCACTAAGTCTGTACATTGCCTGTGCATTCACTTGTCTTGTTGCATGATACATTAAGTCTATACATTTGCTATGGCTTGTTCATGCATCGTTCTCATCAAAGTATGTACATTGCGTGCACTGTACATCAATTATCAAGTCTACACACTCGCTTATTTCATTAAGTCTATACATTCATTGTTGATCGACTGAACCAACTCTGTACATCCCTCTAATATCTTCTTATGACTGCTTGACAGGTACATCCTTCGAGAAGAAAATGTCTGGGCACGTGATCCGAGGTTGGCACCTGGCACGTGATCCGAGGTGTACTCTGGACAAAGAGGGCACAAGCCCTACACACGCCCTAGTTGCTGATATAAATAGAAGATGATCGTGCTGAGAGCAGACAGTGATCGAAGCAGAAGAGGCGATCGAGACATTGATAGAAGAAGAGAGCAGCTGAGAGGCAGAGAGCAGAAGAAGAAGAAAGAATAAGAGTGAGCCTGAGCAGAAGAGAGATCGAGAGATCCAGCAGAAGAAGAAAAGAGAGAACGGAGTGAGAAGAAAAGAAAGGAGGGGCAGAGAGGCAGAGTGTGAAAGCAGAAGAAGAAAAAGAGAAAGAGAGAGAGTTCGTGGAAAATAAGAAAGAAGACTCTATTGAAGACCTGTCTACTGGACCATGGATCAAATCCAGGCCAGTCAACTCCATGGGAGCCACATCTATGTTATTATCCTTTACAGCTTTCTGATCGCTGTGTATTTTTCATTTCTTATTTTTTCCTTTTCATTTGGTCACTATGTTGTCCGATTCTCTGGTTTGAGATCGGGGTTCCCTCTGGTGTGGAGGAAGAGAGGTCCGTGACCTCTGGTTTGCAAGTGGCTGGGTGTCACTTGTGGGTTCCCCTCCGGTTTGGAGGAAGGGAGATTCGTCTCCGGTTTTGGTCTTGTGGGTTGCAAGTCCATGTGTTCCCTCCTGGTCTGGAGGAAGAGAGACTTCGGTATCTGGTTTACTAGTGACTGGGTGTCACTAGTGGTTCCCTCCGGTTTGGAGGAAGAGGGGAGGTTGTTCCCCTAGTCAAGCTGTTAGGCAGCACCTATTGCAGACTGAGTCTGCGGTTCTAGCGTTAGCTAGTGGAAGCCTCACTCCGGTTTGGAGTGAGGGGTGGACGTAGGTCTTGGTGACCGAACCATCTAAAAAATCTTTTGTGCAGTGTGGTTGGGCTTGTGCGTTTACTCCTTGTCTTCTACCTCCTTCACAGGTTGCCTTGAGCATTCTTGTTTCTATCTGTGCAGTGGGTTGATTGCTTTCTTATGCTTCCGCTAGTTGATTGTTTAGGCGCGCGATACATATTTGTTCTTTGGTTCAAAAGAGAATTTGATTAGATATTCAGTTTGTCTATCTTACCTTGTTAACGTTCTAGATTTTTTTTATTGAGTGAAAAGTTTTTAAGGGTGGGATTCATTTACCCCCCCTCTGAATCCATCGCACCGATCCTATCATTTGGTATCAGAGCGGTTTCTGACTTTCCAGATCTAATGATCTGCAGATCCGATCCTGCTGTCTTCGGTGCATTTTTGTTAGATTTGGTTTATCGGTTTGAATCCACTGCTTTGAATTAGTTTTGATCTGCTTCAATGGCTCATCCACCCGTCTTTAGTGGTTCTGATTTCAACCAGTGGTACAGTGCTTTCCGTGCTCATGTTAAATCTATTGATCTAGACCTGTGGAAAGTGATTTCACATGGTCCACATAGACTACCAAAAGATCAGTCCAAATGGACTAACAAGCATCGATCTATGTGTGCAGAAAATCAGAAAGCACTGGAGTTAATGAAGACCGCGACTAATCGAGCTCTTCATTCATGTTTCCTTGGTTGCAGATCTGCAAGGGATATATTGAAGATGATAAAGAGAGTCGGGAAGGAAAATCAAACGAGCTGCATGATGGCTCAAGGAAGTGGACAAAGCAGCAATCAAGAAGAAGAACAGGATGATGGTGAGGTAAACATTTTTGATAATTATACCCTAGACGGTTGGATTGCTGCTTATGATGAATTGCAAGAGTCTTATGATCAGTTAAGAAAATAATACAAAAAATTAAAGAAGAGTAGTAGGTCAGACAGTTTGAATTCTGATTGTAAAAATTATGCTGAACTGAAAAATGTTCATGATGCTTTTGTGTCTGATATTCAAATGCTGAAAAAATAAATTTCGTTGCTGAAAATTGAGAATCAAGATCATGTAAATGAGATATCTGAACTCAAAGAGAAACTCAGTTCAAATAATGATAATCAGACTCTTGTTAACTATCATGACCAGTATGAAAAATTACTGAAAATTTTTGAAAGTGTGAACTCAGATTTAAACAAGCTGAAGTCTAAAAAAGATTCTCTCAGAAAATTCTCCAAAGAAAATGAAGAAAAATTAGAGAAACTTAAACGAGAGAATGATTTACTGATTGAAAAATTTGATGCCATCAAATCTGTAAATATGGAATTGCAGAAAGATTTTGAAAAACAGCAAAACGAATTGAAGGAGTTTGAAGATGGGAGAGAAAGCAAGCTTAACTCAGAAGATCAGACTCTAATAAATGAGTTAATTCAAAATGATAAGCTTAAGGAAGAAAATGAGAAGTTAAAACTGCTAAACTCTTCGATATCTGAAAGACTTCTTACTTTGGAGAAAGGGAAAGTCATCTGTACAAACGAAACTGAAGAAGTAGATGAGCTGAGAAAGGAAATTGAAAAATACAAAACAGCTAACAAAGTTTTGAATGAAGTTGTTAATTACAGTGAACAAGAGATTGCAATTTATGAAATAAACGTTGCATCTCTCGAAAATGAAATCAAGGATCTGAAAGAAACCTTGTCAAAATTCGTAAGGGGGTAGAAAAACCTAGACAAGCTACTAGGTGTAAAAATCAACCCTAGGAAGGAAGGGCTGGGCTACAATAATGTTAACAAGAAAGAGCTTCAGAGAAAGTTGATGACTTCATTTGTAAAAGCTTCAAGTGTAGCTACGACATCATAAAACAAGCAGTCCATTGTTCAGAAAACCCAAAAACAAATTGAAAATCGAAAAAGAATGATAACATGAAGAAAAAGGCAACACTCAAGTATGTGGAAAAAGTGCATGTTGATCACAGTCCTCACACACACTCACATGCATCTAAAAAGAAAATGATCTGTCATTACTGTCATAGATTCGGTCATTTGATGCATGAGTGTAAATTGATGGAGAAGGATGATATGAGCGCCGACATAATGAATGCTAGGAAACTTCATGATAAAAATCCTTCACCTCAGAAAAAGAAAACTGAATGCTTTCACTGTGGCAAATTGGGTCATAAGGCATTTGAATGTTGGCTGAAAGCCGGTAGAAGAAATTCTAATTCATGTCCTCATTGTGGCAAGAAGGGCCACATTGGTGCCCTATGCAGCCATGCCCAGGGGAGAGATTTCAACACCAAATTTGCCAAATTTCCTGTAAACAAAATGGTTTTTGACAGGAACAAATTTATTTTCAAAGGTAAGCTCATTACATGCTTTGAATGTGGAAAGACAGGCCACAGGGCCATTGAATGCTGGCATGCTCAGGGTAGAAAATTTAATTCTAAAACTGTCAATCTCCCTGCAGATAGAAATGATTATGGTAGGAATAAACTTGCATTTAAAAGAAAGAATTCGTCTCTATGTTTTGAATGTGGAAAGCCAGGTCACAGGGCTGCAACCTATTGGCTGACAGGATACCAAAGCCAGACTGGTTTTGGTAAACATAATTTTAATTCTGTTAACAAAAATTTTCATGCATATGCACATAGAATTCTTACTAATAAGAATGTGCATAAATCAATTCTGAAATCTGCTGTTTCATGTCGTTATTGTGGTGGCTTTGGGCATTCTATGAATAACTGTTCGGTAATGAAAACTGATGATCTACTTGCCCAGAAAAAGTTAAGAGTGCCATTCAAAGGGATCATTTGTTCTGTTCGGTGCAAGTATTCAGAGGGGGGGTGAATGAATATAGCCCTTTAAAAACTTTCGGCCAATTAAAATATTCGGCCCACTAACTATCTAGAATGCTAACTAGACAGATTTATCAAATCTGAAAGACTAATTAGCAGTTGTGGAATAAGACAAACAGACAGTAAGCACTCTAACAAGACAAGTTAGACGAATTATAGCTCAATTAGAATTTCAATCACTTAACAGATTAAGACACTCTAAGCAATTAGACAATTCAAGCAACACACAATCCCAGTGTCAAACAGATAGCGTGCGCAGCTAATCAACTTCGTTGAACTTTGAAGCAAACACTTGAAGCGCCATTATGCAAGCATCTAGCGGAAGCAATAAGACAGATGAAGAAATCAAACCACCTGCACAATGGGTTTTAGGTGGTTCGGTCCAGCAGACCTACATCCACCCCACACTCAAACCGAGTGTGGCTTCACTAACAGCTGGGCAACACAGCTTGCCAACAGACGCTGATACACAGCTTACCCAGGGGAACAACCTCCCCTCTTCCTCCTACCCGAGGGAACCTCTAGCAACCCACGGTCACTAGAAGCAAGAGACTCACGTCTCTCTTCCTCTTTACCAAGAGGGAACCCCACTGGTAGCAGCCCGCTACCAGTGAACCAACCAGTAGCACACTGCTACCAGCAATCCACCAGAGGCCTAGCCTCTCTTCCTCCTACCCCGGAGGGAACTCACAAGCAGCCCCCCTGCTGCTTGCAAACCAGAGGAACCAGCCTCCCTTCCTCCACACAGGAGGGAACTATCACCAGTAGCATTCTGCTACCAGCACAAACCGGAGACACACCCGTCTCCCTACTCCTGATCCCACAGGAGGAACCCGATCCCCAACAGGGCAATCGGAAGAACAAGACTTACCAAAGAAACAAAAGAAAAATACAGGAACATAAAAACACAGCAACAAAAGATGGAATTGAAACACAAGAAATGTGGCTCTCAATTAGCATAGTCGTTCTGGATTTGATCCACGAACAGACTGAACTAATCTGCAATAGACTCTCTCCTCCTCTTCTTTTCTTCCTCTTCTTTCTACTTCTCTTTCTTCTCTCTTTCTTCTCACTTCTCACGAGCACTATCTCTCTCTTTTCCTTCTTCTGCTCTCACTCTCACTTTCTTCTCTTTTTCTTCTTTTTCTCTTTTTCTGGATCGAAGAGCTTTCTGCTCTTTAGGCTTCTTCTTCGATCAATCTTCTACAGAGGATGAAGACTCGTATATATAGCAGCAGCAGCAACAGCACACTGGGCGAGTGTGGCTTCCACGTTTCCTGCCCTAGAAATTCAGACCACGTGGTAGCATTTCAGCCTCTTGGATCACGTGCCAAGTCTTGATGGCCTGAATCATCTGCAGACAGATAGAGGAAAATGAACTTAGTTCAGACGAATGTATATACTTAAGCAGAGCTGCTAGTGTGTGGACTTGAACAGTGCAGCGAGTGTGCAGACTTGGTAAAACAAGGTCCAGTGTATAGATTTGCAGATACGAAGCCAATGTACAGACTTAGAAGGATTTGAACCAGTGTCCAGACTTCAGGTTTAACTGTGGATGTACAGACTTCAGGTGTGTAGACCATTGTGCAGACTTTGGAGAGCAGTGGCCAATGTATAGGCTTTATGGAGCGAAGCCAATGTGTAGACTTCACGCTGTACAAACTTGAGGCTTTGAACGTTGAAGGCACAAGACGATGTACAGACTCAGATTCTAGACCAGTGGCTGTACAGACTTTCAAAGAGGACCAATGTATGGACTTCAGGAGCATATGACACGGCTGTACAGACTTTGTTACCCAAACGAATGAATAGACTTTGCCACAGTCTAATGTATAGACTTGAAGAAACTGAACTGAAGAGTCGACGCATCAGCTCAAGGAGTTGACGCACTGGTGTGAGAACAGAGACAAGTATGACTGAAGGGTCGACGCATCAGCACACTGAGTTGACGCACTGCTGTGGAGACTGTGCAGACAGAGTGTAGACAGAATTAAAGTAGATCATGTTATCTGACAGCCATATGAACTCCATTCACTTACATGATAAAACATGAATTTATCGAGCATATAAAAGACACAGCTAGATGACTCACAGAGAATAACTCACTTCAAAGACCAATCATCAAAACCATCATCAAAACCACAGGGGCACAACAATCTCCCCCTTTTTGATGATGGCAACACTACACAGTGAGTCATCTGATGACTCAAACTATTCTCCCCCTTTGACTTCATCAAAAAGAAAATAGTTTGAGAAATTAAAGCAACCAGCATGCTATAATTGAAAACCAATCTCCCCCTTTGATATAGTTAAGATGAATCATGGGAGGGTAAGAATGCATATGCAGATGGAGATTTCAAAATGCAAGATCACAATTCTTCCCCTTTAAGAGTTTCTATGTAGCATGATGCATACGACATAAAAACTCCCCCTGAATAGATGCCAATTGATATGCAAGTGATGCATGACATGGAAGCTCCCCCTCAATAAGTGGAATCTTATGAGATAGATGAGAAGGAGACCATAGGGGCAAACAAGGACAAGTTTAGGTCAATGAGCAGAAGAGGTTCAATTAGCAGATTTCTAAAGAGGCTTGAACTATAAGAATTTCAGTCAGATTTTCAAAGAAATGTCATTCTCATAAATCCAAATCAGAATATTTCAAAGTCTTCCATTATAAGGGCTTATGAATGAATTTTATTGATCAGCATGGTTTAAACATGATGTATGCAGAGTTTTTCAATAAAATTCTGTATTGATATCTAAAACCATGGTTTAATAAAAATGAACCAAGCCCTCATATTTATCTTGATAAATCTTCCTTTCTCTTACACAATCAACTTTATTGACTTCTTTCGGAATTACATGCATCAGTATTGAAATCAAGCAATTTTGAAGTCATATGATTTTGTCTAAGGTTGTAGCAATTTGATTTTAGCATCAATATTCAGATATTGAGATTTGTTCAACAATTTTTCATGCTACAAATTTTACGAGCACCCTAACATCATTGTCATGTCAGGACCCAAGACTGTTTGGGTACCTGCCCATGCAAAATAGTGTGCTAACTTGCAGGTGTGCCTTGGAAGCTGAGGAATAAACATGGGTTATTAAACGAAGGCACTCAAGTATGAAAAACCCCAGGTCTACACTTTTCAGGTCAGTTAAGTGAACTCTCTTTAAACTTGTCATCTGAAATTTCTAGTTTAGATGTTTGCATAATCTGTTAAGCATACATAGCTACATTCATATGTGTTATCTGCACTACTCTGTTTGAATCTTTTTCTTGCATAATGAAATTCATTCGTGCATAACTTGTCATGCATTTGTGGCATCCAGAATTCTAGATTATGCTACACACAGTCGGGGGGAGTCTATCTGTTCACTAGTTAGTGCAATTCATATGCATACATGTAGTGGACTGCATTGCATATCACTTTTTGAAAATTCCAAAAAAGAAGTGACTGACTACATATAGAACTGCATTGGGACTGCATTGTCATGCATGACCATCATGGTATATTAAATGGAACAGTGCTGAAGGGCAGATGGAGTATGTCTGGATGCTATTACCATGTGTGAGGTGGTTCTTGGACCAAGTCCTCCGCCAAGTACCATGGGTCATGTTGCAAAATATATTTGTTAGACATGCACACATATTGCAAAATGAATACATTGTTTTATGAATTCAGATTATAGTGTCTGAACATCATTGCATGTTTTCAGGGGGAGTTTTTTGAAGTCTTTGCATGTCTTTGCATACATGTAGTTAATTGCATTGCATCTCATTACATTGAAAATGCCAAAAAGATTGATTGAATGCATATTGTCAGGGGGAGTCAATGTATTGCATGCAGATTGTCAAATGCATACACTTGTCAGAATTCATTACATGTTATCCTTGAAAATCCTGAAACTTGCCAGACCTCATGTTATCTTGCTTGGTGTGCATATCCTCTTTATTGATTCTATTGATAAACCTTGATCATATCAGAAAACATTAAGCTTTAAAATCACTTATTCTTGCTGAACCTCTTCTTTCAGCCATTCATGAAGATTTCAATGGGGCATGTCTAAATCACAAATCTGAAAACACTTGAACTAGAAATATTCTATTATACGATTTTATGAATGTCTGAAATAACTTAGGTGGTTTAAGTTTAATGTATTCATTGAGTTTGACTTTAAAATCTCTTAAAAGTATTTGAATCATGTTTAATAAACTTTAACCAACTGTTTCATGCTGTGTCTTGTAAAAACTTTTGAAATCTGTACTATTGAATACATGGCTTTATTTGGTTAAGTACATAAAATTAGTATTGATTTGAAGTAAATGAGTTTTTCTGAAATGTCTAAAGGGTAAATTGTCAGAGCAATGACTTTGGTCACTGAGAAACCATGTCCAAAGGACTGTGTCATGAGGTGACATAGTTAACTCTGCTTAAGAATGATTGATAATCAGGCAGAGCAATGGCATGCACACTGAGAAATACATCTCACTCATCAAAGAAATGATTTGTAGTGTGTCATGAGGTGTAAATGTTAACTCTGTTAATATAAAGCATGACTGTTAGTCACACTAAGTGCTTAGGGATATTGGCGTCTGATCAACGTATATCATTTAGTTACAAGGTGTGCACTGAACTAGAGTGCTCGTAAAATTTGTAGCATGAAAATTTGCTGAACAAATTGTAATATTTGAATATTGATGCAAAAATCAAATTGCTATAACCCTAGACAAATTCACATGACTTCATAATTGCTTGATCTGAATACTAGTGAATGTAATTCCGAAAGAAGTCAGTAAATTTGATTGTGTAAGAGAAAGGGAAGTTAATCAAGATATAAATATGAGGGCTTGGTTCATTTGTATTAAACCGTGATTTTAGATATAAATACAGAATTTTATTGACAAACTTTGCATACATCATGTTTAAACCATGCTGATCAATAAAGTTCATTCATAAGCCCTTATAATGGAAGACTTTGAACAATTCTGTTTTGATTTAAGAGATTGGTATCTCCTTGAAAATCTTGTTGAATTCCTTGTGTTTGGAGCTTAGTTGAAATTCTCTTGCTCACTGTCCTTGATTCATCATGACCAGAACTTATCCTTGATTGCCACTGTGGTCTCCTTCTCACCCATCTCATAAGATTCCATTTATTCAGGGGGAGCTTCCTTATCATATGAATCATGCTGCATAGATATTCTTAAAGGGAGAGAATTGTGTGCTTGCATTCATACATTTAGGGGGAGTTCTTGTATTTCTTGTTGCATCTACATCTCTGCATTCATACCTCTCCATGTTTCTTAATCTGCTTTCTTGCTCAACCTCATTTTTGCTGTTGGAAAAGGGGGAGAAGTTTTTCTGAGTCATTGGGGGAGGAGTTTGAAAAACCTGTGCATTCGAGCATATGGGGTACTTTGATTTCTTGAGTCTCACAATTGTATTAATGCAATGACTCATAATATTACCATCATCAAAAAGGGGGAGATTGTTGTGTCTCTATGGTTTTGATGATGTCAATATTCATAAGTCATTCTTTGATGGTATTAATGACTTGCTGTTGTGTTTAATCAAATGAACATTTGACTTGCTATTGTGTTTAATCAAATGAATATTTCTGATGGTGATTGCTCTGGAAAAAGTCTTGAAGCATTCTGTTCATCATGGTTTAAGGTCTATGCTTCATTTGCTTTATGTGTTCATCTGTCATGGTTTATGTGCTCAGAGTCTGCACTGCACACTGGTTGATAGCATGTTTGTGAATTCAGCAAGTCTATACATTGCTTATAGCATTTCGTGAATTTGGCAAGTCTATACATTGCCAGCACACACGTTCAAAGTCTTTACATTGAAGTCTGTACAGCCTTGGCATATGCATTCATAAAGTCTATACATTGCATTGGTGGCAAGTCTATACATTGCCCTGTTTCAGGCACACAAAGTTTGTACAGAGTTTTCCCAGTCTGCATCTTCCAAAGTCTATACATTGTCATCTTTACCTACGTTCATAACACTAAGTCTGTACATCGATAAAGTCTGCACATTGGCAAAGTATGTACATCGGTCAGTCTCACTTAGCGTCTTGTGCATGCATCGTCTTACAAAGTCTATACATTCATCAATGGCTGTTGCATGCTCACACACTCGCAAGTCTATACATTGGCCAAGCCTACACATCGTCTTCTTGCTTCCAGTCTGTACATTGGCCAAGTCTACACATCGTCTCCTTGCATTTCGAGTCTCACTCAGTGTCTTCAGAGCATATGCAAAGTCTATACATCGCTGCATCACTCACGTTTAAAGTCTGTACATTGGTGGCAAGTCCATACAGACTTGGTCCATGCGTCTGGCAAGTCTATACACTGTTGCATGCTCAGGTTAAGTCTATACACTATCTGGTCATCCACGCAAACTCTATACATTCCCATCTTTACCTACGTTCACTGTTTGCATGCACACAAAGTCCTTGCATCTGACAAGTCTATACATTGCCTTGTTTATTTGCACTTAAAGTCTATACATTGCCCTGTAGCATTCATGAAGTAAAGTCAGTACATCGTCATTCGTCTCATGCATCGTCTTCCAAGTCTATGCATTGTAAGACCAAGTCTATACATTGCATCGTCTTTCCTTCTGTACAGCGTTTGCCTAGAATGCATACACTAAAGTCTATACATCCGACCGTCTCATTCAGCGTCTCACCTATCCAAGTCTATACATCGCCGCACTGTTCATGCATCATTTCTCAAGTATGTATAGCATGTGTTCGCAAAGCAAGTCTGTACATTGTGTGCACTGTACATCATCATTCCAAGTCTATACATCGCTCATGCATTACTTCAAGTGTATACAGCCAGTGCATTACTTCAAGTCTATACATCCCGTTTGCACTAAGTTTGTACATTGCCTGTGCATTCACTTGTCTGGTTGCATGAGACATTAAGTCTATACATTTGCTATGGCTTGTTCATGCATCGTTCTCATCAAAGTATGTACATTGCGTGCACTGTACATCATCTATCAAGTCTATACACTCGCTTATTTCAGTAAGTCTATACATTCATTGTTGATCGACTGAACCAACTCTGTACATCCCTCTAATATCTTCTTATGACTGCTTGACAGGTACATCCTTCGAGAAGAAAATGTATGGGCACGTGATCTGAGGTTGGCACCTGGCACGTGATCCGAGGTGTACTCTGGACAAAGAGGGCACAAGCCCTACACACGCCCTAGTTGCTGATATAAATAGAAGATGATCGTGCTGAGAGCAGACAGTGATCGAAGCAGAAGAGGCGATCGAGACAGTGATAGAAGAAGAGAGCAGCAGAGAGGCAGAGAGCAGAAGAAGAAGAAAGAAGAAGAGTGAGCCTGAGCAGAAGAGAGATCGAGAGATCCAGTAGAAGAAGAAAAGAGAGAACAGAGTGAGAAGAAAAGAAAGGAGGGGCAGAGAGGCAGAGTGTGAAAGCAGAAGAAGAAAAAGAGAAAGAGAGAGAGTTCGTGGAAAATAAGAAAGAAGACTCTATTGAAGACCTGTCTACTGGACCATGGATCAAATCCAGGCCAGTCAACTCCATGGGAGCCACATCTATGTTATTATCCTTTACAGCTTTCTGATCGCTGTGTATTTTTCATTTCTTATTTTTTCCTTTTCATTTGGTCACTATGTTTTTCGATTCTCCGGTTTGAGATCAGGGTTCCCTCTGGTGTGGAGGAAGAGAGGTCCATGACCTCTGGTTTGCAAGTGGCTGGGTGTCACTTTTGGGTTTCCCTCCGGTTTGGAGGAAGGGAGATTCGTCTCCGGTTCTGGTCTTGTGGCTTGCAAGTCCAGGTGTTCCCTCCTGGTCTGGAGGAAGAGAGACTTCGGTCTCTGGTTTTCTAGTGACTGGGTGTCACTAGTGGTTCCCTCCGGTTTGGAAGAAGAGGGGAGGTTGTTCCCCTGGTCAAGCTATTAGGCAGCACCTGTTGCAGACTGAGTCTGCGGTTCTAGCGTTAGCTAGTGGAAGCCTCACTCCGGTTTGGAGTGAGGGGTGGACGTAGGTCTTGGTGACCGAACCACCTAAAAAATCTTCTATGCAGTGTGGTTGGGCTTGTGCGTTTACTCCTTGTCTTCTACCTCCTTCACAGGTTGCCTTGAGCATTCTTGTTTCTATCTGTGCAGTGGGTTGATTGCTTTCTTCTGCTTCCGCTAGTTGATTGTTTAGGCGCGCGATACATATCTGTTCTTTGGTTCAAAAGAGAATTTGATTAGATATTCAGTTTGTCTATCTTGCCTTGTTAACGTTCTAGATTTTTTTTATTGAGCGAAAAGTTTTTAAGGGTGGGATTCATTCACCCCCCCTCTGAATCCATCACACCGATCCTATCATAGAGGACCGTTTAGAGTCCAATGGCTCATCCCCACTTGGTCCATCTCGACTTTCGCATAGGGTGCGTGTGTGGTTCTCAGAGTTTCTCTTCGGAGAGTGGTCACATCAGTGACGGCCCACTAGTCGTAGCCTTCCGACACGCGAGCGGTCCAACCAGGGAGTGGTGGTGAGGCTACCCCGAGAGATGATTTTTAGACTGATTTTCGTTGGGCCCCAAGTCTTGTAGCCCGAGTCCGGCTGAGGGGAAAACCAGTCAGAGGGCCAGACCTGGGATGCATGGTCTATGTGTGCACACCAAGTTGGGGGCGGTTGGATCCGCGCTAATGAGCGCGACCCCAACTAGTCACTTATTCTGTGGTTACTTGTACGATGTCTCAGTTCCCGCTGGGCCGGAGGGAGACACCTGAGGCACGGTCTAAGTCGTCAGTGGACGCATCCAGCCTTGCTTCTGGTGGGCAGGTACTCCTGTCACGTGAGACGTGACTCTCCTGTTTCCGGGTTCCATTTCCTATCTGGGAGACGATGTCACGTCCCGAGCCATTATTACAACGGAAGACTAACTCGGGGAGCGCGAACAGCCGGCATGGTAAGCCTCTTGCAAGCAAGAACGACCAGAGCGCGAGACAATCACACACATAAATGCAATTGCACATAATTTAATCAAACTCCAACTTTATTTCATAAATTATCAAAGTATTCTATTACAATAATCACCTTTCATTCTACTAGACTCAAGAAAAAAGAAAATTACATTGACTCAATCTAAACATTTTAGACTTCCTAAGTCTTCGCTCGTAGCTTTATAAGACTTTCACTCACTTCCGGACCCGCCACTAGTATAGCCCGAATCCGAATCTGAACTACTTCCATCTCCTGAAAAATATTGGAAAATAAGTAATGAGCACACTTGCCCAGTAGGTATCTTCGCATCAACATGAAGGCACTATTAAAGTAATTAACATTTTAGCTCTAAAGAAATAAGGCAAAATCATGCAATGCGATGATCACGCGATTAAACCATAGTAACGAGATAATCATGTAAGATAGAGTGAGCAAGAATGAACTTATCAAGAATACAACAAGAACATGATATTGGCCTTTTCATGAACAAGAGTGTAACGAGAATGTACTAGCAAGCCACATAATCAACACTTTAGCATCTTATGCTTATGAGTAAGTGCTTCGTGAATTTCTGTGAAATATCAAGCAAGAAAGTCATGTACAAGAATGTCATGTCGTGTCGTGGATCTTCACTTATTTATAGAAATAGTACTCCCAGCGCAATGCGACGCCAGTAGCATCATACCCCATGGTTTATAAAATAGTATGTTTCTGGCAATCAGCCGAGGGGACTAGCATAGAGCCCTTGAACACAATCAGTGCTCGATCGCATCTTCAGGTATAAATTAAGCTACTTCCACGCATGTAACAGTAAAGTATGGCCAAGAATATAACAATTCCAAATAATGAAAATCAATGAATGAACACTTCAATTTGAATATATGAGATCAAGAATGACTTAGACTATGCTATGCTTATGGAAATAAATCGGCAGCATAACAGTACATTCTTTATTTTTCATTCATTATATTAAGTTCCTTGATCAATATGATAAGTTCTAGATTATCATTAGTCCATCTAGAACCTTAGAAAATCAACCCTTTGGTCAAACCTTGGGTTAACATATACAAGCTGTGTGATGGTCATCTGCTGGGCCGTTACATCATGTGACGCGCCAGTAGTGGGCCGTTACAGTGATCCGAGTCCAGAATAATAAAATAGACTCAGAGAAATGTGACGGTCATGCAATGGGCCGTTACGTGAGCCTGACGGTCCAATGCAAGGCCGTTACATTACTAGATCCAGAAAATAACGAAAGTATATTCTAGTTAATGGGCTTTAATGGTACAACCAACTCGACGTCCTAGTGGGAATCCCAGGCTCGCGGAGAATTACGGAGGCCTTGAAACAAGATTTCCTAGTCCATTGGAAGGAATATCCAATAGAGAGGTCCTCAAGTCCAAGATTGTGTTCCTATAGTGCAAAGTGTGAACTAATGGTCAACACATCGGAATATGTGTCATATACTTATAGAAATGACTCTATTGATAGAGAGAGAACGTGTATCAATGTATAAATCATAAGAAAACTCCGTCAATGCATCATTTAAAAATCAAGATTTAAGATACAAAACTATAGAACTTTGGCTCATGAAATTATCTTAACTTAAAATAACATTGGGATACTAAAATCATGCAATACCTATCATGAGCAATCAAATAACTTAAGAGTCACATATCATGTTAATACTGAGATAACTAGGCATAAAAATAAGTAAATTTAACAAATCTTATTATGTCTTAGGGTTGACAGAACACGGGGCTCTAACGGTCTATAAGTGGGGCGTCACAGTAGTGTGACGGTCTATCGAACAGCCGTTACAGTAACGTAACGCTCATGCATAGATGCGTCAGAGTCAACAGAGAAATCAATAGGCAATCAGGGACTGTGACGGTCCATCGTATGGCCATTACTTGAGTGTGGCGGTTTATTGAGCAGCCGTTACATGAACATAACGCTCCTTCCCTCATGCGTTAGAGACAACAGAGTGCATATATATACAAAAGAACTGTGACGGTCATCGTAAGGCCGTTACGTGAGTGTGACGGTCCTACGTTGATGCGTCAGAGTATCTGTTGACAGAAACAATGATATGAAACCCAAGAGATCAACTCACATCATGTCTAAATCAAATACCATGTCTATACTATGCATGATAACGAAGTATAGGCTATCTATATGCATGGGTTCCAGTGAAAATAGACAAGATACATCTTTTAAAATTTCCAATTTAGGGCTAAGAGATGCATGTAATACATAGAACTAGTAAAACATGAAATTGATGATCTACCATGCATGAAATTCAAGCAAACCAGAGGGCTTTTAGTCCTATAAAGTTTTTTTCGCCATTCATGAGATAACCTACCTCTTGTCTAGGCTTTAAAACTTTCAATTATGGTCCGAACATCGAGCCCTAGTTCCCTTCTTCCTGTGACTTTGCAGCGACTTCCTTGGGCTCTAACTCCACGACCTCTTGACCTAAAGATGTAAAATTTGGAGAGGAGTTAGTCTAAAGTATTGTAAATAAATACTTCTAAAGAACTTACCTGAGATTATGACTCCTTACCTTGATTCCACGCGAGCAAAAGTAAAGGTCGCGCAGTTCAGAACTAGGTCCTATTTATAGGGTTCTAGCTAGGGTTTGAAGATTAGATCGATTCTAGAGTCCTTAATCTGTTAAAACCTGATCTCTAAGAGTCCTTAGTGGTGTTATGAACTCTCTCAAGTCGATCCCTAGTGGATAAGATCATCAAGTTTTCACCTTTACAACTTCTTCCTCTTACAGAATCTGCAGGCTGTGACGGTCGAACCTTGCCGCGTTACACGTCTGTGGCGGTCTTACGATAGACCGTTACAGTCATCGTATCTAGAATTTCAAATTATTAAGACTCTTTTACTCATTTATCCATATAATTATCTATATAATTTAGTTTTATCCTTAAATAATCTAAATAACCTTCTAGAACATGGGCCAAACTTAATGGTTTTGGGCCTTAGATGATGTGTAATTAGGCTTAGGTTAATTATTTAACCTAATTGGGCCTTTCATGACTTATTAGTCTCAAAATCCATTTATCAATATATTTAGGCCTTTATAAATTCTAGAAAATTATTTTATAATTCAAAAATAATTTATATAAATTCTGGGGCACTACACCCTCCCCCACATAGAAGAATTTGGTCCCCAAATTTAAGACATAGATTGTGGAGAGTGTACTTACAGTTAAATAATTCTGAAAATCTTTTTCTCATGCCTACTTCGGTTTCCCATGTTGCTTCGTATGGCCACGTTTTCTTTCATTGAATTTTGACCATTGGGATAACCTTATTTCTTAGTTGACGCACTTCCCATTCCAGAATCTTTATTGGTGTTTGTTCGTAGGTCAAGTCCTTTTGAATCTCCATATTGTCATAAGTGAAAATGTGATCTGGATCATATACATACTTCTTCAGCATGGAGACGTGAAATACGTCATGAACTCCTGCTAACTGTGGAGGTAAAGCCAGTTTGTAAGCTGCTTCACCGTCCCTTTCAAGAATTTCAAATAGGCCAATGAATCTTGGAGTTAACTTTCCTTTAATGCCAAATCTTCGAATACCACGACCTGGAGAAACTTTCAAATATACATGATCTCCTACCTGAAATTCTAAGTCACGTCTTCGATTGTCGGCATAAGACTTTTGCCTATCTTGTGCCATTTTCATTCTCTCTTGAATGAGCTTGATTTTCTTCGTAGAATCTCTGATAAGGTCGGGGCCTAGAAATTGCTTTTCCCCTATTTCACTCCAACATATTGGAGATCGACAACTTTTCCCATATAGAGCTTCAAAAGGTGCCATTTGTATGCTTGCTTGATAGCTATTATTATATGCAAATTCCACCAGAGACAAGTGATCATGCCAACTTCCTCCAAAATCAATGACACAAGCCCTGAGCATGTCTTCTACCACCTGATTTGTTCTTTCCGTCTGACCATCAGTTTGTGGATGAAAGGCTGTGCTAAAATTTAATCTGGTCCCTAGTGAATGTTGTAGACCTTTCCAGAACTGTGAGGTGAATCGCGGATCTCTATCAGATACAATAGAGACAGGGACACCATATAATTTGACAATTTCCTTTATGTACAATGCTTCTAGAATATCCACAGACCATCGACTCTTTATTGGTATGAAGTGTGCAGATTTAGTCAATCGATCTATGATTACCCATATGCCATCGTGCCCTCCTCTGGTCTTAGGTAAACCCATAACGAAGTCCATCCCTTTACTCTCCCATTTCCATTTGGGAATATCCAAGGGATGTAATTTACCTGCGGGTCTAAAATGTTCAGCTTTAACTTGTTGGCAGGTTAGACAACGAGACACGAAATCAGCTATCTCTCTCTTCATATTGGGCCACCAGAAACTTCTTTTCAGATCTTGATACATCTTTGTACCTCCTGGATGAATGGAGTACCTGGACTTATGTGCTTCATCTAGGATTAGTTTCTTCGTAGCCTCATGATCTGGTATACATATTCGGCCCTTAAATAACAATCTTCCGTCATTGGAAATAGAAAAATCCGGCCTTTGTTCAACATTGACCTTAATTTCCAGTAAAACTGGATCATCCTCTTGTAACTTGGTCAAATCCTCTATCAATGTAGGTTGAGCTCGGACAATTAGCTATGAAGCAATCTTCTTCCTTAACGTCAACATCTAAATTCAACTGAGCAAATTGAGGAATAAGGTTAGTTACACTAATCATGAGACTTGATAACATACCCATTGGTTTTCTGCTGAGTGCATCTGCTACAGCATTTGCCTTGCCATGATGATATTGAATAGTAAAATCAAAGTCCTTGAGATGTTCTAACCACCTCCTTTGCCTCATGTTAAGCTCTTTTTGAGAGAATAAATATTTCAAGCTCTTATGGTCTGAGTAGATCGTAAACTTTTCTCCATAAAGATAATGACGCCAAATTTTTAATGCGAAAATAACTGCTGCCAATTCTAAATCATGTACATGATAATTTTCTTCGTGACGTTTCAATTGTCTTGAAGAATAGCAAATCACCTTTCCATTTTGCATAAGGACACATCCTAAGCCAATGCCCGATGCATCTGTATATATTTCAAATCCACCACCCTCCAGTGGTAGGGATAAAATGGGACTGTTGTAAGATGATTCTTAAGTTCTTGGAAACTCTTTTCACAGTCCTTTGACCAGATAAAAGGATTCTCTTTTCTTGTAAGTCTAGTTAAAGGAACTGTAATTTTTGAGAAGTCCTTTATGAATCTTCTATAATAACCTGCTAGACCCAAAAAGCTTCTTACTTCAGATACAGTCGTTGGCTGACTCCAATCTCTGACAGCTTCTACCTTAGAAGGATCCACAGCAATACCTTCTTTTGAGATAATGTGGCCTAGGAATGAGACTTCCTTGAGTCAAAATTCACACTTATTGAGTTTGGCATAAAGTTTGTGTTCTCTAAGTGTTTGCAAAGCTATCCTTAGATGTTCTTCATGTTCTTCTTTTATCTTGGAGTATATCAGGATATCATCGATGAAGACGACAATGAATTGATCCAGATATGGCTGGAAGACACTGTTCATAAGTTGCATGAATGCTGCCGGGACATTAGTTAACCCAAACGGCATTACCACGAATTCATAGTGGCCATAACGACTTCAAAAAGCTGATTTATAAATATCTTCCTCTTTGATTCTAAGCTGATGATAACCAGATCTGAGATCAATCTTAGAGAAGTACTCTGCTCCCGAAAGCTGATCAAAGAGTTCATCAATACGTGGCAATGGATACTTATTCTTGATTGTAAGCTGATTCAGTCGCCGATAATCGATGCATAGCCTGAGAGAACCATCCTTCTTCTTGACAAATAGAACCGGCGCACCCCAAGGGGATGTGCTAGGTCTAATGAAACCCTTGTCTAGTAGTTCCTGCAACTGCTTCTTTAATTCCTTGAGTTCTGTGGGGGACATCCTGTAAGGGAATATAGACACAGGTGCCACACCAGGAATGAGTTCAATGGTAAATTTTACTTCCCTCTCGGGCGGTAAACTATGTAGTTCAGATGGGAACATGTTTGGGAACTCATTTGTAATAGGAATAGTCGCTAGGACAATTTCCTTAGATTCGGTAATAATGACTGAAGCAAGAAAAGCTTCACACCCTTGCGTGATAAGCTTGCAACCGTGAAGAGAAGATATAATGGTAGGATGCTTCTTGTATTTGATGCCAAGAAAAGAAAATCTTGGAAGACCCGGTTTTCGAAAAGATATAATTCTATTTCGACAATTGATATAAGCATCATGGTCTACAAGTCAATCTACCCCTAAAATGGCATCATAACCTTTCATATCAAGGCATACTAAGTTTGCGGGAACATTGTGACCCTCTACTATCACTTCGCTATTAGGATAGTACTTGGTGAGCTTGGTTCTAGATCCTAAAGGTGTAGTAATAGCAAGATCTGAAGGTAAGGGGACTGATGCAATTGACAACGTTTTTGCAAAGGTAGTGGAAATAAAAGAATGAGAGGCACTAGTATCAAATAGTACAAATGCAGGACGAGAATAAATTTGAAGAGTACCTTTCATAAGCCCATCATTTGGATCCCTGGGTGCTTCTTCTTCATCTAAAACAGCATTGAGGCGAGCCTGCCTCCTACGTCCTCCATTAGTTGATTGATCTTTCATAAGGGGGCAATCTAGCACACGATGCTCCCTACTTTCACAACGCAAACAAGCACCAAGGCGCTTCCAGCATTCTTCAGCCGAGTGGCCGAATTTCTCGCAAAAAGTGCACACCGAGGCAACTTGCTCCTTCTCTTCCTTAACCTTTTTATTATTTTTCTGGGAACTTCCATCGTTCCCGCTCCTTGATCTTTTCTTGCTGTCACGGCTTTTGTATGGTTCCGTGATGCTAAATTTCTCCTTCTTATAATGTCGATCTGAGCGCCGGCTGGATTCTTCTCCTTTTCCTTTCAACTTTTTGACCTTCTCTAAGGTCCTCTCGCATAGATATGCCCTCTGAACCATCTCCGCATAAGTGCGGATATTCTGTGTCCCAAGTTGCTGAATGAAATCGGGTCGTAACCCGTCCATAAATCGATTTGCTTTTAATAATTTCGTGCTAATAAGGTGTGATGCATATGGTGCTAGTCTTGCAAACTGCAGCTCATATTCTACCACCGACATCATCCCTTGTCTAAGGGAGGCGAACTCCATGGTCTTCCTTTCCTTCACATGCTCGGAGAAATATTTGGAACGGAATAAAGTAAGAAAACCATCCCACGTATGTGGCGCATCGGCCGGAGGTGCCGGAATCGACTTCCACCAAGTACGTGCATCTTTATTTAATTGGAATGTTGCTAGACGGACCTTCTCCTGATCAGTGCATTGTATAACTGTGGACGCACTTTTCGTTCGTTTATTATGCTCGTCTATTCGTGAATGGTTGATTCGTCTATTAAGTGCGTGGACGTGCCAATCACAAAGTGACAATTTATTCGGGCTCCGAAGAGCCCATGGTGCGCTCGATCTGACTCGGTCAGACGATTGTGTGGTTCGTGTCGGGACCAAAACTCACCGCGCCATAAAGGTCACGGCGTCATTTACATCCCCCATACGAGGGAACACCCTTGATTAATCGTCGGGATTCAGGGCCTCATGACCAAGAAATTAATTGCATGAAAGGTCTATTACGAGGTATTGAAATCCTCGCGCGGGGGTGAGAAGAAAACCATTCGCGGTCATCTCAGTCGTGTACTGACCATTTAATGTTCGGACGAATGTCTGGCTCGAGAAAATCGCGGTTGTCGCGGGAAAACCGAAACGCATGTGTGTCGAGGTACGTGAAATTTATTGTTCGGAAGAGCGAAAAACGTTCGGCTGAGCCTCGGTTGGAGCGGTCAAAAACCAGTAAATCTGTTGGCCCGGTGCAAGAGCAAGCTGCGACCATACTGCGGTGGGCCCCCCGCGGTCGAAACAAGACTTGCATGAGCGTCATTAATATTTCCGATGCAAAGGGGTAACGAGGGAATATCCCTTAAATCGGCTGAAAAGCCCTATGTCTAGGGAAGCGGACATTCGAAACGTGTCGGTCATTCGGGAGACCGTTTAATATTCGGACGGGTGTCCGGCTTGAGAATATCATAATCGTCGCAGGAGGACCTGGAACATATGTATGCCGTGATACGGCAAATATGTTATTCCGAGACACTGAAAACCCGCGGTTAAATCTCGATTAGTGTAGCAGAAAACTAGCAAATTTATTGGCCCGGTGCGAGATCGAGTCGGGACCATACCGGGGGCGCCTCCCGCGGTCCAAACAGGGCTTGCGTGGGCATCATTGATGTTCTCGGTGCCGGAGGGCAGCGAGGAAGAGTCCCGGGACTAGATTCCAAAACTGAAAACGTGTTCAAAGGGAGCGGGCTATAGGCCGAGGATATGGGTCAGACAGTGACCATAATCGGGACGGACCCGAGGTCCCAGCATAGCCCACGAAGGCCTTATTGATATCCCCATGTGTAGGGTCCAGGGATGACGGAAGCCGTCCCGTTCTATTCCAGTTTCTGTCGGTCACTTGTGGACCACTTGATATTCGGACAAGTGTCCATATTGAAGGTACGACGTAGATAGAAGCAACCCGTACAAACGTACGCTGAGTTCACGGTAACTTCAATGAAAGAGCAGGAACAAATCCCATTAGGATGAATCCGATTCGACAAGCTATTGGCCCAGAGCAATGCCGGGTTACGACCATGTCAGGGTGGGAGCCGTCGGCCATGTTGGTCGCTCACGGGTTTTTTCATGTTTGGACACGGGTCCGTAGTAGAAACACGGCGGGAATCGAGGTGAACCCGTTCAAATGTCTGCCGAACGCGCGGCAATTCTAGTGGCGTCTCGGAAGGGATCCGGCCTAAGAAACGAGTCCGATTTAGTCGGAATGTCGGCCCGGGGTGAGGTCGGGTCATGGTCATTTCGGCATAATTCCCAAGACTCATGCCCAACCCGCAAGGGTGGCATCATTGTTCCTTCGGCACCGGGTCACGGGAGAGACGGGGCTGCGACATAGATTTTACCATTTTCTTTATCTCGGCTTTAAATTATGTGCATATATATTTTATCGCTTATTTCCCTTTTATGTATTTATTCCAGGTGATTTCTCCATTTTGTTTATTATTATTACTATTATATTTTCCCTTTCCTTTTTTCTTATCATTATTATTATTTCACATTTTTATTATTTCTTATATATATTCAGGTTTATTTATTTATCATAATTTTTATTAATTTATTATCATTATTATCATTATCATTATCATGACATATTTATATATGTTTATATATATTTATTTTGGAAGGAAAAGTGGGTCGTTGGGGGCAAAAAGGGGTGTACCGGTGAAGGCATGGAGAGTGTGCCGGAGAGGGGCTGGGAGAGTGTGCCGGGTAGGTTAGAGGGTGCCGGAGAAGCGCCAAGAGAGTGTGCTGGGGAGGGAGTTGGCGGGCGTGTCGGGCTAACTCGAAGACTGTACAACATTTGCTAGCACACGCGCGGAGTCTGTACACTATCCATTTGCTGCAACCCAAAGTCTGTACACTGGCTGCTAGTATACACGAAGTATGTACGTCCCTCAGCCCAAAGTCTATACATTGGCTGGTCGCTGCGACACAAAGTCTGTACATCGGCTGGTTGCTGCACACAAAGTCTGTACATTCATCAGCTCAAAGTCTGTACATTAGCTACATTCATCAGCTCAAAGTCTATACATTATCTATTTGCTGCAACTCAAAGTCTATACATTGGCTAGTTGCATGCACACAACGTCTGTACATTCATCAGCCCAAAGTCTATACATTGGCTACATTCATCAGCTCAAAGTCTATACATTGTCTATTTGCTACAACTCAAAGTCTATACATTGGCTAGTTGGATGCACACAAAGTCTGTACATTCATCAGCCCAAAGTCTATACATTGGCTGGTTGCTGCAATACAAAGTCTGTACATCGGATGGTCGCATGCATACAAAGTCTGTACGTCCATCAGCTCAAAGTCTGTACGTCCATCAGCTCAAAGTCTGCACATTGTCTATGCGACCGGCACACAAAGTCTATACATCTCTCAGCTCAAAGTCTGTACATTATTTATGCAACCAGCACACAAAGCCTATACATCCTTCATCTCAAAGTCTGTACATTGTCTATGCAACCAGCACACAAAGTCTATACATCCTTCAGCTCAAAGTCTGTACATTGTCCATTGGCTGCAGCTCAAAGTCTATACATTGGCCAGCTCAAAGTCTGTACGTTGTCCATTGGCTGCAGCTCAAAGTCTATACATTGGCCAGCTCAAAGTCTGTACATTGTCCATTGGCCGCAGCTCAAAGTCTGTATGTTGTCCATTGGCTGCAGCTCAAAGTCTATACATTGGCCAGCTCAAAGTCTGTACGTTGTCCATTGGCTGCAGCTCAAAGTCTATACATTGGCCAGCTCAAAGTCTGTACATTGTCCATTTACTGCAGCTCAAAGTCTATACATTGGCCAGCTCAAAGTCTGTACATTATCCATTTGCTGCAGCTCAAAGTCTAAACATTGGCCAGCTCAAAGTATGTACATTGTATTCCACTTCGAGAAAGGCCATTCCACATCAGGGGTGTACCGCTCGGAGTGAAGACGGAGGGAGAGAGGGTGAGACGCTGGAGGATGGAGGAAGTGTGCCGCTGGAGGATGGTCAGGGGTGTACCGCTAGGAGTGAAGAAGGGGGGTGTGCCGCTGGGCCTGAAGGGAATGTGTCGCTGAAGCCAAGGAAGAGTATGTCGCTGAAAGGCCAAGGGAGTGTGCCGTTGAAAGGCCAAGGGAGTGGATAGGTTCTTGTTGGCTTATGAAGTTCAGATGGGGGAGGTTCGGATGGCCGTGTTCTGAATTCTTCAGTGAGTGACTAAGGCCGGGGATGTATTTTAGCAGTCCAATCCTTCGAGCCATACATTGTTCCGTTTGTCCCGATTGGGATGTTTTATTTATTACCTGATCGTTTATTAATTAATTACTTCTCTTTGTCTTTTAACATAATATTACTTTTAATAAAAATTTGGCAGCAGCCCCCCTTGATCCGGGGCGTAAGAGAGATAAAGGGAACGCGCCCACAAGGAGTGGCGGAACCCTACAATGGGAGGTGCGTGCCAATGGCGACAACACCTTTTATAAAACTTCGGAAAGCCTGGAAGAAACGTTGAATGGGAGACGCCTCTGAGGCTGGATAGGGTCTACTGGGGGTTTAGTCAGGGTTAAGCGGCAGGTGTGCCGCTGAGGGGAGGCTAGGGGTGTGCCGCTGAAACCCCAAATGGGTGTGCCGTTGAGGGAGGGTGCAGGAGCACCGGGGCTACTAGGTCGATCAAACCCACAGAAAACCTCGGCAGGAGGGGGAAATGGCCCGAGGGGGCTAGCACGGATGAAGGGATTGGGCCTTGCATGGAGAGATTCGTTGCCCCAGACCACTCAAGCTGGTGTGGCGTCGGGGAGAAACCATCGACACGAAGACTCGAAGCAAACGCCTGAGAAGGGAAAAGAAATGGACAGTCAAGAACACGGTGGCACAGACCAACGGAAGCAATAGAGAGCCCAAGGAGGGTGACTTTCATTCATAAAAGAAAGGGAATGACCGTGGCCAGTCAAATACATTACAAAGCATGCTCGACCTAAGACTTCGAGCAAGAGAGAAACAAAAGAACAAAAGAAAAGGAGGACAACAACAAAAAAAAGGGAAAAGAAATGAAAATACAAGGTGGGAAGGGGAACGGAGCATGGGCTCCTCCCCTCCCAAACTTCACTCCTCTCTTCTTCTCTTCTCTCTTTTCCTTCTCTTCTTCCTTGCGTGGACGGCGGTGGACGGAGCAGCGGGAGGGCAGGCGCCTCCCTCCTCTTCTTCGCTTCTTCTTCCCCTTCTTCTCTTTTCTCTGCGTGTCTGTGTGTGTGTGTCCATCCCCGTCTGTGTGTGTATCCTTCCGTCTCTCTGCCCCCCGCTTCTCCGGTGTCCCTTCTTTTCACCGGAATGGGAGTGGTTTTATACTCCCAACAGCGGGAGCCCTTGAGCACAGCAGTCGGAGGGCGGAAGTGTTGGGTCATCATGGGGTTTGACCTCCCCGTCCTTCGGTGGCAGAGGGATAGCTTACGTGGCCCAACCTCCGGTTGACACCTCGGACAGCTCACTGCGCGCCGAAGATCCGTAGGGCATGGGCATCACGTCGTTCGGCCGTTGAAATGCCTTCACGCTGTGCCGCTGGAGGGGCAAAAGGGCGTGCCGCTGGGACTTGCCATGGTGTGCCGCCGAGGTGTGCCGCTGGAGGACCCTGGAGGGTGTGCCGCTGGAGGACCCTGGAGTTTGTGCCGCTGAAGGACCCTGGAGGGTGTGCCGCTGGCGCTCCCTGGGGGTGTGCCGCTGAAGGACCTTGGGGGTGTGCCACTGAAGCTCCCTGGGGGTGTGCCGCTGAAGGCCCTTGGGGGTGTGCCGCTTAAGCTCCCTGGGGGTGTGCCGCTGAAGGGGCACAAGGGTGTGCCGTTGAACGGGCCAAAAGGTGCGTGCAATTTTTGGTGTCCACAAATGCCCCCCACCCACGGGTAGCGCAGGCGAAGGATGAGCCGGGCGGTGCCCACGGGTGTACTGGTCTCTTTTTCTCTTCGTCGGTGCCGACGGGGTGTCGGGAGCTGACATGGTTTGCTTGTCTCTCCTTCTCTTCGTCAGTGCCGATAGGGTGTCGGGAACTGACAATGTTTGTCTGTCTCTTCTTCTCTTCGTCAGTGCCGACAGGGTGTCGGGAGCTGACATGGTTTGTCTGTCTCTTCTTCTCTTCGTCAGTGCCGACAGGGTGTCGGGAGCTGACACGGTTTGTCTGTCTCTTCTTCTCTTCGTCAGTGCCGACAGGGTGTCGGGAGCTGACACGGTTTGTATGTCTCTTATTCTCTTCGTCAGTACCGACAGGGTGTCAGGAACTGACATGGTTTGTCTGTCTCTTCTTCTCTTCGTCAGTGCCGATAGGGTGTCGGGAGGTGACATGATTTGTCTATCTCTTCTTCTCTTCGTCAGTGCCGATAGGGTGTCGGGAGCTGACATGGTTTGTTTGTCTCTTCTTCTCTTCATCAGTGCCGACGGGGTGTCGGAAGCTGACGTGGCATGCTTGTCTCTTCTTCTCATCATCAGTGTCGACCGGAGACGGAGAATGATGTGGTATGTTGGTCTCTTCTTCTCTTCGTTAGTGCCAACAGGTTGCCGGGTGCTGACATGGTATGTTGGTCTCTTCTTCTCTTCGTCAGTGCCGACGGAGTGTCGGGGGCTGACCTAGTTTGTTGGTCTCTTTGTCTCTTCGTCAGCGTCGACAGGGTGGTGGGAACTGACGTAGTATGTTTGTCTCTTCTTCTCTTCATCATCAGTGCCGACAGGGTGCCAGGAGCTGACCTGGTTTGTTGGTCTCTTTGTCTCTTCGTCAGTGCCGACAGGGTGTCGGGAACTGACATGCTTTGTTGGTCTCTTTGTCTCTTCGTTAGCGCCGACAGGGTGCCGGGAGCTGACATGGTTTGTTGGTCTCTTTGTCTCTTCATCAGTGTCGACGGGGTGTCGGGAGCTGACCTGGTTTGTTGATCTCTTTGTCTCTTCGTTAGTGCCGACGGGGTGCCGGGGACTGACATGATATGTTGTCTCTTGGTCTCTTCGTCAGTGCCGACAGGGTGCCGAGAGCTGACATGATATGTTGTCTCTTGGTCTCTTCGTCAGTGCCGATAGGGTGCCGGGAGCTGACATGATATGTTGTCTCTTGGTCTCTTCGTCAGTGCCGACAGGGTGCCGGGGAATGACATGATATGTTGGTCTCTTTGTCTCTTCATCAGTGCCGACATGGTGTCGGGAGCTGACCTGGTTTGTTGATCTCTTTGTCTCTTCATCAGTGCCGATGGGGTGCCGGGGACTGACATGATATGTTGTCTCTTGGTCTCTTTGTCAGTGCCGACAGGGTGCCGGGAGCTGACATGATATGTTGTCTCTTGGTCTCTTCGTCAGTGCCGACAGGGTGCCGGGGATTGACATGATATGTTGGTCTCTTTGTCTCTTCATCAGTGCCGACGGGGTGCCGGGGACTGACGTAGTTTATTTGTCTCTTCTTCTCTTTTCTTTCCTCTCTCCCTTTTTTTTGAACCACATTACCGGTACAAGCGCCCTTTCGGGTTTTCGCCGGTACCAGCCCCCTCTTGCTTTTGCCCACGCGCCCTCTCGGGTTTTCACACGGCGGGGTACCCAATTTTGCCTGTAGCACCCTTTCGGGTTTTCGCCACAGCCGGGTTGTTGCCATTTTTACCCATGTCCCCGTATAGGGGCAAGTCCGGTGGGGCACCTCTATTTTAAGCCCCTCTTTCTTTTTTTCTCCTTTTTTTTGGAGAGCGGGTAATATGTAATTGCTGGCTAGGGCTTGAAGCCTTGCGCCGAAAGACATGGTTCCTGTTGTGCCCCTGGCCCCTGTGGTTTGTGGTTTTGATGATTGGCTTTAGGGGTTTATGATGATTGGTTTTAATGTGACTTAATCACTGTGAGTCACCATGCATTGATGTTCTGTTTTGATGATTGGTGTTTGATGTGAGTCACTGTGAGTCATCTTGCTGAAATGAGTCATTGTCCTTCATATGTTCAGTCAGTTTATCTGCTTACACTGTGAGTCATTGCAATTGAAGTTCTTACACTGTGAGTCATTGCAATTGAAGTTCAGACTGTTTTATCTGCTGCATAAAGTATTCATATGCATTTACAGAGTCTATACATTGATTGGCAGTAAGTCTGTACATTGAGCGTCTCTTGGAAGTCCATACAGTGCATTGCATTGGCTAAGTGTATACACTGTCAGTCTCATTTAGAGTCTAAGACAAAGTCTGTACATCGGACTGTTACAGCAATTCTCTACAGACTTCACCGTCTCTCTCAGCGTCTTAAGCATTTTAGGCTAAGTCTATACATTGCTGCATTGCTTGTATATGTAGAGTCTATACACTACTACAGGCATCAAGTCTATACATTGCTGAGCCATTCGACATGTCTGCACATTGGGCTTTCACTTGAAGTCTATACATTGGCTAAGGGTCTTCAAGTCCATACACAGTCGTCTGATGCATATTGATTAACAGGAAATCTGCTATGAGGTAGTACATTGTATGTCCGTACTGTTTCTGTCATACTTCGTGTTATTCTTGTGTTTATGTCCGTGTTATTTCTTTCTTACCACGTGTCGTTTTAGTTTTAGTACTGTTTGTGTTTTCAACACGCCGTGTAGTCCTTTCGTACCTCGTGTTACTTTAAGTTGTGTGCTGATTGACTTCATGCTGATTCTTCTGAAGCAGATCTAATTATTCTGATGAACTTCGAGTTGCTTCTGTATGAACCTCGTGTCGTTAGCACTTAGTTGCTCATCTCGAGTCAGTCCTCTATGTTTGCTCTTGTGTCTTCGTGTCAATTACTGTAGTTCCTCGAGTTGTTCTTCTGCTTCCACCGTTTCATCACGTGTTGTTGAAGATGTGTCTACCTCATGTCTTCGTGTCGTGTTTTCTAGACCTCGTGTCTTTGTCACTTTGTGACCTCATCTCGTGTCATCTTTTATGTCTGCTTGTTTAATTTCGTGTCACTTACTGTTGTTCCTCGAGTCACTTTTTTTTTTACTAGTGTCACTGCTTCATCACGTGTCGTGAGAGCCGTGTCACTCTTCTGTCTTCGTGCTGTTTTTCTCTTTAGACTTCGTGTCCTTCTCGCCTTGACCACACTCCGTGTCAATTCCTGTATTTCATCTTCGTGTTGTTTTCAACTCGTGTCGGTTTCTGTTTTCATCTTCGTGTTGTCTTCAACTCGTGTCGGTTTCTGTTATTTGTCTTCGTGTCGTGGTCAGCCCGTGTCGCCTCGTCTTCGAGTCGTTCATTCGAGCTATTTTGTGCTCGAGTTGTTTTTCTTATGTTTTCAAGTGTTGTTTCACTTCGTGTCGTCTTTTGTTGCCGTTTGTTAGTTCGTGTTGTTTCGTTCTAACCTCGTCCAGGTCTCTTCTGATCGCGTGTCTTTCTATTGCTTCACTCTGTGTTATCTTCTTCTCACCTCATGCTGTCTTCATCTGACTTCGTGTCGTCTTCGTTGTTGTGTTAATTGTGTATCTCGTGTTGTTCTCTTTTTTACCTCGTGCTATTTTTCATCTGACCTCGTGTCATTCTCCATTTATTTCGTACTGAAGTAATCTTGTGTATCTCGTGTCATTCTCAGTATAGTGCATCTTGTATTGCTTTCATATACCTCATGCAGTTTTAGTTATTGTGGCCCTGAGTGTTAATCGTGTTAATTCGTTGCAGGAGAAGAAGAAGGTGGTCCAAGGAAATATTCCCCAGTGACTGGGTAGCACGTGATCTGAGGCTGAAATGAAGCTGGCTGAGAGACTGCCACGTGGTCTGAATACTTAGGGCTGGAAATGTGGAGGTCACACGTCGGGGGTGATGCTGCTGCTGCTGCTATATATATGAGCCTTCTTCCACAGAAGAAGACAGATCGAAGTAGAAAGTCGGAAGAGTAGAAAGCCCTTCGATCCAGAAAAAGAAGAAAAGAAAGAAAAGAAGAGAGTAGAGAAGAGAGTGAGAGTGAGAGCAGAAAAAGAAAAAGAGAGAGAGATAGTGCTCGTGTGAAGAGGGAAGAAAGAGTGAAGAAGAAGAAGTGCAGAAGAGAGCAGAAGAGAAAGAAAGAGAGATAGAGAGTGAGCGAGAGAGCGAGAGAGCTCGTGGAGAAGAAGGAAGAAGCTGCTTGAAGATCTATCTTCACTGGACCGTGGATCAGATCCAGGCCAGTCAGCTCCGTTGAGAGCCACATTGTGCATTTCGTTTTTCAGCTTTCTGTTTGCTGAAGTTATTTTCATTTTGTGTTTTTGTTTTTCCATTTTCATCTGGTTATCTTGTTCTTCCGATTGCCCTGTTGGGGATCGGGTTCCTCCTGTTGGTTCAGGATAAGGGAGATCTGATCTCCGGGTTGCAAGTGACAGGTTGTCACTTGTGGGTTCCCTCTGGTTAGAGGAAGGGAGGCTAGTCCTCCGGTTTTGGGCTTGTGGTTGCAAGTCCAGGTGTCCCTCCTGGTCTGGAGGAAGAGAGGTCTGCGACCTCTAGTTTCCAAGTGTCTGGGAGTCACTTGGGTGTCCCTCCGGTTGGGAGGAAGAGGGGAGGCTGTTCCCCTAGTCAAGCTGTGTGGCAGCAACTGTTTGCAGACTGAGTCTGCTTGGTTCTAGCGTTTGCTAGTGAAGCCTCACTCCGGTTGGGAGTGAGGGGTGGATGTAGGTCTAGAGGACCGAACCACCTTAAAATCTTTGAGCAGTGGTTTGCTTGTAGTGTGTTCTTCCATATCTCCTACCACCCTTCACAGATTGTCTTGAGATTTCTTATTCTCATTTATGCTGCTTCCGCTAGTTGATTGTTTGGGGGCCTGTTACATATTTGCTCTTTTGTTTAAAAGGATTCTCAACTGGTTCATCAGATTGCTTGATTTGCTTCTGCTGGATGCTTGGATAGGTTCGCTCCACCTGCTTGTTATTTTGTCTAATCGTATTGCTTAACTCCGGAAATTGCTTAGCATCCTAGTTTTTAAATTGGGCATATTTCGTAGCAGGATACATTCACCCCCCCCCCCTCTGTATCCGGGCCTAGCACCCTAACAGTTGGTATCAGAGCGGGTCTCTGCATACAAGGTCCAGCGACCTGCAGATCGATCTTGCAGTCTTAGGTGCTAATTTGCTTTTAGTGCATCAATATTCCTGTTGCATTGAATTTATCTGATATTTGCTTCAATGGCTTGTCCACCCGTCTTCAGTGATTTTGATTTCAACCAGTGGCACAGTGCCTTACGTGCTTATGTTAAATCTGCTGATCCAGACCTATGGAAAGTGATTTCACATGGTCCTCATAAATTGCTAAAGAAAAAGTCCAAATGGACTGACAGTCACGAAGCAATGCATGAGGAGAATCAGACAGCTATAAATCTGATGAAAGCAGCCACTGACAAAGCCTTTCACTCATGCTTCCTTGATTGCAGATCTGCAAGGGATATGTTGGAAATGATGAAGAGAGCCGGGAAAGGAAATCAAACAAGCTGCATGATGGCCAACAGAAGCGATCAAGGTAGCAATCAAACTGAAGAAGATGATGATGATGAGGTAAATCTCTTCGAGAATTTCTCTCTAGAAGATTGGGAGAATGCTTATGCTGAATTATTTGAATCTCATGAGCTGTTAAGAAAACAGTATAAGAAATTGAAGAAGGGTACTGGTTTAGATAGTTCAAGCTTTCCTTGTAGAAATTGTGTTGAATTAAAAAATATTCATGATGCTTGTATGTCTGACTTTCAAATACTGAAGAAACAAGTTTCATTATTGAAAACTGAAAATCAAGAACATATAAATGTGATATCTGAACTCAAAGAAAAATTGAACTCAGATAATGATAATCAGACTGTTGTTAACTATCATGACCAGTATGAAAAATTGCTGAAAAACTTTGAAAGTTTAAACTCAGATTTAAACAAGCTGAGATCCGAAAATGATTCCCTGAGAACATCTGCTAATAAAAATGATAACAAATTTGAGAAACTCAAGCAAGAGAAAAACTTGCTTGCTGAAAAACTAGAAGCCATCAAATCTGTGAATGTGGAATTACAGAAAAATATTGAAAAGAAGGAAAAAGATTTGAAGGAATTCAAGGCTGAAAGAAAACTTGAAATTAACTCAGAGGATCAGACTCTAATAAATGAGTTAATTCAGAATGACAAGCTTAAGGAAGAAAATGAAAAATTAAAAATGTTGAATTCCACTATGTCAGAGAGACTTCTAACTTTGGAAAGAGGAAAAAGTATTTGTGTTGAAGATTCTAATAAACTGAGCAATCTGAAACAGGAAATTGAAAAATACAAAACTGCTAACAATGTGTTAACTGAATGTGTGAATTGCAGTGAACAAGAGATTGCCAGTTATGAGCTACATATTTCCTCTTTGGAAGATGAAATTCAGGATTTGAAAGTCTCTTTGTCAAAATTTGTTGATGGGCAAGAAAACCTAGACAAGCTGCTAGGTGTAAAAGTCAATGTCAAAAGGGAAGGGTTGGGCTACAATAATCTAAATAAAAAGGCTTTGCAGACCAAAGTAATGACATCCGTTGTAAATGCCTCAAACGTAGCCACAACATCAAAAGACAAACAGCCCATTGTTCAGAAAATACTGGGAACAAAGATTAATTTTAAGAAAGAAGGACTGGGTTACAGTCCAGTCATGAGGAAGGCTGATGGAGCCAACCTGAAAACTATCTTTGTTAAATCCTCTGAACAGGAGAAGCCTTCTACTTCATCTCCAACTCAGTACAAGGCTAAGAAAATAGGAAAATAAGATAAAAATCAGAAAAGGACTGTAAATCAGAAAATAAATGAAAAGGGTTCATCAGTGCATATTGATCACAGTCCTCATACACATTCACAAGCATCCAAAAAGAAAATGATCTGTCATTACTGTCATAAATTTGGACATCTGATGCATGAGTGTAAGCTGATGGAGAAGGATGATAAGAATGCTAGGAGATCTTATGATAAAAATCCTTCACCTCAGAAAATGAGTGTCACATGTTCTAATTGTGGCAAATTAGGACAGTCAATTGCTCATTGCTGGTTTGTTAGGGGTAAGAAAACATTTTATTCATATCATGCTAAATTCCCTGCAAACCAATATGTTCTTAATAAAAACAAATCTGTTTCAATGAACCAGCATATCATCTGTTTTAACTGCAACAAAATGGGTCACAAGACCTCTGAATACTAGTTAGGCTCTTTTAAAAGAAATTCTATTTCATGCTTTGAATGTGGAAAGCATGGCCACAGGGCCATTGATTGTTGGCATGCTCAGGGTAGAAAATTCAATTCTAAAACTGTTAAATTCCCTGCCATTAACAGAAAGTCTTCTGCATGCTATCACTGTGGGAAGTATGGCCACACAGTCAAGGACTGTTGGCATGCCCAAGGAGGCTATGGCAATAATGAACTCAATTTTAAAAAGAATGCCTCTTATTGCTCTCACTGTGGAAAGCATGGCCACATAGTCAAAGACTGTTGGCATGCTCAAGGGAAAATTTTCATTTCTGGAAAGTTTAAATTCCCTGCTAGTACAAATGCTCTCAGAAGGAACAAAGTAGTTTTCAAAAAGAAAAACTTTGAATGTGTTGATTATGGAAACCAGTTTGGTCATGCAAATAACAGAAATTTCCATGCTAATGCACATACAATTCATGTTCATAATGATGTGCATAAAAAGAACCTAAATTCTATTTTCTCATGCCATCATAGTGGGAAGCCAGGTCACAGGGCTGCAACCTATTGGCTGGCAGGATATCAAAACTAAACCGATTTTGGTAAACAGAATTTTTATTCTGTTAACAGAAAATCTCATGTATGTGCACATAGAACTCATACTAACAAGAATGTGCATAAATTAGATCTGAAAACTGCTGCTCCTTGCTATCAAGTTAAAAATGTGCTGAGAAAACCTGCTAGAAGTAATACTGTCATGTCAGGACCCAAGACTTCTTGGGTACCTGTTTGTGCAAAATAACATTGCCTTGCAGGTGTGCCTTGGAATGGAATAAAAAGGGGTATTAATCCAAGGCACTCAAGAATGAAAACCCTTCTGAACTGTTCAGGTAAATTCTCTGTAATTCCTATTTTGAAACTCAGTACATATCTTGGTTGATGTGTCCATGCATAATTGCTATTTTTTTTTGCATAGCATATTCACTCTTCATCTGCATTGTCAAAATTGAAGCTTCTGAACTCTCCACAACTGAAATTTATGCTTTGGACACTATGAGTATTCACATCTCTCAATGCTCATACTGTGTTGTCTGTTTAAATCTGAACTCCATTTGAATGCTGTTTGAAATCTGTCCATTGCATTCTGAAAAATCTGATTAGCTGAAATTTGATCCATGCATGCTGCCCATGTTGAATTATCATGGTTGACCATAATGGTATATAAATGGTAAGGTACCAAAAGGCAGGGAAGTCTGTCTGGAGGTTCTTACTATGTGTGAGGTGGTCTTTTAGACCAAGTGCTCCGCCTAGTACCATCGGTCACCTTGCTGGTTAGGACAGTCTGAATGTGCATGAATCAAAATCATATGTTCAGTTTTCAGTGCAAACATTGCATATTTTCAGGGGGAGTAAGTTGCATATACTTGCATAGCATTCAATGTTGAGTCTTTGCATGTCTCTGCATATATATAGTGCATTGCATTTCCTTACATTGAAAATGCCAAAAAGGGAGTTTGAATGCATATTGTGAGGGGGAGTCATTGCATTGCATATAGGTTGTCAAATGCACACATGGGTCAGAACTCATTGCATATCCTCTCTTACTGATTTTGTTGACAAACCTTAATCATATTCTGAAAACTTTGAGCTTCACAATCTCTCTTAACAATTGGTATTTCTACTATCAATTTGGTATCATTTGGCTTCAGAATTCTATCAGTCTTTCATGAAGATTTCAATGGGCTATCTCGATCATAAATCTGAAAACTCTTGAACTAGAAATCTTCTATTATACGTTTTTATGAATGACTGAAATAACTCATGTTGTTTAAGTTTAATGTATTCAATGAGTTTGGCTTTAAAATCTCTTAAAAATATCTGAAGTATGTTTAATAAACCTTAACCATCTGTTTCATGCTATGTCTTGTAAAATCTTCTGAAATCTGCACTTTTGAATATATGACTTTAATTGGTTAAGTACATGAAACTATTATTGATTTGAAGCAAATGAATATCTCTGAAATGTCTAAAGGGTTATTTCTGTCAGAGCAATGACATTGGTCACTGAGAAACACAAGTCCAAAGGACTGTGTCATGAGGTGCCTTAGTTAACTCTGATAAAATTCATTAAAATCAGGCAGAGCAATGGCATGCACACTGAGAAATACAACTCACTCATTAAAAAAAATGATTTGTAGTGTGTCATGATGTGTAAATGCTAACTCTGTTCATATATATAGCATGACAGTTAGTCACACTAAGTGCTTAGGGATATTGGCCTCTGATCAAGGTATATCCTCTAGTTACAAGGTGTGAACTGAACTAGAGTGCCCGTAAAATTTGTAGCATGGAAAATTATTGAACAAATTGAAATATCTGAATATTGATGCTAAAATCAAATTGCTACAACCCTAGACAAAATCATACGACTTTATAATTGCTTGATTTCAATACAGATGCATGTAATTGCGAAAGAAGTCAATAATTTTGATCGTGTAAGAGAAAGGGAGATTTATCAAGATAAATATGAGGGCTTGGTTCATTTTTATTAAACCATGGTTTTAGATATCAATACAGAATTTTATTGATAAACTCTGCATACGTCATGTTTAAACCATGCTGTTCAATAAATGTCATTCATAAGCCCTTATGATGGAAGACTTTGAAAACTTATGTTTTAGATTTATGAGATTGATATCTCTTTGAAAATCTGGCTGAATTTCTTGTGTTTGGAGCATCCTTGAAAAATATGTTAACTGAATTTCTTCTGCTCATGTCCTTGGTTCATTGACCTGAACTTCTCCTTGGTTGCCCCAGTGGTCTCCCTCTCTTGCACCCTCTCATCTATCTCATAAGATTCCACTGATTGAGGGGGAGCTTTCATGTCATGCATCACTTGCACATCAATTGGCATCTATTCAGGGGGAGCATTCCTTGTCATATGCATCATGCTGCATAGAAGGAGAAGAATTGTGCTCTTGCATTCATATTTCTGGTATCTGAATTTACATTCATACCCCTTCCTATGGTTTATTTTGTTTATATCAAAGGGGGAGATTGTTTACCAAAAAGGGAGAATATCATTCAATCAGTGCATGCAGGTTTCTTTTGATCTTCTCTAATTCATGCTTTTGCTGAAATTATTAAAGGGGGAGAATCATGTTCTTGCAAGGGGGAGAAATTGACTGAACTTTTATACATGCTTTAATTTCTCAAATTATTTTCTTTTTGATGAAGTCAAAGGGGGAGAATAATTTGAATCTTCAGAATGCCTCACATCATCAGAATGACTTTCATTAGAATGACTTACATCATCAGAATGACTCACTGAGTATTGTTGCCATCATCAAAAAGGGGGAGATTGTTGTGCCCCTGGCCCCTGTGGTTTGTGGTTTTGATGATTGGCTTTAGGGGTTTATGATGATTAGTTTTAATGTGACTTAATCACTGTGAGTCACCATGCATTGATGTTCTGTTTTGATGATTGATTTGGTTTTGATGATTGGTGTTTGATGTGAGTCACTGTGAGTCATCTTGCTGAAATGAGTCATTGTCCTTCATATGTTCAGTCAGTTTATCTGCTTACATTGTGAGTCATTACAATTGAAGTTCTTACACTATGAGTCATTGCAATTGAAGTTCAGACTGTTTTATCTGCTGCATAAAGCATTCATATGCATTTACAGAGTCTATACATTGATTGGCAGTAAGTCTGTACATTGAGCGTCTCTTGGAAGTTCATACAGTGCATTGCATTGGCTAAGTGTATACACTGTCAGTCTCATTTAGAGTCTAAGACAAAGTCTGTACATCGGACTGTTACAGCAATTCTCTACAGACTTCACCGTCTCTCTCAGCGTCTTAAGCATTTTAGGCTAAGTCTATACATTGCTGCATTGCTTGTATATGTAGAGTCTATACACTACTACAGGCATCAAGTCTATACATTGCTGAGCCATTCGACATGTCTGCACATTGGGCTTTCACTTGAAGTCTATACATTGGCTAAGGGTCTTCAAGTCCATACACAGTCGTCTGATGCATATTGATTAACAGGAAATCTGCTATGAGGTAGTACATTGTATGTCCGTACTGTTTCTGTCATACTTCGTGTTATTCTTGTGTTTATGTCCGTGTTATTTCTTTCTTACCTCGTGTCGTTTTAGTTTTAGTACTGTTTGTGTTTTCAACACGCCGTGTCGTCCTTTCGTACCTCGTGTTACTTTAAGTTGTGTGCTGATTGACTTCGTGCTGATTCTTCTGAAGCAGATCGAATTGTTCTGATGAACTTCGAGTTGCTTCTGTATGAACCTCGTGTCGTTAGCACTTAGTTGCTCATCTCGAGTCAGTCCTCTATGTTTGCTCTTGTGTCTTCGTGTCAATTACTGTAGTTCCTCGAGTTGTTCTTCTGCTTCCACCGTTTCATCACGTGTTGTTGAAGACGTGTCTACCTCATGTCTTCGTGTCGTGTTTTCTAGACCTCGTGTCTTTGTCACTTTGTGACCTCATCTCGTGTCATCTTTTATGTCTGCTTGTTTAATTTCGTGTCACTTACTGTTGTTCCTCGAGTCATTTTTTTTTACTAGTGTCACTGCTTCATCACGTGTCGTGATAGCCGTGTCACTCTTCTATCTTCGTGCTATTTTTCTCTTTAGACTTCGTGTCCTTCTCGCCTTGACCACACTCCGTGTCAATTCCTGTGTTTCGTCTTCATGTTGTTTTCAACTCGTGTCGGTTTCTATTTTCATCTTCGTGTTGTCTTCAACTCGTGACGGTTTCTGTTATTTGTCTTCGTGTCGTGGTCAGCCCGTGTCACCTCGTCTTCGAGTCGTTCATTCGAGCTATTTTGTGCTCGAGTTGTTTTTCTTATGTTTTCAAGTGTTGTTTCACTTCGTGTCGTCTTTTGTTGCCGTTTGTTAGTTCGTGTTGTTTCGTTCTAACCTCGTCCAGGTCTCTTCTGATCGCGTGTCTTTCTATTGCTTCACTATGTGTTATCTTCTTCTCACCTCATGCTGTCTTCATCTGACTTCGTGTCATCTTCGTTGTTGTGTTAATTGTGTATCTCGTGTTGTTCTCTTTTTTACCTCGTGCTGTTTTTCATCTGACCTTGTGTCATTCTCCATTTATTTCGTACTGAAGTAATCTTGTGTATCTCGTGTCATTCTCAGTACAGTGCATCTTGTATTGCTTTCATATACCTCATGCAGTTTTAGTTATTGTGGCCCTGAGTGTTAGTCGTGTTAATTCCTTGCAGGAGAAGAAGAAGGTGGTCCGAAGAAATATTCCCCAGTGACTGGGCAGCACGTGATCCGAGGCTGAAATGAAGTTGGCTGAGAGACTGCCACGTGGTCCGAATACTTAGGGCTGGAAATGTGGAGGTCACACGTCGGGGGTGATGATGATGCTGCTGCTATATATATGAGCCTTCTTCCACAGAAGAAGACAGATCGAAGCAGAAAGCCGGAAGAGTAGAAAGCCCTTCGATCCAGAAAAAGAAGAAAAGAAAGAAAAGAAGAGAGCAGAGAAGAGAGTGAGAGTGAGAGCAGAAAAAGAAAAAGAGAGAGAGATAGTGCTCGTGTGAAGAGAGAAGAAAGAGTGAAGAAGAAGAAGTGCAGAAGAGAGCAGAAGAGAAAGAAAGAGAGATAGAGAGTGAGCGAGAGAGCTCGTGGAGAAGAAGGAAGAAGCTGCTTGAAGATCTATCTTCACTGGACCGTGGATCAGATCCAGGCCAGTCAGCTCCGTTGAGAGCCACATTGTGCATTTCATTTTTCAGCTTTCTGTTTGCTGAAGTTATTTTCATTTGTGTTTTTGTTTTTCCATTTTCATCTGGTTATCTTGTTCTTCCGATTGCCCTGTTGGGGATCGGGTTCCTCCTGTTGGTTCAGGAGAAGGGAGATCTGATCTCCGAGTTGCAAGTGACAGGTTGTCACTTGTGGGTTCCCTCTGGTTAGAGGAAGGGAGGCTAGTCCTCCGGTTCTGGGCTTGTGGTTACAAGTCCAGGTGTCCCTCCTGGTCTGGAGGAAGAGAGGTCTGCGACCTCTAGTTTCCAAGTGGCTGGGAGTCACTTGGGTGTCCCTCCGATTGGGAGGAAGAGGGGAGGCTGTTCCCCTAGTCAAGCTGTGTGGCAGCAACTGTTTGCAGACTGAGTCTGCTTGGTTCTAGCGTTTGCTAGTGAAGCCTCACTCCGGTTGGGAGTGAGGGGTGGATGTAGGTTTGGAGGACCGAACCACCTTAAAATCTTTGAGCAGTGGTTTGCTTGTAGTGTGTTCTTCCATATCTCCTACCACCCTTCATAGATTGTCTTGAGATTTCTTATTCTCATTTGTGCTGCTTCCGCTAGTTGATTGTTTGGGGGCCAGTTACATATTTGCTCTTTTGTTTAAAAGGATTCTCAACTGGTTCATCAGATTGCTTGATTTGCTTCTGCTGGATGCTTGGATAGGTTCGCTCCACCTTTTGTTATTTTGTCTAATCGTATTAGCTTAACTCCGGAACTTGCTTAGCATCCTAGTTTTTAAATTGGGCATATTTCGTAGCAGGATACATTCACCCCCCCCTCTGTATCCGGGCCTAGCACCCTAACAGTTCCTTCGTTGACAAGAAGATAATGCCGACGCAACGGAGGGATTTCTGTCGATTCGGACGTAAGGTCCGTAATGGCAATATTGTGTGAAAGCGGGCGGCTAGGGCATAAAGCCTTGCACCGGAAAGGGACTTGTTCGTGGCAAGAGATTAATGCCAGAGCAAAGACAGAGACTCTGCCGATCCGGGCGTAAGGCCCACAATGGCAGTTTTACATGAGAGAAGGTGGCTAGGGCACGAAGCTTTGCACCGGAAAAGGACTTATTTGTTGGCAAGGAGCTAGCGCCAACGCAGGGGTGGAGCTGTCTTTACCCGTACGGATGCCCGTTGATACATAGGGGCGTGCGGACGGGAGCCATATGTATATATATATATATTATTGTTTTCTCTTCTTTCTCTTTCTTTCTCTGTCTTTTTTTTTCTCTTCTTCTCCCTTTTTATTTTCTTCTCTCTTTTTTTCTCTTTTTTTTTGTCGAAATCCCCCCCTTCTCTTCCCATTTTTTTTTATTCTCTTCCTCTTTTACCGTCTTTCCTCCTTTTTTTTTGCTCGACATATAAAGGATGGCGGGGGTGGCGCGCCGCTGAAGGGCTGGCCGGAGCGTGCCGCTGGAGCACGCCAGGGGAGTGTGCCGCTGAACGGGCGCAGGAGCGTGCCGCTGAGGGGCCTGGACAGGGAAGCGTGCCGCTGAGCGGGACGTGCCACTGAGTGACTTGGCGTGCCGCTTGGGGCCGATAAGTGAAAGCTGTCGGCTCAGGGGCCGATAAGTGAAAGCCGAAACAGTCGAGGCTGGAAGCGGGCTTCAAAAGCTGAAATTGGGGCGCAAGATGTGGAAGCCCAAATCGGGGAAGCGGACTACAGAAGCCGGAGTTGGGAGATTAACGAGCCGCGAGGGCAAGAGGTAGGCCATGGGGGCCAAGATTGGGCTCTACGAGCCAGCACTGGGAAAGTAGGCTTCGATAGCTGAAATTGAGTTTATTGTATGCACATATTTTTATAATTTATTATTATTATTGTTGTTATTATTATTTTATTCAAGCATGCAAGCATTCATTAGCATGCATAACATAGATATAAGTAAGGCAGCTCCCTTTATAGGGGATAGGATAGGGACATCGCCCGTAATTCGTAGATGTGGTGCAGTCCGCGAGGCACAATTGAGGGGTGGTGCATCCGTCAAGAGGATATCGCACGTCTTGCATGCATAGCCTAAATTCGCGCATTTCACCCGAGGTAATTCTCTGTGGCGTGGCAGTGCAAATGTGTGAACAAAGAGCCCTAACCATAGGGATATGCAGATTTTCCTGGTGACACTCGAGGATCACTCTAGCGCCTACACATTAGTTCCAGACTTTCGACTTTTGGTAGCTTCACACAGCCCCCATCTGTTTATTTTGGTAGCGGATTTCACCGTTCGGTGCGAGTCTCCTCATGTGTCTCAATGGGAATTCTCGGCTAATAGGTTTCATCCTTATTATAATTCGCTTCACCATTTCACGCAAGTCTCCTCATGTGTCTCAATGGGGATTCCCGGCTACTCGGATTCACGTGTCTCTCTCTTTTTTTTCTCTCCTTTTTTTTTACAGTGGGGGTAGGCAGCTTTTTCCTCACGATTACCTTTCACGCGAGTGCAGGAATTCAAGTCTCCGTAGACTGCAAAGAAGAAAGTCGGGCAATCCTTATAGTCGAAGGCTATTGAACACATTAAGTGCTAAGTGTAGGAGTGTTGCCTCAGGTTTATTTTGTGAATTTGACTTAGCGATTCAGCCATGACTCTTCCCCTTGACGTGTGCACCCGCCATAATTGGGTTCCCTTCGAGCGCGTGCCATGACGCCCGTGCATCCGGAATCCGGGCGATATTATTTAGCAAGGAAACACGGTCCTAGAAAATTCCAAGGAGGTATATTATTCTATATTATGCAACCATGCAAGTGGGGCAATCATGCATTCTCCTTTTTTGTTTTTCTTTTCCCTTTTTGTTTTGTGTTTGTTTTTTTGTTGTTGTTGTTGTTTTTTTTTTTTTTGCATAGGGAAATATTGTTGTTACGTATAAGGGTAGTGGTAGTAAAGGTATTAGGAAGGTAGACCGCGAACGGCTGAAAGGGTATCAGGGAAGCGGGCTATAGAACCCAAGGGACATTAAGGGAGTGGGCCATAAGGGCTAAAAGATGCTGGGACGCGGGCTGCGGGAGCCAGAATCGGGAAGCGCGGTGGGACAGATGGATTAACCCTGACAGTGGGCCCCGGCCGAAATGGCCCTGCAGAGGGGCGTTGGGTAGCGGGATGTGAGAGTCGAAGAGACGGGTCTCTTTTGTTCTCTGGCCGGGGAAGGGTCTGGACCAAAGTGAAAGGTTTATTCTATTGTCCTCTGGCCGGGGAAGGATCCAAACCAAAGTGAGAGGTCTATTATTATTTTTTTTTAACTGGGAAGCTGTCGGCTGAGGTGCCAATGATGAAGTAGCTGTCGGCTAGGAGCCGATGATTATATAGCTATCGACCCGAAGGCCGATAATGAGGTAGCTATCGGCTTGGAGGCCGATGATTGGATAGCTGTCGGCCCGAAGGCCGATGAAGGGGTAGCCATCGGCCAAGAGCCGATGATGAGGTAGCTGTCGGCTAGGAGCCGATGATGAGGTAGTTGTCGGCTAGGAGCCGATGATGAGGTAGCTGTCGGCTAGGAGCCGATGATTATATAGCTGTCGGCTCGGGGCCGATGATTATATAGCTGTCGGCCCGAAGTCTGATTAAGGGGTAGCTGTCGGCTCGCAGCCCCGATGGCTGAAAGTTTGTCGATTTAATGCCCCGTCGGCGAAAGGTCTAGTCGGTTTAACACCCCATCGACGGAGGGTTTAGTCGGTTTAACGCCCCGTCGGCGGAAGGTCTAGTCGGTTTAACGCCCCGTCGGTGGAAGGTTTAGTCAGTTTAAGGCCCCGTCGGTGGAAGAGTTTAGTCGTTTTAACGCCCCGCCGGTGGAAGGTCTAGTTAGTTTAACGCCCCCGTCGGTGAAAGGTTTAGTCGGTTTAACGCCCCGTCGGCGAAAGGTCTAGTCGGTTTAACGCCCCCGTTGGCGAAAGGTTTAGTCGGTTTAACGCCCCCGTCGGTGAAAGGTTTAGTCGGTTTAACGCCCCATCGGCGAAAGGTTTAGTCGGTTTCACGCCCCATCAGCGGAAGGTTTAGTCGGTTTAACGCCCCGTCGGTGAAAGGTTTAGTCAGTTTAACGCCCCGTCGGCAGAAGTTTTAGTCAGTTTAACGCCCCGTCGGTGGAAGGTTTAGTCGATTTAACGCCCCATCAGCGGAAGGTTTAGTCGGTTTAACGCCCCGTCGGTGAAAGGTTTAGTTGCTTTAACGCCCCGTCGGTGAAAGGTTTAGTCGGTTTAACGCCCCATCGACAGAAGGTCTAGTCGGTTTAACGTCCCGTTGGTGAAAGGTTTAGTCGGTTTAACGCCCCATCGGCGGAAGGTTTAGTCGGTTTAATGCCCCATTGGCGGAAGGTCTAGTCGGTTTAACGCCCCGTCGGCGGAAGGTTTAGTCAGTTTAACATCCCATCGGTGGAAGGTCTAGTCGGTTTAACGCCCCGTCGGCGGAAGGTCTCGTCGGCTTGAAGCTCCGATGGCTGAACATCTGTCGGATTGAAGCCCCGATGGCTGAATATCTGTCGGCTTGAAGCCCCGATGGCTGAATATCTGTCGGCTTGAAGCCCCGATGGCTGAACATCTGTCGAATTGAAGCCCCGATGGCTGAACATCTATCGGCTTGAAGCCCTGATGGCAGAACATCTGTCGGATTGAAGCCCCGATGGCTGAACATCTATCGGCTTGAAGCCCCGATGGCTGAACATCTGTCGGATTGAAGTCCCGATGGCTGAATATCTGTCGGATTGAAGCCCCAATGGCTGAGTATCTGTCGGCTTGAAGCCCCGATGGCTAAATATTTTTTGGTTTAACACCCCGTCGGCAGAATATTTTCTGGTTTAACGCCCCGTCGACGGAATATCTATCGGCTTGAAGCCCCGATGGCTGAATATTTTTTGGTTTAACGCCCCGATGGCTGTTCTTTCTCTTCTTCTCTTCTTCTTTTATGAACATGCAGGTGCAAAGACTGCGTCTGTCTCGTGACTCTTTTTTTTCCTTCTCTTTATCTTTTGTAGAGAGGTAGGTGCAGAGACCGTGTTCGCCCCGTGACTCTTCCTCTTTTTTTTTTCTTTTGTAGAGAGGCAGGTGCAGAGACCGTGTTCGCCTCATGTGCATTCTTTCTTTCCTTCTCTTCTTTTGTGTGATGAGGCGGGCTCGAAGACCACGTTTGCCTCATGTGTCTTCTTTTGGTTCTGCTCTTCTTCTTTTATGTGAAGAGGCGGGTTCAGGGATCACGTCTGCCTCATGTGTCTTTTCTTCTTTTTCTTCTCTTCTTTTGCGTGATGAGGCGGGCTCGAAGACCACGTCTGCCTCATGTGTCTTCTTTCTTTCCTTCTTTTCTTTTGTGTGATGAGGCGGGCTCGAAGACCACGTCTGCCTCGTGTGTGTCTTTTTCTTTATTCTGCTCTTCTTTTCTCATTAATGCTTCCACGCTGTAGTGTATTTCTATTAATGTGCCCCCAGGTTGGGGTGTAGCTTCATTTGGTATGCATTCCCCCTGAGGGGGTGTGTTTTGCCTCTTCGCTTCTGTGCCCCCAGGCGGGGTGTATTTTTTTGGCTTCTATGTCCCCAGACCAGGGTGTGTTTTTTTTTAATGTCCCCGAGGCGGGGTGTAGCTCTCTTCAAATGCCCCCATGGTGGGGTATACTCTTCACGGCTTCTATGCCCCTAGGTGGGATATGTTTCTTCTTCAAATACCCCTAAGCCAGGGTGGACTTCTCTTCATATGCCCCTGAGCCCGGGCGTGTTCTTTATAGCTTCTAGGCCCTCGAGGCGAGGTATGTTTCTTCTTCATATGCCCCTGGTACGGGGTGTAGCTCTCTTCAAATGCCCCCAAGCCGGGGTATACTCTTCACGGCTTCTATGCCCCCAGGCGAGGTATATTTCTTCTTCATATGCCCCTGGTACGGGGCGTAGCTCTCTTCAAATGCCCCCAAGCCGGGGTATACTCTTCACGGCTTCTATGCCCCCAGGCGGGGTATGTTTCTTCTTCATATGCCCCTGGTACGGGGTGTAGCCCTCTTCAAATGCCCCCAATCCGGGATGTATCTTTTGCTTCTTATGCCCCCCTGAGGCCGGGGTGTATCTTTTGCTTCTTACGCCCCCCTGAGGCGGGGGTGTATCTCTTTACGGCTTCTGTGCCCCCGAAGTAGGGAATGTTGATTCTTCAAATGCTGCTTGGGCGGAGTATATCTTTCTTCTTATGCTCCCAGATCAGGATGTATGTCTCTTTGTTTCTGTGCCCCGGGTCGGGGTAGATGCTTCTGCTTCTTATGCGCCAAGGGTGGAGTGTATTTTTATGCCCCCAGGCTGGGGTAGGTGCTTCTGCTTCTTATGCGCCAAGGGCGGAGTGTATTTTTGTGCCCCCAGGCTGGGGTAGGTGCTTCTGCTTCTTATGCGCCAAGGGAGGAGTGTGTCTCTTTCTGTGCCCCTAGGCTGGGGTACATTCTTCATGTTTCTCATACCCTTTTCGCAGGGCGTATTCTCTTGTTTCTCATGTCCCTGGATCGGGGCGTATATTTCTTCTTCTGACGCCCCTAGGTCGGGGTATATTCTTTCTTCATGTGCTCCCAGGTCAGGATGTATGCCTCTTTGCTTCGGTGCCCCCGGGTGGAGGTGTACTCTGTCTCTTTGCTTCTGCGTCCCCCAGGCGGGGTATGTTTCTTCTTCAAGTGCCCCTGAGCCGGCGCATATTCTTTATGGCTTCTATGCCCCGTGGCGGGGTATATTTCTTCTTCAAATATCCCTAAGACGGGATGTATTATTCTCTTTCTTATGCTCCCGATGCGGGATGTATCTTCTTCAAATACCCCTAAGCCGGGGCGTGTTCTTTATGGCTTCTATGCCCTCTGGCGGGGTATGTTTCTTCTTCAAATACCCCTAGGCCGGGGTGGACTTCTCTTCATATGCCCCTGAGTTGGGGCGTGCTCTTTATAGCTTCTAGGCCCTCGAGGCGAGGTATGCTTCTTCTTCAAATACCCCTAAGATGGGGGTGTGATTCCTGACTTCATATGCCCCCGACGTGGGGTATATCTTTTGTTTCTTATGCTCCCGAGCCGGGATGTAGCATCTTGGCCTCATATGCTGCCGAGGCGAGGGGTATGTTGCTTCATGTGCCCCCGGGGGGGAATGCATTTTGCCTCTACTGTCCTGTGGCGGGGCATATCTCTTGGCTTCTTATGCCCCCCCCCCGGTGGGGTGTGTTTTCTTCTTGTGCCCCCGGGGTGGGGTATATCTTTCGCTTCTTATGCCCCCCCCCCTTGAGGCGGGGTGAAGTCTTTGCTTCAAATGCCCCTAAATCGGGGTATAGTTTTGTCTCATATGCCCCTGGCGCAGGGGTGTATTTCTCTTCATGTGCCCCTCAATCGGGGTGTATCTTTGTTGCTTGTTGTGCCCCCAAAGGGAGGTGCCTTTCTCTTCATGTGCACCGGGCACTGGGTGTATCTTTGCTTTTCTTTTTTGTTTATATGCCCCCGAGGGGGGAATTCTTCTTCTTCTACACCGACACGCTGGGGAATGTTTGCTTCTTGTGCCCCCAAAGTGGGGTGTGTTGCTGCTTTTGATGCCCCAGAGCGAGGTATCTTTCTCTTCACATGCCCCCGGCACGGGGTATATTCTGCTTCTAGTGCCCCCAAAGTGGAGCGTATTGCCGCCCCTGAGGCGGAGTGTAGTTCTTGCTTTTTTTTTATGCACCCGAGGCGGGGTGAATTCTTCTTCTTCGCTTACGTGCCCCCACATCGGGGTGTATTCCTTCCTTCATATGCCCCTCCTAAGCCGGGGGATGTTGTTTGTTCTGCTTCAGATGTCCCCCGGGGGGCGGTGCATGTTACTTCATGGACCCCGAGCCTAGGGTATACTCCTTCAAATGCCCCTAAGCCGGGGTGGATTCTCTTTTCTTCTTATACTCCAAGGCGGGATGTAGCTTCTTGAAATACCCTAAGTCGGGGCGTATTCTTTATGGTTTCTATGCCCTCGGGCGGGGTATGTTTCTTCTTCAAATACCCGTAGGCCGGGGTGGACTTCTCTTCATATGTCCCAGAGTCGGGGCATATTCTTTATAGCTTCTAGGCCCTCGAGGTGAGGTATGCTTCTTCTCCAAATGCCCCCAAGATGGGGGTGTGATTCTTGACTTCATATGCCCCCAAGGCGGGGTGTATTCTTCTGCTTCCTCTACCCCAGAGTGGGGTATATTTCTCTTTGTATTCCCCTAAGCCAGGGTGTATTCTTTGGTTTCATACGCCCCTATACAGGGTAGGATCTTTGCTTCTTTGCACCCAAGGTGGGGTGTGTCCTCCGCTTCTTATGCCCCCGGGATGGAGTGTATTCTCTTCATATGCCCCTGGCACGGGGTGTATCTTTTGCTTCTTATACCCCCCGTGCGGGGGTGTATGTATTTTTTTAAATGTCCCTAAGCCGGGGTGTATTCTTTGTCCCACATGCCCCCACGAATCGGGGGTGTTGCTTCTTGTGCCCCCCGAGGCGGGGGTGAATCTCTCTTCAGTTACCCCTGAGTCGGGGTTGATTCTTCTACCTCTTATGCCCCACGGCGGGGTACACTTCTCTTCATATGCCCTCTAAGCCGGGGTGCAACTCTGCTTCTTCTCATGACCCTAGGCCGGGGCAGTCTCTTCTTCTTATGCTTATGTGCCCCTAAGCGGTTTGCATTCCTTTCTTCATGCGCCCCTAAGCCGAGGAATGTCATTTGTCCAGCTTCAAATGCCCCCAAGGGGGGGTGTATGTTGCTTCATGGACCCCGAGGCCGGGGCACATTTCTTCTTCAAATGCCCCTAAGTCGGGGTGGACTCTTTTCTTCTTATGCTCCCAAGGTGGGATGCAGCTTCTTCAAATGCCCCTAAGCCGGAGCGCATTCTTTAAAGCTTCTATGCCCCCAAGCGGGGTATGTTTCTTCTTCAAATACCTCTAAGCTGGGGTGGACTTCTCTTCATATGCCCCTGAGTCGGGGCGTGTTCTTTATAGCTTCCAGGCCCTCGAGGCGAGGTATGCTTCTTCTTCAAATACCCCCAAGACGGGGGTGTGTTTCTTGGCTTCATATGCCCCCAAGGTGGGGTGTGTTTCCCTCTCACGTGCCCCCCAGGGTAGGGGTGTATTTCTCTTCATGTGCCCCTCGGTCGGGGTGAATTCTTTTCTTCTTATGCGCCTATGGCGGGGTATGTCTTTGGCTTCATGTGCCCTCAGGCTGGGATGTATTCTGTTTCTAGTGCCCCCAGAGTGGAGTGTATTGCTGCTTCCGATGCCCCCAAGATGGGGTGTAATTCTTGCTTCTTAAGCCCCCGAGGCGGGGTGAACTCTTCTTCTTTGCTTATGTGCTCCCATATCGGGGTGTGTTCCTTTCTTCATATGCTCCCCTAAGCTGGGGAATGTTGTTTGTTCTGCTTCAGATGCCCCCGGGGGGGGGGGGGGATATATGTTGCTTCACGGACCCCGGGGCCAAGATGTATTCCTTCTTCAAATGCCCCTAAGTCGGGGTGTATTCTTCTCTCCTTATGCTCCCAAGACGGGATGTAGCTTCTTCAAATGCCCCTAAGCCGAGGCGTATTCTTTATGGCTTTTATGCCCCCAGGCGGGGTATGTTTCTTTTTCAATTGTCCCTAGGACAGGGTGTACTCTTCTCTTTCTTATGCTCCCGAAGCGGGATGTAGCTTCTTCAAATGCCCCTAAGCCGGGGCGTGTTCTTTATAGCTTCTAGGCCCTCGAGGCAAGGTATACTTCTTCTTCAAATACCCCCAAGACGGGGGTGTGATTCTCCCGCTTCCTCTGCCCCAGAGTGGGGTATATTTCTCTTTGTATTCCCCTAAGCCAAGGTGTATTCTTTTCGCTTCATATGCCCCCAGGGTGGGATGCGCCTTCTGCTTCTCATGACCCCGGGATGGAGTGTATTCTCTTCATGTGCCCCCGGCACGAGGGTGTATCTTTGCTTTTTATGCCCCCGAGGGGGATTCTTCTTCTTTTGCCCCGACACGCTGGGGAATGTTTGCTTCTTGTGCCCCGAAAGTGGGGTGTGTTCTTGATGGCTCCTGTGCCCCCGTTGGTGGGGTGTATGCTTCTTCTTCAAATTCCTCTAAGGCGGGGTGTATTCTTTGTCGCTTCATGTACCCCCGAGTCGGGGTGAATTCTCTTCATGTGCCCCCCATGACGGGGTGTACTCTCTTCATGTGTCCCTAGAAGTGGGGTGTGGTTTGCTTTCTGTGCGCCCTAGCAGGGTGTATCGCTGCTTGCAATGTTCCCCGAGGCGGGGTATCCTTCTTCTTCAAATACCCCTAAGTCGGGGCGTATTCTTTATGGCTTCTATGCCCCCATAGCGGGGTGTGTTTCTTCTTCAAATACCCCTAAGATGGGGTGGACTCTTTTCTTCTTATACTCCCAAGGTAGGATGTAACTTCTTCAAATGCCCCTGAGCCGAGGCGTGTTCTTTACGGCTTCTATGCCCCCAGGCGTGGTATATTTCTTCTTCAAATACCCCTAGGCCGGGGTGTATTCTTGCTGCTTCTCATGCTCCCGAGGCGGGATGTGACTTCTTTAAATGCCCTTAAGCCGGGGCGTATTCTTCATGACTTCTATGCCCCCTGGCGGGGTATGTTTCTTCTTCAAATGCCCCTAAGGCAGGGTCTGTTCTTATACTTTTTGCGCCCCTCAGGACGAGGTGCATTCCTCTCCATATGCCCCTAGCATGGGGTGTACTTTTTTTTCTTATGCCCCCAGGCCGGGGTACGTTCCTTCTTCATATACCCCTAAGCCAGGGTGAGTTTCTCTTTTTGTGTGTCCTCAGGCCGGGGTGAATTCTTTTCTTCTTATGCCCCCATGGCAGGATATGTCTTTTGCTTCAGGTGCCCCCATATCGGGGTGTATTTCCCCTTCAAATGCCCCTAAGCCGGGGTGCAGCTCTATTTCTTCTTACGTCCCCAGGTCGGGGCGGATTCTTCTTCAAATGCCCCGAAGCCGAGGTGTAGCTTTTGCTTTGTGTGCCCCTCAGTTGGGGCGGATTCTCTTCATGTGCCCCTGGGAATGGGGTGTATTTTTTTTTTTTGCCTCCTATGCCCCCGTAGCAGGGTATATATCTTCTTCTCATCCCCCATGGCGGGGTATGTGCATGCTCTCTTCGGGAGTGGTGGAAATGCTTGGCCTCATTGCTATAAAGCATTCCCCACAGTGGGCAACCATTCACCAAGCTACAATTGTGGCTCGTTGGGTCTTTTAACAACCACTCGGGGGCCGTTTTGTGCCGGATGGAGGCAGCAGGAAAGAGGAACAAGCAGGGTCATTGCACCGCGGACTCAGGACCTCCTAGAGTCGGGTGGGATGCCAGGTTTCTTCTTTCTCTTTCAATCGGCGATGCTAGCCAACTTTTCTTCCTTTCTTCTTTATTTCTCCCCCTTTTTTGTATGATTGACCAGGGTGGAGGTACAGGAGAGCGCTCACCCCCTCAGGGAGGGGATGAGTGATTCGCTCCACCGCATCAACCCCACAATGGTAATCTTAATTCAGCACGGGTCTCGACGGGCGTGGCCGTGCAGCCCTCTCTCGCCAACTCTTTCTCTTCTTTTTTTTTGCTTCTTTCTTTTCGCTTCTTTCTTTTCACTTTTTCTTCTTTTCTTCTTTTCTTCTTTTCTTCTTTTCTTCTTTTCTTCTTGAGGAAAAGGGGAGGGTTTGATTTCCCCTCCCTTCTCTTCTCTTTCACTTCTCTTCTCTTCCCCTTTTTATAACAGCCCCCATGATTCCTGGAAGCCGCATATGCTTCGAAGCAGCGTCCTTGAAGCCACGAAGGCAGCTGCACCGAGTCTGGCTTCTCTTTTTTTTTTCATAGGACTGGCGGAGACAGCACCTGTAATTCATCAAAGCAGGCAAACATCGTTTATTAGGGGGCCATGAGGCGCTGAATCCCGGCGAAGAGATGAAGGGCGGTTTGGTCCCACCGGGCGTGCCAGACTTGTGGACGCACTTTTCGTTCGTTTATTATGCTCGTCTATTCGGGAATGGTTGATTCGTCTATTAAGTGCGTGGGCGTGCTAGTCACAAAGTGACAATTTATTCGGGCTCCAAAGAGCCCATGGTGCACTCGATCTGACTCGGTCAGACGATTATGTGGTTCGTGTCGGGACCAAAACCCGCCGCGCCATAAAGGTCACGGCATCATTTACATCCCCCATACCAGGGAACACCCTTGATTAATCGCCGGGATTCAGGGCCTCATGGCCAAGAAATTAATTGCATGAAAGGTCTATTATGAGGTATTGAAATCCTCGCGCGGGGGTGAGAAGAAAACCATTCACGATCATGTCAGTCGTGTACTGACCATTTAATGTTCGGACGAATGTCCGGCTCGAGAAAATCGCGGTTGTCGCGGGAAAACCGAAACGCATGTGTGCCGACGTACGGCAAATTTATTGTTCGGAAGAGCGGAAAACGTTCGGCTGAGCCTCGGTTGGAGCAGTCAAAAACCAGTATATCTTTTGGCCCGGTGCAAGAGCAAGCTGCGACCATACTGCGGTGGGCCCCCCTCGGTCGAAACAAGACTTGCATGAGCGTCATTAATATTTCCAGTGCAAAGGGGCAACGAGGGAATATCCCTTGAATCGGCTGAAAAGCCCTGTGTCTAGGGAAGCGGACGTTCGGAAGGTGTCGGTCATTCGGGAGACCGTTTAATATTCGGACGGGTGTCCGGCTTGAGAATATCATAATCGTCGCAGGAGGACCTGGAACATATGTATGCCGTGATACGGCAAATACGTTATTCCGAGACACTGAAAACCCTCGGTTAAATCTCGGTTAGTGTAGCAGGAAACTAGCAAATTTATTGTCCCGGTGCGAGATCGAGTCGGGACCATACCGGGGGCGCCTCCCGCGGTCCAAACGGGGCTTGCGTGGGCATCATTAATGTTCTCGGTGCCGGAGGGCCGCGAGGAAGAGTCCCGGGACTAGATTCCAAAACTGAAAACGTGTTCAAAGGGAGCGGGCTATAGGCCGAGGATATGGGTCAAACAGTGACCATAATCGGGACGGACCCAAGGTCCCAGCATAGCCCACAAAGGCCTTATTGATATCTCCATGTGTAGGGTCCAGGGATGACGGGAGCCGTCCCGTTCTATTCCGATTTCTGTCGATCACTTGCGGACCACTTGATATTCGGACAAGTGTCCATATTGAAGGTACGACGTAGATAGAAGCAACCCCGTACAAACGTACGCCGAGTTCACGGCAACTTCAATGAAAGAGCGGGAACAAATCCCATTAGGATGAATCCGATTCGACAGGCTATTGGCCCAGAGCAATGCCGGGTTACGACCATGTCGGGGTGGGAGCCGTCGGCCATGTTGGTAGCTCACGGGTCTTTTCATGTTCGGACACGGGTCCGTAGTAGAAACGCGGCGGGAATCGAGGTGAACCCGTTCAAATGTCTGCCGAACGCGCGGTAATTCTAGTGGCGGCTCGGAAGGGATCCGGCCTAAGAAACGAGTCCGGTTTAGTCAGAATGTCCGCCCGGGGCGAGGTCGGGTCATGGCCATTTCGGGATAATTCCCAAGACTCAGGCCCAACCCGCAAGGGCGGCATCATTGTTCCTTCGGCACCGGGTCACGGGAGAGACGGGGCTGCGACATAGATTTTACCATTTTCTTTATCTGGGCTTTAAATTATGTGCATATATATTTTATCGCTTATTTCCCTTTTATGTATTTATTCTGGATGATTTCTCCATTTTTTTTATTATTATTACTATTATATTTTTCCTTTCCTTTTTTCCTATCATTATTATTATTTCACATTTTTTATTTCTTATATATATATTCAGGTTTATTTATTTATCATAATTTTTATTAATTTATTATCATTATTATCATTATCATTATCATGACATATTTATATATGTTTATATATATTTATTTTGGAAGGAAAAGTGGGCCGTTGGGGGCAAAAAGGGGTGTACCGGCGAAGGCAGGGAGAGCGTGCCGGAGAGGGGCTGGGAGAGTGTGCCGGGTAGGTTAGAGGGTGCCGGAGAAGCGCCAAGAGAGTGTGTCGGGGAGGGAGTTGGCGGGCGTGCCGGGCTGACTCGAAGTCTGTACAACGTTTGCTAGCACACGCGCGGAGTCTGTACACTATCCATTTACTGCAACTCAAAGTCTATACACTGGCTACTAGTACACACGAAGTCTGTACGTCCCTCAGCCCAAAGTCTATACATTGGCTGGTCGCTGCGACATGAAGTCTGTACATCGGCTGGTTGATGCACACAAAGTCTGTACATTCATCAGCTCAAAGTCTATACATTGGCTACATTCATCAGCTTAAAGTCTATACATTGTCTATTTGCTGCAACTCAAAGTCTATACATTGGCTAGTTGCATGCACACAACGTCTGTACATTCATCAGCCCAAAGTCTATACATTGGCTACATTCATCAGCTCAAAGTCTATACATTGCCTATTTGCTGCAACTCAAAGTCTATACATTGGCTAGTTGCATGCACACAAAGTATGTACATTCATCAGCCCAAAGTCTATACATTGGCTGGTTGCTGTAATACAAAGTCTGTACATCGGATGGTCGCATGCATACAAAGTCTGTACATCCATCAGCTCAAAGTCTGTACGTCCATCAGCTCAAAGTTTGCACATTGTCTATGCGACCGGCACACAAAGTCTATACATCCCTCAGCTCAAAGTCTGTACATTGTCTATGCAACCAGCACACAAAGCCTATACATCCTTCAGCTCAAAGTCTGTACATTGTCTATGCAACCTGCACACAAAGTCTATAAATCCTTCAGCTCAAAGTCTGTACATTATCTATTGGCTGCAGCTCAAAGTCTATACATTGGCCAGCTCAAAGTCTGTACGTTGTCCATTGGCTGCAGCTCAAAGTCTATACATTGGCCAACTCAAAGTCTGTACATTGTCCATTGGCTGCAGCTCAAAGTCTATACATTGGCCAGCTCAAAGTCTGTACATTGTCCATTGGCTGCCGCTCAAAGTCTATACATTGGCCAGCTCAAAGTCTGTACGTTGTCCTTTGGCTGCATCTCAAAGTCTATACATTGGCCAGCTCAAAGTCTGTACATTATCCATCTGCTGCAGCTCAAAGTCTACACATTGGCCAGCTCAAAGTCTGTACATTGTCCATTTGCTGCAGCTCAAAGTCTATACATTGGCCAGCTCAAAGTCTGTACATTATCCATTTGCTGCAACTCAAAGTCTATACATTGGCCAGCTCAAAGTCTGTACATTGTATTCCACTTCGAGAAAGGCCATTCCACATGAGACGGAGGGAGAGAGGGTGAGACGCTGGAGGATGGAGGAAGTGTGCCGCTGGAGGATGGTCAGGGGTGTACCGCTGGGAGTGAAGATGGGGGGTGTGCCGCTGGGCCTGAAGGGAATGTGTCGCTGAAGCCAAGCAAGAGTGTGCCGCTGAAAGGCCAAGGGAGTGTGCCGTTGAAAGGCCAAGGGAGTGGATAGGTTCTTGTTGGCTTATGAAGTTCAGATGGGGGAGGTTCGGATGACCGTGTTCTGAATTCTTCAGTGAGTGACTAAGGCCGGGGCTATATTTTAGCAGTCCAATCCTTCGAGCCATACATTGTTCCGTTTGTCCCAATTGGGATGTTTTATTTATTACCTGATCGTTTATTAATTAATTACTTCTCTTTGTCTTTTAACATAGTATTACTTTTAATAAAAATTCGGCAGCATCCCCCCTTGATCCGGGGCATAAGGGAGATAAAGGGAACGCGCCCACATGCAGTGGCGGAACCCTACAATGGGTGGTGCGTGCCAATGGCGACAACACCTTTTATAAAACTTCGGAAAGCCCGGAAGAAACGCTGAATGGGAGACGCCTCTGAGGCTGGATAGGGTCTACTGGGGGTTTAGTCAGGGTTAAGCGGCAGGTGTGCCGCTGAGGGGAGGCTAGGGGTGTGCCGTAGAAACCCCAAATGGGTGTGCCGTTGAGGGAGGGTGCAGGTGCACCGGGGCTACTAGGTCGATCAAACCCATAGAAAACCTCGGCAGGAGGGGGAAATGGCCCGAGGGGGCTAGCACGGATGAAGGGATTGGGCCTTGCAGGGAGAGATTTGTGGCCCCAAACCACTCAAGCTGGTGTGGCGTCCGGGAGAAACCATCGACACGAAGACTCAAAGCAAACGCTGGAGAAGGGAAAAGAAATGGATAGTCAAGAACACGGTGGCACAGACCAACAGAAGCAATAGAGAGCCCAAGGAGGGCGACTTTCATTCATAAAAGAAAGGGAATGACTGTGGCCGGTCAAATACATTGCAAAGCATGCTCGACCTAAGACTACGAGCAAGAGAGAAACAATAGAACAAAAGAAAAGGGGGGCAACATCAAAAAAAAGGGAAAAGAAATGAAAATACAAGGTGGGAAGGGGAACGGAGCGTGGGCTCCTCCCCTCCCAGACTTCACTCCTCTCTTCTTCTCTTCTCTCTTTTCCTTCTCTTCTTCCTTGCGTGGACGGCGGTGGACGGAGCAGCGAGAGGGGAGGCGCCTCCCTCCTCTTCTTCTCTTCTTCTTCCCCTTCTTCTCTTTTCTCTGCGTGTCTGTGTGTGTGTGTCCGTCCCCCTCTGTGTGTGTATCCTTCCGTCTCTCTACCCCCCGCTTCTCCGGTGTCCCTTCTTTTCACCGGAATGGGAGTGGTTTTATACTCCCAGCAGCGGGAGCCCTTGAGCACGGTAGTCGGAGGCCAGAAGTGCTGGGTCATCATGGGGTTTGACCTCCCCGTCCTTCGGTGGCAGAGGGATAGCTTACGTGGCCCAACCTCCGGTTGACACCTCGGACAGCTCACTGCGCTCCGAAGATCCGTAGGGCATGGGCGTCACATCGTTCGGCCGTTGAAATGCCTTCACGTTGTGCCGCTGGCGGGCTCAAGAAGTGTGCCGCAGGAGGGCCAAAAGGGCGTGCCGCTGGAGGGGCAAATGGTCGTGTCGCTGGGACTTGCCATGGTGTGCCGCCGAGGTGTGCCGCTGGAGGACCCTGGAGGGTGTGCCGCTGAAGGACCCTGGAGTGTGTGCTGCTGGCGCTCCCTGGGGGTGTGCCGCTGAAGGCCCTTGGGGGTGTGCCGCTGAAGGCCCTTGGGGGTGTGCCGCTGAAGCTCCTTGGGGGTGTGCCGCTGAAGGGGCACAAGGGTGTGCCGTTGAACGGGCCAAAAGGAGCGTGCAATTTTTGGTGTCCACAATAACATCAAATATACGATTCATCTCATCGATCCAATTTTTTGCTTCATCTGGATTGGAAGATCCATAGAATCGCGGAGGATTTAGACTCCGGAAGTTACGATGTAGGTCACCAGTCCTTGCCCCTGCACCGCCTTGTGCTATAGTTTGCAATGCCTGAGTGAGGCTGGCAACTGTTTGTTGCATACCGTCCCAATCTACGCGATGAGCCATTTGTAAAATAGGGTACCTGAGGGAGAGAAAATAACAACTTGTCATTTCTCATGAAAATCAACCTTAAAGCTAATTAATTATCTTATCCCGGGCTCTACCCAATCCTCACATGGGTATGGAATTTCTTCCTTAGTTCATAGGTAAGGGTCCTTAAACCTTGGACTTATCCTATGACATGATTCTTCTCCCTAAGTCCTGAGACTTAGGCTCTGATACCAACTTAACTGTCACGCCTCGAGCCTTTATTATAGCAGAAGACTAACTCGGGGAGCGCGAACAGTCGGCATGGTAAGCCTCTTGCAAGCAAGAACGACCAGAGCGCGAGACAATCACACACATAAATGCAATTGCACAGAATTTAATCAAACTCCAATTTTATTTAATAAATGATCAAAGTATTCTTTTACAATAATCACCTTTCATTCTACTAGACTCAAGAAATAAGAAAATTACATTGACTCAATCTAAACATTATAGACTTCCTAAGTCTTCGCTCGTAGTTTTACAAGACTTTCACTCACTTCCGGACCCGCCACTAGTATAGCCCGAATCCGAATCTGAACTACTTCCATCTCCTAAAAAATGTTGGAAAATGGGTAATGAGCACACTTTCCCAGTAGGTATCTTCGCATCAACATGAAGGCACTATTAAAGTAATTAACATTTTAGCTCTAAAGAAATAAGGCAAAATCATGCAATGCGATGATCACGCGAATAAACCATAGTAACGAGATAATCATGTAAGATAGAGTGAGCAAGAATGAACTTATTAAGAATACAACAAGAACATGATATTGGCCTTTTCATGAACAAGAGTGTAACGAGAATGTACTAGCAAGCCATATAATCAACACTTTAGCATCTTATGCTTATAAGCAAGTACTTTGTGAATTTATGTGGAATATCAAGCAAGAAAGTCATGTACAAGAATGTCATGTCGTGTCGTGGATCTTCACTTATTTATAGAAATAATACTCCCAGCGCAATGCGACGCCAGTAGCATCATACCCCATGGTTTATAAAATAGTATGTTTCCGACAATCAGCCGAGGGGACTAGCATAGAGCCTTTGAACACAATCAGTGCTCGATCGCATCTTCAAGTATAAATTAAGCTACTTCCACGCATGTAACAGTAAACTATGGCCAAGAATATAACAATTCCAAATAATGAAAATCAATGAATGAACGCTTCAATTTGAATATATGAGATCAAGAATGACTTAGACTATGCTATGCTTATGGAAATAAATCGGCAGCATAACAGTACATTCTTTATTTTTCATTCATTATATTAAGTTCCTTGATCAATATGATAAGTTCTAGATTATCATTAGTCCATCTAGAACCTTAGAAAATCAACCTATTGGTCAAACCTTGGGTTAACATATACAAGCTGTGTGACGGTCATCTGCTGGGCCGTTACATCATGTGACGTGCCAGTAGTGGGCCGTTACAGTGATCCGAGTCCAGAACAATAAAATAGACTCAGAGAAATGTGACGGTCATGCAATGGGCCGTTACGTGAGCCTCACGGTCCAATGCAAGGCCGTTACATTACTAGATCCAGAAAACAAAGATAGTGTATTCTAGTTAATGGGCTTTAATGGTACAACCAACTCGGCGTCCTAGTGGGAATCCCAGGCTCGTGGAGAATTACGGAGGCCTTGAAACAAGATTTCCTAGTCCATTGGAAGGAATATCCAATAGAGAGGTCCTCAAGTCCAAGATTGTGTTCCTATAGTGCAAAGTGTGAACTAATGGTCAACATATCGGAATATGTGCCATGTACTTATAGAAATGACTCTATTGATAGAGAGAGAACGTGTATCAATGTATAAATCATAAGAAAACTCTCTCAATGCATCATTTAAAAATCAAGATTTAAGATACAAAACTATAGAACTTTGGCTCATGAAATTATCTTAACATAAAATAACATTGGGATACTAAAATCATGCAATACCTATCATGAGCAATCAAATAACTTAAGAGTCACATATCAGGTTAAAACTGAGATAACTAGGCATAAAAATAAGTAAATTTAACAAATCTTGTTCTATCTTAGGGTTGACAGAACACAGGGCTCTAACGGTCTATAAGTGGGGCGTCACAGTAGTGTGACGGTCTATCGAACAGCCGTTACAGTAACGTAATGCTCCTGCATAGATGCGTCAGAGTCAACAGAGAAATCAATAGGCAATCAGGGACTGTGACGGTCCATCGTATGGCCGTTACTTGAGTGTGACGGTTTATCGAGCAGCCGTTACATGAACGTAACGCTCCTTCCCTGACGTTAGAGACAACAGAGTGCATATATATACAAAAGAATTGTGACGGTCATTGTAAGGCCGTTACGTGAGTGTGACGGTCCTACGTTGATGTGTCAGAGTATCTGTTGACAGAAACAATGATATGAAACCCAAGAGATCAACTCACATCATGTCTAAATCAAATACCATGTCTATACTAGGCATGATAACAAAGTATAGGCTATCTATATGCATGGGTTCCAGTGAAAATAGACAAGATACATCTTTTAAAATGTCCAATTTAGGGCTAAGAGATGCGTGTAATGCATAGAACTAGTAAAACATGAAATTCATGATCTACCATACATGAAATTCAAGCAAACCAGAGGGCTTTTAGTCCTATAAAGTTGTTTTTGCCGTTCCTGAGATAACCTACCTCTTGTCTAGGCTTTAAAACTTTCAATTATGGTCTGAACACCGAGCCCTAGTTCCCTTCTTCCTGTGACTTTTCAGCGACTTCCTTGGGCTCTAACTCCATGACCTCTTGACCTAAAGATGTGAAATTTGGAGAGGAGTTAGTCAAAAGTATTGTAAAAAAATACTTCTAAAGAACTTACTCGAGATTATGACTCCTTACCTTGATTCCACGCGAGCAAAAGTAAGGGTCGCGCAGTTCAGAACTAGGTCCTATTTATAGGGTTCTAGCTAGGGTTTGAAGATTAGATCGATTATAGAGTCCTTAATCTGTTAGAAACTGATCTCTAAGAGTCCATAGTGGTGTTATGAACTCTCTCAAGTCGATCCCTAGTGGATAAGATCATCAAGTTTTCACCTTTTACAACTTCTTCCTCTTACGGAATCTACAGGTTGTGACGGTCGAACCTTGCTGCGTTACATATCTGTGGCGGTCTTACGATAGACCGTTACAGTCCTCGTATCTAGAATTTCAAATTATTAAGACTCTTTTACTCATTTATCCATATAATTATCTATATAATTTAGTTTTATCCTTAAATAATCTAAATAACCTTCTAGAACATGGGCCAAACTTAATGGTTTTGGGTCTTAGATGATGTGTAATTAGGCTTAGGTTAATTATTTAACTTAATTGGGCCTTTAATGACTTATTAGTTTCAAAATCCATTTATTAATATATTTAGGCCTTTATAAATTCTAGAAAAATATTTTATAATTCAAAAATTATTTATATAAATTCTGGGGCACTACAGACGAGGTTTTTCGGACCGTCCGGTGTTTCTGAGTTAGTGGCCAGGGTGCTAGTAGCTTCACCGAGGTTGCGTCTTGTTAGTGTTGTGTTCGCGACGAGGCGATCACGGCTTGACCTTGGACATCGTGTCCAGGTTGGCCTTGTCCTTGGAGACAGGCCTCTACGGCAGGGTTGTCATGGGTTTTACCTCGGTGAGTGGTGTTAGTGTGGTCTAGTTCCCAATTGTGAGATCGGGATTTCTCTTTCTGCTTGACCGGTACAGTAGGAGTAGTTGTAGTGCTGAGTTTTGACCGGCCACCGAGTTACTATTCCTGCTGCTACTGTTGTTCTTGTAGTTACAACTTGCCGTGCTACCGTTGTTCTCAGTTGGGGTTCCGCGGGATCCCTACTGAGCTAGTGACAGGAGGCTCACCCCTGCGTTTCTGGTGCGGTGGTTCTTCCTCGAGGTTCGAGGGTGCTGTTCGGAGGTTCTTAGTTGCCAACTCGCCGGGCTGAGTGTTCACTTGGCATGTGATACGTTTTACTACTTTAGATTGTACTTTCTGTTGGACTGGACTCTGTTGTAGTATTTGTTTATTTATTTCTATTAATTGTTGAATTGTCCTACTTTATTTCCTATTTCTTTGTACCTCCACACTCCTTTTAGCCCTTCCGAGCCATCCCGACTCGTGGGCGGCGGGCCAGGATTCGAATGGTATCGGGTTCTTCCCGGTATCCGAATCTTTGGTCGTTACACCTCTCCCTCTCTCACCATCTCCCTCTCCCACTCTCCCTCTCTCATCGTCTCCCTCTCCCACTCTCATCGTCTCCCTCTCTCGGTGTCTCTTCTCTCCCTCTGTCCCCCTCACCCTCTCTCGGTGTCTCCTCTCTCGCCGAAGCCCTCTCCCTCTCTCACCATCTCCCTCTCTCCCGGTCTCTCTCCCTCTCTCTCTCTCACCCACGGTCTCTCTCCCTATCTCGGTCTCCCTCCCTCCCTTTCCCTCTCCCTCTCTCTCTAACACATAGATGCAGTCACAGAGGGGGATGACCGATCCCCTCCGTCTCCCTCTCCCTCACTTTGTCTCCCCTCTCTACCTGTCTCTACAGTAACAGAGATGGAGGGGCCGAGCCTCTCTGTCTCCGTCTCCCTCTCTCTCTCTCTAACACACACACACACTCCCAGAGGGGGGGTGATCCCCTCTGTCTCCCTCTCCCTCACTCTATCTCCACTCTCTAACTATCTCTCTAACACACACACTTAAGGAGATGGAGTGGTCGACCCCCTCTGTCTCCCTCTCTCTCACTCTATCTCCCTCTCTTACTCTCTCTCTCACTGTCGCACACACGCACACAGAGAGGGGCAAGGCCCCCCTCCCATTCATTTACCCTCTCTCTCTATCTCTCACAGTGACAAAACTTTCATGCATGGTTATTAGAGTCGGGGACGGCAAGGGACTTCATTCTATCTTTTTAAGAAATTTTTGCCAATAAACAGTCAGTAAAATATATTTTTCTAAAATCTATTGTTTGATTTTAATTTATTTAATCTGATTTAAATTTATTAATTATTATTATTATTATATGGGTGTATGTTTAAATTTATTATTTAAATTTACTATTTATTATAATGTGGGTGTGTGTTCGGGAAAGGGAGGGGGGCCCATCCGGTGGCGAGGGGAGGGGGTACAGTGGGGAGGGCGGGGGTCGGGGGTTCAGGAGAGGGAGGGGAGGGGGGAGGGGGGCTCAGAGGGGAGGGGAGGGGAGGGTGGGGGGTAGGTGGGGGACGGGAGGGGATAGGAGAGGAGGGGAGGGGGGCACGGTGGGGAGGGGAGGGGAGGGTGGGGGGCAGGAGGGGATGGGAGAGGACTAGTGGAGGGTGTAGATCGTGATAAATCCACACATGAAGAAGAATTTAAATATGAGAAAGCATGATAAAAATAAGGGGAGATGATATAATAATAAGGAAAAGAAGCACGTGGTGCTACTAAGGAGGGTGATCGCCAGAGGGGTTACCTCAAAAATGAAGGAAATTGATCGCGAATACCTGGTGGAAAATAGGACGCGGGATAGATCATGAATTCCTCCTCCTCCTTCAACCGGCCGACCGATGAAGGGGGTTTTCCTTTATTGATTACCTTGCAAAAGAGACAAAACAAACAAGCAGTGGATCAGCCAAGTGCACGTAGTATCAATCCCAAAGATGATATGAAGATGAGAAAGGAACAAAACATGCGCACCTTTCTTCTATTTTTTTTTAAACCCCTAAAGGAACAGGGAAAGAGGAGATATGATGCTAATGCAAACGTAAAAGAAGAGAACACAGTGATGATGAAGCTAATGTAAACGTAAAAGAAGAAAACACAGTGATAATGAAGCTAATGTAAACGTAAAAGAAGAAAACACAGTGATGATGAACGATTGATGAAGACGAAGCAACACAAACAGAATAAAAGAAAAACCCTGTTGTCCCTGATGACAATAAAGGGAAACCAAAGTGGACGCGGTTGATCGGAAGCAGAGGAAGCAGAGCCCTTTCTAAACGATCGCACAGGAGGAAGATGAAGCTCTGTAACCTCTGAACTCGTAACCCGTAAACCTCTGATCATAACCTGTGAACCCTCTGACCCGTCAACCCTTGTCTGGATCGACCAGAGCATCATTTTATAGGATTTCAATCGAAGATAAGCTCAAATTTGGGAAGGTAAGGATAGGCAATGATCAAAGAAGGCAGGACTCTAACTCCAATTCGAGCAAGGAGACCATTGGAGGTAGGGAACTACTCAGGAAAGGCATACTCAAATATGACACCGAAGGATAAAACACGACCTTCAAAAGGGTGTCAAATCACAAATTGACGACCTACATCAAGACGCTACTCAAAACACGACCACAATCAAGGGCGTCACTTCTTGGATTTAATTTTGGCAATAAAACTTACTTCATTTGAAAATTATGAGAACACGCCTGAGATGAAGGCGCTAATTGAAACCACGCCCTGAGGAAGGACGTTAATCAATAATTTGAATTTATTTTGAATTTATTTTGAAACCGGATAATACCAGGAATTGACGCCCTGACATTTGGTCGTCCTTTCCTTGAACACGCCCCAGATACGGTCGCTATTTAAAACACGCCCCTCTTCAGGTCGCGAATCACAAAAATGCAAGATCAAACCAAAAAAACACAAAAAATAGAAAAACTTCATATTATGAATATATTGAAGTTCACTTTGGGGCGTCAACATAGTGACATGAGATTTGATCAACATAGCATCAATTTTGGCGTGTCTACAGCTGCCCCGCCTTGGCGTCTGCTTTGCAAGGGAGTGAGACGAAATTGAGTGAGAGTGCAACAAACCGAATGAAGTGGAGCGAACTGATAAGTAGATGCCAAGGTGTGATGTGACACGCCTCAGACACTAAGCATTGGAAATCTTTCCAAGATTCAAAATGAAACAACTCCGAGTGATTCCAAGGAAGCATCAATTTGCTGGATAAAGGAGATTAAACTAAACAAGTAAAAATGTGCGCATGGCACGATAAGGAGACACCATTGGAGAGCGGTTACCAGCCAACGTGGACGTGCTACAACCAAGGTGGATTTGAAAAAATAAAGGGAATTGAGATGGAAACCCAGCAAAGGGACATTTTTCAAGGAAATCAGCCTGAGCGGCTTCAAAGAGAATAAAGTACTCAATTTGGAATGGAATATCTCATGTCAACTCAATCAAGAGCGAGTGACCTTCATTACAACCATAATATGAAGATTTTCAACATGAAGCTCAAAGTCCTACATGATGCATGCTGGGCTAAAAGGAAAATATAAGACAAACTAAAAGATAGAAAATAATCAAGGATAATATTGCTAAGCCATCTAGATTTGGTCAAGAATCCAGATCTCTAAGCTGACACTAGGCCGAAGCCCGTTTGTCCACGCATCAACTCAGAAAAGTGGAACCATCGTCCCAGACCTTTAATGACTCAACGGCCTATCCGTGTGATCAAGACTCTCCTGGAACCATCACTGTTTTTTTTGGTGAAGGGGAACTCAAATTCCAGGTTCATCAGAACCACAAGGTCCTTGATATGCTATAATAGCGTAGATACCATATCGTAATAATGCTTACAACAAGATGATGGTACTTCCACATTAATCCGGACATTTCGAAACCTGCAATCTTCTGCACTCAAGAGTTCATTAGTTCTCTCAAAATTTCAATATAAATAATCCTCAATTCAAAGTATAACATGATCATAAGTGCTTAATAAGATAAAATTCCAACGAAATAATAGCACTTAAGTTCATCAGAGCATGTAAGGAAGGAAATTCATAAGTTCACAAATTCACGCCTGCACCGAATGTCGTCAAAACATGGAACGTGCCTGATAAAGAGGGCGTCAAAACGATAAACACGCCCTTCACTGAGGCGTTAAATGCACCAAGGGTTCAAGAAGAAAATGACCCTGGAAAGGGTGTTACACAAAACACGACCTCAGTCAGGTCGTCAATTCAACAATTGACGCCCTAACAGAAGGCGTTAATTAAGCACGAACTTCCGTTTCCGATTTGCAAACTAAACCCAGTCCTAATGGCAATCAACTTCTAACTCCGAACAGCCTTAAGACTTCCCAAACTTCTATAAAGGGAAGGCAATTCCAATCAATCAAAGCAACCTTCGGAGCTCAGTTCTTCTGCCTGTTCTTCTGTCTGTTCTTCTGCAGGCATCGCAATCGTCAGAACTTCTTCCTGCAAATCGAAGATGGAGAGGGCGATTAAGAGGTCCAAGTCCTCCACTCCCAGGTTAACCGATATTAACGGGCATATTAGCAGTAGAATTTCCATGAATCAGGTAGAGAGAAAATCCTTCTGTTCTTGTCTTCTCTTGTCTTTACTGAAACATTGTATTCTCTTCTGTATGCATATTCATTCTTCTTTCTGTATTGTTCTTCCTTTCTTGCTTATGCAGGACTACCCAAATGTCCCAGGAGCAAGGAGATTCACAAAAACCAAGTGGCTCCCTCTTATACTTTCCAAATTTTCTTCAGATATGAGAGTGTACTTAACAAGATGGCACCTTCTGGGTCTAGTTACTCATGCCAAACACTATGATCAGATTCATCTTGACTGCACAGCTATAGGAGCTCTAGTTGAAATATGGCACCCTTCCACCCATACCTTTCTTTTCTCAACCTTCGAAACCACGATTTTATTGGAAGAATTAGAGATGATATTGGGTTTAAAGAGAATGAAGGAAGGGGAGGAGGAAAAGATGGCCATCACACCAAAACCAATTGCCTCTCATGAGCTATTAACAAGCTTGATATCTAGCCCCAACCTAGTGAATCAGATCAAAGCCACTAAAGGAATCAACCTTCTAAAGCTCGCCTCATGGGTGTACAAGAGAGCGGATCAAGCTAAAGAAGATGAAGAGATAGAGCGGGTAGCAAAAGCTTTCGTGGTGTGCTTGGCAGGAGCAATCTTATTCCCATCCACGGAGGACTTTCTAGAAGAGGCTCAATTAAGCGCCATAGTGAGCCTATGGGAAGGAGATAGAGTGGGACCGGCGATTCTAGCCTATCTCTATAGCGGGCTAACCTCGGCGGCGATGGGTAGGCCCATCTACGGATGCATGCTAGCACTCTCTAGTTGGGTAGATCTCCACTTCAAGTTCGATCCATGTGATGAAGCCCAACAATCCTCAAGAATCTTCTCAAAAAGCCCACTCTCTTATATGACCGGTTCACTTGGGCTAAGCAATAGAGTGACGAACCGGGTTCCTCAAATCAAGAAGAGAGCGGAAATGGAGAGAGCACCTCAAAGCAATGCCAAAGAATCTCTTCACTTGCGCCCCGGGAATACTCAAGACTCAAGAACTCCGTGCAAGATTTTCTCCCGGGACGGACCTTCGTCTCATAGGCGCTTCAGAATTCGTCTTGTACAATTCATATCGATGCCTCCTTCAACTCGGGCTTCCACGGCGAGTATTCGAGGACCCATCACACCTCCCTCCTATCAAGAGACGGGACCTTGGCAGCAATGAAGATGGAGAAGAATGCACAACTATTCAAGCTCTATGGAAAATCAACAAGGCTCATCAACCTGTAGAAAGCTTGAATGAAGACAGAGATGAATGGAAATCTTATGTAATAGCCCTGAGAAAAATGAGGCCCAAAGTGGCTCATTGAAGCAATGCAATCTTTTCCTTCCAATAAATCAATGATATTTCCTTTATTGAGCCATCTTACTGTGTTTCTGATCAACTCTTCCAACGTTCTGTGATTCTGTTGCAAATAACGCCTTAAGCAATGTCGTGAATTCATAAAAGGACGCCTTCACCACAGGTCGTCTTCCCTGATTGATTGCTCATAACTGACGCCTTCACCAATGGGCGTTAACTGAAAAACGTCCTAAGGCAAGGCGTTAATACGATTCATATTCCAAAATATATTCGTTGAGATTCCAAAAGTAACGCCTTCAGGACAGCCACGTTTCATATAAATAACGCCTCAATCCTAGTCATTACTCAAAAACAGTAATGATTATTCCCATCAAATCAATCAATTGCCATTAAATGCGTCTGACGACGGCTGTCATTCCCCATGCAAACAAAAATAACGCCTTAAGAAATGTCATCAATTATTAAGAAACGACTTGATGTCCGTCGTTGATTCCACAAGACGCGGCCTTCCTTAAGTCGTTAATTCTTTTTGACCGTTCGACTTAACTTTCCCTCCTTTCTTCTTCTTCCTCCGTCCATTTCCCCTCTTTCTCTCTTTCTTCTGCAACCCTAACCGAGAACCCCCTCCCCCAATCTCTCTCATTCTCTCTCTCTATCATCCTAGCCCTAAGCTATGGCCGGCGGAGGCTTGAAGAGGTAGAGAGTGGCGGCTCCTGAGGTGGTGGACTTGGGCGAGGATGCCCATGCCGAGGAGGAAGCCCCTCCGGTGATGGCCGAAGGGGATCCACCGGCGGCGAAGCACGGTGACGAAGTCGGAGGAGAACACGAAGGCGATGGTGAAGACAGAGAAGACGGAGAAGACGAGGAAGAAGGTGAAGGAAATGAAGAGGGAGGAGAGGAAGGTGAGGAAGAAGAAGAGGACGGAGGTGATGACGAACCACCACGCACGGCGGCGGCCCTCCCCCGTGCCGACCAACTCCGGCGACCCAGGCAGCCACGCCCCCAACCGGCAGAGCCAAAGCACAAGAAGGTAAGCCCCCAAACCCTATTCCCATTTTTTTTTTATTTTTATCCTGTAATTTCCATAGCTCTCGGGGTATTAACCCTGCAACCCAGAAAGAAGACGCCCTCAGGGGCGTCACGTTTTAGAAATGAAACGCCCAGCCCAAGGGCGTTAATTAAATTATTTTCCTGAAAAATAATTAACCCCATGAGAACACGCCCTAAAGCATGTCACCTATTTAAATTCATATCATGCTGTTAATTTCCATTAATTCCATGCTTTAAATTATTTTCCATGAATTATTCGCATGTTGTTATTTTTATTTTCTGAAAACTTGAAAACAACGCCCCCCACTAGGGCGTTAATTAACAACAGACGACCAAACCAGCGATCGTCCATTCATTAATTCCTGATTAAATTAACGGACCCATTTTGAAAACGCCCCACCCAAGGGCGTGACTTGAAGTATTTTTAAGTATTTTAGAAATTAACCATAGGATCACGCCCGTCACAGAGGCGTTTCTTAGATAACAGCGACCTATGATAGGTCGCAAATTCAAAGCACACCTAGAACCACGCCCTCCTCAGGGGCGCTAATTCAACAAACCACGACCTGAGGATGGTCGTTAATTAAATCAAACACCAATATAATCCAAGGCAATCGAAATGAGATTCAGCATGAATAATCAAAATAATTAAGTGAAAATTCTTTTCTTTACATGCAGGGACTGATGAGGACACGGATCTCCTAGTTTATGGTCCGGGCAGCATACTACGGCCTCCCCGAGTTTCAAAGAGCGAGGGTAGATGCTATGGGGTTTGGGGCCTTCCTTAGCATAGAGCCAGTTAGGCCAGACCTACCACTTATCCAGGTTCTACGGGAGAGATGGGACAGGACTAGCCGGGCATTCTTGATGCCATGGGGACATATGGTTCCCACCCTAAAGGATGTGGCTAGGATCACTGGGTTGAGGGTAGACGGTGAGGCTGTGAGTGGGATCACCTACCCTGACTACACTGAGTTCGCCCAGAGGTTGCTAGGGCTAGAGATGGTCTACGAGACACCTAGCGAGTGTAGGACTATCTTCTGCACCGACCTTACTACAGTGATGGGCTTAGGGAATGCTAGGCACAGGTCTGGGGAGACCTTAGAGCAGTTCTCTCAGAGGTTGATAGACGGGGCGAGGGCAGTCTACTGCCAGGACCCGGCCGACAGAGAGAGAGCAGACCGAGACCTGAGGAGGTTTCTGCTGCTGCTACTGGGGAGGCTATTGCTCGGGACGAAGGGCGACGTCATCAACTGCCGATTCCTAGGGATACTCGAGGACCTGGAGGCAGTTGGCAGCTACGCCTGGGGAGCGGCGCTGCTGGCACACATGATGGCCGACCTGTCCACCGGGACAGGTCGAGAGACGACCGTCAGTGGCTTCTCACCTTTTCTTCAGGTATGCATTTTTCATTTTTCTTTTCTTTTATTTTTATCATGCTTGTGAATGCTTCACTAATATGATGCATGGATGCAGGTTTGGAGCCATCTATACATGCCGATGGGGCGTGCTGACCCACGGCCTGGAGGTGAGGGAGCTTTCCCTCTAGCACGGCGCTGGCTGCCGATTGTGTTTGGAGCCCCACTGGGCTACGAGTTGTGGGTGCTGCGGAGAGAGTTTCGAGACTTCCCTCCCTCGCTGGTATGTATGAATGTTATGCATTTTTCTCTTTGCATTTATTTTGAATTTGTTATGATGATGATGAAATGATGACATGTATGTTTATGAATGCAGGTTCAGTGGAGACCCTATGAGGGGATGACGGACGAGGGCCAGCCGTGGGTCGTAGCGGGCCGTCCTCGTTTTGAGCATGAGCTGTGGGTTCACTGCTTGAGCGAGATCGAGCCGTTACGGCTTAGGTTGGTGATGAGGGCGCTGGGCCTCCACCAGGAGTGGGTAGAGTTAGGCGAGCCACGCGGTATCGGGAAGAAGATGCGCAGTCGTATGAAGGCGACCGACTGGAGGGTGCGGTTCGAGGAGCAGTACGCCGACTGGCAGTGAGGCGGGACTAGAGTCACCTCTCGCGCGACTGACAGCTCCGAGTACCTCCGGCGCTACTAGGAGGTATACGCCGGCTGACCCCAGATGAGGGTCTTAGGGGTATGTATAAATACAATTGTCTCTAAATGCAAATGCTTATGTTTCTATCATGTGACTAATATGTAATGAATGCAGGATGCGCGGGACATAGCGGCGATGGATGCCCAGGCCCACCTACACAGCATGGAGGACCAGCTGGCCGCCACACGGGCTGACCTAGAGACCCTAGTGAGTGTTTAAATTATTCCTATATGCACATGTATATCTTTTTTTGTTGAGTTATTGATGATTAGCCACTGACGATCTCAATGAATGCAGCGTGCCCAGCAGGGAGCAGTGAGGAGAGACCCAGGAGAGGCCTCCAGCTCGAGAGGGCCCAGTGCAGAGGTGACTGCACTGGGAGGGCAGCTAGCCGGAGCGATCGCACGAGCCGAGGCAGCAGAGCGCGATCTCGCTTCACGGGTAAATTCCAAAACACAAATCCATTCAAATATGATTATATAATTGTGCACTGATGAAAATCTTTTTACAGACTGAGGAGCTTCGAGCCGCTCTTACCTGCGTTGATGAGGGCTTCCGTGCGACGAGCACACAGGTGAGTGGTTTAATCATGTATTGCTTGTATTGCTAGATTACTATTGCATTTAATTGTGGAATTGATGATTTGCTTACCTGTTTGCAGACGACTCAGCTTCAGGCGGTACGTACCGAGTTGGCGATCCGCGATCAGCGGATCTCCGAGCTAGAGAGGTCCCTGAGGCATCGAGAGGAGCTGCCTCAGGACGTGGCCGAGCTGCGGGTGGCTCTTGAGTTGGAGAGACGGGAGCGTGCCCGGGAGCGCTCGTGAGTGAGAGGAGTACCAGGCGGAGCGTGCTCGGTACCAGGAGCAGGTAGCAGCACGCGAGCGAGAGCTGGCAGACTCGAGGACCCAGTTGATCCTTTCTCAGGAGCGACTACGAGTGTCTGAGGAGTGTCTCCAGCGAGGGCGTGAGCGAGCACGGGCCACGGGGTACTCCTTCACCAGCTCCACTTTCGTGGCGGGCTCTTCCCTCTGAGAGAGGAGCGAGGCAGGGGGTCAGGTTCGGGTTCTAGCTTCTTCACGGGGGCCCATGCCTCCTCCCCCAACGCCAGCTCGGGATGGCGAGGAGGAGGTTGAGAGTAGGAGAGAGGAGGGTGGAGGCGAGAGCTGAGCAACTTACTTGTACTCCTCCACCCTCACACTTGTACACGATAGACATTCATGATGTATATATATATAAGATTGAGATTTCTTTGTTACCTGAGCACTTTGTGTGGTTGTGGCTTTGTGTTTGTGTACTTTCCTCTTTGCTTTACTGTGCCCTGTACCTGCAACTGTAATCCATACTTTGAACAAATAGGTTAATTCATCTGTTCGACTCGGCCCCTTGCCCAATAAGCAAGGGGTAGCAATATTTTGACCTTAATGATGGGTCAAGGGGCCAAGCCTTTAATCAAATAAGGCAAAATAAAATAGCTGATAGCGGGGAGATGCATCATGCAAAGCACGCATATGCCAACCATAAATAAAAGATGCCCATGCAAAAGAATGCCAGCATACATCGTGAAGAAATGCATTTTTTTCTTTCTTTTTTCACTCATTTATATTTTTTTTATTATTTTTCCTGAAAAACGCACCTTAGAGTAGGTCGTGGTTCGCATAAAGACGCCCTAGAAGACGACGTGAATTTGAAAAGGAATCTGATTTTTGAAAAAGAAACGACCTGCTCAGAGATGTTATTCTGAAAGAGACGACCTAATCTAGGACGTTAATTATATAAAAAGTGCCTTAGCCAAAGGCGTTAATCGAATCATTCTGCAAAAAAGGTTGACAAGGCTATCAAGACCATGGGTCCTACACGGTCACCATCTAAAATTCATTAACCTTTCTTGAGTAATTAAAAGGGAGTGGACGTGGTCATAGTTGACTTGTATTCGAGGTTTCGCACAGTGCAATTTCTTTAGTCCGTCTTGACTATCCTGCCAGTTCGTGACTTACCACATAGAAAGGATGATGGAAGAAAATATAAGGGAAGCCCATAAGGGATTCTGAGATGCTCAAGGCAAAGTTACCTCCCCTACCCTATGCCTGTTGGGGTTCGGTCTTTGGCGTAGGGAAATTTGTTGCCTTTTTGCCTCTTTTATATTGCACGCATACGCCCAAGGTTTTCCTTGCGGGGACTTTTCCCTCTTGACATGCTTTTCTTTTCACAACTTGACTTTCACTTTAGAATTGATTTGCATTGATGAAAATAAACCTAATTGTACTTGGGCTTTCGTGGCATTTGCTCCCTTTTGGGCCCTGACTTCCACCTACTAGGGCGGCGGATAGACTTGGCGTGTCTACCCTGAGGTCTCCCTTCCTCCTTTATGGGCCGAAGAAGAAAAGAATGGGTATTGTCTTTCACTTTTAGTCAGGTTTTTGACTTTTCATCGGATTTTACACTGCTTGAGTTCAAGAATAAAGCGTGTAGTGTGTGCGGGAGTCAACCCCCTTTTAAGTTAGCAAGACTGATGAATGAATTCTGAATTTTGACCTTTCGGACCTTGATCCTTCGTGTGCCATGGCACCAATTTTGATCTCTTCTATTTTTGTTTTTTTGTTTTTTTGCTTTTTGGAACTTCTTTTTTTTTTTGTTTTTTTTGGAAATATTCCACTTTGTTTTGGATTTTTGAAACAATTTTCATTTTGTTTGGATTTTTGAAGATATATATTTTTCTTGGATTTTTGTTGAATCAAGGGTAGTATTTCTTAAGATATAAAACATTCCAAGGGTGAGTTAACTCTTCCCCTTCAGCATTAATCAGTTCATAAGCATTGCCAGGATAAACATCTTTTATGACAAACGGTCCTTCCCAATTGGGTTGGAGTTTTGAGCGAGGGCCACCCGGCTTTACAAAAATCCTCTTAATTACCATCTCACCTATTTTGAATTTTCTCTCAATTACCTTCTTTTGATAAAAACGCGAGAGCCTATTTTGATAAACGTGCGCATGCTCAGCGGCGACCAGACGCTTCTCATCTAGGAGTTCCAATTGGGCGAGGAGTGAATCACGACGCTCATCAATAGAAAATTCCTTATCCAATTGTACTCGTAGAGAGGGAATGAGAATCTCATAAGGGACTACCGCCTCCATTCCATAAGTAAGGGCGAAAGGGGTTTGCCCAGTGGGGGTTCGAATGGAAGTTCGGTAGGCCCAGAGAGCTTCAACTAGCTTGTCTGGCCAATCCAAAAATTTATTAGCCTCACACGTCTTTTTGACAATTTTTATCAAAGTTTTGTTAGTTGCCTCTGCTTGGCCATTGCCCTGCGGATAATAGGGAGAAGAATGATGCAATGCAATGTTATACCTGTTGCAGAGATCCTTGATTTCTTGAGAGATAAATTGGGGTCCATTGTCGGTGATGATGGTGCTTGGGATGCCGAACCTCGTGATGATGTTCTTCATTATAAACTTGCAGACGGTTGACGCTTTGATCTCCACGTAAGCTTCTGCTTCCGCCCACTTGGTGAAGTACTCCGTTACCGTGAGGATGAATGATTTTTGCTTGGTCAGGAGATTCGAATCACCAAGAGGTACAATGATATCAAAAGCCCACATGGAGAAAGGCCATGGAGAGGACGTAGGATGGAGTGAAGAAGCAGAGAATGAATCTTGTCGGCGTGCAGTTGGCACTTAACACACCTTCGAACATAGATGGAACAATCCTCTTCTAGAGTTGGCCAATAGAAACCTAGCCTAAGAATCTTCTTAGCTAGCATCTGGCTATTCACATGACCACCACACACTCCAGAATGTGCCTCTTCCACAACTTTCCATGATTCATCATCGTCGAGACATCTTAATAAAACACCGGTGAGCCCTCTCCTATAGAGCACACCTCCAATCAAAACATAACGCTGAGCCACTCTTCTAATTGCTTTCTTTTCTTCTGCAGTGGCTTCCTCGGGATAGGACTGATCATTGCAATATCTGGCAATCTCATAATACCAAGGCTTCTCTTCGTCAGCCAATTCTTCTTCCCAGTCTAAAAGCATGACCTCTTTGCCTTTAAGAGATTCCTTCTGCTTAATCTTTTCAAGCACCTTATCCCTAATATCGAGGAATGCACGATCCTTAATAGCTGGCGTGTCACGCTGATGAATTAGAGGAACATGAAAATCATGCTCAGGAGGGAAGACTAAAGCAGAGGCCAAAGAAGCAAGGGCGTCGGCCAAGATATTTTGGCTACGAGGAACATGGACGAAGATCAATTTGGTGAAGAGTTTGGCATAAGCTGAAGCAAGTTCCTGGTAGGGTTTGAGCTTAGGATTGATAGTGCGACACTTGACCAGCACCTGGCGTAGAATGAGCTGACTGTCACCTATAATCCTCAAATGGGTGACACCATATCGATGAGCGGTTTGAAGACCGGCCAAAAGAGCTTCATACTCAGCTATATTATTGGTGGCGAGAAAAGTGAGCCGAGCAGCAAACGGGATGGTGACCCCTTCTGGTGTTAAAAGAACCATGCCGATCCCTCTTCCTTGGAATTTAGAGCTCCATCAAAATGTAACGTCCACATAGGATCATGAGGTTGATTAATGGACATTAGTTCTTCATCTGGAAACTCTGAATTGACAGGATCAAAACGAGGTAGAGGGTGATGAGCAAGGTGTTCGGCAATGGCGTAACCTTTGATAGCTTTCTACTGAATGTAAGTGATATCAAACTGAGAGAGGAAGCTTTGCCAGCGTGCTAATCGATCAGTGAGGATAGATTTTTCAAGGAGGAATTTAATCGGATTATGCGAGCAATGAGGTGAACCTCGTGAGCTAGGAAATAGTGCTTTAACTTCTGAACTACCCAGACTAAAGCAGCGCAAGTTTTCTCCATGGCTGAATACCTCTGCTCACAGGGGTTAAGAAGTTTAGACAAGTAGTATGCTGCCCTCTCCTTACCTTCTTCATCTACCTGAGCTAAGACAGCACCTACAGAGTCATCCAGACTGAGACATAGAGAACGAGTGGTTTGCCTGGAATCGGCAGCCTCAGGACAAGAGGATTGGCCAAATAATCCTTCAAGCCGTCAAAGGTTGCCTGACACTTGTCATCCCAATTAAACTTGACTCCCGGCTTAGTAAGCTCGTAAAACGGCCTACATCTTTGTGAATGCTGGGAGATGAAGCGGCGAATGAATTGCAACCTCCCGATTAATCCTCGAACTTCCTTCAAATTCTTGGGAGGAGGCATATCTCTAATGGCCCTTGCCTTGTTGGGATCAACTTCAATTCCCCTCTTGCTAACAATGAAACCAAGTAACTTCCCTGAAGAAACGCCAAATACACATTTCTTGGGGTTCATCTTCAATTGATACTCTCATGACCTTTGCAAGACCTTAGCCAGAACCCCAGGATGTTCAATCCTTGTCCTTGATTTCACAACCAGGTCATCCACATACACCTCAATATAAATATGAATCATGTCATGAAAAATCGCCATCATAGCCCTCTGATAGGTGGCTCCAGCATTCTTAAGTCCAAAAGGCATGACCACATAACAATAAGTACCCCATGGTGTAGTGAATGATGTCTTCTCTTGATCTTCTTCAGCCAGACGAATTTGATTGTAACCTGAGAAGCCATCCATGAAAGAGAGAGTCTCAAATCCTGCCGTGTTATCAATCAGAACATCGATATGAGGGAGGGGGAAGTCATCTTTGGGACACGCACGGTTGAGATCCCGGAAGTCTATACAAATCCAAACTTTTCCATCTTTCTTCATAACCGGGACGATGTTAGCCACCCAATTGGGGTAGAGGACAACTCTAACAAATCTAGCCTTATGGAGCTTGTCGACCTCTTCTTTCATCTTTAAAGCCATATTAGGGTGGAAACGCCTCAACCGTTGCTTGACCGGCACAGACCCTGGCTTAAGTGTAAGGCGGTGTTCAACGAGCGCAGGGTCTAAACCAGGCATATCTTCATAACTCCATGCGAACGTGTCCTTGTATTCTTGCAGGACCAAAATGAGCGCCTCCTCTTCGGAGGGCGGTAAATTCTTGCTTATGAGGACAATCCTAGGGTCTTCCTCGGTACCCAAATTAATTTCTTTGGTAGGCTCTTCTACGGAGGCTGACGGTTCGTCAAATCGTCTAATGCCACTAGCAATAGCATCAGCCTCGTCCTCATATTCTTCATAACTTTCATCCCCCTCTTTAATAGGGTCTTCATCATTCATAATTTCATAGACACCCAAACCCTCATAAGAAACAACAGCATTCTCATATTCTAACTCTGGCAGGATGATTGGATTCTTATAAATTCAGGAAGAGCTAAACAAGCCTGGCATCTGATAGCTAACTCCAACAGGAACCTATGAGGAATCTGCTTACCCTTGGACTTCTTATGTGAATCTACCCCTTGAATTTTATTAGAAGAAGAAGAACAACTAGCTTGACTAGAAGAAGAAAAAGAAGGAGGTGAAAAAGTGGATACAAGAGGTAATACAGAGGAAGTCCCCTCACCAGAGGGGGAGAAAAGATTTAGCAATGAATCTTGAAGGAGCGGCCCCTGGGTCGGGACGCACTCAGAAGAGAAATAGGAGGTCTCCTCAACAGAAATGGAGGATTGGAAATTTGGGAATTTGGCATTTTTTTTTCATTTTTGTCATTTTTGTTTTTTTCTTCATTTTTATTTTCTGTTTCAAGAAGAAAGCAGTGTGAAGGGAGAATAGCAGGAGGAGTGGAAATTGCCAGATCAGAGAAAGATTGAATCAGTGATGGCCCGCGAGGGGGCGTGATGGAGAGTTTAGAAAATCGCTCGAGGAGCGAAGAAGGAATTGTGAGAGAAACTTGGATTGAATCTGGAGATAAATTGATTATAATCGGAGGCGGTCTTGGCACGCGACCAAACCGATGAGAATATAGAGAAGCAAGCACCGATGGATGCATGGAAGTGAGAGAAAAGAGGCCGGCCCACAGCCTGTCCACAGTGAATCCTTCTTCAAACGGAACATCTGGCTCTCCAGTATCAGTGTAGTCACTTAGCAGCTGCCTCTTATCTGTAATTGCAGCTGGCATCTCAATCAATTCATGAATAAGTGGCGGCCATTTCGGATCAGTCGGCATGAAGAGGCGGCTCAAAGAAATAGTAATATCCTGCATATCGAACCACCTGTACCAGTCACATTCTGGATCATCCATTTTTCTTCTTTTGTCAGGCCTTAAGGACTCCAGGGCTTTGTATGTGGCCAACGGGGCAATATGACGAGCAAACTGTCTAGCATGAACATCCTGACAATCTAATATGGAAGTAATTATTGTAGTTTGCTCACTATTCTGAAAGCCACCTGCGACAAAATGCGTCTTCAATGTCCAAGTGAGCGGTTGGCGATCTGTTTTTAATGTGGATGTCATAAATGCCCATGGCTCATCTTTGTTTTTGCCTGGCCCTTTGTAACCTAGGCCACCTCGTGTAATCAGTTTCTGAGGTTTAACAGGCCTTATCCTGCCTTGACAATTGGCACCCAGACCTTTGCCATTTTGATACCCCATTTTCATTAAGATGTTCCAGCCAGAGGTGTTCATCATTGTTTTCTTCTTTTTCCCCTTGGCAGGCAGGGGTGTCATAGCAACCGTTGTGACTTTTTCTGGCATTGGTCGTGGACAAGGGACGTCCAGCACAGATAATAGTGGCTTGTTGGCCGGCCACATGGATGGAACTGATGAAGCCACATGAATATCTTCCTCTGGCAAAATCGGCATACTGGTAACTTTAATAATGCGGCCCTTGTGTGGGAATTTAAGGCATTGGTGATTTGTGGAGGGCACCGCATCGAGTTGCTGAATGTAGGGGCGTCCCAGAACGCCATTAAATGTCGGATCCATATCTAGAATATGGAAATCTGCTGTGATGGCGGCAGGACCCAAACTTACTTTTAACGTAATCATGCCTAGAGGAGGTTTCTTCGTGTTATCATATGCAGTGACTGTGATAGTAGACGGCCGAATTTGGCTTTCCGGAATGCCACACAACTTCAAGGTGCTAGGTGGCAAGACATTGATGGATGCCCCAGTGTCCACCAGACATTGCTTAACAGCCACCTTATTAATGTCAACTGTGATGCATAGAGCGTACTTTCTTGCTGGGAGTGGCGCCAGTTCATGTTCATGGAAAGTAATTGCTGGCTGACTACTAGCGGGTGTTAAAACCGTGACTATCTGCTCAACTGGAATGTCCTCATTGACCATCACCTTTTGCAGATATTCTTTCAAAGCTAGCTGATGAGTGGTGGACCTTTTAATTAGTTCCATGATTGAAATCCTTGTTGGTGTTCGGTCTAAGTGCTTTAGCAAATCATACTGAGTCCCTGGCACTGACTCTTGTTCTTGTTCTTGCTCTTGCGGCCCCTGCGCGGGCTCTAGCTCTCTCTATGGAAAAATACGGTGGAACATCTGTCCACTGCGGAGCGGCGCCACACCTTGACGTGCCTCTGTCGGGGCAAGTGTGGGAGGGAGATTAGAAGAAGAAGAAGGTGTATTGGTGTTAAGAAGTGGTGGAGTGGAAGTTCCCGCAGAGGGAATCCCCGAAGAGGGTGCTGGTGCCCCGGTAGGAGGCGTAGAGGTAGAAAGGGATACCCGAATGCGGGGGGAATTGGTGGGGGATGGAATGAGAAGGGTTCTGGGTACAAAAGGTGGCGGAACCGATGGTGGGGGGATCCTTGCCGGTGAAGGAGTAGTGGTGGCGGGTGCGGCGAATGAGGAGTGGCCTAGATGGCAATGGCGAAGGGTTGTTGGTGGATGGGTTTTGTTGTGGCGTAGGTTGTGGAGGTGGTATGCGTATAAGAAGGGGGCGAACCGGCAAGATTGGAGAATTGGTGATAGGAGGTGAATTAACGGGGCACAGAAGAGATCGGCCCGTTTGAGGGGTAGGAGAAGAAGAAGGGGTGCGCAAGAGGTGCGGAGGTTGATTTTGATTATGATAAAGTGCCCCGACAGAGGCGTTTTCTTCATGCCATCCCTGCCCTCTCTCCACCTCATAGAGAGACGTGACAGGGTTTACGTGCTGGTTTGGCGGGTGCTCCGACAGTGGATTGTGGACAATCCCCATATCGTGCTGAGGCGCTGGAGCTTGTTGTTGCTGCTGTGGAGGTGGTTGCTGCTGAGACTGTTGTTGCCGAGGAGACCTTCTTTCTTTCATGGTGGCGATGAATTGTCTCATCTCATCCCAATTGATGTCACCCTGGTCATTTAGATCATAAATGTAATCTCTGAAGTGGAAGCAACGATCAGGGTTATGACCAGGTGCACGATGAAAAGCACAGTAACGGGATGTGTCAACATTAGCGGGCCACGCTATTCTTTCCCTTGGTAATATGAGCAAATTGGCGGCCATTAAGGCATTGAAAATATCCGGGAGACTTTCTGGTAATGGAGGGTAGTGGTCCCTTTTGGGGCTAAGTGGTGGTCTCCGTTGTTGTTGTTGGCCATAGTTGGTAGGTGGTGGTACCTGGTGGTACTGTTGCGGAGCTGGGGGGTTAGCGCGGGGCACTTGGTTTGTCGGTGAAGCAAAGGAATGTTGGGGTGCGAATTGGCGTTGTGGAGTGGAGTTGAAATGGGGGCTTTGTGATGGAGGAAGGTTAGGACGTGGGTTAGCTTGGTGGGGGTGGCCAATTACGCCAACCTGCTCATTTGCAATCGTGCCCTCCGTCGTGGGCCCGCTGTTGTTGACAGTTGTGGTTTTCTTGAATAGCCGTGGCTTCGGCTCAAACATGCCCATAATGGGCGAATCCTTCATCTGCGTCAGGATATAACGAGCCCTTTCATAGAGCTCCTCCATGGTGGTTAACCGATTCATGGCCAAGATATGCCGGAACTGAGGAGTTGCATTGGAAATTATCATCTTGACTTGTTCTTGTTCCGATAGTGTATCTTTCAGCTTTTCGGTCATCAACCGCCATCTATCGGCAAACATTATGAAGTCTTCCTCGGGCTTCATTTTTTCCGCAACCAGGTCCGTGAGTGAGAGGGAGGGTCCGACCCGGTCTCTGTACTTCTGCAAGAACTTCCTCTGAACGATGTCAAAGTCACCGGCATCAGCAGGATCCAATGAATAGAACCATTCAAGGGATGGCCCCTCCAGAGATCTCCTGAATAAGTAAGCCAAAGAGGCCTTGTTGTCTTGCCAAAAGGAGGTTTCGTACATAAAATCCTTTAGATGAATAAAAGGGTTACCAGTCCCATTATATCGCCGGAAGTTCGGCATCTCAGATGGTGGTAAGTGGAAGACTGGCAATGTAGGGAGCGAGATCTCCGGGGAATTTTTAGCCATAGTAACCTTCTTAAGTTGCTCTTCCATGCTTGCCAACTTCTGAAGCAGCAGAACATTAGTGTCGGACTCGACTGGGGCCGGATTTTGAATAAGAGAATGTGGTATAGGCATCCGTAGAATTCGGGGAGGTTGGAGAAATTGGTGCTAACTGCAGAGTTGCTCGCCTGTTGGGTCGGCATGGCCGTACCGGGCGTTGGTGGACGGGAAGGAGGTTTATGCAGGACCGCTTGGTCATTAACGGGGTGATGGCCACTCTCGGCCGGAGGGGGATTAGAGGATGAAGAAGGAACATACCTCCCTTTCAAAGCGGCCTGAACTGCCTGCCGCTGGGAATCGTCCAATTGAGATAGTGCATTAATTAAATCCGTGACATTGAAGGATGGGGAAGGGTTCCCCGAAGTATTGGAGGGTAAAGTCTGAGAAGAGGGCACAACCTCTTGAGGAGTGGTATCAACCACATGGACTTGAGGGTAATGAGACTGAGGAGGAGGTGTTGACACCCGGAAAATGATCAGGGGTGGAAGCATGATTGAAAAGAAGATCTGACCAACAGCGAAAGACTGAGGTTGATGTCCGAGCTCGTCGCCATTCGAGTGACGATATTGATAAGATAAAACCCTGTCTACGGACTGATAAATCCCTGTCTACGAACTGATAAAACCTGTCTGCGGACTGATAGAACCCTATCTACGGACTGATAAAATCATGTCTACGGACTGATAAATCCCTGTCTACGGACTGATAGAACCCTGTCTACGGACTGATAGAACCCTGTCTGCGGATTGATGAAAATTGCAATCGTGACGTCAATACAAGATATTTCAGAAATGATAGACCATTTGGGATGATGATACATTTGAAGAAACCCTAAGTGGGCCTATATGAAGATGGCGCCCAAAGCCCATGTCGAAGCCCAGATATGGCGCCGAGAGATCAAGGTTGAGCGCGCCGGGAAGCATGCCTCAGGCGCGCCGTGAAGATGCCTGCCGAGAAGGAAGAGGAAAGGGGTTATAAAAACCCCTCCCTTCGATAGAGATAAGGGGAACAACATCAGAGAGAGAAAAAAAAGGGGAAGCCTCTCCCTTCGAAAAAAAGAAAACTGAGTCTCTCTCTCTTCAAAGAAAAAAAAGGGGATCTGGAAAGAAAGAGCCACCCCTCCCCTTTCGATCAACAGAGAGGAAATAGAAGAGAAGAAGAAGGAGAGCTCTAGGTGGGCACCGAGGAGGGAGAGGAGTCAATGCTCCTCCCTCCCCTCCATGTTTTCTTTCTTTCTTTATCTGATGTAATATGGCGAGTTCTATCTCGATCTAGCAACTGTAGCCGGAGTTCCGGCCTTGATTTTAGATTTCTGCTTTACATTTTGCCTTTCATGGTCGGTGTAATATCTTTTATATGCAATGCAATGAAGCATCAAGATGACCCGTCTGGGTATTGATGGATCAACATACAGATCTACGTCTGTCTGTCTCTCAATGTATACGGCCTTCGTCTGAGAAGAGCACAGATTATTTTCTTTGGGTTTAGAAGCCGATCGCCTGGGTTCATTCCTTGAAGGGGGACGAGGGTAAGACTCCTAACCCCATCCAATGGGTTACTGAGTCTTGTTCTCTCTTTCCCCCTCCGATCTCGATACCCGTTTTTTTTATATATATCTATGATCTGGGTTTTCTGAGGAGCCCTTCCCCTTTGGCGGTTCAGGAGCCAGAGATATCAGTTTTCTGGTTTCCTGGGCTGCCCATCTCTCATGAATAACGATCTGATCTCAGGCTCTCCATCCTAAACATTGGATGCTTAGGGCCTGAAGTTATATGGTTGACAGCCCTTCATTCTCCATGGGTTAATGTCACTGGATTCTTCTGGAGGGGTCGGAGGGCAGTCATCTCCCGATTCCCCCAAATGGCCTGCAACAGAGGGCAAAATCCTCAACAGGATCAGGTGGTAGTCTGATCTCCTCCGTTTGATTCATTCAGCCAAAACCCTTGGCACTCTTCTGATAGAAGTCCCCATGAAGTTCCTCCCTTGCACCTCTGGCCCGGCATTGATTTGAGTCTGAAATCCTCAGAAAATACCAGAACAGAGCATCGTTCCTGAGCTCTGGAAACCCTGAGATTCTCCTACGTTTCACCCCCTCGGCGTGCTAGCTTCCCCGCCGAGAACCATAAGGCCGAGACGCTTTCCCCGTCTTTTAGCTAAACGACAACCCAGTTGGTTATCAAACGCTTTCCTCGTGAGGCTACGCATGCAAGGCTCCCGGCGTACAGACTCCCGGCGTGGCCAGAAGCACGCCGGGAAGCCCTCTGCCGAGAGCCATTCCGTCTTCATAACTACCCATACACCTTTTTGCCCAGCCTTGAAGCCGCCCCTCTCGGCGCCGCCCCCCTTCCCGGCGCGCCCATGAGCCCGCTGAGAAGCCCCAGGCCGAGAGGCCTTATCTCCCTTTGGCCAGCCCAAATGACCAGGCCGAGAACCCCCTTTGCCTATAGCTGTTCACCCCTTTTTGCCCAAGACTTGATGCTGCCCCTCTCGGCGCCCCCTTTCCGGCGCGCCCAGGTGCCGGCCGAAAGCCTCCATGCCGAGAGGGTATTTCCTCCTTCTTTTGGCCGCCGAGAGCTCTTGGCCGAGAGCCTTCCCTTGGCCGCCGAAAGCCTCTTTGGCCCGCCCAGTGACCAGGCCGAAAGCCCCTCTCCATCCATCAAATGCCAGGCCGAGAGCCCCCACTCTGTCCAAATCAAAGGCCAGGCCGAGATCCCTTCTTTAGTCAGATGAAACACATTCCTAGGCTCATCTCGGCACCATTCTGCCATAGACTTCTTAATCTCCCCCTTTCACCTGTTTAAGGAGATATTTACAAACCATCACATGTGTCTTGATGAGATACAATAAATGGGGAAGATCTCCCCTACAGCTTCTGTCCCAAATCCGGATCTCACCGATGCCTTATGAACCTAAAGAACCATGTCATTATGTGTGTTCTGATGGGTTCCAAGGGAATATTGATCAATAATATGACAGCAAGAGATGTCCCCGGGCCCGGTGCCCATCTTTGTTCGGTCGTCGTCCCGGCTCTCCGTGGATGATGACCTATTCTCTCCTGGCATAATCCAGATTGAGGGAACATGCTGCCGAAATTCATATAGTCCCACCAATCGAGTGTGGTATTCTCCTATAGCCCCGCTGGCCCACGGAGTTATGCCCTTGTGCGATCTCTGATGGCCCTCCGAAGGGGTATATTAATAAGATATCGCACTCATACCAGGTGTGTTACATCAGGCCGGCCCCCCCATCCGGATTCAGGGTTATGTCTATATACATACCCGATCTTTTGCGGAGCCTACCCTGCCGCTGTAGGGGTGGTTTCCTATTCCCCACTTGGTATCATCCAAGATGGTGGAATATGCCGGCGGATTTCCCCCGCACCTAATAAACCCTCTGTTCCGTTCAAATATGTTTAACGTCTTGTAGACAGATGAATTTTGCCTCTTTTGAGCATACGGTTTCGCTGCTGTATTCCTCCTACTTTTAGCGTTTAATCAAGGGTTGTCCTTCCTTGGAAGGACGTAATTAACGTCATAGCGTTCAGGGTATGACGGACTACTAGTCCAGACACGATCACTCACAATCGACTGGCCATGTCAGATCGAGCGCACAATAAGAATCGTCACCACGGTGACTGGCACGCCAATAAACCAATAATTAAACGATATAATGAGATAAAAAAATAATATAAACATAAAGATTACACGTCAACAAGTCTGGCACGCCCGGTGGGACTGAGTCTCCCTTCATCTTTGCGCTAAGGTAGGAGGCCCAGCGGACCCCCCCCTCAATTTCTGATTCTGTGTACTTTCCTTATTTCCAAGAATCTACAATGACAGCCGGAATCATGTCCGTTTGCTTCGGCCAGCAGCCGATCGACATGCACGTGCGAGAAGGCTACCTGGCGGTACCCCTCGCGTTCGGATCAATGCCGCCTCCGTCGGGCTGCCCAACTGTCTGGGCCTTATCTTCACCGACCTGCTGCAGGTCGACAACAACAAGCAAGGCGCCGCTGCAAGTGCCCCGATAAGGGCTGCTGATGAGAAGGCTAGCTTACCGGAGAAGACGGCCTCGACAGCCGTCGCCTGCTATGTGCACCATGTTCAAAGGAGGGACGTGGTCTCCACTGCTGCCCAGAAAGGAAAAAGAACCAACCGGAGGAGCCGGTATGCTGCTGCTGACCGTCGTCTTTCAAATTCTGGGAAGACAATGATGATGGGCGATGTTAGGGTGAACCTCGACGGTCGCCCCCGAGAAGTCCGACCGGACAGGATTGTCCCGACCATCCAGATTGACAACAAGTTCCAAGTTCTGGCCACCAAGAAGGCCAACTGGGAAGCTGATTGGAGGAAGCCACTGGCGCCCATGCCAGCAAGATATAAGCAGGTATGGCAACCGAAGAAGATGCAGAGCTGGGCTCCAGCTTAAGATGAGGAGATGGCTACCAATGATGCTGTTGCCCACTTCAGGGCGGGAAGCCGAAGAAGAAAGGGAAAAGGAACAGGAAATACTATTGCTGCTCACCCCAGAGCCTGGGGTAGGAGAGATGAAAGAAATGATGGAGAAAGAAAACTGACTACTGCTCGCCCCATGATGAGGGGTAGAAGACCTGAAAAGAAAGAAGACCTTGCTGTCACCCACCCCAGGGCCGGGGGCAGAAGATGGCAGAGAAAGAACCATGATGTTGCTGCCAACTGCTGCCAGAATGGCGATGCGGGAATGTGTGAACCAGCCATGGTTGCCGTCCCAAGAAGATCGAGGGCCTGCGCCAGACAGGCCGACATCTTCAGATACTCCAAGACCGAGCATTTGAATGCTCAGATAACAAGACTGGCCTATCAGCAAAGAAGCCAGGAAAGACTGATGTTCCAACCTGAGCCGCAGAGGCACAACTCTGAAGAGATGAAGCAAGTGGTCCAGGACTACTTCCACTACCTTGGGAACTCCGCCCTCGGTCAACAAAGATTATCCCGTGCCTTGGGTACCGTGGATGAGGAAGAAGAAGATATCCCTCAAGAAATGATATACGGAGTCTCTTCCTCCGATTCAAATGATTATGAAGAAGGCCTCAGGGCCGGACATGATGAAGAAGACCTGCACGGGAAAGAAGCCAAAGAAAGAATATCGGTCTTTGACCGGCTCAGATATCCTAGCCAAATAAAAAGAAAGGTCTACAGGCAGAGAGGAAAGATGCAAATCTTCGCCTGCAATATGGCTGGACTGGCCAGGGGGCAAGATATATTACCAACTCAGCCAGATGAATTGCTCAGGCTGGCAACTAGACCTGGTCCTGTCACCAGAAGAGGCCAGGCAGCAAAAGATAAAATCAAAATTGATGATGAAGCCCGCAGGGTTACCACTATGATAGTTAATGTGGTGACAGCGGAAGATGGGGATAACCCCTTTGTTGATGATGCTGAAGGGACATCTGAAGATATACAAATTCCATCAACCATGGATCCCGTGATCCAGATGATGTTCAGAAGATACCAACAGGAGATCAATGCTCTCCGAAGACAGCTCAATGAGAGACAGGAAGCTACATCAGTCTCGAAACAAGCTGAACCTGCGGGGCAGACATCCAGCTCCACAGAAACAACTATCCTGGCTAATCCTCTCTTAGCTGATAAGGGCAAAGCACCAAGCCAACCTGTTCCACAGCAAACAGTAGCTCAGCCCTCTGTGTCTCAGACGCAGCCTACCGTGCCCATCTTGCGCGCCACTGTGATGACAACTCCTCACAGCCAGCAACAAGCTCACTTCTTCCCAGAAGAGATAGATCCAGCTGTAGCCCACAAGCAGATGATTGAAAGAATTATGGAAATGAAGCTGTCAGAGAAGACTGGAGACGATACTAGTGCCTATGATGTGTACAAGGTGCCGTATCCCCCCCAGTATGCTGCCAAAAGACTACCTCCAGGCGTCAGCAAGCCGCCAAAGTTTGAGAAGTTCAATGGCCAGGGCTCCCCCAGGGAGCATATAGCCTACTATACTACAATCATGGGCGACCTAGCAGTCGATGAAGCCTATCTGCTCAAGTTCTTTGGCTCGTCCCTCACTGGGTTAGCCTTTGAATGGTATTCAAGCTTGTCAGCAGGATCAGTGGTTGATTGGCCCGATATGCAGAGAAAATTCCGCGATAGGTTTCATGTCACGGAAAGGGAAATCACAATAGCAGAACTGTATGCTACCAGGCAGAAACAGGATGAAACAGCGCTGGAGTACATCAAAAGATGGAGGAATCTAGCCATGAGATGCAGGAGACCTCCTCATCAGGAGGATGCAGTGCAGATATGCAAGCAGAACCTCAGGAGGGAGGTACTGGAAAAAATGATCGGTGCAGATGTCAAAACACTTGACCGACTGAACAATATAGTGGCGGAGGTCGAGACGTTCTTGTCCAAACGTCCGACCGTCAATGCTCCCGCCATACCAAAAGGAAAATCCAATGATCGACGGCCGGCACACTCTGAGGCCAACACCGTCGATTTCAGAACCTTTGAGCAACAAAAAGGGAAGAAAGGGGCGATGAAGCTCCCCCGATGGCAGATACAGCAGAAAGAAGAGACAAGGTCTCTCTAAGGGACAGGATGAGAAGGGCTTACTCTTTTCCCAAGGATAAGACTGCAACATTATTTAACTGGGCATATAAGTTCAATAAGGTAACATTGCCTGAACCGAAGAAGCCCGAAGATGCAGAAAAGAAAGATGATCCGATGTTCTGTCCATTTCACCGGGTGTTGGGGCACCCAATTGAGGACTGTTATGTCTTCAAAGATATCATGGAAGGAATGGTCAAGAAGGGTGAACTGCAGCTGGGAGATTACCAGGTGAAGCCGCCTCGGCCACATGAGCTTCCGCCCTGGAGGGTGGCCGCCAATATGATCTCAATCTATCAACAGCTGCCTAAGGAAGCCGCTGAAGAATGCACCAGGCACACCTATGAAGCCTGCCTCCTCACCCCATTAAGAGATCAGGGAGGATGGCAGATGGTACCCACAAAAAAATAGAAAGAAGACTCCCGCAGTCAAAACCAACGGAGCAGTTATCCGGGGTATCACCCCAAGGCCTGAGTCGCCTCCAATAAAGCCAATATGGCCTACAGTTGAGATCGGACCAGTCACCCGGATCCATACTCGCAACCGGAGGAGACAAACTCCCCTCCCTGCACATAAAGAATAAAGTCTTGCAACCAGGCGTCTGCAGCAATATATTAATGAGCTTGATGAGTATGAGCAGAAAGAGCCGAAACACCTGTTGGTGAAAGACTGTATACTCTGGGAGCAGCTCGAAGAATTGAAAATTGAAGAGCAGCCGGAGGCAGAACAAAGAAAAGATGAGACTGAGCCCTTCTGGGGACAGGAACTAACAAAGCCCAATTCCCAGAAAAAGAAGAGACGGCCTAAGGCCAAAAAGGGAAAGAAGGTCACGACAGTACAATGCAATACTCTGTCGGTACTCTTCTCCCTGCCCGGGGAGGATGATGAACAAGAAGCATCAGATGTCCAGCTAGAAGCCAATCATGCTGAGGCCTCTACCTCAGCCCATGCAACACGTTCTGGGAGAAAATGGGGGCGTCCGCCACCAGCCAACCATAATATTATGTTCAGAGGGGAGCAACCCTATCAGATCCCGAAACTAGAGGTGCGCGGTGTCCAGGTTCCTCCCCCTGCCAGCTTGTACCAAGGAAAAGATAAAGCAGAAGGAGCCCCTTCATTCCTGGAGTTCCTGTCCAGCTTAGAAAACGAGCAGCCGTCTCATACTGCTCCAGCTAAAAGTGATAAATGCCAGCAGACAGCAACTGGAAAGCAGAAGCAGCATAAAGAAAATGAAGAAAATAGCCCTCTAGCAAAGACAGGGGCAGTCATTACAGAAGAAGCCCTCCGGGAGACCGATGAAGAAAATGAAACTGGGACTGGGCAGCAAAGGCCACAGGCACCACATGAACCTCCAAGACCCCGGTGGGCAGAGGAGATGAGGCTGTCTAATGTTCGGGTTAGCAGTCGAATCATGAAAATGTTGAAGAAGCTCCCCACCAGATTCTCCATCTGGGAGATACTCTCTCTGAGTGAAGAGGCCCGCCAAGCAATTGTGGATGCCCTGCAGTCGTCGGCACAATATGAAGCACTCTTAACGGAAGTGAATTCAGGGCCATCTGTCACGTTCACAGAAGATGATATGCTGATCCCAAATGCCAGTCACAACAGACCGTTGTATATGAGGGGCTCCCTGAACTGTCAGTCGCTGAGCAGGATACTGATAGATCCCGGGGCTGCTGTAAATATTCTCCCGTATCGCATCTATCAGAAATACTACTTTGATCTGCAGCTTACCAAGGTCAGAGACATGAAGATTGCTGGGTTCAACCAGAAATGTGAAACACCTCTCGGGGTGGCTGATTTCAACCTCACATTGGGCGACCTCACTACCGTGGTACGATTCTATGTGATCGACTCCAATACCACGTATAAGGCCCTGTTGGGGAGACCGTGGCTGCATGAATATCAGATAGTGCCATCCACGCTACACCAATGCATAAAATACTGCCATGAAGGAAAAGAAGAGAGGGTGTTTGCGGATCTGCATCCCTTCGAAGTATTCGAGTGCCATATGCTCGATGCCTCCTACTACACCGAGGTGTCACAAAAGGATGAAAAGAAAGAGGCTGTGATCAGCCAGAAGAAGCCGGCGACGAAGGCAAAAGCTTGGTCTCCACCGCCACCCAGGGGCTATGTTGAAAAGCATGAAGTAGCTCACATCTCTTATGCTGATGATTTTGCTCGGATCACCCCTCCTAGCATCCATCCAGATAGCACTGATCAAGAAATGAAAGAAAGGTGCATACAGGTGAAGGTCCCACGAGGTTTAATCAAACCCGTCGCCAGCCTAGAATACCAAACAGTGCTGCCACTGAAGACTATGGAAATCCCTCGCTTCTGCGAGCCACCTACCATATTCTACACCGGGGAGGCAGTCGAAGAAGATGATCAAGACTGCATGGTCCCTGAAGAAGCCGCAAACCAGATGGTGCCGATTACAGGCCTGGAGTATACTACCCAGCGGGTTTCGCAGATGTTCTCCAAGATGCAAATGCCATCACTACAATCTGCAGCCCAGAAGAAAGCATTCAGGGAGCTATGGGATCCGCCTCGAGATAATAAGGAACTGAGGAAGATCACACAGCATCCGGGATTGGGTTATACCCTTCAAGAATATTATGAAGCCGAGGTGGATGTCATCTCTACCTTCTACCAGCATGGAGACTCCCCTGGGATAGGATATGATCAATATCCCTTTGAGGATGAAGAGATTATGTATCAAACCATAACAGACAATGAAGCCCAAGATGACCAGCCAGGAGCAGGGATGTCTGATAAAACTAAGAGGGGTCGGTGCTGGAAGGACCCGTCCTGCAAGGAGGATCTATTCCAGGCCGAAGCACAATTTGATATGGGAACCCCGGATGAAGACCAGATGGACAAAGAACTGAGAGAATGCCTGGAATTTGAGCGCATTCTGGAAGAAGTCCGGGCTCTACAAAAAGATGACCTTTCAAGGGAACCTGCAACAGAAAGATCCCTAAGAGCGGAAGATTCCACTTTTGAATTCTCTTCTGAACCAGTCTCGTCCTCGGGGCAGACTGAACAGAATCCGATGGTATCGGCCTTATATGATAAGCCGACACCCGCTGATGAGCAGGATGACGATACAGAAGAACATGAAACTGAAGAGAATTATATCCCTGGAGGCTTCATTGATTTGCAAGAAGCCCCACCCGAAGTTGAGGACGGAGGCCAAGCCACCGTCGATGAACTGATAGAAGTAAATTTGGGGTCAGCGGATGAGCCAAGGCCGACATTCCTCAGTGCACTGCTAGAACCAGCTGCCAGAGAACAGTACATACAGTTTCTGAAAGAGTTCCGAGACTGCTTTGCATGGACATATGATGAGATGCCGGGACTGAGCTCTGATGTGGCACAGCACCGATTGGCGATAAACCCAGAGGCTAGCCCTGTAAAGCAGCCTTCAAGGAGAATGCGTCCTGAACTGATAAATCAGATCAACAAAGAAGTCGACAAGCTGATTGATGTGGGCTTTGTTGAAGAAAACCAGTATACTACATGGCTGGCCAATATAGTGCCCGTGAAGAAGAAAAATGGGCAGATCAGAATATGTGTAGACTTCAGGGACCTGAATAAGGCTTGCCCGAAGGATGATTTCCCAGTGCCAATCACTGAAGTAATGATCGATGCAACCACCGGCCATGAAGCCCTGTCATTCATGGATGGGTCATCTGGATATAACCAGATCTGGATTGCTAAAGAGGACAGAGTGCACACCGCATTCCGCACCCCGAAGGGGATATTTCATTATAAAAGAATGCCGTTCGGCCTCAAGAATGCCGGCGCTACCTATCAAAGAGCTATGACAAAGATCTTTGATGATTTGCTCTTCAAAAAGGTAGAGTGCTATATTGATGACCTGGTGGTGAAAACCAGCAGAAAAGAAGACCATTTGCAGGATCTGAGAGTAGTATTCCAGAGGCTGCGCAAATATGAGCTCAAAATGAACCCTATGAAATGTGCCTTCGGCGTATCCAGTGGAAAATTCCTTGGGTTCATCGTCCGTCACAGGGGCATTGAGATTGACCTATCCAAGATTAAAGCCATCCAGGAGCTCCCTCCACCAAGGAATCTCCACGAGCTGAGATCTTTACAAGGGCGTTTGGCCTACATCCGACGGTTCATATCAAATCTGTCGGGAAAATGCCACCCTTTTCACAGGCTCATGATGAAAGATGTGCCGTTCCTCTGGGACGATGGCTGTCAGAAAGCCTTTGAGAAACTGAAAGAATATCTCAAGACCCCTCCAGTGCTGGGGGCACCTATTAAGGGCAAACCCCTAATACTATACATTGCAGCCACACACTGTTCCCTGGGGGCAATGCTGGCACAGATAAATGAAGAGGGCAAAGAGCAGGCTCTATACTACCTGAGTAGGAGGCTGATCAGAACTGAAGAAAGCTACAGCTATATAGAGAAGACATGCTTGGCGCTAGTCTTTGCCGTTAAAAAGCTCCGGCACTACATGCTGTCACATGAAATCAGATTGATATCTGCGGCAGATCCACTCAAATACATACTGACTCAACCAGTACTGAAAGGCCGGTTGGGCAAATGGGCAGTAATTCTGATGGAATTTGATATCACATATATACCCCAGAGGGCAATAAAAGGACAGGCTGTGCCAGAGAATGATATGTTGGGGACTGAGTTACCCGATGATGAGACACTAGAAGCCTGCCAGGCTCAGTCAACTATGTGGCAGCTGTTCTTTGACGGAGCATCTAGAATAGAGACAGACTCCGATGGAAAGACCAGAATACGGGCCGGAGCCGGTATTGTGCTGAAATCGCCAGAAGGGGAGGTTGTGCACACTTCCTGTTCTATAAACAAGCCCTGCACTAATAATGAAGCCGAGTATGAAGCTCTGATAATTGGACTGCATATAAGCCTCAACATGGGTATCCAGATGCTTCAGGTATTCGGGGATTCAATGTTGGTAATAAAACAAATCCAAGGGGAGTTCGAAGTGCGGAAGCCAGAGTTGAACCCCTACCACCAAAAAGCTGTGCGCCTCATGGCGAAATTCTATCATATTGAACTCAAACATGTGGGCCGTGCACATAATGCCCAGGCTGATGCATTGGCAAAACTAGCCAGCTCAATAGCAGTCCCACCAGATGAAACACTGAACATTATTGTTATAAATCGGTGGCAGGTCCCCAGCATGCTAGAAAGCTGCCCCGAAGAAAATGAAGTTGCCACGATCAGTACAGAACAGGTGTCTGATTGGAGACAACACCTGCTACAGTGGTTTTTACATCAACAGCTGCCGCAGAAAAGAGAAGAAAAGATGAAACTTCTAAGGATCAAAGATTCTTATGAATTTAGAAATGGAACTCTGTTCCGAATAATGGCAGATGCACGCAAGAAGATTCTGCTCCGCTGCCTGTCCACTGAGGAAGCTTGGCAAGCGATGAAAGAAGTACATGCTGGGACAGCAGGTGCCCACCAGGCTGGCCCCAAGATGAAGATAGAAATCAAGAAGCTGGGCTACTATTGGCCCACTATGTTTGAAGACTGCTGCACATTTGCAAAGTCATGCCAGAAGTGTCAGGAGCATGCTGTTGTGCCTAGAAGGCCACCTACGATTCTGCACCCTACAGTCCCTAGCTGGCCGTTTGCACAATGGGGAACTGATGTAGTCGGCCCACTACCGACTTCCTCGGCCGGGCATAAGTATATACTGGCCATAACAGATTACTTCTCCCGATGGGCAGAGGCTATAGCACTAAGAGAAGTCACTGGTGAGCTGGTCGCCAGATTCATCAAGCGAAACATCATCTTCCGGTTTGGGATCCCCAGCCGAATAATATCTGACAATGGGAGTCATTTCAGAAATCAGAAAGTCTATCGGCTTGCCGAGAAATATAAGATCGAATGGAGGACTTCCACTCCTTACAATCCACAGGCAAATGGATTGGCAGAAGCTTTCAATAAGACTTTGTGCACCCTGCTGGCCAAAGTCGTCAGTGCCAGTAAGAGGGACTGGGAAGAAAAGATGTATGAAGCTCTGTGGGCGTACCGCACCGTCTTCAAAACACCTACAGGGTGCTCACCATACTCCTTGGTATACGGCTCAGAGGCAGTAGTCCCACTAGAGCTGGAAGTCCCGTCACTCAGAGTGGCAGTCCAATACGACCTAGCCCATGGCGAACAAACCAATGCAGAAAGAAGATTAGAAGAATTGGCTGAATTGGAAGGGAAACGCCTCCAAGCTCAGAAGAATATCCAAATGTATCAGGTCCGCATGGCCACTGCATTTAACAAACTCGTAAAAGGACGAGAATTTAAGAAAGGTGACCTCGTCATGGTCAAGAAAAAAGAAGTCATGGCGTCCAACCCAAAGGGAAAGCTAAATCCCAATTGGGAAGGTCCATATGTGATACAGAGGGTCTACGAAGGAGGGGCCTACATAGTTGTTAATCATCGAGGGGAGATCCAATTCTCACCACTCAACGGTAAACACCTGAAGCTGTATCATGCTGCACAGCTGATATTCCCCGAGTAATCGGGCAAGAGATACCCTTTTCTTGGCCTAGCGGCGCTCCGCCCTAGCCGAACTACCCTTCCTTGGTCTAGTGGCACTCCGCCCTAGCCGAGATATCCTTTCCTTGGTCTAGTGGCACCCCGCCCTAGTCAAGATACTTCTGCCTTGGCCTAGTGGCACTCCGCCTGAGCCGAACTACCCTTCCTTAGTCTAGTGGCACTCCACCCTAGCCGAGATACCCTGTCCTTGGCCTGATGGCACTCCGCCCTGGCCGAACTACCCTTCCTTGGTCTAGTGGCACTCCGACCTAGCCGAGATATTCTTTCCTTGGTATAGTGACACTCCGTCCTAACCAGGCTACCACTTATCGTGACCTTGTGTCGTCACGATCTGAACACCCTCTAAACAGGAAGGGGGGGATTAAAAAAAAAAGAGGAAATAAAAAATGGGGTTAAAAATAGAGATACCTCGCCAGCCTTGTTCAGACATTCTGAACAGGGGCAAAAATGGCCAAAACCCAGATGTGGTGAAAACCCGAAAGGGCACTGCAGGCAAAATCGGGTACCCCGCCGTGCGAAAACCCGAAAGGGCGCATGGGCAAAAGCAAGAGGGGGCTGGCTCTGGTGAAAACCCGAAAGGGCGCTTGGGTCGGTAATGTGGTAACCACGAAGAAACCCGCACATCTCTTTACGTCCCGCCGTGATAAAACCCATCAAGTTTGGGCCTTACGTCTATCCTGGTGAAATTTATATAAAAATCCTTGCATTGGTATAAACCCAATACCAATGATGAAATCCGTTGTCGATCGATTGGCGCACTGCCCGATCAGCGATGAAACCTGTCCAGTTTAGACCTTACGTCTATCCTGATCAAACCTATATAAAAATCATTGCGTTGGTATAAACCCAATACCGATGATGAAAACCGTTGCTGATCGATTGGCGCATTGCCCGATCAGCGATGAAATCTGTCCAGTTTAGACCTTACGTCTATCCTGATGAAACCTATAAAAATCCTTGCATTGGCATAAACCCAATACCGATGATGAAACCCGTTGCTGATTGATCGGCGCATTGCCCGATCAGCGATGAAATCTGTCCAGTTTAGACCTTACGTCTATCCTGGTGAAATTTATATAAAAATCCTTGCGTTGGTATAAACCCAATACCGATGATGAAACCCGTTGCTGATCGATCGGCGCATTGCCCGATCAGCGATGAAATCTGTCCAGTTTAGACCTTACGTCTATCCTGATGAAACCTATAAAAATCCTTGCATTGGTATAAACCCAATACCGATGATGAAACCCGTTGCTGATTGATCGGCGCATTGCCCGATCAGCGATGAAATCTGTCCAGTTTAGACCTTACGTCTATCCTGGTGAAATTTATATAAAAATCCTTGCATTGGTATAGACCCAATACCAACGATGAAACCCATTGCGGATTGATTGGCGCTTTGCCCAATCAGCGATGAAACCCGTCCAGTTTAGACCTTACGTCTATCCTGATGAGACCTATAAAAATCCTTGCATTGATGTTAGCACCCACGTCAATGATGATATATGCACAAGCTGCGCCTATCAGTTATAGAATCAAAGTTTTAATAAAAAAAGAAGAAGAAGAAGAAGAGACAAAATGGGGTTAAAAATAGAGATACCCCGCCAGTCTTGTTCAGGCATTCTGAACGAGGGCAAAATGGCCAAAACCCAGCTGTGGTGAAAACCCGAAAGGGCACTGCAGGCAAAATCGGGTACCCCGCCACGTGAAAATCCGAAAGGACGCGTGGGCAAAAGCAAGAGGGGGCTGGCTCTGGTGAAAACCCGAAAGGGCACTTGGGTCAGTAATATGGTAATTCAAAAAGGTCCCGTGCCAACCGGCACGATACCTTCATCTGCCTTTGTTGGTAAAACCTTCCGTCGGTCATACGGCTCCATGCCCCACCGATGATAAAGCCTTTCTGGGACAGACCTTACGTTTGCCCTGGTGAAATCCACATACCCTCTTTCGCATGTCCCACCTGCAATAAACCCTACTCAGTTTAGACCTTTCGTCTATTCTGAGGAAACTTATAAATCCTTCTTACATCGATATAAACCCAATATCGATGATGAAATCAACTATTGATCGATTGACACCTCGCCCGATCAATGATAAACCCTACTCAGTTTAGACCCTTCGTCTATTCTGAGGAAACTTATAAATCCTTCTTACATCGATATAAACCCAATATCGATGATGAAATCAACTGTTGATCGATTGGCACCTCGCCCGATCAATGATAAACCCTACTCAGTTCAGACCTTTCGTCTGTTCTGAGGAAACCTATGGAAATTCTTGCATCGATATAAACCCAATATCGATGATGAAACCAACTGTTGATCGATTGGCACCTCGCCCGATCAATGATAAAACCCTACTCAGTCTAGACCTTTCGTCTATTCTAAGGAAACTTATGAAAATCCTTGCATCGGTATAAATCCAATATCGATGATGAAATCAACTGTTGATCGATTGGCACCTCGCCCGATCAATGATAAAACCCTACTCAGTTTAGACCTTTCGTCTATTCTGAGGAAATTTATGAACTCTTCTTACATCGATATAAACCCAATATCGATGATAAAACCAGCTGTTGATCGACTGGCATTTTCGCCCGATCAATGATGAAACCCTATTCAGTCCAGACCTTACGTCTGTCTTGATGAAAACCACATAGCCTATAATCATCCCACCTGTTATAACCTCTACCCAGTCTAGACTTTCCGTCTATTCTGATAAGGCCCTTTCTTTCACATTTCCTACAAATTGTCTCCCTCACAGTACATATTGCCAAGAGGGACGTTTGCCGCTACTAATTACAGAATCCGGTTTAAGCACCTCTTCGGATGCCGTCACGCGATGGAGCGAGTTCCCCATCCTTTCTCTGAAGGGGTGGACGCTCTCCTGCCAGATACGCGCCATTCGCATGAGGGCTTGCCAAAACCAATACCCCACTTCCCTGAAGTGATAAAACCACATGGAAAAGAAGGTGGATACACATAAGGCAAAATTTTTCCTTTCATTAAGAAGTGAGTACATAAAGGGCCCCGAGGGGACATTGTATCACAAAAGAGCAAAAAAGGAGAAGAAGAAAAGAAAAAGAAAATGATTCATGGCTGCCGGAAGATATCCTCGAATGCCAGAAGACCCACAGAAGGGGCGGCTCCTAGTTCATGAAGCCGAGCCTCCTCTTCCTGCAGTCGAACAGACTGGTCTCGAAAGGATGCCACCTGCCCCTCTAATAAAGCTGCTTCTTCCTCGAGTTGCGGTCGAGAAGTTGTCAGCTGTGGCAGCTCAGCTCGGAGATCAGACAGTTCAGCTTCCAGGATAGTTATCCGGTCGCGCACGAAATGCTCCCGCTCCGCCAAAGACTGCATTTGACACTGTCGCTCCTGAAAGATAGAGTTCACCTTTGCCAGCTCGGACTTGCACTCCATTCTTTGCAACTTCAAGGCAGCCAATCTGTCCGACATGATATGTGTCAAGAAATCCCGGTGATGAACAAATTTTAACAGCAAAAGAACCCGCTGGGCCCATATTTCTGTGGGACATCCCATCGCCTGTAAACCAGCGGTGAAGCGCCCGGCTATCTCATTCAACTGTAAATAAGTTAGTCCAGGTTGGGACTCCACCAGTTGACGCAGCATGCCCAGATGTTGCCAAATAAAACTTTCAGGGGAAGTGAAGCCAGGCGAAGGAAGAGGAGCTACTTCAAAAGATACTTCGCTATCTATATCCGCCCATAGGGTGATGTCCGGCTGCGAAGAAGAAGACGGCAGGTCTGCCGAAGCCACCAACTGAGCTCCGCCCATAGCCTCTGAGGTGGCCGGGAAATCTTCCACCTCCATCTCCTCGGAGGCGGCCGTCGAGATACTCTCGGACGCAACTTCAGGCATCTCCTCCTCAGATTCTGAAGATACGGAGGCAGAATCCGTGGCCATTATAGGCGATACTCCCAGTTCTGCAACAGATACCTCTCCTTCTTCCATTTCAGTGTCCAGCCCCTGCAATGTCAAGGCTGCGGGGGCCACGATCTGAAGAGGCAAAGGTTCGCTCTCCATGACTGATACTGTGGGAACTGTTGATTCTGGAGCGATGGTCATCACTGCAGCTGGTATAAAGGCAGAACCCCTGGCTGGGTCCATTTCAGCTCTAAAATCCAAAGCTCTGATGAGAGCCGGGCCTTCCCCTGCATTCCGCAGGTCCAACGATCCTAAGTCTGTGGAGGACTGTACCCTCACCGGTACAGGGCGAATTATCTCAAGAATGGCTGCCGAAGCAGGAACAATAGCCAAGGTGTCGGATAAAGTGGCTTCAACGGCTGCACTCATAGCCGGGAGGGTAACAATGGATTCCTGTGAACGAATCAATGCAGCGTCAAGCAGCAAATAAAGACGGGGAAAATGAAACTAGAAAGGGAAAAGACTCACTTCTAAAGTGATGCCAATATCCTCAAAAGGTTGCAGGGAGGAAGAAAGCTCCGCTGATGAGACCACAAAAGGGGGAGTTATATCTGCCTCAGTATCCAGAGCGACAAACTCTTCTGGCAATTCTTCTCTAGAAGACGGCACCAGCAGCTTGGGGGGTGTAAATGATAAAACAATGGCGGTACATACGGATGGGGCCTCTGGTTTAGAGGCACCCTCCGTGTCACTCCCGCTGAAATCTGTTTCTTCTCCACCTGCCTCAGAAGCGGCCGCAGAGCTACCGGAGGAGATCTCTACTCTGTCCATGGGCGGGGCCATCAATGCTAACATCTGCTTGGAGGAGGACCGAGTAACTATGCGCCTTCCGGGAGCGGGGCCCCATTTCACCTGGGTCGTATAAACCTCCCGCGGCTGAGTAGTATCGCCAGCCGCTCCTGTAATCTCAGTCTCCTCCCCGGCCATCATTGTAAAGAAAAGCCTGTGAGAGGGACGATGAAAGATAATTGAAACAAACATAAAAAGATGAAAAGGAAATGCTTACCCTCCGCCTCACTAGTCGGCGTGGGAGAGGGCAACCGGGTCTCCACCTCGGAGGGCGCCGCAGCTGGCTCTTGGGCTATATAAAAAGGAGTGGTCAGATTTAAACACTCCTCTGAAATCCAACAAGATAGAATGAAGAATGCAATGTCAGAATATTGATGTTACCCTGAACTGATGCCTGAGCGGCTTCCCTCTGAGTTTCAAACTCATCAAATGAGGGAATGTCAGGGAGAGGGGTCCCGGTGTCCATCACTACCGAAGCCGATTGTTGAGCCTGAGCTTTCTTGGCCTTCCTGGCCTTTCCAACTGCAGCCTTGACTGCAGAAGCCTTCCTCTTCCTGCCAGGAGGCAGGGGAGTAGTGGTCGGTGCTGCAGCAGGAATTTCAAAATAAGTGGGCTTCTCAGCCTGCGCAATAATCTTCCTGTAGAGCCCCTGCCGCTTTATGTCGGGCCGGTCTGTTAAGAACGACAGAAATATGATGGGATCAATAGATACAAAATTCAGATGCTAAACAAAAAAACACTGCAGTCAGAAAGGAAAAGATTATACCTGCTGGTCCATCATAAAATACAGAGAGCAGCCAGTACAGATAAGCTACCTCCTTGGAGCGGGAGGCAGCCTCCTTGATGAGCCAGCACACATCACCAAATAGCTGGCACTTCTCTACCAAAGCTGCCAAATCATTATGGCCATGAAGGTCGAGGCAGCGAAACAAGTCGAGATGGTCCATGCCCCAGCCATCGACATAATGAAATGATATAAATAACGGCTTGTTCAAAATGCTAGCTATCGGGCTCTCTACAGATAATCCATGCAAATTCAGCAGAATGAACAGCCAGGACGTTTGCTTATAGTACGTCTGAGTTCTATCCTCTCGACGTACAAACGTCCTATATGGATGAAATTTATCAACTGGACCCCTCCAACGAGCTACTGCTGGGAGCGGCTCTTCAACGGGGAATGGATACTGCTGCTCCTCCAAGCGAGCGCCCCCTACATGGCTCAGATGTCTCAGGCTCTGCATAAAGGTGTCCTCGTTGATGGCAGCAAAGACAGGAGCGAGCGGCTCGGAATTCTTTTCCTTCAGAGCTCGGCGCTGGGACAGATAGTTCTCTGCCTCCCTCGGGTTCTGCGAATAAAGCTTTCTCAGATGGGCCTCAGAAATTTCAAACACCGGCCCAGGCTGCTATTTTAGGAAGGAGCGCTCTGCAATGTCCCAGAAGGTGCCTCTGCCGTCTCTATAAAAGTCGGTCCGGATATTCCACCATTTGATATATTCTGATGTTACCCGGGGAACACGGTTAGAAACAATGGGCACCCTGAAGATTGCATCGTCATGACGATGATAGAAATCCCACCACAACCGGCCCTCGCCAACAATGAGGGACCCGTGCTTGGCCCGGCTATCTAGGGGGAACTGGGCAGCCGAAGTGGGAATATGCTGATCATAGCCGAAGTTTCGCCCAAAGCGGAACGGATAATACGGCTCCAACAGAAGCAGGCCACCCTTCCTATAAACCAAAACACTGGGCCGAATTGCCATGGCCCATCTCACCAGCTCCGGTTCCAAGATTGGCCGAGCAGTGTTGACCCCTGAGACGGGGTGGATATATGTTTCTACCTCCTCCAGCTTGCATTCTCTCTGGGGATCAATCAAAGGGGCCGAACCTGCTGCCAAGCTCCAAAAATGTATGCTACCAGGAGCGTCCGTTGGTACCTTTATCAGTCGGCCCCTGATTTTAAATAGCTGATCATAGAAGGGACCAGGCTCAGCGCTGGCAAATTCAATCATCCTGGGCGACACTGTATCCGCCTGCAAGGTTCTCGGAGCTAATTCGGGGAATATGATGCAGACCCAGGCATTGAAAAAATGAAAAGGACCCACGGTCCTCAAAGAACGGGGAGTCCGATGTTTGTACAGGTCCCCCAAGGATTTGTATATCAAACACAGGGCCACTGGGCAGAGCGACAGCCTCATCCCCCATGCCATCTGACAAGCTGGATATATGACCTCTGGTCGAATGACTGTCTCGTCCCCTTATGGAAGAGCAAAAGTGCACAGCCAGAATGTGAGATAGGCTGCACAGTGTGTGATAGGATCTACCCCTGCCGGGTTGGGACCACCTTTGCCCGCATGGCGCAATGAAGATGGCAATGCCGATTTATAGCGGGGAGCTCTTATCTGCTTGCTCGCGACAGGACCCATGGAGGGGAAATCTGCATATTTCAGGGGACCGGCGAAGAAATACTGAAGCCACTGCCCGATCCGGACCCTCAGTTTGCTACCTTTCTCTCGAGGATGATAGCCTTTGGAGGATCCTCTACTATATGCTAGACAGATGGAGCGATAGACCTTCATCAAATATCGGTAAGAGAAGCCGAGGGAATACTTGCCTTCTCCATCAGAGCTGTCTTTCTCGGAGTCCGCCAAACAGACTTCTTCATACGGCTCGCCATCAATGGGCAGGACGGAAAGCTGTGATAAGCTCCAAAGATCCAGAGATGTTTCCCCCTCCGCCGTATAGAAAGTATTGAACAAAGGGCAGAACACCTCAAACATCCCACAGCACAGCCCCCGGGATATGGGATACCGGAATCTGGAAGCAAAGACACTGTGATACACTCCTGCTCTGATTAGCAGGGGGGCATACTCTAGCAGAACAAACTCTGTGAATTCCACTGCCCCCACTCGGAATAGGTGAGCGTCAGTGATCTTGCAGTCTCCAAACCAGCCGGCCGCCAGAAGATATTTAAACTGAATGACCGAGCAATTTAGCACGAAGGGCTCTTCGCGATATCCCCACTTTATAGGTGCCAAGAACATGCCATAGCCGGGCTTCTCCCTATGAACTCGGCCGCTGACATTATCCCACCGGGCTGGTGTGAATTCAGGTGCCGCGATCAGCATTTTCTTCTCGGGTTCTAGCTCCGATATTCCAAGGACTGCACCCCAGTCCCGCTTCTCTCCGGGAAGATAAATGGCCTGGCCACGATATACTGAGTCCTTCAGGCTATCCCGCTCAGCAAGAATGGCAGCTTCGACTGCACGAGCTATCCGGTAGTCTCGCATGCCGCCCACTGTAAAGGTCCGTATGAATGGCATCAAATGTCGGTCCTTCGGAAAGTCTGGCCGATAGTTACTATCCCGCCTGAAGCATGTCTCGGTCACCGAGGAATATACTCAGGCCGTCTGCACTGTGTCAGTTTCAGAATCAGATGATTCGTCAACTGAAGCTATTTTATCATATCCATAATCCAAGCTGTGCACGTTCAACCAATTCACTCTTGCCCGAGATATGTCTGGCTGGGCCGATGAGCTAGCTCCAACAGCTCCAGAGGATGTAGCAGCAGAGGCAGAAGCCATGGCTATGTCTGTAAACAAAAGAAGAAATGTGGATTAAAAGGCAGTCTTATAAGGATTGCAACATGATATTCTATGGAAATTTCGGCAGCATATCCCCTTATTCGGGATCTGCCCAAAAGAATAGGGAGTCACCAACCAAGAGGGGGTGATCCCGGAAGCAAAGGGATCGAATCCCAAAATACGTCACCCAGACGGAAGACTCGCGGCGACGGCCGAGAGGGCGAAGGCTACTCGCGCCGAAGAAGAGGAAATGAGAAAAAGAAACTGAAGAGAGAGAGAGAGGCAAGTGGAGAATGAAGGAAAAAAGGGCGATCGGCGCCCTAAATAGGGCCCAGGCGACTGAGGTCTCGGCGCGGCGAAATGCGCGCCGAGAACCTCTCGGCCGAGAGCCCCCCGGCGGCCATAAGGCGCGCCGAGAAGCCCCAGGCCGAGAGGCCCAGGCCGAGAAGTCCCAGGCCGAAAAGCTCCCCAGGACGAGATCCCCCGGCGGCCAGAGGGCACGCCGAGAAGGTCCCCAGGCCAAGAAGGTCCCCAGGCCGAGACCCTCTGCGGCCAGGGCGCGCCGAGAAGCCTCCCAGGCCGATAACATCCCAGGCCGAGACACCCGCGCCGAGAAGCTTCGCGCCGGGAGATACTGCAGGCCGAAAAGCCCCAAATGCTGAAAATGATGACAGAAGTTATGAAGAGGAGAAACATCGATGTGCAAAATACTGTTACAGCAAGATGATCAGGTCTGAGGACTGAATTGAAGACAAATTGAGGAAGATACCCTCGAATAGTGAAAGACACCTGCAACCCCCGTGGCGCTTATTCTGCGCTTACGCCGCCCGCAGGTGGGGGGCATTTGTTGACACTCGGAAAATGATCAGGGGTGGAAGCATGATTGAAAAGAAGATCTGACCAACAGCGAAAGACTGAGGTTGATGTCCGAGCTCGTCGCCATTCGAGTGACGATATTGATAAGATAAAACCCTGTCTACGGACTGATAAATCCATGTCTACGGACTGATAAAACCCTATCTGCGGACTGATAGAACCCTGTCTACGGACTGATAAAATCCTGTCTACGGATTGATAAATCCCTGTCTACGGACTGATAGAACCCTGTCTACGGACTGATAGAACCCTGTCTGCGGATTGATGAAAATTGCAATCGTGACGTCAATACAAGATATTTCAGAAATGATAGACCATTTGGGATGATGATACATTTGAAGAAACCCTAAGTGGGCCTATATGAAGATGGCGCCCAAAGCCCATGTCGAAGCCCAGATATGGCGCCGAGAGATCAAGGTTGAGCGCGCCGGGAAGCATGCCTCAGGCGCGCCGTGAAGATGCCTGCCGAGAAGGAAGAGGAAAGGGGTTATAAAAACCCCTCCCTTCGATAGAGATAAGGGGAACAACATCAGAGAGAGAAAAAAAAGGGGAAGCCTCTCCCTTCGAAAAAAAGAAAACTGAGTCTCTCTCTCTTCAAAGAAAAAAAAAGGGGATCTGGAAAGAAAGAGCCACCCCTCCCCTTTCGATCAACAGAGAGGAAATAGAAGAGAAGAAGAAGGAGAGCTCCAGGTAGGCACCGGGGAGGGAGAGGAGTCAATGCTCCTCCCTCCCCTCCATGTTTTCTTTCTTTCTTTATCTGATGTAATATGGCGAGTTCTATCTCGATCTAGCAACTGTAGCCGGAGTTCCGGCCTTGATTTTAGATTTCTGCTTTACATTTTGCCTTTCATGGTCGGTGTAATATCTTTTATATGCAATGCAATGAAGCATCAAGATGACCCGTCTGGGTATTGATGGATCAACATACCGATCTACGTCTGTCTGTCTCTCAATGTATACGGCCTTCGTCTGAGAAGAGCACAGATTATTTTCTTTGGGTTTAGAAGCCGATCGCCTGGGTTCATTCCTTGAAGGGGGACGAGGGTAAGACTCCTAACCCCATCCAATGGGTTACTGAGTCTTGTTCTCTCTTTCCCCCTCCGATCTCGATACCCATTTTTTTTTATATATATCTATGATCTGGGTTTTCTGAGGAGCCCTTCCCCTTTGGCGGTTCAGGAGCCAGAGATATCAGTTTTCTGGTTTCCTGGGCTGCCCATCTCTCATGAATAACGATCTGATCTCAGGCTCTCCATCCTAAACATTGGATGCTTAGGGCCTGAAGTTATATGGTTGACAGCCCTTCATTCTCCATGGGTTTAATGTCACTGGATTCTTCTGGAGGGGTCGGAGGGCAGTCATCTCCCGATTCCCCCAAATGGCCTGCAACAGAGGGCAAAATCCTCAACAGGATCAGGTGGTAGTCTGATCTCCTCCGTTTGATTCATTCAGCCAAAACCCTTGGCACTCTTCTGATAGAAGTCCCCATGAAGTTCCTCCCTTGCACCTCTGGCCCGGCATTGATTTGAGTCTGAAATCCTCAGAAAATACCAGAACAGAGCATCGTTCCTGAGCTCTGGAAACCCTGAGATTCTCCTGCGTTTCACCCCCTCGGCGTGCTAGCTTCCCCGCCGAGAACCATAAGGCCGAGATGCTTTCCCCGTCTTTTAGCTAAACGACAACCCAGTTGGTTATCAAACGCTTTCCTCGTGAGGCTACGCATGCAAGGCTCCCGGCGTACAGACTCCCGGCGTGGCCAGAAGCACGCCGGGAAGCCCTCTGCCGAGAGCCATTCCATCTTCATAACTACCCATACACCTTTTTGCCCAGCCTTGAAGCTGCCCCTCTCGGCGCCGCCCCCCTTCTCGGCGCGCCCATGAGCCCGCCGAGAAGCCCCAGGCCGAGAGGCCTTATCTCCCTTTGGCCAGCCCAAATGACCAGGCCGAGAACCCCCTTTGCCTATAGCTGTTCACCCCTTTTTGCCCAAGACTTGATGCTGCCCCTCTCGGCGCCCCCTTTCCGACGCGCCCAGGTGCCGGCCGAAAGCCTCCATGCCGAGAGGGTATTTCCTCCTTCTTTTGGCCGCCGAGAGCTCTTGGCCGAGAGCCTTCCCTTGGCCGCCGAAAGCCTCTTTGGCCCGCCCAGTGACCAGGCCGAAAGCCCCTCTCCATCCATCAAATGCCAGGCCGAGAGCCCCCACTCTGTCCAAATCAAAGGCCAGGCCGAGATCCCTTCTTTAGTCAGATGAAACACATTCCTAGGCTCATCTCGGCACCATTCTGCCATAGACTTCTTAATCTCCCCCTTTCACCTGTTTAAGGAGATATTTACAAACAATCACATGTGTCTTGATGAGATACAATAAATGGGGAAGATCTCCCCTACAGCTTCTGTCCCAAATCCGGATCTCACCGATGCCTTATGAACCTAAAGAACCATGTCATTATGTGTGTTCTGATGGGTTCCAAGGGAATATTGATCAATAATATGACGGCAAGAGATGTCCCCGGGCCCGGTGCCCATCTTTGTTCGGTCGTCGTCCCGGCTCTCCGTGGATGATGACCTATTCTCCCCTGGCATAATCCAGATTGAGGGAACATGCTGCCGAAATTCATATAGTCCCACCAATCGAGCGTGGTATTCTCCTATAGCCCCTCTGGCCCACGGAGTTATGCCCTTGTGCGATCTCTGATGGCCCTCCGAAGGGGTATATTAATAAGATATCGCACTCATACCAGGTGTGTTACATCAGGCCGGCCCCCCCATCCGGATTCAGGGTTATGTCTATATACATACCCGATCTTTTGTGGAGCCTACCCTGCCGCTGCAGGGGTGGTTTTCTATTCCCCACTTGGTATCATCCAAGATGGTGGAATATGCCGGCGGATTTCCCCCGCACCTAATAAACCCTCTGTTCCGTTCAAATATGTTTAACGTCTTGTAGACAGATGAATTTTGCCTCTTTTGAGCATACGGTTTCGCCGATGTATTCCTCCTACTTTTAGCGTTTAATCAAGGGTTGTCCTTCCTTGGAAGGATGTAATTAACGTCATAGCGTTCAGGGTATGACGGACTACTAGTCCAGACACGATCACTCACAATCGACTGACCATGTCAGATCGAGCGCACAATAAGAATCGTCACCACAGTGACTGGCACGCCAATAAACCAATAATTAAACGACATAACGAGATAAAAAATTAATATAAACATAAAGATTACACGTCAACAGGAGGGTAATTTCCCTCATGATAGATGGAATCTTGGAGGGGAGTTTCATATTGACCAAAAACATTCTCATCCTCATCATCATAAGAATATCCGTAGCCTGCCATGTTGATGATTTTACCTGAATGGAGTTGCATGTTTAAGAGGAGAGACGGCTTTATAAAGGAACTATCAAACAAAACCCACTCAATCCAAGCAAGCCAAATCAACCCAAACGGGTTTATGCAACCAAGTTGAGATGAATGCAAGATTTTAGTGTTCCGCTTGAGATTAGAGTGGATTAGATTGCAGAATTTCCCTCTTTTGCAAAGTGAAACCTAGTTTATCCAAGTGTGATCTCCGGGTTAACTAGATTCTTTCTCTCTCTTTACCAACGATAGGTTCTCTATACTCCGGGTACTTCAAGGGTACAACCAGCCCGGCGTCCGTGAGGGAATCCACGGGTGCGGGGACTTACGGAGGTCTTGGAAAAGGGATTTCCGGTCCAAAGAGACGGAATGCTCAATGGAGGGTTGTCCCGATTCCAAGAGAGGTGTGTGGAATCCTAGTGTAGAGAGAGGAGGTCTCTCAACCAAATGCCGCAAGATGCAGAATAATATAATCAGATCACAGCAATATAGGCAAGCAATGCGATAATCAATCCAACAATCACAGACAGCAACAGGAAGCAGGTTTCTGTAAAAACGCAGGAAAGAGACGACCTGGGGCAGGTCGCTATAAACCAACGAGACGACAGGGTCGCTGTCGTGAATCACTGTGGTGGCCCACAGGTAGTGTAAAACACCCGCCTTGGTGTGAGGCGCGTAATATGAAAGGACGCCTCTATGAAAGGGCATCAAATATCAGTGGTGCACACGGTTGAGGAAACACGCGCCTTGGTGTGAGGCGCTGGCAAATAAAAAGACGCCCAAAGTGTAGGGCGTGAATTATCAAACAGAACAAGAAGACGGCAGATATGATAAAAGACGCCTTATGGGAAGACGTAACACAGAAAATAGACGCCCTAGATGAAGGCGTGAAAAGAAAACGTGCCTCTGGGTGAGGCGTTAATTCAAGAAAATAATCAAACAATCACAAACTGGCTGATCCCGGGAGTGTGCAGCGTGCACGATGGAAGGTGCCCGTGGGGCACAAAAGGAGGGGTACCGAGGGGAAAGGGCACACGTGGGTGCCGAAGGGGAAAGGGCACACGTGGGTGCCAATAGGAAAGGGCACACGTGGGTGCCAATAGGAAAGGGCACACGTGGGTGCCAATAGGAGATGGTAATCAAAAGAAAAACAGTGGTGGTCCCACCGTGATCGCCAATTTGTAGATCGTGATAAATCCACACATGAAGAAGAATTTAAATATGAGAAAGCATGATAAAAATAAGGGGAGATGATATAATAATAAGGAAAAGAAGCACGTGGTGCTACTAAGGAGGGTGATCGCCAGAGGGGTTACCTCAAAAATGAAGGAAATTGATCGCGAATACCTGGTGGAAAATAGGACGCGGGATAGATCGTGAATTCCTCCTCCTCCTTCAACCAGCCGACCGATGAAGGGGGTTTTCCTTTATTGATTACCTTGCAAAAGAGACAAAACAAACAAGCAGTGGATCAACCAAGTGCACGTAGTATCAATCCCAAAGATGATATGAAGATGAGAAAGGAACAAAACATGCGCACCTTTCTTCTGTTTTTTTTTAACCCCTAAAGGAACAGGGAAAGAGGAGATATGATGCTAATGCAAACGTAAAAGAAGAGAACACAGTGATGATGAAGCTAATGTAAACGTAAAAGAAGAAAACACAGTGATGATGAAGCTAATGTAAACGTAAAAGAAGAAAACACAGTGATGATGAACGATTGATGAAGATGAAGCAACACAAATAGAATAAAAGAAAAACCATGTTGTCCCTGACGACAGTAAAGGGAAACCAAGGTGGACGCGGTTGATCGGAAGCAGAGGAAGCATAGGAAGTAGAGCCCTTTATAAACGATCGCACAGGAGGAAGATGAAGCTCTGTAACCTCCGAACTCGTAACCCGTAAACCTCTGATCGTAACCTGTGAACTCTCTGACCCGTCAACCCTTGTCTGGATCGACCAGAGCATCCTTTTATAGGATTTCAATCGAAGATAAGCTCAAATTTGGGAAGGTAAGGATAGGTAATGATCAAAGAAGGCAGGACTCTAACTCCAATTCGAGCAAGGAGACCATTGGAGGTAGAGAACTACTCAGAAAAGGCATACTCAAACACGACACCGAAGGATAAATACGACCTTCAAAAGGGTGTCAAATCACAAATTGACGACCTACATCGAGACGCTACTCAAAACACGACCACAATTAAGGGCGTCACTTCTTGGATTTAATTTTGGCAATAAAACTTACTTCATTTGAAAATTATGAGAACACGCCTGAGATGAAGGCGCTAATTGAAACCACGCCTTGAGGAAGGACGTTAATCAATAATTTGAATTTATTTTGAATTTATTTTGAAACCGGATAATACCAGGAATTGACGCCCTGACATTTGGTCGTCCTTTCTTTGAACACGCCCCAAATACGGTCGCTATTTAAAACACGTCCCTCTTCAGGTCGCGAATCACAAAAATGCAAGATCAAACTAAAAAAACACAAAAAAATAGAAAAACTTCATATTATGAATATATTGAAGTTCACTTTGGGGCGTCAACATAGTGACATGAGATTTGATCAACATAGCGTCAATTTTGGCGTGTCTACAGAGGGGAGGGTGGGGAGGGGACGGGTGGTTGGGGGGGTCGGTGGGGGACGGGAGAGGAGGGGACGGGAGAGGAGAGGAGGGGAGGGGAGGGGAGGGGTGGGGAGGGGAGGGGGACACATTGGGTGATTGAGGAGGGGGGAGGGTGGGGGGTCGGTGGAGTACGGTAGAGGAGGGGGCCCACGGCCACCGGCTCGAAACCGTCTTAGGGAAAAAACACAGAAAGCTCTCACCGTAGGTGGACTACTCAACGTGCTAGGGTCTCAACAAGGGGAAATCTTCGCAGGCACTGCCAACACGGGAACAGAATTGCCAACTCACCCGTTTACTCACACCCACGGCCTACTCAACTCACATCGACCTATCTTACCCACACAGGGAAACCTCTTACTCAAATACATCCAAAAATAGAACCCCAAGTCAGCACACCTCAGTGACCTCAATTTTAGATGTCGTCGGCTTGGGACGGTCCATTACTAAGTATATTTTAACCCCAAAATTATTAAGAAAATTGGGGAGGGGAGGGGAGGGTGGGGGAGTCAGTGGGGGACGGGAGGGTGGGGAGGGGAGGGGGGGCACATAAGGGAGGGGAGGGTGGGAGGGTGGTGGGGGACGGGAGGGGATAGGAGAGGAGGGGAGGGGGGCAGGGTGGGGAGGGGACGGGACGGGAGAGTGGGGGGTGGCAGGGGACATGAGAGGACTAGGGGAGGGGACGGGAGGGTGGGGGGGTCGATGGGGGACGGGAGAGGAGGGGAGGGGTGTAGGGAGGGGACGGGAGAGGAGGGGAGGGGAGGGGGACACATTGGGTGATTGGGGGGGAGAGGATGGGGCCCACATGACTGGCTCGAAACCGTCTCACGGGAAAAACACAGAAAGCCCTCACCCTAGGTGGACTCCTCAACGCGCTAGGGTCTCAACAAGGGGTAAGTCTCACAGGCACTGCCAACACGGGAGCAAAATTGCCAACTCACCCGCTTATTCACACCCATAGCTTGCTCAACTCACATCGGCCTATCTCACCCTACTACCTGCACCACGGCTAGTTTGGACTGGTCGACCGATCCAACTGATTGGTCGACCAATTCCAATCAGGAACCGACGGAACCCCACCGTGGGATGCCCATCCATGTCCCACTCAATCCTGATCGAGGGGGAAATCATCGAGGACCTTTCCCCAAGTCTCAAACCACCAAAAGCAAGAATTTGAGCAAGGAAACACCGCCCAATTTTTTTGGTGGGGGAGGGGAGGCCCGGGAGGGAGAGGGAGGGGGGTGGGTCTAGGTGGGTAGAGGGGAGGGGAGGTGGGGTCTCATAGGGGAAGGGAGGGGGTCCGGTGTGGGTGGGTCTTCGGTGGGGGAGGGAAGGGGAGGGGGGTCCGTCCAGGGGAGGGGAGGGGGTATGGCTTTTTTGGGGGTTTGGGGGGGGGATTTCTTTGTGTCCTCTCCTTGGTGGTTTCTTCTATTTACATTATTTAGCTTTGATGTTCTTCATTTGAATGTTTTTTAAATTAGATGTTGTTTAATTCAATGTATGCATAATTATAAGTGAGATGTTATTTAATTTTATGTTATTTAGTTACATGGGGTATTCCCTGTGAGCTGAGGTGCGTGGGTGTGACCTAACATTACATGCACCTCAGGAGAGCGTGTTAAACCTGTGTCATTGAACCTTCCTGTTCAAGACTTCAAACGAGAGATTATGGACGAAAGTCTATGATGAACAGTGGTGTATGTGTTAACGGAAGTGCATACAATGAAAATGAACTGGACTACTATGGTATTTTTGAGAAAGTCATAGAATTATAGTATTTGGGACAAGACAATCATGTATTCCTATTTAAGTGTCATTGGTTTGATCCTAATTCTATTCAACATGACACAACATATGGGATTGTCGATGTCAAATATAGGTCTAAACTTAATACATATGAACTGTTCATTTTGGCCAGACAAGCCCAGCGAGTGTATTATTCAAGCTATTCATCGTTCAAGAATAAAGATTGGTGGGCAGTTTGTAGGGTTAAAGCAAGACTTTTTCCCACTTATGAGTTGAATCTGAGTGAAACTGTCTCAGAGGATGTCAATGCCGAATATTTTCAATCAGATGAAGTTGGCGTTGTAGGTTCCACACATCTTCATTTGGACGAATCTGATGAGCCACTATCGTTACATACGGGAAATGAAGTGGAAGAAGTCGATCCGACGGAGCTAAATATTGATGTTATAGGGGAGGAGTTCGATGAAGAGGAAGAGTTTGAATTTGATGAGGCTACTACGGATGACGAAGATGAGGCTGAGTTAGATATATCATCAGTATCTGAAGAGGAAATGGATACTATTTGATAATATAGTAAGATATTTTTACATTTTTACATAATTTTTAATGACATTTGTAAATCTTATATAATTATGAATTAATAAGCATTAACTTTATTATTCTTAATAAAGAGATAGTCTGAGGAGGTCGTAGTGGGAGTGGGAGGAGACAGGGTAGTGGAAGGGGCTCTACTCCCTCCTCTTTGGCATCTACTTCGGGCACAGGTATATCTATTCAAATATTTATCTATATAAGTGTATTAATTATATATCAACTTAAAAGATTTATTTATTATAGGTCCGAGTGTCAGCTCACCAGCTGCACATGGCACACCGCCACCACCGCAGCTGACACGTATGTCTATTTTGAAGATGAAATGAAATGTTGTGTGATTATATGTTTTACTTATGATATTTAATTTATACAGGTCCCAGTGCCCTCCCACCAGCTGTGTAGGGCACACCCCCACCACCTCCCGGTACAGGTATGTCTATTTAAATTTATAGCATTATTGGGTCCCGGAGTGCAGGGAAACGGATCTAGAAGGGAGGGTTGAATAGATCCCTCTAAAAATTTTGTCCAATTTAAAACTATCACCAGTTTCACACAACGGAGACTGAATAATGACTTACTACCAGATGAAACATGAACTGATCAATATGCAACTAAAGTAATCCCTCGTTCAGAAGAACTCAAGGATCACATACAAAACTAACGCACAATGGAGTTAGATCAAATTCTTAAAAATAGTTGAACAAAATTCTAGAGCGCGAACAGTTAGATTGATCTATGTGTGAACATCAATGGCATGTAGCAATATAGGTGCACAGCGTACAACCAATAAGTGTGTAGTGTGTGTAGAATGTACTTATGATTGAGGTAGAAGATAAGGAAACAATCGCACAAATCAAACCATAAGGCACGGGAATTTTTAAGGTGGTTCGAGACCACGACGGGCTCCCTACGTCCACCCCTCACCAAAACCTGGTGAGGCTTCACTACTGGAAGACCAGCACGGGGATAAATCCCCAACATGGAGCAAAGCTCCACAACATGCAGGTCAAGCCGGCACACACATGGGGACACGTCCCAACACACACACACAGAACAAAGCGGCACACACACAAACACTCAGACACCCTGAGCTTGTGCAACCATTGCACAGATACTCACACAAATGTATGTTTCAAAGTTAAGGAACAAAAGACTGTAAAATGTGATAACAAATGTAAGCTTAATAGCTTCTGTAGAACTGCATTTTGCCCGAATCCGATCCTCTATTTTGGATCAGCAAATCAATAAGCCTCTTCTTCCACGTTTGCAGCTTCTTCTTCTACTAACACCTGTGGCTTCTCCTTCTTCTTTGTTCTTATTTCTTTCCTCTTCATAGCCTCAACACCTGACGTCCATTGATTTTCAGATTCCAGATGAGCTTTTCGTGATTAATAGAGAGAGAACAAATCAACCCCTTTTGATTGGTCCAGGTGGAAAGTTAGGAATATTCTCCTTAAAGGAGTCTTCTGGAATGTAGCCTAGAGGGGTGCCACGTGTCCTCGGATACTGTGCCAATTATTGGAGATCGAAGGCACTAGGTCCACTTTGGTGAATCACGTGTTTGACCCTTTTTCTGCACTGGTGACCTATTTGTCACCCTTAATAAGGCATTTTTCACCCTTACATGGCATTTGTCACCCTTACACGGCATTTATCACCCTTAGCGATATAAGCCGTCACCTTTGTATTTTTTATTCTCTGCTTGAGCCGTCGCCTTCACCTATTTTTCACCCTTGTGAGTCATTTTACACCCTTACTCACCTATTTATCGCTGCTAACGCCCATTTATCGCCCTTATTCACCACTACTAGCAAGAGGCTTCTGGCGAGCGGGCTATAACTGCCTGGTGTCGACTCCAACGCCTTATGGAGTCGACTCCACTACCACAATTTTCATGATTTCAGCTCTGTCGACATTTGTTAGCCTTACCATCCATTTGTCACCGTTGTGACTTATTTTTCACCCTTACAACCCTTTCGTCACCTCTGATGCATCATTTGACTCCCTTCTGAAGTGTTTCTCACCTTTGAATATCCGGGTTGGCTCACTTCACCTCCGCAAGCTATTTTTCACCCGCGTAGACCTATTTGTCAGCCTTATCCTCTATTTGTCACCCGTATAAAGCTGTTTGCCAGCCTTATCACTTGCTTCTTCTGCCAGGTGAATTGCCTTGGGCTACAGTATCTGAGTCGGCTCCAAAAGCATTTGGAGTCGACTTCTCTTCTTGAAACTTCTTCTTTTCACCATGTTCGACATTTGTCATCACTATGAAACTTCATATATGAAATCAAGTGATATAATCCATGAATGTAATATGCAAGCTCGTTAAACAAATTCACATCATAAGAACTGAAATCCAATGATATGCATTTATGAAATTGCTTAAACATATAAAAGCTCAAAAGCCTCATGAACTTCAACCTTGAAGCAAGTCATCTAAACTTTGAATCATAGCAACATTCATGTTCACACAGACATAAACTTTCATCATCACACAGACATAAGCATATCAACATAGCAACATTCATCATAAAAACACACAGTCATAAGGTTTAGATCATCAAAATCCATATGCAAGACACACAACAAGCATAATATTATTTGATTATATGTTTTGCTTATGATATTCAATTCTTACAGGTGCCAGTGCCCTCCTACCAGCTGCTCAGGGCACACCCCCACCACCTCCCTCTTCAGGTATGTATATTTTAATTTCTACCAAAATGTTCTTTGATTATATGTTTTACTTATGATATTTAATTCTTACAGCTCCTAGTGCCCTCCCACCAGTTGTGCAGGGCACACCCCCACCACCTCCCGCTACATGTATGTCTATTTAAATTTCTAGAAAAATGTTCTTTGATTAAATGTTATGCTTATGACATTTGTTTCTTATAGGTCCCAGTGCCCTCCCACTAGCTATGCAGGGTACACCCCCACCACCTCCCTCTACAGGTATGTCTATTTAAATTTATAGCAAAATATTCATTGATTAAATGCTATGCTTATGACATTTAATTCTTACAGGTCCTAGTGCCCTCCCACCAGCTATGTAGGGCACACTCCCACCACCTCCCGCTGCAGGTATGTCTCTTTCAATTTATAGCCAAATATTCTTTGATTAAATGTTATGCTTATGTGATTTAATTCTTACAGGCCCTAGTGCCCTTGTCGGATCCTCCACCCAGCCGACAGAGGATGTCGACAGTCTTCACGAGGGCGAGGGAGGCGGGGCCCATGATGGATGTCTATCATGCTGGATCTCTAGGTAAATTTATATGGTTATGAATTATATTCATTATTTATCCTTCAACTTGTAATGCCAACTATTTTAACATTTGTAATTATAGTGATAAATTAGAACCTACCGGGGCTATCCGTCATTCTATGAGACTAGTAATTGCTCATGTTCCCGGTCCGACAATGTCTTTCAAAAAAATTTCGATCAGCGTCTGGGATTTATTGTTTGACATGTTCATAATAAGTAATTTAATCATTTAATTCACGTCTTTTACAAACTTAATTCAGAACAGTATACTAACCCATATAAATTAATTTATTTACAGCGGACTTATCAGTTCACGAGTGGACAGGATGCGACGAGAGCTCGTTCTATCTAGGAGGCAATTGTGCAGACAAATTACCGAAAGACATTGCATGAGGCTCGAGTAAGGGCTCAGAAAAAAGCTGGTGGGAGCCAAGACCGACAGCTGTGGAAGGAGCACTGCCTCTTTGGATGACGAAGGAGTATTGGGACGCTATTTGTGACAAATGGGCCGAGCCCAAGTAGATAGAAAGGTCCCAAAAAGCCGCAGCAAACAGGGTGTCACAACCAGATGCAAATATGCATACGAGTGGATCCGTCTCTTTCGCGACCCATAAATAAAAATTGGTAAGTGATGTTTCAATTTATCTTCTTATATTTTATTCATATACATGACATTTTTTTACTATGAATTGTAAAACGGGCCGTGGAGCTGAATCAAGCTCCGTCGCTCCTAGAGGTGTTCGATAAAACATGCAAAAAGAAGGGGACATATTAGTTTGTTAGTGAGAGAGCCCACTCAGTAGCAGTAAGTTTATATACATATGTAAGTTTTTCTTTTCATTTAAATATGATTTATTCATATGAAATTTATAAGTTTTTTTATTCAATTTGTAGGAAACATATAGCAGACATGTGATGGAGAAGTACGGGGAGGGAGACGCGCAGCAGTTGGAGTTAGATCCGGCGGCATGGGTTGCAGTAGCTGGCGTACCGAAGAAAAGCCGGCTATATTGTTTTGGATAGAGCCTGGAGACTACCACGGTGATATCATCGTGTGCGAGTTCAGGCGCTGTCCCGACCAGTAGTAGCGCCTTTAGTACACCCCCACCCAGTCATAGTACTTCTTCGAGCGATGTCAGAGACATCGTCCGAGCGGAGATGTCTAATTTCCAGTTGTAAATGAGGACAAAGATGTCAAGCCAAGAGGCGCGCATATTGCAGGCACTCGCTGGCCTCCTCTCCCAAGCGGGGATTTTCCCTCATGGAGCACCCTCGACCAAGGCACAGTCCCCTCAGGTGAGTGTTTGTTATATTTTTATTTTCGCAGAATTTTGACTTATAAAATCAATGAATATATATGAATTTTGATTCAAAGTAATGTGGGAACAGATTTTCTTTGGTTTATTTTGTTTTTTATATATATCATTTGGTTATTGATTCGTTAGTTAGTTTATTAGGCGTGCCAGTCACCGGAGTGACAGTTTTATTGTGCGCTCGACCTGACATGGTCAGTCGATTGTGAGATCCGAGTCGAGACCGGAAGTCCGCCATGCCGTAAAGGCCATGACGTTAATTACGCCCTCCCTAAGAAAGGTAACCCTTGATTAAACGCCAAAGACAGGAGGCCTCAGAAGGCGATCGACAATACTAAAATGCGAAATAAAGATTTCATGCTGTGGACAGATTTATTGAGTTTGGTGGATTAAATCAGACAGCATAATCTTCGACTTTGGGTCGTACCGGGTAGGGATAGAAGACCATCCACGCAGTGGCGGGACAGAATTCGGATAATCATTAGGGTATTTCCCTTTCGATATTTCCACTTAACCGGATGCTCCAAAAAGATTCATTTCCCCCAAAAGATGGAGCCAGATGGGAGGTGTATCGGTGACACTCCCTTGGTTCACCAGGGTTAATAACGTTAGACTGGATTTCGGCAGCATCTCCCCTTAACTCGGATCATGCCCGGGGAAGAATAGGCGATCATCCACGGAGTGCCGGGATGAAAGCCGAAAGAAAAAGGGCACTAGGCCCTGGATCAATGTAAATGTTGGGGAGGCCGTTCCCCGTCAGTTTATTTCCTAAGGCATGCTTGATGACCTTTAGATACCCCTCGGGTTGGTATGGTGGGGTGATCAAGGGTTAGACAGAGGGGGAAAGGTTCTCGGTGTGGCAAAAATGAGCGTAAACTGGCTTCCTGGCATGGGGGAAAGGGGTTCTCGGTGCGCATCTTGGAGGGGCTTCTTGGCATGGCTTTAGTATGTTCTCGGCACGGTCAATATGAGGGGCTTCTCAGCATGGCTGAAACAAGGGGAAGAGGGTTCTCGGCGTTCAGTTCTTGGCGCGCAAAGGGCCGCGCCGGGAGCTGTTCATCGCGCCGAGGGATGCTGGAGCCGGGAAGGTGATGGTTTTGGGTGCCGGGAAGGTTTATGGGGTTTTACGGTGCTCTGTTATGAGGATTTTCTTTGGGATTTAGATGATGACTGGGGAGAATTTAGGATGCAAACAAGGAGGAAGCCAAGGGCTTTACCAGATTAACGTCAAGGAGTCACAGGGATGAAAGGGGGTTCGAGGGATTAAAGTCACCAAGCATTCGAAACCCTCTGGAATAGGCTTTATGCCATTTATGTCGCCGGCCATCCAGGGGATCAAGAGATGACTGTCTCTGATCCCTGTAATGGCCCTGATGGCTTTGGGAAACTTGAGAAGGATGAAGAATCCATTGCGTTAATATCATCGACGTCGTCGAGGGAGAGAGGGGGACAAAACCCAGGAATCCACAGAAGTGAGGATCGGGGCTCTGCAATAGCTCCATCGAGACTACAAGAGAAAAGAGTAGCAGAGAGTGTTCGATAACCACTCGGGCGAATGACAGACACTCGAAATCACGGATTCATCAATCAAACGATGCGACAGAAAGGTTAACGACAACAATCACCAGAGAGGGGTGAAGGGGAAGAATCCCGGGCTTCCATTCATTCAATCAGTCTCATCGTTTACATTTCATCAGTTACAGAGATATAATTTGAATGACGACAGAGAAGAACTATAGATATTATTCAAATCGAAGAAGAGCCCACAAAAAAAGGGGGAGGAAAGGGTACATCAGATGAGGAAACAAAACACATCCGGATAACAAGAAGATGGGGGAGGGCGGAGCATTGACTCCTCTCCCTCCCCAAGCACACACCTTCTCTTTCCTTCAGCCTCGGCAGCAGCTTCTCTTCTCTCCTCTCCTTTGTTGTCTGGCTATCTGAATATCTCTCTTCTTTTCTCTTCGATGGCTCTCTCTATCTTTCTTATCCTCTTCTTCTTCTGTTAAGTGGACAAAATGGGGGGGGGGTTATAGGCACATCATCCCCCTTCTCGGCATGATCAACTTCGACGCGTCTTTCACACCTTCCCGGCGCGCCTCAGTCGATTGCGGAGGCTTCCGACGCCAAGAGTCTAGCTTCTCGGCGCCACCCCCATGGGCTTTGGGCTTTGGTGAGGAGCTGCCGGCGCCACACTCATGGGCCCATTTAGGGCTTTTAATGTTTTGATCTCTCTCATCAGCGGGCTTGAGCTGTCAAAGATGCCTAACCTGCCTTTTCATTTGCCAGTCCCTCGAGTCTGTCAGAACCGGTGAAGGCCTCTTAGTTGGTGAGTTGACATAGTATTATCAGAACATTTTCGGAGATTTTCATCAGTCAATAGACCGCAATTCTTTATCAGCACTGCCATCTGGGCGATGACAACACCGGACATCAGCTTGGCCGGGGAGGGCTTCAGCCGGGTGATAGCTTTAGTGATGACTTTTCTGTAGTTATGGCTTTGCAGGAATCCCTGGGATCTTCATTTTTGATTCAATCTTCTCTTCGGTATCATCTTTATTCTTGATTATATTTCAGGTGTCAACAAATGCCCCCCACCTGCAGGTGGCGGAAATGCAGAATAAATGATACGGTGCCTGCAGGTGCATCATTCAGCATCTGAACCCATTCCTCAGCTTGACATTGTTAGTCATCTTTCATTTTCAGCTTGGAAGCTTAGTTACATTAGCATTTCTTTTAATTTCTTTGATTTGGACGCTCCCGGCGTGGGCTTCTCGGCACACAGCTTCTTGGCGCACCGTTCTAGGCGTGGCCATCTCGGCACGGGAAGGGGGTTCTTGGTGCCGGTTCTCGGCGCGCCCTTTTGCGAAGAGGGGGGGTTCTCGACGTGTATTCCATCGCGCCATGAACCTCTCCACCCGGGCTTCTATTTAAGGCGCCGAGGCCCCTTTTCTTCTCATTTTTCACTGCTTCTTCTCTCTCTTCCTTCTCTCGGCGGCGGTGGCGAGCTCTTCTCCTCGAGCCATCCCGTTTGCTTCCCGTTTCAGTAGATTTTGTTTGGGTGGGATATTATTTGGGGATTAAATCCCTATTTCTTACGGGATCACTCCCTCTTGGTGGGTGACTCCCTATTCTCTTTGGGCAGACCCTGAATAAGGGGAGATGCTGCCGAAATTTTCATAGAGCTTTACACTTTAATCTTTATAAGATTGTTTCTTATTTTGGGATTTTCATTCACATATTTTCTTCGACTGTAGGCACTGCAATGGCCTCCAGTTCCGCTGCTGCATCTTCTGGAGCTGTTGGAACAAGCTCGTCAGCCCAGCCAGACATATCACGGGCTGTAGTAAACTGGCTGAACGTGCATAGCCTGGACTTCTGATATGACAAAATTGCCTCCGTTGACGAATCTTTCGATTCTGAAACTGATACAGTATCAACGTCCAGGGTCTATTCCACTGTAACGGAGACATGCTTCAGGCGGGGCAACAACTATTGGCCGGATCTTCCGAAGGACCGCCACTTGATGCCATTCATCCGGACTTTCACGGTGGGTGGCATGCGAGACCATCAGGTAGCCCGTGCAGTCGAAGCTGCTATTCTTGCCGAAAGAGACAGCCTGAAGGAATCAGTATACCGCGGCAAGGCTATCTACCTTCCCGGGGAGAAGCGTGATTGGGACGCAATCCTTGGTATATCATAGCTAGATCCAGAGAAAAAGATGCTGACCCGTGCCCCGGAATTTACACCTGCTCGATGGGATACCGCAGGTGGCAAAGTCCATAGAGAAAAATCCGGCTACGGTTTCTTCCTGGCACCCATAAAGTGGGGGTATAGAGATGAACCCTTTGTGCTGAACTGTCTAGCTGTCCAGTTTAAATATCAGCTAGCCGCTGGTTGGTTTGGGGATGCCAAAGTAACCGATGCCCACCTATTCCGAGTGGGAGCTGTAGAATTCACAGAGTTTGTCTTGAAGGAATATGCCCCTCTGCTGATCAGAACCGGGGTATATCACAGCGTCTTTGCTTCCAGATTCCACTATCCCATCTTCCGAGGTTTATGCTGTAGAATGTTTGAAGTGTTCTGCCCCTTATTCAACACATTTTATACAGCAGAGGGTGAAACGTCTCTCGACCTCTGGAGCTTATCACAGCTTTCCGGCCTACCCATTGATGGTGAGCCATATGAAGAAGTTTGCTTGGAAGATTCTGAGAAGGACAGCTCTGATGGCGAAGGCAGATACTCACTTGGTTACTCGTACCGATATTTAATGAAAGCCTATCGCTCCATCTGTTTGGCTTACATCAGAGGATCTTCCAAAGGTTACCAACCCCGAGAGAAAAGCAGCAAGCTAAGGGTCCGGATAGGACAATGGATTCAGTATTTCTTCGGGGGTCCTTTGAAGTATGCAGACTTTCCTTCTGTGGGTCCGACCGCCAGTAAGCAGATAAGGACTCCTCGTTACAAGTAAGCGCCGCCATCTTCACTGCGCCGTATAGGCAAAGATGGTCCGAACCCGGCAGGGGTGGACCCTATCACACATTGTGCGGCTTATTTAACGTTTTGGTTGTGCACCTTCGCTCTCCCTCAAGGGGACGAGACGATTATCCAGCCAGAAGCCATATACCCGGCCTGTCAAATGGCCTGGGGGATGAGGTTGTCACTTTGCCCGGTGGCTTTATGCTTGATTTACAAATCCCTAGGGGACCTGTACAAGCATCGGACTCCCCGCTCTTTGAGGACCGTGGGTCCATTTCATTTCTTCAATGCTTGGGTGTGTAGTTTGTTTCCCGAGCTGGCTCCCAGAACTTTGCAGGCAGATACATTGCTACCCAGGATGATCGAGTTTGCCAGCGCTGAGCCCGGCTCTTTTTCCGATCAGTTGTTCAAGATAAGGGGCAGACTGGTAAGGGTACCAGTAGACGCCCCTGGCAGCATTCATTTCTGGAGCTTGGCGGCAGGTTCAGCTCCTTTGGTCCATCCTCAGAGAGAATGTAAGATGGAAGAGGTAGAGACTTATATTCATCCTATCTCGGGGGTTAATGCTGTTCGGTCTATTCTAGAGCCAGAGCTGGTCATGTGGGCCATGGCCATCCGGCCCAGTGTTCTAGTCTTCAGAAAAGGTGGTCTGCTCCTCTTGGAACCATACTACCCATTCCGCTTTGGGAGGAACTTCGGCTATGACCAACACATCCCCACATCAGTTGCTCAGTTCTCTCTGGACAGTCGGGCCAAGCACGGGTCCGCAATTGTTGGTGACGGCCGGTTATGGTGGCATTTCTTTCATCGCCAAGATGGCGCAGCCTTCAGAGTTCCGACCATTTCTAACCGTGTTCCCCGCGTCACCTCAGAGTACATCAAATGGTGGAACATTCGGACCAGCTTTTACAGGGATGGCAGGGGTGCGTTCTGGGACGTGGCCGAGCGTTCTTTTTTGAAGCAATAACCCGGGCCAGTATGTGACATCACTGAGGCCCATCTGAAAAGGATTTATTCACAGCACCCGAGAGAGGCAGAAATTTATTTGGCCAAACGTCGGACCTTGAAAGAAGAAGGCTCTGAGCCACCCACTCCTGTCTTTGCTGCTATCAATGAAGACGCTTTTATAAAGAACTTAAGGCATCTATGCCATGTAGGGAGTGCTCAGCTGGAGACGCAACAGTATCCATTCCCTCTTGAAGAGCCGCTCCCGACGGTAGTCCCTTGGAGGGGTCCGACAGACAGATTTCATCCCTACAGGACGTTTGTGCGCCGGGAAGATCGAACTCAGACGTATTATAAACACACGTCTTGGCTGTTTATTTTGTTGAATGTTCATGGGCTGTCTGTGGAGAGCCCGATAGCTGGCATCTTGAATAAGCCATTGTTCATTTCTTTTCATTATGTTGACGGCTGGGGTATGGATCACCTCGACCTGTTTCGCTGTCTTGACTTTCACGGCCACAGTGACTTGGCTACATTAGTGGAGAAGTGCCAGACGGTCGGTGATGTCTGCTGGTTCATTAAGGAGGCTACTTCCTGCTCAAAGGAGGTGGCTTATCTGTACTGGCCGCTTTCCACTTTCTATGATGGCCCGGCAGGTACGGTCTTTCTTTTTTGACTATAGTGTCTTCTGCTCAGTGTTGAACTCTGCATCCATCGATTTTCATTGCTCTTTTTGTGTCTTCAACAGACAGGCCAGATATAAAGCGACAAGGACTTTACAGGAAGATCATTGCATAGGTTGAGAAGCCCGCTTATTTTGAAATTCATGCAGCAGCACCGAGCACCACTCCCCTGCCTCCGGGCAAGAAGAGAAAGACTTCCGCAGTTAAGGCCGCGGTTGTGAAGGCCAAGACGGCTCATGCTCAGCAACCGGCCTTGACAGTGACGGACACTGGGACCCCTCTCCCTGATATCCCCTCATTTGATGAGTTTGCATCTCAGAGGGAGGCCGCCCAGACATCCGCTGAGGGTAACATTAATAACTTGCAGCTATATCTTTCATTATCTTCTTTGCTGAATTTCAAGGAGATCTTTGAATCTGACCCTTCCCCCTTTTTTTTTGTACAGCCCAAGAGCAGATTGTGGCGCCTTCTAAGGTGGACACCAGGTTGCCCTCTCCCACGCTGGCTAGCGAGGCAGAGGGTAAGTGTGCTTTCTCATCTCTTCTTACACATTTCAATTATTCTTCTGTCGTCTCTCTCACAAACTTTTCACTGTAGTGACGGCCGGAGAGGAGGCTGGAGTCATGGTATCAGCAAGAGATGTGCCTCAGCCACATGAGGGTCATAAAACCCAGACGAAACTGGGCCTTGTCCCCGCGAGGTGCATAGTTACCCGGTCCACTTTCCGGCATGCTCTAGAAATGAAAGCCCAGCCCGTGGATAGTGTGGAAATATCTTCCAGCAGCTCTGTGACCGCCTCTGATGTAGAGGAAGAAGAAGCAGGTTTCAGCGACAGCGAGGTGGACATCTCCAAATTAGAGGTCCTGTCCACATCTACCGAAATTCTTCCACTGTTCCATCCTCCCAAATTGCTAGTGTTGTCTTCTGAGGAGGAGCTACAAGAAGAGTTCGTCGGTCTGGACACCGAAGCAGACATAACCCCTCCCTTTGCTGCTTCAGCTGGGGAGCTTTCCTCTCCCTTGCACTCTTTTGAAGACATTGACATCACATTGAGAGTGAGACTTTTTTCTTTTCTTCTCATACCTCGTCATTTCACCGGTTTTTTCTTTCTTTCATTCATTGCATGATGTCATCTTGATTTATTCGCAGGAACCTGCCGTCGCCAGCCTAGTAACAATTGTAGCTTCTGAGATCACTCCATCTGAAGCTTTGGCTATTATCCCAGTTCTGTCAACAACCTGTGGGGGTATTTCTGGAATTGTTCATCCCGTGCCGGTGAGGATACAGTCTTCTACGGACCTGGCATCATTGGACTTGGGAGCCTCGTGGGAGAGCTCGGCTCTTATCAGAGTTTTAGATTTCAGAGCCGAGGCGGACCCAGCTAGGGGCTCTGCTTTTGTACCGGCCGCAGTGATGACCATTGCACCTGAATTAGCGGTCCCTACAACAGCAATTATGGAGATTGACCCCCTGCCTCTCCGAGTCATAGCCCCTGCAGCCTCATTACTGAAGGAAGTAGCCGCCGCAGAAGAGATGGCCGAGTAGGAGGCAACTGCTGTAGAGGCTGGCCTGTTATCCATAGCTGGCCAAAAAGCAATTTCCATTGTTTCAGAGTCGGAGGAGGGGGTGCCCCGGGAAGAGAGCGTTGAAGATGCAGCCATTGTACTGGAGACCCATGACGAAACAGCCCCAGCACTCACTGGCTCTTCCCCTCCGAGCATTCAAACAGCAGTCTTTGAGGAGCTGGCGGTGGAAGGAGACACGGCTCCGCAAGAGATTATAGAGAAGGCCCAGTCAGCCCTTTCAGCAGATCTGCCGTCTTCCTCCTCCCAGCCAGATGTTACATTATGGGCAGATATTGACAGTGAGGTGACTTTTGAAGTAACCCCCTCCCCTTCCTTTGGCTTTGCTTCATCTGAGAGCTTCGTTTGGCAAAATCTGGACATGCTGCACCAATTAGTGGAGTCCCAGCCTGGGCTGACTTATCTGCAGCTGAAAGAGATAGCCGAATGTTTCGCTGGTCTGTAGGCGATGGGCTGTCCCCTGGAAATATGGGCCCAGCGTGTTCTGTTGTTATTAAAATCTGTACACCGTCGGGATTTCTTGGCACATGTTATGTCTGACAGACTGGCAGCTTTGAAGTTGCAGAAGGTAGAGTGCAAATCTGAGCTGGAGAAAATGAGCTCTATTCTTCAGGAGCGCCAAGGCCAACTGTAGTCCCTGACACAGCGGGAGCAATTCATACGCAACCGGATAAGCATTCTAGAGGCTGAACTGGCTAATCTTCGAGCTGAACTACCGCCGATAACAACCTCTCGGCCGCAGTTCGCGGAGGAAGTAGCTCTGTTGGAGGGACAGGTGGCATCTCTTCAGGACGAGTCCGCTCGACTACAAGAGGAGGAGGCTCGTCTACATGAGTTGGGGGCTGCTCTGTATGTAGGTCTTCTGGCCTTCGAAGACATATTTCGGCGCCAGTGAACATCTCTTCTCCCCCTTTTTTGTAATACAATTCCCCCCCACAGGGGCCCTTTTTGTACTCCCTTTCTTCTTTATACGGTGAAAAGGAACTTCTATGCTGGTCCCATATGTGATGGTTCTTTACTTGCTGTATTATCATTACTTCGTGGTGATTTGGCAGCGGTTTTAGCAATCCTCATGCGAATAACCCGTACCTAGCAGGAGAGCATCCACCCATTCAGAGAAAGGATGGGGGACTCACTCCACCGCGTGACGGTATCCGGAGGGTGGTCAAACCGAATTCCGTTGATAATAGCAAATGTCTTTTTCGGCAGCATGTGCCGCAAGGGAGGTTGTTTGCAGAAATGTGAATGAAAAGGTTTAGAGTATCATCCGGAATAGACGAATGGTCCATCCCGGGTAGGTTTCGAAGCCGGTCGGGGTGATGTGCCAATCAACCAGTGGATGATTTTATCATCGATATCGGGCTTGTATCGATGCAAAGAAGTTTTATAGGTTTTATCAGAATAGACGTAAGGTCTAGACTGGGTAGGCTTAATCGCAGGTGGGACATGAAAGGGTATGTGGTTTTCATCAGGACAGACGTAAGGTCTGAACTGGGCAGGTTTCATCATTGATCGGGCAACGTGCCGGTCGACCAATGGTTGGTTTCATCATCGATATTGGGTTTATATCGATGCAAAGGAATTTCGTAAGCTTCATCAGAATAGACGTAAGGTCTAAACTGGATAGGGTTTCATCATTGATCGGGCGAAGTGCCGGTCGATCAATAGCTGGTTTCATCATCGATACTGGGTTTACATCGACGCAAAGGAATTTCATAAGTTTCATCAGAATAGACGTAAGGTCTAAACTGGATAGGGTATCATCATTGATCGGGCGAGGTGCCGGTCGATCAATAGCTGGTTTCATAAGAGTGGTGATGGGTTTTATCGTCGGTGGGACTTTTGAAAGAGGTATGAAGACTTTATCAGGACAGACGTAAGGTCTATCCTGTAAGGGTTTTATCGCTGATCGGGCAAGATGCCGAGCGAGAAATGGAAGGTTCATGTAAATGACGGGAGATGAAGGTAGCATGTCATTGGCATGGAACTTTCTTTTAAATTACCACATTACTGACTCAAGCGCCCTTTCGGGTTTTTGCCGAAGCCAGCCCCCTCTTATTTTTGCCCACGTGCCCTTTCGAGTTTTCACATGGCGGGGTACCCGATTTTGCCTGCAGTGCCCTTTCGGATTTTCACCATAGCTGGGTTTTGGGCCATTTTTTCCCTTGTTCAGAATGCCTGAACAAGTCTGGCGGGGCATCTCTATTTTAAGCCCCATTTTGTCTCTTTTTTTTCTCTTTTTTTTTCTTTTTGAACTAGGACTTTGGCTTTGCAAATTGTTAATCCATGTGCTCAACTGTGTATGCATCATCATTGACGTGGGTGTTGACATCAATGCAAAGGGGTATGGGGTTTCATCGTCCACCCAGGCGGAAGGCCTGGGTCGACTTGAGTGTATTTTATGGTTTAGGCGCGAAGCCATTCACCGAGAGCATGGCTATAATCGTTAATGTGGGGATTGACATTAACGCAAAGGAATGGGATTTCATTATCCATCCAGACGGAAGGTCCGGATTGACTTGAGAAAATATGTTGTGTTTTTATCAGAGCAGACGTAAGGTCTGCCCTGGATGAGGTTTCATCATTGATCAGGCAATGTGCCGCTCCATCCGTAGCTGATTTTATCACCGGTATTGGGTCTATACCAATGCAAGGAGCTCCATAGGTTTCATCGGGATGGACATAAGGTCTAAACCGGGCAGGTTTCATTGTTGACCGGGCAGTGTGCCAATCGATCAATAGCAGGTTTCATCATCGGTATTGGGTTTATACCAATGCAAGGATCTCATAGGTTTCATCGGGATAGACGTAAGGTCTAAGCCAGATAGGTTTCATCGCTGACCGGGCAGTGTGCCAATCGATCAATAGCAGGTTTCATCATCGGTATTAGGTTTATACCAATGCAAGGATCTCATAGGTTTCATCGGGATAGACGTAAGGTCTAAGCCGGATAGGTTTCATCGCTGACCGGGCAGTGTGCCAATCGATCAATAGCAGGTTTTATCACGGTGGGACATATGATATGTTTCAGCAGAATAGATGTGAGCTCTAAACTGGATAGGTTTTACCGTGGTGGGTCTTGGACAGAAAGTGGAAGTGTTTTATCAGAACAGACGGAAGGTCTATTCCGAGATGGGCTTTAGCATCGATCGAGATGATATGCCTTATAATCAACGGGGTTTCATCATCGGTGGGACATGCGGTGGATGTGTTGCCGAAGGAGATTCATGAAGTGAACTTTTTGTATTACCACATTACTGACCCAAGTGCCCTTTCAGGTTTTCACCGGAGCCAGCCCCCTCTTGCTTTTGCCCACGCGCCCTTTTGGGTTTTCACATGGCGGGGTACCCGATTTTGCCTGCAGCGCCCTTTCGGGTTTTCGCCACAACCGGGTTGTTTGCCATTTTTGCACTCGTCTGAGATGTTTTGGACAAGTCCGGCGAGGCACCTCTATTTTAAGCCCCATTTCTTATTCTTTCTTTTTTTATCATTTTTTTTATTCTCACGTTGTTCTTTGAGCATGTGCCATTCATTGATGCGGGGTGGACATCAACGCAAAGGAGAGTAGGGCTTCATCATACAATTCAGACGGAAGGCCTGAACTGAAGTGGGTGGACGGCGGCTTGGGCATGAAGCTGTTTGCCGGGAATGTGGATCTTATCGTTGGTGTGGGGGAAAACATCAATGCAAAGGAGAGTGGTTTCATCGTCTACTCGGACGGAGGGTCTGAGTGACGTTGTTGTGTAGCAGCTCAGGCACGGGGCCGTTCACTGGGAAATGTGTACATAAGTCTTATCGTTGATGTGGGGATAAACATCAACGCAAAGGAGAGTGATATTTCCTCATGCAGTCCAGATGGAAGGTCTGAACTGATGTTGACGGGTAGCTGCTTAGGCACGAAGCCGTTTGCCGGAGGGGTAGATTCATTTAACAGGGACGAAGGGTCCAAGTTAAAGGGGTAAGCCGACCGATCTTGTCAATGATGACAAGGGCCGAAAGATAGTTGGACAGGATTTCCGGTGGGACTTTATGATGATCATCCTTCTTGGAGTTTTATCAGGAAGGGCGAAAAGGGGAACTTTACATTACCACATTACTGGCTCAAACGCCCTTTCAGGTTTTCGCCGAAGCCAGCCCCCTCTTGCTTTTGCCCACGCGCCCTTTCGGGTTTTCTCGTGGCGGGGTCCCCAATTTTACCTGCAGCGCCCTTTCGGGTTTTCGCCACAGCCGGGTTGTTTGCCATTTTTGCACTCGTCCGAGACGTCTTGGACAAGTCCGGCGGGGCACCTCTATTTTAAGCCCCATTTTTTTCTCTTTTTTTTTATCGACACAAGGAAGAATAAGGTTTCATTATCTAATCTGGATGGAAGATCTGGATCGATGTTGGTATGTAGCAAAGGAGCGACCCTTCTAATTGTCATCAGTCTTGATTTATCTGTCCATTCGCTACTCCCCCAGCTGGCAGTGGTGCGGCATGATAGAGTTTCAGATGTTTCCCATTGAGTGGCGAGAACTGAATTTTCCCTCGATGGTTGACAACCACGTAGGCTCCGCCCTCGTAGACCCTCTGAACTACGTATGGACCCAGCCAGTTAGCAGCAAGTTTGCCTTTTGGATTGGAAGCCATGACTTCTCTTTTCTTGACCATGACCAGATCTCCTTTCTTGAATTCTCGCCCTTTGACGAGCTTATTGAAGGCATTTGCCATGCGGGCTTGGTACATCTGGATATTTTTCTAGGCTTGCAGACGCTTCCCCTCCAGTTCAGCCAGTTCTTCAAGTCGTCTTTCAGCATTGGTTTGTTCGTCACGAACTAGGCCATGCTGGACTGCAATTCTGAGTGACGGTACTTCCAGCTCTATAGGGACTACTGCCTCGGAGCCGTATACCAGTGAATAGGGTGAGCAACCCGTGGGGGTTTTATAGACGGTGCGATATGCCCACAGTGCTTCATACATCTTTTCACCCCAGTCCTTCTTATTAGAGCTGACGACCTTGGCTAGCAGGGTGCACAGTGTCTTATTGAAGGCCTCGGCCAATCCATTTGCTTGTGGATTATAAGGAGTGGAGGTTCTCCATTCAATTTTGTATTTCTCGGCAAGTCGATATATTTTCTGGTTCTTGAAGTGACTTCCATTATCAGATATTATTCGGCTGGGGACCCCGAACCGGAAGATGATATTGTGCTTGATGAATCTGGCAACCAACTCACCAGTCACTTCTCTGAGTGCTACTGCCTCCGCCCACCTGGAGAAGTAGTTTGTTATAGCTAGGATGTACCTATGTCCAGCTGAGGAAGTCGGTAGTGGCCCGACCACATCGGTTCCCCACTGAGCAAAAGGCCAGCTGGGAATTGTAGGGTGTAGAGCTACAGGAGGCCTCCTGGGTACAGTGGCATGCTCCTGGCATTTCTGGCATGACTTTGCAAACTGGCAACAGTCTTCAAACATAGTGGGCCAATAATAACCCAGCTTCTTGGTTTCAATCTTCATCTTAGGCCCAGCCTGGTGTGCCCCTGCTGTTCTGGCATGTATCTCTTTCATTGCTTGCCAAGCTTCTCCAGTAGATAGATAGCGTAGCAAAATCTTCTTGCGGGCGTCTGCCATAATTCGGAACAAAGTTCCATTTCTGCATTCATAGGAATCCTTAACCCTTAGGAGTTTCATTCTCTCTTCTTTGTTCTTGGGCAGCTGTTGGTGTAGGAACCACTGCAGTAGGTGCTGTCTCCAATCAGATGCCTGTACTCTGTCAACGGCATCAATCTCATATTCTTCAGGACGCTTCCAGCATGCTGGGGACTTGCCGCCTGTTCATGACAATAACGTTGAGTGTCTCATCTGGCAGGACCGATAGTGAACTGGCCAGCTTTGCCAGTGCATCAGCTTGAGCATTATGTCCCCGGCCCACATGATTGAGCTCAATGTGGTAGAAATTCGCCATGAGACGTATAGCCTTTTGGTAATAGGGGTTCAATTCTGGCTTTCGCACTTCGAATTCTCCCTGTATTTGTTTTATTACTAACATGGAGTCACCGAATACCTGAAGCATCCGAATACCCATACTGAGGGTGACCTGGAGACCAATTATCAGAGCTTCATATTCAGCTTCATTGTTGGTGCAGGGCTTGTTTATAGAACAGGAGGTGTGCAATACTTCTCCTTCTGGCGATTTCAGCACAATGCAGGCCCCTGCACATATTCTGGCTTTCCCATTGGAATCAGTTTCTATTCTCGATGCCCCATCAAAATATAATTACCACATGACTGGCTGGGTTTGGCAGGCTTCGAGCACCTCATCATCAGGGAGCTCGGTCTCCAGCATAGCATTTTCTGCTACAGGGTGCTCTGCAAAGAAATCAGCCACAGCCTGACCCTTTATAGCCCTCTGAGGTATATAAGTGATGTCAAACTTCATCAGAATCACAGCCCATTTGCCTAGTCGACCTTTGAGTGCCGGCTGAGTCAATATATATTTGAGCGGATCTGCTGCAGATATCAACCTGATCTCATGTGACAGCATATAGTGTCGGAGCTTCTTAACAGCGAAAACCAGTGCCAAGCAGGTCTTCTCTATGTAAGTATAGCTTTCTTCAGTTCTGATCAACCTTCTGCTAAGGTAATATAAGGCTTGCTCCTTTCCATCTTCATTTATTTGTGCTAACATTGCCCCCAGCGAACAATGTGTGGCTGCTATATAGAGGATTAAAGGGCTGCCCTTGACTGGTGCCCCCAACACCGGAGGGGTCTTGAGGTATTCCTTCAGCTTTTCAAAAGCCTCTTGGCATCCGTCGTCCCACAGGAACGGCACATCTTTCATCATGAGCTTATGAAAGGGGTGGCACCGACCCGACAAGTTTGATATAAATCGGCGGATGTAGGCCAGACGCCCTTGCAGAGACCTTAGCTCAGACAGATTCTTCGGTGGAGGGAGTTCTTGAATAGCCTTGATCTTGGACGGATCAATCTCAATACCCCTGTGACGGACAATAAATCCAAGGAATTTTCCGCTGGTCACGCCAAAGGCGCACTTCATAGGGTTCATCTTCAGCTCGTATTTCCGCAGCCTTTGAAATACTATCCTCAGGTCCTGCAGATGGTCTTCTTTCCTTCTGGTTTTCACTACCAGGTCATCAACATAGCACTCCACTTTCTTGAAGAGCAAATCATCAAAAATCTTCGTCATGGCTCTTTGGTAAGTAGCGCCGGCATTTTTAAGGCCGAACGGCATTCTTTTGTAGTGGAATATTCCTTTTGGAGTACGGAATGCAGTGTGTACTCTGTCTTTTTCAGCAATCCAAATTTGGTTGTATCCGGACGAACCGTCCATAAATGACAGGGCTTCATGACCAGTGGTTGCATCAATCATTACTTTAGTAATTGGCACTGGGAAATAATCCTTCGGGCAAGCCTTATTAAGGTCTCGAAAGTCAACACATATTCTGATCTGCCCATTTTTCTTCTTTACGGGCACTATGTTCGCCAGCCATGTGGTGTACTGATTTTCTTCGACGAAGCCAACATCAATAAGCTTGTCGACCTCTTATTGATTTGGTTGATCAGCTCAGGTCGCATCCTCCTGGGCGGCTGTTTTATGGGGTTGGCTTCTGGATTAATCGCCAGCAGGTGTTGTGCCACATCGGGGTTTAATCCCGGCATTTCATCATACGTCCAAGCGAAGCAGTCTTTGAACTCCCTCAGAAATTGTATGTAATGTTCTCGGACCTTTGGTTCTAGCAGAACACTAAGAAAGGTTGGCCTTGGTTCCTCCTCTGTCCCCAAGTTTACTTCTACAAGCTCATCAACAGTGGCCTGGCCACCATCTTCAACTTCGGGCGGAGCCTCCTGTAAATCGACGAAACCTCCCGGGATATAGTTTTCTTCAGTTTCAGAATTCTCTAATTCTTCTGTCGGACCCCGGCCGATGATGACTCGTCATACAGGACAGAAACCATTCGACTCTGTTCAGCCTGCCCATGGGACATGACCTGCTCCGTGTACGGCTTAAAGATTAGGTCCTCCAGTTCCGGAGGCTTTACTGGCGTAAATTCCTTTGGGGAATCTATACTTTTGCAGAGCTCGAACTTCTTCCAGAATACGTTCAAACTCCAAGCATTCTCTTGTATCATCAGAAATCTGGTCTTCATCCAGGGTTCCTGTGTCAAACTTTGCTTCGGCCTGGAACAGATCTTCTTTGCAAGACAGCTCCTCCCAACACCGGCAAACATTTGCTTCATTAGACTTTTCTGCCCCTGGCTGGCTATTGGGAGGCCCACCATCCAGTATAGACTGGTATATAATCTCTTCATCTTCTGAGGGGTAATCGTCATAACCCATCCCAGGAGGATCTTCATGTGAAAAGAAGGCGGAGATGACATCTACCTCGGCCTCATAGTATTCTTGTAGAGTGTAGCCCAATCCCGGGTGCTGGGTGATCTTCATTAATTCCTTGTTGTTCTGGGGCGGATCCCAAAGTTCTTGGAATGCTTTCTTCTGGGCAACGGGCTGCAGTGAAGGCATTTGTAGTTTGGAAAACATCTGCGAGACCCGTTGTGTGGTGTAGTCCAAGCCTGTGATTGGCACCATTCGGCTTGTGGATTCTTCTGGGATCATGCAGTCCTTATCATCCTCCTCAACAGGCTCCCCGGTGTAGAATATGATGGGAGGCTCGCAGAAGCGAGGGACCTCCATAATCTTGAGTGGCAGCACTGTCTGACATTCCAAACTGGCGACGGGCGTGACTAACTCCTCCGGAACCCCGACTTGTGTGTATTTTTCTTTCATTTCTTCATCAGTATCATCGGGATGAATGCTCGGAGGTGTAATCCATGCGAAATCCCCAACATGGGAGATATGGGATACCTCATGCTCCTTAATACAGCCCCGTGATGGTGGCGGAGGCCAATCCTCTATCTTTGCCGCCGACTCCTTCCGACTAGGCACAGCTTCTTTCCTCTTGTCTTTTTGCAGAATGTCCGTATAATAGGACGCATCGAGCATGTGACACTCAAAGACTTCAAAGGGGTGCAGATCTGCGAATGCCCTTTCTTCCTTACCATTATGACAGTATTTAATGCACTGATGCAATGTGGACGGCACTATCTGGTATTCATGCAGCCACAGTCGCCCTAGCAAAGCCTTGTATGTGGTGTTAGACTCGATCACATAAAATTGCACCACAGTAGTGAGGTCCCCCAGTGTGAGGTTGAAATCTGCTACCCCCAAAGGTGTCTCACACTTCTGGTTAAAGCCCGCGATCTTCATGTCTCTGACCTTGGTGAGGTGCATATCGAAGTAGTACTTCTGATAGATGCGGTACGGCAGAATATTTACAGCAGCCCCTGGATCTATCAATATCCGGCTTAATGGCTGGCAGTTGAGATGTCCCCTCATGTACAGCGGCCTGTTGTGGCTGGGATTTGGAATCAACATGTCATCTTCAGTGAAAGTGACTGCTGGCCCATAGTTGACTTCTGTCAGTAGTGCTCATACTGTGCTGGCGACTGTAGAGCATCAATAATTGCTTGTCGGGCATCCTCGCTCAAGGAAAGAATTTCCATATAGAGAATCTGGTGGGGAACTTCTTCAGCATTTTCATAATTCGGCTGCCTACCCGGACGTTGGAGAGCCGCATCTCTTCTGCCCAGCGGGGCTTTGGAGGCTCCCGAGGTGCTTGCGGCATTACCTGCCCACTTCTTGTCTCAGCTTCTTGGTTGGTTTCTTGAGGGGCTTCTTCTGGAAAGATGGCCCTTGGTGTTGCTGGGAATCTTTTCTTCTCCCTCACCCTGCTTAGGCTTCAGAGCCGTTGATTGCTGGTGCTTATTACTTCTGGCTGGTGCAGTTTGTACTGGCTTTTCGCCCTCTAAACTGGATAAGAATTCAAGGAATGACGGAGCTCCATCCCTTCTTTTCTCTTCTTGGTATAGACTAGCAGGAGGAGGGATCTGGACACCTCGCACTTCCTGCTCTGGTATCTGATAAGGTTGCTCTCCCCTGAAAATGATATTGTGGTTGGCTGGCGGGGGACGTCCCCATCTTCTCCCAGAACGGGTAGCATGCGCCGAGGTTGAAGCTTCAGCATGGTTGGCTTCCAATGGCATGGCCGATGCCTCTGCGTCATCATCCTCCCCAGGCAAGGTGAACAGCACGAGAGTGTATTGCAGTGTACTGTCACGACTTTCTTCTTCTTCTGTTCTTTGGCTGCCTTTTCTTCTTCTGGTGCTTTGACTTTGCTGGCTCTTGCCCCCAGAAAGGTTCAGTCTCATCTTTTTTCTTTTTTTCCTCTAGTTTTTCTTCAATGGTCAATTCTTCCAGCTGCTCCCAGAGTATGGAGTCTTTTACCAGCAGGGGCTTCGGCTCAGTCTGCTCATATTCGTCGAGCCCATTGATGTACTGTTGGAGACGTTTTGCCTCAGGACTTATTTCTTTATGTGTGGGAAGCGGAGTCTGCCTCCTCCGATTGTAGGTGGGGATTCGGATGACAGGCTTTGTCTCAGTTAGATGCCAAATCGGCTTTACTGGAGGTGCACCCGGCTCCGGAGTGGCATTCCGAATGGATGGTCCAGTTGTTCCGGCAACAGTGTCCTCTTTCTGGTCTTCACCGGCTTTGTCTGCCACCCCTCCTGATCCCTTAATGGGGTTAGGAAGCATGTCTCATAAGTGTGCCTAGTGCATTCTTCAACAGCCTCTTCGGGCAACTGCTGATATACAGAAATCATATTTGCAGCCATCCTCAGCGCTGGAGGTTCATGGGGGCGTGGAGGGTTCACCTGGTAATCTCCCAACTGCAGTTCACCCCTTTTGAACATACTCTCCATAACATCTTTGAAGACATAGCAGTCTTCTATAGCATGCCCCAGTGCTCGATGATACGGACAGAACAGCGGGTCATCTTTCTTTGCTGCATCAGCGGGTCTCTTCGGTTCGGGCAATGTTACTTTGTTGAACTTGTAAGCCCAATTGAACAGTGCACCCGTCTTCTCTTTGGGGAATGAGTATGCCTTTCTCATCTTGTTCCTTAGGGAGACCTTTTCTTTCATTTCCGCTGGGCCTGCCGGCGGAGGAGCATCAGTTGCCTTATTTTTTTCTTTCTGTTGTTCAAAGGTTCCGAAATCAACAGTGTTGGCCTCTGAATGTGATGGCCGTCGATCAGCAGCCTTCCCTTTTTGCATAGCAGGGACATTAGCGGTCGGACGCTTAGATAGGAACGTCTCGACCTCTGCAACTATGTTATTTAACCGGTCAAATGTTCTGACATCTGCCCCGATCATCTTTTCCAGCACCTCCCTTCTGAGATTCTGCTTGCATATCTGTACTGCATCTTCTTGATGGGGAGGTCGCCTGCATCTCATGGCCAGATTCCTCCATCTTTTATGTAATCCAGGGCGGTCTCATCTTGTTTCTGCCTGGATGCATACAGTTCGGCTATTGTGATTTCTCTTTCTGTAACATGAAACCTGTCTCGGAACTTCCGCTGCATATCGGGCCAGTCAGCTACCGACCCAGCTGCAAGCTGGAGTACCATTCAAAGGCTAACCTGTAAGGGACGAGCCAAAGAATTTCAGCAAATATGCTTCATCAGCCGCCAGGTCGCCCATAACTATAGTGTAATAGGCTATATGCTCCCTGGGAGAGCCTTGGCCATTGAACTTTTCAAACTTCGGCGGCTTGCTGACGCCTGGTGGTAGTCTCTTGGCAGCATAATGTGTAGGGTACGGTACCTTGTAGATGTCATAGGTACCAGAATCGTCCCCGACTTTCTTAGACAGCTTCATCTCGATAATCTTTTCTATCATCAGTTTGTTTGCCACCGCTGGATCCACTGGTTCCGGAAAGAAATATGCATGCTGATGACTGAAAGGGGTCGTCATGACCGTTGTATGCAGCGTTGGCTGAGATGCTGGCACAGCAGACTGCGTTTGAGATGCGGAGGGCTGGGCTGCCACCTATTGTGGAAGAGGCTGATTTGGTGCCCTGCCTTCGCTATTCAGATGAGGAACGGCTGGGACGGCCCCCTCGGTTGAGCTGGAAGTCTGCCCTACTGGCTCGGCCTGCTTAGAAACAGGTGTCTATTCATTTCTCTCATTCAACTGTCTCTTGAGAGACTCGATTTCCTGCTGATATCTCATGAACATCATCTGAATCATGGGATCTATGGCTGTTGGAATTTGCATCTCTCCTGAAGTCCCTTCAGCGGGGTCTAAGAGAGGGTTGTCTTCCTCTTCAGTAGTTACGACATTTACTGTCATCGTGGTGACCCTTCGGGCTTTATTGACGGCCGAGAGGTCGTCTTGATTAGCAGCTACTATCTTATCTTTCGCTGCCTTGCTTCTTCTTGTGACTGCACCCGGTCTGTGCGCCAGGCTGATCAATTCTTCTGGTTGACTTGGTAACATACCATGCCTTCCGGCGACGCTGGCCATATTGCAAGCAAGAATCTGCATTTTTCCTCTCTGCCTGCGAACTCTTCTCTTGACCTGTCCAGGATATGTCAGACGGTCAAATACAGACATTCTCTTTTCTTTTCCCTCTTCCTGGTAGATATCTTTCTCATATCTGGCCCTACGGCCATCTTCATAGTCATTGGAGTCAGAGGATGAAACCTCCAGCATCACTTCTTCTAGGACTTCTTCCTCTTCCGCCATAGTGCCCAGGGCACGAGATAGTCTTCGTTGCCCCAGGGAGGAGTTCCCTAGGCAATGAAAGTAATCTTGAACCACCCGGTTCATCTCTCCTGACTGTGCCCTTGTAGCTCTGAACGGGGCAGCAGCCTCTCCTGAGTCTTCGGCCGATAGGCCAGCCTCGAGACTTGAGCAGCCAAGTACTCTGACTTGGAGTACCTGAACACATCGGCCTGTCTAGCGCAGGCCCTGAGTCTCTATGGAGCAACAACAGAAGCAACTTCCTTCACTCTCCTTTTATCTTCCTTTTGAAAATCTCCGCCCGTCCTCCCGGGGTGAGTGACAGCAATATCTTTCTCTTTCTTCTCCCATCTCCTGCCCCCGGCCCTGGGGCAGACAGTAGTAGCAACATGCTCTTCTTCCCTTTCATATCTCCCTGACCCCAGCTCTAGGGCGGGTGACAGCAACATCCTCTTCTTGAGCTGGTGCCCAGCTCTGAATCTTCTTCGGCATCCAAACTTGTTTAAACTTTGCTGGCTTAGGCGCCAGCGGCTGTTTTCCCTTATTTTCCCAATCGACCTTCCTGGTGGCCAACGGTTGGAATCTGTTGTTGGTATGGACCGATGGAATGACCCTGTCAGGCCGTGCATCCATGGGGAGGCCATTGAGGTTTACCTTCATGTTCCCAACCATCATAGTCTTTCTTGAGGCCGAGAGATGACCTCCAGTTCTAGAAAACCGGTCCCTCCGATAATTTCTCCTTCTCTTACCAGTAGTGGCAGAGATAGCAGTCTTCATTCCCATGTGATGGACAAAGCAAGAAACGACAGTAGGAGCAACCGCCATCTTCTCCTCCTCAGCTCTTGATGCCACCGTGGCTCTACTGTGGCGACGCTTCCAGCTTCGTTGTCGACTTGTAGCAGGTCGACAAACACTAGGCCCAAGCAGTTGGGCAGACCCACCGCCGTTGGCATGGATCCGAACTCCATTGGTACCGCTAGGTACCCTCCATGGATGTGGCCATCGACCACCTGCTGGCCGAAGTGAACAGCAACCAGTCCAGTCTCCATTTGTAGTTTCTGCGAGTAAGATTAACACACAGTTAGAATTTTGAGAGAGGCCGCCATGCCTCCTACTTTTTGGCGTAGAGATGAAGGGAGACTAGGTCCCACCGGGCGTGCCAGCTTGTGGGAACAGATTTTCTTTGGTTTATTTTGTTATTTATTTTTTTTTTGATATATCATTTGGTTATTGATTTGTTAGTTAGTTTATTAGGCGTGCCAGTCACCGGAGTGACAGTTTTATTGTGCGCTTGACCTGACATGGTCAGTCGGTTGTGAGGTCCGAGTCGGGACCGGAAGTCCGCCATGCCGTAAAGGCCATGACGTTAATTACGCCCTCCCTAAGGAAGGCAACCCTTGATTAAACGCCAAAGACAGGAGGCCTCAGAAGGCGATCGACAATACTAAAATGCGAAATAAAGATTTCATGCTGTGGACAGATTTATTGAGTTTGGTGGATTAAATCAGATAGCATAACCTTCGACTTTGGGTCGTGCCGGGTAGGGATAGAAGACCATCCACGCAGTGGCGGGATGGAATTCGGATAATTATTAGGGTATTTCCCTTTCGATATTTCCACTTAACCGGATGCTCCAAAAAGATTCATTTCCCCTAAAAGATGGAGCCAGATGGGAGGTGTATCGGTGACACTCCCTTGGTTCACCGGGGTTGATAACGTTAGACTGGATTTTGGCAGCATCTCCCCTTAACTCGGGTCATGCCCGGGGAAGAATAGGCGATCATCCACGGAGTGCCGGGATGAAAGCCGAAAGAAAAAGGGCACTAGGCCCTGGATCAGTGTAAATGTTGGGGAGGCCGTTCCCCGTCAGTTTATTCCCTGAGGCATGCTTGATGACCTTTAGATACCCCTCGGGTTGGTATGGTGGGGTGATCGAGGGTTAGACAGAGGGGGAAAGGTTCTCGACGTGGCAAAAATGAGCGTAAGCTGGCTTCCCGGCACGGGGAAAGGGGTTCTCGACGCACCTCTTGGAGGGGCTTCTCAGCATGGCTGAAACAAGGGGAAGAGGGTTCTCGGCGTTCAATTCTCGGCGCGCAAAGGGCCGCGCCGGGAGCTGTTCATCACGCCGAGGGATGCTGGCGCCGGGAAGGTGATGGTTTTGGGTGCCGGGAAGGTTTATGGGGTTTTACGGTGCTCTATTATGAGGATTTTCTTTGGGATTCAGATGATGACTGGGGAGAATTTAGGATGCAAACAAGGAGGAAGCCAAGGGCTTTACCAGATTAATGTCAAGGAGTCACAGGGATGAAAGGGGGTTCGAGGGATTAAAGTCACCAAGCATTCGAAACCCTCTGGAACAGGCTTTATGCCATTTATGCCGCCGGCCATCCAGGGGATCAAGAGATGACTGTCTCTGATCCCTGTAATGGCCCTGATGGCTTTGGGAAACTTGAGAAGGATGAAGACTCCATTGCGTTAATATCATCGACGTCATCGAGGGAGAGAGGGGGACAAAACCCAGGAATCCACAGAAGTGAGGATCGGGGCTCTGCAATAGCTCCATCGAGACAACAAGAGAAAAGAGTAGCAGAGAGTGTTCGATAACCACTCGGGCGAACGACAGACACTCGAAATCACGGATTCATCAATCAAACGATGCGACATAAAGGTTAACGACAACAATCGCCAGAGAGGGGTGAAGGGGAAGAATCTCGGGCTTTCATTCATTCAATCAGTCTCATCGTTTACATTTCATTGGTTACAGAGATATAATTTGAACGACGACAGAGAAGAACTATAGATATTATTCAAATCGAAGAAGAGCCCACAAAAAAGGGGGGAGGAAAGGGTACATCAGATGAGGAAACAAAACACATCCGGATAACAAGAAGATGGGGGAGGGCGGAGCATTGACTCCTCTCTCTCCCCAAAGCACACACCTTCTCTTTCCTTCAGCCTCGGCAGCAGCTTCTCTTCTCTTCTCTCCTTTGTTGTCTGGCTATCTGAATATCTCTCTTCTTTTCTCTTCGATGGCTCTCTCTATCTTTCTTATCCTCTTCTTCTTCTGTTAAGTGGACGAAATGGGGGGGTTTTATAGGCACAGCATCCCCCTTCTCGGCATGATCAACTTCGGCGCGTCTTTCACACCTTCCCGGCGCGCCTCAGTCGATTGCGGAGGCTTCCGGCGCCAAGAGTCTAGCTTCTCGGCGCCACCCCCATGGGCTTTGGGCTTTGGTGAGGAACTGCCGGCGCCACACTCATGGGCCCATTTAGGGCTTTTAATGTTTTGATCTCTCTCATCAGCGGACTTGAGCTGTCAAAGATGCCTAACCTGCCTTTTCATTTGCCAGTCCCTCGAATCTGTCAGAACCGGTGAAGGCCTCTTAGTTGGTGAGTTGACATAGTATTATCAGAACATTTCCGGAGATTTTCATCAGTCAATAGACCACAATTCTTTATCAGCACTGCCATCTGGGCGATGACAACACCGGACATCAGCTTGGCCGGGGAGGGCTTCAGCCAGGTGATAACTTTAGTGATGACTTTTCTGTAGTTCTGGCTTTGCAGGAATCCCTGGGATCTTCATTTTTGATTCAATCTTCTCTTCGGTCTCATCTTTATTCTTGATTATATTTCAGGTGTCAACAAGTAACAAGACCCACTTTGATGTAGGAATAAATCAGATTAAGATGGTTTATATGAGATAGAATCAGTTTATATGAGAGCTGATGGAATCCAAATCGGACACCCAGTTTAGACTCGGCGCTCAAATTACTCAATTCAGAACGACGTTAGTTTTCAAAGCTAACTTTATTTAAAATAATTCAAATAAGTAGGGGTTCGGAGGTCCAAAATGTAAAATACTGACCTGATCGGCGTGCCGATTATTCCAAGGCGACCTGGGTGGTGAGAGTGACTTGGGAGAGCTAACTGAATCCAAATCGGATACCCAGTTTGGGCTCGATGCTCAAATTACTCAATTCAGAACTAAGTTAGTTTTCAAAGCTAACTTTGTTTAAAATAATTCACATAACTAGGGGTTGGGGGGTCCAAAATCTAAAATACCGATCCGATCGGCGTGCCGATCATTCCAACACGACCTAGAAGGTAAACGTTACTTGGGAGAGCTGGCGAAATCCAAATCGGATAACCGGTTTGCGCTCGATGCTCAAATCATTCAATTCAGAATTAAGTGAGTTTTCAAAGCTAACTTTATTTAAAATAATTTACATGACTAGGGATTCAGGAGTCCAAAATGTAAAATACTGCCCTGATCGGCGTGCCGATCATTCCAATGCGACCTGGGTGGTGAGAATGACTTGGGAGAGTTGACGGAATCCAAATCGGATACTTGATTTGGGCTCGGCGCTCAAATTACTCAATTCAGAACTAAGTTAGTTTTCAAAGCTAACTTTATTTAAAACGATTCAGATAAGTAGGGGTTGGGAGGTCCAAAATCTAAAATACCGGTCTGATCGGCTTGCCGATCGTTCCAACACGATCTGGGAGGTAAAAGTGACTTGGGAGAGCTAACGGAATCTAAATCGGATACCCAGTTTGGGCCCGGGGCTCAAAAGAGCATTCTCTAAATGCACTTAGTTAAAAATGCAAATAAGAAATTAGGTTGGGGGGGTCTAAAATCTAAAATACCAGTCTGGTCGGCATGCCGATTATTCTAACACAAGCTGGGAGGTAAAAGTGACTTGTGAGAACTGACGAAATCCAAATCGGATACCCAGTTTGGGCCTAACACTCAAAAGTGCATTCTCTAAATGCACTTAGTTTAAAATTAAAGAAGTTGAGTTTAGGGGTCCAAAATCTAAAATACCGATCTGATCGGCGTGCCGATTATTTCAACATGACTTGGGACGTAAAAGTGACTTGTGAGATCTGACGGAATCCAAATCGGATACCCGATTTGGGCCAGGCGCTCAGAACTGCATTCTGCACTTAGTTTAAACTAAAGAAGTTGAGTTCAAAGGTCCAAAATCTAAAATACCAGTCTGATCGGCATGTCGATTGTTCCAACATGACTTGAGAGGTAAAAGGGACGTGTGAGAACTGACGGAATCTAAAGCGGATACTCGATTTGGGCCCGACGCTCAAAAGTACATTCTCTAAATACACTTAGTTTAAAATTAAAGAAGTTGAGTTCGGGAGTCTAAAATCTAAAATACCAATCTGATCGGCATGCCGATTGTTCCAACACGACCTGGGAGGTAAAAGTAACTTGTCAAAAGTTGACGGAAGCCAAATCGAATACCCGATTTGGGTCCAGCGCTCAGAAGTGCATTCTCTAAATGTACTTAGTTTAAAATTAAAGACGTCGAGTTCGGGGGTTCAAAATCTAAAATACCGATCTGATCGACATGTCGATTATTCCAACACGACCTGGGAGGTAAAAGTGACTTGTGAGAGTTGATGAATCCAAATCGGATACTCGGTTTGAGTTCGGTATTAAAATTATCGATTTGATATTATATCTTATTCGAATTTATATAATCAAATAAAATATTTAATTTATATTTTTAATATTTTTTTATTTATTAATGCATGCTTAATGTTATTATTTTTTCAATATAGGATCCTCCAGCGAGTGATGACGGAGGGGATGAACATGACGGGGAGGATGAGGACATGGAGGATGCAGAGGATATTTCTTGATTATTTTTAATGTTATAAAATTGATAATTGATGTTGTGTTTCGTTTCTTGTATATCTTGGGTTTTGTTTGTTATGGATAAGTTTTATGTTTTTTTATTTTAACAAGTTTTTATATAAATTTTGTATTTTTTAAAAAAAATAACAAATATTTTTTCCGACAGATGCAACGACGGAATCACCGACCGAAAAACTACCCATCAGAAAATATATTTTTTTTCAAAAGTAAATTCCGTGAGAAAATTGCCGACGTAATAAATGTCCATCGGAATCGTTTCTGACGACATTTCCGACGGACTATATATTCCGTCGCAAAAAGAATTACATACGGGATTTCTATCTACTCCTTATCCGTCGGAAATTACCGATAGAGTTCAGACGGAAAATTCTTCTGTCGGAAACTTCCGACTAGGAATACCCAACGGACGTATTCCATCGAAATTCCGTTGAAAATCCACCGGAAAATCAATTTCTGACGGAATTCCAATGGAATACGTCTGTCGGAAAAATCATTTTTCCTTGTGGTGGTTTAATATATTTTTTTTGCAGGTGAAGTATCGCTTTAGCCATCCCTCAGACGAGACTGTAGCTCGACGTACCTAGGAGCACGTTACAGAAAAATGAATGAGCGATACATTCAATAAAGCCCGGGCATGGGCGAAAAAAGCTATAGGGGGGCAAATGAACCAACGCTCTGGAAGGAGCATTGCCCCCCTTGGATAAGGGGGGAGGTTTAATTTGGAGTAGTTTGTGTGGCAAATAAGTGGAAACGGAGGTCGCAGGCTGGGAGAGAAAATCGTGCAAAAGCACGGGAGGTGAATGTACATACAAGCGGGTATGTCAGCTTCGTGACCCAAAAAAAGGAGATTGGTAAGTAATATTTCTGATTTTGTTACTTTACATTTGTATTTATTTATAAATCAATTTTTTATGTAATTTTTAAAACATGAAGAAAATCTCGGTCGTGTACCTAAGTACCTGGATGTGTTTGACATAACACATAAGAAGAAGGGAACATATCAATATGTCTCTACGAGATCCAAGGAGGTGGTGGTAAGTTTATTTACAATTCAAATTTATTTCATTTCAAATATACTTGATTAATATGAGATTTATGATTTTTTTCAATTTGCAGGAGACATATGCGAGCCAGATGATGGAGAAGTACGGGGAGGATATTGAGCAGCAACCAGAGATAGACCATGAGGCATGGATAGAGGTAGCCGGCCCACCGAAGAAAGGTTGGGTGTATGGCTTTGGGAAGAGCTTGGAACCAAGCAGGTGCTACCATTTTCCCAGGGTTGGTGCTCAGTCCCTACCAGCAGCTTGATTGGTGCCACTACGTCTGCCGACTCTGAGGCCCAGCTCGATCGCATGGTGGAGCAGCTAGAGACACGTCTCTCGCAGAGACTGTGGACGGAGATCTCAGAGATGGTGCAGATGCAGTTGGCACAGTCGTTGCGGATGTAGATCTAAGAGATGGTGCAGACGTAGCTGGCGCAGTTGCTACAGACGTAGATCTCAGGGATGGTGTAGTCGATGCAGACGTAGATCTTAGAGAGGCTAGAGGCCACTATGACGAGAGTGATGTCCTTGTACTTTAGGGAGTTTCGGGTGCCTCCTCACCATCCTTCATCATCGACCTCAGCACATCCTTCTCATGTAAGTACAATATTTCTTACATTTTTTAATACTCTTATTCATAATTCAAAAGTATAGAATTATCAATTACTTGTATGTGTAGCGCATTTAGAAATTAAGTTAAGTAGAAAATCAAAGAAGTCGGATTTGGGGGGCCAATATCTGAAATACCTATCCGATCGACATGTTGATTATTCTAACACAACTGAAAAATGTGTGAGTGACTCATGGAAGCTGACGAAATTAAAATCGGATTTCTAGATTGGCCTCGGCGCCCAAATCACCATTTTAGAAATAAAGTTAAGTTGAAAACCAAAGAATTCAGGTTCGGGAGCTCAATATTTGAAATACGGGTCCGATCGATGTGTTGATTGTTCCAACAAGACCGAAAATGTGTAAGTGACCCGTGGGAGCTGACGGAATCTAAATCGGATTCCAGGTTTAGGCTGGGCGCTCAAATCTCCCATTTAGAAATTAAGTTAAGTAGAAAACCAAAGTGTATGGTTTGGGGGCATAATATTTGAAATACTGATCTGATCGACGTGCCAATTATTCCAACATGATCGGAGATGTGTGAATGAACCGTCGGAGCTGACGGAATCAAAATTGGATACCTGGATCGGCCTTGGCGCTCAAATCACCATTTAGAAATTAGGTTAAGTTGAAAACTAAAGAAGTGGGGTTCGGTGGCCGAATATTTAAAATACTAGTTCGACCGATGTGCTAATTATTTCAACACGATCGAAAATGTGTGAGTGACCCTTGGGAGCTGACGGAATTCAAATCAAAATCCCGAATTGGCCTCGGGCCTCAAATCAAATATTTACAAATTAAATTAAGTTGAAAACTAAAGAATTCGGGCTTGGGGGCCCATTTTCTGAAATACCTGTCCGATTGAGGTGCCGATTATTCCAACACAACCGGAGATGTGTGAGTGAACTGTGGGAGGTGATGGGATCTAAATTGGATTCCTAGATTGGGCTTGATGCTCAAATCACCCATTTAGAAATTAAGTTAAGTTGAAAACCAAAGAAGTTGAGTTCGGTGGCCCAATATCTGAAATATTGGTCCGACCGACGTGTTGATTGTTCCAACATGACTGGAAATGTGTGAATGACGTGTGGGAGTTGACAGAATTCAAATCGGATTCCCAGATTGTCCTCGACACTCAAATCACATATTTACAAATTAAGTTAATTTGAAAACCAAAGAAGTCGGGTGGGGGCCCAATATCTGAAATACTAGTCCGATCGATATGCCGATTGTTCCAACACAACCAAAAATGTGTGAGTGACCTTTAAGAGTTGACGGAATCCAAATCAGATTCTCGGTTTGGGCTGAGTGCTCAAATCTCCCATTTGGAAATTAAGTTCAGTAGAAAACCAAAGAAGTCGGGTTCAGGGTCTCAATATCTGAAATACCAGTCCGATCGACGTGGCGATTGTTCCAACATGACCAAAAATGTGTGATGACCTGTGTGAGCTGACGGAATCTTAATCGGATTCCCGAATTGGCCTCGACGCTCAAATTACCCATTTAGAAATTAAGTTAAGTAAAAAACTAAACAAGTCAGGTTCAGGGGCTTAATATCTGAAATACAGGTCCGACCGACGTGTCGATTGTTCCAACACAACTAGAAATGTGTGAGTGGCCTGTGGGAGCTGACAGAATCCAAATGGGATACCCGGAGTGAGCTCGACGCTCAAATCTTCAATGTAGACATTAAGTTAAGTGCAAAACCAAAGAAGTCAGGTTAAGGTACCCAATATCTCAAACTTTTGTCCGGTCGAGTTTTAATTTTTGAAAATTTTTATAAAATTTATTTCATATGCATATGTCTAATATTCTTTTATTTTGCATGTCTAATGTAGGATCGTACTACGCGTTTACCACACGATGACGAGGAGGATCTTTGTTGATATTTTTTGATATTATATTAAAATTATATAATTCAATTATTATATTTGATTGAACATTTTAATGCAACATTGTAAAACTTTTACTCGTTGAGTGTGTGTGCATTTATGTTTAGTGTGGACCGTGTAATTATAGGTTCATCTAATTTTTAAAATTATTTATTTTAAAGATATAAAAAATATGATGGATTTGAGAGGGATTAACGACCAATAAGATAGCTCTTCAGTGATTTATAAGTGACTATGTTTTATTTGCGATAGATTTGAGAGGGATTAGTGCCAAAAGATAGATCTTCGTATGCTGACTATATTTTATATGCGACGGATTTGAGAGGGATTAGATATCGATAAGCGGCTATGTTTTATTTGCGACAGATTTAAGAGGGATTAGTGACCGATAAGATAGCTCTTCAACGATCTGTGACTATGTTAGCGACGGATTTGCGATAATTTAGCGGCGGATCTTTAGCGACGTAACAACGGCGGAAGGAATCGTCACATATTAACGACGCGTTAGCGGTGAATTTATTTTCGTCGCAAAATTTCCTTAAATTTTCTTCAGCAGTAGATTTGAGTCAGAATATTTTCTGTCGCAAATTAGCAGTTGATTTGCGACTGAATTATTTAGGCCGTGAATTAGCATCCAAATTTTACCGGCAGACTGTGTTCGTCGAAAAACCGCCGTTGAATTGCGACCGATTGTAGTGGATTTGCGATGGATATATGTCACTGCAAATCTCACCTTTTCTTGTAACGAACTGTTATACTCCGTGTGATCTTTTTAGGTTCACAACATTATCACCCTTGGCACATTTTGTCGGTTATAAAAGGGGTCTCCATGACCTCCTCTAGGTATGCAAGAGGCATAGCAACTAGATGGGAAACCAAAGGAATACTACCCTAAGAATGACCCTTCTTCTCCCCCTCTTTCGCTAGTGTGCCCTGGTCACCCTCCACTCTAGAGAACTCTCCATCCTACCTCCCACTCACTTACTAAATTAAACATTGGAGAGTTCTCTTGGTGGCACATCCATCCCGGTAAGAATTTATTTCTTACAATGAGAAGCTCGACAAATCCCTCTCATGGCTCCAACCACTACGGCCATCTCGGAGAAGAACCTTGGCAAGGTCCTCTCGCAGTCTCGACCAGAATTACTGCCGGCACCAACCCAACTTCATTGACAAGAAAGTGTCTGGCCATGTCTTGTGGAAGATGGCCAGACTCACCCAAGGCCCCAACTACGCAGGACATCAGATGCTCAGGTAGCTTTCCTAAGGTGCGGTCCGGCTATCGTGCCCTTGGTCTTGCACCTTCCAGCTTGGGATCGTGAAGCGGCACCGCCCGAACCCGGCTCAAGGCCCTCAACTTGGTCCTATTTCTCAGAGGACCCGTTAGGCGGCAAATTGCACATGCCAGTATGCCACGGCCTTACATCCAGAGTCTGGCCTCCAAGCCAGGACCTCCAATTCGGCTGCCTTAATTAGAGTCCCCACGTACATTCTCTGAACCCTCAGTCTCCAATGTCAGACCGATCATACATGAGCGATACGGAGCACGTCCTGAAGCATCATTGGTGATGCTCGGCTGCACTTTTATCTCCCCAGTTCGGCTCCACACCCTGAGAAATCATTCCAGAAGTTCAACACCCTTTGTCTACTCCAGACTGCAACATGCCGGCACTGATCAGCTTCGACGCTTGGCTAACTCAGTCCCGTCTAAATACATTCAACTGTAGGAAATGAAATGTTGTTATATGTCTATTTTAATTAAAACTGTATGATTCAAATACCCCACTAATGATGTACATCACGTAGTTCAGAATTACGTGAATGTTCAACAGTTGTGTGTTTATTTTGACGGCCTTAGGTCCATGTGGACTACGTTCATGACATGAAAAATGCATGGAGGAGTTACACTCTCGGTCTCTTATCTCTGAGATTGATTGAATTGGGCATTATCAAATCGGTCGCACAAATCTTGGATTAACTAAGAAGGTGATACATGTTCTACAAATAATAATATTTATGATATTAGTTGGAATGTTTTTAACCCTATCAAATCAATGGTTAGTCCAACAGTATTGTTACGAAGTTTCACTGCGTGAGGGGGTCTGAGTCATAAGACGAACACGCGAGGGATCTAGGGATTGGCGGACGGTGACGGTTTTCCGTGCGATAACCGGGTGGATAGTGGTAAGTGGGAATGCAGTGGATCGGATTGTCCGGAATCCGCATGGACATTACCCGAAAATTTTATAATCGGTACCCACTCCCATTGTTCAGCGCTGGGACCGGACTGGTAGGGGGCGTCACAACGAATGTAAAGACCCGTATCGATGAACTTTTCGGTGCTGACGACCCTTACGACCTCACCTGACCGGTCCCCATCATCGTGGAGAAAGACCAGGTCAGGTTCCGATGCTCGCCATGTCCACATTCTGTGTTTTTTTGTCTCTCTCTCTCTCTCTCTCTCTCTCTCTATATATATATATATATATATATATATATATATATGTATATATATATATAAGATAGGGAGAGAGAGAGAGAGAGAGAATGTCCGATGGCCCTGGGGGCCTTGGTTACGAATATTCCTATCCCCGCCTACGTCACACACCACGCCCTCTGCGTTCTCGTCACGAAGAACGCCCTGTGAGCCCCCCCCCCCCCCACACCGATTTTTCATGGCCATCCTGTTGGTCATAAAAAATGGAGATTTTAATTCTAATAAGGATGTAAATTTTTTATTTTAAAGTTATGAGTTTTCATATATTCGATTTTAATAATTCTTGATTTTATACTGAAGATCAAAATGGATTAGAAAGAGTGCTACATGGATCAATTGAATTTGAGACGCCACTTTCCACACCATTCGAAATGTACGGAGAACATTATTCTTGGATAGGTTAAGATATTTTAAAATATTTTTACAGCACCCCCGAACAACCCCTTGACCTTGATGGTGGCGTGGTACTTCTCTTCTGAACTCGTAATACCGTCGTAAGACCCAACGTTGTTATTGCTGTTGTTATTATTGTTGTTGATGGTGTCTGCTGCAACCGTGAGGGATTAATAAACTGGGAGATGGTGGGGACTACAAATCTACCGTCGGGAACAAACCCAGATGTCGTTGGGCGGACCGAATCATCAAACTATGTATAATCCCCCACCCCGCCTCCTCCTTTCCCACCTCCAGTGGGTTGGCTGATCTGATCAGTCCTCCGCTTAATAACAAGTAATTACATGACACAAGAAGAAGCTCATTTTAATAACTCCCTCAATCCATAGTTAAATGCCCCGACCAACAAGTGGGGGGGAGGGGGGTGTGAATTGTTTGATTAAATTAAACAATTTGCAGCTAATGCATGGCGTCATCGATCGCACTCTTTACTTTTAAGGAGGATTAACTAAGGAGCTTAATTTCGAGGTCCGCTGCTTCCGCGATTCCCACAACACCACCAACACCCACCACCGTCTGTCTTCCCGACGTTTGTTTTCCCATGATGCCATGGGGATGGGCCTAGTCAAACATGGCTCTCCTCGCTGTCATCTCCGAGCTATAAAAAAAGAAAATAAAAGAGAGAGGGAGGGAGGGAGAGAGAGAGAGAGAGAGAGAGAGAGAGAGAGGGATTGTTTTCTTGATGGTCGGTTAGGACTTGGGAAGTGACGGATTCTGCAGCTCAAGAGGATGCAGTTTCTCCCATCCCATCTCAAGAGGATGCAGCTCAAGAGGTTTGGGAGAGCCGTCTTCTCGATCTCTTTTTTGAGGTTTGGGAACTGATCAGAGGGATTTGATTCACAGTAGTATACGAAGGATATTCCAGGGAGGATTAGTGAATCATATAACTGTATGTAGAGCATATGATAAGAAGATACAACTCTGATGAGATGAGGAGGAGCATGGGGATGCAGCAACTCTATTATGGGTAGAGATGGCCGTGGGGTTGGGGGGTTGTGCCCTCTTCCTGTTTTCCCTTCTTGTTCAAGCAGCTGGAGACCACCAACAAGGTGAGTAATTGGGATATAACATCACTACTTACTACAAATCCTATCTCTCTCTCTCTCTCTCTCTGTTTGATTTCATTAATCCCCATATCGCTCCTTAATCTTGTTATATTAACGATGATGCAGGGTTTGTGAGCATCAGCTGCTGTGGGACGTCCAACACCACGGAGGAGCAGGGCACTGGGATCGCATGGATCTCCGACGACCACTTTCTTAACCCCGGCGCCGGAGAATGCAGGAACGCCTCTTCCGTCGACGGTACTGCCTACAGCAGCAGCGGCGGCGGCAACGCGAGCGCCCGGGCCTTCTTCACATCTGACAGCGCCATCAAATGGTGCTACGAGCTGCCCACCGTCGACGGCCGGCCCTACCTTGTGAGGGCGACCTTCCTCGGCGGCCCCGGCCTGGGTTCCTCCTCGGCGGTCTCCTCCTCCACCTCCTTCAACTTCTCGATCTGCTCGACCACGATATCCCGCGTGGCGTCGTCGACGGGTGCGTTGCAGGTGGAAGGCATATGTGGAGCCACCGGCCGTCGCACAAACATCTGCATGGTGAACGAGGATGGGGGTGCTGCTTACATTTCCAAGCTTGAGCTCAGACCGCTGCCCGATCATGCTTACCCGGAGGGCGAGCAATCCGTTGTCCTCAGGCTTGTCGCCAGAGTTGATGCCGGAAATCGGAATCCCAATCGTATCTACAGGTCTGCATGGGTTGTTAATGTTACACAGTAGCCCCACTGTACTCTGCAGTACGCGTGCTTCTGTGCTGAAAAAGCTTGCTTGTTCTTCTCTTGCATCCGTTGCACAACACAACAGGTACCCAGTAGACCCAAGCGACCGGATTTGGACTGCTGATACGAGCTTCGCCGGCACCCCTGCCGTTGGCTCATCAGAAACCACTCTGAGTGGCGGTACAACCTCCGTTCCCATCGAGGTGCTTCGCACCGCGGCGGAGGATTCTAGCCAGCTGGTGTTCCTTCATACGGGGCTCGACACCAGCGAGCAGCGGTACCTCGTAATCCTGCACTTCCTCGAGCTCGATGCGCATGTTCGGACGGGGCAGAGGTCCTTCGACATCTACATCGACGGGGCAAGACTGCAGAAGGCATTCGACGTGCTGGGGGATGGCAACAAGACCAACTACAGAGAAGTCAAGCTCTGGGCTAGTGCAACTGGATCTCTCAACATTTCCCTGGTGAAGGCTGCAGATGCTGCCCCTGCATTCGGTCCTATCTGCAACGCATACGAGATATTCCAAGTGTACCGCAGAACCGCAGAGACGGCTAAGCGTGATGGTGCGTCGTACTTTCTGATCCTTTATTAGTAGTAGATGCATCTGATCAACGTTTGAAACACCATGTCGGATTACTGGTACGCCCGCGACCATTATGGCATGCTCAAGCCTCGAACAAATCATCCAACACTTACACACCGATGTTTCTAAAACAAGTTGCCATTTTTCAGCAATGCAAGAAACTCAAAGCCCCTCTAGTGATTATGTGTGAGGAGTGTGATGTAGGTGCCCTCCTTTTTTATCCTTAATTTACTTTCGTTGAGTGGGTGCAGGGGAAGCGGCGAGGGAGGTGAGACAAGCGCTACTGGTTGCAAACCCCGGGCATGGCGTGGTGGGGAGGTGGTATGGGGACCCATGCGCGCCTTCGCCTCCGTGGGAGGGGTTGACCTGCGAGGAGCTGGGCACCAATGGCAACAGCACCCTTGTCATCACCAAGCTGTAAGCTTTCGCCCATTTATGTTCTTCAAATCCTCTGCTCATGATTCTCCACCCTCGCGGGAGGGGGATCCACAAATCCCTGAATGGGTCTTCTCATTTGGTTCCTACCTAGAATATATCCCCCACCGCCCATCAACTCCTATGTGATTTCTTCTTCATGTGCGTTTGTCCATGAGTTTTTCATTGCCCTCTTCCCCAGTGTGATGTCTGTTCTGAAATTTGGAGGCCGCTCACTCTGACAGGGATCTTTCGAGGAAAGGCTTGCGCGGACCCGTTCCCAGCGCCATTGGCAAGCTGACAGACCTGAAGGAACTGTAAGGCCAACTGCAACATATCCACTTTCATCCAACAACTTGTCCCTCTTCTTATTTTCTTTTCTTTTAGCTTTCGTTGTGATTTAAAGTTTTGTGGCTTAGTCTCCTTGTCGAAGAGCTTGAGAAGGTTTTCCCCAGATCCGTTTTCTGCTGATCTTATGTAGTTGTGTTGTTATTTTCTTTCGATGCTTTCACCGACACGGGGGCTTCTTCCTGCAGGGACTTGCGGAGTAATGATTTTACAGGGTCAATCCCAGAATCCTTGGCCTCTCTCCCACACTTGTTGAAACTGTAAGGTTTCATCTTCTCTCACATTTTTAACTTTCAGTGAATGGCTTTCCTACTGTATTGGCTGGAATGTGGGCATCAACCACCTAGTGTTTGATTGAAGCGACTCAAATCTACCTTATTGTAGGTCGGTTGGCTGCAATCCCCAGCTAAAAACCCTGATTCCTCCAGGCTTATCCAATCGCTCAAATCTAAAAATAGAGTAAGGAAGCTACATCACACAAGGTTAAATCATTCAGTCTTACGAATTCTGATTCCCTAATTTTGATCTTTAAATTCTTCTATACAGATATGGGAATTGTGATGCTCATTACCCTTCGGCCCGGCGAAGTATTTTCATTGGAAGTGTTGCTGCAGGATCTGCTGTAGTCACTATGGCACTTGGGATTTTCTTCTGCTTTTACAAACGAGCCCGGCATACTGATAAGGAGGATCAGAAAGTCATTAAGAGTATGCTTTCACAATTTGAAACCATGCATCTGTTTAGCAATTTGTTGCCTTGTTTCATCCTCTTTGGACTCGGAAGCATTTAGGAAAAACTCGATCAGTTAAATAGAGTGAAATGTCTAGAATGCTGGTTGAGTGACAAACCATGATTAGATTTGATCTACAATTTCAGCCTTCCTGATTCTCCCATTTCTCTTCTGAAGTTAGATGGCATAGATCTAGATTCTATCTTCCTAAAGAATTTTCACTCCCTCATCCCCTCATTCTATTGCTCTACTTTCTGGAGTGCGATATAGTAACTCATTGCATAGTTAAAAAACACATTCACTAAACAATCGACAGTTAGGCTCCAAATGTGCTAATCTGTCAGTTGTAACATCTGTTGGGTTGTTAGGCACCATATTCATGAGGCTAATAGATAAGAATATTTGCAAGGAAAAGAAAAGGACCAAGGGAGAAAGAGACCATTCATACACAGTAATGGAAGGACAGAAGTCAATAACATTTTTCCTTGACTAAATGGACCTTAAGGCTCTGAACTGGGATGTTAAAGGGAAATAGTATTGTAAGGACATAAGCAGGAACTGGGCATTTTTAAAAATAATTTAAGCATTTATAGTATGTATATCATGTTATGTCTATCTAGGACTAGATTAGATTACCCATATATTTGCATGAAACTTGCAATGTGAATGGCTTGTACACGTGGAATACTGCCAAATGTTGAACCCCGCATACTTCCTTTCAATGTTGCAAGACAAGTTAGTATTTGAACTATTTTCTAGTATATTTTTTGTATGACATCATTGCCTGCAGTAAATGCTGTTTCTGGTGTCCTGCTTTTGTTGTAATCATGGTTTCAGATCAGGGTCAAGGTTACTAAAGAAATTATTATTTGCCATCTGTGTGTGAGATGATTCTCTATTTGGTTGTGCATTCCTGCTATTGGTCTTGTGAAGATGCTGTTATGCTGTCTTAGAATTCTCATATGTTTTTATGCATTCCTTTTTCAGATCATTGACTGGTTGAATCTTTGTGAAATGTGCAGCTGCAAATTTCTCAATACCCATGACTGACACCCACATTCTGAACCTTAAAATTCAGCAATTTCCCCTTGAGTATGTAAGGGATATGACATCCAATTACAAGGTCATGATAGCTGAAGGAGGCTTTGGAGTTGTTTATCGGGGTACTCGACCTGATGGTCAAGAAGTAGCAGTGAAGGTTCGGTCGGCTACATCAACGCAGGGGACTCGTGAGTTTGAAAATGAGGTAGCTAGTTATATCCTTCTACTTCCCACCCAAACCTCATCCCCTTCCCATATGATGACAATTTCCTGGGAAAATGAGTTGTAATTGGATTTGCCTTTGTGAAAGTGTGTTAGGCAAGTCACCTCGGTCTATTGTATCATGACTTCCTAAATCCTTCCACAGTTGTTTATTTTCATAGGAAAGTGTTTTTCGCTTGTTTCCTCACCGACATTCTGCCTGCCCAATATAACCAAAACACTAAGTAAACATTTAAAGTTGTTCCGTTATCCTATATGATTCCATTAAATTTTATAGTTTATACTATAATCAGGAAACAGGGTTAAAAAATGCTTCTGTATATACTTTTCCGAAAGGTACTACCAACACTGTCGCTGTCTTGAGGATTTAACCTATATTTATTTTCTCTACTGCATAATATACATCCTCTCCCCCCCCCACCAGGTTAAACTTTGTTTCATCTATTCAACATGATGGCATGCTCTAGTGCATGATATATGCTTATCTTGCTCTTCAGGTTAATCTTCTTTCAGCTATTCGTCATGATAACTTAGTCCCTCTTCTTGGTTACTGTCGGGAAAATGAGCAACAGATTCTAGTATACCCCTTTATGTCCAATGGCTCTTTGCAAGACCGTCTCTATGGCAAGTGACTTCAACTTGGTCCATAGCATTTTGAATACACAATGATTAAAATTCATTTCCTTAATTGGATTTTTGAATGTTTTTTGCAGGGGAAGCTGCAAAAAGAAAACCTATAGATTGGCCAACTAGATTGTCCATTGCTCTTGGGGCTGCTAGAGGTAAGTCATTTTTGGTGGCTGTCCTTTTCCTTATTATTCTTGTTCAAACACCAGTGGCAGATTGGTTGTTCACTTACTGTAGTTCTTGATTTATTGGTCGCAGATTAGAGATCTCTTTTGCTGCCAACATCCATGTAAAAGAAAAATAAACATGAATGTAGAGGTTTTTTAGCTGTACATCTGGGATTATTTTCTTCATCAATATATTATTTCTTTTTGGTTGGCTGTTAGTGTTCTATGGTGGTAATTTTTCAGATTATCAGAGAACATGCTGGCTTTGAAATCATCGGTTTTGAAATTTATGCTTTGTGAGAAGTAATAATTTTCTTACTTTTCCTACCTTTCTAAGACAAAGTTTGGTCCTGCAACGGAGAAGTGTTGCACTCTTCGGAGATGATTTTTTTTCTTTCCTTATTATTATTATTATTTTGAACAAGGACTGAACCAGACATAGTCTATGGAAACAATACCAAAAACCTGTCTGTCTTGCATTTCTCCTCTAACTCTCCAAGTTGTGTAAAATCTTCCATAAAAGTTGGAGACACATTTGGCTACGAGATTTCTAACTCCAGCAATAACATTTCCCAGTTATGTGAAAATATTGTTGGATAATTATATCAGATAAACTTGCAAATCAACGTCCAAGAAAACACAATCCCTCTGTTCTGCTTACTCAAATTGACATATCATCATCGTTGCTGCTAATGTCTTCTTGCTTATCGTTAAAACCTTAATACCATGTGTGGTGGGTTACAGATCAAATGAAGGATCCACGTAATTTGCATTTTTTTTCTGTCCATTTGTCTGTATGACATCAACCCCACTGAAAGCCAGTGTCCAACTTATTGATCATGGTAACTCTGTATAGGAGAGGGCCTCTCAGAAGTCCCATAAATAGGAACCTAGTTAGCAGGTGTGGATGGTTACATGGTTTGATCTCATGCTACCTAAGAGCAGCCGTCAATGATTTTTCTCAACTTGAGAGAGATTTTAGGTAAACATGGACCAACAGTGTAACAACTATCAGCTAAAAAAGTAAAGAACTAACAGAAACAGAAACATCTAAGTTGACATGAGCAATAATATGGCTTTCCCTTCTGCAACCTCTTTGCATGATGTTGGTTACTATGTAGTTACCAATCCAAATTTTAGCTACTTCAGTATTTTCATCTTTTAACCTACACACAAGTGAAACGACTGCAACCCATCTATTTCACCCAATTGATCATCAAACTTCAAGAAACGTTCAGCCACCATATTTCTAGAATCAGAGGACACATGGACACATGCACACATGCCCCTGCCACAACAACTCATGATGTACCCTTGTGTTCACTAGTGAAACATAACGATGATACCTTTGGTATGCCGTCCTCCTTTTTAGCCTCTATTCTCGACAAGATGATGGTTCTACTGTTCTGATATTTCCAGGTCTCTTGTATCTGCACAATTTCGAGGGGCATTGCATTATTCATAGAGATATTAAGTCAAGCAACATTCTCTTGGATGATAGCATGTCCGCTAAGGTTGCAGATTTCGGTTTCTCCAAGTATGCATCACAAGAGGGAGATAGTGGCACTTCATTGGAAGTTAGAGGGACAGCTGGATACTTGGATCCAGAGTAAGTTGTTTGTTCCATTTTACTTTCATACAGTAACTCTATATGTTTGTTCTTCATCCTAAACTTCGTGCACAAGATATTTAACTTTTTTCATCATGTCCTTGCACAATGTCTAATAATTTTAATCATCAAAGTATTCTAGAAGAATTTACGCCGACATACTCAGATGACTTTAACATTAGATCAAACTCTGGAAGCGGATAGTGTAACGACCCAAGATTTGGATACCGGGAAATACTCAATACCATTCGAATCCTGACCCTCCACCCACAAGCTGGAGAGCTCAGAAGGGTTAATCGGTGTGTGGAGGTACATTGAAATTTTAAATAATTCAGGGAACAACTATATAATTAACTGTTTAAATAACAGGAAATAAATTATATTTTTATTAAACATCTAATTGCAGAGTCCAGTCCAACAAAGTACAGTCTACAGGGAAAGGAAATGTACTATATCGCCAGGTACATCCCCGGCTCTGGTAAGCTGGCAACTACGAACCCCAGCGCTGCACCTCCGAACCTCGAGGAGGAACCGCAAGACCTAAAAAGAAAAGAGGTGAGCGTCATCTCATTGGCTCAGCAGGGGTTCTGTGGATCCCCATCACTAAATAACGGCGGTAAACAACAACGCTAACAATAACAACAACAACAGTAACAGGAGAAGCAACAACAACAATAACGACGGAACTAAGAGCTGTAGCAAGGACAGTAACAACGGCAACCGGTAGAACCACGGCTCTCTAAGCTACTCTTAAAGGCAACGAAAAGCAAACCCCGATCTTACAGTCGGGGACCGCCAAACCAACGGGAAACCCTGGCTACGCTACCGATGGAAATACCACATCTCTATCGTGGAGGCCCGTCCTCACAGACGGAGGCCCACTCGGACCACGCTGTCCAAGGGTACAGCCACGACCTCGCTGTCGTGAACCCTACACTGCCTACGGTAAAACCTCGGTAACCCTACCGAGAACCCTAGACCTCTACGTCGGAAAAGCACGCAAAAGCTACTCGAAAAATCACGTCTCGCAGACAGGAAACCAAATCACGAATCAAGAGAGTCACGTGTTGTGTGACGGGAGAACCTGCCCACTAGAAGAAAGGCCGAATGTGTCCACTAACGACTTAGTCCGGGCCATGGGTGTCTCCCTACTCGTCCTAGGCAGAAACTGAGACACCGTACAAAGTAACACAAGGACAAGGGTCTAGTTAGGGTCGTGCTCGTCAGCATGCGTCTGAAGTCCCCGATCACGTGTGCACACACTGACTGACTGCGCTATGTCAGGCCCTCTAGTTGATTTTTCTCCCAGCTCGGACTCGAGCTGCCACAGTGGGAGGCCCTATAGCAACCAGCCTAAAATCGTCTCTCCCGGATCTAGCTCTCCACCACTCCCAAGTGGGTCGACACACGTGTGCCTAGGCAAGCTACGACTAGTGAGGGGTCACTGAACGTGGACACTCTCCGCAGAGAGGAAGAAACCCGAAGTATCAAGGCTACGCATGCACCCATCGCAAGAACCACGAAGTACTGGGTGGCCCGGGGCCACCAGACTCTGGACAGTCAACTAGACCTACTAATCCAACAGTCCTTGAGACAAGAGACTCAGGCCAAGATCGTTGTACAATACGGCACCATGCCGTCAAATCACCCTACTCCAAGAGTTAGAAACCACGGTCAGAAGGATTCACGAGGCGGCTCATGACCGCCGGGTTCATTCCCTTTCTGAGGGAGACTAAGAAACCCTCAGCCCTAGGCTGGGTCAAAGAACTCTTGGTCATTGGCCATATGCATGGCCCATACGAAAACCGCCTTCCGAAGAAGCTAACATCGTGCGGGGACAACCCTCCGCACCTACACAGGTACACAGTGACTCAATCTAGCATAACAAGAATGTCCGGAACACACGGGGTCACCCGACCACACGGGCACACTAATCGAGATACAATGAATCTTCCGGACACCCAAAAACATGTTCACGGTCCCCACAGGGTGTCCAAGACATCGACAGGGCCAAAGGTAGACCAAAGGGTCTCGACCGGGTTGACCGGAGGCCAAAACGGGCGAAAGAACTGTGTTTCGGTCGATCAGCCCACTGGGTCGGTCGACCAAAATAGGGGTCGTTCGACCGGACCAGCTGGGCATGGGTCGGTCGACCTAAATCCCAGGTCGATCGACCGAAGCATGCCAGCCTACCCTGTCCGTGGCGAATGTGCCACCGGTCGACCGAATTGCCCATTCAGTCGACCGATTTCGGCGATGCACCTGCGGGAGCTCCACCGTGGGAGTTTAAACCACGCCCCACTCAACCCATTTGAGGGGGAAAATAAGGAGAAACCCTTCCCCAACCTCCTCAGCACTGGGAGGTCCCATTCAAACCACAAAAACCCCGCCGAATCGGTAAAATCGTCTCTCACCCCAAAAACATGTATTTTAACCCTGACGTGGAAAGAAAATCACTCTCAGCCTCACCTCGGCCTATAAATCGCAGGAAAAGGGAATGCACGGGCTAAAGATCCGTCCCCCTACCTCCACCGACGATTTCCCGTGCCGAGGACGAGGATTCCACGCGAAAATGCCGTTGGAACCGCCGTCAAGGTCCCGAATCCGCGGACGAAGCACGCCGCGCCACTGCCTCCATTTCTCGCTCCCATCCTCGACCGCTCGCCACCCCACGTCGCCTCCGCCTCGTCCACGCCGTCCTCCGTCGACCGCCCGGAGAAGGAGTGGGGAGAAGGAGAGAACGAGAGAAGAGAGAGGGAGAGAATGAGAGAAATGGGGAAAGAGGGGTGGCTAAGGAGTTTATATAGAAATTATTTTGGGATTTTAAAATCTGAAAATTAGAAAATTTTGAGAAAAATCATCCCCACGATCCTCGGAAAACGCACAACGCACCTGCAATATCCCGGAGCCTGGAAATACAACGGTTCACCCTACACAGGGGTCCGAAGACCCGGTTACTAAAAATCCGATTTAATTATCAAACGCGATCCGGGACTCACGGAAACGCTCCGAAATCCACAGATCTTGATCCGAAAAATCCTGGGTATTACAGCAGGTAGTCTCCAACTTCTCACATACTTGAGATATCTTTTATAATTGATAAAACTGGAAATGTTGAACAGTGAAACTTATGAGTTAGCTGCCTCATTTGATAAACTTTGAGAAATTTTCAGCACGAGTATAATGTTTAGGAACATGCTATAAGAGCTACCATTTGTCATTATATTAGTATATTTATCTTCTAAAGAGACTTTCAATTCTTTGTATCAAGTGAACAAGGAAACGTTGTGCATTCTGATACAAACTCATGCAATTCAGGTTCATCATGGTGGCTTTGCAAACTATCTTCTTTAATTCTCAACAGTAAAAGACAAATGATATATATACATAGGAAGTTCCCATGCCCCTTATTCCGCCACCTAGAATGACTGACTTTTAGGTGTCCCATCCTTCTTCATCAACTTTGTTTTTGTTTATTTTGTTTTAAGCTTAATCAGAAGTTGACCTGGGTTAGTTGGGCCCAATCATCTGGATTGACTCTTCTTAGCATCATCCTATGTGACTGGATTGACTTTCCTTTGTGTCACCTGTTGTGGATGTCCTGGAATAGGGATGGGTCTACAGGAGTAAGGCTCATGTTGTGAATTTGCTTCAACTTATCTGGTTTGGCACACATTAGGAAGGTTTAAGAATCCTTCCCCATGCAGCCACTTATCCTGCAGTTCACACTGTAGGAAATGGTGTAAGCATGCTTGTCTAGGAATGGAGTATTAAGGGCAGCATATAGTCACAAGTTTTTTTTTTATCCCACATGTTTTCAACCGGTTCTGTGGATCTGTTTCCCTGACTACTTCACATAATCCAGTAAGCATTCTTACACTTGATCGTCTATCATCTGGCAGTTTGATATGCATTTTCCTCAATTCCCCTCTGGACAAGTTTGTGATTGTTCAAACTGAGGGTCAATGTCCATATGAGATTTGTGATTGAGCATATTTTACCATCATCTATTCTGTTCAATGCTGCTAGAAAATTGAATTAGGCTCATGCTGTGTATCTTGTTTCATCATAGTGGACAATGTTTTGTCAAAACAAATGTGTATAAGTTTTGAAGGTTATCTTCCCTTTTAGATTAGGGGCAATGGAGAATTTTTGGATATGTCATGTTTAATGATTGAGGCAACTGGAGTTGAAGCATGAGTAATCAATCTGATGTATTATCTACTCTCCTTTTTGCAATGCAGGTATTATTCAACCCAGAAGCTATCTACCAAAAGTGACGTCTTTAGCTTTGGGGTTGTTCTCTTAGAGATTATCAGTGGACGAGAGCCCCTTAATACACACAGGCCACGGAATGAATGGAGCTTAGTTGAATGGGTATGGTTACAATTTGATTACATCCTTCCTTGAACTTGAAACTCAAAACTAAGTTCATGTTGCCGTCGTTTCCTGTGATAGTCAATCTGATCTGTCTTACAATGACCTTATAATTAGTTCCATAGAGAGTCCTTTTTCAAGTACTACTTCAATCTATATGCCCTTCATTGTCAGTCCATCATCACTTGAGTATGTTCTGGAAGAAATATTGTTGAATCCGATCGGCGAGTCAATTAATTTCATGTGGTCTCAGCTTTTGACCTCCTGTCCTCCGAACATTCTGCATGGCATGAAAATCACAACATTGTTCTTTGATCTTTCACCTGTGCAAGTTCCTGTATCCAATAGATCAAAGCCGCCCACCATCTCCAGAAAGTAATTCCTATGGAAGGGAAGTGCTCACTGAAATCAGTCAACTTCCTTCTCCTTGCACCTAGTCACCTTATAGGCATCAGCATTCTTTAACCCACTTGCATTGATCCATATGACATTTATCCACTGTGAAAAGCTCATGCATTTCTCAGCAGCAGCTTCGGTGTCTTTGAGGAGCCTCGCTGTTAAGTGGCATTGGTTTGTCTGATTTATATTGAATTGTATGCAGAGAATAGCATACAATTTGACAGAATGCGGCGGACTCGTCAGTCTGATCTCATGAATCTACACCTTTGTCCTCTCTACAGCTTGAATAACCTGCAAAATATTGATCTTTACAGGCAAAAGCCTATATCAGGGAATCACGGGTCGATGAAATCGTGGATCCAAGTATAAGGGCGGGATACAATGCAGAGGCGATGTGGAGGGCAGTGGAGGTCGCATCTATGTGCGTGGAGTCCTTCTCAATCTACCGGCCATCCATAGAAGACATTGTCCGGGAGCTGGAGGATGCCCTGATAATAGAAAACAACGCATCCGAGTACATGAGGTCTATCGAGAGCTTTGGAGGTTCCAACCGGTTCCTATCGGTGGAGAGAAAGATTCTCGCACCCATCCCAAGCCCAACTGACCTGTCGCCGACGCCCCCAGTCTGTCAAATTGTATCGCCTCCAATGCCTAGATAGCTGTGCAATCATGAAAGAGGTTAGGCCTGCATGTGGATATATAAATGTACACCCACGTATGCTATTTTTTGCATTCTTCAGCATATATATATATATATATATATATATATATATATAGAGAGAGAGAGAGAGAGAGAGAGAGAGAGAGAGAGAGAGAGAGAGAGAGAGAGAGAGAGAGAGACTTGTATGTCTTTGTGTTCATGGGGAATTCAAAAGAGGCAGATCAAACATGGATTTGTTAAATTTCTCACAATGTTGTTGCAGTGAAGAACTCCCCACTCGTGATGAGGCTGCAGGCGCGCGATTAGCAGGTTGCCACATTTTGGTACGCGGCCCATGGGGAACTTCTCCCTTGCACCCAAGCATTATTTCCTTCGGCACCTTTTGTTTGGTAGCCGGTGGGAATGGAAAGAAAGGAGAACCATTTGTTTACTCAGTAAAAGAGTATCCAAATGCCGTGAGTTTGAGCACCGCATCAACTGACTGTAATGAGTATGTAATATAATCCTCGAGGATTGCCTAAGTTTGCACCTTCATGACACGATTTGCCATATCGGTGTGACTCGCACCTAACTCGACCGGATTGTATTGTATCTGGGTCGAACCGACTCGAGTCTCTCTGAGTTGACCCGAGAGTCTGTGCGAGTCAGGACATATCGTATTGCATCCCTGTTTTATGATCATCTATCTTTGTTGTCTGTTCTCTCTTTTTCCCTCTTCCTCTGTTTCTGGTTCATTTAGCCTTTATTCAGAAGACAAGACCTGAGCATCATCCAGCACCGACGTCAGCCCAGAGGACTACAGGGCTCCCTTTGGAATCAAGCAGATAACAAATTGTAAAATATGAACGTTCGCACATCATTTCTACAGTTCAACACGAGATGAAATCCATTGTAAGTAGGGTTTTCCCTTCCGCAACGCTAACAGTCAAACATTTTGATTGCACTGGATAAAAGGAATGAGGCTGCATGTGCCTGGTCAGCTACAAGGAACGGGGCCAAGGTAAAAGCAAAGCGTGAATTGAAAATCCCACTGTTGTAAGGAAGAAGGGGAGGGGAAGGGGGGGGGGCGGCGGGTCGCATGTACAAGTGAAGAAGTAGTCGTTAGATAATGAATGCCTAGCGTCGAGGTATCAAATCCGGATGTAATCTGTATCGTGAGTTGCAATCCCGCGCACGGTCCGCTTCAGGAAAGACTTGCGATTCAAAGAACAGCTCCTCCTCAATGACCGCCGTGTTCTCCAAGCCGAGAAACGTGTGTGAAGGGCTGGAAAAGCGAAACATAACAAAAGCAATGCGGATATTGCTGCGCAGATGAGTAACACGTTGCGGAATCCATCATCTAGAGATGATCCTCTCTGCCCTGTCCATGGAACGCCACCTACGTTCATCCCAAATACTGCAAGAGAAAGCAAAAGGTTCAGTCAAAAAGGTTTCGAGTGGAGAATCCACCAGCACACCAACCAGAACTTCAAACAAAAATCACTTACTTCCAGTCACAATAGATAATGGAAGAAAGATCATTGAAAGGAAGGAGAGGTAGTAAAGCTTCCGGTTTATCTGCTCCGCCTGCCAACTATCAAGACCAGCCTGAATTGCTGTGACACGGTTCACTATAAATCCGAGATTCTCCTTTAGCCTCCGAAGCCGACCAATAAGTTCTTCAAGAGAGAGTATATCTTCATTTGCAAACCAACTTTTGCTTGCCAACTTTTCCTTGACACGAGGAAAAACTTGCTCACCGTGAGCAACTACCTACATTAGTATTAGTAGAATTTCAGACATCCATGTTCAAGTGATTTAGCAGACTTAGCTCAGCTAAAGAATATATAACAATAACATCACTCCTATTTGACAGGGAAAAGAATCCACTGTTGTGTTTAAAGTTCCCATTTTGAAGTTGGTATTTCTACAATGTCTCTCAAATACATTTCCCCCACCCCACCATGTAACAACCCAAAGACTATTTGCCCATTCTAACACAACAATAAAGGAAACATTACCTGCAGGAGGCGTTGTAAATTCAGATGCATTTTGGGAAATCGTCTGTCATCCAACATTTGCTTCTTTGCAGTGAAGCCGCCTGCATGTAATGGAAAATGTCAGCAACATTATGATGAGTAATAGCTCAAACTTTACAACGGAATCTTTCAAACTGAAGACAAACCACAGATGAATATTCGTCATGCTAACCACTATTCCATGTAATCTTGAAGCTGACAGAAGTTAAAGTTTCCAATTCAATTGTTTGATCATGTTACGGTATCCAATTCAATTATTTGATCATGCCAATCATGGACTTTAAGATTTGGCCCATAAGTGCTAACGAAGCTAAACTTTCGTGCCAATTGTTGATGTAGAAGACATCATAACCAGTTAGGAGGCAGTGAGACCACCCTCGGTCCTCAGGGAAAATATCAAGAAAAGAAAATTGAAGAGAAAAGTTGCAATGACAATTCTCCAATGTTGGCTAGATGGAACGAAATAATCCACAGCAGACACCTTGCCAGAATTTAGATTGCAATCATAATTTTGTGTAAACTGCTTATCAGCAGAAACCTCCGGAGATCATCCTGTCAGGGACTGGTTAAAATCCATCATCCTCGATGTTTCCATGTTTTCTGGATGCTACCAACTTGTCTCTTCTTCCATGGTAAGACAATAAAAGGAAAATAGGCACTCCAATTTTTTGTCAGTTTTTTACTAAGCAACCTAAGATATTTCTCTTAAGCTACATCTCAGAGAGCCACGACCTTACACATTCATACAATATCACCCCTGAAACTGATTTGAGAATCAGGTCACACCAACTAAAACCTGCATAAGATAGGATTCGCATAGAATTTCTAAGATTTTGAAGGGAAATAAATATTATTGTTCAGGCTGTAGAATGCACTAAAAGGTGTTAGATGTCATTCGGGCTTTCCTTTTGAATGCTGAAAATACCTTGGGAAGGGCAGATTATCCTTAACCCATCCTCTCATTATTTCATGCCAGAATGAATGCACAACCTCAGTTTCTTGAGGCAAACATTTTGTGCAACTGCATTATCGAGACAGTCTTGAAGATGCGCTTCAAAGTAGTCGAAGACAGATGGACAGGAGAAACAGATATCTCAGGTCTGATCCTTTTTTTTTCTTTGGAAGGTGAATATCTCAGGTCCAATCATAGAATGGGAAGAGATAAATCCAATGAACAAGGATAAGGAAACATGGATGGCAAGCCGCAACATGGAAAGAGAGGAATCACAGGATTTCCAGAGATGATTTCAGACAACCAGTCGATATCATCAACAGCTGTATCCATTTCCTTCATGAATGGCATTTCTATATTTCTGGTAGAAAGATTAGTAATCTCTTCTCTTAAGGAGATTGTATAAGTGGAGGAAATTTATCGTGCAATTGGGTATAAGGGTGTAAATAGATGGATTGGGGATGATGGCTGAATCTTTCCTTCAGTATATAGGAAGGATTTGTATATCTTCTCTTTTGCTGTTCAAAGAATCATGGCTATGTGTCACCTTTAAAAAAATACCCTATTCTAGAAAAAATTGCTTCATGATGTGGACATACATTTAGCACTGAAAATCAGAGCCTGTCACATAATCAAGCACTGATAAGATTATCAAAGAAGACAGAAACAGGTGTGTCCTTGGATGAATCCCACTCAGTTGATAAGATCAACACTACTATGTCTAACCACCAACTTCATTTAGAATGAAATGACAATTGATAATGCCAGTTATATCTGATGACCAACTTCATTTAGAATGAGCCGACAATTAATAATCCAGTAACTGGTGGGGACACCGGGCCCACTATTGGGCCCAATGCTCGGAGTCGACGCCGCACCGCCACTGCACCGAGCTTATGGCTCAGCGACTCGTTTGAAGACTCGGCGTCCTGAGCATAATATTTATTTGTGTGTATTTGTACGTATTTGTGTATTGTGTGTAAAATACATGTATTAGTACATGTATTTTTACTTTCGTCTTATTAGGCTAAGTCATAGTCAATAAACATGTGTGTTTTGTGTATTTTATTTGGTTAAAACCCCCCAAGTCAAAAGTTAGGTAGGTGAGTTTGGTTTATTAGGCTAAGGACATATATGCTATTTGTAAAGTTTATGGGTGTAATTGTTATAGCCTCCTCCTATAAATAGGAGGCTAAGGGTGTGTTACGAGATATGAAAGTTTATATGAAAGAACATCCTGTTGGTGCATTTTGCCCCTTCTTGTGCTTCCCTTCCTTCATCCTCTTTGTGAGTGTGAGTGTGTCGCCCGGTGTGAGACCGTCCGACGTGAGGCCGAGCTGCGCGAGGTAGCAACCTATCCGTTCCCGTCCGTGCTGTCCGGAGTTGCCGTCGATCTATTTCCACGTCGCCGCCGCGTCAGTAACTAACCATCTAAACCAAACGGTCATTGTCCTCAAAGGTTGCTTCAACCACCTTGAGTGCTGAAAGATCAGTTGTTTGTGGGATCCTTGTGTGGCAACAGTTGGGAATCTCTGACATACAGAAGCAATTCAATATGAAATATTTTGAATTTTCCTATTCTTTTCTTACCTTTGTTGAAACCTGTCATAACATCCACATTTCTCTTGTTCATACTTCCGGAAGGTAAGAAGTGCTTTAGTTGCTTCATCAAACATGTTCCAAACTTTCATGTTTTTGCCTTTCCATAAGTCCTGCTCTTCGCCCAGATAGCCTTGCATGTCACACAGTGGTGATGCTACCTTAACCCTCTTCCCAAACAAAACTGAAAAATATCTGTTTATCCTGGTGAAAAGACTTTGTGACATGGACAAACTTAGGTGATGAGAAGGCAACAAAACCTTGCGCTTTTTGCTAACATGATCACCATAACTTCCTGTTCGGCATGTATGGCTTGCATGGAATTTATCTTTCTAGAACATCCATTGTGGTTTATAGACTTTCAACCTCAAATGGAACAATGCAGTGTCTTTCAGTCTAACTGCAACATAGGCTGAGCATTTCCAAAGCCGCCCCCACAAGGTTGTATGGCTGCGGCATGACTATTCATTACTAGGGCAATATCAACCTTTAAACTGCCGAAGTGCTATATGAAACATGATCTAAAGTTTCTATACATACCAAACCAAGGGAATAGTTACCTCCCAGTCCAATGAACAAGCTAATACAATGCCATAAATCAGGTTGTGCATTCTGGAAAAAGACTGACCACATATTCTTTGAATCTTTAAGATAATTGGCACAAAGAACTTTTCCATACGATCAATTAGAATAGGAATAGACTAACACCATGATCATATGAAAATAAGATGGATAGTTGAAACAAAAATTAGAAGCACTCTAGTTTTCAGAATTACATGTATGACATTGACTTTTCCTGTGATGGATTTTCTATCTTAGCTAACTTGGAATTCTTTAGGAAGCAATGAAGCATGTGTCAATATCATTACTTGTGAAGCCTGTGTTAAGAAAGTGATGCTACATGCTACACTGATTTATAAGGAGGCTAGAGCAAGCCAGGAAACTCATCAGAATGACCTTTTTAGTGGGCTCATGCTGTAAACCTCCATAGAATCTGGCACAAACCTTTCTTTCATCCATCAATATAAAAGACAATGCAGAGGGGGAAAAGGGCAATCTTTATGATGATTTTTGAAAGCATTGCATCCACCTAAATAAAAACTATGTTGGGGGTGATCAACAACATCACAAATCTCAAATCTAGAAATCATTTAACCAAAAACCCTATAATGCATTCTAGAATATGTGAAGAGATTTCCTCAAGGTCTATAGTCAAAACCAATCGTGTAGAAGGCAACGAGAAAATTGAACATAACACAGCTAACTAAGATGAATAAGATGTCAAATACGGCTACAAAGTAGCCAGTTAGAAGACAGCTTAAGCTTGTTGGCTAATCTTGGTCACCTTTATCCAATTCCAGCTCCACCGTATCCAGCTCCATCTCAAGATTGGTCACAATGTCGTGGACATGATCAACATAGGTGTCGATGATATGCACAACAAGGTTTGACACGGTTATGGGCACAGGATTGTCAGCCTCCTCCGAGTGATCCATCCTCAACAAAAATTCAAGAAGGTGCTCATCAATGACGGTCCCCGTGGATCCCCCATTCATCTCCCCTGAGGTGAAGTATGATGTGCCCCCCACAAGAGGCACATCCTTGAGGAGGGGAATGCGAGACCGGGAGAAACCCATCCTGGGAATCCGGCCCAGAGACACGGTGATGACCGAGTTCTCCGTGACCCTGACGGCAAGCCGGATGGTGAAGTCGCTTGCGGGGGGACCGGGAGAGTTCACCCTGAAGACGAGGGCCTGGTCGACATGGCCGCAGTAGGGACCGTTGCTCACAAGTGCCAGGATCTCGTGGAGTTTGAGGGGTGGGCACAGGACGTCGATGAGGTACTGGGCGTTCTTGCTGAGCTTGTGATCCCCCTTGGGGAGCTCCACGTGGTACCAACAGAACTCTCTGCCCCTGCCTTCCTCTAGATCCCAGTCTTTGTCGGAGTAATTCCCCGACCCATCAAACCGATAGGCGTAGTTCTTCAGCACACCGGGGAAATGCTTCTGGTAGAGGCGGGTCTCCTTGAGCAACGCCTCCGCGGAGGACTCCCTCCCATCCATGTCCTCTGTTTCTGATTTGTTGGACCTTTTGATGATCATCTCCATAAAGATGGATCGCGCGCGGCTATGCTTCAAGTTTGTGAACAAATCCTCTTCCCCCCACCAAAATCCCAGAAGTTCTTCCGCCGAGGGCCGCCCAAGTTCGGATTTTCTCTCTTTCTTTCTTTCTTTCTTTCCCCTTTTTTTTTCTTTTGATTTCTATTGTTTGGGAAGCGTGCAACTATGTCACCGCATCAGAGTGAGGAACCCCGGACGCCCCGGAACAGCGCAACAATTCGCACCGCGCGCAGAAACGCCCTGCTGCGCCAAAAGAATCGATGTCGACGGGGGGTGCCCGCCGGGTCCGATTCGACCCACCACCGACGTACCACGGATCACCGCGACATAGATCCTCACATGCTTCGCCCAAGAAGAGGACAATTTTTGAAGGACCTCGTGGAAAACGGATAGAGAAGAAAGGAACCAACCAACGGAACAGCAGAGAGAGAGAGAGAGAGAGGGAATTCTTCGTCTTCTTCTTCTTCTGCCGGGGAAAAGAACAGGGAAAGAAAGAAAAGGGCGCTTCTTCCTGGCTCGATCTCGCTGGCGGGTGGACGACGGATTCAACCCCGCATTACAAACCAAAAAAGAATGAACTTGTTGTGAGAATGGGACATGGGTGTCGTCGGAGTGGGGATGGGGATCAAACCCACCCACCCTCCTCCAGAAGAAACCACCCCCTCCCCCTCTTCCCACAAACACGAGCGCTGACGGGGGAACAACAACAACTACTCTACAAGATATATACATACATACGTATATATATATATATATATATATATTTAATGGTGAATCCAACTGGTGATCGATGGCAACGGCCCAACCAGGGGAGTGCCAGGTGTTCCAAATCCCCAACCCCCCCCGCCCCGCCCCCGGCGCAGCTTCCCCGCAGCTTCCAACAACCTCCCGGATATAATATTTTTTTTAAAAAAAACAACCAAAATAAATAGAAAAAAAAACGACTGCAAAGAACTGATCTGATCCGACTCGTTGCAACAAAACCAACAGAAATTGAGAGCAACCAAACAGGTTGGGGTTTGGGATCTGGCCGCAGGTGGTGGTGGTGGCATCACCAATCCAAATATGCAGAGCGTTCTGGTTGGCCGAGGCAGCTGTGTTCCCCGATTTTGGTGTTTGCCAAAAACTGTCTTTTCCGTCTTCCGTGTGTATATATATATATATATATATATATATATATATATATATATATATATATATATATATATATATATATATATATCTGCGATTCTGCTCCCCCCAAATTTACGGGAGCCCCCGATCAATCCCCATCGCCAAAACGGAAGAGAAAAAGATACAGACAACAGCGAGGAAAACAACGTATAACTTAAAACGTTGGGTGTGTCCGTGTGTGTATCACGTTTGTGGAGGGGCAACCCTGCGAAGCGGAAGAACATCCATTTATCTTCTGGTAATCGAGAAAAAAAGTTTAATGACGTGCAGCACTTTTTAAATAGACACCACTCTAGAAGTACTGTCTCATTCTTTTTCAGCCGTGTTAGCTTTTTTTCTGCCGATCACCGTATGTCTATTTTTTGGGAGATCTTACTACCTTAAGGATGAATGTATCTTACTGTATTGAAACTGAGGGTTCGCCAACTCAGTTATCCATGTTGGATCCGATTTTCCTTGATCTCTTGGCCCGATTTGTTAACCAGATTGTCGGGAGGCTGTCGATGAGAGAGAAATCGGCGAGGGATTCACGCTCTCCCTCACACTCCCCGCTAACTGAGCCCGGGCACCATGTTCGACCTCCTGAGGTTGAACATGGCATCCCAGCTCGGTTAACAAAGAGGGCCTTATAGTATGCCCAAGTTACAATCGACTCGACCCACTTAGATCTAGTCACGTGTTTAGATTTTTTTTCCTTATTTTTTATAAAATTTAAAATATCTATAATGTTTAGATTATTTATCCTATATTTTAAGTTGTAGAATTATTATTTTGTCAATATAAAATAATACATATTGGAGAGGGGAAAATTCGCGGCCCATTATTTTTATGATCTGAAAGCCTGTCAAGACACGCTCGACCTAGTAAGTGAGAGCATATTCCAACATGCAAGGCCCACTTACGAGAAGCCCAGAAGGGCCTGAGAAGCGCCATTTAGTCTCGGCTCGGGTGACTGCACAGAGGACTCCTCTAAGCTCGGGAGGAGCCCTAACGCACCACTAACTTGAGTGACCAGAAAGCTGCTGAGGCAACTCTCTCGGAAGGGCGCTAGGGATCGGAGTAGTGCATGACAGTCTCGACCCCCTAAAGGGGATAACCCTTATCCAGAGGTGGATAGACCCACGATAGGGGTTCCCTCTTAGCCCAGAGAAAGCCGATCCAAGACGAGCACTTATCCCATATAACCAAAGGCAAATCTCCCATGAACACATAAGAACATAGAAGGCGGAGGGGCTAAGAGAAGGGCAGAAGTCCTATAAGGGTAAGAGTACACACCTGAGGACGTAACGCCCCCACTCAACGACCCCTCCGTGATCACCACGAAATCGAAGAGGGAGTTCACAACTATCTAATCCCAGTGATCTCCCCCCGAAGGAGGTAAGTTCTGAGCCTAACCACTCAACTAGTGAAGAGTGATCATGTACCCCCAATTTTCCTATTTTCATCTTGCACCCTGGTCTTGCCCACACTGACTTAAGCATCAGAGGGTTTTACCTGAGATCCCAATCGCAGGCCCCCCTGATCTTTGTTCTTTTTTGACAGATTTGCTCTTGAGGCGGCTTGGTGTAATCTCACCGGTGGTTCCCATCCCCCCGGATCTAATGGTTTGCAGTAAGGTATGAGATTATGTCTCTTCATCTGGTGCCGCCTGTGGGAAATGAACAAAGAGTCAATATGGTGCGCAAGAGTAGTAGCAAGAGGTGAACAGCGATAAGGGGAAAGCAACGGCGACTGGTAACCAGGAGTCTGAGCCTTCTCACTCCATGACCAGCCCTACCCAGGGCACAGAAGACGACGCCCCCCTCCTTAGCCAATCTAGAGGGAGTAGCCTGCCCCAGTGGATCCTGAAGCCTTCCATTCCCTTAACGCCAAATTGGATGTTCTCGTCGATCTGGTGAGGGCCCAGGCGTCAAGAGAGGAACACCATCAGTGATCGCATTCGAACCACCCTCGAAGGGTGACGTCATGGCGAACAGCAGGTGGCCGCTTCATTATAGAAGACGGACGCATCATCCACAGCACTGTGGGTGGGCCATCCCATCCCCCGCCCCATGTCGTGGAGACCCGCAGAGGGGGAGGAACGATGCGCCATAGCCGACTCCGTCAGTTGCAACCACATTCCCCGCCGTCACCCGACGACAGGAAGGAGAGGGAGCACTGCCGGGGAATCTCCCAGCACCCTCTAGCGTTTATCCGGAGCTTATGCTTCAGCTCCGAGAGTTTGAGTAGCATTTTGCTGAGCAGGAACGCACGCTCCGAGCTCTGTAGAAAGGAAAGCAGGGCTCCTCTAATGAAGGAGACGAGAAGCAATCCCCATTTTTCGTCAAAATTCTTGAAGCCAGACTATCGCCTAGGGTCTAGCATCTGGCACTGAAATCCTATAATGGCTTGGGCGATCCGGCCGATCACTTTGATAGCATTGACGTCCTGATGACTCTACATGGGGTTTCGGATCCCATAATGTGTCGGGCCTTTGCTACCACTTTGGTATAGGGCACTCAGGCCTAGTTCCGAGTCCTCGCACCGAGGAATATTTCTAACTTCTCGCAATTTAGGCGATTGTTCAAGGAGAGCTTCGTCGGGAGCAAGCCTCCATGATAAATCACGGGACTTCTAGCCCTTAAGTAGGCCCCTCGGGAGAAACTTTGGACTTACATCAACTGCTTCAAGGTGAAAGCCCTTCGTATACCCCTCATCGATGCTACGTCCGTGATTACCGCTCTAACCGAGGGAACCGTATATATATAATTTTGGGGGGGGGGGGGTGTGAAAAAACATAGCTGCACCTCCAAAGATGTAGCAGGCTACCGGTAGAACTCCTATTTTTAACCCATTTTATTACCAGCCCAAGTTACATTTCAGAGGAGAGGATTCAACCCCAAAATACCGTTGAGGACACGTGGCTCTTCTTCGTATCGGCAGTGAGCGAATCGAATCGACTAATCATGACTCCCCGAGTCAATAGACGTAGGAGGTTAAGGATTTTACTCTTTCCACGCTGCTCCACAATGCAAAGTAGCTTTTTCTTTCAAAAAAATAAAATAGGGAAGTCGATACGTGGCATGGACGTGGATTTACAGTTTAGAAGAAAGGCTGGCCGGACCCTAAAGTAAGTAATTGGGAAGTTGAAAATGGAGCAGATGTCTACACCCCGATAGTAAAAAGATCGAGTCCCCATTGCAGCATTATTATTGTTTTAATTACATAATGTGATCGAGCTATTCTGTAATTTTATTAGTCCGTTCTTCGGCCAATGATCTCCTCCCCCCCATCTCTTCTCTTCTCTTGGAGACACGTGCATGGTACTCATGATTCTACTGATTGTGCACTGCGTAGCCCCCCCCTCCCCCCCCCCCCCCCATTGCCAATCGTGGGCATGATCCCCCTACTCTGTGTTATTATTGTCTGCAGTTAACATTTGCTGTTATCTGCTCGTGGTCGACGCTCGCGTCGGTGTTCAGTCTTCTAATTCCCTCACCCTGGCCTGTTACGTTGAGTATAATTTGAGTTTGTTCCCTTTGTGGCGCTTAGACGTCGCCTGTTCTTTAATGTTTATGGTCTAAATGAATCTATCTTACGACCGAAAAGGATAACAAAAACAACAAAATCAATAATGTTAATACTTAATATCATAATGTTAATACTATGCTAATGTATACTTTGTTACTTTGTTGCATCAATACTTTAATACCTTAGTGCTACCCCAAAACAACTGTCAGACAACTGCAAGCATAAGCGGCTGAGAATCAAGATTTGTGGGATTGTATCGGATCGCGGCATATTGCTCTTGTCGGACCGTACAAGCGAAAAACTGGCAGAGCGACGCACCGTCGATGAAGACTGAAAATAAGAAGAAGAGAGAATGAAGTGTTGGGTTCGGTCCAGCCCAACAGTGGGGCTTTACTTTTGTGGACCTTAGAACATGATAAGATAAGTTGAGAATGAGGGTGCAACATAACACCCTTAACCTAATAATCCCAAAAGGCAACAGAATGTGTTTTTTGGAGTCTTCTTCTGATAACAACAGAAAAGTGAGCAGTAGCGGCAACAGAACCCGAGCAGCAACGGCAGAACCCTTCCACGGCAGCTTCGTGCAGTGAAGAAAAGAGATAGAAAGGGAGAAAGGTGAAGAAAGAAAAGGAGTCCGATCTTGTGAGCTCGAGTATTTTCTATTCTTCTAGAGTTTTGATTTAGGGATTTATCCCGTGTGAGATAATCTCGTATATCTTCTTTCTCTCATTTATATTCCTCGAGATTTGGACAAATCTTGTGAAAGAAATCGTGTATTACTATATTGATATAGTGGATTGCTGTCAATTTGTCCCGTGATTTTTTTCCCTCTATGTCGTGGGAGGTTTTTTCACGTTAAAAATTTAGTGCATCTTGTGTGATTGTGGTTCTTGTTGGTTTAGTGATTTTATTCTACCCGAGTACTTGTGTGTCAATACCATAGGCAAATATTGTGGTTATGCAGGGATGCCGAAGTTGTGTGAATAAATTTATTTTCATGTTGATTCTCCGACTACACATATATTTGTGCCTAAATTTAATTTCACAGCTCTCAGACAAGTGGTATCAGAGCGTGGTCAGATTGCAGGCATTATTTTTGTGAGTCGGAATACAGGACAACGGCTCATCTAGCACCATGATAAAATTGAATAATATTAATTGGCTTATTTGGAAGCCAAAGATGGAGGACATCCTATATTGTAAGGATTTGTATGACCCGATCGAAGGTGATGGAGCCAAACAGGAGGGTATGTCCGATAAAGAATGGGAAAAATTGAATCGGAAGACCATTGACACAGTTAGACAATGGGTAGATGACAGTGTGTTTCATCATGTTTCGAGTGAAACCAGTGCACATGATTTGTGAAAAAAATTAGAATATTTGTATGAGCAAAAGACTGCAGGTAACAAGGCTTTTATTATTAGAAAGCTTGTTAATTTGAAGTTCAAAGAAGGCAACAGTGTTGCAGGATATCTGAATGAGTTCCAGAGTTTGGTGAATCAGCTAGCTACAATGAAAATGACCTTAGAAGATGAACTCCAAGCTTTGTTGCTTTTGGGATCATTGCCAGGTAGTTGGGAAACATTGGTTGTGTCAGTTAGCAATTCTGCTCCTAATGGTGTGTTATCTATGAGTTTAGTTACAGCTAGCTTGTTCAACGAAGAAACAAGAAGGAAATTGACTAGACCAGATAATGCACAAACTCTTGTCCCAGAGAACAGGGGGAGGAGTAGGACAAGACAGAATGAACAGTCAAGGGGTCAAAGCAAGTCCAAAGGCAGGTCAAAGTCCAAGAGTAGAGCTTACTTTCATTATGGAAATGAAGGCCACCTAAAGAAGAACTGCAGAGTTTGGAGGAGAGAGATGAAAGAGAAAAAAGGATAAGAATCAAATGAAGACAGACACCACAACTACATTGATGTCAGAGGGTGATAATGTCATTCTTACAATTGAAGGAGACACTTGTTTACATTTTACATGCCATGATTCAGAGTGGATAGTGGACACTGATGCTTCCTATCATGCTACTTCTAAGAGGGAGCTCTTTACATCTTATAAGGCAGGAGACCTTAGAAATGTGAAGATGGGTAACACTAGCTACTCAAAGGTTGTTGGCATTGGTGATGTGTGCTTGCAAATAAATGTTGAGTATGCACTGACTTTGAAAGATGTGCGACATGTTCCTGATTTTCGTCTCAATCTTCTCTCTGGCATTGCTCTAGATAAACAAGGTTTTGAGCACCGATTTAGTCAAGGAAAATGGAAATTGACTACATGCGCATTGATTGTTGCTAAAGGAAATGCTTGTTGTGATCTTTACAAGACACATGCATAAGTGTGCAAGAATGTGTTGAATGCTGTACAAGATGATGCTTCTCTAGATTTGTGGTACAAAAGGTTAGGACATATGAGTGAGAAAGGACTGCAACTTTTAGCGAGAAAGTCTTACATTCCCTCCATGAAAGGTATGACTCTTAGTCCTTGTGATTATTGTTTACTTGGAAAGTATCATTGAATTTCTTTTCGTTCTTCATCACAACGAAAAAGTTGCATTTTGGACTTGGTTTATTCTGATGTTTGTGGTCCCTTTGAGGTGGAGTCCATGGGTGAAAATAGATACTTTGTCACATTCATTGATGATGCATCCAGAAAGATGTGAGTCTATTTGCTGAGGATAAAAGATCAAGTGTTTTAGTCATTTCAGAAATTTCATGCTATAGTGGAAAGAGAGATAAGTAAAAAGTTGAAGTGTCTCCGTATAGATAATGGAGAAGAATACATCTCCAAAAAATTTACAGATTATTGTGTGACTCGTGGCATAAGACATTAAAGGACTGAACTAGGCATATCACAACATAATAGTGTAACAGAAAGAATGAACAGAGCCATTGTGGAAAAGGTGAGATGCATACTGTTCAGGATGGCAAAGCTACCAAAGAGCTTCTAGGCTGAAGCTGTTCGCACTGCTTGCTATTTGATAAACATGTCTCCTTCAGTTCCTTTGGTTTTAGAAATTCTAGAGAAGATTTGGTCAGGGAAAGAGGTATCTTACCGTCACCTAAAAGTATTTGGATACAAGGCATTTGTGCATGTCCCCAAGGACCAAAGGCAGAAACTTGATGACAAAGTCTCTCCTTGTATTTTCTTAGGCTATGGAAATGAAGAGTTTGGCTTTAGGTTATGGGATCCAGAGCAGAAGAAAATAATCAGGCAGAGAGATGTAATCTTTTATGAAGATCAAAATATTGAAGACATTGAAGAAACAAAGCATAAAGGGCAAGCTTCCTATAATATTCTTGATCTCACACCCATTCCTTCTCCAATACAACAACATATAGATGAAGAGGTACAAGATGAAGATGACAGTAAGGAGATGCCAGAGTTGGGTGACAGTGATGCTGAGCCAGAGCAAGAGGTTTTTGAGCCGGGGGAGCATCAAGAATCAGAGATCAGGAGGTCTTCTAGAGTGTCACAGTCATCATCTAGATATCCTCCCTCTCAGTATGTATTGCTTACTTAGGAGGGGGAGCTAGAGAGCTTCAGGAGACACAATCTCATAAAGACAAAGATAAGTGGTTCAAAGCCATGCAGAGCGAGATGAACTCACTTAGGCAAAATGATACTTATGAGTTGGTGCAACTTCCTCAGGGTAGAAAAGTATTGAAGAACAAGTAGATTTTCAAGCTGAAAAAGGATGGCAATGCATAGCACTTGAAGTATAAAGTCAGATTGGTGGTGAAAGGTTTTGCACAAAAATAGGGAATTGATTTTGATGAAATATTTTCTCATATTGTGAAGATGACTTCTATCAGGGTGGTTCTAGACTTGGTTGTAATCTTAGACTTGGAGCTTGAGCAGATGGATGTGAAGACCGCCTTCCTCCATGGTGATTTGGAGGAGATCTACATTGTACAACCAGAAGGATTTGAAGTGAAAGGCAAAGAATAAATGATATGTAGGTTAAAGAAAAACTTGTATGGTTTGAAGCATGCACCAAGACAATGGTACAAGAAGTTTGACTCATTTATGGTGAGCCATAGGTACCAGAGGACAGTTGCAGATGCATGTGTTTACTTCAGGAGATTCTCAAGTGATAGCTTCATTATCCTTTTACTTTATATTGATGATATGTTGATTGTTGGTCAGGATACTCAGGAGAATGACAAACTGAAAGAATATTTGTCTAAGTCTTTTGACATGAAAGACTTAGGACCCTGTTGGCACCCGAAATATTATCAATGGCAATCATGCTTGAACGACAAAAGGATACGGCCCGCTGAAGTGCAAAAGCCAAAGAAAATCCATACACAAGGGTCCTCTCGGACTGCTGAAGCCTCATGTCATCTGACGAGAGTGTCAGGGACTCCACCTCGGGATGGTCAGAAGAAATCCACAACAAACTGGCAGTGCCGTTCGGCTTGCCCAACGAATCGGCATCGACTCAGTCGTGCCAGACAAGCCCCGTCTGTCATCCGATCACGGCGAGAATGTACCTGGTGGTTCGCCACCAGACAAGAAACCCTCCTGAGGTGGAGAAATGTGTCTGGCCCCTCGAAACAAGGTGTCGAAGGCCATATCAACGGAAGACCCGGGTAACCCGACCCGGGTAACCTGGCACGGGTACGTCTTCTTACCGGATAAGTTCGTTAGTGACCGAATAGCTACCCAGTCAAGGCGAAAGCACCCCGGGTGGTGATCCACTACCCGAGAATGTTGCAAATATAGATGAAGTCAGGCCCGTAGCACAGATCATAGTGCCGAGTGCCGTATCAGTAGGAAACTCGAGAGCCCGAACTAAAGGCACAGACAGCACCAGAATTGGCCAGTCATCAACCTAAATGCTTCCCCAACACTTCTCATGTTGGTCTCACAGGGCCACGATGAGATGAAAACTCAAGTTGACTCTCAGAACCAGTCCGAGATCCACAAGCCGAAACCCGACTCAACAAATGCGATAAGGAGATTAACCCGGCGCGCTCCCAAACCGGCACCGCTCCTCTAAAAAGGCGCGCATATGGCAATACTCCTCCAAACCGGCGCGCATATGTCAATGCTTCTAAACTGGTGCGCATTTGGCAATTAACGTGGTCGGCGTCGGAGGAAGGATCAACGGCAACTCCGGGACGCGAACATGACTAGATAACCACTGACTCGCGCAGCTCGGCCTCACACCGGACGGTCTTACACCCGACGTCACTCTATTCTCACAAGGGAGAAGAAGGGAAGGGAGGCAATAAGGGGCAAGCACCTTACGTCGGTTTCAAATCTTTCATTCATTCATTCATCATATGAAAACAACACACTCTAGCCCTCTTTATATAGGAATAGCTATAACAATCATATCTTTAATCTTCACCTAATAGCATTTATGTCCTAGCCTAATAAAATAAAAGCCAACAACCTCTTTTGACTTAGAAATAATAAAATAAAATAATTGGACTTTGGTGGTTTAATAATACAAATACCACCATAAAAATAAAAATGCACACAGTACCAAAATAGATACAAATACGTACTCAGGACGCCGAGTCTTCAAATGAGTCTCCGAGCCACAAGCTCGGTGCGGCCGGGGTGTTGCGGCGTCGGCTCCGAGTAGTGGGTCAAATAGTGAGCCCAGTGTCCCTACCAACCCTCTTGGGGTGGCTGGAACTCGGCTTCGTTGAGTAAGGGGGGGCACTACTGTGGTAGTGCTCCAGCAGGTCTGGATCGATGATGCGGGACGAGACCACGGACACGACAAGATCGCAGTTGTCCCTTAACGAGGGAAGCGTCGGACGTGCGCGGTTGAGAAACCGATAATGAGCTAGGGTGATCGGCTCTCTCGTGTGCCCGGATCGGGTCACGGGACGATCTCGCACTCTCTCGCAGCAGCGGTAATGAATAGATAAAGCGAGCTAGATATCCCTACACATGCTCTCTAGCAGCGGCATAAACAAATATATATGAAGTAAGCAAAATGCCAAGTAAGGGAGCGAATGCGATACCTCCACGCGCTCGGCGTGGGGAAGGCAGACCCGGCCGAAACTCATACTCCCGGGATAAATATTACACAATGATGACAGCAATGAAATATCGCCCACTCCAAGCAGGGAGGTAAAGGGCTACACAACTGGGCCCGGGAGGACCGAATTCGGGTTGACGGGCGGCTTCTCGCGTTGATTCGGCAACACCCGAACTAGTGACGGTGGGGCCCACGTGCTGTCCGGAGGGGCCGTGTGGGACCCGGTGGCACCGCTGTGGTGGTGGATGCCTGGATGAGCGCTCCCTGGAGTGGAGGCGCGCTGGTTCACCGGCCGGAGGCCGGGCGGCTCCGATCGGCACTGGTCGGAATAACCGGCCACGGATCTGCAACTTCTGGTTTTCAGCGCGCGTCCCGGCGAGAACGGGCGCTACGATCAGCCCCGATGTCGGATCGACACGAGACTGGCGCCGTTGGAAAGCTAACTTCAAATCCTTCAATCTAGGCCTAAAGATCTGGCCTGGATCTGCACGGATCTAGGCTTTAATGAATTATTGAGTTGCTGTTGTACAGTGGCTTAACTCTCAGATCTGTAGGGCTGTCCTCTGATAACTGTCGTTGACCGCAGGGTGGATGTCCGATTCAGCTCTTGAGGTCTTCATCAAAGGTGTAGGAAATTGAGCTAGGAAGATGGAAAAACTAGTTTGGACAAGTTTGGATGTGGTTACGAATTGATAGGATTTGTTTACTAACAGTGGGTCGGATCTGGAATCTGACTAAAGGCACTGTAGCAGAGATAGAACATGAATTTTGAAAAAATAGATAGAGGGCATATCAAAAATCAGGAAAAATGGTGGATGTAGGGGATGATGGACAGAACTCCTAGTAAAATTGGGAGGGTTTGGAAAATTCAAAAAGGTGGTCGGAGATAAAAAACTCAGAACTGTTGTCACTGTAGACAGAGACAAAACAGATCTGGGAATACAAAATGAACGAAAATGGAAAATTACTAAATGGAGGAGTTTGGACGTGAACATTTAGGTGGAGGTGGGGATTCAAGGCAAGAACACACCCTCAAAATGTCAAATCCATCTGAGCTCGTGGCTGGCAGTAAGAATTCACGAACTACACCTCTGTCCAGCAGGACAGAAACTTGAAGACGGCTCCGCGGCAGCTCGAAGGCGGCACGAACGGCGACGGCGGCGGCATAGATGAAGATCAGAGATAGAGGGGAGGGGATAGGAGGTAGAAACTACTCTAGAACTGGAGGTTAGAGGAGAGGAACCAGAGGGAAAGGGCTGGGGGCGCAAGAAGCTTCAAGCATTCAACAAAATTTCTGATTTTTCACTAATTTTCACATGAAAATACATGGTTTTATATGCTTCCAACCAAATCTAACCTCCACCCTTAGATCTAGGGATGTGAGATGGATGGCCTGGATTGCATGCCACAAACACAAAAAAAATAAATATAATATACAAGGGGGGGGCCTATTGACCAAGAATGGCAAGGGGGACAAGTTTGACATGGTAGGTAGCCTACCATGGAAATTCTTACCCCCTTGTCTACCCATGTGACATATGACTAGTCCAACCTTCTAGATGTCCACCTAGGATAGTTGACCAGCCCCACAGGGTGACATGGACCAATGGGAGAGGGCTGAGGGCCCCCTTGATGCTCCTACTGACAAATTACATAGAAACCCACACAATCCGTGAGAATGACGCATTGGCTTATAAAGCCGTACGATTGCGCATATACTTTCCCAATGATATAAACACAAACTAAAAGGACATAAATGCAAAAGTAAATGTACATGCTCGGCGTCGATTCCCATCAACTCTCCCCGGGTGGGAGGAACTCGACCCCGTCGAGTAGGGGTAGGAATGCTCGAGTATTCCGGCTGATCCGTCACCGTGCCAAGTAACGCGGGTACGCTCCACTCCAAGTGATCGTCACCTGCTCATTCCATATATACTCGATATGCGCGAACTGGTATGGGCTAGAGGTGGACACTCCGGGTGGGGCAATCTCAAAAGGAAAGGGAGCAGCTCGAAGACTCACTAGGAATCACCGCTGAGTCCCTATAGGTGACTGATCCGGGTATAGATGTGGAACCGATCCCATACTCATCAAGTGAGTCCACTCGCCTCTTACTCATAAGAGAACGACAACGAGCTTGCACAGGATGCATGCAGACAAACGACACACAAACCATGCAAACAAACCACACAAAATAAACCACACAAGGAAAACACACTGACTCATGCACGACTCTAGACTAAGGTGGTAGCATCAATCCCACTAGGTGGCCGCATCCTGCATTGCGGGAGAGTCCCCTAGTTCTCCCCCCAAAGCATAGTACTCCTCGGCTAGTGCCTCATCGGCCACGTAATCGACACACTCAAGCTCGGGAGGTACGGATTCCCCAACACCTAGGGCTAGGGTGGTGCGAGCGGGACACTCGTTGGCAATGTGGCCAAACCCGTGACAGTGGAAACACTGCACTCTCGACCGACTACTCTCTCCTATAAAAGGGGCCTTACCCTTATCATCCCGTCGGGTAGGGGGTGTAGGCAGCAATGGGAGAGGTGTAGGTGCCTTGGACAATAGTGGAGGGGGTGCCGGTGCCAGAGGACGGGCTATAGGAGCCGGGGGACGGGCAACAGGTGCCGGTGGTTGGGGTGGAAATAGATCCCGGGGTGGAGGAGGGCGAGGTCGAGGAGCAAAGTGCTCCTGACGGGCGGGCTCCTGAGGACGAGCCATGGGAGGCCGCTGATGTGGGCCTATAGAGTGACGGGGATCAGTACTACGGAGAGGGGTGGGGCCCAACCGATGGCTAGACTCAAACTCTCCCTCAAATTGCTCCAACTCGAGAGCAACCTGGTATGCCTCTTCCAACGTCTTGGCATTGCGGCGGAAAAGCTCATACTGATAGTGTGGCCGCAACCCACGTCGAAAGCGGGAAACAGGCATGGTACTCTCCTCCGTGACACCACATCGTAGAAAGTACTCATCAAATTCAGCGATGTATTCGGAGACGGACCGGTCTCCCTGGCTAAGACTTTGCCATCTATCGATGAGTCGCTGGCGGTATGTGGGAGGAAGGTACTTTTGCCGAAGCTTATTCTTCATCTCAGCCCATGTGTCAATCGGGGGTTCTAGCCGCTGAAGTAGTAGGCTCTCTACATTCTTCCAATAGGTTTGCGCCTGTCCCATGAGCTTCATGGTGGCGAATCGGACCCTTCGGCGCTCCGACATATCATACCATTCAAAGTAACGGTCCATGCCGAACTCCCAATCTAGGTAGACTTTCGGATCCAAAGACCCATAAAAAGTGGGAGGGTCCGCTCGCACGGTCTTAAGGACCCTATCATCCTCATCTCTTTGTGGCTGAAAGCCATGACGGCGCTGACCATACCCCTCATAGGCATTGTCGGACCCATAGTCCTCGAGACCAAGGTCACGGCGTGGTAAGTCGGGAACCCGAGGAGGGGCGGGTGGCTGAGGAGCATGTGCGGGCGGGTCCTGGGCCACAATGGCAGGCAGGGCCTGAGCTATTGGATTGGCTTGGCCTTGGGCGGCAGCCCGGGCAGGTGGGGGTGGGTCTTGGACCACTCTAGGAGGGTCTCCGTGGGACATCCCTTCCAACCGTCCGACCAGGCCTTGGACGGATGTCTCCATGCGTTCCTCCATAGCTCGTAGGCGACCATCCATGGTTTCGGTGAAGGTCCGAAAGGTGGCTTTGGACCGATCCATCCGAGCCATAATGGCCAACATTACCTCCTGTAAGGAGTGGAAGTCTCCCGAGGCGGCATCGTGAGGGTTAGCCATAGATGTGGGGCGATGGGTTTGGGTACCACGCCGCGTGGGCATGCAACGACACGGATTAGGAAATACCGACTAATGCAAACGCACACTAATATGATGCACCTAGACGTAACCAAAACCCGGCACGTGGCGGAGTTACTCGATCCGAAGATCACTCGCGCAAGTGTGCGGCCTTCCTGATAGACGTAGCCTAACGTTCGGACAACACCTTTTGATATACCGAGTAAAGGGATGTAAATGCAAAAAGACACTTTTTTTTATATTTTAAAACAATGATGACCCTAAGCACGGCTTAGACAATGACTAATGGCTAGACGTAAATGACACTTTTTTTTTGACACCCTAGACTCAACCTCGCTCTGATACCAAATTGATGCGGGACGAGACCACGGACACGACAAGCTCACGGTTGTCCCTTAACGAGAGAAGCGTCGGACGTGCGCGGTTGAGAAACCGGCAATGAGCTAGGGTGATCGGCTCTCTCGTGTGCTCGGATCGGGTCACGGGACGGTCTCGCACTCTCTCGCAGCAGCGGTAATGAATAGATAAAGCGAGCTAGATATCCCTACACATGCTCTCTAGCAGCGGCATAAACAAATATATATGAAGTAAGCAAAATGCCAAGTAAGGGAGCGAATGCGATACCTCCACGCGCTCGGCGTGGGGAAGGCGGACCCGGCCGAAACTCGTACTCCCAGGATAAATATTACACAATGATGACAGCAATGAAATATCGCCCACTCCACGCAGGGAGGTAAAGGTCTACACAACTGGGCCCGGGAGGACCGAATTCCGGTTGACGGGCGGCTTCTCGCGTTGATTCGGCAACACCCGAACTAGTGACGGTGGGGCCCACGTGCTGTCCGGAGGGGCCGTGTGGGACCCGGTGGCACCGCTGTGGTGGTGGATGCCTGGATGAGAGCTCCCTGGAGTGGAGGCACGCTGGTTCGCCGGCCGGAGGCCGGGCGGCTCCGATCGGCACTGGTCGGAATAACCGACCACGGATCTGCAACTTTTGGTTTTCAGCGCGCGTCCCGGTGAGAACGGGGGATGTCGGATCGACACGAGACTGGCGCCGTTGGAAAGCTAACTTCAAATCCTTCAATCTAGGCCTGAAGATCTGGCCTGGATCTGCACGGATCTAGCCTTTAATGAATTGTTGAGTTACTGTTGTACAGTGGCTTAACTCTCAGATCTGTAGGGCTGTCCTCTGATAACTGTCGTTGACCGCAGGGTGGATGTCCGATTCAGCTCTTGAGGTCTTCATCAAAGGTGTAGGAAATTGAGCTAGGAAGACGGAAAAACTGGTTTGGACAAGTTTGGATGTGGCTACGAATTGATAGGATTTGTTTAATAATAGTGGGTCGGATCTGGAATCTGACTAAAGGCACTGTAGCAGAGATAGAACACGAATTTTAAAAAAATGGATAGAGGGCATATCAAAAATCAGGAAAAATGGTGGATGTAGGGGATGATGGACAGAACTCCCAGTAAAATTGGGAGGGTTTGGAAAATTCAAAAAGGTGGTCGGAGATGGGAAACTCAGAACTGTTGTCACTGTAGACAGAGAGAAAACAGATCTGGGAATACAAAATGAACGAAAATGGAAAATTACTAAATGGAGGAGTTTGGACGTGAAAATTTAGGTGGCGGTGGGGATTCAAGGCAAAAACATACCCTCAAAATGTCAAATCCATCTGAGCTCGTGGCTGGCAGCAAGAATTCACGAACTACACCTCTGTGCAACAGGACAGAAACTTGAAGACGGCTCCGCGGCGGCTCGAAGGCGGCACGAACGGCGACGGCGGCGGCACAGATGAAGATCAGAGATAGAGGGGAGGGGATAGGAGGTAGAAACCACTCTAGAACTGGAAGTTAGAGGAGAGGAACCAGAGGGAGAGGGCTGGGGGCGCAAGAAGCTTCAAGCATTCAACAAAATTTCTGATTTTTCACTAATTTTCACATGAAAATACATAGTTTTATATGCTTCCAACCAAATCTAATCTCCACCCTTAGATCTAGGGATGTGAGATGGATGGCCTGGATTGCATGCCACAAACACAAAAAAAATAAATATAATATACAAGAGGGGGCCTATTGACCAAGAATGGCAATGGGGACAAGTTTGACATGGTAGGTAGCCTACCATGGAAATTCTTACCCCCTTGTCTACCCATGTGGCATATGACTAGTCCAACCTTCTAGATGTCCACCTAGGATAGTTGACCAGCCCCACAAGGTGACATGGACCAATGGGAGAGGGCTGAGGGCCCCCTTGATGGTCCTACTGACAAATTACATAGAAACTCACACAATCCGTGGGAATGACGCATTGGCTTATAAAGCCGTACAATTGCGCATATACTTTCCCAAGGATATAAACACAAACTAAAAGGACATAAATGCAAAAGTAAATGTACATGCTCGGCGTCGATTCCCATCAATCGAGGGGCTGGGGATCTTCTCGGCTGATCCAGGAATCATCATAAGGTGGTCAAACCTGCCAGCGAATAAGGTAGCGCTGGTACACCCAGCTCCGTGTAGCTGTCACCTGCTCATCTAGTATCCTCTCAATTTACTCGCGTGGTGCTCTCGAGACTGTGGGACGCACATGGGGTGGGCTCACTCTCAATGGGAGGAGAAGGCTCGAAGGGGTAACTAGGAATCGTTGTGGGTTCCTTGTAGGCCACTAGGTCTGCCACATTAAAAGTTGGGCTAATCCCATATTCGGGGGGTAAGTCCACAACATAAGCATTGGAGCCAATCTTTCGCCGTATTGGGAAGGGGCCATCACTATGGGCTTGTAACTTTTTAACGACGAGGGGAGTCGTTCGGGTCGAACCCAGACCATAAGCAAGTAGTGATGGCCACTAGGTCTGCCAGGAATCATCATCGGGGTGGGCTCACTACGGGCTGGAACCCGTAGTGCTCGACTTCGTCGAGTAAGGGGGGACACTACTGTGGTAGTGCTCCAGCAGGTCTGGATCGAGGGGCTGGAGATCTTCTCGGCTGATCCAGGAATCATCATAAGGTGGTCAAACCCGCCAGCGAACAAGGTAGCGCTGGTACACCCAGCTCCGTGTAGCTGTCACCTGCTCATCTAATATCCTCTCAATTTACTCGCGTGGTGCTCTCGAGACTGTGGGATGCACATGGGGTGGGCTCATTCTCAATGGGAGGAGAAGGCTCGAAGGGGTCACTAGGAATCGTTGTGGGTTCCTTGTAGGCCACTAGGTCTGCCACATTAAAAGTTGGGCTAATCCCATATTCGGGAGGTAAGTCCACAACATAAGCATTGGAGCCAATCTTCCACCGTATTGGGAAGGGGCCATCACTACGGACTTGTAACTTTTTAACGACGAGGGGAGTCGTTCGGGTCGAACCCAGACCATAAGCAAGTCACCTTCTTGAAATTCATAGTGACGCCTATGCGAATCAGCCAATCGTTTATAGGTCTCATTACTGAAGTTTATTTTCTTGCTAATTGACTCATGTAGACTTTTCACATGCTGTGTAAATTCCTCAGCTGACTTGGATGTTCTAGACTTGAGGGGAAGGGGAATGAGATCTGCAGGTTTCCTAGGTTTGTATCCATGCACGACCTCAAATGGACTCATACCTATGGACCTATTAACAGAGCTATTGTATGAAAATTCGGCTCTAGGCAAGAGAAGATCTCAAGTGCGAGAATGATCCTCTACAAGACACCTCAGTAGATTTCCTAAACTCCTATTGATGGCCTCTGTTTGTCCATCGATTTGTAGGTGATAGGCAGTGAAGAATTTGAGCTTAGTGCCAACTAGGTGCCAAAGTGTCTTCCAAAAGTAACTAGTGAACCGGACATCTCGGTCAGACACTATGATTTGGGGGAGATCATGCAGACGCACGACTTCGTCAAAGAACAGGTGGGCTACTCTAGATGCATCAGATGTTTTGGAACATACAATGAAGTGGGCCATCTTAGAGAACCGATCAACTACCACGAAGATGGAGTCATGTTTGTGAGCAGTGCGAGGTAATCCAATGATGAAATCCATGCTCACATCAACCCATGGTCTGTCAGGAATGAGGAGAGGAGTGTAGAGACTAGTGTTTTGTTTAACCTATTTGGCCATTGTGCATGTCCTACTGATGGGAATCGACGCCGAGCACTGACTTTTTATTTTACATTTGAGTCATTTTATTTACTTTTTTATCATTGGGAAAGTATATGTGTAATTGTAAGGCTTTATAAGCCAATGTGTCATTCCCTTGGATTGTTTGGGTTTTTGTGTAAAATGTCAGTAGGCCCAGCAAGGGGGCCCTCACTCTTTTCCCATTAGTCTATCTAAGTCATAGGGGTCCATGTGGGGCTGGTCAAAGTCCTAGGTGGACTTCTAGATGGTTTGACATTCAAAGGGGACAAAGGGGTTTAAAAGTCCAAGATGCCTTCCTTCCTTTCAAAGGAGTGTCCCCTCCATATATAATTTATTTATTTTAAATTTTTGACCACATGGGGGAAGAAAATGGCCTCTTTCCCACGAAATTCTCAGCCCCTACCCCTTGCCATTCTCTATATAAGCCTATGTATAGTGTCATTAGAGATTTAATGAAGAAATTATGTGAAAATTACTTGAAGCAAGAAGGGTGTGCCCTCTCTCCTCTCTCTCTGGTTCTCTTCTTCTTCCTCCAACCCTCCAGGGTGTGAAGCCCTCTCCTATATTCTCCTTAGCCCTTCTAAGTTCCGACTCTGCCGCCGCCGTTCGTGCCGCCATCGCACCGCCACCGCCGCTACATCGGAGTTTTGTCCAAATCATGACAGAACCTCACCTCCGGATTTTTATCTTTTCTTCTTATAGTCTGTTTGAGCTCCAATTTTAAGGATTTGTTCTGTCCATCTCCCCTAATCTCCAGTTCAAATTTCGTGTCATTTGGAAGTCATTAGATATTTTTTTCCATATTTTTGTTTGTCCTCTCAGTAATCTGCCCTTTTGTAGATCTACGGGATAGAGTCACCTTGTCGCATTTTCCCCACCCCCTTAAAAATTTTCAAAAAATCTCAAAAACTTATTCAGTATTCCACACATATATTCCCTTCCACCATAATTTTAGTGGAGTCTAGAAAATTCATTTGACCCTCGGTCAAAGGTCAGTTTCAGGCAGATCCCTTGCTGCCCTGTGTATCTGTCAGTCCGAGTCAGAAATAAAAATAGTGTTACAGTCATATTCATTTTCAATCCGTTCGGTGGATGGAGCTGTCAAAAATATATGTCATAGATCTATGAGTGCTCTTTCCAACGGTACTAGTCACGCCTCGATCGGCCTCTGGATCTGAGCGTCGTAATTCATGTCACCGAGGCCTGCAGATCTGTTCCCTGTGCAGGTCCAAAATTACAGTCCAGAAGATATTCAAAATAAATATCAAAAAATCAATTTCAGGAGCCGCCACTTCAGAGAGTCGTTCAGGGATGTCCTGCCATCGTCCCAGCCAAGCGGCGTCTCCAGAAGATCTTAGGAAGGCGACGTTCCTTTGGAAACCGTTGCTTGCTGTCCAGTGAGTCAGCAACCGAGTTGACGCAGCACCGAGTTGGAATAGTGTTGAGTCGGACCAGCAGGCCGAGTTCGTGCCGTACGCACCTCCAGATTGCTGCCCGTCAACCCAGGTCGGTCCTCCTGGGCCCCACTTGTAGCCCTTTACCTCCCTGCGTGGAGTGAGCAATAGATTTCACTGTTGTAATTAACTTTTACCGTTGTTACCGGGAGTTACCGTACTTGGCCGGGAACGTCTTCCCCACGCCCGGAGCGTGGAGGTACACTTACCACCCTCTTTGTAGGCATTGCTTTCTCGTATATTTTTGTATATGCCACTGCATGAGTGATAGATTATCTAGCTTGTTATCATTTTATCACCGCTGCGAGAGCGAGAGTGAGTGACCCGTCCCGTGACTCGACCCGAGTTAACGCGGATAGCCGATACCCGAGACTCACTGCCGGTTTCTCAACCGTGCACAGTCCAGCGTTTCCCTCGCATAGGGACGATCGCGAGCTAGAGTCCCAGGTCGCGTGTCCGTCCCGCATCAATTTGGTATCAGAGTCAGGTTGAGTCTAGGGTAGTATTTGGTCAAAAACATAAAAAAAGTGTCATTTACGTCTAGTCATCGTCTAAGTCGGTCTAAGGTTGCATCCGCATACTATTGTTCGGTATATAAAAAGGTGTTATCCGAACCTTAGGTTACGCCTATCGGGAAGGCCGCACACTTGCGCGAGTGATCTTCGGATCGATTAACTCCGCCACGTACCGAGTCTTTGTTTAAGTCTAGAGTCCTTAGTGTGCATTAGTTAGTGCATTCCCACTTTGCATTAGTTAGGGTCGTGTCTAGTGTTTGTCACCAACTGTTGGCATGTCCATTCACTAGCGTCCCCATGTCCCATGGATGACCAAGGAGCCGCATCTTCTGCATGGTGGTGATACTATCTAAAATGGAAGGATCACCCGGACCACCCCAAAAGGCCCGTAGCCCGGGACTTCTACGGCTCCAATAATCCGAGTGACTACTTAGAGTGGGAAGCCATTATGGACGACTACTTTGAGTGTTACCTTATGTCCGGTCCCGCGCAAGTCGACTTTGACAAAAGGTGACTTTTCTATGAAGCCATCGAAACATGGAGGGACATCAATTACTTCCGGGAAGATAGGAGGCTAAGGCCCATTGAGTCATGGTGGGATATGAAGAGAGCGCTTAGGAGGGTCTACCTTCCCCGCCCACCTACCTCCAACCACGGGGGTCATACCACTAGCCAACCCCACCAACTCACCTACAATCAAGTGGGCCACACTTCCAACCAACCCCGCCCCTCACCTCCATCCAAGTCCACCAAAGCAACCCCAATCAAGTGGCCCTCCCAATCGCCTCCAACCAAGTGGAAGCCCCACTTATAGTCGAGTCTAGGTCCGCATCCGGGCCGAGAGATGAGGAGCGAGTCCACCCCGAGGCCCCTACTCCAACCCGCACCTTAGATGAAATCAAGAAAATGCTTTCGGATTGGTTGGAAAGGATAGAAAGGACACATGCTCCTTCACCACCCGTGAGTGCTCCATTGCCACTTTCTACTTTCGAACTTTATTCGAAACCCTCTTATTTGGAGCCACCTAAGCCCGAGCCACCCGTGTTTATAACGGGTACGCTTTTCATAGCCGAGCCGCTTCTTAGTTGGCCCAAGGATGGCTTGATCCCGCCTCCTTACCCATCCATGGACCCCACCCTACCATTAGTGCCGGTCAACTCATTCCATACCACATTCCGGTCTAGTCACCATGTTGACACATTGGATGGCCTTGTTATGGGATTAGATTCACAATGGCAGTTGACGCACTCCTTGGCCTGAAGCTTTGACCAACTTACTAGTCGTAGCTTCACCCATCCGGCCATAGGGTCCATTACCTCCGTATGCACCGTGGGTTGTGTCACTACGGAGATCCTCTTATTCCTCTCCATGCCGACCGAACCTGACTTCATACCCTTTTGCCCGAGGGAGGAACCATACATCCTACACATGATCACCGTCCCACCTACAATGCATGAAGGTGACTATCCACACCTTCAAGACTTCTACACCGGGGACCGTGACTTGTGGGAACCCACCACAAGGGGTCATACCTTCTTTGATCCCTTTGACCCATTCCCTAGTGGACCCCGTGACCCACCATATATACTTCACTTCTTTGAGGGAGTCCACTACCACACCCCTTCCCCACGGGATGGGCCATCTACGCCCACTAAGTCCGATCCACCTACATTCGGCCCTCCTACCCCTCCCAAGTCTCCCAAATCCCATAGGCAGCCACATGCTAGGGACAAAGTAGGGTCTCTAGGAGTCCCACTTTCTGCCAACCACAGGTTGCCACTAGTGTATGCATGGCACATGTTCGGGTGTCCTGGTCCACCATCGCCTATGCGTAGGTCAGACTAACATTAGGTTTGTTTAGGGTCTTTGTGGGTCCTTGTTTCGTACCGGTTGTCTGTCGAGTGCATGTGCATACATCGAGTCGAGTCGTTTTATATGCTCGCGTTGTTAGTCCCTTTCGAGTATGAGACTTGTTGGACTATTGGGATCGGTTCTACTTCATATCGGATCTAGTCACATTAGGGACAAGCGGTGATTCCTAGTGAGTCTTCGAGCCGCCTTCCCTCCTTTGAGAGTGACCCCACCCCGGAGTGTCCACCTCTAGCCTCATTCCCATGGCAACGTGTGCATATCGAATCTATACGGGATGAGCAGGTGTCGATTACTTGGAGTGGAGCATACTCCGCGCTTCATGGTACGATGACGGATCAGCCGGAGCTACTCGAGCAGCCGCACCCCTTACTCGACGGGGTCGAGTTCTTCCCACCCGGGGAGAGTTTATGGGAATCGACGCCGAGCACTGACTTTTTATTTTGCATTTGAGTCCTTTTATTTGCTTTTATATCCTTGGGAAAGTATATGTGCAATTGTAAGGCTTTATAAGCCAATATGTCATTCCCTTGGATTGTTTGGGTTTTTGTGCAAAATGTCAGTAGGTCCAATAAGGGGGCCCTCACTCCTTTCCCATTAGTCCACTTAAGTCATAGGGGTCCATGTGGGGCTGGTCAAAGTCCTTGGTGGGCTTCTAGATGGTTTGACATTCAAAGGGGACAAAGGGGTTTAAAAGTCCAAGATGTCTTCCTTCCTTTCAAAGGAGTGTCCCCTCCATATGTAATTTATTTATTTTAAGTTTTTGACCACATGGGTGAAGAAAATGGCCTCTTTCCCACAAAATTCCCAGCCCCCACCCCTTGTCATTCTCTATATAAGCCTATGTATAGTGTCATTAGAGATTTAATGAAGAAATTATGTGAAAATTGCTTGAAGCAAGAAGGGTGTGCCCTCTCTCCTCTCTCTCTGATTCTCTTCTTCTTCCTCCAGCCCTCCAGGGTGTAAAGCCCTCTCCTATATTCTCCTTAGCCCCTCTGAGTTCCCTCTCTGCCGCCGCCGCCGCCGTTCGTGCCACCATCGCGCCGCCACCACCGCTACATCGGAGTTCTATCTAAATCAGGATAGAACCTCACCTCCGGATTTTTATCTTTTCTTCTTGTAGTTTGTTCGAGTCCCAATTTTGAGAGTTTGTTCTGTCCATCTCACCTAATCTCCAATTCAAATTTCGTGTCATTTGGAAGTCATTAGGTATTTTTCCCATATTTTTATTTTTCCTCTCAGTAATCTGCCCTTTTGCAAATCTACAGGACAGAGTCACCTTGTCGTATTTTCCCCACTGCCTTAAAAATTTTCAAAAAATCTTAAAAAATTACTCAGTGTTCCACACATATATCCCCTTCCACCATAATTTTCGTAGAGTCTAGAAAATTCATTTGACCCTCGGTCAAAGGTCATTTTCAGGCAGATCCCTTGCTGCCCTGTGTGTCTATCAGTCCGAGTCAGAAATAAAAATAGTGTTACAGTCAAATTCATTTTCAATCCGTTCTGTGGATGGAGCTGTCAAAAATATATGTCGTATATCTATGAGTGCTCTTTCCAACGGTACCATCCACATCTCGATCGGCCTCCGGATCTGAGCGTCGTAATTCATCTCGTCAAGGCCTACATATCTGTTCCCTGTGCAGCTCCGAAATTACAGTCCCGAAGATATTCAGAAATAAATATCAAAAAATCAATTTCAGGAGCCGCCACTTCAGGGAGTTGTTCAGGGACGTCCTGCCATCGTCCCAGCCAAGCGGCGTCTCCAGAAGATCTTAGGAAGGTGACGTTCCTTTGGAAACCGTTGCTTGCTGTCCAGTGAGTCAGCAACCGAGTTGGCGCAGCACCGAGTTGGAATAGTGCTGAGTCGGACCAGCATGCTGAGTTCGTGCCGTACGCACCTCCAGATTGCTACCCGTCAACCCAGGGTCGGTCCTCCCGGGCCCCACTTGTAGCCCTTTACCTCCTTGCGTGGAGTGGGCAATAGATTTCACTGTTGTAATTAACTTTTACCGTTATTACCGGGAGTTACCGTACTTGGCCGGGAACGTCTTCCCCACGCCCGGAGCGTGGAGGTACACTCGCCACCCTCTTCATAGGCATTGCTTTCTCGTATATTTTTGTATATGCCGCTGCATGAGTGATAAATTATCTAGCTTGTTATCATTTTATCACCGTTGCGAGAGCGAGAGTGAGTGACCCGTCCCGTGACTCGACCCGAGTTAACGCAAAACGCCGATACTCGAGACTCATTGCCGGTTTCTCAACCGTGCACGGTCCAGCGTTTCCCTCGCATAGGGACGATCGTGAGCTAGAGTCCCAGGTCGCGTGTCCGTCCCGCATCACCTACACTGGGCTACGATTTTGGCCACATCTTTCTTCAGGCCAAGCCAATAGAAATGCTCCTCTATAGAATGGATGGTCTTATTTTATCCAAAGTGACCAGCAAGACCACCAGCATGCATTTCCCAAATTAGGAAGTCCCGTACAGAAGTCTTCGGGACACAGAGTTGTTGTTCTCGAAAAAGAAAACCATCTTGGAGTAGATAGTCAACAAATGTTGTCGAGGTTCTAGCAGACAAGGCAGAATAGGCAGGGCCAAAGTCTGGACACTCTCCATAGAGTTCCTTCATGCGGTCAAATCTGGTGACCTCTACTCGAACAGTGAAAAGAAGGGAAACCCTTCGGTTCAAGGCGTCGGCCACCTTATTCTCTTTTCCAGCCTTATATTTTAGGACAAATGTGAAAGACTGGAGGAATTCTACCCACCGACCATACCTTGGGTTTAAGCCCTTCTGAGAGCTAAGGAATTTCAGAGCCTCGTGGTCCGAGTATAAGACAAACTCTTGTGGTAAGAGATAGTGTCTCCAGTGTTTGAGGGCTTGAACCACGGCGTAGAATTCCTTATCGTAGGTGGAGTAACGAAGCTTTACATCAGAAAGCTTCTCACTGAAGTAAGCCATATGGTGACTTTCCTAGCTAAGCACTCCTCCTATACCTACGCCAGAGGCATCACATGATATCTTAAAGACTTTGAAAAAGTCTGGCAGGCGGAGGATAGAGGCTTCGGTCATGAGCTCCTTTATGACAGAGAAAGTCTGGGATGCTGCTTTGGTCCACTCAAAATTCCCCTTACAGATGCAATCCGTAATGGGTGCCATAATGGTGCTAAAACTCTTTATGAAGCGTCTGTAGAAAGTGGCTAGCCCATGAAAACTGCGAACGTCATGGACGTTATGGGGCTCAGGATAGTCGACTAATACTTGGACCTTGGATTGGTCTACAGACACTCCATGACTCGAAACCACAAAGCCGAGGAAAGTGATCCGGTCTGTCATGAATTCACACTTCTTAAGATTGGCATACAAGGTTTCTCTCCTCAAAGTCTCGCAGACTTCCCTCAAATAATGGATGTAGTCCTGAGGGTTGTGTTTATAGATGAGAAGGTCGTCAAAGTAGATGACAACAAATCGACCAATGAGAGGGCGGAGGACTTTCGTCATAAGACTCATAAAAGTGCTGGGGGCATTGGATAGCCCAAATGGCATGACGAGCCATTCATACAGACCTTCTTTTATTTTGAAGACTATCTTCCACTCATCCCTTGGTCAGATTTGGACCTGGTGGTAACCACTTTTCAAGTCAATCTTGGAAAAGATGGTGGCTCCACTCATCATGTCAAGCATGTCATCAAGACGGGGAATGAGAAATCTATACTTGACAGTGATTTTGTTGATGGCGCGGCTGTCAACACACATCCGCCAGGTGCCATTTTTCTTTGGTGTGAACAAGGCAGGAACAGCACATGGCCTCCTGCTCACCCTGAGGAAACCCTTTTGAATAAGGTCCTCGATAATTCTCTGGAGCTCAGCATGCTCCTTGGGGTTCAGTCTGTAATGAGGAAGGTTGGGTAGGATGGACCCGAGGATAAGGTCAATGGCGTGTTGTACATCATGCATGGGAGGGAGTATAGAGGGCAAGTCCTCAGGGAAGATATCTTGGAAGTCCCACAAGATTACCCGGACTTTAGATGGGACTGAGACTTGGGACTCCTCGGGTGTGATGGTGACGACAACAGCCCAAACAGGGGCACCCTCAGCAACCTCTCTGTTCAGCTCTCGAACACTGATGAAGTTAAGGTGCCTAAGTAGGTTGTGACCAACCTTATGGGCCTTGGGAACGGATGTGACAGAAGCAGGAGAGGATGAAATGTGATGTTTCCCCTTATTAGGAGTTCGGGGACTCTCCTGAACCTTGGGGGTTCCAGTGGGGGTGGAGGTGGAACTCTTTCCCGGGATCACCTTTGGGGGTGCCGGGTACCACTATATCTTCTTCCTATTGTGGGAGAAGGAATACTGGTTGGATCGACCGAATGTAGTAAGGTCTACATCATAGATCCACGGTCGTCCTAGGATGATGCTACCGACCTTCATAGGCACTACATCGCATAAGATCTGTCCTTAGTAGGACTGGAACTGGATGGGAATGACACAGTAGTGGTGACTGCGATAGACGTGTCGTCAACCCAAGCCACGTTGTATGGCCTAAGATGAGGGTGGGTAGGTAGACCTAAATGGGAGATAAAGTCTGAAGAGACTGCATTGATACAACTTCCGTTGTCAAAGATCACCTTGCAGGGTTGGGATTTCACCATGATGTAGGTTTGGAAGATGGAGGTTCGACGCCAATCGTCCTCCTGGGGGTGTGTTAGGATGTAGCGAACTACACCCAGTCGTCCATGGCTAGAACTCTCGGCAATATCTCCAACTTGCATGTACTCGCAATGTGTGTCATAAAATCTTGCATCTAATTCCTTAAACTGAGTGATGAGGTCATGATCGGCCTCATACCTCTCAATGGATTCTTCTTCCAGAGGTGGAATCTCCACAGGCTGGGGGTCGGTGATGACTAAGGCTCGGGTGGGGTAATTGGTGGCAACATGCCCTAGGTTATGGCACCTAAAGTAATGAATTCTCGAGACATGGACTGGTTGAAAAGTGCTAGGGAGGACACCCTTTCCTTTGTCATCCCTCTGATCAGTGGGCGGAGTGTACTCCAGCCTGGGCACAGCAGCAGGTGCCGGTAAGGGGTTCCTTATGAAAGGAACAATAGGGGCAACGGCCCGGAGTGAGGTAGCAGTAGGGACATAGGAAGTGAAGGGGCAGGCCTCTCAGAGTAGCGGACCATGGGGTTTCGGGATTGAGGTTGGCGGTAGGTGGGGACCCGAAGTGGGACCACCCTTTGAAACCGCTCGACATCTCGGGCAACCTGGTAGGCGTGCTCGAGGGTGTTAACTTCTCGTAGAAACAACTCCCGCTGTATGCTCTCGTGTAGGCCAGCCCTAAACTGTGAGAGGGTGACGGAGGTATCCTCTATGACTCAACTTCGAAGGAAGAATTCATCAAATTTGGCGATGTATTCATCCACGGACTTTCTTTCTTGGGTGAGTTTCTACTATTGGTCTAAAAGACGCTGATGGTAGGAGGGTGGCAGATACTACTCCCTTAGTTTCTCTTTCATTTCTTCCCACATTCTTATGGGATCCTCTTGTCTCCTTGCTAGGAGATTTTCAATGTTGCACCAATAGGTCTTGGCTTGACCTAGAAGCTTCATTTTGGCAAACCTCACCCTTGTGGCAGGGGTCATGCGGTGATGCCAGTCAAAGTATTGATCCATCCCGGTCTCCCAATCAAGGTATGTAGCGGGGTTTAGGGACCCATCAAAACTCGGAGCGTCGATCTCAACGTTCTGTAGGATGATATCCTCATCGTCGTGGTCTCTCCCTCAAGGTGCACGATCCTCTTGCTCTCTACCTTGAGGAGCCTGATTCTGGCAGGCTTGGTCTCTCTCTTCCCTAGGGTTGGCTACGGGATCTCCACGACCATTCAACCTTCCTTCCTCTTTCTTCATTCGATCCTCCAAGGCTCGAATCCTCTCATCTAGCTCTGCTCGTAATTGACCTATGGATTCGTCAAACTGGGCCATAAGGTTATGCACGAGCTGGACTAGCATAGCACTCACACTCTTCTGATCCATAGGTAATTGTAGCATTGAAGGGCTCTCTAGACGGCCTGATGAATTCTTGGACCAGCGTGGCATGCACGAGCTCATACCTAAATGATGCAATCTTGGGACCGAAAATTAGCAAGCTATAGACCTGATTTGTTGGCTAATGTGTAAAGGGTCAAGTCCTTTTTCGAAGGGACCGGTCAGGGAGAGTTGCTCGCCCGTAGGTGAAGTAGTTGTGGAACTACCTCCTAAAAATTATGGTGCCCTAATGCGACAGTTCTAAGGCTTAAAGGATGGGTACATACAAGCTCTCTCTCTCTCCATCCACAGCGATGCACTCAGAAGACAGACTGCATGGATAGGGCTCTCTCTTACTTCATCGCGCGACAATTGAAAAGATACTAAATAAGTAATAGATTGGAGCACGTACCTAGCTAGACTGAAAAGTCCAGCTATGATCGGAGACGAGGGCGAGTGGGGACGTGCGTGCCCGCACGGTGTCGACGAAGCTTGAGCGGTTACAAAAATTCACTCTACGTAGGGAGGGTGTAATTATTACAAAAACTACTTAATTTAAAAACTTTCCCACGTAGGGGAATAAATTAATCTAAAATTTTATCCGTGCAGGGAGACTCAGAGACACTTACGTTCTGTATTTTACGGACCGTCTGTCGGCTACCGAGACCCTGGCGCCAGTCGAGCCATCGTTGTGGACCTCGGGTGCTATAATTACTAATTTAATCAATAGATGTATATAGATATATAGATATAGATATATAGATATATATAATAATATATATATATATATCCCTGATATATATATTATATATATATTTAACACCTTTTTTTCAATTTTCAAACTTTTGTAGTGCGTCTCACGCGGTTGGCAATCAACAATGGCTGGCATCGGCCAGTCTAGTCAATACACTGGCAAGGACGCGGAGGCAGGCGCTGCGGGCGCGACAGGCGGGCGGGGGGGGCGGTGCGCGGGGGTGCGCGCAGGCGCACTCGGGTAGGCGTGCGGGGGTGCGGGCGCTCGCAGGCGGGCGCGCTGGCGCGTGCGCGCATGCGCGAACGCGCATGCCGCCGAGCAGGCGCACAGGCACACACGGGCGAACGTGCAGGCGGCCGGGCGCGTGGCTGGGCGGGCGCCGTAGGGTGCTGGCGGGCGCGCCCGCGTCGACGAGGGCGGGCGTGGGCGCCTGCGGCCTCGGTGGGTGCGGACGCAGGCTCGGGTGGGCGCGTGGGAGCGCGAGCAGGTGGGAGCGTGGGTGCGCGAGCAGGCGGGGGCCTGCGACTGCTGGCGGTGGCACGCGACGGCAGGTGCGGTGGCACGCGGCGGCGGGCGAGGCGGTTGGGGGGCCATTGCGGTCGCGAGGCGATTCAAACCTGGGCACGGTCGACGATGCCTTGGCCGCGAATCGCTATATATATATTTTTTCTTTTGGTTTCTCTCTCTCAACCGAGAGAGCTTCTGTTGTTTTTTTTCTTTTTATCAACCGAGAGATAGAACTCAACTGCTCTTTCCTTTTTTTTTCTTTTTTTTCACTTTTGGCAAATGAAAGAAAGAAGGGGAGGTGACGGGGACGTCGAGGTTGACGGAGGCGCCATTGTTGGGCTCTGATACCAAATTTGACGTGGTCAGCGTCGGAGGAAGGATCGACAGCAACTCCAGGATGCGAACAGGACTGGATAACCACTGCCTCACACAGCTTGGCCTCACACCGGACGGTCTCATACCGGGCGACACTCTATTCTCACAAGGGAGAAGGAGGGAAGGGAGGTAATAAAGGGCAAGCACCTTACGTCGGTGTTGGCACTGGATTATTTTCTTGAATTAATCGATGATTAAGCATAGAGAAATACTCCCTAAATAGAGTAAAATGGCACATCGCCAAAGTTGCTCTACCAGTCGAGTTGTGCTCGAAAATCGAGATGTGTCGTCGGGTCAAGCGACGCAACATAACAACCGGGGATCAGCCCCGAGCAAATGGCACTATGACAGCCAGTTTCTTGACAACTTGGTCAGTTTCAGGATTCGGGACAACCTACCGTACCTTACGGCACTCTGTGAAGATTCGGGGATCACCCCCAGACATCCTGCATATGGTATCACATCGCCGACGCTTCAACAACCGAGTTAACTCGAGACTCATAACAGCCTACCGCATCATACGATTCTTCGCCAAGGAACGAGGGTCACCCCAACCACCAGACAAATGGCATTATCATGTCGACACCCTAGTCTCCGGGCCCAATCAAGGGTCCTAACCCGCTAGCCGTGACCCACGACAACATCAATATTCGATCGGGCCCACCCCCGATCATTCAGTTTGCGGGTTTCCCCGCGTTCAACACAGCTACCCGAGTCGACCCGGGGGCACCCTGACTACAAGCCATGCCATGTCGTACCCAGCAACGAGGCCGGGGTCTACCCTCGAGTCGCCTCCCTCCAGCCCTCTACAGTTAAAGGAAGACCCACCTGGGACCAACCACAAGCTTTAGAAGCCCACGGCACCCTTATACGGCACACACACGCGTGTCGGAAATTTCCCCGAGCACCAGGTGGGCGCGTATGCTCCAACCACTCTACAGCAAGTCCGAGCCCAACTCGGGACTCCCAGCAACTCATCGCGTCATGCACCACCATCGTGCGCCCTCACACGCAGATCGACCTGCGCGGTCAGGTAGCGCGGATCAGCCTCAGCCCCTGGGGGGAGGGGTTTAGGCAGACCAGCCTCACCCCCAAGGCTGGTCTGCCTAAACCCCCATTAAACCAAAAAAAAGTTTTTTTAATTAAAAAAGCACCCAGCCAGTCCTCCCAAACCCCCGCTAGGGGAGGGTTTAGGCGGACCAGCCTGGACCCTCAGGCAGGTCTGCCTAAACCCCCTGGGGGAAGGAGTTTCGGAGGACCAGCCTGCCCCCTCAGGCTGGTCCGCCTAAACCCTATCAAAACTAAAAAAAGAAGGGCTTTTTAACAAAAGAAAAACCCCTCCGTGAGGGGTTTAGGCAGACCAGACCAGACCAGCCCCTTGGGCTGCTCTGCCTAAACCCCACTTGGGGGAGGGGTTTAGGCGGACTAGACCAACCCCTTAGGTTGGTCCGCCTAAACCCTCCCTCCCCCACTCCATAACACTCTCCCAGGGGTTTAGCTAGACCAGCATTGCCCCTAAACCTGGTCCGCCTAAACCCCTCCTGCCCCTTCTCCTTCCACTATAAGAGCCCCCCTAGGGAGCTCAACAAGGAATGGAATGGAGAACACAATGCAACACCCTCTGACCTAACTACCGCACCCTCGGACTCCCGAGGCCTTCGGCAAGGACCGAGGACACGAGGAGCTAAGTGCACACGCGGTTGGCTTGTTGATCGGCTCGTACACGCCGAGGGTATGTCACACGTACTCCCCTCATGCGGCGTCTAGCCATCGCACACAAGTCCATGCCCGTCGCGTATAAGGCGTTAAGACAACGGCGAACACACCTGCATCCTGGGTCCGCTCACGTATGACAACCCACGGTGGCCGCGCATACGCCATGATGCCGCACCTACTTCCGTCACGGAACCGCATGCCTACCGCTCGCCTCGAGCTAGTCGCCGACCGCTCGGATTGATGACTCGAGTTATCTAGGCCCTGGCCCGGGAGTAATATTCCCGGGGCCGGCCTCGACTCCCCGGCATGATGACATTGGCCTTCTGAGGCCTGGACCCGACCGCTCACCTTGAGCCGCATCCAACCTCCGTCAGGCGCCAGCCCACGACCGCCCCTGCCACCTAGGCAGTCGAGCTTGTCTCGATCTCCTCATGGAGAGCCTCTGTAAAACATGCGGATGTCCTCCTTATTATGCATTGACCCGGGGACCGACCTGGGCATCGAAATTATCCCGTGGCTTGCGTCAGTTGTACTTTGGCCTCCTTGGCCCAGTTGTAAAGCCCACGTGGCTCTAATATAGCATGAAACCAGTTGAACACACGTACCTATACTCCGACCTCAGCCTCTTCACGGCGCCAGCCTCCTTCAGTCACAACGGTGCCTCCGGCACCCGACTGCCAGTCACACCGGGCCCCGAGCATGACCATCGAGGTCTCCCAACGCCTGTCTCCTTTAGTCGCAATGGTGCCCCTGGCACCCAACTGCCAGTCACACCGGGCCCCGAGCACGACCATCGAGGTCTCCCGGCGCCCGCCTCCTCAGTCACAATGGTGCCCCCGGCACCCAACTGCCAGCTACTTGAGTTACATCAGGGCCCGCGGCACCCGATCACTCGGCTACCCTAGTCACAACGGTGCGCCCGGCACTTGACTGCCAGCTACACCAGTCATAACGGTGCCCCCGGCACCCGACTACCCGGCTACTTCAGTCACAACGGTGCCCCCGACACCCAACTAACAACAACTCCAGTCACAACGGTGCCCCCAGCACCCGACTGCTAGCTACTCCAGTCACATCAGGGCCTGCGGCACCCGACCGTTCAACAACTCCAGTCACAACGGTGCCCCCGGCACCCGACTGCCAGCTACTCCAGTCACATCGGGGCCCGCGACGCCCGCCTGCTCAGTCATAACGGTGGGTGCGTATGCTCCAGCCACTCTACAGTAAGTCTGAGCCCAACTCGAGACTCCCAGCAACCCATCCCGTCATGCATCACCATCGTGCGTCCTCGCATGCGGATCGACCTGCGCGGTCAGGTCGCGCAGATCCCCCAGAAGAAAATTTCTATTTATAACGGGTCAAACCCTCAGTCAAACCCCCAGTCAAACCCTCAGTCAAACCCACAGTCAAATCCCAGTCAAACCCACGGTAAACCCTTGGTCAAACATGCCTAAACCCCCTCCGGGGGAGGGGTTTAAGCGGACCAGTCTCACCCCCAAGGCTGGTTCGCGTAAACCCCCATTAAACCAAAAAAAAAGTTTTTTAATTAAAAAAGTGCCCAGCCAGTCCGCCCAAACCCCCCCTGGGGGAGGGTTTAGGCAGACCAGCCTGCCCCCTCAGGCTTGTCCGCCTAAACCCCATCAAAGCTAAAAAAAGAAGGGTTTTTTAACAAAAGAAAAGCCCCTCCGTGAGGGGTTTAGGTGGACCAGACCAGCCCCTTGGGCTGGTCCGCCTAAACCCCACTTGGGGGAGGGGTTTAGGCGGACCAGACCAGCCCCTTGGGCTGGTCCGCCTAAACCCTCCCTCCTCCACTCCGTAACACTCTCCCAGCGTTTACCCGGACCAACTTTGCCCCCAAACCTAGTCCGCCTAAACCCCCCCTGGGGGAGGGGTTTAGACGGACCAGCTTTGCCCCTAAACCTAGTCCGCCTAAACCCCCCATGACCCTTCATCTTCCCCTATAAAAGCCCCCCTAGGGAGCTGAATGGAATGCAAGGAGATGGAATGGAAGGCAATGGGATATGAAATGAAGGATGCAATGCAACACCCTCCGACCTAACTGCCACGCCCTCGGACTCCCGAGGCCTTCGGCAAGGGTCGGGGATGCGAGGAACTAAGTGCGCGCGTGGTTGGCTTGTCGATCGGCTTATACACATCGAGGGTATGTTATACGTACTTCCCTCACGCGGCGTCTAGCCATCTCACACAAGTCCATGCCCGTCGCACGAAAGGCACTATGACGATGGTGAATACACCCGCATCCCGGGTCCGCCCGTGTGTAACAACCCACGATGGCTATACACACGCCCTGATGCCGCACCTACTTATGACACGGAATTGTGTGCCCACTGCCCGCTCTGAGCTAGCCGCCGACCGCTCGGACTGATGACTCGAGTTATCCTGATCCTTGCCCAGGAATAATATTCTCGCGGCCGGCCTCGACTCCCCAGCATGATGGCATTCACCTTCCGAGGCCAGGACCCGACCGCTCACCTTGAGCCGCGTCCAACCTCCGTCAGGCGCCAGCCCACGATCGCCGCTGCCACCTAGGCAGTCGGGCTTGTCTCGATCTCCTCACGGGGAGCCTCTGTAAAACACGCGGATATCCGCTTTATCCCGCATTGACCTGGGGACCGACCCATGTGTCGGAATTGTCCCGCGGCTTGTGCCCATTGAACTTCGGCCTCCTCGGCCCATTTGTAAAGCCCATGCGGCTCTCATACAACATGAAACCAATTGAACACATGTACATGTACTCGGTTCTCAGCCTCTTCACGGTGCCCGCCTCCTTCAGTCACAACGGTGCCCCCGGCACCCGACTGCCAACAACTCCAGTCACAACGGTGCCCCCCGACACTCGACTGCCAGCTACTCTAGTCACATCGGGGCCCGCGGCACCTGACGGCCCAACTACTCCAGCATAACGGTGCCTACGGCACCCCTACTACCCCGACCTAGACACTGTCTCATGTCGAGAACACATTGTGACGCCCCTCGAGCGCCATCCTACTGAGTCACAGGTCCTCTAACGGACGCCACGTACAAATACGGAACTACCCACACAATAATGCAATGACCCGGGGACCGTCATGAATGACGGAATTGTCCCGTGGCTTGCAAGCAATTGTAATCGGGCTCTTATGCCCCCATATAAATGTCTTTCATGGCATATAAGTCATGTGATCCAGTCCGGGAGCAGATTCCCCTCCTCGCTGGAACCAGTCTCTTTGCCCCCAGTTATCCCTGTTGTGTTGCTGTTGCCCTGTTGCTATTGCACAGACTAAGCCCTCCCGACGTCGCGGCTCCCAAGGTCCCTGACTCTCTCTTCGACAGTAGAAACAAAGGTGTTCGGATTCAATCCGATGTAAAATAAACACATGTTGGTTGCGACCGATGGGAAAAGACGTCCAGTACACGAATCTCCATAATCGCCTGCGCACTCGCACCCGTGGAACCCCTTCTATTCACGTGTCGCCCGATCTCTCGAGCCACATGTCGCGTCCTCGCGACGCTTCCCCGGTCAATCCTTGGTTCCATAGGTGATTGTCGAGAAATTGACTGGCACGCCCGCATTCCACCCAGCCATCCCTATCCCAGTCTCCCAGGATGATTAACCATGCGCCATCCCTTCCAGCGCGTTCATATAATTCTCTCTGCCTTCTTCTCAATACCCCCGGAATCCCCGCGCGCCCAGTCAACCTATCTCGGCCTTCCATAAAAGGCGAGTGTGAACCCCCGCCGCGAGGACAAATGACAAGTGACTCCCTGCGGTCGCAAACAGTCGGTTTCAAATCTTTCATTCATTCATCATATGCAAACAACACACTCTAGCCCCCTTTATATAGGAAAGGCTATAACAATCATACCCTTAATCTTCACCTAATAGCATTTATGTCCTACCCTAATAAAATAAAAGCCAACAACCTCTTTTGACTTAGACACAATAAAATAAAATAAGTAGACTTTGGTGGTTTAATAATACAAATACCACTATAAAAATAAAAATACACACAGTACCAAAATACATACAAATACATACTCAGGACGCCGAGTCTTCAAATGAGTCTCCGAGCCACAAGCTCGGCACGGTCGGGGTGGTGCGGCGTCGGCTCCGAGTAGTGGGACCGGTGTCCCCATCAGCAATGCTCCTGAACCGGCACGCTCTCCACTCCCTCGCGCTAGATGGAGTCAACTTCTGCTTGACCTTAGGAGAGGGCCATTCAGAGCAGGTGAAAAGAGAGGAAGGACGAGAGACGAAGACCGATAGAGCCTGAGTGAAAAGAGAGAAATGGAATCAGAGAGGGGAAGCTTGGAAAAGAAGAAAAAAGTTGAGAGATGCTTCTATGGGCAGTCATCCACCATTCGCCAACAGAGAGGGAAGGCTTGGAGCGAGGGAAGAGAGGAAGATTTCTGATACTCTATTTTTGTTGTAAAGAGCGGAGGTGGGTGTGCGGGATATCACCTTCATTCTTCATCTGGCCCTCCCTTTGTCAATATCTCCTCTGTGGCATGTACTGAAACAGGCGATGATATGAGTCCACATTCCCCTTCATTTCCTTTTCAGTTTAGCCTTTGGCTCTTTTTCTTTTCATCTTCTGATGCAAAGATATAATGGAACGGTCTCGTGCGGCAACGTTAGGCCGATTGCAATATATATTCCTTTTCTTTGATCATTCCTTAACCTGTGTCTAAATCCCTCCTTTTTTTCTGCTACATTTACTTCCATATTGTTGATTAACATCTGGTTTCTTCGGTCGATGCCGAGCATGCCCTGGGATAACCAAGGGCTACATTAACGTTATCCCCCTCCCCGGGGCTCTCTTTCGGTGTGGTAGCTATATTAAATGCACCATATGCTCGTTGTTGGTCTCACCGCCGGAGACATACATATATGTGAATCTCCGTTTTCCCCCCGGGGTTGGCTTCCCTATTACCTCTCCGTTCACAGTCATGAACTGGAGAGAATAGGGTCACCCCTATAATCTGGGTGTGAGGCCCCTGGGTATGGCCATTTTTCCCTATGTCACCCGCCAGTCGCTCGAGCGTTTGTTTCTTACATTCTCTGTGGTTCCCTGGCTCATGGCTAACTCCCAAATGCTAACTAATTATCTTTCTTCCATGTCTAGCCTACCGCCAGTAGTGTAGTGGATGAATAATATATTACTGTGATTTCTTTGCCCCGAGTAGGATGGGGGGAAGGTCTACCCAATGTGGCTTGTTCCTTATCTCAATTTCATGGGTAAAAATTAAAGGTTTAATGCGAATACCGTGTTCCGTCTCTACCGTTAGGACTCACTGTCCGGGGAGGGGGAACACCCCCATCGAACATTCACATCGCTTTCCTTCTGAATCACCACCAGGCTATAGGATCCGATCCACCTGTGGTGCGGAGTCCTATAAGTCACCTGAGGTGAATAAGAATGGGTCTTTTGACCCAACATTAAATCCACATTCCTCTGGAAGTGGTGGTGATTGTGGGTAAGGGACCTTTTGTAGGCTAGTCCTCGAGATTTCCCCCCATTCTGGCCGCCCCTTTTGGACAATGTCTTTGGCCCATGGAGTATGGCACCCCTTGTAGGCTAGCCCTCGGGGTTTCCATCCATCTGGGTCCGCCGGTCACCGTTTGGCTTCCCGGCTTTAAGGAGCGTATCCCAGTTTCCGTGGGAACGCCTCCACTTTCCCCCTGCAACCCTCTGGGTATGGGGAGGTGCTGCCAAATTTTTGACTGAATACTTAGTCTGAATCATGATGGAGCCTCAGTTCTGGGGACTGTAAGCTTGTTGCGGACTGTGCTTGAGTAGGAACCCCACACAAGTATTGGTTTTCTGTGTCTGCAGGACAATCAAATATGAATTTACTTAATGAATAAACCCTTAATCAACGTCAAAAGACTGAGCAAAATCATGGTGCGATCCAACCATTCAGAAAAAAAAATCAAATTCTGCCCCCAAACCGGCGCGCCTTGATCCGGCGCCACCCCCCCCCCCCCCGCGCCGCTTTCATTTCACACTCATAAATCATTCTAAACTTATGGGATCTAATCCGGCGCGCCCCTTCCACGCCGTTTAACCTTCCACAATGCCCCGCGCCATTTTAAAACCCAACATGCATAGACCTTAAACCCAAACTTGCACAGACCTCGCCCAACATGCATCGACCTTAGCCCCCAACATGCATCGACCCTAAGCCCAAACCTGCACAGACCTCATCAAGCTGCGTCGACCTTAGTCCCCAACCTACGTCGACCTTAGTCCCCAACCTGCATTGACCTCATTCTTCCAAAGTCTACCTCATTCATGTCCAAGGTCTACCTCATTCGTGTCCAAGGTCTATCTTGATTGAGCTCAGGTCAACCTCAGTTCTACCCCACGTCAACCTCTGGCCTTTGTCAAAAGTCTGATAAGACCTTCTCATGAATGATTAATGAGCTCAACCTCGATAAATCATGAATCCAAAAGAAATAAATAATAATAATAATAAATCAACTAGCTGAGCTTGCTTTCTATTTGAATGTGCAATTGTGTTTGAACATACTGTAGACATGCCAAAATTGGTGCTAAACTGAGTAAATTTCATGTCACAATACAACGCTTCAAAGAGGATCAGGTTCCTGGCTTAACAAGATGTTTTTTTTATTTTTTTTAGCATTTTAGGAATAAGCGACCAGGGTATTGGGCATGCCTTTCTATTGTAGCGACTGGTCATTAGGGCGCGTGCTTTAAATAAGTAGCCACTTAGACGGGCATGTTTTATCGTCTCATTGAAGGTCCACTTCCTAATTTGACTTCGATGGTAGGCGCCCTTTTGATAGGCCACGTATTAATGAACGCCTTTCACGTCGGTGGCGTTTCCTTAATTCCATTTTCCGAGGACATGCATTTCCTGGCATTTCTCGATTTTATCTGTGAATGCGTGACTTTCTTCTTGGTCGTGTATCTAAGAAGCGACTGACCGCCTGGTTGCGTCTTACGTTCGTATTCGGGGTCGATTTCCTCCTTCCCAGCATGGTTTTGAGCGTGTTTTGAGCAATCTTTTCAATACAGAAGGGTTTCCCTATCTTCAAAGCTCATTTGGGGAGGGGTTTTTCACTATAAAAACCCCTCTTTAAGAGTTACAAAGGGTTATGAAGGTTAGAGCATGCACAAAGGGTGTTAACGCTATTGCGTTGGCCTTGGTTCTAAGAGGACCACCTCCATCCTCTTCCATTTCTCATTATTTCTTCTTTCTTTTAACTCATGGTGCATTGCATCCCATCTATCTAGCAACCCTTGCTAGCCCATTCCTTCTTTTTCATTTACTTTTATTTCCTTTGCATTCATCACATCCGCTCCATCCCTTACTCGAAAGGGGTTTTTAAACAAACACACAAGGTGTGTCATTGCGCATGTTTTCATATCTCATCATCTTTGGGCATTGATACTTCACGTGGAACTAATCCGGTCTTCTTTATTTTTTGTGTGTTTTATTGCAAGGGTAATCAAGAATAGAACTCCCTTCGTCGGCCGGCTGATTGAAGGAGGAAGAGGAAATCCGCAATTCTCCCCGTTGCAAGGTACATGTGATCATCCCTTTTCATTTTTGAGGTAATCCCTCTGACGATCACTCTCCAATTGAGCATCTCATGCTCCCCCTTTCTTTTATCATTTAATACGATATGTAATTTTCTTATCTATTAATGCCTACGTGACGTCGCTCACAAATTGGCGATCACGGTGGGACCCTTGTGTTTTATGTTTGATTACCCATTCCTTCGGCACCCTCATGTGCCCCTCCTTTGGCACCCACGCGTGCCCTTCCCTTGGTGCTCCACGTAGCACACTCCCTTCGTGCACCTTGTGCACATTAACCCACGTGATTGTCATTTTTTTGAGAGTCTTGTAGCATTAAGAGATAAGATTGCATCTTTGCTTAAGTATCTGCTCTATGGTTTAGTCTCTGCGTGCAGATAGTAGGCGACTGATACAGTAGTCATGAATCAGTGATAAGCGCCTCTGTACGGAGGTGCCCCTTCTGATTTTTCTCTGTCATTTGTGATAAGCGCCCTACCATAGGGGCACGCCTTTCTTTTTATGTTACTATTCACATAATCAAATGGCCTTCCCAGAGGCGCATTTTTTATGATAGGCGACCTATACTATAGGCGCCATTCCTGCCATGGATATCTGTGTTATAGTTGATTGTCCCTGGTCTTCTGTTATTCTGCGACCTTCCAGAGAGGTGCCGCTTATTTCTGCTATGAGTAGCGCCCAACAACTGGGGCGCCCTTTCTGACAGAGTGACCTCTCATAGAGGCGTGTCTTTTTTCTTAGTTGTTTACCTTGATCAGCGCCCTACTAGTAGGACACACTTTCTGATATAGCGATTACTTCCCTGGTCGCGGATTTTCACTATTTACGGAATTGCTTGCGTTGCTTTGAATGGGCTTTTGTTGATTGATATCTTTGATATATATTGTTGTTTCCTTGGCATTCACTCATCTTGCAGCGCACTTTGGTTGAGAAATCTCTCTCTTCACCCTAGGATCCCTACCCTTTCTTGGAATTGGAAGTATCCTCCATTGAGCATTCTGTCTCTTTAGATTGGAAATTCCTTTTCCAAGACCTCCGTAAGTCCCTACACCCGTGGATTCCCTCACGGAAGCTTGGGCTGGTTGTACCATTGGAGTACCCTGGGTTTAGCTCACCCCCGCGCTTGTAAGGAGAAAGAAAATCTAGTTGGCCTGGAGAAAACATTCACACCAAAACTAGAGTCACATTGACTTGAGAGTTTCACCCAAATTCATTCGATTTCATTTGGCTAGACAAACAACCTCTAAACTTGATAAAATCAACTTGTTTGCCACATTGTTTGGGTTGCCATATTGTTTGGGTGCATAGATTGTGTGTCTCTTTATCATATATTTGTGTAACAACTCTCCAGTTAAAACTATGTTGCTTCGATCAGGTAAAATCATCAACATGGCCAATCAGGAATATGTTTATGAGGGTCAAGAGGCTAATCAATTCTATGAGGTTTCCTCTCCTCGACCTCTCATCCGATATGAGGGGAACTACTCCACCTCTCAAGTACCCCCTTCCCAAGTTTATGTTGTCGACACCGCCCAAGGCGTTGACCCGTCCGCCCATGTTCAAACTACAGTCCAACTTTCCTCCGGGGAAGCTTCCCAAACTCAGGATTTTGATGATCTTATCCATATCTTGTCTAATCTGGACGAGTCCCGATGCCAAGCGGTCCAGGTCACTCTAAAGGGAAAGCCCGTTCCTTCTTCGTCATCCAATCTTCCCCAGGCCGCGGGTGGCCAGGAAATCAACACCCCCAATGACCAGGTGGTCCAACAAAGTCTAGCATCCCATCACCAGTCGCGCCCCCAAACTCTTGTTGTCATCCCTTCCATGCCGGGTCAGCCGGCTTGTCATTCTTTTGTTAGGGCACAACACCCTCCTCCGCACCAGTCCTCGAGGCCTAATCAATTCCACGCCGAGTAGGCCCCGTCTGAGTCAGTCACCAATCTACTCCTCCCGAAAATTGCCAATATGGAGGAACAACTCAAGAATGTTTCTGTTAAAGACACTCCTGAAGTTTCTCTCCCGACCTTGCCAGTTCTACACTTGCCTCCGTCAGAGATCCCTAATTTTCGGCGTTATAATGGGACCGGAAATCCATTCATCCACTTGAAAGATTTTATGTATGAAGCTTCCTCTTGGCAGGGCAACAAGACCTCTCTTCCCTATCTTTTTAGAAGGTCTTTAGATGGTCGAGCTCTAGAGTGGTTCTACTCCCTGGAGCCGCCAGAGGCCGGTGATTTTGATGTCATCCAGAGAAAGATCTTGCTGAAGTATAGGGACCGCGTGGGTCTGTCTTTATCTGTCACTGATCTTGTAGCTGAGAAAATGAAGCTGGAAGAAGACTTTATCCAATTTGCTGACCGTTGGAGGTCGATGGCCGAGAAGCTGAAAGATACGCTGTCGGAATCTGAGCAGGTGAAGATGATAGTTTCAAATGTGACTCCGCAATTCCGGCACATATTAGCCATGAATAAGCTTAGTACCATGGAGGAGCTCTATGAACGGGCTTGGTACATTCAAACACAAATGAAGGATTCACCCATCATGGGCATGTTTGAGCCGAAGCCGAGGATGATGAGGAAGACTACTACCAACATGAACAGCAATGGTGCGACTACCGAGGGTATGGTAACTAATGAGCAGGTGAGCGCGGTTGGTAATCTTGCACTTTTTTGCCATCCACCCAACCACAGGCCACCACTATAGCAACCCTCCTTCTAGAACCAAGTCCACCATCCCATGAACAATCCTCCTCGGCCATTTCGGCCTCCACCTCCTCCACAACAGCAACCCTTTGTGCCACAAAACCCTCCAATCCCCCAACAATACCATCAAGTTCCACCCCCTGCCGATTATGGCCCTCAGCAGCCTCAGCAGCCAAGAAGACCCGCAGGCCCCAAGAGAGCCCAATACCCTCTACTGCCCGAGAGCCTCCCTGACATTTTCAATGCCCTAATGGCCGCCAACACGCTCACTTTGCCCAAGGAAAGAATGGTTTGGTCACAAAATGTAGATACCTCTAGATATTGTATTTACCATCGACAGCCTGGTCATAACATAGATCATTGTTTTCACTTCAAAGATTACATATATGATATGAATGATCAGGGCATTATTGACTGGGACGAGATGAGGTGTTTTATCGCCACTTTGAAAGCACGAAGACCTCCGTGACAACAGCAAGGTCAACAACCTCAGCCGCAACAAGCTTAGCTGGTACCTCCACAGCATCAGCAAGCTCCACAACAACCGGACATGGGGATTATCCACAATCCACTACCGGAGCACCCTCAACAAAATCATCAAGTTAACACTGTTACCTCCTTCCCAGAGTTGGAGAGGGGACAAGGGTGGCATGAAGAAGGCACCCCCATCTGCACCATCAACCAAACCTCTAGCCAGCCTCCTCATCTGCTAAGAACATCATCTTCCTCTCCTCAACCCTCACGACCTCTTATCCGCCAAGCCCTTGCACCTTCACCTAACCCTCCAACCCGGCCACTCCTCATTCGGCCTTCACTTTCGCCACCACCATCTTCTTTTACCACATCTAATAACCCTTTGCCTTCCCGTCCTCTCATCCGTCTCACACACTTACCCGTTACCACACCTACACCCATTAACCCCCAACCCACAAGGCCTTTGCTCATCCGCCTTACACCGGACACTGCTAAGCCTCCACCGTTGCCAACACCTCCTGTCAGTCCTTTACCCGCACCATCACCGCTTCCCACCAACCCGCAACCGGCAAGTCCGCTCATATGAGTACTTGCGCCGGTTGTCCCTTCTCAACCCTCTCCTGCACCTGTAAACCATGATACCCCTTCTACCTCCGCTAACCCTCCATCTGCCACCAACCCGACGGAGGTGCAGAATTCTCAAACCATGGTGCTCTGCAGTGGACGGATTTTCCACCGTGTGTTTCCATAGCAACGTCAGGATCCAGAGCCGTTAGCAGCACAAGAAGAATAGGAACATGCACATGAGTCCATACCGGGGACTCAATATGATCTGTTAAAGCATTTAGACATAACCCCGACAAGTATTTCCATTTTGGAACTTATAAGAAGGTCACCGACTCATCAAGAAGCTCTCAAGCAGTATTTGTAGAAAGTGATGGTCAATGAAGACCTCCCGGTAGAGCAGATTTCAGCAGTGTTGACTCCAGCTTGCAACCAACCGGCCATTATGTTCCATGAGCATGAGTTGGCACCCATACCGGCTCGAAAATATGCATTGTGTATTACTGTTAATATCAACAAAGTGGTCATCAGTCAATGCTTAGTTGATACTGGTGCCTCCATCAATGTGCTACCCCCAAGAATTTTGAAAATGTGTGGAATTTTAGAAAGTGAAATCCGGCCTTCACCCATTACAGTCACTACATACGACAACTCTAAGAAGCCGCCCCTGGGAGTAATCACTTTAAAGGTAGGAATGGGACCGGTCACGGTCAGCATTGATTTCCATGTTCTAGATATGGACCCTTCATTCAATGGAATCCTGGGACGTCCATACATTCAAGTACTTGACATCGTACCCTCAACAAATCATCAATGTTTGAAGTTCCCACATAAAGGATGGATTGTCAAGGTGACCAGTGTTCCCATCCTGCCCTCAGAAGACATCCATTCAGCCACATCTTTGCCTTCCATTTGGCCAACCAATATGCCACTGCTCTCTTTGCTAGACCTTGCCGAACCGCAGCACGATATTCTGAAGCATCAAGCTACAATGATCACATCAGTGCCGGTGCCGCCTCTACCGTAAAAAGGGAAGAAAAAGAAATAGGTGATGAACACCCATGGCTGGAAAATAATGATAAAGATGGGCTATCGGCCCAGCAAAGGATTGGGGGCGATGCTCTAGGGCATGCTGAAGCCTGTAAAAGACAAGAAGCTTATTCCCCAGGGCGGCTTGGGGTATGCAAGACTAAATAAAGGAAAGACTGTGGCAGATGAAGAAGAACCTTGGGTTACAATGACATCCACCATGAAGACAGATAGGCGGCCCCTCACATGGTCTCTGTATACTCACTTTGTGAATAGGCCAGTTGAGCATATTGGAGAACAAACTATAGTGGTCACCTCAGTGTTCGACTGCCAGGGTGTTCATGCCCATCAGTTTGCCCGCCATTTGGCGCCGCTGGCTACATATAAGGCCTTGGACTCGCTGAGGCCATTCAAAAGAAGGAAAATGGACGATCCATAATGTGAGTGGTACCGGTGGTTTGATATGAATGACATTTCTATTGCCCTCAGCCGGTTGTTTTTACCGACAGATCCGGAATGGCCGCCACTGATTCATGATTTGCTCGAAATGCCAACAGCCATCACCGACAAGAGGCAATTATTGAATAATTATATTGATACCGGAGAGCCGGATGTGCCCTTTGAGGAGGGCTTTACTGTAGACAGACTGTGGGCCGGCCTATTTCTTATTGATGCCTTACATCCATCACTTCTTATCTATTTGTCTGCCAGATTGTTTACCTCCACTATTCCTAGACCACCCGCGGCCTTGATCTCTATTTCTCCCGATTATTTCCAATCCTTCCTGATTTCTCATCAGCTCCTCGAGCAGTTTTCCCAGCTTTCCATCTCATCCGTCCCTGGGCATTCCCTCATCCAGCATTTATCTCATTTGTCCCCCGCTGAATCTCCTCCACCTTCTTCTCCTTCACCTCAATGCTTTGCCATTTGTGGAGACGAAAGAAAAAAATGCCAATTTTTAAACTCCACAATCTACCATCACTTTTGAGGAGACCTCCTATTTTGTTCAGGAGTCCGCCCTGACCCAAGGGCCGCTCCTTCAGGGTCCGCTAGCGGACTTACCCTTTTTTCTGATCAGGGGTCTTCCTCCTCTTCTGTATCTCCTTCTGTAGCCCCTTCTCCTTCCTCCACTCTAGGTCAGGGTAGTTCGTCTAGCTCTTCACCTTCTTCCTCTAATCAGAGTCTTGGGGTAGTAGCAGCTAGGAAGGCCAAGGGTAGGCAGGTTCCCTGTCGGTTTTTGTTAGATTTAGCCAGGAGATGCCGGGCATGTTTAGCCATTCCCCAGTTTTGCTTAAAGGCATGTGTGGACGCACTTAAATTCACTCTTTCAGGTGGTTCGTCTATTAAGTGCGTGGGCGTGCCAGTAACTGAGTGACAATTTATTCGGGCTCCGAAGAGCCCATGGTGTGCTCGATCTGACTCGGTCAGACGATTGTGTGGTTCGTGTTGGGACCAAAACCCGCCGCGCCATAAAGGTCACGGCGTCATTTACATCCCCCATACGAGGGAACGCCCTTGATTAATCGCTGGGATTCAGGGCCTCATGGCCAAGAAATCAATTGCATGGGAGATCTATTACGAGGTATTGAAATTCTCACGCGAGGGCGAGAAGAAAACCATTCGCGGTCATGTCAGTCATGTACTGACCATTTAATGTTTGGACGAATGTCCGGCTCGAGAAAATCACGGTTGTCGTGGGAAAACCGGAACGCATGTATGCCAAGGTACGGTAAATTTATTGTTCAGAAGTGCGGAAAACGTTCGGCTGAGCCTCGGTTGGAGCGGTCAAAAACCAGTAAATCTGTTGGCCCGGTGCAAGAGCAAGCTGCGACCATACTGCGGTGGGCCCCCCCGCGGTCGAAACAAGACTTGCATGAGCATCATTAATATTTCCGGTGCCAAGGGGCAACGAGGGAATATCCCTTGAATCGGCTAAAAAGCCATGTGTCTAGGGAAGCGGACGTTCGAAACGTGTCGGTCATTTGGGAGACCGTTTAATATTCGGACGGGTGTCCGGCTTGAGAATATCATAATCGTCGCAGGGGGACCTGGAACATATGTATGCCGTGATACGGCGAATACATTATTCTGAGACACTGAAAACATTTGGTTAAATCTCGGTTAGTGTAGCAGGAAACTAGCGAATTTATTGGCCCGGTGCGAGATTGAGTCGGGACCATACCGGGGGCGCCTCCTGCGGTCCAAACGGGGCCTGCGTGGGCATCATTAATGTTCCCGGTGCCGGAGGGCAATGGGGAAGAGCCCCGGGACTAGATTCCAAAACCAAAACATGTTCCAAGGAAGCGAGCTGTAGGCCGAGGGTGTGGGTCAGACAATGACCATAATCGGGACAGACCCAAGGTCCAAGCATAGCCCACAAAGGCCTTATTGATATTCCCATGTATATGGTCCAGGGATGACAGGAGCCATCTCGTTCTATTCAGATTTCTATCGGTCACTTGCGGACCACTTGATATTCGGACAAGGGTCCATATTGAAGGTGCGACGTAAATAGGAACAACCCCGTACAAATGTATGCCGAGTTTGCGGTAATTTCAATGAAAGGGTGGGAACGGATCCCGATAGGGTGAATCCGATTTGACGAGCTATCGGCCCGGAGCAATACTGGGTCACGACCACGTCGGGGTAGGAGCCATCGGCCATGTTGGTTGCTCACGGGTCTTTTCATGTTCAGACGCAGGTCCGTAATAGAAACGCGGCGAAAACTGAGGTGAACCCGTTCAAATGTATGCCGAACGTGCGGCAATTTTAGTAGTGGCTCGGAAGGGATCCGTCCTGAGAAACGAGTCCTGTTTAATCGGAATGTCAGCCCGAGGCAAGGTCGGGCCATGGCCATTTCGGGATAATTCCCAAGACTCAGGCCCAACCTGGAAGGGCGGCATTGGTGTTCCTTCAGCATCGGGTCACGGGAGAGACGAGGCTGCAACATAGATTTTACCATTTTCTTTATCTGGGCTTTAAATTATGTGCATATATATTTTATTGCTTATTTCCCTTTTATGTATTTATTCTGGATGATTTCTTCATTTTGTTTTTTATTATTACTATTATATTTTCCCTTTCCTTTTTTTACTATTATTATTATTATTTCACATTTTTTTTGTTTATTTCTCATATATATATATATATATATTTAGGTTTATTTATTTATCATAATTTTTTATTAATTTATTATCATTATCATTATCATGACATATTTATATATGTTTATATATATTTATTTTGGAAGGAAAAGTGGGCCGTTGGGGGCAAAAATGGGTGTACCGGCGAAGGCAGGGAGAGCGTGCCGGAGAGGGGCTGGGAGAGTGTGCCGGTGAAGGGGCAGGCTGGCGTGTGTCCCGGCGAAGGCGCGAACGGGCGTGCCGGTGAGGGGGCGCGGATGGGCGTGCCGGCGAAGGACATGCAGGCGTACCGCTGAGCATTGGGAGGGAGCGTGCCGGTAAGGGGGTCACAGGAGCATGCCGGCGAAGAGGCCAGAATGGCTGTGTCGGGGAAAGAAAGGGGTGGCGTGTCGGCGAAGGGCCGGGCCGAGTATGCCGGACAAAGGGTGAAAGGGGTGCCATTGAGTGTGGGGAGAGCGTGCTGGCGAAGTGGTCACGAGAGCGTGCCGGTGAAGGTGGCTGGAGGGGCGTGCCGCGAAGGGTTGGAAGGTGCGTGCCGGCGAAGGGCTGTGGACGTGTGTGCCGACGGAGAGCCACTAGGCTGGGGAGTGCCGGTGAAGGACGCGAGCAGGTGTACCGGCGAAGGGCGGTGGAAGGCGTACCGGTGAAGAAGGGCGGAAGGGAGCGTGCCGGGGAAGGGCGCGAGCGGGCGTACCAGCGAAGGGTGGCTAGAGGGTGTACCGGCGAAGGGCATGGGGAGCCCACTCCTCCTCCATTCTTATGTCTTTTTTCTCTTCTTTTCTCTCTTGATTTTACTAAGTTTGCATGAGTTTCTTCTCTCTTTTTCTTGATCAACTTTCATTCTTTCTCTCCTGAGGACAGATGTTCAAGTTACTTAGTTGTTGTTCGATTCAGCTCTCTTTGAGTTGATTACGGTTCCCTTGCCTCGGTTAAAGCGTTTTACCATTGTTCTCTTTTTTATTTGTTTGTTACTTTCTTTTAGTCCTTTTTAACGTGTGATCGTTCCATTTGTTGGTTGCTTCCTTTTATCTTTTTAATATGTTATCGTTTCTAACGAAAATTCGGCAGCATCTCCCCTTGACTCGAGCGTAAGGGAGATACAGGGAACGCGCCCACAAGGAGTGGCGGAACCCGACAACTGGAGGTGGGCGCCCGAGAGCGGCAACACCTTAATAAAGCTTCGGAAAACTCAGAAGGAACGGCGAGTGGAAGACTGTTCTAGGACTGGCTAGGGGGTGCACCGGGCAAGAAGGAGGGACAGGTGGCTAGTGTGCCGCCAGGAAGCCTCGAGGGCGTGCCGGGCTAGGAGGAGCCCGGGTGTGCCGCGGAGGGGCTGTGCCGGTGAATGGGGGGCCAAGGCGTGCCGACAAGGCGCCCATGGGTTGTACCGGCGAACGAGGGCCAAGGTGTGCCGGGCAAAGTAGCTGGGTGGTGTGTCGGCGAGGGGCCGATGGGGTGTGCCGGCGAAGGCCTGATCAGGCACGCCGGCGAAGGGTTCAAAGAGGGCGTGCCGCTGAAGGCTAGGGTGTGCCGCTGAAGGCACGACTGGGCGTGACGTTGGAGGCACAATCAGGGCGTGCCGTTGAAGGCACGACTAGGTGTGCCGTTGGAGGCACAATCAGGGCGTGCCATTGAAGGCAGGACTGGGTGTGCCGTTGGAGGCACAATTGGGTGTGCCATTGAAGATACGAGTGGGGCGAACGAAAGCGAAAATGCTTGGCAAGAAGCAAACCCTAAAGAAGGGAAAAAAAGAAAGGGGTGTGAAAACACCGAAGGATGCAAACACGGATGAAATGCCTTAGAAAGACGTTCAAAAGAATTTGCAGGCCTTCCACTTTTATTCTCACAAGAGGAGTGCCCCAGGGGGCTAATACATCGCAACGGCCATAAAAAAAAGGAAATGAAGGAAAAGAAAGAAGAAAAAGAAATACAATGGGGAGGGGAACGGAGCATGGACTCCTCCTCTCCCACAGCTCACTCTCTTCTCTCTCCTCTCTTTTCTTCTTCTTCTTTTTCTCTTCGCACGGACGCCAGGAACCGGAGTAGCAACGGGGTGGGGAAGGGCAGCAGGCCCTCTCCCCCTTTTCTTCTTCTCTTCTTTCCCTTCCTCTTCTTCTTCTTCTCTTCGCGCGGACGGCGATGGATGGAGCAGCAGGAGGGGGGAGGCAGAGCCTCCCCTCCCCTTCTTCTTCTCTTCCTCTCTTCCCTCTTCGCACAGACGGCGGCGGTGGGTGGAGCGGCGAAGCCTCTCCCCTCTCTTCCTCTCTTCCCTCTTCTTCTCTTCTCCTCTTCTTCTTCTCTTCTTCTTTTCGCCCTCTGCCTGTGTGTGTTTTTTTTTGTCCCGCCCCTCTGTATCGAAGGAGAGGGGTCTTTATACCCCACATGGCGTGAGCTTCCGAACACGGCAGTCGGAGGTAGAAAATCGGAGGCATTGATTGGGGATTTGACCTGTCGTCCATGGTGGCAGGGGGGATAGGCAACGTGGCCCAATCCCCGGCCGACACCTCGGACAGCCCACTGCGTGCTAAGGATCCATAGGGCGTGGGCATCACGTCGTCCTGCCGGAGCGTGCCGTTGAAGAGCCTGAATGGCGTGCCGCTGGCAGGCACAACAAGCGTGCCGCTGAGAGGGCCAAAAGGCGTGTCGCTGGAAGACACGGCAAGCGTGCCGCTGAAGAGCCATCGGGGGCGTACCGCTGGGCGCCTTGGGGCGTGCCTCTGAAGAGGCTAGCCCGGGCGGGGTGTGCCACTGGAGGAGGGCACGAGTTTGTGCCATTGGGCAACCCTGGGGGTGTGCCGCTGAGAGGCCTTGGGGGCGTGCCGCTGAAGAGGCTGCTGAAGGCTTCAGGGCGTACCGCTGAAGGGGCCTGAGAGCGTGCCGCTGAAGGCCTGAATGGGCAGTCCTGAGCTCGTTTAGAGCGCGAGTTGTGGCCCATTTAATTTTCTTTGAGGCCCATGGATTGCGGGGCTCTTGATGGTTGATTTCTCTTCACTGTCGTGACTACAGAGACGGCTTCACGGCAATGTGCGTGTGTTCGGAGAGTCCGGATGGCCCATCATCCCCGTAGTTTTTTTTATTTTATTTGGAGTCGTTGTTGATGCTAGACTAGTTGGGGCGTATGGGAGTGCAATTTTGCATGTTCACAAATGCCCCCCACCCACGGGTAATGCAGGCGAAGGATGAGTCGAGCGGTGCCCGTGGGTGTACTTGTCTCTTTTTCTCTTCGTCCGTGCCGACGGGATGTTAGGGGCTGACGTGGTATGCTTGTCTCTTCTTCTCTTCGTCAGTGCCGACGGGGTGTCGGGGACTGACATGACATGTTGGTCTCTTTGTCTCTTCATCAGTGACGGCGGGGTGCCGGGAACTAAAGCAGTCTGTTGGTCTCTTCTTCTCTTCGTCAGTGTCGCCGGGGTGTCAGGGATTGACATGACATGTTGGTCTCTTTGTCTCTTCATCAGTGCCGGCGGGGTGCCGGGAACTGAAGCAGTATGTTGGTCTCTTCATCAGTGCTGACGGGGTGTCGGGAACTGAAGCAGCATATTGGTCTCTTTGTCTCTTCATCAGTGCCGACGGGGTGTCGGGAACTGAAGCAGCATGTTGGTCTCTTCATCAGTGCCGACGGGGTGTCGGGAACGGAAGCAGTATGTTGGTCTTTTCATCAGTGCCGACGGGGTGTCGGGAACTGAAGTAGCATATTGGTCTCTTCATCAGTGCCGACGGGGTGTCGGGAACTGAAGCAGCATATTGGTCTCTTCATCAGTGCCGACGGGATGTCGGGAACTGAAGCACCATGTTAGTCTCTTCATCAGTGCCGACGGGGTGTCGGGAACTGAAGCAGCATATTGGTCTCTTTATCTCTTCATCAGTGCCGACGGGGTGTCGGGAACTGAAGCAATATGTTGGTCTCTTCATCAGTGCCGACGGGGTGTCGGGAACTGAAGTAGCGTGTTGGTCTCTTTGTCTCTTCATCAGTGCCGACGGGGTGTCGGGAACTGAAGCAGTATGTTGGTCTCTTTGTCTCTCTTTTTTTCTCTCTTTTCTCTTCTTCTCTTCTTTTTCTTTTCTTCTCTTTTTTGTCATCTTTTTTTTCTCTTCTCTCTTTTTGTTGTTTTTTTTTCTTCTCCTCTTCTTCCCTTCTTTTTTTTTCTCTTCTTTTTTTTGAAGAACTCCGGGTGGCTGCTGGCGTGGATGCCAATGATATAAGAGTTGTCGGCACAGCGGCCGATAATTGAAAGCTATTGACATGGGGGCCAATAATTGAAAAGCTGTCGACCCGAAGGCCGATGATTAAAAGCTCTCGACTCAGGGGTCGATAATCGAAAGCTGTTGGCATGGGAGCCAATAATTGAAAAGCTGTCGACCCGAAGGCCGATGATTAAAAAGTTGTCGGCTCAGGGGCCGATAATTGAAAGCTGTTGGCATGGGAGCCAATAATTGAAAAGCTGTCGACCCGAAGGCCGATGATTAAAAAGTTGTTGGCTCAGGGGCCGATGATTGAAAGGCTGTCGGCTCAGGGGCCGATAATTGAAAGCTTTCGGCTCAGGGGCCGATGATTGAAAAGCTATCGGCTCAGGGGCCGATGATTGAAAAGCTGTCGGCTCAGGGGCCGATAATTGAAAGCTGTCGGCTCAGGAGCCGATAAGGGAAGTCAAAACAGCCAAGGCTGGGAGCGGGCTTAAAGAGCCGAAGTTGGGGATTAACGAGCCGCGAGGGCAAGAGGTAGGCCATGGGGGCCAAGATTGGGCTCTACGAGCCGGTGCTAGGAAAGTAGGCTTCGATGGCCGAAATTGAGTTTATTGCATACGCACATGCTCGTTATTTTATTGTTATTATTTTTTTCATTATTTTTATGTTGGTTTTTTTATCATCATTTTTTTCTCTTCTCTTTTTTTTTTAAAAAGCATGCAAGCATTCATTAGCGGGCATAACATAAATATAAGTAAGGCTGCTCCCTCTATAGGGGATAGGATAGGGACGTCACCCATAATTCGTAGATGCTGTGCGGGCCGCGAGGCACAATTGAGGGGTGGTGCACCCGTCAAGAGGATATCGTATGTCTTGCATGCATAGCCTAAATTCACGCATTTCACCTGAGGCAATTCTCTGTGGCGTGGCAGTGCAAATGTATGAACAAAGAGCCCTAACCATAGGGATATGCAGGTTTTCCTGGTGACACTCGAGGATCACTCTAGCGCCTACACATATGTTTCATGCTCTCGATTTTGGTAGCTTCGCACAGCCCCCCGTCTGTTTATTTTGGTAGCGGATTTCACCGTTCGACGCGAATCTCCTCATGTGTCTCAATGGGGATTCCCGGCTACTAGGATTCATCCTTATTGTAATTCTATTACGGATTCCACCGTTTGACGCGAGTCTCCTCATGTGTCTCAATGGGGATTCCCGGCTAATAGGTTTCATCCTTATTATAATTCGCTTCACCATTTCGCGTGAGTCTCCTCATGTGTCTCAATGGGGATTCCCGACTACTCGGATTCACGTGTCTCTCTCTCTTTTTTTTTCTCTCCTTTTTTTTTAAATTGGGGGTAGGTAACTTTTTCCTCATGATTACCTTTCACGCAAGTGCAGGAATTCAAGTCTCCGTAGAGTGCTAAGAAGAAATTCGGGCAATCCCTATAGTCGAAGGCTATTGAACACATTAAGTGCTAAGTGTGGGAGCGTTGCCTTAGGTTTATTTTGTGAGTTGGGCTTAGCGATTCGGCCATGACTCTTCCCCTTGACGTGTGCACTCGCCATAATCGGGTTCCCTTCGAGGGTACGCCGTGACGCGCGTGCATCCGGAATCGGGGTGATATTATTTAACAAGGAAACACGGTCCTAGAAAATTTCAAGGAGGTGTATTATTCTATATTAAGCAACCATGCAAGCAGGGCAATCATGCATTCTCTTTTTTGTTTTCATTTTCTTTTTTGTGTTTATTTTGTTTATTTTATTTTGTTATTTTTTTGGGTGTTATTTTTTTTTTGCATAAGAAAATATTGTTGTTACATATAAGTGTAGTGGTAGTAAAGGTATTAGGGAAGCAGACCGTAAAAGGGCCGAAAGGATATTAGGGAAGCGGGCTATAGAACCCAAGGGACATTATGGGAGGGAGCCATAAGGGCTAAAAGATGTTGGAGAGCGGGCTGCGGGAGCCAGAATCGGGAGGCGCAGTGGGACGGATGGATTAATCCTGACAGTGGGCCCCGGCCGAAATGGCCCTGCAGAGGGGCGTTGGGTAGCGGGATGTGAGAGTCGAAGAGACGGGTCTCTTTTGTTCTCTGGCTGGGGAAGGGTCCGGACCAAAGTGAAAGCTTTATTCTATTGTCCTCTGGCCGGGGAAGGATCCGAACCAAAGTGAGAGGTCTATTTTTTTTAACTGGGAAGCTGTCGGCTGAGGTGCCAATGATGAGGTAGCTATCGGCTAGGAGCCGATGATTGTATAGCTGTCGACCCGAAGGCCGATAATGAGGTAGCTATCGGCTTGGAGGCCGATGATTGGATAGCTGTCGGCCCGAAGGCCGATGAAGGGGTAGCCATCGGCCAAGAGCCGATGATGAGGTAGCTATCGGCTAGGAGCCGATGATGAGGTACCTGTCGGCTAAGAGCCGATGATGAGGTAGCTGTCGGCTCAAAGGCCGATGATGAGGTAGCTGTCGGCTAGGAGCTGATGATGAGATAGCTGTCGGCTCAAAGGCCGATAATTAAATAGCTGTCGACCCGAAGGCCGATGAAGGGGTAGTTGTCGACTTGAAGCCCCGATGGCTGAAAGTTGATCGGTTTAGCGCCCCGTCGGCGGAAGGTCTAGTCAGTTTAACGCCTCGTCGGCGGAAGGCTTAGTCGGTTTAACGCCCCGTCGGTGGAGGGTTTATATAGTCGGTTTAACGCCTCGTCGGTGGAAGGTTTAGTCGGTTTAACGCCCCGTCGGTTTAGTCGGTTTAACGCCCCGTCGGCGGAAGGTTTAGTCAGTTTAACGCCCCGTCGGCTGAAGGTCTAGTCGGTTTAAAGCCCCGATGGCTGAGTATCTATCGGCTTGAAGCCCCGATGGCTGAATATCTATCAGCTTGAAGCCCCGATGGCTGAATATCTATCGGCTTGAAGCCCCGATGGCTGAATATCTGTCGGCTTGAAGCCTCGATGGCTAAATATCTATCGGCTTGAAGCCCCGATGGCTGAATATCTACCAGCTTGAAGCCCCGATGGCTGAATATCTATCGGCTTGAAGCCCTGATGGCTGAATATCTATCGGCTTGAAGCCCCGATGGCTGAATATTTTCCGGTTTAACGCCCTGTCGGCAGAATGCTGATTGGTTTCTATTTGTTGGGTGGCTGGAGGCCGGAGGTAAAAGTTTACCTCATAACGATTTTTTTGAAGAGGCAGGTGCAAAGACCATGTTCGTCTCGTGGCCGTTCTTTCTCTTCTTCTCTTCTTCTTTTGTGCGGAGAGACAGGTGCAAAGACCATATTTGCCTCACGACTGCTCTTTTTATTCTTCTCTTCTTCTTTTATGGAGAGGCGGGTGCAAAGACCGTGTCTGCCTCGTGACTCTCCTTTTTTCTTCTTTTCTTCTTTTGTAGAGAGGCAGGTGCAGAGACCATGTTCGCCTCGTGACTCTTTCTCTTTTCTTTTGTGTGAAGAGGCGAGTTCAAGGACCATGTTCACCTCATGTCTCTTTTTTTTCTCTTCTTCTTTTGTAGAGAGGCAGGTGCAGAGACCATGCTCGCCTCGTGACTCTTTCTCTTTTCTTTTCTCTTGTGTGAAGAGGCGGGTTCAAGGACCATGTTCGCCTCATGTCTCTTTTTTTTTCTTCTCTTCTTCTTTCGTAGAGAGGCAGGTGCAGAGACCATGTTCACCTCGTGACTGTTCTTTCTCTTCTTCTCTTCTTCTTTTATGGAGAGGCAGGTGCAAGGACCATGTTCGCCCCATGATTGTTCTTTCTCTTCTTCTTTTATGGAGAGGCGGGTGCAGAGACCGTGTTCGCCCCGTGATTGTTCTTTCTCTTCTTCTCTTCTTCTTTTATCGAGAGGCGGGTGCAAAGACCGCATCTGCCTCGTGACTCTCTTTTTTTCTTCTTTTCTTCTTTTTTAGAGAGGCAGGTGCAGAGACCATGTTCGCCTCATGACTCTTTCTCTTTTCTCTTTTTTTTGTGTGAAGAGGCGGGTTCGAGGACCACGTCTACCTCATGTGTATTCTTTCTTTTCTTTTCTTCTTTTGTGTGATGAGGCGGGCTTGAGGACCACATCTGCCTCATGTGTATTTTCTTCCTTTTCTTCCTTTCTTTTGTGTGATGAGGCGGGCTCGAAGACCACGTCTGCCTCGTGCGTGTCTTTTTCTTTATTCTGCTATTCTTTTCTCATTAATGCTTCCACGCTGGAGTGTATTTCTCTTAATGTGCCCCCAGGTTGGGGTGTAGCTTCATTTGGTATGCATCCCCCCCTGAGGGGTGTGTTTTGCCTCTTCGCTTCTGTGCCCCCAGGCGGGGTGTATTTTTCATGGCTTGTATGTCCCCAGACTAGGGTGTGTTTTTTAATGCCCCCGAGGCGGGGTGTAGCTCTCTTCAAATGCCCCCATGGTGGGGTATGTTTCTTCTTCAAATGCCCCCAAAGCGGGGTGTAGCTCTCTTCAAATGCCCCCATGGTGGGGTATGCTCTTCACGGCTTCTATGCCCCTAGGTGGGGTATGTTTCTTCTTCAAATGCCCCCAAAGCGGGGTGTAGCTTTTGTTTCTTATACCCTCCCCATGGCGGGGGTGAATTCTACCCGTTTTTTTTTACCCCTGAAGGCGGAGGAGTGCTTCTCTTCATATGTCCCCGGCACGAGGGTGTATCTCTTGCTTCTTATGCCCCCCTGAGGCCGGGGTGTATCTCTTTACGGCTTATGTGCCCCCGAAGCAGGGTATGTTGTTTCTTCAAATGCCGCTTGGGCGGAGTATATCTTTCTTCTTATGCTCCCAGATCGGGATGTATGTCTCTTCGCTTCTGTGCCCCGGGTCGGGGTAGATGCTTCTGCTGCTTATGCGCCAAGGGCGGAGTGTGTCTCTTTTTGTGCCCCCAGAGCGGGGTAAGTGCATCTGCTTCTTATGCGCCAGGGGCAGAGTGTATCTCTTTTTCTTGTGCCCCCAGAGCGGGGTAGGTGCTCCGCATGTGTCCCCAGGTCGGGGTGTATTCTTTTGCTTCTTATGACCCCGCGGCGGGGTGATCTCTCTTCAGATACCCCTGAGTCAGGGCGTAGCTTTGTCTCCCATGGAGGGGGTATGTTTCTTCTTCAAAAGCCCCCAGGCCAGGGTGTATTCTTCTCTTTCTTGAGCTCCCGAGGCAGGAGGGGTTCTTTTCATGTGCCCCCGTGGCGGGATGTGCTTCTTTCTTCAAGTGTCCCCAGGCCAGGGTGAATTCTTTTCTTCTTCCCAGACACACCGGGGGGAATGTTTGCTTCTTGTGCTCCCAAGGTGGGGTGTATTGCTGCTTTTGATGCCTCCAAGGTGGGGCGTATTGCTACTTCTGATGCCCCAGAGTGAGGTATCCTTTTTTTTTATATGCCCCCGGCACGGGGTGTATTCCGCTTCTAGTGCCCCCAGAGTGGAGTGTATTGCCACTTTGATGCAGGGTGTAGTTCTTACTTTTTATGCACCCGAGGCGGGGTGAATTCTTCTTCTTTGTTTACGTGCCCCCATATCGGGGTGTATTCCTTTCTTCATATGCTTCTCTAAGCCGGGGGATGTTGTTTGTTCTGCTATAGATGTCCCCCCCCCCCCCCCCCCCCCGGGGGGGGGGGGGGTGCATGTTGCTTCATGGACTCACTCCGAGCCTGGGGTATGCTCCTTCAAAGGTCCCTAAGCTGGGGTGGATTCTCTTTTCTTCTCATGCTCCCAAGGCGGGATGTAGCTTCTTCAAGTACCCCTAAACCGGAGTGTATTCTTTTATGGCTTCTATGTCCCCTGGCGGGGTATGCTTCTTCTTCAAATACCCCTAAGCCGGGGCATATTCTTTATGGCTTCTATGCCCCCTGGCGGGGTATGTTTCTTCTTCGAATATCCCTAGGCCGGGGTGGACTTCTCTTCATATGCCCCTGAGTTAGGGCGTGCTCTTTATAACTTCTAGGCCCTCGAGGCGAGGTATGCTTTCTTCAAATACCCCTAAGAAGGGGGTGTGATTCTTGACTTCATATGCCCTCGACGTAGGGTATATCTTTTGTTTCTTATGCTCTCGAGTCGGGATGTAGCTTCTTGGCCTCATATGCTGCCGAGGCGAGGGGTATGTTACTTCATGTGCCCCCGGGGGGGATGCATTTTGCCACTACTGCCCCGTGGCGGGGTATATCTTTTGGGTTCTTATGCCCCCAAGGTGGGGTGTGTTTTCTTCTTGTGCCCCCGGGGTGGGGTATATCTTTCGCTTCTTATGCCCCCTCCCTTGAGGCGGGGTGAAGTCTTTGCTTCAAATGTCCCAAAATCGGGGTATAGTTTTGTCTCATATGCCCCTGGAGCAGGGGTGTATTTCTCTTCATGTGCCCCTGGGAATGGGGTGTATCTTTGTTGCTTGTTGTGCCCCCAGAGGGAGGTGCCTTTCTTTTCATGTGCGCCGGGCACCGGGTGTATCTTTGCTTTTTTTTATATGCCCCCGAGGGGGGATTCTTCTTCTTCTGCCCCGACACGCTGGGGAATGTCTGCTTCTTGTGCCCCCAAAGTGGGGTGGATTCTCGATGGCTCCTGTCCCCCCGTTGGTGGGGTGTATGCTTCTTCTTCAGATTCCCCTAAGGCGGGATGTATTCTTTGTTGCTTCATGTACCCCCGAGTCGGGGTGGATTATCTTGATGTGCCCCCATGGCGGGGTGTACTCTCTTTATGTGTCCCCAGGAGTGGGGTGTGGTTTGCTTCCTGTGCACCCAAGCAGGGTGTATCGCTGCTTGTAATGTCCCCCGAGGTGGGGTATCCTTCTTCTTCAAATACCCCTAAGCCAGGGCGTATTCTTTATGGCTTCTATGCCCCCATAGCAGGGTGTGTTTCTTCTTCAAATACCCCTAAGATGGGGTGGACTCTTTTCTTCTTATACTCCCAAGATAGGATGTAGCTTCTTCAAATGCCCCAAAACTAGGGTGTGTTCTTATGCTTTTTGCGCCCCTCAGGGCGAGGTGCATTCATCTCCATATGCCCCTAGCATGAGGTGTGCTTTTGTTTCTTATGCCCCCAGGCCGGGATACGTTTCTTCTTTATATGCCCCTAAGCCAGGGTGAGTTTCTCTTTTTATGTGTCCCCAGGCCGGGGTGAATTCTCTTCTTCTTATGCCCCCATGGCGGGGTATGTCTTTTGCTTCATGTGCCCCCATATCGGGGTGTATTTCTTCTTCAAATGCCCCTAAGCCAGGGTGCAACTCTATTGCTATAAAGCATTCCCCACAGCGGGCAGCTATTCACCAAGCTACAATTGTGGCTCGCTGGGTCTTTTAACAACCACTCGGCGGGCCGTTTTGTGCCGGATAGAGGCAGCAGGAAGGAGGAACGGGCCGGGTCATTGCACCGCGGACTTGGGTCCTCCTAGAGTCAGACAGGATGCCGGGTTTCTTCTTGCTCTTTTGGTCGACAATGCTTGCCATCTTTTTTCTTCTTTTTTTTATCTCTCTTTCCCCCCCTTTTTTTCTTCTTCTTGTATGATTGACCATGGTGGAGGTGCAGGAGAGCGCTCACCCCCTCAGGGAGGGGATGAGTGATTCGCTCCACCGCATCAACCCCACAATGGTAATCTTAATTCAGCACGGGTCTCGACGGACGTGGGCGTACAACCTTCTCCTCGCCAACTCTTTCCCTTCTTTTTTGTTTCTTTCTTTTCTTTTCTTCTTTTCTTCTCTTCTTCTTTTCTTCTTTTCTTCTTTTCTTCTCTTTCTTCTTGAGGAAAAAGGGGGGGGGGGGCTTGATTTCCCCTCCCTTCTCTTCTCTTTTTCTTCCCTATTTTTTTTTATAACAGCCCCCATGATTCCTGGAAGCTGCATATGCTTTGAAGCAGCGTCCTCGAGGCCGCGAAGGCAGCTGCATCGAGTCTGGATTTTCTCCCCATAGGGCTGGCGAAGACAGCACCTGCAATTCATCAAAGCAGGCAAACATCGTTTATTAGGGGGCCATGAGGCCCTGAATCCCGGCGAAGAGATGAAGGGTAGTTTCCGTCCCACCGGGCGTGCCAGACTTATGGACGCACTTAAATTCGCTCTTTCAGGTGGTTCGTCTATTAAGTGCGTGGGCGTGCCAGTCACTGAGTGACAATTTATTCGGGCTCCGAAGAGCCCATGGTGCGCTCGATCTAACTCGGTCAGACGATTGTGTGGTTCGTGTCGGGACCAAAACCCGCCGCGCCATAAAGGTCACGGCGTCATTTACATCCCCCATATGAGGGAACACCCTTGATTAATCGCCGGGATTCAAGGCCTCATGGCCAAGAAATCAATTGCATGGGAGGTCTATTACGAGGTATTAAAATCCTCACGCGTGGGTGGGAAGAAAACCATTCGCGGTCATGTCAGTCGTGTACTGACCATTTAATGTTCGGGCGAATGTCCGGCTCGAGAAAATCACGGTTGTCGCGGTAAAACCGAAATGCATGTATGCCGAGGTACGGCAAATTTATTGTTCGGAAGAGTGGAAAACGTTCGGCTGAGCCTCGGTTGGAGCGGTCAAAAACCAGTAAATCTGTTGGCCCGGTGCAAGAGCAAGCTGCGACCATACTGCGGTGGGCCCCCCCGCGGTCGAAACAAAACTTGCATGAGCATCATTAATATTTCCAGTGCCAAGGGGCAACGAGGGAATATCCCTTGAATCGGCTGAAAAGCCATGTGTCTAGGGAAGCGGACGTTCGAAACGTGTCGGTCATTTGGGAGACCGTTTAATATTCGGACGGGTGTCCGGCTTGAGAATATCATAATCGTCGCAGGGGGACCTGGAACATATGTATGTCGTGATACGGCGAATACATTATTCTGAGACACTGAAAACATTTGGTTAAATCTCGGTTAGTGTAGCAGGAAACTAGCGAATTTATTGGCCCGGTGCGAGATTGAGTCGGGACCATACCGGGGGCACCTCCTGCGGTCCAAACGGGGCCTGCGTGGGCATCATTAATGTTCCCGGTGCCGGAGGGCAACGGGGAAGAGTCTCGGGACTAGATTCCAAAACCAAAACATGTTCCAAGGAAGCGAGCTGTAGGCCGAGGGTGTGGGTCAGACAATGACCATAATCGGGACAGACCCAAGGTCCAAGCATAGCCCACAAAGGCCTTATTGATATTCCCATGTATATGGTCCAGGGATGACAGGAGCCATCTCGTTCTATTCAGATTTCTATCGGTCACTTGCGGACCACTGGATATTCGGACAAGGGTCCATATTTAAGGTGCGACGTAAATAGGAACAACCCCGTACAAATGTATGCCGAGTTTGCGGCAATTTCAATGAAAGGGCGGGAACGGATCCCGATAGGGTGAATCTGATTTGACGAGCTATCGACCCGGAGCAATACTGGGTCACGACCACGTCGGGGTAGGAGCCATCGGCCATGTTGGTTGCTTACGGGTCTTTTCATGTTCAGACACAGGTCCATAATAGAAATGCGGTGAAAACCGAGGTGAACCCGTTCAAATGTCTGCCGAACGTGCGGTAATTTTAGTAGTGGCTCGGAAGGGATCTGGCCTGAGAAACGAGTCCGGTTTAATCGGAATGTCAGCCCGAGGCGAGGTCGGGCCATGGCCATTTCGGGATAATTCCCAAGACTCAGGCCCAACCTGGAAGGGCGGCATTGTTGTTCCTTCAGCATCGGGTCACGGGAGAGACGGGGCTGCAACATAGATTTTACCATTTTCTTTATCTGGGCTTTAAATTATGTGCATATATATTTTATTGCTTATTTTGCTTTTATGTATTTATTCTGGATGATTTCTCCATTTTGTTTATTATTATCACTATTATATTTTCCCTTTCTTTTTTTACTATTATTATTATTATTTCACATTTTTTTGTTTATTTCTCATATATATATATTCAGGTTTATTTATTTATCATAATTTTTTATTAATTTATTATCATTATTATCATTATCATTATCATGACATATTTATATATGTTTATATATATTTATTTTGGAAGGAAAAGTGGGCCGTTGGGGGCAAAAAAGGGTGTACCGGCGAAGGCAGGGAGAGCGTGCCGGAGAGGGGCTGGGAGAGTGTGCCGGTGAAGGGGCAGGCTAGCGTGTGTGCCGGCGAAGGCGCGAACGGGCGTGCCGGCGAGGGGGCGCGGATGGGCGTGCCGGCGAAGGACGTGCATGCGTACCGCTGAGCGTAGGGAGGGAGCGTGCCGGTAAGGGGGTCACAAGAGCATGCCGGCGAAGAGGCCAGAATGGGTGTGTCGGGGAAAGAAAGGGGAGGCGTGCCGGCGAAGGGCCGGGCCGAGTATGCCGGACAAAGGGTGAAAGGGGTGCCATTGAGTGTGGGGAGAGCGTGCCGGCGAAGGGGTCGCGAGAGCGTGCCGACGAAGGTGGCTGGAGGGGCGTGCCGGCGAAGGGTTGGAAGGGGCGTGCCGGCGAAGGGCTGTGGACGTGTGTGCCGGCAGAGAGCCACTAGGGTTGGGCGTGCCGGCGAAGGACGCGAGCAGGTGTACCGGCGAAGGGCGATGGAAGGCATACCGGTGAAGAAGGGCGGAAGGGAGCGTGCCGGGGAAGGGCGCGAGCGGGCGTACCGGCGAAGGGTGGCTTGAGGGTGTACCGGCGAAGGGCGGTGGAAGGCATACCGGTGAAGAAGGGCGGAAGGGAGCGTGCCGGGGAAGGGCACGAGCGGGCGTACCGGCGAAGGGTGGCTTGAGGGTGTACCGGCGAAGGGCATGGGGAGCCTAATCCTCCTCCATTCTTATGTCTTTTTTCTCTTGATTTTACTAAGTTTGCATGGGTTTCTTCTCTCTTTTTCTTGATCAACTTTCATTCTTTCTCTCCTGAGGACGGATGTTCAAGTTACTTAGTTGTTGTTCGATTCGGCTCTCTTTGAGTTGATTATGGTTCCCTTGCCTCGGTTAAAGCGTTTTACCATTGTTCTCTTTTTTATTTGTTTGTTGCCTTCTTTTAGTCCTTTTTAATGTGTGGTCGTTCCATTTGTTGGTTCCTTCCTTTTATCTTTTTAATATGTTATCATTTCTAATGAAAATTCGGCAGTATCTCCCCTTGACCCGAGCGTAAGGGAGATACAGGGAACGCGCCCACAAGGAGTGGCGGAACCCGACAACTGGAGGTGGGCGCTCGAGAGCGGCAACACCTTAATAAAGCTTTGGAAAACTCGGAAGGAACAGTGAGTGGAAGACTGTTCTAGGACTGGCTAGGGGGTGCACCGGGCCAGAAGGAGGGACAGGTGGCTAGTGTGCCACCAGGAAGCCTCGAGGGCGTGCCGGGCTAGGAGGAGCCCGGGTGTGCCGCCGAGGGGCTGTGCTGGTGAATAGGGGGCCAAGGCGTGCCAGCAAGGCGCCCAGGGTTTGTGCCGGCGAACAGGGGCCAAGGCGTGCCGGGCAAAGTAGCTGGGTGGTGTGCCGGCGAGGGGCCGATGGGGTGTGCCGGCGAAGGCCTGATCAGGCACGCCGGCAAAGGGTTCAAAGAGGGCGTGCCGCTGAAGGCTAGGGTGTGCCGCTGAAGGCACCACTGGGCGTGCCGTTGGAGGCACAATCAGGGCATGCCGTTGATGGCACGACTGGGTGTGCTGTTGGAGGCACAATTGGGTGTGCCATTGAAGATACGAGTGGGGTGAACGAAAGCGAAAACGCTTGGCAAGAAGTAAACCTTAAAGAAGGGGAAAAAAGAAAGGGGCGTTAAAAACCGAAGGATGCAAACACGGAAGAAATGCCTTAGAAAGACGTCCAAAAGAATTTGCAGGCCTTCCACTTTTATTCTCACAAGAGGAGTGCCCCGGGGGGCTAATACATCGCAACGACGATAAAAAAAAAGGAAATGAAGGAAAAGAAAGAAGAAAAAGAAATACAGTGGGGAGGGGAACAGAGCATGGACTCCTCCTCTCCCACAGCTCACTCTCTTCTCTCTCCTCTCTTTTCTTCTTCTTCTTTTTCTCTTCCCACGGACGCCGGGAACCGGAGTAGCAACGGGGAGGGGAAGGGCAGCAGGCCCTCTCCCCCTTTTCTTCTTCTCTTCTTTCCCTTCCTCTTCTTCTTCTTCTCTTCGCGCGGACGGCGATGGACGGAGCAGCAGGAGGGGGGAGGCAGAGCCTCCCCTCCCCTTCTTCTTCTCTTCCTCTCTTCCCTCTTCGCACAGATGGCGGCGGTGGGTGGAGCGGCGAAGCCTCTCCCCTCTCTTCCTCTCTTCCCTCTTCTTCTCTTCTCCTCTTCTTCTTTTCGCCCTCTGCCTGTGTGTGTGTTTTTTTTGTCCCCCCCCCTCTGTATCGAAGGAGAGGGGTCTTTATACCCCACACGGCGGGAGCGTCCGAACATGGCAGCCGGAGGCGAAAAACCGGAGGCATTGATTGGGGATTTGACCCGTCGTCCTTGGTGGCAGGGGGGATAGACAACGTGGCCCAATCCCCGGCCGACACCTCGGATAGCCCACTGCGCGCCAAGGATCCATAGGGCATGGGCATCACGTCGTCCTACCGGAGCGTGCCGTTGAAGAGCCTGAATGGCGTGCCACTAGCAGGCACAACAAGCGTGCCGCTGAGAGGGCCAAAAGGCGTGTAGCTGGAAGACACGGCAAGCGTGCCGCTGAAGAGCCATCGGGGGCGTACCGCTGGGTGCCTTGGGGCGTGCCGCTGAAGAGGCTAGCCCGGGCGGGGTGTGCCGCGGGAGGAGGGCACGGGTGTGTGCCGTTGGGCAACCCTAGGGGTGTGCCGCTGAGAGGCCTTGGGGGCGTGCCGCTGAAGAGGCTGTTGAAGGCTTCAGGGCGTACCGCTGAAGGGGCCTGAGAGCGTGCCGCTGAAGGCCTGAATGGGCAGTCCTGAGCTTGTTGAGAGCACGAGTTGTGGACCATTTGATTTTCTTCGAGGCCCATGGATTGCGGGGCTCTTGATGGTTGATTTCTCTTCACTGTCGTGACTCCGGAGACGGCTTCATGGCAATGTGCGTGTGTTCGGAGAGTCCGGATGGCCCATCTTCCCCGTAGTTTTTTTTTATTTTTTTATTTGGAGTCGTTGTTGATGCTAGACTAGTTGGGGCATATGGGAGTGCAATTTTGCATGTCCACAACATGCCAATGCTCTTGTAATCTAGAGTTTTGTCATCATCAAAAAGGGGGAGATTGTTGAGTCTCTCCAGATGATTTTGATTATAACAAAACCCCGGTATTACAACCTAAGTAATAACTGGCTTAAACCACTCTCAAGCCATCCTTAAGCAAGCAAATGCCCAAATCCACCTTGATTCAAGAAATGCCCTAGATAAGCTCAACCAACTCATATTTATTGGAATAAGATATGATCCTTTCACAGATTATGATTTATTGGCTAACTCTCTTAAAAATGCAGGTTTTCCAGCTAGCGGTCGACCGCCGATTAGGGGCCGGTCGACCGATTTTCCCAGTGTTGAAAGCCTCAATTCTGTAAAATTCCGGTCGACTGTCCCCTCCTGCCAGTCGACCGCCAACTTCGCGGCAACTATTTTTGACTTTGTGTTCTTCAACGTGGGAAGCCCCTTTCCTTGGGTTTGTTTAATCCCAAAGCCACCAGACTTGCCATGATTTGTGGATCTGGTTCCTGGCTTGTCTCTTGACCATCCAAGATCTATAAAAATCTCTCATTAAGGTCAAAAACCCTAATCACTCAAGCAAGATAAGGAGACTATCAAGGGGAGAAAGAGTAGTGCTACTGTAGTTGCGTGAACAGTGATACGTGGAAGAGTTCTTCATTCAAGGGCAAGGTTCTCAAGACCATCTGCAGGCCATTCAAGTACAGATCAAGCTGGGAAGCTGGCTTCATCCAAGATCACCTTCATCCACTAAGGGGGAGCTTGAATCTAGCTTTTATTTCATACTTTCTCCCTCTATACTTGTTGGGCATTAATCTTGTGTTCTTGTAATATCAAACACCTGTGTGTGTGAGGATCTACGCAGATCCGTGTGTGTGTGTGTGTGTGTGATTTCTTCGTTTCCTCACATCTCTCTGTGATTCGGTGCCTGTGCACCTTCGTGGGAGTTCCAAACTCCTCACGTGTGTGTGTGTGTGTGTTTTTTTTTTTTTTTTAATCTTGTAATCTCTTACAAGATAGTGTGGGAATCGTCACAGATCGTGAGGGGTGGACGTAGGTTACTGTTGTTGCATCCGAACCACCTAAAAATCGTGTCTATTGTGTGGTTTGTTCCTTTTCTTCTATCCCCATTTTGTGCAGAACACGCGTAGATTATTTTGGTTGCATTGTGTAAGTTAGATCTAGTGTAATTTATCATTCTCATATTAGATCTTGGGTATAATAAAAGGTGGGTTCGGATCGGCAAGGAAAACCTTGTCAGGAAGATAACATCTTGCGTGAGTAGAATCTCCGGATTCCCACCTCCACCATCGTACCTAAGATCGGTTGAGTGCGATAGATTCTATTAGATCTGAGAGTTTTCATATAGATCTAAAATTCATTACGGTTAATATTCACACTTGTTTGAATTGGGCAAGATTTTTGTTAAAAGTTTGTAAACACCCAATTCACCCCCCTCTTGGGTGTCATTGATCGCGGGACATCAATTGGTATCAGAGCTAAGGCTCTAACTTTCACGATCTAATGATCTAGAGAAAGATCTAGATCAATGGCCAACAAGGGGATGATGCCTGAGGGTCATTCCATTAGTCGTTCTCCATTCTTTGATGGTTCGAACTACTCCTACTGGAAAAATAGAATGCATGTTTTTCTAAGGGCTCAGGAGTATGAGTTCTAGAGGGTTGTGGACAAGGGTCCTTATAAACTCTCTGAAGATGAGGATAAATGGTCAATTGAGGAAATTAAAAAATCCACAGTTAATTTTAATGCTATGAACATCGTGTAATGTGCTATACATCCTAATGAGTTTTCTCATGCATCCATGTGTAGCTCAGCCAAGGAGATGTGGGACAAGTTGCGGCTCACATATGAGGGAACCTCCGAGGTAAAGGAGACCAAGGCAAACCTTCTTGTCAGAGATTATGAGCTGTCCAAAATGAAGTCTGAAGAAACCATCTCAGAAATGTTCGCGAGATTAACGGAGATCATAAATGGTCTCAAAAGCCTCGGGAAGGAGTACACAAACTCTGATCTTGTGAGAAAAGTTCTGAGATCACTTCTGTCGGCATGGCACACAAAAGCCACAATAATTGAGGATTTGAAAAATTTGTCTACGCTTTCTTTGGACGAGCTCATAGGGTCACTCATGACCTATGAGATAAACATGAAGAGAACAGCCGAGGAAGATATGAAGAAGAAGAAAGTGATTGGATTGAAAGCTCACCATCTGATGATGACTTTCAAGAAGAAGAATCCAGCGAGGGAAGTAAAGAAGAAGAAGACTTGGCCATGATAACTCGCCAAGTAAAGAGATTTTTGAGAAAGAAGAGGAATTTCCAAGGCAACTTCAAAAAGGGGCAAAGGAAACTCATTCAAACCAAGGGCGAGCCGAGCAAGCCCAATACTGTCATTTGTTACAAATGCAAGAAGCCCGGGCACATGAGAGGAGAGTGTCCAGATCTGAAGAGGAAATTCAAGAATGACAAGTTCAAGAAGCCCAAAGCCATGGTCGCCACATGGAGCGACGAAGAGGACGAACCGTCTGATGAGGAGCTGCAAGAGCTCGTGGAAAGTCTATGCCTCATGGCGCATGAAGATGAATCAACAGAGGTAAATTCTGATCCTGAGTTTATTTCAAATGAACAATGGGAGTCTGAATATGAAAAGCTGTATACAAAATACATAAAAATTAGATCTGAAAATAAAACTCTCAAAAAGAAAATTAGTGATTTATCACATGAGGATATTCTTGTTAAATTTGAGATACTGGAAAAAAATGGTTTGAGTTAACAGAAGAAAAAGAAACTTTGCTTCAAACGATTTCAGATCTTGAAAAAGCCAAAGAGGAGCTATCTTGTAAAATGTCTAAAATTGAAAAAGTTTGTGAAAATCTCAAGGAAGAAAAAGAAATTCTGACATCCTCCATTTCAGAAATTGAAAATAAAAATGTAAGTTTGAATAAAGAGGTAACTGACTTGCAGTTCACTCTCTCTAGGTTTGTTAAAGGAAAATAAAACTTAGACAACTTATTGGGAGTTAAAGTTAACTTCTAAAAGGAAGGATTGAGATATACTCCCCAAAACAAAAAATCCTTTGAGCATAAAATCACTACATCCTATGTGCAAGAAAAAGGAAATGATTGTGCTTCATGTGCATACTCTAAACCAATACATGTCCAACCAAAACCACGCCAATTTCCAAGAAAATCTTCAAATGTCAATTGCTTTCATTATGGTCATTTTGGTCATGTTATTCTTCATTGTTGGGTTAGACAAAACTCACATAGAAATCATGCTGCTTGGACAAAGAAAAGACATGTGCAGAATTAGACTAACTCTTTTAGATCTAAATTCGTTTGGGTACCAAAAATAATTGTATGAGAATGTTATTTCTTGCAGATATGTCTTGAAGTTAGGGGGAACAGTACTTGGATAGCAGCCGTTCAAGGCATATGACAGGGGACAACAAGGTGTTCTCTACACTGCAAGACAAGGATGGAGGGTCAGTTACTTTTGGAGGCAAAGGCTGTTGGGTATGTGTTCCCACATTATTTTTGACCCTGGTTTTGATGATAACAAATATTGTGAGTTTGTGGGAGCAAAACATTGTGTGTTTGGAAGGGCATGTGTTCTGCAATGGCATTTGGTTGCATTGTGATGGAATAAAGTTTCTTATTTGATTGAATGAGTGTATGAGTTTTAATGGTATAATCATGTTTTTGGAATGGCATCCATTGTTCAATGAAAGTGCTCATTCATGTGTAAATGAATATCCCTCACTTGAGATTTCTTGTTATTGAGCATATGGGAGATTCAAGAATGCCAATTTCATATTAAAGCTTCCATGACTTTGTATTTGTCAAATATATTTTTGCTGGTTGAGAATGGAAGTCAAATTCTTGTTAAAGTGGGTTCATTGTAGTCTATTTGAATGATCAAGTTCAAAGTGTCATATTTGATGCTCTGTTTGCGACCGCGGGGAGTCACTTGTCATTTTGTCCTCACGGCGGGGGTGTACACTCGCCTTTTACGGAAGGTCGAGATAGGTTGACTGGGCATGTAGGGATTCCGGGGGTATTGAGAAGAAGGCAAAGAGAACGATAGGAACGCACTGGAAGGGATGGCGTATGGTTCATCATTCTGGGAGACTGGGTCAGGGATGGCTGTGTGGAATGCGGGAGTGCCAGTCGATTTCTCGATAATCACCTATGGAACCGAGGATTGACTGGGGAAGCGTCGCTAGGACGCGGCATGTGGCTCGAGGGATCGGGCGACACGTGGATAGAAGGGGTTCCACGGGTGCGAGTGCGCAGGTAATTATGGGGATTTGTGTAATACCCCAGAATATATATATATATATATATATATATATATATATATATAAAATTTTTGAATTATAAAATAGTTTTCTGGAAATTATAAAGGCCTAAATAAATTAATGAAGGATTATTAGATTAATAACTCACTATAAGGCTCAATTAGGCTAATTAGTTAACCTAGCCTATCTAATTATTATCCAAAAGGTTAATGGATTAAGCCCATTAAGTTTGACCCATATTCTAGAAGAGTAATTAGCTTATTGACGTATTTTCAAGATAAATACTATTTATATAAGATAATTATGTGGATAAACGAATAAAAGAGTTTTATCAAATTGAAACTCTATATACATTACATGTAACGGTCTATCGGGCGACCGCCACAGCCCTGTAACGCACCTAGACACGACCGTTACATCTTGCAGATTCCGTAAGGTGAGGAAATTGCAAAAAGATTGGAACTTTGAAATCATATCTACAAGAGATCAACTTAGGGAAGCTTATAACATTACTAAGGACTCTTGGGATTAGGTTCTGGCAAATTAAGGACTCTAGAATCGATCTAATCTTCAAACCCTAGTCAAAACCCTATAAATAGGACCTAGTTCTGAACTGAGCGACCCTTACTTTTGGCTCGTGAAGAATCAAGGTAAGGAGTAATAAATTCGGGTAAGTTCTTTAGAAACTTTTGTTTAATATACATTAGACTAATAGCTCTCCAAATTTCGTGCTAGGAGATCAAGCAACCAAGGAGATAGAAGCTTCCAAAGTTGCTGATTCAACCTTAGCAACCCAGGAATCTGAACGCAAGTCCCCTGAAGATCCAGAGATTAGGATGACTAAACGAGGTAATTAGAGTATGATCCTTTAGAATTTTTTGTTCCCGATAGTTTCATCTTCTTACCCTCAAAATTTTAAATCCTTAGGTCAAGAGGCTGAGGAAATAGAGCAGATTGAAGTTACTAATTTATCACAAGAAGTACAAAGGACTAAGGGTAGCACCTAGCATCAAATTCGAAGTTTAAATGTTTTAGAGGTAGGTTATCTCATGATTGGCAAAAACAACTTGTTAAGAATAAAATCCCTCTGATTGTGTTTGATTTCATGCATTATAGACTAAGAATTTCATGATTTCATAGTTTTATACATTCATGCACCTCTTAGCCCTAAATGGAAATTTAAAAGGTATTATCTTGTCTATTCACTAAACCCTTGCATATAGTTGGCCTATGCATCGATTCATGATTAGGACTGTGGTAATATGTTGATTTCCAGACATGTAATATTTTCATGTACCTTTACTTTAGTTTACTGCCAGCAGGTTCTCTGACGCACCAACGTGAGACCGTCACATGCATGTAACGGCCTTACGATAGACCGTCACAACCTGTTATGCTTTTATTTGTTCTATTGTCTCTGACGCACCCTAGCAGGAGCGTTACACCACTGTAACGGCCCCTCGATAAACCGTCACACACTGTAACGCACCTATCCTAGACAGTCAGACACCTGTGTCCTGTCAGCCCGAGGTAGAATAATAACCAGTTAAGTTTACTTATAAATAAGCTTAGATAGCTAAGTTTGGACCTATTATCATGACTTTGAGTTTAGTTTCTGATTCATAATCGAATTGCATGATTAATGTGTCTTAGGTTATTTTAAGTTATGCTAATTTCATTGGCTAAAACTCTATAGTTTTGTATTCTAAATCATGATTTTCCAAAGTTGTATGGACGGAGTTTTATCTTGGTTTCATAATGTTACACATTCTTTTCTATCTATAGAGTCATTTCTTTAAGTATATGACACATATTCCGGTATGTTGTCCATTAGTTCACTTTGCACTATAGGAACACTATTCTTGGACATGAGGACCTCTCTATTGGATATTCCTTCCAATGGACTAGGAAATCTTATTTCAAGGCCTCCGTAATTCTCCGCGAGCCTGGGATTCCCACTAGGACGCCGAGTTGGTTGTGCCATTAAAGCCCATTGATTAGATTACACTATCGATGATTTTTGGTCATCAGTAATATAACGGCTCTACGTTGGACCGTCAGGCATAAGTAACGGCCCAATATACGACCGTCACATTCCACAGTCCGATTTCTTAGTTCTGGTTCCAGACCAATGTAACGGCCCAATACTGGAGCATCACATCATGTAACGGCCTAGTACACGACCGTCACACTGCTTGAGTATTTTAACCCAAGGGTTGATATTCCAAGGTTCTAGATAGACTCTTGATGATCTAGAATTTATCATATTGATCAAGAAATCTAATATAATGAATGGAAGATAAAGAACGTATCGTTATGCTGCCGATTTATTTCCATAAGCATGACCTTGCTTAAGTCATTCTTGATTTCTCATAATTCTTATCGAAGCATTCATTCATTGAATTATTGTTATCATGAGCTTATTGAACTTATTACATTCTTGGCCATATTTTATTGTTAACATGCGTGGAAGTAACTTGATTTATACTTGAAGATGCGATCGAGCACTGATTGTGTTTAAGGGCTCTATGCTAGTCCCCTCGGCTGATTGTCGGAAACATACTATTTTATAAACCATGGGGTATGATGCTACTGGCGTCGCATTGCGCTGGGAGTACTTTCTCTATAACTAAGTGAAAATCCACGGCACGACATGACATTCTTGTACATGACCTTTTTGCTTGATATTCCACAGAAATTCATGAAGTACTTGCTCATAAGCAAAAGATACTGGAGTGATGATTATGTGGCTTGCTAGTACATTCTCGATACATTCTTATTCATGAAATGCCAATATCATGTTCGTGTTACATTCTTGCTAGTTCGTACTTGCTCTTACTCTAACTTACTTGATCATCTTGTTACTTTGGTTTAATCGCATGATTGATCGCATTCGCATGATTTTTACCTCATTCTTTAGAGCTAAATTGTTAATTACTTTAATAATGCCTTCATGTTGATGCGAAGATACCTACTGGGTAAGTGTGCTCATTACCTATTTCCAATCTTTTCAGGAGATGGAAGTGATTCGAATTCGGATTCGGGTTATACCAGTAGCGGGTCCGAGAGCGAATGAAAGTATTGTCAAGATGAGAGTGAAGACTTAGGAAGTCTAAATTGTTTAGATTGAGTCTATGTAATTTTCATATTTCTTGAGTCTAGTACATAATGGAAGTTGAATTAATGGTTGTATTTGATTATCAATGAAATAAAGTTGAAGTTTGAATATATATATTATGCAATTACATTTATGTGTGTGATTGTCTTGCGCTCTGATCATTCTTGCTCGCAAGAGGCTTACTATGCCGACTGTTTGCGCTCCCCGAGTTAGTCTTCCGCTGTAATAAAGGCTCGGGGCGTGACAGTACTGGACGTCTTTCCCCACCGGTCACAAGCAACCAGTGTTTATTTTACATCGGATTGAATCTGAATACCTTTATTTCTACTGCCGAAGAGAGAGTCAGGGACCCTGGGAGCCGCGACGTCAGGAGGGCTTAGTCTGTGCAACAACGACATGGCAACAACAACGCAATAGGGATAACTGGGGGCAGAGAGATTGGTTCCGAAGAGGAGGGGGATCCGCTCCCTGACGAGATTACATGACTTATATGCCATGAAAGGCATTTATATGGGGGCATGAGAGCCCAATTACAATTGCTTGCAAGCCACGGGATTCCGTCATTTATGATGGTCCCCGGGTCATTGCATTATTCTGCGGGTTTTTCCGTATTTGTCAACGGCGTTTGTCAAAGGACCTGTGACTCAGCAAGATGGCGCCCGAGGGGCGTCACAGTGTATTCCCGACATGAGAGAGTGTCGAGGTCTGGGCAGTGGGGGTGCCATAGGCACCATTGTGTGGGGGAAGTTGAGTGGTCGGGTGCCGCGGGCCCCGATGTAACTGGAGTAGCTAGCAGTCAGGTGCCGGGGGCACCGTTATGACTGGAGTTGTTGGCAGTCGGGTGCCGGGGGCACCGTTATGACTGGAGTTGTTGGCAGTCGGGTGCCGGGGGCACCGTTGTGACTGAAGTAGCTGGGTAGTGGGGTGCCAAGGGCACCGTTGTGACTGGTGTAGCTAGCAGTCGGGTGCTGGGCACACCGTTGTGACTGGGGTAGCTGAGTGATCGGGTGCCGCGGGTCCCGATGTGACTAGAGTAGCAGGCAGTTGGGTGCCGGGGGCATCGTTGTGACTGAGGAGGCGGGCGCCGGGAGACCTCGATGGTCGTGCTCGGGGCCCGGTGTGAGTAACAGTCGGGTGTCGGGGGCACCGTTGCGACTGAAGGAGGCGGGCGTTGGTAGACCTCGATGGTCATGCTCGGGGCCCGGTGTGACTGGCAGTCGGGTGCCGGAGGCACCGTTGCGACTGAAGGAGGCGGGCGTCAGGAGACCTCGATGGTCGTGCTCGGGGACCGGTGTGACTGGCAGTCCGGTGCCGGAGGCACCGTTGTGACTGAAGGAGGCGGGCGCCGTGAAGAGGCTGAGGCCGGAGTATAGGTACGTGTGTTCAACTGGTTTCATGCTATATGAGAGCCACATGGGCTTTACAACTGGGCCAAGGAGGCCAAAGTACAACTGGCGCAAGCCACGGGACAATTCCGACGCCCAGGTCGGTCCCCGGGTCAATGCGTAATAAGGCGGATATCCGCGTGTTTTACAGAGGCTCTCCATGAGGAGATCGAGTCAAGCTCGATTGCCTAGGTGGCAGGGGTGATCGTGGGCTGGCGCCTGACGGAGGTTGGACGCGGCTCAAGGTGAGCGGTCGGGTCCGGGCCTCGGAAGGTGAATGTCGTCATGCCGGGGAGTCGAGGTCGGCCCCGGGAATATTGCTCCCGGGCTGGGGCCTAGATAACTCGAGTCATCAGTCCGAGCGGTCGGCGACTAGCTCGAGGCGAGTGGTAGGCATGCGGTTCCATGACAGAAGTAGGTGCGACATCATGGCGTATGCGCGGCCACCGTCGATTGTCATACGCGAGCGGACCCGGGATGCGTGTGTGTTCGCCGTTGTCATAACGCCTTATATGCGACGGGCATGGACTTGTGTTCGATGGCTAGACGTCGCATGAGGGGAGTACGTGTGACATACCCTCGGAGTGTACGAGCCGATCAACAAGCCAACCGTGCGCCCACTTAGCTCCTCGCGTCCCCGACCTTTGCCGAAGGCCTCGGGAGTCCAAGGGCGCGACAGTTAGGTCAGAGGGTGTTGCATTGCGTTCTCCATTCCATTCCTTGTTGAGCTCCTTAGGGGGGGCTTTTATAGTGGAAGGTGAAGGGGCAGGAGGGGTTTAGGTAGACCAGGTTTGGGGGCAAAGCTGGTCCGGGTAAACCCCTGGGAGAGTGTTACGGAGTGGGGGAGGGAGGGTTTAGGTGGACCAGCCCAAGGGGCTAGTCTGGTCCGCCTAAACCCCTCCCCCAAGTGGGGTTTAGGCGGACCAGCCCAAGGGGCTGGTCTGGTCCGCCTAAACCTCTCACGGAGGGGTTTTTCTTTTGTTAAAAAGCCCTTCTTTTTTTAGTTTTGATGGGGTTTAGGCGGACCAGCCTGAGGGGGCCGGCTGGTCCGCCTAAACCCTCCCCCGGGGGGGGGGGGGGTTTGGGCGGACTGGCTGGGCACTTTTTTAATTAAAAAAACTTTTTTTTTGGTTTAATGGGGGTTTAGACAGACCGACCTTGGGGGTGAGGTTGGTCCGCCTAAATCCCTCCCCCCAGGGGCTGAGGCTGATCCGCGCGGCCTGACCGCGCAGGTCGATCCACGTGTGAGGGCGCACGATGGTGGTGCATGATGCGATGGGTTGCTGGGAGTCCTGAGTTGGGCTCGGACTTGCTGTAGAGTGGCTGGAGCATACGCACCCACCAGGTGCTCGGGGAAATTTTCGACAGGCGTGTGTGGGCCGTATAAGGGTGCTGTGGGCTCCTGAAGCTTGTGGTTGGTCCCAGGTGGGTCTTCCTTTGACTACAAAGGGCTGGAGGGAGGTGACTCGAGGGTAGACCTCGGCCTCGTTGCTGGGTACCACATGGCGTGGCTTGTAGTCAGGGTGCCCCCGGGTCGACTCGGGTAGCTGTGTTGAACGCGGGGAAACCCGTAAACTGAGTGATCGGGGGTGGGCCCGATCGATTGTTTACGTTGCTGTGGGTCACGGCTAGCTGGTTAGGACCCTTGATTGGGCCCGGAGACTGGGGCGTCGACATGATGATGTCGTTTGTCTGGTGGTCGGGGTGACCCTCGCTCCTTGGCGAAGAATCGTATGAGGCGGCAGGCCGTTCTGAGTCCCGAGTTAACCCAGATGTTGAGGCGTCGGTGGTATAATACCATATGCAGGGTGTCCGGGGGTGATCCCCAAATCTTCACAGAGTGCCGTAAGGTATGGCAGGTTGTCCCGAATCCCGAAACTGATCCAGTTCTTGAGAAACTTGCTGGCATAGTGCCACTTGCTCGGGGCCGTTGCCCGGTTGTTATGTTGCGCCGCTTGACCCGGCGACACGTCTGGATTTCCGAGTATAACTCGACTGGTAGAGCAACTTTGGTGATGTGCCATTTTGCTCCATTTAAGGAGTATTTCCCTATGCTTAATCCTCGATTAATTCAAGAAAATTAGCCGATGCCAACATGCTCATATTTTGATTATGATCTATTTCAGGTCAAAAATCATGGTTGATCATCATGGGGTTATGGTAACATTTAAACATTTATTTCCCCATGATTTCATGATGATTTAATGATGTTTTCTAACCCCTACTGGCAGGGGTCGACCCATAGGGTCGACCCTTAGAAGAACTGGGCTGATATGCTGAAATCTGGGATTTTCTGAGATTTCGGTCCACCGCCCCTAGGGCAGCGGTCGATCGAAATTCCCAGAAAAGGCTGGGAATGGGTCTGTAAATTTTAGGTCGACCGCCCCACTTCTCCAGTCGACCGGTAACGGCGTAAACCTAAAAACGTGATTCCGAAAACCCACTAAACCAAACCCTTTTGTGCTCTAACTTTACCCTTTTGTCCCTAGGGTCAATATACATATGTTAAGGGGGTTTTCTATGGGTTTGGTGAAGGGTTTATGTGTCTTTTGGGCTCTCTACCTTGCATATAAAAATGAGTTGCGAATTTGTGAAGGCAAGAACCCTAATCTGCTTGTTTTCTATCTTGTAGGAGAAGAATGGGAAAAAGGAGAGGAGTTGAGAAAAGATTGGTGGTTTTGATCTACTTCCTCTCATTTCTGGAGCTTGTGGCTGAAGAAAGAAAGGAGCAGAACGAGAAGGGGAACGCGTGGATGTTCTCATCGTCGACATCCGGCCACCCTCCGACTTGAAGCTTAGAGAAGAATTTCTACAACCCCTTTCTACTCATGGGGATTCATTTCTACATCTTGTTTGAATCTATTTGAGTCATTTTATTTTGGTTTACAAGTGTGTATTGATCAGATATGTCATTTTTTGAACTTTGACTTTGTGAGTGTGTGGAACCGTTTGTGAACGGTTGATGTTCTTTGTGCTGCGGGGTTGCAGCTTGTGTTTTGTGTTCAGATCCGAGGTGGATCGTGTAGGAGATGATGTCTCCGTGTCTCTTGGAGCGGAAGCTCTGTGTGCTTCATTTGAAACGAGTGGATCCTCACCATTTTAGTGAGAGGTGGATGTAGGGAGCCCGTCGTGGTCCTGAACCACCTAAAAATTTGTCCCGCATTATGGTTGATTGTGGTATACTTGTTTACATTATTTTTGTTGATCGTGTGAGAACGGTAAGCTTGAGAGAATTAATTTCTTCATAGCTTGTTTTTCGTCCAATCATCATTTGCGTTGGTAGTTAATTAATTTGCTGCGTTAAATTTAAAATTACCATCATGCTTGGCGGGGACAATTCAACCCCCCCACTTGTCCATACGAGAACCTTTGGGACAACAATCTGGTATCAGAGCGGGTCTCTGATTTTAGGACAACCTCACGGTTGTAGAGCAAGGATCCTTTGCTATGGCCAACAAGGGAATGATCCCTGAGGGACATTCGATACACCGACCACCCTTCTTTGATGGGACTAACTATCCCTATTGGAAAAATCGAATGACTATGTTCATGTGAGCACAAGACTATGATACTTGGAAGGTCATTAAAAAAGGTCCTTATATGTTACCTCCCAATGAGGATGAATGGGAAGAAGAGCATATTAAGAAATCATGTGCAAACTTTAGAGCTATGAATATCATTCAATGCGCGATACATCCTAATGAGTACTCACGTATTTCTATGTGTTCATCTGCGCAGAAAATGTGAAACAAATTGAAGACCATTTATGAGGGTACTTCAGAAGTACGGGAGACAAAAGCAAATCTGTTGGTTCGAGAATATGAGCTTTTTACAATGAAGTCTGAGGAGAATATTATGCAAATGTATCCAAGGCTAAGCAAGATCACAAACAACCTAAAGGCCTTAGGAAAGGAGTATTCGAATCAAGATTTGGTGAGAAAGGTGCTGCGGTCCCTCACACCTCCGTGGCACACAAAGGCAACCGTCATAGAAGATTCGAAGGATCTCACCACACTCACAGTCGATCAACTTATCGGATCGCTAATGACTTATGAAATCAACATCATGAAGCCAGCTGAGGAGGAAAGCAAGAAGAAGAAATCAATTGCACTAAATGCTTATCCAGGATCGTCAGAGGAAAGTGATGGAGGCACATCTATGGATAGTGATGAGGAAGAGCTGATGGCTCTTGTAACAAGGAATGTCTAAAAATACTTCAGAAGAGCTAGAAGAGATGGAAATCTTCCTAGAAGATTCATGCGGAGAAACTTCAACAAGAAAGGCGAGTCGAGCAAGAAGGAAGAAATCATTTGTTATGAGTGTAAGAAGGCTGGGCATATGAGAGGTCAATGCCCTGAGCTCCAAAAGAAGCTGAACAAGAACAAGCCAAAGAAAGGGAAAGAGATGAAGGGGAGCGATGGGGACTCAGATAGCCCAAAATCCGAAGGTGACAAGAAAGGACTGGGCGAGCTAGTCCAAAATCTTTGTCTTATGGCGGATGAGGACAATTATGAGGTAAACTCTGATTCTGAAAATTTTACTCCTGAACAATGGCATCTAGCTTATGCGGATTTGTTTTAGAAGTATAAGAAATCAAAAAATGATGTCAAAAACTTGAAGAAGAAATTTTGTGACTTGATTGGCTCTACTAATCCATGTGATAGGTGTAGCTTTTATGAAATGCAAATTGAAAAATTCATGGATGAAAAAGAAGACTTTCAATCTAAGCTAACCTTGTATATGGATGAACTAGAGTGCTTGGAGGTAGAAAAACATCATGCTTATGAAAATGCTGAAAAATTAAAAAATGAGAATGCTCAACTGGTTAAGGAGTTGGATGAATTCAAATTGAGACTGAGTGAATGTGAGAAATCAAAGGAAGAATTACAAACCAACTTCGAAACCATGCATGTTGAATTAAAAGGTTTGAAAGATGTTGTTCAAAAACAATTGAAATGAAAAGAGAAAATGATTGAACATGGTGATAATAGCAATGGAAATGCTAGGAATGAGAAAATTGATGTGGGACGCTCACCCACAAAGAGAAATTCATTTGTGAAAAATAAAGTTCAAAAAATATTTGATTCACATGGCTTTAATCATGTTGACTCATGCATGAACTCTTTTGTTGATAGATCTTACATGCATAGGAGTCGGTTTAGAAAGCCAAATGTCACATGCTTCTATTGTGGAATGTTCGGCCACTCAATGTATGTTTATGATTTGATGAGGGCCGATGATGAATATTTTGAAAGAAAAAATAGAATGCATTTCTCTCACGGTAGGACTAACACTTCGGGACCCAAGCTTGCTTGGGTACCTAAATCAACTTGAGAGTTATTTTGATTGTGCAGGTCTGTTTAAGAGCCAAGTGGAACAAATGGTATCTAGATAGTGGATGCTCCAGACATATGACAGGCAATAAGGAACTCTTCTCAGAGTTGAAGGAAAGGGATGGCGGATTGGTCACCTTTGGCGGAAACGACAAAGGTAAAATTATGGGAATTGGATGAATAGGTAAGGATTCAAATCAATCCATTGAAGATGTCTTGCTTGTGAATGGTTTGAGTCACAATTTTCTTAGCATCAGTCAACTCTATGACAAAGGTCACAAAGTCATTTTTGAAAACACACACTACTCCATTGTAGATAAAATTTCACTTGAAATAAAGTTTATTGGTCTTAGAGATGGAAACATCTACTCTGTTGATCTTGAAAATTCTCAAAATGAAAATCTCTCTTTGGTTGCTAATAAGTCAGATGATGCATGGTTATGGCATCGACGACTTGGTCATGCTAGCTTTAGTGTTCTTTCTAAACTGTTTAGAAAAGACTTGGTAAGAGGCTTACCAAAACTGAACTTTGATGCAAATAAAATTTGTGATGCATGTGCTATGGGGAAATATACCAAAGTGTCTTTTAAATCCAAAAATATTGTCACCACTACTAGACCCATTGAACTCATTCATCTAGATTTATTTGGTCCTACTAGGACACAGTCTTGGAGGAAAACTTTATGGGTTTTCTTATTGTAGATGATTACCCAAGATTCACTTGGGTATTATTTTTAACCCATAAGAATGATACTTTGCAGGAGTTCGAAGATCTTTACAGGAATTTACAAACCGATAAGGGGTATCAAATTAAAGCAATTAGAAGTGATCATGGGAGAGAGTTTGATAACCATGGCTTTGATGATTTTTGCAGGAAACAGGGGTTTTCACACAACTTCTCAGCACCGAGAACCCCACAACAAAATGGAGTCGTGGAAAGAAAGAATAGGACGCTCGTGGAGATCGTGAGGACAATGCTTGCGGGAAATGGCTTACCAAGGTATTTTTGGGCCGAGGCGGTGAGCACGGCCTGCCACATCATCAATCGAGCCATGGTAAGACCTATTCTCAAGAAAACTCCATATGAGCTGCATAAAGGTAAGAAGTCAAATATTGCATATCTTAACTCTTTTGGTTCTCTATGTTTCATCTTGAATAATTCTAAAGAACATTTGAAAAAAATTGTTGCAAAGAGTGATAGAGGTATATTTCCCGGTTAGTCTTCATCATCTAGAGCATATCGAGTATATAACCTACGTACTCTTGTGGTAGAGGAAAGCCCTCATGTGATCATTGATGAATACACTTTAAGACTGTCTGACAAAGATAACCACTTTCTTAATGTAGGGCATGAAGATGGAGAAGAAAAGAAAGACAAGAAAAATCAAGATGCAGATCAGCAGAGTCGAGCAACAAGAATGATGAAGCTCCAACCCAAAATGAGGATTACGACAAGAATGATGAAGCTCCAACCCAAAGTGAGAAGCTCCCTAAGCAATGGACGTTCCACAAGGACCATCCATAAGACAATGTCATAGGAGATGTAGAACAAGGCGTAAAAACAAGGGCTTCAATCAGGGAAGTTGAAGAATTTGATAATCTTGCATTCATTTCTAATATTGAGCCCAAATATATAAATGAGGCATTAAATGATAATTTTTGGATCTTGACTATGCATGAGGAATTACACCAATTCCAAAGGAATGAGGTGTGGTTTCTTGTGCCTAGACGTAAGAACCACCCGGTGATAGGAACTAAGTGGGTTTTTCGAAACAAACTTAGTGATCAAGGGGTGGTGATTAGGAATAAAGCCTGGCTTGTAGTCAAAGGCTATAGTCAAGAACTAGGAATTGATTTTGATGAATCATTTGCACCCTTGGCTAGGTTTGAGACTGTTAGAATATTACTTGCCTTTGCATGCTCTAGGAATATAAAACCTTTTCAAATGGACGTTAAAAGTACTTTTTTGAATGGTGTAGTAAAGGAAGACGTCTATGTTGAGCAGCCACCGGGATTTGAAGATGAGAAGAACCCAGACCATGTGTACAAACTTGACAACGCATTGTATGGTCTGAAGCAAGCCCCTCGTGCATGGTATGAAAGGCTAAGTACTTTTCTTTCAGAAAATGGTTTCAAGAGAGGTAATATCGATCAAACCCTTTTCATTAAGAGCAACAATAAACACATGCTTATTGTTCAGGTATATATTGATGACATTATCTTTGGAGCCACTTCTGATTCATTAAATGATGATTTTATAAAATTGATGAAAGGGGAGTTTGAGATGAGTTTGATGGGAGAGTTAACATATTTTTTGGGTTTGCAGGTGAAGCAGTTGAAAGATGGCATCTTTATCAATCAAAGAAAATACACAAAGGAGCTCATCAAAAAGTTCAAATTCGACAATGCAAAGCCACACAAGACACCCATGTCAACAATGGTGAAATTGAAGAAAGATGAAGAAGATAAGTCTGTTGATCAGAAACTCTTTAGAGGAATGATTGGTTCCTTATTGTACTTAACTGCTAGTAGGCCAGATATCATGTTTAGTGTTTGAATGTGTGCAAGATTTCAATTTGATCCTAGAAACTCACACATGTTAGCAGTCAAAAGGATTTTTAGATATTTGCTAGGCACCACGGATCTTGGTCTTTGGTTTCCACGTAGCTACACTTTTGATTTGGTAGCTTACACGGATTCTGATTATGCTGGGTGTTTAGTAGATCGTAAGAGCATTAGCGGGTACTGTCAATTTCTTGGAGGTTGTATGGTCTCATGGGCCTCTAGGAAATAAAATAATGTGACATTGTCAACTACCGAAGCCGAGTACATGGCGGTAGGTAGCTGTGTAGCCCAAGTGCTTTGGATCCAACAATAATTAGTTGACTTTGGCATTTCCTTAAATGACACACCCATTCTTTGTGATAACACTTCTGCGATTAATCTTTCCAAAAATCCTGTTTTACACTCTCGCACAAAGCACATAGAGATTAGACATCACTTCTTGCGAGATCATGTGAGTAAGGGTCATTTTGAACTTGTACATGTAAATACAAAAAATTAACTTGCAGACATTTTCACAAAACCCTTAACTCTTAAAAGATTCACTTAAATAAGAAGAGAACTTGGAATTTGCTGTTTGAATGAGTAACTGTACTTAAATGCCATGATTCTCCAGTATCTCAAATGGCGATTGTGGAAAGTTGGGTTATGTCCAGCTGGAAACTTTCCCCATACGTGATGGTGGTCTTCGGACCTCAGTTCTCCACCATGTACCAGAAATCACCTTGACTGAACATATTACAATATCCTTACTTGACTGCATGTATATATATTTCTAGAAAATTATTTCTTGAAAATCTTCGAAGACCTCACCTCCTTGTTATATAAAATACATTGATTTTTATCATTTGTGATCATGACATATACAAAGGGGGAGGAATTATTTCTAATTGTGCATACATTTAGGGGGAGTCATAGCTGTGATATGACAAATTCATGTTCTACATACATAGCAATTACCTACACACTTTGCACAAGATGATGCATATGACTTTAATTAATAAGGATTTCAGAACTTCTTTTCAACACTTTAAGGGAAATATTATTTCTACATGGAAATGAAGAGTAATCGTGAGGAAAAAGCTGCCAACCCTAATCAATAAGTGGAATGTGGAACTCAGTAGCTGAGAATCCCCACTGAAACAAATGAGGACCACATTGAAGGACACTTTATGATAGCAGATAGAAGAATACGCTGATCTATTCATTTATGAACACTGTCAGGAGATATTGGTTCTAAAAGTGAAGTTAAAATCCACAAGAATCAAAATTGTGATGAATCCTAGTAGCTGGGAAACCCTATTGAGACACATGAGGTGACTCACGTCGAACGGTGAAATCAAATAAAAAAATGAATAAGAGGGTTGTGCAAAGCTATCAAAAGTCGAGGATCTAAATGGAATTGTAGAAAGGAAATAACCCTCTAGTGTTTTCTAGAAATTCTGTCAATATCCATATATGTTTAAAGTTCATTACTTACTTTCACATATTTCACTCGAGTATTATTGTGATATTTGTATAGCTTGAATTTGCACTTATCATGGCTTATGCAGTGCTTCTAACATATGCATGCACTACCTCTTTTGATTATGCATCATGTTTTACACTATGACTTGAATCAAATACTCTTTTGGTATCCTTCTATCCCATTGAGGGGGAGATATACATATGTACATGCCTGCTTGTCTTTCACTCTTGCTTGCTTGCGTGCATGAGTATCCAATTTCATTGATATGGTTGGTTTTCATGTAATATGCTCCAGCTCTTGTATTCCCCATTTTTGATTATGCCAAACGGGGAGAAAAATGTTTCGATTGCCATAATATTTTGTCATCATCAAAAAGAGGGAGATTGTTGGGTATGTGTTCCCACATTATTTTTGACCCTGATTTTGATGATAACAAATATTGTGAGTTTGTTGGAGCAAAACATTGTGTGTGGTTTAATGAATTCAAAACATTGTGTGTTTGGATAGGCATGTGTTCTGTAATGGCATTTGGTTGCATTGTGATGGAATAAAGTTTCTTATTTGATTGAATGAGTGTATGAGTTTTAATGGAACAATCATTTTTTTGGAATGGCATCCATTGTTCAATGAAAGTGCTCATTCATGTGCAAATGAATATCCCTCACTTGAGGTTTCTTGTTATTGAGCATATGGGAGATTCAAGAATGCTAATTACAAATTAAAGCTTCCATGAATTTGTATTTGTCAAATATATTTTTGCTGGTTGAGAATGGAAGTCAAATTCTTGTTAAAGTGGGTTCATTGTAGTCTATTTGAATGATCAAGTTCAAACTGCCATATTTGATGCTCATATTTTGATTATGATCTATTTCAGGTCAAAAATCATGGTTGATCATCATGGGGTTATGGTAACATTTAAACATTTATTTCCCCATGATTTCATGATGATTTAATGATGTTTTCTAACCCCTACTGGCAGGGGTCGACCCATAGGGTCGACCCTTAGAAGAACTGGGCTGATATGCTGAAATCTAGGATTTTCCCAGATTTCGGTCGACCACCCCTAGGGCAGAAGTCGACCGAAATTCCCAGAAAAGGCTGGGAATGGGTCTGTAAATTTTAGGTCGACCGCCCCACTTCTCCGGTCGACCGGTAACGGCGTAAACCTAAAAACATGATTCCGAAAACCCACTAAACCAAACCCTTTTGTGCTCTAACTTTACCCTTTTGTCCCTAGGGTCAATATACATATGTTAAGGTGGTTTTCTATGGGTTTGGTGAAGGGTTTATGTGTCTTTTGGGCTCTCTACCTTGCATATAAAAATGAGTTGCGAATTTGTGAAGGCAAGAACCCTAATCTGCTTGTTTTCTATCTTGTAGGAGAAGAAAGGGAAAAAGGAGAGGAGCTGAGGAAAGATTGGTGGTTTTGATCTACTTCCTCTCATTTCTAGAGCTTGTGGCTGAAGAAAGAAAGGAGCGGAACGAGAAGGGGAACGCGTGGACGTTCTCATCGTCGACATTCGGCCACCCTTCGACTTGAAGCTTAGAGAAGGATTTCTACAACCCCTTTTTACTTATGGGGATTCATTTCTACATCTTGTTTGCATCTATTTGAGTCATTTTATTTTGGTTTACAAGTGTGTATTGATCAAATCTGTCATTTTTTGAACTCTGACTTTGTGAGTGTGTGGAACTGTCGGTGAATGGTTGAGGTTCTTTGTGCTGCGGGGTTGCAGCTTGTGTTTTGTGTTCAGATCCGAGGTGGATCGTGTAGGAGACGACGTCTCCGTGTCTCTTGGAGCGGAAGCTCCGTGCGCTTCATTTGAAGCGAGTGGATCCTCACCGTTTTAGTGAGGGGTGGATGTAGAGAGCTCGTCGTGGTCCTGAATCATCTAAAAATCTGTCTCGCATTGTGGTTGATTGTGGTTTGCTTGTTTACATTGTTTTTGTTGATCGTGTGAGAACGGTAAGCTTGAGAGAATTAATTTCTTTATAGCTTGTTTTTCATCCAATTATCATTTACGTTGGTAGTTATTTAATTTGTTGCGTTAAATTTAAAATTACCATCGTGCTTGGCGGGGACAATTCAACCCCCCTTCTTGTCCATACGAGAACCTTTGGGACAACAAAGACAAAGGTAAAATCATTGGGATCGGGAATATAGGTAAGAATTCTAAAACTCTTGTCGAAAACGTGCTTCTGGTAAAGGGATTAAATCATAATCTTTTGAGTATAAGTCAGTTATGTGACAAAGGATTCAAGATTGTTTTTGATGAAACCCATTGCATTGTCATGAATAAGAATTCAAATGGGATCAAATTCATTAGAAAAAGAAATAACAATGTCTATACTGTTGATATTGATGATGTCTCATGTGATGATGTGTGCTTGGTAGCAAACAATCATGATAATGTATGGCTATGGCACCGAAGTCTAGGTCATGCTAGTTTTAGAGTAATCTCCAAGTTGTCTAAACATGACTTGGTGAATGGTTTGCCAAAATTAAAATTTGAAAGTGATAAAATCTGTGAGGCTTGCACAAAAGACAAGCAAACACACATTTCTTTCAAAATAAGAACATTGTTTCTACCTCCCGGCCTCTAGAATTGCTGCATCTTGATCTTTTTGGCCCTACTAGGACATCTAGCCCAGGAGGTAAATCTTTCGGATTTGTTATTGTTGATGACTACTCCAGATATACATGGGTATTATTTTTAGCCAATAAAAGTGATGCCTTGACGGAGTTTGAAGTGTTTTGTAGGAAAATTCAAAATGATAGAGGCTACCTTATCACTACCATCCAAAGTGATCATGGTGGTGAATTTAAAAATCATGAGTTCAGTAATTTTTGTAAAGAGCAGGGGTACACGCACAACTTCTCATCACCAAGAACGTCCCAACAAAATGGAGTAGTGGAGAGGAAAAATAGAACATTGATAGACATGGCGTGGACCATGTTAAGTGAAAATTCTCTACCAAAATATTTTTGGGCTGAGGCGGTAAGTACAACATGTTACATCATCAACAGGGCGATGGTAAGGCCCATTTTGAAGAAAACTCCTTATGAGCTCTACAAGGGTAAGAAACCAAATATTTTTCATCTTAAACCTTTTGGATGCCCATGTTTCATCTTAAACAATGGTAAGTCCAACCTAGGTAAGTTTGATGAGAAAAGTGACAAAGGAATTTTCTTAGGTTATGCACTTAACTCTAGAGCCTATCGATTGTTTAATAAGAGGACTTTGGTTGTTGAGGAAGGTCCTCATGTGATTTTTGATGAATTTGAGCTAAAACTGACAAATCAATCTATTGAAATTATGGATACAGATGAAGATCCCAGATGTTCCAATGATGCCAAGGCCAAGGATGAACCAACTGAAGGGATCCCCAACAAGAGTGAAGAGGATGAAGATCCTCCAATTGAAACGCTTCAAGAGAACAAGTGTAGCACCTCGACTTGCCCAGTTCTTCCACATTCCTGAAAGATCACCCTACTGAAAATATTATAGGTAATCCTGAAGATGGGGTAAGAACTAGATCTTCACTATGGCAAGTTGAAGAAGAAGATTTGATGGCCTTAATATCATAAGAAGAGCCTAAGGATATTCATGAAGCTCTACAAAATAAATCATAGATCCAGGCTATGCATGAAGAGCTGCACCAGTTCGAAAGAAACAAGGTGTGGACTCTTGTGCCGCGTCCTAAAAATCAACCCGTAATTGGAACCCGCTGGGTTTTCATAAATAAACTTAATGACACGGGGTTGGTTGTTAGGAATAAGGCCAGGCTTGTAGCCAAGGGGTATAGCCAGGAGATGGGGATTGATTTTGATGAGTCTTTTGCACCGGTTGGTAGACTAGAAGCAGTCTAGATCCTTTTGTCTTATGCTTACTCATTGAACTTTAAATTATTTCAAATGGATGTTAAATCTGCCTTTCTTAACGGGTACATCAAAGATGATATTTTTGTAGAATAGCCTCCAGGTTTTGAAGATCTAAAACATCCACGATATGTGTACAAGCTGCAGAAGGCTTTGTACGGGCTGAAGCAAGCACCAAGGGCATGGTATAAAAGGCTCACACCATTTCTGATTGAAAATGATTTCAAAAGAGGCAAGGTTGATCAAACACTGTTCATGAGGAAATCAGGTAAAGATATATTGGTAGTTCAAGTGTATGTTGATGACATAATTTTTGGAGCTACTAACAATACTTTATGTGATGAATTTGTAGAAATAATGCAAGGAGAGTTTGAGATGAGCTTAATGGGTGAACTAACCTTCTTTCTTGGATTGCAGGTTAAAAAAACGCCCGAAGGTATCTTCATAAACCAAGCCAAGTACACCCTGGAGCTGTTAAAGAAATAAGGGATGGCGGAAGCTAAACCCATATCAACTCCGATGGCCACAACCACGAAGTTAGATAAAGATGAAAATGGTAAAACAATAGATCCTACACTATTTCGAGATATGATCGGATCACTACTGTATTTAATAGCATGCCGCCCTGACATTCAATTTAGTGTATGTCTATGTGCTCGTTTTCAGTCATGTCCAAATGAATCTCATCTAATGACTGTTAAACAGATTTTTCGGTATTTAATTGGCACACTAGACTTTAGGTTGTGGTTTCCAATTGGTAGCTCTTTTGATTTAATTGCATATACCGATGCTGATTATACTAGATGCATTATTGATCGTAAAAGTACTAGTGGGTACTGCCAGTTTCTTGGTGGATGCCTAGTTTCCTGGGCCTCCAAGAAATAACATTCAGTAGCCCTCTCAACGGCCGAGGCTGAATATGTAGCCGCCAGAAGTTGTGGAGCCCAAGTACTTCGGATCAAAAATCAATTGCTTGATTTGAATGTTGAAATGAAATGTGTGCCAATCATGTGTGATAATACCGGTGCAATCAACTTGTCAAAAAATCATGTTCAACATTTTAGGGCAAAACACATTGACATTCGACATCATTTTCTGAGAGATCACGTATGAAAAGGGGTCTTTGAATTGAATTTTATTGACACACACAATCAACTAGTTGATATTTTCATAAAACCCCTAAACCAGGATCAATTTAGCAAGATAAGAAGAGAACTTGGGATGTGCAAGGGTGAGAGCATACATACATAGGTCTGCACTTAGGATAAGAACTGCACTTGTAGAAACTCATATGAATCTAGGGTAGATTAACATGCATAATATCTATATTTATTTTTAATACCTTGTGTGTTCATATACACCCCTGCATGCTTGAATATATTTATACATATAGCCCTCCTTGAAAAATATTTATAAGGCCAGTTATTCCTTGGTTAAATAAATGTGGACCCAAGATGCCGGACCAAAGGCACCTTCTGAGGGGGAGTTAGAGAACTTTCCTCATAAAAAAATACAAAAATGAGATTTTTGGGGCTAGCGGTCGACCGCCGCCCCCGCACCGGTCTACCGGTGGCGACAAACTGGCCCTACCAGCCCGACCGGACCACATCCGAACCCTCTTATAAGGGGGTCTAACACCCCATCCTCTCATTCTATCACCTCCACTCTTCCTCCAGCACTTTTCCCTAACCCTAGAACCATAAATCTCCACCTCCCAAGCCCCTAAACCTCATCATTCCTCCACCCGCACAAGATCCGGCATGTTCATCACAGTTTCCGGACGAACTCCATTCGGCCGTTCGTGCATTCGTGGAACTACATCCTAGGTTCCAGGTTGTAGAGAAGGCTTTTGCAAGCCCTTGGAGTGTCATTTGGTTCAACCTCCTCCCCCCAAGACGAGAGTCATCCTTTCAAGGGTTTCCACCGGGTTTTTTAGTTCGGGATGTCGCCTAGACGGAGCTCTTGGTGTTCTGCCCAAGGGGAAGCTAGTGGTCAGAGATGAGAGGCCCCGACTCCTCCACCACAGCGAGCACCTGCATCTCGTCGTGCACCTAGGTTGCCTCCACGTCTTATTATCGACCCTCGACTGGTCGACTTTAATGAGGTGAATGGGCTTCTGCCTGATTTATGTGCTCTTTTTGAGATTCAAGAGGGTTGGACAAATTTTGTCACTAGGTATACCAGATACAATCCAAATCTAGTGCAACAATTTTATAGAAATCTGGTTGAAAGGAATGAGGAATTATTTACAGTTGTTCAATGTGTTGAGCTTCATATTACTCCCGATCTGCTTGAGCGGGGCTTAGGAGTTGCGGCTAGAGGAGCCGACATGGTTTTTGGTCATGGAGCTGTTGAGGAAACCTTTCTTGCTATGACCAGTTGTGATTATGTGCATAGTGTCAACAACTTAATTGTATTGAATGGAAATCATTTTCCACCATTACAACGTATATTGCACCATATGTTTACCTCCCTCATTTATCCAAAGAGTGGCAGCAGAAATGAAGTGACAGAGGTTCACAAGTTCCTATTTTACAATGTTATGAATGGGATTCAAGTCAACATGGGTTGCCTCATGATGACTCTTATTGGAACTTGTCGAACCAATTTGCGGCGATCCTTGCCCTATGCTTCACAGTTAACCGGCATATTCATCTATGCTGGGATCAATTTGGCAGATGAACAGTTCATTTATGTTCGACAAGATGATATATATAATAAGCATAGGATCTTTACAGATTTTGGATATTATTATGGTCCCAATGGTGAGTTACGCTGGGATGTGCCTATTTATGGAGAAGAAGTTGATAGTGAGGAAGAGCAGGAACAAGAGCAGCAGTAGGATCAAGGGGATGTCCCCCCTCCAGTTCAGGCTGAGGAGCAGCCTCCTCCACCTTCACCTCATCATATGGATCCCGTAGTGCCTCCTTCATCACAATTCTATCATGGAGAGTCTTCTACTCAGGAGGCCGCACAACACTCTTGGGTAGACTATGAGACTTTTGACAGGCGGTTCACTAGGCTAGAAACTCGGGTGGATGCCTTTGGGGAACAACTTTCTACCTTTGGGGAAAATATTGCAACCCTGGGCACCATGCTGGAATCTTTACCACAACATCCAAACTCTTTCTCCACAGCTTTGGATTCCTTAGCCACCCAGATGCACACTCTCTCCACCAACATGACCACCCTCACTCAGAGCCATGAAGATTCACGTGAGGCTTTTCATGCAATGAACCGAGTTCTCCTGAACATGCAGCGTCATGACTATGATAGGGATCAACAACTGACCCATATCCAGCACCGCCTTCAGCACCATGACCACTTACTTGGAAATATTCGGTAGTGCCTTGGCTATGTGCCTCTTCCTCCACTAGACGCCCAGCCACCTGCAGATGACAACTGAGGATGTTCTTTGGTTTCCTACCTCCAGTCTGTGTCCTTGGGTCTTTTATCTTTTGGGTCTCCTGTTTGATTATCCTATCCCTTCTTTGATGATGCCAAAGGGGGAGAAGTAGTACTGCAGGTCTTATATATTTTATGTTGGTATGTTCGTATATTTGTATGCATGATCATTGGTGAGGCATTGTGTCAGTTCTGCATTTGCTTTGTCGCATGTGTCCAGTGTCTAGAGTCTTGCATTCAAGCATCAATGTACTTTGTAATGAAATGGTGAAATGAATGCAACTGGTGTTTGATGTCAAATGGTTGGCTCTTGTATCTCATTTCCTATCCTTTTGGCAAATAAAGTGTTGAATGGTTGTTTTATTCGCCTTGTGGTTTATCGACCTTCTTAGCTCCAAATTTGCTTAAAGGCATGCCAATGCTCTTGTAATCTAGAGTTTTGTCATCATCAAAAAGGGGGAGATTGTTGAGTTTCTCCAGATGATTTTGATGATAACAAAACCCCGGTATTACAACCTAAGTAATAACTGGCTTAAACCACTCTCAAACCATCCTTAAGCAAGCAAATGCCCAAATCCACCTTGATTCAAGAAATGCCCTAGATAAGCTCAACCAACTCATATTTATTGGAATAAGATATGATCCTTTCACAGATTATGATTTATTGGCTAACTCTCTTAAAAATACAGGTTTTCTAGCTAGCGGTCGACCGCCGGTCAGGGGCCGGTCGACCGGTTTTCCCAGCGTTGAAAGCCTCAATTATGTAAAATTCCGGTCGACCGCCCCCTCCTGCCCGTCGACCGCCAGCTTCGAGGCAGCTATTTTTGACTTTGTGTTCTTCAACGTGGGAAGCCCCGTTCCTTGGGTTTGTTTAATCCCAAAGCCACCAGACTTGCCATGATTTGTGTATCTAGTTCCTGGCTTGTCTCTTGACCATCCAAGATCTATAAAAACCTCTCATTGGGGTCAAAAACCCTAATCACTCAAGCAAGCTAAGGAGGCTATCGAGGGGAGAAGGCGGAGTGCTACTGTAAACGCACATCCGTGTGTGTGTGTGATTACATCTGATGTGACACGACCTCGGACCTAATGCAAGCAAGCACAATCGCATTCAAAACGGGCCAAATTGGGCCACCGCTCTATCGTCACTCACCCAAGCCCGGGGTGACTTGGCAATGCCAAGGGGAGGATGTGGGGTTGGGCCCTTGCTGGTAGAGGGCCAGCAAGGCCAAGACTTGATTCCCAAAGGGTGGGGATGCCCAAATCAAGGGGGCCGACAAAGTGCCAAAGGCACTGGTTGCAATATTCCCACGGTGATCACTCAAGTTTATGGGGCTTGAGGATCGGGCTCTCACTCGCATAACCAGCGGAATTAGAACTAATATTGAAAGATAAGTACTAAGTGGAGTGAATGTTTGAGCACTTACTCGACCGGATTGAAGAAACCGGTCCCGGTCGGAGACGAGGGCGAGCGGGGAGGCGAGTGGATCCCCACACGCCGCGGCGGTGTCGCTTGACCTGCCCAAACAAGTTACAACACTACACCTCACGTAGGAGGGGGATCTTGGGGTGGGGGTTAATAGAAATTACAATCAATACTACCTCCACACAGGGAGGGACCTTCAGCCGGTCAAGCGGGGTGGGGAAACTAAAGTAAAGAACGAGGAATAAGGGTGGATGCCGAATCTGCTTACTGTCTGTGAGCCGGGATAGAGAGTCGGTGTTGCTGCTGTAGATCTTGATCAGGAATTTTGTTGATGACGAAACCAGAGGGAAAACCTTTGTATCTGGAAGGGAAATGCCTCAGAATTTTCTTAATTTCTTCTGGAGTCGCTGCTGGTCGGGGCAGGAGCTTGAACAGGGCCTCTGTTTCTCGGACTAGCAGGGGCAGGTCACCAATAGTAGGATGCAGAGGCTGTCCTGGCCGCTCCCGAACTCCAAATTTGATGCCGTCAGCACCGTTAGAACCGTGGGTGAGTCCTCTTTGCAGCAAAATAAACGGGGACACCAGAAGAGGTCGGAGACAATCTGTGGAACCAGAAGAGTGAGGAGGGGTCGGTGCAGACTGTAGAAGGCAGAACCGCGCGTTCGGGGGAGAAAATTGGTAACTTCTGCTCCCGGATGCTGAATGAACTTCCGCTTCTTGAATCTGAAACTAGACAGGCCAAAGAGGAACTTTGAAGAAGAACTTGAAGACTGATTCCTTCAGGGTCTGTCGTGGCAGAGCTTCTAAAATGGTTCAGTTCCTTAGCCGAGGCAGAACCGTGCAGCTGTGGAAGAATGGACCTCCAGGATGGCTCGGAGATCGAAAGAAGACGAAACCACTTCAGTTGCGAAGGCGACTGGCAGACGCTTCCGACAATGGCTCTTGGGTCTTCAAACTCATCCGGAGGTGACCGTGGTGGCCGCTGCAAGCTGCTGCTCTGCTGTAGATCTTCAGTTGAGAGCTGTAGGTTGATGATGATGGGGGGGAATGGGGTATATGGGAGGGGAAATGGGGGTGGATGAGTGTGGGGAAAGCCCGGGCTGTGAGGGGGTCTAGGAGGGGGTGTTCTAAGGTGGGGGAAGGGAAGAATGGGGTCTGGAAGGGGGTCTAACAAGTGGTGGGAGGAGGAGCTACGAATTTGGGAAGGTGGGTGAGAGGAGAAGGTGAGGGGGGGCACAAGTGAGTGGAGGGAAGGGTGGATTTCAAATTCAAATATGCTTTGGAAGTTGTGGGGTTGTGTGGGGAAGGGGTTGATTGTGTTGGAATGGGGAAAGTGGTGTTGGAATGTGGAGGATGGTGTTGGAATGGTGAGGGATCTCCTTGGGACTAGGGGGGTGGAGTAATGGAGGCCATGGGGAAGTGGAGGGCTTTAATGATGGTAGGTGGGGGTTGAGGTGGTTGGGAAAGGAGGAGAGAGAAGAAAATTTGAAATTGGGTGTTGAGGAGAGAGAAAGTGGAGTGAAAAAGAGGGATTAGGAGAGGGAAGGGTGGGGAATCTCTCCCCTAGGGTTTCTCACCCAAAAAATGTTAGAATCACTCCACTAAACTAAGCTTTGGATACTCAAATGGTATTTTTATTGATTCATTCATTACCTCCAAATGAAGGAAATGGGGCCCTATATATAGGAAACCCACATTTTACAATAAGTCACCTACAAAAGACTCAATAACAAATAACCGAAGGGGTAGGGGGGGCTCATGGGCCAAGCCCGAAGAATTGGGCCCAATAGCTCATTACATAATCTAATGACACTCAATACTTAGGAAAATAAATGCAAGACCTAGGGACATGACTCAAATAAACTAAAAATTACATCAAATGACTCAAGTAAATAGCATAAAAAGGATAAGTGGGCCTTTATAGAGAGAGGCCCGAACTCTAATGATGCCGGAATGTGAAGAAGACCCATTCCCAAAGGGAATTGTGGATGATGCCTCCATCAAATCCCCTGGGATGTGAAGAGCTCGACTCCGTCGAGTAGGGGTCCATCCGGCTGTGGTACTGCTCGAGGAGGTCCGGATCCAACCGCTGGAGATCCTCCCGACTCACCCAAGAATCCTCCGAAGGAGGCCGATCCTTCCACCTGACGAGATAGCGCTCATATACCTTGCTCCGAGTGGTAGTGACTTGTATATCCAATATTTGTTCAATTTGTTCACGCTGGGCTCTTTTGGTTGGTGGCCTCTCCTCACGGATGGGTGCTCTCTCAATGGAAGAAGTGGGCTCAATCTCCTTACTAGGTACCACAGTGGGTCCCTTATATGGCACTAGGTCGGCGACATTGAATGTGAGACTTATTCCATACTCCTCAGGGAGATCTAACTCGTAGGCATTTGCACCAATGCGCCTCAAAACCTAGAAGGGACCAGCCCCACGTGTCCTCAGTTTAGAGTTGGCTCCCGGGGAGAGCCTCTCCGCCCTTACCATCACAAAGTCACCCTCATGGAATTCTTGGTGATGCCGATGAGAGTCGGGCCGCCTCTTATAAGCCTCATTCTTTTTGCTTATGTGCTTGCAAAGGCTTTCATGCAATCTTGTGAATGTTGACATTCTAGGGGTGATGGGTGGACCTGGGCAACCAAAAGTAGACCACTCATGCTTTGATGCCAAGAAGACTTTGATGGATTTTGGAGGGCCGGGGCAACCATATGTGGACTTATCATGCAATGTTGTCATGTAGACTTTGGTGGGCCTAGGTGGAGAGTTGGTCATGGGGCCCAATTGGGTATGGGGACCTATGGTTGTGGTGTGGACTACTTCTTCCAAAGCTAATGGAGTGGGAAGGTTCTTTGATGGTGGGGTGATGATGGCCGGAGTATGGTGCACCCGGGGTGGTGAACAAGGGCGGGATTCCCGCGGGTGGGAGAATATAAGGTTGTTGAATTTAAAGGTTCCCGAAAGGTGTGGCGGATGCACTAGGCAAGTCCGACGTGTTGGGTTGATGTCGGCATTCCTTTCATCTAACCATTTCTTTCCTAGGATTATACATGGACCCGCCAATGTTCCCTCTTGACACCAAGCTCCATCCAAATACTTAGTCTCCCCGAACCATTTATGAAATTCAATAAAGACTTGGTCTCCGTTGTGCACAATTTGTCCGGTCTTACAAAGAGAGGTAATAATATCGGGGGACACATAATTTTCAGATTCTAGGTCAATGAAATCAATTTCTACGGGCTTTCCATTAGGTAAGCATGCATGGGATATGATTGGGAGAGGAGCCATGTGACCCAAGACTCAATGTTAATAATGATGGGTTGACAATGCACGGTTCGGACAAGAATGCAAGCATGCCCTAGGACTTGACTTGTAGAGACAAGTCAAAGACTTGCTCTGATACCACTTGATGTGACACGACCTCGGACCTAATGCAAGCAAGCACAATCGCATTCAAAACGGGCCAAATTGGGCCACCGCTCTATCGTCACTCACCCAAGCCCGGGGTGACTTGGCAATGCCAAGGGGAGGATGTGGGGTTGGGCCCTTGCTGGTAGAGGGCCAGCAAGGCCAAGACTTGATTCCCAAAGGGTGGGGATGCCCAAATCAAGGGGGCCGACAAAGTGCCAAAGGCACCGGTTGCAATATTCCCACGGTGATCACTCAAGTTTATGGGGCTTGAGGATCGGGCTCTCACTCGCATAACCAGCGGAATTAGAACTAATATTGAAAGACAAGCACTAAGTGGAGTGAAGGTTTGAGCACTTACTCGACCGGATTGAAGAAACCGGTCCCGGTCGGAGACGAGGGCGAGCGGGGAGGCGAGTGGATCCCCACACGCCGCGGCGGTGTCGCTTGACCTGCCCAAACAAGTTACAACACTACACCTCACGTAGGAGGGGGATCTTGGGGTGGGGGTTAATAGAAATTACAATCAATATTACCTCCACACAGGGAGGGACCTTCAGCCGGTCAAGCGGGGTGGGGAAACTAAAGCAAAGAACGAGGAATAAGGGTGGACGCCGAATCTGCTTACTGTCTACGAGCCAGGACAGAGAGTCGGTGTTGCTGCTGTAGATCTTGATCAGGAATTTTGTTGATGACGAAACCAGAGGGAAAACCTTCGTAGATGGAAGGGGAATGCCTCAGAATTTTCTTAATTTCTTCTGGAGTCGCTGCTGGTCGGGGCAGGAGCTTGAACAGGGCCTCTATTTCTCAGACTAGCAGGGGCAGGTCACCAATAGTAGGATGCAGAGGCTGTCCTGGCCGCTCCCGAACTCCAAATTTGATGCCGTCAGTACCGTTAGAACCGTGGGTGAGTCCTCTTTGCAGCAAAATAAACGGGGACACCAGAAGAGGTCGGAGACAATCTGTGGAACCAGAAGAGTGAGGAGGGGTCGGTGCAGACTGTAGAAGGCAGAACCGCGCATTCGGGGGAGAAAATTGGTAACTTCTGCTCTCGGATGCTGAATGAACTTCCGCTTCTTGAATCTGAAACTAGACAGGCCAAAGAGGAACTTTGAAGAAGAACTTGAAGACTGATTCCTTCAGGGTCCGTCGTGGCAGAGCTTCTAAAATGGTTCAGTTCCTTAGCCGAGGCAGAACCGTGCAGCTGTGGAAGAATGGACCTCCAGGATGGCTCGGAGATCGGAAGAAGACGAAACCACTTCGGTTGCGAAGGCGACTGGCAGACGCTTCCGAAGATGGCTCTTGGGTCTTCAAACTCATCCGGAGGTGACCGTGGTGGCCGCTGCAAGCTGCTGCTCTGCTGTAGATCTTCAGTTGAGAGCTGTAGGTTGATGATGATGGGGGGAATGGGGTATATGGGAGGGGAAATGGGGGTGGATGAGTGTGGGGAAAGCCCGGGCTGTGAGGGGGTCTAGGAGGGGGTGTTCTAAGGTGGGGGAAGGGAAGAATGGGGTCTGGAAGGGGGTCTAACAAGTGGTGGGAGGAGGAGCTACGAATTTGGGAAGGTGGGTGAGAGGAGAAGGTGAGGGGGGGCACAAGTGAGTGGAGGGAAGGGTGGATTTCAAATTCAAATATGCTTTGGAAGTTGTGGGGTTGTGTGGGGAAGGGGTTGATTGTGTTGGAATGGGGAAAGTGGTGTTGGAATGTGGAGGATGGTGTTGGAATGGTGAGGGATCTCCTTGGGACTAGGGGGGTGGAGTAATGGAGGCCATGGGGAAGTGGAGGGCTTTAATGATGGTAGGTGGGGGTTGAGGTGGTTGGGAAAGGAGGAGAGAGAAGAAAATTTGAAATTGGGTGTTGAGGAGAGAGAAAGTGGAGTGAAAAAGAGGGATTAAGAGAGGGAAGGGTGGGGAATCTCTCCCCTAGGGTTTCTCACCCAAAAAATGTTAGAATCACTCCACTAAACTAAGCTTTGGATACTCAAATGGCATTTTTCATTGATTCATTCATTACCTCCAAATGAAGGAAATGGGGCCCTATATATAGGAAACCCACATTTTACAATAAGTCCCCTACAAAAGACTCAATAACAAATAACCGAAGGGGTAGGGGGGGCTCATGGGCCAAGCCCGAAGAATTGGGCCCAATAGCTCATTACATAATCTAATGACACTCAATACTTAGGAAAATAAATGCAAGACCTAGGGACATGACTCAAATAAACTAAAAATTACATTAAATGACTCAAGTAAATAGCATAAAAAGGATAAGTGGGCCTTTATAGAGAGAGGCCCGAACTCTAATGATGCCGGAATGTGAAGAAGACCCATTCCCAAAGGGAATTGTGGATGATGCCTCCATCAACATCTCTCTGTGATTCGGTGCCTGTGCACCTTCGTGGGAGTACCGAACTCCTCACGTGTGTGTGTGTGTGTGTTTTTTTTTTTTTTTAATCTTGTAATCTCTTACAAGATAGTGTGGGAATCGTCACAGATCGTGAGGGGTGGACGTAGGTTGCTGTTGTTGCATCCGAACCGCCTAAAAATCCCTGTCTATTGTGTGATTTGTTCCTTTTCTTCTATCCCCATTCTGTGCAGCACACATGTAGGTTATTTTGGTTGCATTGTTTGAGTTAGATCTAGTGTAATTTATCATTATCATATTAGATCTTGGGTATATTAAAAGGTTGGTTTGGATCGACGAGGCAGACCTTGTCAGGAAGATAACATCTTGCGTGAGTACAATCTCTGGATTCCCACCTCCGTCATCGTACCTAAGATCGGTTGAGTGCGATAGATTCTATTAGATCTGAGAGTTTTCATATAGATCTGAAATTCATTACGGTTATTATTCACACTTGTTTGAATTGGGCAACATTTTGTTAAAAGTTTGTAAACACCCAATTCACCCCCCTCTTGGGTGTCATTGATCGCAAGACTTCATGTATTTGGTGTTTCGTTAGGAAAGCTACTTAGATTCATTGTTAGCAAGACGGGTATTGAGATTGATCCCAACAAGGCGAGGGCAATAAGAGATATGCCCCCTCCCAAGAATTTGAAGGAAGTTCGAGGATTGATCGGGAGGTTGCAATTTATTCACCGGTTTGTCACCCAGCACTCACAAAGGTGTAGTCTATTCTACGAGCTTACTAAGCTGAGAGTCAAATTTTATTGGGATGACAAGTGTCAAGCAACTTTTGACGGATTAAAGGATTATCTGGCCAATCCTCTTGTCCTGAGGCCGCTAGTTCCAGGCAAACCACTTGTTCTTTATATCTCTATCTTGGATGACTCAGTCGGTGCTATCCTTGCACAAGTTGATGAGGTGGGCAAGGAGAGGGCAGCATACTATTTGTCTAAGCTTCTCAACCCCTGTGAGCAAAAGTATACGACTATGGAGAAGACCTGCGCAGCATTAGTCTGGGTAGTTCAGAAGTTGAAGCATTATTTTCTAGCTCACGAGGTTCATCTCATTGCTCGCATGAATCCTATCAAATTCCTTCTTGAGAAATCTGTTCTTACTGACCGATTAGCACGATGGTAAAGTTTCCTCTCTCAGTTCGACATCATCTACATTCATCAAAAGGCGATTAAAGGCTATGCCATCGCAGAACATCTTGCTCATCATCCTCTTTCCCGATTTGATCCCGCTCGCTCAGAGTTTCCAGATGAGGAACTAATGGCCATCAGTCAACCCTCAAATCCCATGTGGACATTACATTTCGATGGAGCTCTGAATTCTCATGGTAGGGGAATCGGCATGGCTCTTTTAACACCTGAGGGTATCACCATTCCACTTGCCTCTCAGCTCGCTTTCCTTGTTACTAATAACATAGCTGAATATGAGGCTCTTTTGGTCGGACTTGAGGCCGCCCATCGATTTGGTGTTATCCAGTTGCGAATCATTGGTGATAGTAACCTTATCCTCCGCCAAGTGCCCACCAAGTGCTGAACACTCGATCCTAAACTCAAGCCCCTACCAGGAACTTGCTTCTACCTATGCCAAGCTCTTCACTAAATTGATTTTTGTCCATGTTCCTCGCAGCCAGAACATCCTAGCTGATGCCCTTGCTTCACTTGCTTCCTCCCTAATTTTTCTCCCCAAGCGGGACTTTCATTCTATTATCGTTCAGAAGCATCTCACTCCTGCTATCCAGGATCCTGCATTCCTTAGTATTAAGGAGGAGTTGCTTAAGAAGGTTAAGGAAGGAGAGATCATCGAGAATAGAGAAGTCATGCTCTTGGATCTAGAAGAAGAGTTGGCTGATGAGGAGAAGCTGTGGTATTATGAGATTGCTAAGTATTGCTATGATCAGTTGTATCCAGAAGAAGCCACTGATGAAGAGAAGAAGGCCATCAGAAGAGTTGCTCAGCGATATACTTTGGTTGGAGGAGTGCTCTACAGAAGGAGTCTCACCAGCGTTCTACTTAGATGACTCGACGATGATGAATCATGGAAGGTTGTGGAAGAAGCGCATGCTGGAATTTGTGGGGGTCATGTTAATAGCCAGATGATGCTAGCTAAGAAAATCCTTAGATTAGGCTTCTACTGGCCCACTCTAGAAGAGGATTGCTCTATCTATGTCCGAAGGTGTGTTAAGTGCCAACTGCACGCTAACAAAATTCATTCTCCTACTTCTTCACTCTATCCTATGCCTTCCCCATGGCCTTTCTCCATGTGGGCTTTCGATATCATTGGACATCTTGGTGACCCGAATCTCCTCATGAAGTCGAAGTCATTCATACTCACAGCCATGAAGTATTTCACCAAGTGGGCGGAAGTAGAAGCTTACGTAGAGATTAATGCGTCAACCGTCTACAAATTCATAATGAAGAACATCATCGCTAGGTTCGGCATCCCGAGTATCATCATCACCAACAATGGGCCACAGTTCATCTCTCAAGAGCTTCCGGACCTCTGCAACATGTATAACATTACATTACATCATTCACCTCCTTATTATCCACAGGGCAATGGTCAAGCAGAGGCAACAAATAAAACTTTGATTAAAATCATTAAGAAAATGTGTGAAGCTAATAAATTTGCAAATTGGCCAGAGAAGCTCATATAAGCTCTATGGGCCTACCGTACTTCCATTCGCATGCCTACTGGGCAAACCCCTTTCGCCCTTACTTATGGAATGGAGGCGGTGGTTCCCTATGAGATTCTTATTCCCTCTCTTAGAGTACAATTGGACAAGAAATTCTCTATTGATGAACGCCGTGAATCTCTCCTTGTACAGTTGGAACTCTTAGATGAGAAATGTCTGGCCGCTGCCGAACATGCACGAGTTTATCAAAATAGGCTTTCACGTTTCTATCAAAGGAAAGTAATCGAGAGAAAATTCAAAGTTGGTGAAATGGTAATCAAAACAATCTTTGTAAAACTTGGTGGGCCCCGTTCAAAAATTCAACCAAATTAGGAAGGGCCTTATGTAATAAAATAAGTTTATCCTGGCAATGCATATAAATTGGTTAATGCTGAAGGGGAAGAATTGGCTCACCCTTGGAATGGACTGTATCTTAAGAAATACTACCCCTAAGTCTAAAAAAAAAATGGGCTGGCATGGTGCATGGGCCACGAGACCCGAAAAATTGAATCTCTAATTTATTCTTTGGTCTTGATGATTTAACCCTGGGTCAATACACACACACAACACGCTTAGCTCATAAACTCGAACGGTCCAAAGTTCGAGGGAAGTCAAAACCAAACTAAGAGTGTAAAGACTTTACCCATTCTTTTCTCTTTGATCCACGAGGGGGGAAGTCAGACTCTGGGTAGACCACCAAACCTATCTACCGCCCTAGTAGGTGGAAGTCAGGGCCCAAAAGGGAATACAATATCACAAAGCCCGAGCACAATTAGGTTTCCATTTCATGAAAAGCAAACAAAAGAGAAAATCAAATTAAAAAAAAAGCATGTCAAGAGGGCAAAGTCCCCACAAGAAAAACCTTGGTCATAAGCATGCATCTCAAAAAGGGCAAAAGATAACAAAAACTTCCCTATGCCAAAGACCGAACCCAAATAGGCAACAGGATAGGGGAGGAAAGTTTTCCCCGGTCTTTTGGAACCCCTCGTGGACTTCCTCGACTTTTTCTTCCAATCCCCCTCTGTGGTATGTCATAAGTTCGAAGAATGGCAAAGACAGACTTAGGAGGATGGGTCGCGCGAGTCATGCGTGAAAGCACAAACTTCAAGCATGTTGGCCCCTGGTTAAGTTTTTTAAGAATGGTTAATAAATTTAAGGTGATGATTGAATAAGGTTTCATGACCTGTGCGCCATGCTGTCAAAAAAATCAAAAAAAAGAAAACAAAAAACAAACAAAAATAATAATTCACGACTAATTATCCAGTCGCTTTATCTCAAAAATCAAAAATAAAAAAAAACAAAAAACAAAAAACAAAAAACAATAATTCATGACTAGTTATCCAATCGCTTTATCTCAAAAATCAAAAATTCAAAAAGAGAGAGAGAGAGAGAGAAAGTTAACGTCTATCTGATTAGTCACTTATTCTTTTCGCCTAAAAAAAAAGAAAAAAAGAAAATCATCTGTTTGCTTACATTATGAGTGATCATCTTTCAATTCTCGTTTGCATATGCCTACTTGCATGATGCATTATCACTTGTCTCTTCCCTTGATTCACTTTAGTTGATTAAAGACTTAGCCCCTTGACCCTATACCTAGGTCAGAAGAAACACCCCTTGCTTATTGAGCAAGGGGCCAAGCCGAATAGATTAACTAACCTGTTTATTGGAAATATGATACAGGGTATAAGGCAGGGCAAAAGCACACCCAGACACAGAAGAACATTAGGTAACATAAAGGGTAACCAAAAATATGTTCTTTATTTCATTTCCAATAATCATACAAGCATGTATAGGTAAAAAATACCCGAAAAGAAGAGGAGGTGTACAACTGATGTCTCTAACTCTCGCCTCCACCCTCCTCTCTCCTGCTCTCTGCCTCAGTATCGTCCTGACGACGGGACCGTGGTGGGAGCATGGACCCTCGGGTAGCAGTTGAGTCTCCGGCTCGAGCTCACTCCTTTGCCTCGTTCCTCTGTTGAGTCGAGGAACCTGCTAGGTATCTAGTGCTGGCGTAGATGCTGGAGTACCCTGTAGCCCATGCTCGCTCTCAGCCTCTCTGGAGGCGCTCCTCCGTAGCCCGCAGCCGCTCCTGTGTAACGGCTAGCAGTGCCCTCAGATCCGCAAGCTCTCGCTCTTGCGCAAGCCGTTCCTCCCTCTCTCGGGCATGGTCTCTCCTCTCCACCTTGAGGAGGGTCCTCATCTCCACCATATCACTGGGCAACTCCTCTCGCCGACCCAGCAACTCCTCTAGCTCTGCGACCCGCTGATCGCAGATCGTGAGTTCCGTACCCGCCAAGGCTGCATGGGTCAGTGTACTCTGTAACTCTATAGCCTGCAACAACATTGTCACTCATGAGCACATTGATTCATTTCTTGGAATGTGTGGATTCATCTTTTCTTTGAACTCACCTGGGTCGCCAAGTCACGCTCTACGGCCTCGGCCCGTGCCACTGCCCGGCTAGTCTCTCCTCTAGAGATATGATCTCGGCCGCCCGGGCTTCCTAGCTGGAGGAGGCACCGCCTGCTCCTCTTGCCGCTGCCACTCCCTACTGGGCACATTGCATTCATTAGATGGTCAGTGGTCAGACACCAAGAATTCAGGAATAATAAACAGGGCATGTAGTTAATGCATATTCACCAGGGTCTCCAGATCCACTCGTGTAGTCGCAAGCTGTGCCTCAATGCTGTGGAGGTGGACCTGTAGGTCTATCACCCTCTCATCATGAGCATCCTGCATTTGTTGCATGTTGGTCAGCATTCATCATAAAAACATATAGGAATAAAAGAACATTCATGGCATACTTACTGATGGGAATCAACTCCGAGCATGTACATTTTATTTTTATATTTGTGTCCTTTTATTTAATTTTATATCCTGGGGGAAGTAGATTCACAAATGTAAGGCTTCATGAGCCTATTTGTTCTTCCTTAGGATTGTGTGGGTTTATGTGTAAAATGCCAGTAGGACCTGCAAGGGGGCCCCCACTCCTTCCCCATTGGTCCACCTCATCCATGTGAGACTGGTCAAAAGCCAAGGTGGCATCTAGAAGGTTGGACTAGTCAATTAGACACATGGGGGGACAAATGGGTTAAATCGTCAAGGGTAGGCCACCTACCCTTACCCCTTGGTCAAGGGGGCGCCCCCCCTTTTTTATCCATTCTAATTTTTGAAAAATTAGTCCATTAGAACTAATTAGTTCTAAACCTTGTATACCCCTCCCAACCCTAGATTTGAGGGCATTAGTGGTCATTTTCCATTTATTATATAAGACTTGTATTTCCCTTTTTCATGAATTAATGAAGAAGAAATTGTTGAATTGTGTAAGGAGCCTGGTGCGTCCCTCCCCTCTCTCCTCTTGGTTCCTCCTTGATTTCCAACCTCCAATAAAAAAATCACGTCATTCAGAGTTCGTTTTATATTTTTCTATTTTCATGTCTTTCTGTCTTCCCGATATGTCCCTTTTCAGATCTGTGTAGCAGAAGCTTAGTTCTTCCACCTTTCGACCCCCTTTTTGATTTTTGTTGGGATCCCCAAATTCAGATATGTTTCTACTGTCCAGATCTGACCCCGAGTCAATATAAAATCCCCACAAAATCGAAACTTCCACCAAATCTTGCATAAGATATATCCCCGTTTTCTTCTCTTCGATCTCCACAACTTTCATGAAGGGCTCAAAGGCTGAATCGAAGGTCTACATCGCTATCAACGCCAACTCTCAGGAAAACTTAGTTCTGTCCTGAGTTTTCAGATCCTGTGAGCCAGCAGCTTGAAAATTCGATAAAGGCCATCAACGGGAAACTCAAATTTCTTTCTCCGGCCATAGATCGAAGGATTTCAAGTCAACTTTCCATCGGTACCTCTTATGCGTCGATCCGACATCGGGAGTGACCGCAGCAGCAGATCTCGCCGGGTCGTGCACTGCAAAACAGAACTGCAGATCCGTGGCCAGCAACTCCGGCGAGTGGAGATCGGAGCCGCTTGGCCTCCGGCCGGTGAACCAGCACATCGCCGTCCCAGGGAGCACCCTTCCAGGCGTCCCCACCGCAGTGGTGCCACCCCGGTCCCACACGGCCCCTCGGACCAACACGTGGGTCCCACGGTCGTGAGTACGTGTGCCGCCGAAGCAATAGAAGAAGCGGCCCGTCAACCCGAAACCGCTACCCTCGGGTCCCATTGTGTCGTCCTTTACCTCCTTGCGTGGAGTGGGTAGTAATTTATATTGCTGTAATTATTGTGTATTTACTATTCCAAGAGTACGAGATCGACCGGGAAGTCGTCCCCACGCCAGGCGCGTGGAGGTATCGTGTTCACTCCTTACTCGGCACTTTGCTTAGTTCGTATATGCTTTATATGCCACTGCTAGAGAGCATGATAGGGTAACTTAGCTCGCTATTTATTGATATTCACTACTGCTACGAGAGAGAGTGAGACCGTCCCGTGACCCGATCCGGGCACGAATTTGTGAGTTGACCACCCTAGCTCTTTGCCGGTTTCTCAACTGCGCACGTCCGACGCTTCCCTCGTTAGGGATGATCGTGAGCTTGCTTAGAGTCCGAGGATCTCATTTCCATTTGGAGTCGAGTCGCGTGTCCGTCCCGCATCACTTACCCCTCTGGGCCTCATCTGAGGCCGGTCGGCGTGCGTCTCCCAGTAGCGCAGTAAATATGCTAAGCTGTCCTGAGCGTGGGAGACAACTGGAGTGCCGCCCCTCTACCAGTCGGCGTACTACTCTGGGAAGCGTAGCCGCCAGTCACACGTCTTCGTCCTCCCACAGGACTTCCGCATAATCCCACATGACTCAGCGTACTCAACCCACTCCTGGTGAACGTCGAGCGTCCTCATCACCAGTCGTATCCTGACGGGCTCGATCTCGTTCAGGCAATGCACCCAAATCTCGCACCCGAACCGAGGTCGGCCCGACTCTACCCACGGCTGGCCCTCGTCGGGCACGCATAGGTAGGGCCTCCACACAACCTGCATTTCATACATATCATAGCATCACATTACATAATCATCAATAGGAAAATAAGATAAATGCATAAATCACAATTGCATACATACTATGGAAGCTGGGTAGTCACGGAACTCTCTTTGGAGGACTACGAGCTCGTAAGAGTGTGGCACACCCGACACCCACGGTAGCCAACGCCGCGCCAACGGGAAGGCGTCTGCAGCTCCGGGTCGTGGAGAAGCCCGGTCCATCGGCAAGTAAAAGTGGCTCCACAACTGCATCCATGATCATTGGCATTAGTCACAGTCATAATCATTCATAAACATAATCATAAATGCAAGTCATAAGCATAAAAAATGCATACATGAAGGAAAGGTGAAAAATCATTGACCGTCGTCTCACGACCTGTCCTGGTGGACAGGTCGGCTATCATGTGCGCCAACATGGCAGCACCCCAGGCGTACTCCCCCACCCTGTCTAGATCCTCTAACAGACCCAGGAATCTGCAGTTCACATCATCCGCCTTCATCACCAACAGCAGCCTCCCTAGCATAAAGAACAAAACCTCCTCAAATCCATATTAACTCGCTCCCTCTAGGTCGGGTCGTGGCAATAGGCCGCCCTCGCTCTCGTGATCATCCTCTGGGCGAACTCCTCTATTGACTCGCCTATCCTCTATCGTGCCTCGGTCAGCCCCAGGGTCACCATCATCTCAACCCTACAGACGGTCCGACAGTCCCCGGGGTCCTCTAGCGCGGTCTCGAGTCCTAGTAGCCTCGGTGCTATCTCGCTGTAGTTTGGGAGGCTCACTCCGCTCACGGCCTCCCCGTCCACCCTCAGTCCCTTGATCTGCGTCACGTTCTCTAAGCTGGGCACCATATGCCCCCACAGCATGAGGAAGGCACGGCTCACTCTGTCCCACCTTTCTCCCAGCACCTAGATGAGCACCAGGTCGGGCCTCATCGGCTTGATGCTGAGGAAGGCCCCAAACCACATGGCATCCACTCGCTCCCGCTGGAAGTCTGGTAATCCGTGGTATTCCGCGAACACCAGCACCCACGAGAAGCGTGTCCTCATCAATCCCTGAAAAAAAAAGAAAAGAAAAAGAAAAAATGGGGGTCAGTCATCAGAATAGCAATAACAAAAAAAACAAAACAAAAAAATAAAAAAAAAAGAAAAAAAAGAATCGCAACTGACTCAGTGGTCACCTCTTCCTCTTTTCTCTCTCATCCTCCTTACTATTTTCTCTAGAAATAAAAAAAATAAAAAAATCATGACCACCAGTCTGGTCGCTTCTTTTGTCATTTCTTATAGACGACCAAGAGGTTAGTCGCCTATTCCCATTCCCCTTTTTTCTCTATCCCCACGTATTCGTCCCAAAAAAAAGAAAAAAGAAAAAAAAAGCGCGACCAAATGGGTGGTCGCTTCTCCCTCTTTTAATCTCTCTCGTCCACCTAATGTTTTTTTAAAAAACAATAAAAAAACAAAGACAAAATAATTGCGACCAAATGGGTGGTCGCTTCTCCATCTTTTCTCTCTCGTCCTCCTAATATTTTTCAAAAAAAAACTTGCGACCTATAATATGGTCATCTCTCTCTCTCTCTCTCTCTCTCTCTCTCTCTCTCTCTCTCTCTCTCTCTCTTCATTGAAAAAAATCATGTTTTCAAAGAAAAACAAAAAAAAAGAAAAAAAGGAAAAAAAAGGAAAAAAAATCACAACCAATAATATGTCATCTCTCACTCTCTCTCTTCATTGAAAAAAATGTGTGTGTTCATTATTTTTTTTTAAAAAAAGTGGACTTACTGTTCCAGGCTGGGGGTCCATCTGACCGCCGCGTAACGGTCGGCAAGGAGGGGGCCGGCGAGGAGGAGCTTCGTCCACCTCTTCTTCCTTATCTTCTTCTTCTTTTTCAGCCTCTTCATCATCTTCTTCTTCCATCTCCGCCACCGCCGGTGCTCGCTCGTCGGTCGGCGCTGCCTCTACTGCCGGTTCACCACCGGTCGGCGTCGCCACCACCGTCGCCGCTGCGGTTGTTGCTTCCACTTCCACCTCCGTCGCCGCTGCTTCCACCTCCGTCGCCGCCGCAGGCACTGTCTCCTCTGCCTCCAAGTCCACCGTTTTCGGTGCGACGATGTGCCGCCGCTTCCCGAGGGCGGCCCCACCCACAGATGCCTTGAAGGGGAGAGAATAGAGAGTAGAGAGTGAGAATGAGAGAGAGTGAGAGCCGCGATGGTTGTTGGAGAGAGAGAAAGAGAGATTAAGAAGAGAGAGAGAGGGGTGCTTGTACGTCGAAGACAAAGAAGGAAAAGAGAGGGAAGAAGAGAAGAAAAGGTAAGGCATTGGCGGATGGAATTCGAATTGAATTTGTGATCGTTTGCTTAGCCGCCGCGTATGGAAGAAGCGACAAAGCACTCAAGTGCGTTATATGCTTTCTGGAAACGCGCCTGACGAAAATGTCGTGCATATGGTGTACGGTCTCATGGAAGTGTGTGAAACTTTGCATGGGAAATTGTGCAATATAGAGTCACGACTTTGGATTGGGGCGCGGTTAATTTATGACGCGGTTGAATTTTTGGGCGCCATTTCGTGGGTTGAAATTGATTTCTGAATCAGCGATGACTTTATTGGTCGCCCTTTTTAACAGAAAGCCTGTTTTTGGACAGAATCATAAATTTTTGAAGGAAAATCATACTTAAGCATATGTTTTGGCTCATTGGAATATAATCCTTATTCATTAAGATGAAATGATCAGGTACATCAATCAAGAGCCACTTTGGGCCTTAGTTTTTTGAGAGAGAGTGTATAAGAAATGCATAACTCTTGATCTTCTTCAGTTTGCTCCGCGGGCCGGTGCAGCTTTCCGATCTTCCATAATGCTTGGATTGCCTTGATCTTCTCTTCATCTTCTTTAGTGCCTAAGTCTCTTGTCTTGATTGGAGGTAGGTGAGAAGCTTCCTCGAAGGGATGGTGACATAGACCGAGTTGAGAATGGCATCGGTGGGCGTTATAAAGCACGAACTCGGTCACGCCGGCAGAGAGATGGGCCCAGATGTCTTGAGTCTTGAAAATTCCTGGAGCACAAGTAAACATATCTCAAGCCATGGATTTGAAGTGCTCATGCCATTTCATTCTCTTCTTCAATTTGGGCACCTGGTTGGCCACCCTCCCATATAGCCCGAGCACACCCGTCATGTAGTGGAGAAGGCTTTTGAAGAACATGCGTGAGGCACCTTGGTCCGCCTCACATGGGTCGAACTTGAAGTGGAGATCGACCCAACTAGTGAAGAGTAGCGCCGAACCATAGAATGGCCTCCCCATGGAAGCCAAGGTGAGCCCGCTATAGAGGTAGACTAGAACCGCCAGACCAATCCTCTTTCCTTTCCATATCTCGCATATCGTGCTCAATTGTTTCTCCTCTAGAAAGTCATCGACCGATGGGAAGAGTAAGGCTCCCGCGATGCAAATCACGAAGGCCTTTGTGATGTTCTCCATTTCATCCTCTTTGGCTCGCCCCAATCCCTTGTACACCCATGATGCCAATTTCATCAAGTTGATCCCTTTGTCCACTCGGATTTGATCAATTATCTTTGAGCTTGGGATGATGCTCGCCAGTGTCTCCATCACGCTTCCGTGCCTTGGCATCGTCGCCATCTTGTTCTCCTCGCCTTGCTTCAAGCGCCTCAACCCAAGTAGCATTTTTGCCTCTTCTAGGAGTATTGTGGCTTCAAAGGTGGGGAATAAGAAAGTGTGTGTGTACGGGTGCCAAATCTCTATAAGGTCTCCCATGGTGGCCCAGTCAAAATATACATCATTATAATGCTTTGCATGAGTTACAAGGCCGAGAAGGTGCCATCGAGTTAATATGAAGTGTGTGTCAAGTGTGATCTTGGACGTAAGAATTGGAAGCCATTCGATCTTGGTGAATCTCCTTGCACCCGGGATGAGAGGATAGTCCTAAGGAGAAGAAGAATGAATAAGAGAGGAGCTTTGAATTGAGGAAGTAGTATGAGAGGTTTTGAGTGTGATCAACTTACTCGTTGCATCGCGATCTTCCCATTAATGTGGCCATTGATCTCCGAGACCCTTGGGAAGCCGAACTGTGTCTTCTTGGCGGGGCAATGTCCTAAGTTCTCCATTGTGTCTTCCTTAAGCTTTCCTTCACAATTCCTTAACTCCCAGCTTGTTTGAGTCCTTTGTGTGCTTTCTTGAATGCTAAGGGAGTTTGGAAAAGGTGTGTTCATAGGGCTATGGCTCTCAGCCATGGATTTGTGTTATGGTGGCAAGTTTGCACGCTGGAGATTGGCTTTTCGTTTTTACTGTGCGCAGATAATCCGCGACCGAGATACTAGTCGCTAATTCTTTATATGCGACAGTTTAATAAGTCGTGTCTTATGCATTTCCTTGTTTTCACGATATTTCATTCGAGGAAGTGCTGCATTTCTATTTTTAGTAAACGACTTAATATCGAGTCGCATATTTTATTATGCGTCCCTTTAATATTTCATCAATTCTTCCTATTGAATGGTATATTTTGAAGAAGGCGGCAAATGAATAAGCGCCCATTTGACAGGGCGCGAATTCTTGAATAAGCGACTATCCACTCAGCCGCTGTTCGGACTACTCACTCCTTGAATACTTAAAGCTTATATTCTTTATGATCCGGACTGATAAATCTTTGAGCGCAGGAATGAAAAATTTCATGCAAGTTTTCCAGGCACGTAAGACCATCATTGGTGACATCCTTTTCTTGTATCCCCTTTTGTATGCATTTTACTATATGTTATCTACATTACTATATGCATATCAAGGGCCTTGGGGCTCCGATAAACCTAGAATTTGAGTTCCCCTTCATCAAAAATAGTGATAATTCCAGGAGAGTCTTGATCACACGGATAGGCCGCTGGGTCGTCTAAGGCTTGTAACGATGGTTCTACTTTTTGAGTTTGTGCGTGGACAAACGGGTCTCGGCTTAGTGTCAGCTCAGAGAAATGGATTCCTGACCTAGTCTGGATGGTTTAGCAATATTATCCTTGATTATTTTCTATTTTGGTTTGTTTTAATTTTTCTTTTAGCCCAACATGCATCATGTAGGAATTTGAGTTTCATGTTGAAAAATCTTCATGTTAAGCCGGCAATGAGATCCACTGATTCCTAAAAGACATGAGATATTCCATTCAAAGTTAAGTACTGTGTTTCTTTGAGACTATTCTGTCTGATTCATAAGAGAGAACCTCTTGGTTTGATTCCTACTTTGACTCCTTTGTTTTTCTCTTCAAATCCACTTTGGTTACAGCACGTCCACTTGCTAGTAATCACTCTCCAACGGTGTGATCCTCGTTTCGTGCCCGCGCGCACACTTTTAGTTTATCTCTCGTCCAATCAATTGTGGCTTTCTTGCAGCCATCTTGAGTTGTTTCATCTGAGACTATGGAAAGATTTCTAGCACTTGGTACCGAAGGCGTGTCACATTACACCTTGGCATATACTATTCAGTTCATTCTCATTTCACTCCACTCCGTTACATCTTCATTCTACCCTGCTTCATTCTATTTGCACTCCCCTGCAAAGCAGATGCCAAGGCGGGACAGTTGTAGACACGCCAAAATTGGTGCTAAACTGAGTAAATTTCATGTCATAATACAACACTTCAAAGAGGATCAGGTTCCTGGCTTAACAAGATGGTTTTTCTATTTTTTTAGCATTTTAGGAATAATCGACCAAGGTATTGGGCGTGACTTTCTATTGTAGCGACTGGTCATTAGGGCGCGTGCTTTAAATAAGCGGCCGCTTAGACGGGCACATTTTATCGGCTCCTTGAAGGTCCACTTCCTAATTTGACTTCGATGGTAGGCGCCCTTTTGATAGGCCGCATATTAATGAACGCCTTTCACGTTGGTCGCGTTTCCTTAATTCCATTTTCTGAGGGCATGCATTTCCTGGCATTTCCCAGTTTTATATGTGAATGCGCAACTTTCTTCTTGGTCGTGTATCTAAGAAGCGACTGACCGCCTAGTCGCATCTTATGTTCGTATCCGGGGCCAATTTCCTCCTTTCCAGCATGGCTTTGAGTGTGTTTTGAGCAATCTTTTCAATAGAGAAGGGTTTCCCTATCTTCAAAGCTCAATTAAGGAGGGGTTTTTCACTATAAAAACCCCTCTTTAAGAGTTACAAAGGGTTACGAAGGTTGGAGCATGCACAAAGGGTGTTAAGGCTATTACATTGGCCTTGGTTCTAGGAGGACCACCTCCATCCTCTTCCATTTCTCATTATTTCTTCTTTCTTTTAAGTCATGTTGCATTGTATCCCATCTGTCTAGCAACCCTTGCTAGCCCACTCCTTCTTTTTCATTTACTTTTATTTCCTTTGCATTCATCACATCCGCTCCATCCCTTACTCCAAAGGGGTTTTTAAACAAGCACATAAGGTGTGTCATTGCACATGTTTTCATATCTCATCATCTTTGGGCATTGATACTTCACGTGGAACTAATCCGGTCTTCTTTATTTTTTGTGGGTTTTATTGCAAGGGTAATCAAGAATAGAACCCCATTTGTCGGCCGGCCGATTGGAGGAAGAAGAGGAAATCCGCAATTCTCCTCGTTGCAAGGTACATGCAATCATCCCTTTTCATTTTTGAGGTTACCTCTTTGGCGATCACTCTCCAATTGAGCATCTAATGCTCCCCCTTTCTTTTATCATTTAATATGATATGCAATTTTCCTATCTATTAATGTCTACGTGACGTCGCTCACACATACTTATCTTTGCTGCCTTGCTTGTTTGCTTTGCATGCATGTTTGCCGAATATTTATCATCATCTCGGGCCTTGGTATATCAAATGGTGATCTGCCAAAGGCCAGACTAGCTCTGACCAAAAGCTCTCACTATGCGCAAGGGTGGTTTTCGGACCTACGTTCTCCGCCATGTACCGAGGGCTCCGGATAGTGAATGAATTTGAAATGCGTGCTCAAGCTTATATTTTGTTCCCGCATTATGAATTATCACTCTCGCTGGTTCATTTATGCTTGCACGTTTATATAGCCATAGTGGCCCATTATCTTGACAATTAATCAAGGATTTTCCTCTTCTTAGAGGATGTAATTAATGTCATAACCTTTATGGTATGACGGACTGCCGGTCTCGACGTGAACTTCACATTCATCTGACTAAGTCAGATCGAGCACATAATAAATTTGTCACTTATGTGACTGGCACGCCTACGCAATAAATTAATCAATAAAATAATTAATAAAAATAATAAAATAAAATGTAAAATAAAATGTGTTCCACAAGCTGGCACACCCGGTGGGACCCTGTCTCCCTTCATCTCTTTACCAAGATAGATAGGCCCTGCGACCCTCCCAAAGAATGTTGATCGCTTCTTTGTCTCCATCCTCACAGGAAGTAGCAATGGCTGCTTGATTTGCTACGTTGACATTCGGCCCCGCGATCATGGCCAACCATGCTGCTTATGGGTACCTATCGATATCGACCATTTTCGGCGACTTCCCACTAGTGGTCGGCTTCCCCAATTTCTTAGGGGTAGCCTTCACCAACGTGTTGAAGATCGAAGCTCCGGAGGTGACCAGGAAGGGCGCCAGCGAGAAGCCTCTGGTCGTTGACACCCGAACCTGCAAAGACCTGCCGATAGGCCGGGTCCAACTAGCAAGCTGCATGGTGCACCATGTAGCTCACGGGGCTCGCCCCGCTCACTACAACAACTCCAGAAGTCGTTGCCGGGGGAATTCCCAGAGAAGGGCCACTGCTCCCATGACCGGACGACTGTCATCGTCTGGTAAATCTATTCTGATCGGTGGTGTCCACGTTTTCCTAGACAGACGCGACGCCCAAGTGATCTCGGATCGGGTGGTCCCTACTGTGCCAACCTGTAACTCTTTCCAGGCCCTATCTGGGAGGAGAGCTGAGAAAGAGGAAGCCGGCCGACAAGGTCGAAGAAAGTTGGCCCCAAAGTCGAAAGTGTTCAAGCAAGTATGGGTCCCTAAGAAGACCCAACCTGCTCGCCAAGATGCACATGTTCGCTACCACCACAAGTCTACTGGGACGGAGAGAAGGAATGAGAGGGGCTTGGCCCCAAGAAGATGGGAAACGGTTGTGGACCCTCCGCGCCATGCTACCCCGAGGGCCTATGCCCGAGAAGCCAGTATCCCTTCAATGGGAAGAAGATTTGATCAACTCGTCGGGAGAGCCCGATCAGCCTACATCCCTCCTGTAGGAGGTAGACCATTGTCCCCAGTCCTCCACTAAGGACGGAGTCAAGAAGAGATGACCAATATGGCCAGGAACTACTTCAGGGGTCTAGGCAACCCCTCATTGGGCCAGCAGCGACTGCTCTAAGTATCCGTGGCCGAAGAAGAAGACTTCTTGCCAATGGCAGTCGAAAAGGAAGAAAAAAGAATGACGTCATCTGTTGATGACAATGGATATGAAGATGACCCAGATTACGAGGCCGATGAAGCCCCTCCCTAGCAGGAGGACAGAAGGAGAATTTCTGTATTCGAAAGACTAACCTTCTCCGGCCATACAAGGAGGAGAGTCTACAAACAAAGAAGAGAAATACGAGTCTTCGCTTGCAACATGGCTGGGATGTCCAGCAGATACGGGTGTCCGCCTGAGGAGCCCGAAGAATTGGTCCGATTAGCCAAGAGGCCAGGGCCGAATACCAGGAGAACTGAAGCCGTGAGGGAGATGATGAGGGCGGCAAGAGGAAAGCAAATGATGTCTAAAGAAGTCACTATCCTCATGTCGAATGTGATAACAACTGAAGAGGAAGAGGTTCTGCTGAACACCTTGCCCGAAGGCGCTTAAGGGGAGGTAGTGGAAGCCACCACCAGCATAGCAACTATGGACCCATCAGTGATGATGCTACTACAACAATACCGACAGGAGCTAGAACTTCTGAAGAAACAACTGCATGAGAGGAAACATCAAACCTTGGCCTCCAAACAACCCGAGATGCAGGGTGAATCATCGCAGAGGGTTGTCAACCCGTTCGATTTTCCACCAATATACACTCTGCCTCAGCAGGTGGAGCACAGCCAAGCGGCCACCCAACAGCGCCCGCTTCAGCTACTGTTGCCACCGGTACTGCCTCAGGTGCACCAGGCACCGCCATTGCTACATCCTCCGCCGTAGGCGACCACCGTGGTCACCCCATATCTGCAGCCAGCACACTTCTACCCCAAGCCAGTCGATCCAACCGCTGTGAACAAATTGATGATGGAGAGGATGATTGAATTAAAGCTCTCTGAGCGAAATGAAGATGACTATGTCACATTTTATGCTTATCGGGTACTGTACCCGCCCCATCATGCAGCTAAGCGGCTCCCCCTGGGGATTAGCAAGCCACCCAAATTCGACAAGTTCAACGGGAAGGGGTTCCCGAAAGAGCATATTGCATACTACATGATCATCATGGGTGACCTAGCTACGGATGAGTCATATATGCTGAAAATTTTAGGGTCATCATTAACCGGGCTCGCATTTGAATGGTACTCCAGCCTTTCGGCCGTGTCGATCAGCAACTGGCCGAACATGCAGAAGAAATTTAGAGAAAGATTTCATGTCACCGAGAGGGAGGTCACAGTGGCTGAACTTTACTCAACAAGACAAAGAGCAGATGAAACAACCCTTGAATATATTAAGAGGTGGAGGAACCTCAGAATAAGATGCAAGCGGCCCCCGCATTAGGAGGACGCTGTACAGATTTGCAAGCAGAACCTCAGGAGGGAGGTCCCAAAAAAGATGATTGGTATGGAAATCCGGTCGTTTGGCCGACTGAATAATGTGGTGGCTGAAGTCGAAGCTTTTCTGGCAAGGCCCGTCCCTACATCAACTACTGCCACCGTGTAGAAGGCAAAGGCAGCAGATTGGCGCCCAACGCCTAAGGAAGCAAACTCCCTTGACATCAAGGCATTCGAATAGTAGAGAGATAAAGGCAAAAAGGCAGATGAGCCCCAGCCTGACAAAACAGAAGAAGAGAAGGAGGGTCCCTCACTTAGGGATAAAATGAAGAAAGCCTACTCTTTCCCGAAGGAGAAGACTAAAGCTCTCTTTGACTGGGCCACTCAGTACGACAAGGTCGCCCTGCCTGAGCCCAGGAGACCAGAGGACCTGAAAAGAAGAGACTGTCTGAGATTCTGCCCTTACCATCAGATGTTGGGGCATCTAATTGAAGACTGCTATATAGTCAAAGATGTCATTGAAGGCATGATAAGAAGAGAAGAAATAGAATTGGAGGAGTACAGAGTTGACTCTCCACAACCCCATGCAGCGCCTCCAAGGAGGGCTGTAGCCAACATGATCTCCTTATATCAGGCATTGACCGAGGAAGTGGCGGAGGCCAATACTCAGCACACTTATGAAACATGCTTCTTGACGCCGATAAAAGAACAACAGGGCTGGCGGCAGGTCCTTGCAAAGACCAAGAAGAAGGCGGGGGCACATGTTCGCGGCATCACCCTGAGGCCTACCCCTCCGGCGCCAGCATTAATCTGGGCTAATCCGCCTGCGGTAATCTGAATACCTACCCACAACCAGGGGAGACAAACTCCGTTGCCGGTAGTTAAAGAAATTAGTCCGGAGGCTCGGCAGCTTCAAGACTACATAAATGGGCTAGATGAATATGAACAGCCCGAACTGAAGCCCTTGCTGATAAGGGATCATGTCCCATGGCAAGAGCTGGAACAACTCTCACTAGAGCGCAAAGAAGAGACCAACAAAGCAACAGAAAGGGATGATAATCTATTCTGGGGGCAAGTGCTAGCCAGAGACAACAAAAAGCAAAAGAAGAAAAGAAAGGCCTGTAAGGCCAACAAGGAGACATTACTCTCCTACAACACCCTGTCTGCCCTTTTCAACTTGTCCAATGAGGAAGACAAAGAGGAGATATGCTTTACACCCATGGTCGAGGCAAGCCAGGCCGAAGCCGCGACCACTGCCCATGCAACCCGATCAGGCTGAAAATGGGGACGCCAGCCGCCTGCCAACCACAACATTATTTTTAGAGGGGAGCAAACCTATAAAATACCCCCTCTAGAGGTCAAGGGAGTCCAAATCCCTCCTCCGTTAGGGCTATACAATCAGAGTGGGGGCAGCAGCGGTGTCCCTTCCTTCCTCGAATTTTTGAAGATGTCCAAGGGCAAGCATCCATGTCAGGATGCCAACCCTGCAGCCGGGGGTACTCTCCCACAACTTCAACAACCCTCTAGCACTCCAAATGAAGATAGAACTGGCCCGACTGTGGGTGACAGGGGACAACAAGAGGATGACACCCAGCAGAGAGGTGCAGACTCGGAATCCAACAAAGCAGGCCCATCAGGGGCTGCGGTACAAGGCTCTTCTAAGCCAAGATGGGCTGAAGAAATGAAGCTTTCCAATGTCCGGGCAGGAAGTCGGGTAGTTAAATTGCTGAAGAAGCTCCCTGTAAGGTTCACTGTTTGGGAAATCCTCTCCTTGAGTGAAGAGACATGGCATGTGATTATTACCGCCTTGCAGACGTCGGCCCAATATGAGACTTGTCTGGCCGAGACATTGCCAGAGGCGAATATAGCCTTCACTGAAGAAGATATGTTGCTGCCTACCACCAGTCATAAAAGACCCTTATATATGAGGGGGCAACTAAGTAGTCAGTAGCTGAACAGAATTCTGATAGACCCGGGTGTGGCTGTTAACATACTTCCCTACAGGGTGAAGTCCCGCGATCAATGACACCCAAGATGAGGGTGAATTGGGTGATTTCAATTTTATAACAAAACTTTACTCAATTTGAAGTTTATGTGAAAACACTATGGATCTAGTACAGAGTAGAATAGATCTATCAAAATCAATCACTACAATAACCCTTGGTACTAGGTGGAGTTGGCAAATCCGTAGATTCTCTCAACGCAAGGTGTTATCTTTCCGACAAGAGTAACCTTGTCAGTCCGAATCCAGCTTTTGATATACCGAGGATCTATTTGAAAGTGATCAGTTAATCTAGATCTAATAGATGCAATTAATCTAATTCCACAAACATGCATAGAAGAGAGATAAGAGAAAAGGAACAAACCACAATGAGACAGCACTTTTTAGGTGGTTCGGATGCCACAACAGCAACCTACGTCCACCCCTCACGACTGTGAGGATCCACACACTATCTTGTAAAGATATACAAGATCGAACACACACACACACACACACACACGTTGGGAGATGGAGACTCCTAGTAAGGTGTAAAGACACCTAACTACACACACCAATCCAACAGGATTAACTAGACACACACACGGATCTAGGAAGATCCACACACACACACACACGATTGTTTCAGGATTACAAGAACCACACTTTGAAATTTAGAAATATTAAGAACAAAAACACAAGAGAAAGGCCCTGATTAAAGCTCCCCCTTAGTTGATGAAGAGTATCTTGGGTGCAGCTTGATCTCCTCTTGGCTTGGGGTTGATCTCCTCCAGATGCAGCTTGGATCACTTGAAGGTGGATGAAGAATCTTCTTCCCGGAGCACTATTCACGGCTACAGTACCAGCACCCTTATCGCCCCTTGATAGCCTCCCTGAGCCTTCTTAGAGCAATAGGGTTTCTTACCCCAAAGAGATGATTTTATAACTCTTGAATGGTCAAGAGACAAGCCAGGAACCAGATCCACAAAACCTGGAGGGTTTGGTGGCTTTGGGATTAAACAAAATCAATAAGAGGGGCTTCCCACGTGGTGAAAAAAAAGTCAACATTTTGGGCATATCAGGGCTGGCGGTCGACCTGCAGAGGCTGGCGGTCGACTGCTCTATAACAACGCTGTAGACAGACGCTTCTATTTTTTTCGATCGACCTGGATCAGGCTGGCGGTCGACCGCTCTGAGAAATTTCTGTAGAAGATTGGTTGCTATTATTTCCGGTCAACCGGGATCAGGCCGGCGGTCGACCGAACTGTGATAAACCTGAAAAACGAAGAGTTTAGCCAAGTGAAATATATCCACATGATCAATGCATGAATTGAATGTATGTTATTATTTATTTCCAGTCCATTTGAGTTCTTTGGGACACATTAGGAAGGCTATAAACATTTAAGCATAATCCGTGATGAAATCTAACCTTGATTGCGTATGAAGTTCAGTTAAATTACTAATTCCAGGCACGTGAGCAAACATATGTCCTTGGTTTTATTATCATCAAAATCACTGGGATATTTACAACAATCTCTCCCTTTTTGATGATGACAAAACGCTAGGGCATTCAAACCATTTTTATTGTTCTAGTGCGTGCCTTACAACAAGTTCAGAAATTAAAGCAATCTTTGAACTCAATGCTTGACAACCATTCAACACATCTATCTAGCACAAACCATTCAAAAACTTGTTTGCCAAAGTAGATTAAGAAATGAGACACAAGTACCAAGCAACTGAAATCAAACACCACTACATTCAATTCGTCCTTTCATTACAAGATACATTAGTGCGAGAGTGAATGCACGACTCGAGACAAAATACTAAGCAACTGACAAGGACTGACAAAAAGACCCTCACATGGTCAATGATCAAACATGCAAGCACACAAGATACATAAGTATATAGACCTGCCCTACTACTTCTCCCCCTTTGGCAACATCAAAAAGAGGGATAGGATAGACGAAGAGGGGACTCAAGCGACATAAGACCAAAGGACAACAAGCTAGAAGGGAAGATCAAAAGAAATCATCAAGGAGTATCGTCAGGAGGTGGCTGATTGGCTAGAGGAGGAGGAGGATAGTTAAGGTGCTGACGGAGGTCACCAAGATAATGGTCATGAACCTGAAGAAGATCATGAATACGGCCAATGGACTCGTCACAAGCCACATCCCGGCGCTGCATGCCAAGAAGGGTGAGGTGCATGATGCTGAAGGATGAGCTAGAATCAGCTACACTCTCTCTGGGGGAAGCCATGTGTGTGGTGAGAGTGGCCATTTAAGTAGAGAGAGTGTCCAAGACAGTAGAGAAGGTATCTATGTGCCCTGTCATGGTGTCCATCGCAGTGCCCAGAGTGTCTATACGCCCCCCAAAGGTAGAGAGATGATCCCCAAAGGTATCCACACGAGCCTCCAATCCGGTGAGCCTCCTGTCAAGAGCCTCGTAGTCCACCGAAGGGCGCTGTCCGGGCCCTTGAGTAGAAGACTCTCCATGATAAGATTGAGGTGGGGGAGGCATCTCAAAATCCTGGTGATAAGTGGATGGTGGAGGAGGCAGTTCCTCAGCTAGAACTGGAGGGGGAATATCCCCTTCACCTTGCTGTTGTGCTGGTTCTTGGTCGTCCTCACTGTCATCTTCTTCCCCATATATTGGAATGTCCCGACAAAGCGCTCCATCGGGACCATAGTAATAGCCAAAATCTGAGAAAGTCTTATGCTTGTTGTATATATCATGTAACACCCTCAAATATAGCAAAGTTGTACTCTATATAACCGAGACGCCTTTTGAAGTATCGGCTCAGTTCTTGAAAAGAACTCCGAAGTTAAGCGTGCTTAATGGGGAGCAGTACTGGGATGGGTGACCTGCCCGGGAAGTCCCCCATTATGGAGCCAATCAGTGTTAGAAAGGGACAAAACCGTGAGGTCGGTAGGCCAAAGCGGATAATACCTCGATGGTATAGAGTACGGGACGTGACTGAATGGTATCAGAGCTATACCCCAGCCGGAAGTGTGGGAACTAAGTGCCATGCAGGGTAAAGTGCTACGTTATGGGAGCCATCTCTTGAGTCTATAATAGAGCAAAGTGCTACATAGTGGGAGCCACCTCTTGAGCCTGTAGGGGCCACCTTTAGAGTCCTACCTGCCTGGGGGCTTGATTGCGTGATTGCGTGCTATATGTGCCCAGCGACGAGGACGTCGTCTATATAAGAGGGGTAGATTGTAACACCCTCAAATATAGCAAAGTTGTATTCTATATAACCGAGGCACCTTTTGAAGTATCAGCTCAGTTCTTGAAAAGAACTCCGAAGTTAAGTGTGCTTAATGGGGAGCAGTAATGGGATTGGGTGACCTGCCCGGGAAGTCCCCCATTCTGGAGCTGATCACTATCAGAAAGGAACAAAACCGTGAGGTCTGTTGTAGGCCAAAGCGGACAATATCTCGACAGTATAGAGTATGGGGCGTGACATATCATCTTGCCTAACAGAGATAAATTGACCATTTGCCACATCAATCCCAGCATAGATGAAGACACCGGTCAACTGTGAAGCATATGGTAGAGAACGCCGGAGGTAGGTACGGCAAGTTCCAATCAAATCTGTCATGAGCCTACCCATATTAATTTGAAGCCCATTCATGACATGATAAAACAAGAATCTCTGAACTTCTGTGACTTCATCTCTACCGCCAACTTTGGGATATTATATCAAGGATGTGAACATGTGATGCAGAATCCGTTGCAGTGGAGGAAAGTGATTGGCATTCAACTGAATTAAGTTGCTCACACCGTGCACATAATCACAGTTGGTCATTACAGTAAACGTGGTTGGAACTTCACCAAAACCATAAGTCCTATCTGCACCCATGGCAGATCCTCCTAGGGCCCGCTGAAACAGATCCGGGGTGATATGAAGCTCAACACCTTCAACAGTGGTATATAACTATTCATTTCTCACAACCAAGTACCCATAGAATTGCTGGACTAGACGAGGATAATACCTAGTGTACAGAGTAACAAAATCCATCCAGCCTTCTTGAACCTCAAAAAGTGTGCACAAGTCCGGGAGAACCTCATTCACCTCGTTGAAGTCGACCAAGCGGGGGTCGACGATAGGAAGTGGAGGTAGAGGTGCTCGAGGCAGGGGAGGAGTATGCTGAGGTGGAGGAGCCGGGGCCTCTTGCTGTTGACGGCTAGCTTTCCTTTGGGCAGAAAGCCGAGAGCTCTGTCTGGACAGCATCCCAAACTAGAAAAACCCACCGGGAAACCCTTGAAAAATCGATCTCAACACCGGGAACAAGGATAGAGCACAGGGGCACTGCTAGGGCTTGAAATATACCTATCCACAGTCTGGAAGCTGAAAGAGGTCTCCACGAATGCACGAATGGCCGAATGGAGTTCCTCCCAAAATGGTGACGAAAGTGCCGGATGGCGTGCGGGTGGAGGAACAATGGGTTATGGAGGCTTAGGTGGAGGAGATGAGGAGTTCTAAGGTTAAGGCAAAGTGGTGGAGAGTGAATGGGGGTGAAAGAAATAAGAAATGGGTGGAGGAGAACCCATATAAGAAGGGTCGGTTGACCTTAAACCGGAGTGGTCCACCGCCGCCGGTCGACTGGCACATGCCTGGCAGTCGACCGCTAGGGCCTAATCTCCCCATTTGTAATTTTTGTTTCTTTTTCTTTTCTTTTCTTTTTTTTTTCTTCCTTTTTTTTTGTATATGGGGGAACCATCGACTGACCTTCTGAGATGGAGATAAAGATAGAGATGGAGATATGGATATAAGAGGAAATATTATGACTCCCCCTAGGTAGCGTCTTTAGATCCGACATCACTGAGTCCACAATTATGTAACCAAGGAATATCGGGCCATAGAAATATTTTTCAAGGAGGGCTATATATATAAATAGGTACATTCAAGCATGCATGAGTGTATGTGAACACACAAGGTATTGAAAGTAAATAACGACAATATGCATGTTTTCCTACCCTTGATATAAATGAGTTACTATAAATGCAGCCTTTTATCCTAAATGCAACCTATGCATGAATGCTCTCACCCTTGCACATCCCAAGTTCTCTTCTTATTTTGTTAAATTGATCCTGATTGAGGGGTTTGGTGAAAATGTCAGCTAGCTGATTGTGTGTGTCAATGAAGTTCAATTCAAAAACCCCTTTTCCTACATGATCTCTCAGGAAATGATGACGAATATCAATATGCTTGGTCCTAGAATGCTGAACAAGATTTTTTGACAAATTAATTGCACTGGTATTATCACACAGTATTGGAACAGTTTTCATTTCAACATCTAAATCAAGCAATTGATTTTTGATCCAAAGTACTTGGGCTCCACAACTTCCGGCGGCTACATATTCAGCCTCAGCCGTTGAGAGAGCTACTGAATGTTGCTTCTTGGAGGCCCATGAGACTAGGCAACCACCAAGAAACTGACAGTACCCACTTGTACTTTTACGATCTACAATGCACCCGACATAATCCGCATCAGTATAAGCAATTAAATCAAAAGAACTACCGATGGGGAAGCACAAGCCAAAATCTATTATGCCAATTAGGTATCTAAGTATGCTTTTAACAGCTGATAAGTGAGATTCTTTAGGGCATGACTGAAAATGGGCACAAAGACATACACTGAATTGAATGTCAGGGCGGCAAGTTGTAAGGTACAGTAGTGATCCGATCATACCTCGAAACAGTATAGGATATACTATTTTACCATTTTCATCTTTGTCTAACTTCGAGGTTGTGGCCATTGGTGTTGACAGGGGTTTCGCATCAGCTATCCCATATTTCTTCAACAGCTCCATTGTGTACTTTGCTTGACTTTTGAGGATGCCCTCAGATGTTTACTTTACCTGCTGTCCAAGGAAGAATGTCAGTTCACCCATCAAACTCATCTCAAATTCTCCTTGCGTAATTTCTACAAATTCATCGCATAAAGCATTGTTAGTAGCTCCAAAAATAATGTCATCCACATACACTTGAACTACTAAAATATCTTTACTTGATTTCCTTGTGAAAAGTGTTTGATCAACCTTACCTCTCTTGAAGCCATTTTCAACCAGAAATGAGGTAAGCCGTTCATACCATGCCCTTGGTGCTTGCTTTAGTCCGTACAAGGCCTTTTGGAGCTTGTACACATGTCGAGGATGTTTAGGATCTTCAAAACCTGGAGGTTGCTCTACAAAAATATCATCTTTGATGTAACCGTTAAGAAAAGCAGATTTAACACCCATTTGAAATAATTTAAAGTTCAAAGAGCAAGCATAGGACAATAAGATCCGGACTGCTTCAAGTCTAGCAACCGGTGCAAAAGACTCATCAAAATCAATACCCATCTCCTGGCTATACCCCTTGGCTACAAGCCGGGCCTTATTCCTAACAACCAATCCCCCATCATTTAGCTTATTTCTGAAAACCCAACGGGTTCCAATAGTGGGATGGTTCTTAGGACGCGGAACGAGAGTTCACACCTCGTTTCTTTCGAACTGGTGCAGCTCTTCATGCATAGCCTGAATCCAGGATTCATTTTGAAGAGCTTCATGAATGTCCATGGGCTCTTCTTGTGAAAGTAAGGCCATCAAATCTTCCTCTTCTACTTGCCTTAGAGAGGACCTAGTTTTTACCCCATCCTCCAAATTACCTATGATGTTCACAGCTGGATGATCCTTTAGAAATGTGGAAGAACTAGGCAAGTCAGGATGCTGCACTTGTGGTTCTTGCAATGTCTCAATTATAGGATCTTCATCTTCTTCACTCTTGCTTGAGGTTGCTTTCAATGGCTCATCCTTAGCTCCGACATTTTTAAGTTGAATTCCTAGGAGCTTCATCTACATCCATGGTAGAGGAAATTTGATTTGTCAGTTTTGATTCGGATTCATCAAAAATAACATGAGGACTTTCTTCAATGACCAAAGTCCTTTTATTGAATAATCGATAAGCTCTAGAATTAAGTGCATAACCTAGGAAGATTCCTTTGTCACTCTTTTCATCAAACTTACCTAGGTTGGACTTACTATTTTTCAAAATGTAGCAAGGGCATCCAAAGGGTTTAAGATAAGAGATGTTTGGTTTTTTATCATTGTAGAGCTCATATGGAGTTTTCTTCAAAATGGGTCTTACCATTGCCCTGTTGATGATATATCATCCTGTACTTACTGTCTCAGCCCAAAAGTATTTAGGTAGAGAGTTCTCACTGAGCATGGTCCGGGCCATGTCTATCAACGTTCTGTTTTTCCTCTCCACTACTCCATTTTGATGGGACGTCCTTGGTGACGAGAAGTTGTGTGTGTACCCCTGATCTTCACAGAAATTACTGAATTCATGATTTTTAAATTCACCACCATGATCACTCTGGATGGTGGTGATGAGGTAGTCTCTATCATTTTGGATTTTCCTGCAAAACACTTGAAACTCCGTCAAGGCATCACTTTTATTGGCTAAAAATAGCACCCATGTAAACATGGAGTAATCATCAATAATTAGAAATCCAAAAGATTTACCCCCTAGGCTGGATATCCTAGTGGGACTAAATAAATCAATATGCAGCAATTCTAGAGGCCGGGAGGTAGAAATAATATTTTTTATTGTGAAGGAAATGCGTGTTTGCTTGCCTTTTGTGCAAGCCTCACAAATTCTATCGCTTTCAAATTTTAATTTTGGCAAACCATTTACCAAGTCATGTCTAGACAACTTGGAGATCACTCCAAAACTAGCATGACCTAGTCTTCGGTGCCATAGTCATGCATTCTCATGATTGTTAGCTACCAAACACACATCATCACATGAAACATCATCAAGATCAATAGTATACACATTGTTGTTCCTTTTATCGATGAATCTGATTTCATTTGAAATTATATTCATGACAAGGCAGTGGGTTTCATCAAAAATAATCTTAAAACCCTTGTCACACAACTGACTTATGCTCAGCAGATTATGATTTAATTCTTTCACAAAAGGACATTTTCAATCAAGATTTCAAAATTCTTACCTATGTTTCCAACTCCAATTATTTTACCTTTGTCCTTTCCATCAAACTCAACTGAACTTCCTTCCTTTTCTTGCAGCTTAGAGAACACCTTCTTGTCCCCTATCATATGTCTTAAACAGCCATTGTCCAAATACCATTTGCTCCCCCTAGCTTCAAGACATAACTGCAAGAAACAAAATTCTCATGCAATTGATTTTGGTACCCAAACAAGTTTGGGTCCATAGGAGTTAGTCCAACTCTGTGCATGTCTTCTCTTTATCCATGGAGCATGATATTTAGGTATGTTTTGTTTAAACCAGCAGTCAGAAATCACATGACCAAATCTACCACAATGAAAGTAATTAACATGTGAGAATGTTCTCTGATATCTGTGTGGTTTAGACTGAACATTTTGGGGCTTGGTGTGAGAACTTGAAGCACAATCATTTCTTTTTTCATGCACGTGAGATGTGGTAATCTTGTGTTCAAAAGATTTTTTATTCTGGGGTATGCACCCAATCCTTCTTTCTGGAAGTTAACTTTAACTCCCAACACATTATCTAGGTTTTGTTTCCCTTTAACAAACCTAGAGAGAGTGAACTGCAGGTCAGTCACCTCTTTATTCAAACTCACATTTTCATTTTTCAGTTCTGACATGGAACATGTTAGAATTTCTTTTTCATCCTTGAGCTTTTCACATACCTTTTCAATTTCAGAAATTTTACATGAAAGTTCCTCTTTGACTTTATCAAAATCTGAAATTATTTGAAGCAATGTTTCTTTTTCCTTAGATAGCTCGAACCATTCTTGTTCCAGTTTCTCAAATTTAACATAAATATCATCATGAGTTAACTCATCAATCTTTTTCTTGAGATTTTTATATTCAGATCTGATTTTTCTGTATTTAGTATACAACTTTTCATATTCTGACTCCCACTGTTCATTTGAAATAAAATCCGGGTCAGAATTTACCTCGGTTGAGTCATCTTCATATGCCATGAGGCACAGGCTTTCCACCAGCTCTTGAATCTCATCGTCAGACGGTTCGTCCTCTTCGTCGCTCCTTGTAACGACCATGGCTTTGGGCTTTCTGAATTTATCTTTCTTGAATTTTTTTTTCAGATCTGGGCACTCTCCCCTCATGTGTCCAGGCTTCTTGCATTCGTAGCATATGATGCTGCTTGATTTGCTTGGTTCGCCCTTGACTTGAGTGGGCTTCCTTGGCCCCTTTCTGAAGTTGCCTTGAAAGTTCCTCTTTTTTCTCAAGAATCTCTTCACTTGGTGAGTTATCATGGCCAAGTCTTCTTCTTCATTGCTTCCCTCGCTGTATTTCTCTTCTTGAAAGTCATCATCAGATTGATGAGCTTTCAATCCCACGACTTTCTTTTTCTTCGTATGTTTCTCGGTTGTTCTCTTCATATTTATCTCATAGGTCATGAGTGACCCTATGAGCTCATCCAAGGAAAGTGTGGACAGATTTTTGGAATCTTCGATCATTGTGACTTTTGTGTGCCATGAGGACGGAAGTGATCTCAGAACCTTCCTCACAAGGTCGGAGTTCGTGTACTCCTTCCCAAGGCTTTTGAGATCATTCGTAATCTCAGTTAGCCTTGCGAACATTTCAGAAATTGTTTCTTCGGGCTTCATTTTGAACAGATAGTAATCACTGATGAGCAGGTTGGCCTTGGTTTCTTTGACCTCCGAGGTTCCTTCATATATGAGATGTAGCTTCTCCCACATTTCTTTGGCTGAGCTGCACATAGAAACACGAGAGAACTCATTAGGATGAATGGCACATTGCATAATATTCATGGCATTAAAATTTATAGTGCATTTTTTAATTTCCTCGGGTGTCCATTTCTCTTCATCATCCCCGAGTTTGTATGGACCCTTGTCCACAACTCTCCAGATCTTATACTCCTGGGCTCTTAGGAAGACATGCATCCTATTTTTTCAATAGGAATAATTCGAGCCATCGAAGTAATGAGGAAGATGAATTGAATGACCCTCAGGCATCATTCCCTTGTTTGCCATTGATCTGGATCTCACTCTAGATCGTTAGATCTCAAAAGATAGAGCCTTAGCTCTAATACCAATTGAATTCCCGCGATCAATGACACCCAAGAGGGGGGGTGAATTGGGTGATTTCAATTTTATAACAAAACTTTACTCAATTTGAAGTTTATGTGAAAACACTATGGATCAAGTGCAGAGCAGAATAGATCTATCAAAATCAATCACTACAATAACCCTTGGTACTAGGCGGAGTTGGCAAATATGTAGATTCTCTCAACGCAAGGTGTTATCTTTCTGACAAGAGTAACCTTGTCAGTCCGAATCCAACTTTTGATATACCGAGGATCTATTTGAAAGTGATCTGTTAATCTAGATCTAATAGATGCAATTAATCTAATTCCACAAACATGCATAGAAGGGAGATAGGAGAAAAGGAACAAACCATAATGAGACAGAGATTTTTAGGTGGTTCGGATGCCACAACAGCAACCTACGTCCACCCCTCACCGACTGTGAGGATCCACACACTATCTTGTAAAGAGATACAAGATCGAACACACACACACACACGTTGGGAGATGGAGACTCCCAGGAAGGTGTAAGGACACCTAACTATACACACCAATCCAACAGGATTAACTAGACACACACACGGATCTAGGAAGATCAACACACACACAAGATTGTTTCAGGATTACAAGAACCACACTTTGAAATTTAGAAATATTAAGAACGAAAACACAAGAGAAAGGCCCTGATTAATGCTCCCCCTTAGTTGATGAAGAGTATCTTGGGTGCAGCTTGATCTACTCTTGGCTTGGGGTTGATCTCCTCCAGATGCAGCTTGGATCACTTGAAGGTGGATGAAGAATCTTCTTCCTGGAGCATTGTTCACGGCTACAGTACTAGCACCCTTATCTCCCCTTGATAGCCTCCTTGAGCCTTCTTAGAGCATTAGGGTTTCTTACCCCAAAGAGATGATTTTGTAACTCTTGAATGGTCAAGAGACAAGCCAGGAACCAGATCCACAAAACTTGGAGGGTTTGGTGGCTTTGGGATTAAACAAAATCAATAAGAGGGGCTTCCCACGTGGTGAACAAAAAGTCAACATTTTGGGCACATCGAGGCTGGTGGTCGACCTACAGAGGTTGGTGGTCGACCGCTCTGTAACAACCCTACAGACAGACGCTTCTTCTTTTTTCGGTCGACGTGGATCAGACCGGCGGTTGACCGCTCTGAGAAATTTCTGTAGAAGATTGGTTGCTATTATTTTCGGTCAACCGGGATCAGGCCGGCGGTCGACCGGACTGTGATAAACCAGAAAAATGAAGAGTTTAGCCCAGTGAAATATATCTACATGATCGATGCATGAATTGAATGTATGTTATTATTTATTTCCAGTCCATTTGAGTTCTTTGGGACACATTAGGAAGGCTATAAACATTTAAGCATAATTCATGATGAAATCCAACCTTGATTGCATATGAAGTTCAGTTAAATTACTAATTCCAGGCACGTGAGCAAACATATGTCCTTGGTTTTGTTATCATCAAAATCACTGGGATATTTACAACACCGGGTATACTAGAAGTACTACTTCAATGTCCATCTTCACAAAGTCGGAGATATGCGTATTGCCGACTTCAACCAAAAGTGCGAAGTCCCGCTCGTGGTGGCAGAATTCACCCTCACCATGGCAGATCTCACTACTAAAGTCCAATTTCATGTTATCAACTCCAACACCTTGTACAAGGCGTTGCTGGGCCGCCCTTGGCTACATGAAAACTTAGTGGTGCCATCTACGTTGCATTAGTGTATGAAGTATAATCACGATGGAAAGGAGGAGAGAATATTTGCTGACCTCCACCCGTTTGAGGTATACGAATGAGAGTTGCTGGATGCCCCCTTATATGTGGATCAACCACAAAAAACTTTCAAGACAAAGGCTCTTGCCAAGTCAATAAAAGGAACCTCTGATGAGGACTGGTTCCCACCACCACCGCCAGGATACGTGAGTCCTAGAGCATTATTACACATCGTTGTCATAGGGGACATGGGCAGAATTGCACCTCCTGCCATTTACCCTGAAGCCAATGAAGCCAAGATCGACCAACATCATGGCCATATCAAGATCCCCGAGGGTCTCATCAAACCAATAGCCGGCCTCGACCCCCTCACTGTTGAATCTCTCAAGACATTGGAGGTGGCACAAGCCGAAGGCCCCAGTAGCTTATTCTACACAGTTGAAGAGCACCTTGCACAGGAAGATATCGATTGTCATCTCCCTGAAGACATTGAGAATCTGTTAGTTCCCATTCAAGGGCTAACATTCACAACGGATCGAGTGGCTAAGATGTTCCGGAAGCAGCACATTCCCTTTGGCCAGCCTCACAAAGAGAAAGAAGCATTCAAAAGACTTTGGCATCTTGCCAACCTAGACAAAGAGTTAAGGCGTGTCTCCCAGCACCCCGGATTGGGCTTCACCCTTGAAAAATATTATTATAGTGGGCGCTATGAGGTGGATACCATTTTCGCCTTCTTCCCAACAAAAGATAGCCCACCGGGGGCAACTTATGATGAATACCCGATGGAGACTGAACATTCTGGGTTGGCTCAATTGAGAGACCCAGAATCAGAAGCCATAGCCCCTTGCAGGTGCTGGGAGTAGGTTTATCCTGAAGAAATGACCTTTCAAGCCAGATTTGACACGGCCAGCAGCAACAAAGCCGAAGACACTAAAGAAACATGACTCTCCTCCTGCTGCAACCCTTCTTTAGCAACAACATTAGCACCCCTTGGGCCAATCAAGGAAGTTGCCTTTGATACCGATCGGGAGATACCCGCCGGAAGAGAAAAAGCCACCTCTGCTGAGGTTGCGGCAATTCAAAGCAACATGAGGATGGGAGCATCCGTACCCATTGCAAGGCCGGAACACCATCCCTCTAAGTCAACAATGAACAAATGCCAGCCTCTCCAGATTGCTAACACATCAACAGAAGCTGGAACTACAAAAAGCCCACTATCATAACAATTCACACAGCCGTCACCGGTTGAACTGGAAGCTCCCAACAAGGTCCGGAGGCAACACAATGAAGAAACTAAAGTTTTTGAACTTGACGATGATGTCCCAGACTTCATCGACCTCCAGCCGACTCCCCCGGAAATGGAAGACGGAGGCCAAGCCACGGTCGACGAGCTAATAGAAGTCAATTTGGAAAGTGAAGATGACCCCAGACCAACCTTCCTCAGCACTCAACTATCTTCTGAAGAGCAGAAGCTATATGTCCAGATGTTGCAAGAATATCGGGATTGCTTTGCCTAGAGTTACAAAGAAATGCCAGGACTTAGCCCCGCAGTTTCACAACATGAGCTGGCCATAAATCCCAAAGTAGAGCAAGTAAAGCAGCCGCCACGGCGCATGAGACCCGAGCTCATCACTCAAATATGTAATGAAGTAGACAGGCTCATTGATGTGAGTTTTAATGAAGAGAATCAATATACCATGTGACTAGCTAATATTGTGCCCGTGAAAAAGAAGAATGGGTAGATTCGGATATGTGTAGACTTTCGAGATATGAATAAGGCATGTCCTAAAGATGACTTTCCAATTCCAATAACGGAAGTCATGATTGATGCTACAACCAGTCATGAGGCCCTGTCATTCATGGACGGGTCATCTGGTTAAAATCAAATATGGATCGCGGAGCATGACCGGGTCCACACCGCCTTCCGAACCCCCAAGGGCATCTACAAATACAAAAGAATGCCGTTCGATTTGAAGAATGCTGGTGCAACCTACCAGCGAGCAATGACCATGATTTTTGATGAGTTGCTCTACCACAAGGTCGAGTGCTACATAGACGATTTGGTGGTCAAGACCAGAAGAAAAGAAGACCATTCGCAGCACCTTCGAGTCATATTTCAGAGGCTCAGGTAGTATGAATTAAAAATGAACCCCATGAAGTGCGCCTTTCGAGTGTCAAGCAGAAAGTTCTTGTGCTTCATTGTTAGATATCGGGGGATTGAAATAGACCCCGCAAAGATCAAAGTAATCCAGGGGCTACCTCCGCCAAAGAATATCTCCGAGCTGAGGCCTTTTCAAGGCCGTCTCGCTTATATCCGGCGGTTCATATCCAATTTGTCAGGTCGGTGCCACCCCTTTCACAAGTTGATGATGAAAGATGTTCCCTTTTACTAGGATGAAGAATGCCCAACAGCTCTGGACAAGCTGAAAGATTACCTGAAAACTCCTCCAATGCTTGGCACACCGGTGAAGGGACAATCGTTGATTCTATATATAGCAGCCGCCTACTACTCTCTAAGGGCAATGCTGGCCCAGAATAAGAAGGAAGGAAAAGAATAAGCCCTCTACTATCTCAGTCAAAGACTGGTTAGAACTGAAGAAAAACATACTTTCATTGAGAAGGTCTGCTTGGCGTTGGTCTTCGCAGTCAAGAAGCTCTGGCACTATATGTTGTCACATGAGATAAGGCTGATATCCAAGGCGGATCCACTGAAATATATCCTATCTCAACCGGTGCTCAAAGGTCAATTAGGCAAATGGACGGTAATTCTCATGGAGTTTAACATCTCCTATGTACCTCAGAAAGTTGTTAAAGGCCAGGCCATCGTAGATTTCTTTGCTGCACATCCAACACCTGAAGATTGTCCGCTGGAGACAGAACTCCTTGTAGATGAGACCCTGGTGGCAGACCAAGTGCAACACACTCTATGGCAGTTGTATTTTGATGGTGCATCCATAATTGATACTCCGGCAACTGGATCAGCTAGAGTCAGACCCGGCGCAGGCATAGTCCTAAAGTCTCCTGAGGGGGAAGTCATATATACCTCCTGCTCAATAAATAAGCCCTGCACAAACAACGAAGCAGAGTACGAGGCCTTGGTTATCGGGTTGCAGATTGCTCTATCTATGGGGATTCAAATGCTTGAGGCGTTCGGGGATTCCATGCTAGTTGTAAAAGAAGTGGGAGGGGAGTCCCTTACCACCAACTGGCGCTACGCCTAATGGCGAAATTCTACTTCATTAAGGTGAAGCATATCAACAGAGGACATAATGCTCAGGCAGATGCCCTCGCAAAGCTGGCTAGTTCCCTGGCAGTCCCACCGGACACAAGCTTGAATATAAACATCATCAACAAATGTCAGGTCCCCAGCGTGACTGAGGTCCTATCCAATGAAGAAGAAAATGAAGTGGCGTTTATGGAAGAAATCCAATGACCCGATTGGCGAGAGCACCTCCTCCGCTGGTTCCAACATCAGCAGTTCATGAGGACACGCGCCGCATTACTCGACGGAGCACACGGAGCACGCCGGCATCCCTTTGGCTCGGCGATCACTTGGCAGACTAGCGGAGTTACCTTCACTTATTCTATACTTTAGGCCATGTTGGGCCTTGGTTTAGTCCCTGCGTGGACACTCTTATTATTATTGTGGACCTTTGTAGGCCAATTGGGGCCAATTAGGCTTCCATTAGGTGATGTTAGGCTTATTAGTTAGGCTGAGGGGAGAGTGGGCCACCTAGTGACCCACCTTATTGGCCCATTTGGGCTGGCCCCCCCTTCCCACATGAGATGGCCCATGGGGATTTGCGCCCCCCCCCTTGTGGGCTAGGGTTTGGGCGCCCCCTTCATCTCCTCCAAGTGGAGGAGGTGGCAGCCGCCCCCACTCCTACTTTCTAGGAGTGGGGTGCGCACCCCCCCTTTCCCTTCCCCATCCGACCACCCCATCCCTCCTTTGGCCGCCCCCCTTCCCCAATTCCCTCCTAGAATCTAGGAGTGGTGCCTCCCCCCTTTCCCCCCCTAGCCAATGTGCGCACCCCCCCTTTCCCCCATGCCACATTGCGCACCCCCCTTTCCCTTGTGGCTAGGGTTTCAACCCTAGCATTCCCCCTCCCCATATAAAAGCTTTGTATTTTCTTTGGAGGAATAATTATGAATGAAAGAAAAAAATTGCTGATTCTCCTTGAAGGTGGCTGCGCCCTCCTCCCTGTTCCTCCTTGCTCCTGCGACGGGAGCAAGCCCGGGGTGTGACTCCCCACCCCTTGGTGCGACGCCGAGGTTCCCCCTCTCTTCCTCTTTGATCCTGCGACGGGATCAACCCCGGGGTGCGACTCCCCATCCCCTTGGTGCGACGCCAAGGCATCCATCCTCCTTGTTCCTGCGACGGTATCAATCCGGGTGTGACTCCCCTTCCCCTTGGTGCGACGCCAAGCATCTATCCTCCGCGTTCATCCACGTCTCCATCACCATCCTTCGTCGCCATCTCCATCATCAAGTGTGAAGAACAAGCAATCTGCACCCCTGCAGATCCTAGGCAGAATTGAAGCCCTAATTGCAGAGTCGACCCCGACGTCCACAGTGCGAATCAGGCCGAGAGTTCTTCTGTGAGTTTGTTCCTCTCTGAGTCCTCTTCGATCCAGAGGTGGTCTCTCCTCGTTTCGTTTCGACTTCGGTACTGTTCGTGGCACCCGTTCTCCCACGACTGCGCAGAATCCATTCGAATCAACCCGTCCAGAGGGTGCAGTTGGGTGCTGCTCCTGTCACGATTTCTACATCAGTTTTCTGCCCAAGTCTTCTTCTTAAACGTTGTAGCCCTCGGCGTCCCGGAACCAACCCAGGTGGTTTCGTCAGATTCCGACCTCGTTTCAGAAAATTTCACCACGGCCATCGTACCTCTGTCCGACTGCTCACCCAGAGGACAGAAGCTTACCACTGTTGCGACTGCACCCAGCCTGGTGACGTGATGAGGCTCATCTTCTGATGGTTCGAACAAATTTTCGTCCTCTTTCCAACGCCGCAAGTCTCGTCTCATTTCGATGATCGTGCTGTGCGTGCCGTTCATTCTCGTGGGACCGCGCAGACTAATCCTGTGCAGTCCGACCCCAGGATCAGCAACGACTTGCAGAGGTTCTCCCGGCCAACCTCGACCAGATCTGACCGAGCCCTTTGGTCGGGACCTGATGCTCTGCGTCCCCGACATCCTCCCTCAAGCGGCATCCCGTTCGCCCACCGGAACAACGAGTTCTCAATTTTCCTGCTCGAGTGCGCTGTTCTGTGTGCAGGAAACCAGTCATGACTTGCAGATGACCTCACGGCCACCTCGGTGCGAATCTGAGCGCCCCCTTTGGCCGAGGCTTCCTCCCATGACCTAGCTACACGCCCTCGCTGACGGCGCCTCAATCGGACACCAGACCAGGTCGTGGGAGCGTTCACCGCCGAGTCGCGCATTGCTGCGAACCTGCCGACTGCCGCCCGGGTCCTCCTCGCGGCCACCCCTTCACCGAGTGCCGCCCGTCAGCCTGTGCATTGGCAGCCCCGAATCCATATGTTGTAGCCTGTTATCTCCCTGTGAGGAGTGGGCATTTTTGGTTGGAGTTGTATTATTATTCACCTTGTGTATCGGGGTTGTTGATCTCGGCCGGGGTTTCTTCCCCACGCCTAGGCGTGGAGGTACGTGCGACGCTCCCCTTGTTGGCATTTGCTTTACTAGTATGCTTTCTAGTATGCCGCGTGAGTGTTTAGGATCCTATCTAGTCTTTTAGTCACCGCGTGACTGTGAGTTGAGAGCACCCATTCCGTGGCCCTAGTCGAGCGCCGAGCTCGGACTAGATTCCCTTAGGCGTACGGCGGTTCCTTAGCCGCTGAGATCCCCGCGCTTCCCTCATAGGGACGGTCATTGGGCTTGGATTTCTTGTTGAGAGACGCCTCCACCCGGAGGAACGCTACGGAGGTCAGCCGCCCGGCTTGCCTTTGGCGTGCGAGTGCTGGCCGCACTTCGTTGTAGTCGTAGGTCTTAGCCCCTTTCGGTCCCATCCCGCATCAAATTGGTATCAGAGCTTAGGAAACCAGTTTATTCTAACAAATTGGGGTCTTAGGTCATTTGAGTCTTTAGGTTGTCTAGGGTGCATTGAGTCTCTTAGTTCATCTAGGTAACCTACCATTGCATTGTCATTTTAGGTTTGTGTCTAGTTAGAGTTTTATCCTTGTCTCGTTGAGCCTTGCATGTCCAGCTCACCGCCAGCCCCATGGTGGTTCCTCGAGCCCACGTGTCAGATTGGTCATCCCTGGTGGCCCAATTCGAGGCTCTTATGGCACGACCCCTAGGTGTCGCCCCTACCACTCAGTCGTCGGGAGACCAGATCCCTATACCGATGACCGAGTCGTTCCAGCGCCCTGTCATGTCCGTGGCGGTCCTACCTAATGGGTTGCATACGGAGATCGACTTCATCAGTAGGGTTCCATCTAATTGGGTCTCACAGGACATTGTTGAGTCTCTCTCTAAGACTGGGAGATTGTTCTCCACGGTGGCTTAGCTTTTATCGAGTTTCAACGGTGGTTCGGCCCCGTTCTATATCACAATGGCGCATGGTGTAAGATCGACACACTTGCTGGTCCATGCATCATTTTAGGGAAAACTTGGTTGGAGGAGAGAAGAGCGACCATCGACCTGGACAGGAGGACCTGCACCTTACACCCATCTCACCTTCCAGGCGAGTTCGTCTTCCACGACGGCGCTATGCCGACCACCTCCGTGTCGCTAGCCACCCACCCCCAGCGATCCACTCCGCCTCCGTGCTCATGTCCCCCACCTGGGCTTGTTCCGGTGACTTACGAGGCTGAACAGGAGTTGGTTGAGGAGTACCTAACTGAGGTTGAGGAGTTAGGGAATGATCCCATGGAGCACCCAGTCGTGCCTAAACCTATGGAGGTTGGGACCGGCACTCTCGTCCTGAGACACTCGATGGAAAGTCAAGGTGCCACCCACATCATAGAGGACCCCTTTTCCCCACCTGAGGGAGAGGCTCCCTTCGACCCTCATCTGGAGCCATTCTTGCCTCCCCAGGGTGAACTTGTCATTGAAGGGCCTTTAGCTAGCTGTTTAAGGAAGGGCCAAATTCTAGATGCTCCGATCCCTTGCTACCCCTCCAGGGAACCAGCCCTCCCAATTATACCCCTTGACTCCTTTCACACCACTTTTCGGTCCTTCTACTTTCTTGAAAATGTAAAGGACTTCCTTAGGAGTTTAGATTGTCAATGGGAGTTGACATATATGTTGACCTTAGGGTCTGACAAACCCTATAGTCATAGCTTTACACTCCCTGCTATGGGTTCTATTACCTCGGTCTACACCATAGGACATATCACCTCCGAGGTCCTTTTATTATTTCCCATACCCATGGAGGTTGATTTTGTCCCCTCTTATGGTATCACGGTCCCGAGGGAGGAACCTAGCTTTCCTTGCCTCCCTCATGAGCCCCTTGCCCCATATATTAGAGCGCCTGAAGGTGATCATCTACACCTGGGCGAATGTCGGACATGGGCAAGTATAGTAAAGGGACCTGTCGGGAGGGGTCATCATTTCTTTGACCCATTCGATCCCCTCCCTAGTGAGCCTCTCGACTCATATTCCTTTCCCCACCTTGTCGAGAAGGTCCATTATCACACCCCATCCTGACCTACTAGTCAACATCTCACCTCGCATACACCCAGGCGCCAGAGTTTAGGAGGCCGGGGACACATGTCTCTCTCTCATGTTTCTCCATGTCCCTCATCATATAGGGGTAATGTCATGAGTGAGTTTGGGGTTATTCGTCCTCCTGAGTCTACCATATTTAGTAGGACACATGTGCATGATAGATCATACTTTGGTTGTCCAGGTCCTCCCCATGTTGTCAAGTCTGGTAGATGTCATAGGCCTATTAGATCCATATTTGGATGTCCAGGACCACCCTTGCATTCACGTAGGTATGAGTCTACCCATCTTATTCGGAGTCTGCATCATCACCACCTTAAGGCCAGCGACGCACGTTATAAGGAGTTAGCTGAAGCGCATCGACACACCTGTGAGTTCCGTAAGGGAGAGTACGTCATGATCAGGGTCAGACCTGAACGGTTTCTTTCGGGGGCCGTGAAGAAACTCCAGGCCCTCGGTGCTGGACCCTTCCGAGTCTTAAAGCAAATTGGGTCGAATGCGTATGAGATTGAGCTGCCAGAAGGCTATGGGATCTGTTCGACGTTCAATGTCTCAGATTTAGTGGCATATCGGGACCCCGCGGTGATTCCTAGTGAGCCTTTTGAGCCCTCCCCTCCTCTTGAGAGTGTTACACCTTCTGAGCGTCCACCTCCTCTAGCCCCATTACAAAAACGCGAGCATATAGATTGTATACTGGATGAGCAGGTGACCACTACTAGGAGCGGAGCCTACCAACGCTTCCTAGTGCGTTGGAGAGGGCGCCCTGCGACAGACGACACCTGGATCACGCGAGGAGAGCTAGAGAGGATCGACCCCGACTTGCTGGAGCGCCACTTGAGCGACCGTGACCCTTACTCGACAGGGTCGAGTTCTTCCCACCCGGGGAGAATTGGTGAGGACACGCGCCGCATTACTCGACGGAGCACACAGAGCACGCCGGCATCCCTTTGGCTCGGTGATCACTTGGCAGACTAGCGGAGTTACCTTCACTTATTCTATACTTTAGGCCATGTTGGGCCTTGGTTTAGTCCCTGCGTGGACACTCTTATTATTATTGTGGACCTTTGTAGGCCAATTGGGGCCAATTAGGCTTCCATTAGGTGATGTTAGGCTTATTAGTTAGGCTAAGGGGAGAGTGGGCCACCTAGTGACCCACCTTATTGGCCCATTTGGGCTGGCCCCCCCTTCCCACATGAGATGGCCCATGGGGATTTGCGCCCCCCCCCTTGTGGGCTAGGGTTTGGGCGCCCCCTTCATCTCCTCCAAGTGGAGGAGGTGGCAGCCGCCCCCACTCCTACTTTCTAGGAGTGGGGTGCGCACCCCCCCTTTCCCTTCCCCATCCGACCACCCCATCCCTCCTTTGGCCGCCCCCCTTCCCCAATTACCTCCTAGAATCTAGGAGTGGTGCATCCCCCCTTTCCCCCCTAGCCAATGTGCTCACCCCCCCTTTCCCCCATGCCACATTGCGCACCCCCCTTTCCCTTGTGGCTAGGGTTTCAACCCTAGCATTCCCCCTCCCCATATAAAAGCTTTGTATTTTCTTTGGAGGAATAATTATGAATGAAAGAAAAAAATTGCTGATTCTCCTTGAAGGTGGCTGCACCCTCCTCCCTGTTCCTCCTTGCTCCTGCGACGGGAGCAAGCCCGGGGTGTGACTCCCCACCCCTCGGTGCGACGCCGAGGTTCCCCCTCTCTTCCTCTTTGATCCTGCGACGGGATCAACCCCGGGGTGCGACTCCCCATCCCCTTGGTGCGACGCCAAGGCATCCATCCTCCTTGTTCCTGCGACGGGATCAATCCGGGTGTGACTCCCCTTCCCCTTGGTGCGACGCCAAGCATCTATCCTCCGCATTCATCCACGTCTCCATCGCCATCCTTCGTCGCCATCTCCATCATCAAGTGTGAAGAACAAGCAATCTGCACCCCTGCAGATCCGAGGCAGAATTAAAGCCCTAATTGCAGAGTCGACCCCGACGTCCACAGTGTGAATCAGGCCGAGAGTTCTTCTGTGAGTTTGTTCCTCTCTGAGTCCTCTTCGATCCAGAGGTGGTCTCGCCTCGTTTCGACTTCGGCACTGTTCGTGGCACCCGTTCTCCCACGACTGCGCAGAATCCATTCGAATCAACCCGTCCAGAGGGTGCAGTTGGGTGCTGCTCCTGTCACGATTTCTACATCAGTTTTCTGCCCAAGTCTTCTTCTTAAACGTTGTAGCCCTCGGCGTCCCGGAACCAACCCAGGTGGTTTCGTGAGATTCCGACCTCGTTTCAGAAAATTTCACCACGGCCATCGTACCTCTGTCCGACTGCTCACCCAGAGGACAGAAGCTTACCACTGTTGCGACTGCGCCACGCCTGGTGACGTGATGAGGCTCATCTTCTGATGGTTCGAACAACTTTTCGTCCTCTTTCCAACGCCGCAAGTCTCGCCTCATTTCGACGATCGTGCTGTGCGTGCCGTTCATTCTCGTGGGACCGCGCAGACTGATCCTGTGCAGTCCGACCCCAGGATCAGCAACGACTTGCAGAGGTTCTCCCGGCCAACCTGGACCAGATATGACTGAGCCCTTTGGTCGGGACCTGCTGCTCTGCGTCCCCGACGTCCTCCCTCAAGCGGCGTCCCGTTCGCCCACCGGAACAATGAGTTCTCACTTTTCCCGCTCGAGTGCGCTGTTCTGTGTGCAGGAAACCAGTCACGACTTGCAGATGACCTCACGGCCACCTCGGTGCGAATCTGAGCGCCCCCTTTGGCCGAGGCTTCCTCCCATGACCTAGCTACGCGCCCTCACTGACGGCGCCTCAATCGGACACCGGAACAGGCCGTGGGAGCGTTCACCGCCGAGTCGCGCATTGCTGCGAACCTGCCGACTGCCGCCCGGGTCCTCCTCGCGGCCACCCCTTCACCGAGTGCCGCCCGTCAGCCCGTGCATTGGCAGCCCCGAATCCATATGTTGTAGCCTGTTATCTCCCTATGAGGAGTGGGCATTTTTGGTTGGAGTTGTATTATTATTCACCTTGTGTATCGGGGTTGTTGATCTCGGCCGGGGTTTCTTCCCCACGCCTAGGCATGGAGGTACGTGCGACGCTCCCCTTGTTGGCATTTGCTTTACTAGTATGCTTTCTAGTATGCCGCGTGAGTGTTTAGGATCCTAGCTAGTCTTTTAGTCACCGCGTGACTGTGAGTTGAGAGCACCCATTCCGTGGCCCTAGTCGAGCGCCGAGCTCGGACTAGATTCCCTTAGGCGTACGGCGGTTCCTTAGCCGCTGAGATCCCCGCGCTTCTCTCATAGGGACAGTCGTTGGGCTTGGATTTCTTGTTGAGAGACGCCTCCACCCGGAGGAACGCTACGGAGGTCAGCCGCCCGGCTTGCCTTTGGCGTGCGAGTGCTGGCCGCACTTCGTTGTAGTCGTAGGTCTTAGCCCCTTTCGGTCCCGTCCCGCATCAGCAGTTCCCGAAAGGGAAAGAGCAGAGAATGAAATTGCTAAGAATCAAAGACTCTTATGAGTTAAGGAATGGAACTCTGTTCCAAATAATGGCAGACGCCCAAAAGAAAATTCTACTCCGTTGTCTGTCTACAGAAGAAGCATGGAAGGTGATGAGAGAAGTTCATGCCGGGTCAACCGGGGCTCACCAGGCTGGTCTGAAAATGAAGATCGAAATAAAGAAATTAGGGTACTATTGGCCCACTATATTTGACGACTGTTGCAATTTTGTCAAGTCATGTCAGAAGTGCCAAGATCACGCCACCGTGCCAAGGAGGCCTCTAGTGCCTTTACACCCTACTATCCCAAGTTGGCCGTTTGCCCAATGGGGCACGGATGTAGTGGGACCTTTATCAGCATCTTCATCAGGGTGCAAGTATATTCTAGCAGCCACAGACTACTTCTCCAGATGGGCGGAGGTGGTGGCATTAAAAGAAGTGACAGGGGAGCTGGTCGCCAGGTTCTTCCATCAGAATATAGTATTCCGGTTCGGGGTCCCCAGCCGGATTCTTTCCAAGAACGACAGCCACTTCAGAAATCAGAAGATATACAGGTTAGCCGACAAGTATAAAATCAATTGGAGGACATCATCCCCCTACAATCCACATGCCAATGGGCTGGCAGAGGCATTTAACAAGACTCTCTGCACCCTGCTTGCCAAGATCGTCAACTCTAGCAAGAGGGACTGGGATGAGAAGATGTACGAAGCACTATGGGCTTACCATACGGTCTATAAAACTCCAACTGGCTGTTCACCATTCTCCATGGTATACGGGTCAGAGGCAGTGGTACCAATAGAGCTAGAAGTGCCGTCATTGAGAGTCGCCATACAACACGGCTTGATGAACGGTGAACAGATGAATATAGAAAGAAGACTAGAGGAGCTCGCTGAGCTTGAAGGAAGACGCCTCCGGGCGCAACAAAACATCCAACTATACCAATCTCGCATGGCCCATGCTTTCGACATGCTAGTCAAAGGGTGAGAATTCAAGAAAGGCGACCTAGTCATGGTCAAGAAAAGGGAAGTAATGGCCTCCAATCCCAAAGGGAAGTTGGTTGAAAACTGGGTTGGACCGTATGTTGTTCAACGAGTCTATGAAGGTGGTGCCTACGTTCTCGTAGACCATAAGGGGGTAGTGCAATTCTCCCCGCTCAATGGGAAACATTTGAAGCTGCATCATTCAGCCTTACCGGCATTTGAAGAATACCCAAAATCTACCTTGGTCTAGTGGCACCCCGCCCTGGCTGAGCTCTCCAAAATACCCACTCAGCTCGTACCGATTTCGAGGCCGTTGGCCCGCAATTACAGAAGCCCCCTCAGTGCGCACTAATCTCAGGGCCCCTTGAGGACCCCATTTAGTCTCGCTGGTCTACCATGACACACATCACCACCATGTTGGACCTTACGTCGGCATCGGTGCATAAATCATTTCCTTTGTGCTCGCGTTATCCCCACGCCTACGAATACACAGTTTCGGCGCAAGGCTTTATGCCCTGGCTGACATCCACACAGCATCACCATGTTGGACCATATGTCCGCATCGGTGCATAAACCATTTCCTTTGCGTCGGCGTTGTCCCCACACTTGCGAATACACAATTTTGGCGCAAGGCTTTATGCCGTGGCCAACATCCACACATCATCACCATGTTGGAGCTTACGTCCGCATCGGTGTATAAACCATTTCTTGTGCACTGGCGTTATCCCCACGCCTGCGAATACAATGTTTCTGCGCAAGACCATATGCCCTAGCCAATCTACACATCATCACCATTACGGGCCCTATGTCTGAATCGGCGAATAAACTCCTCTTCTTGCGTTGGTATTATCTTCTTGCCAATGAATAAACCTCTTTTTGGTGCAAGGCTTTATGCCCCAGCCGATCTATACACTTTATCGCCATTACGGACCTTACGTCCGAACCGATAAATAAACTCCTTTCCTTGCGTTGGCATTATCCTCTTGCCAACGAATAAACCTTCTGTCGGCACAAGTCTTCGTGTCCTAGCCGGCAGCTATATGTTGTTACTATACAAACAAACCAAACAATCAAGATCGAGCCCCATATGCCGGCCCGATATTTCCATTTTTTTAAAAAAATGGGGCTTAAAATGGAGGTGCCCCGCCAGTCCTGTTCAGACATTCTGGACAAGGGCAAAAATGGCTGCAACCCGGTTGTGGCGAAAACCCGAAAGGGCGCTGCAGGAAAAATTGGGTACCCCGCCACGTGAAAACCCGAGAGGGCACGTGGGCAAAAGTAAGAGGGGGCTGACCCCGGTGAAAACCTGAAAGGGCACTTGGGTCAGTAATGTGATAACCAAAAGTTCCTCTTCGCCTTCATCCCTATGAAACTTCGGATAGGATGTTCATCGTAAGTCCCACCGATGATCTACTTCTCTCGAAACCGTTAACCCGGACCTTTTGTCCTCGTTAATGACTAAACCTATCCTTTGCTTCGGCATTTACCTAATGACCGATGAACAAACCAACATTGTCTCTTGTCATCATCGACAGGATCGGTCAATGAATCGTTAACTTGGACCTTCCGTCCCTGTTAATGACTAAACTTATCTTTTGCTTCGACATTTATCCAATGACCGATGAACAAACCAATGCTGACTCTTGTCATCATCGGCAGGATCAATCAACGAATCATCAACCCAGACCGTTCATCCTCGTTAATGACTAAACTTATCTTTTGCTTCGGCATTTACTCAATGCCGATGAACAAACCAATGCTGGTTCTTGTCATTATCGATAGGATCAGTCAATGAACCGTTAACCCGGACCTTTCGTCCTCGTTAATGACTAAACCTATCTTTTGCTTCGGCATTTACCCAATGCCAATGAACAAACCAATGCTGGTTCTTGTCATCATCGGCAGGATCAGTCAATGAACCGTTAACCCGAACCTTCCATCCTCGTTAATAACTAAACCTATCTTTTACTTTGGCATTTATCCAATGCCGATGAACAAACCAATGTTGATTCTTGTCATCATCGACAGGATCAGTTAGTGAACCATTAACCCTGACCTTTCGTCCTCGTTAATGAATAAACCCATCTTTGTTTCGACATCTACCCAACGCCGATGAACAAACCTCCGCTCACTTTAGCGTCAGTTCTGCAAATCAACCTGTTACCAAAAACTTTGGCAAAGGTAGGCGATTATGTTTCAAAAAAAATGATGATGAAATGAGACTTAAAATAGAGGTGCCTCGCCAGACTTATCTTGATATTCTGGATAAGGGCAAAAATGGCTATAACCCGACTATGGCGAAAACCCGAAAGGGCGCTATAGGCAAAATTAGGTATCCCGCCATGTGAAAACCTGAAAGGGCGCGTGGACAAAAAGTAAGAGGGGGCTAGCTTCGGTGAAAACCCGAAAGGGCGCTTAAGTCAGTAATGTGTTAAAAAAAGAAAAAAAGAAAAAAATGATGATGCTACCTCGTCTATCATTCATGTCCCGCAGGAAATCCCTGTGTGTGATAAACATGCCATATCCCACCAGCATAAGCCTTGCGCCTATGCTATAACAAACCTCCTTGCTTCGGCATTTTACCCATGCCGATGAATAAACCTACCTTCGATTTTCGTCACCATCGGCGAAGTCGATGAACAAACCGTCGACCCGGACCTTTCATCCACGTCAATCAACAAACCTCCTTGCTTCGGCATTTAACCCATGCCGATGAATAAACTTACCTTCGATTTCCGTCATCATCGACGAAATCGACAATAAACCATTGGCTCGGACCCTTCGTCCTTGTCGAGGAATAAACTCGCCCCTTGTCTTTCGCACTTAAGCCCACCAACAAGTGTGTCACTTGCAAACCTCGTCACCATCGGCGAGATATGTGAACAAACTCTTAGCTTCACCCTCTGGCCCTATCGGCCCGTAAATCTTTTTTTTATCCTCCAGATCTCACCTATGACTAACCCAAATTTGGTCTTGGGAGAAGTTGCACCGCGGTGGAGCGAACCCCTCATACCTTCCCTGAAGGCGTGAGCGCTCTCCTGCTCTAGCAGGCTAATATATCTCGGGCCGAATAAATTGGCAACATATCCATGTCCAGAAGGGGAAAGAAAGGAAGGAAATCTGTAGCTCAACAGTAGATATGCAAAGTACGTGATGAAGAAACTTCATTGGCATAAAAAGAAAGGGTACATAGTACTCGGGACATTCCCCGGTATACATGAAAATTCGCAAAAAGGGAGAAAAACAAAGGAACTACTTCAATGAGTGACGGAAAATGTGCTCGAATTCTAAAATCTCCAGGGAAGGATGACGGCTCAGTTCCTGAAGACGGGATTCTTCAGCCCGCAGCCGCATCAGTTTCTCCTCAAGCGACGCGGCTTGCCCTTCTACCAGTTCCACATCTTCTATATTCTGGACCTGCAGCTGCTCAGTCGACTCCAGCTCTGCTTCGGCCCGAGTGAGTTCGGCGTGCAATTCAGCTATCCGAGCCTTCAAAGAAGTGCATTGTTGAGTGGAATCATCGGCCACATCCTGCATCTGTCGGGCAGTCCCCCTCAAAGATTGAACGGTAGCCTGACACTCTGCCCGTTCGAATTTTAGGGCCGCCAACTGATCTGCTAGACCATGGCTGATGAACTTTCATCTGTTTAGATACTTCAGAAGAAGAATTACTCGCTGCGTCTAGTCCTCCATGGGGTAGCCAAAAGCTAATAGCGAGCGAGAGAGGTGTTCCACCAGGTCTATCAGCTGCGCATAAGACAAATCCTGGCAGGTCATCACGGTTTGCCTCAGCGTCTCCAAATATTGCTACACTAGGTCGCTAGGTGATTGCAGACCGAGTGATGGCGTATCAGGGAGGTGAAACTCAACACAGCTATCGACCGTTGGCCTAGATATCGTCGGTCGGCTCTGAGGACGATGATGGTATGTCCCGTATGGCGCTTGCACCAAGACCGGCCCCAGTGATTAATGCAACAGAGGGACTATCAATAATGACAATTTCTCCCCCAACCTCTGGCAAGGGCACTGCATCTTGAGTTTCGATAGTAGGAAGGGGCTGGTCACCATCTTTGGCTTGTCCAGCTTCCACTAATGATGATTCAGTGGCAAGGGCCAAAATTATGGAGGCACCGATGGTTTCTTCCACAATCTCTCCTACCTCTATTGCAGGGGTGTCTTCAAGCAATTCTCTGCCAATGGCAAGTTGCTGCTTCTCCGAAGTCACGGTCGGCTGATCAAACCCGACAGTTACGCCAGGCACTTGCAAGTTGCCGTCATAATATAATCATTTGGATACTGTAGGGCAATGGGCCTCATGACAGGCAGGAATACTGGCAAATCTAGACCGAGGGGTCTAAGGGATACCTTCATGGTCACGGCAGGCAAGGTCACGTTGGCCTGAATAACAGGAGCCTTCGAAAGAAATAAACATAACATAGCTCAGAGGTTTGATGTAATGACCAAAGAGAAGAAGCAAAGGAGTTAAGGGAGTCCTCTTACCTCAGCCTACACTAAGTTCAATTCTCCAGCAGCAGAGACCATCGTCTCCATCATCCCTGCCCCCTCTCCTATGGAAGGAACGGATAAACTATGGAAATCCGCAAGGGGACAGATCGCAAATTACCTTCTATCTCATGGCTGGGTGTAGGAGAAGGCAGGTCTTCTTCAAGGGGATTTGCTTGCACTCCATCCCCTCTCTCTTCCACTCCCGCAGGGGTGGCAGCCACTTGCGCAACCATTGCAGATGAGGTAGTTGCACTTACAAAATAAGAATCAGCCTATACTACCAAAATAGAGGCAGGGTGTAGAATGGAAGATATACCCCGGGTTACACATGTCGGCGTACAAGAAGCCTTGAATTCTTCAAATGAGACTACAGCTGGAGGAACAACTTCTGGTTCCGGGTCTACAGTATTCTGCCGGAGGGCCCGCTTCACTCGAGTCACCGCCTCCCTTACCTGAGACCTTGTTCGCTTGCACGAATTACAAGGCGAATCACTACTAAAAAAAGTGAGAATACAGACGGATATTTTCCGTCTTAAAATCCATCTGTATTTGTGACGGATTAGATTCTGTCACAAATTCCATCTCTATTAAGGACATACTATACTCTCTCTGAAGATCCGTCTATAATTATAGAAGGAATATATTCCGTCTTTATATACGTCGTAAATTTGTGACGGATATTCAGACGGAAATAATCCGTTTGAAATTTCAGACGGAAATAAGTTCCGTCCGTATTTCCGTCGCAAAATTCCGCCTTTCCCGCCACCGTCGACCCCTCCCTCCCACCCCTTCCACCCGACCCCATTTCCACCCCCCCACTCTCCCTCTCACTCTCTCCTTATCCTCTGCCCTCTACTTGCGGTCATCACCGCTGGAGCCGCCGTCCTCGCAAAGCCGTCAGAAGTTCCCCCCTATACCCGTGACCGAAACCCTCTCCCTCCCACTCAGTCAGGCGCTGTGCCCACCCCCTCTTCCCACTCTCTCCCTACCGATGAGAGCCCACTGGAGCTCACCTTCGCCAGTGTAGCCATCCTCTCCGCCATCCTCACCATTGACGTCGTCGCCATCCTCGCCGTCCTCAACGTCGACGTCCTCGCTATCGTGCCCACTGCCATTGGTGGTAGCTCGCAGCCGTGCCCACCTTCCTCGCCATCCCTGCCAAAGTCATCATTGCCGGAGCTCAGACGATCGCCGCCGGTATGTCCCCCCTCACCCTCTGTCTTTTTTTTTAACCTGTATTTGTTCTCGCTGGGGGTGTGGGAGGGGTGTCGATGGGGAAGGGGAGAGGAGGGGCGTCGTCGGTTGGGAAGGGGAGGGGGGTTCCCGTGGCGGCGGCTGGCGGCGAGGGGACGGGGGGGTCGGTTGGGGAGGGCAAGGGAGGGGAGGGGGGTCAGTGGCAAACCGGAGGGGAGGGAAGGGGCGTAAGTTGGGAAGGGGATGGGGGTTCCCGTGGCGGCCGGGGGTGAGGGGAGGGGGGTTTGGGAAGGGGAGGGGGGCCGGCGGTGAGGGGACGGGTGTTTTGGAAGGGGAGGGGGTTCCTGCGGCAGCCGGCAGCGAGGTGACGGGGGGGGGGGGGTCTGTTGAGGCCCAGATTTATATTCTAGATAGAAATCATACCCCATTAATTTGGTTAACCATATGTGCTAGGCAGGAGTACGAATCTGTTGCCAGATTTATATTCTATCTTTCGCCATTATACATGCCTTGTTGTGTACCCGTGGTTTTCTTATCTAAAAAAAATGTCTGTAACAGGGTTGTTATATTAGTGGCAATTTTGTGTATCTTTTAGTAATTTTGATAGCAAGAAATATATGGGATGAGGTGGCACAATATCCACCTGTAATATGTAAACATAAATTGGCTACGAGCCTTATAAAAGGAGATGGTCTGATCGAAAGAAGGATCATGACCTTTATACCAACATGTTATTCTTGAGTTTTGTACTTTAGTTGTTCCCTTTCTGTTCAGAAGTGTGCGTTGAGTTCTTGCAGTGAATTCTGTTCTTCCGATACCTTCACTCTGGAGCCAGAGCCTAAAGATTGGAACCGGGAGGAATGGGAAGTTCTTCCTCTCATCTTCTGGAAGCACAGTGCCAAATTGGTGTCTGAGCCACCTTCAGGTAGCTCCAATTCTTCTAATATGGCTTCTAGTTTTAATGATCCTGTTCTTTCGCTCCTTCAAGATCTGCAATCCAAGATCAGTCTTATACATGATGAATTGGGTTCTATGAATCAAAGAGTAAATAATCTTGAGACTAGAACACCTGATTCTTTGGGATCGAAAGATATCACTCATGATGTAACTTGCTCTTTTCGGCCGAAATATAATGAGTTTCCTAAATTTGATGGCCGGTCAGATCCTTGTGAATGGAAGTTCAAAGCAGAGAGATATTTCTTATATAATCAAGTTCCGGATTATCATAAAGTTTCTTTTGCATCATTTTATCTTGAAGGGGAAGCACTACAATGGTTCTGACATTTCACTCATACTAAGGATACAATTTCTTGGTCTGATTTCTTAAAAGGGTTAGATTCAAGGTTTGGGGTTGTTTCTGTGGTTGATTACCATGGACAATTGAGTAAACTCAAACAATTTGGTTCTGTTTCTGAGTATCAGTGCCAGTTTGAGTTATTGAGTAACAAGGTTCAAGGTGTTTCAGAGGACCATTTACTGGGTATTTTCCTAAGTGGGTTAAAAGAAGAATTATCTTGTGAGGTTAGATCTTTCCTTCCTCAATCTCTGTCACAAGCCATGCAGCTAGCTCGGATTCAGGAACAAAACTTTATGTCTAGACGCCGCACTGCTCCTCATTTCAGTTTCACTAATTCTCAACCTTCAACACAATCCCAACAACCACAACCTCTCAAGCCCACCATCCCACCTGTGCGCAGGTTAACAACTCAACAGTTACAAGATAGAAGGGCTAAAGGCCTTTGCTATAATTGTGATGAGAAATATGTACCTGGCCACAAATGCCAAACTCAGAAACTATTCTTATTGCAGTTGATTCCAGAGGACAATGAATATGAACAGTCAGATATGGCTGAACCTGTTGAGACCTTGGAAATGCAAAATGAGTTGGAACCATCACTGTCTTCTCATACAGTCTCTCAAATGCAGTCCCCAGGGACACTCAGATTGCAGAGATTTATTGGCAGTTTTTCTGTTATAGTGTTAATAGATAATGGTAGCACTCATAACTTCTTGGACCCTAGAGTAGTACAGAAATTGGGATTATGCATTACAAATGTTTCATCCCATTCAGTAAAGATTGCTACTGATTTACAGATTGCTTCCCAGGGGTATTGTCAGGGAGTCTAGTGTGCTACCACACTTCTGGTGCCTTTCTCTCTATACCAAAAAAAAATTGCACATAGCCGGTCAATGAAACTGATCACCTTCTTTGGGATAAAAGTGACTTAGGCAAGGAAAACTGGCATACTATATATGACTGAGTCAATCAATACGGCTCTACCAGCTTGAGATAGAAATTTTGACTGCCAGCCTTCTAATTTTAGCTGCACCCTTGTTAGGAAACGCAATACCTTCAGAGATGGACAACCAGCAGAGGAGGAAGAAGAAAGGAGAAAGAAAAGATCAATAACAAGAACATACAGGGTGGGAAAGCACATATCTTAAGTAGATATAGAGAAATGGAATGACCTTGTCTTATGATGATAAGAAGATATAGAGAAATGGAATGACCACATATCTTAAGTAGTACATATATACAAAGATGTGGATAAATGCAAAGAAATCAGAATTCTCTATAGCAATAGGTAAATACCCAAAAAATTCGTTTTGTGATTTAAAACTTTGTGGATTTTAATTGCATGTAAATATATTTTTATATCTGATTTTAATAGAAATTTGATGTTAATTTGACTCAAAAATGTAGATTGTTTAGCTTCGATGTTCTTCATTTGAAAAATTTTATAATTTGAGTGTTATTTAATTTGATATGTGCATAATGATAATTGTGTTGTTATTTAATTTTATGTTATATAAATACATGGGGTATTCCCTGTGAGTTGAGGTGCGTGGGTGCGACCTAACATTACACGCACCTCAGGAGAGTGCGTTAAAACCGTGTCAATGTGCCTTCCCGTTCAAGACTTTGGGATTGATGTGTATGTTTTCATTTGTTTATGAGAATGTATATATCTATCTCAAAGTCTTGAATTGTCCCGTTTGGACAGTCTGTGAATGTTTGATCGCACTTAGGCAGTCATTTACTATATGTGTTTGTATGGTTTGTTGAGAATTTCGGTTGTGTCTCCTCACTCTTCTCTGATATACCATTATTGATTTTGAGTGTTTTCTTAACCACTTACTTGTAAGTGTTTAAGAAAATTTAAAAATCAATAAATATTTTTGGTATATCGGAGAAGTGTGGGGAGATGATGCCGAAATTTTCAGCAAATCGTGCAGCACATATAGTAAGTGATTGTGCGATCAAACCTTCATGGATGGGTTAAAAAATGATAATCTAATCAATATTCCTCTTCCAACTGCAAATGGTCTATGATGAACGATGTGAGGAAAGGGTCGGGTGTAATATTATGAGTAATGATTTAAAAGTTAGGATGTGTATTGTCATTTATTGGGTGCAGGCAAAATGTCGACAGATCGTTCATGGATGTATCGTAGAATAGTTGACTGGGTGGTGTCAGATGACTTTAAGCTTGGGGTTGAGAGTTTCATTCAATTTGTATTGGGGAATCCAAATGCAGTAATAGATCGCGACGGTCACATTCAATGCACTTGTTCAAGTTGTAGAAACTTGAGGTGGTGTTCAACATGGGATGTGCAACATCATTTGTACACAAAAGGGTTCGTGGATGGTTATACGAATTGGACGTGTCATGGTGAGCAATTTTTGAGGTATGATCCCGACAATATTGTAGGCACAAGTGGGTACGTGGATATGGTTGTAGATGCTGTTGGTCCTAGTTTTAATGTTCATGAGGAATCGCCGAATAAGACAGCCGGAAGATTTTATGAACTACTTAGGGATGTTGATGAGCCGCTATGGGATGGTTGTGAAAAGCACACTCGATTGTCTGCAGTGTCACAGTTGTTGAACTTGAAATCTGAATATCACATCAGTGAGACTTGTTTTGACCGTCTCCTCCTCTTGATCAAGAGTATGTTGCCTCGAGACGAGAAGTTGCCAGAAACTTTTTACCGTGCAAAAAAGATGGTCAATGACTTAGGACTAGGATATGTGAAAATAGATGCATGTCCGAATCATTGTATGTTATATTACAAAGATGATGCAGATAAGATATCATGTTTCATTTGTGGCCATGACAGATTCAAACCTAAGGGGGGGTCAATTCAAAGGCAAAAGATGTACCTTACAAGGTATTGCAATACTTCCCTCTTGTGCCTAGGCTGCAGCGGCTGTATATGTCCTCAAAGACGGCTCGACATATGACATGGCACACCGAAAGAGTACGTCATGCCGATGATATAATCAGTCATCCTGCCGATGGTGAAGCTTGGACTCACTTTAGTCGTACTCATCTTGCCTTTTCAAGGGAGTCACGTAATGTTCGATTGGGTTTATGCACAGATGGTTTTAATCCATTCGGTGGTTCAGTGGCATCTTATTCTTGTTGGCCAATGTTCATGACACCGTACAAGCTTCCGCCGCACATGTGCATGAAGCGAGAAAATCTGTTTTTGTCCTTAGTAATTCCTGGTCCAAAAAGTCCCGGAAAAAATTTGGACATATATCTCAGGCCGTTGATTGATGAGCTCAAATTTTTATGGACTGATGGAGTTGTTACTTATGATGTATATAGGAAGCAAAATTTTATTATGAAGGTTACACTGATCTGGACAATAAGTGACTTCCCTGCATATGGAATGCTATCTGGTTGGAGCACACATGGGAGGTTAGCATGTCCTTACTGTATGGAAGATACCAAATCATTTGTATTGAAACATGGTGGGAAAGCATGCTGGTTTGATTGCCATCGGCAGTTGCTACCAAGTGACCATCCTTTTCGAAGGCAAAAAGACTCGTTTAAAAAAAATACTATTGAAATGGATGAAGCTGACTTGCAACGGGTGTCGGGTCTACATATGGCGTCACGGGTGCACAATTTACCAGATGTAGTTCAATTGTCTGGTAGCACATGGCAACTCCCTAGTTTTGGAAAGGATCACAACTGGAACAAGAAAAGTATTTTATGGGAATTACCTTAATGGTCAACTCTTCTTGTACGACACAATCTAGGTGTCATGCATACCCAGAAGAATTTTTTTGATAATGTGTTCAATACGATCATGAATGTTAAAGGGAAAACAAAGGACAACGTCAAAGCACGTATGGATTTAAAGATGCTTTGTAAACGTCCAGAACTGGAACTACAGAACGTAAATGGCAAAACTGTGCAGCCTAAAGCAACTTATGTGCTTCATGATACATAGATCAAGGAAGTATGCCAGTGGTTGAAACAGTTGAGATTCCCAGATGGATATGCATCCAACATAGCCCGTTGTGTGAATGTTAATGAGGGGAAAATATATGGTATGAAAAGTCACGACTGTCATGTGTTCATGGAGAGGCTACTGCCCATTGCATTTCGTGATTTGTTGCCAAAGCAGATATGGGGAGCACTAGCTGAGATGAGTCAATTTTTCAAGATTTTATGTGCATCTGAACTCAGACTTCGGGATGTACAAACTATCGATGAAAGAGTTGTCACAACCGTTTGCAAGCTAGAGAAGATATTTCCTCCGGCATTCTTTGATTCGATGGAGCACCTGGTCGTTCATTTGCCATATGAGGCTATCGTCGGAGGGCCGGTACAATTTCGATGGATGTATCCATTTGAGAGGTATGTGACAATTTTTGTTAACTTACAAGTCGTCCATAGCCGGTACATATCGTTGCCATCTGACTTGTTGTTGTAGGTGCATGCATGAATTAAAAATGAAAGTTCGCAACAATGAATATAAATGTAGTGGCTGAGAAACTGAGTTAGTGTCAACTATGAATATATATGTTTGTATTTACGTATGTTGAGGTAATTGTTATAATTTTAACTACTCTAATTTGAATATAGGTTGAACAAGGTCTCATTACTGATCAAAGAGTACAACAGATAAGTTATGGCCCCTCGAACCAGACACGTGCCTATCCAGGATATATTATGAATGGATACAAATTTCATACAAGGGATTATGGGCAAAATAAGTCTACGATGAACAGCGGCGTATGTGTGAAGGGAAGTTTATACAATGAAATGGAATTGGACTACTATGGTATTCTTGAAGAAGTCTTAGAACTTTAGTATTTGGGACAAGACAATCATGTATACATATTTAAGTGTCAATGGTTTGATCCTAATTCTGTTCTACATGACATAAATTATGGGATTGTCAATGTCAAGCATAGGTCTAAACTTAAGACCTATGAACCGTTCATTTTAGCCGCACAAGCCTAGCAAGTGTACTATTCAAGCTATCCATCATCCAAGAATAGAGATTGGTGGGCAGTTTGCAGGGTTAATTCAAAACTCTTTCCCACAAGTGAAGATGTCTCAGAGGTTGCTAGTGCTGAATATTATCAATTAGACGAAGTTGGCGTTGTCCGTTCCTCTAGGTTTGATCTAGACGAATCTGATGAGGCACTGTCATTACGGACGTGAGATGAAGTGGAAGAAGTCGATCCGATGGAGCTAAATGTTGATGTTAGAGGGGAGGAAGAATCAGATGAAGACGAAGAGTTTGAATCTGATGAGGTTACTATGGATGACGAAGATGATGATGATGAGCTAGATATATCAACATGAGGGAGGCATGTTTTGATAATTTAGTAAGATGATTCTTACTTTTAAGCATAATTTTAAATAACATTTGTCTAGCCTTATATAATTATGGATTAATATGTATTAATTATTTTGTTATTAATAAGGAAATGGTGCGAGGAGGTCGTACTAGGAGTGGGAGGAGACAAGGCAGTGAGAGGGGCGCTACTCCCTCGTCGCTAGCATCTTCTTCAGACACAGGTATATTTGATCAATAAATTAGGTATATAAATATTTTAATTATTTACAAACTTAAAAGAATTTATTTATAGGTGCAAGTGTCGGCTCACCACCACTTGTACAGACGCCACCACCACTACTTACAGGTCCTAGTGCCCTCCCACGACCTCCTGCTATAGGTATATCTATTTTAATTTTCAGTAACATGTTGAATTTACTTATGAAAATTAATGCAGGTCCCACCTCGGTGTATCTTTGAATTTCTAGCAAAATATTCATTTACCTAATGTGAATTACTACTTACAGGTCCTAGTGCCCTCCCACCACCTCCCGCTACAGGTATATCTATTTTAATTTTCAATAACATGTTGCATTTACTTATGAAAATTAAATCTTGCAGGTGTCAGTGGCCTTCCACCTATTATGCAGATGTCACCTCGACCACCTCCCGCTGCAGGTATGTACATTTTAATTATAAGTTCATAATATTTGTATCACTCCACATGAAAATAAATTCTTGCAGGTGTCAGTGGCCTCCCACCTATTGTGCAGATGTCACCCCGACCACCTCCCGCTGCAGGTATGTATATTTTAATTATAAGTTCATAATATTTGTATCACTCCACATGAAAATAAATTCTTGCAGGTGTCAGTGGCCTCCCACCTATTGTGCAGATGTCACCCCGACCACCTCCCGCTGCAGGTATGTATATTTTAATTATAAGTTCGTAATATTTGTATCACTCCACATGAAAATAAATTCTTGCAGGTGTCAGTGGCCTCCCACCTATTGTGCAGATGTCACCCCGACCACCTCCCGCTGCAGGTATGTATATTTTAATTATAAGTTCGTAATATTTGTATCACTCTACATGAAAATAAATTCTTGCAGGTGTCAGTGGCCTCCCACCTATTGTGCAGATGTCACCTCGACCACCTCCCGCTGCAGGTATGTATATTTTAATTATAAGTTCGCAATATGTGTATCATTCCACATGAAAATTAATTCTTGCAGGTCTCAGTGGCCTCCCACCTGTTGTGCAGACGCTACCCCCACCACCTCCCGCTGCAGGTATGTATATTTTAATTTAAATTCTTCAATATTTGTTCTACTTATGAAAATTAATTCTTGCAGGTCTCAGCGGCCTCCCACCTGTTGTGCAGACGTCACCCCCACCACCTCCCGCTGCAGGTATGTATATTTTAAATATATGTTCGTAATATTTGTATCACTCCACTTAGTTTTACTTGTGAAGATCTATTCTTACATATCCCAGTGCCCTCCCACCACCTCCCACTTGTACAGGGCACACCCCCACCAGTCAGCCACTTGACGATGCCGGTAGTTGTCACGAGGGAGGCACGGCCCATGATAGACGTCGCCCGTGTTGGATCTTCGGGTAAATCTATAAGGTTATATTACATTAATTAACCTTCAACTGTCTAATATGAATATTTTGACATTTGCAATTGCAGTACGAAATTTGAACCCCACACCGCTGTCCATCATTCCACCGAACTCATGTTGGCACATGTGCCCAGGGCAGCATCAACTTTCAGAGAATTTCTGATGTCCGTCCGCGATTCATTGTACAACATGTTCTTTGTAAGTAATTACGTCAGTTAATTCAAGTATTTCCCAAACTCAATTTACAACTTTATACTAAGTGTGAAAAGTAATTGATTTACAGCGGTCTTTTCAATTCACATGTGGACATGACGCGGCGAGATGTCGTCGTGCCTGGGAGTCTACTATGCTCTCAAGTTACAAGAGGAAAATACATGAGGCTCGAGCACACGCTAAAAAATTGAGTGGGGGGAGTGAAGACCGACAATTGTGGAAGGCGCACCACCCTCTATGGATGAGGCAGGAGGATTGGGAGATATCTTGTGACCATTTTGCCGACCCCAAGTGGATAGAAAAGTCCGAAAAAGCCAAAGCAAACAGGGCGTCAAAACCAGGTTCAAATTTGCATACGAGTGGGTCCATCTCTTATGCGGCTCATAAACAAAAATTGGTAAGTAATATAATAATTTATCTTCTTACAATTTATCCCAATATTTGACTTTTTTTTACTATGAATTGTATAACAGGCTGTGGAGCTTAATCGACCTCCGTCGTTCCTCGAGGTGTTCGACAGAACACACAAAAAGAAGGGGACTAATGAATTTGTGAGTGAGACAGCTAAGTTAGCAGTGGTAAGTTTATCTACATATGTAACTTGTACCGTTCATTTAAATCAGCATGTAATTCATATGAAATTGACTACTTATTTTATTCAATTTGTAGGAAACATATAGCCAAGTAGTGACAGAGAAGTACGGGGAGGGAGACACGCAACAGCCGGAGTTCGATCCGGTGGAGTGGGTGGCAACAGCTGGCGTACCGAAGAAAGGCCGACTATATGGTTTTGGGGAGAGCCTAGACGCTAGCGCGGTGATATCATCGTGTGTGAGTTCTAGCTATGCCCAAACCAGTAGCAGTGCCTTCACTATACCTTCCGTTGCCTCCAGCGCTTCTGCCAGTGACATGATGAACATGGTCCGATCGCAGATTTCTGATATGCAGCGGCAGCAGCAACATTTCCAACATGAGATCTCTAGCCAGGTGTCAGTGGTTTTGCAGGCAATCAGTGGCCTCCTCTCCCAGGGGGGAATGGTCCCTCAGCAATCCACCACCACCACAGCACAGGCCGCACATGTGAGTGTTTACTATGTTTTTATTTTGATGGAATTACTCAATTATGTTCATTTGAAATTTTAAAACTCATTTACTTTAGAAGAATTGAGAAAATCCGGGGTTCGGGGGTCTAAAACTTGAAATACCGGTCGGATGGCCGTGCCGATCGTTCCAACACGACCGGGGAGATGAAACTGACTTGTCAGAACTGACGGAATCTAAATCGGATGCCCGGTTTCAGCTCGGCGCTCAAAGTTCATTTTTAAAATACACTTAGTTTAAATGAACTGTCAGGTCGGGTCCGGGGGTCTAAAACTTGAAATACCGGTCGGATGGCCATGCCAATCATTCCAACACGACCGAGGAGATGAAAGTGACTTGTCAGAACTGACGGAATCCAAATCGGATACCCAGTTTGAGCTCGGCGCACAAAGTTCATTTTTACAATACACTTACTTTAAATGAACTGCCAGGTCGGGGCCGGGGGTCTAAAACTTGAAATACCGGTCGGATGCCCATGCCGATCGTTCCAACATGACTGGGGAGATGAAAGTGACTTGTCAGAACTGACCGAATCCAAATCGGATGCCCGGTTTGAGCTCGGCGCTCAAAGTTCATTTTTACAATACACTTAGTTTAAATGAACTGCCAGGTCGGGTCCGGGGGTCTAAAACTTGAAATACCAGTCGGATGCCCATGCCGATCGTTCCAACACGATCGGGGAGATGAAAGTGACTTGTCAGAACTGACGGAATCCAAATCAGATGTCCGCTCAAAAGTGCATTCTCCAAATACACTTAGTTTAAATGAACTGCCAGGTTGGGTCCGGGGGTCTAAAACTTGAAATATCGGCCATATGGCCGTACCGATCGTTCCAACATGACCGGGGAGATGAAAGTGACTTGTCAGAACTGACGGAATCCAAATCGGATACCCGGTTTGTGCTCGGCGCTCAAAGTTCATTTTTAAAATACACTTAGTTTAAATGAACTGCCAGGTCGAGTCCGGGGGTCAAAAACTTGAAATACCAATCGGATGCCCATGCCGATCGTTCCAACACGACCGGGGAGATGAAATTGACTTGTCAGAACTGACGAAATCCAAATCAGATGTCCGGTTTGAGCTCGGCGCTCAAAAGTGCATTCTCCAAATACACTTAGTTTAAATGAACTGCCAGGTCGGGGCCGGGGGTCTAATGAAATGCCGGTCGGATGCCCATGCCGATCGTTCCAACACGACCAGGGAGATGAAAGTGACTTGTCAGAATTGACAGAATCCAAATCGGATGCCCGGTTTAAGCTCGGTGCTCAAAGTTCATTTTTAAAATACACATAGTTTAAATGAACTGCCAGGTCGGGGCCGGGGGTCTAAAACTTGAAACACACGATGTATAGACTTTATGTGTTTGTGCTAGCAGCCAACGTACAGACTTTGAGTTTGTGCTAGCAGCCGATGTACATACTTTGAGTCTGTGCAATCAGCCAACGTACAGACTTTAAAGAATGTATAGACTTTGAAGGGTGTATAGACTTTGAAGAATGTATGGACTTTGAAGAGTGTATAGACTTTGAAGAAGTGCTAGCAGCCAACGTACAGACTTTGAGTCTGTGCAATCAGCCAACATACAGACTTCATGTTGTAGGATGTATAGACTTGCTGGCTGTATAGACTTGCTGATGTATTGACTTGCTTACTGTATAGACTTGCTGCTGAAGAATGTACAGACTTGCTGCTGTATAGACTTGCTGTGCACTGAGCTTATGGATGTATAGACTTGATGTGCCTGCCACAGGACGATGTTCAGACTTTGAGTTGCATGATGTATAGACTTATTAATGAAGATGCATGGAGAATGTATAGACTTTGCATGGAAAGCTATGCAACCAATGTATAGACTTGTTAATGAATATGCATGCAATGTACAGACTTGCCAGCATGCAATGTATAGACTTGATGTTGCGAACTATGCACATGCATTGACAATGTATAGACTTTGCATGGCAAGCTATGCAACCAATGTATAGACTTGTTAATGAATATGAATGCAATGTATAGACTTGCCAGCATGCAATGTATAGACTTGATGGTCAGAACTATGCACATGCATGAACAAACCACAACGTATAGACTTGGTGAATGTATAGACTTGATATGCAAACATCTCTCTGCAATGTATAGACTTTACCTATGGCAATGTATAGACTTGACTAATGCAATCTAGGCAGAACTCTGTACAGACTTAATAGCATGCAGACAAGACCTCATATGCAATGTTTGTGCTAACCACAAAGCACTTATGAGCCTTATAAAATCACAATGCATCCACATGATGATAAGTCTTATAGAAACAGTTTATGATCATTTCCACAACCATTTCAACCTTCATACACATGAAGACATGAACAACCATTCTTACACACGACCAAGCAACAAAGGCATTTTGTAATAATCAAAATCACAATGCACAACAAATCCAAATCGGATGTCCGGTTTGAGCTCGGTGCTCAAAGTTCATTTTTAAAATACACTTAGTTTAAATGAACTGCCAGGTCGGGTCCGGGGGTCTAAAACTTGAAATACTGGTCGGATGCCCGTGCCGATCGTTCCAACACGACCGAAGAGATGAAAGTGACTTGTCAGAACTGACGGAATCCAAATCGGATGCCCGGTTTGAGCTCGGCGCTCAAAGTTCATTTTTAAAATACACATAGGTTAAATGAACTGCCAGGTCGGGGCCGGGGGTTTAAAACTTGAAATACCAGTCAGATGGTCGTGCTGATCATTCCAACACGATCGGGAAGATGAAAGTGACTTTTCAGAACTGACGGAATCCAAATCGGATGTCCGGTTTGAGCTCAGCGCTCAAAAGTGCATTCTCCAAATACACTTAGTTTAAATTAACTGCTAGGTCGGGTCCGGGGGTCTAAAACTTGAAATACCGGTTGGATGGCTGGGGGTGGTTCTTCCAACACGACCGGGGAGATGAAAGTGACTTGTCAGAACTGACGGAATCTAAATCGGATGCCCGGTTTGAGCTCGGCGCTTAAAGTTCATTTTTAAAATACACTTAGTTTAAATGAACTGCCAGGTCGGGTCCGGGGGTCTAAAACTTGAAATACCAGTCAGATGGCCATGCCAATCATTCCAACACGACTGGGGAGATGAAAGTGACTTGTCAGAACTGACGGAATCCAAATCGGATGTCCGGTTTGAGTTCGGCGCTCAAAAGTGCATTCTCTAAATACACTTAGTTTAAATTAACTGCCAGGTCGGGTCCGGGGGTCTAAAACTTGATATACCGGTCCGATGGCCGTGCCAATCATTCCAACACGACCGGGGAGATGAAAGTGACTTGTCAGAACTGACGGAATCCAAATCGGATGCCCGGTTTGAGCTCGGCGCTCAAAGTTGATGCGGGACGAGACCACGGACACGACAAGCTCGTGACTGCCCCTTAACGAGGGAAGCGTCGGACGTGCGCGGTTGAGAAACCGGCAGTGAGCTAGGGTGATCGGCTCTCTCGTGTGCCCGGATTGGGTCACGGGACGGTCTCGCACTCTCTCGCAGCAGCGGTGAATGATAATATAGCGAGCTAACGGACCTAAAGCATGCTCTCTAGCAGCGGCATAAACAAGTATATATGAAAATAAGCAAATGCCGAGTGTAGGGAGCGAGAACGATACCTCCACGCGCTCGGCGTGGGGAAGACGGACCCGGCCGAAAACTCGTACTCCCGGGAAACTTAACACATAATAATTACAGCAATGGGAACATGCCCACTCCACGTAGGGAGGTAAAGGGCTATACAAATGGGCCCGTGAGGATCGAATTCGGGTTGACAGGCAACTTCGTGTGTTGCTTCGGCTACACGCGTGTTCACGACCGTGGGGCCCACGTGCTGTCTGGAGGCCCCGCTTGGGACCCGGTGGTACAGATGTAGTGGAGACACTTGGAGAAGCACTCCCCAGGCTGGCGGCACGCTGGTTCGCCGGCCGGAGGCCGGGCGGCTCCGTTCGGCACCGGTCGGAAAAACCGATCGGAAATCTGCCGATTCTGTATTTCAGCGCCCGCTCCAGCGGGAACGGACGCTGCGATCAGCACCGGTGTCAGAATGCGACGAGATCAGAGCCGTTGGAAAGCTGCTTCGAATTACTACAATCTAGTGGCCTTCAGAAAAATTCACCAGATTTGTACTTTATGTTGGAGAATTTTATATGCTGCTATTGTACAGTAACCGAAGACTCAGATCTGCAGAGAACTTTCCTGTTGATTGCCTTTGACCGTGAAGTAGATGTTTGAATTTAAAGATGTGTTATTCAGCAAGGTTGTAGGAAATTTAACAAGGAAACCAGGACTATTTTTGGATCTGGATTTGGAGGTGGTGGTGATTTGTTCTGATTTTGGAAGTGGAGGGTGGTCGGATCTGGGATCTGACTAGAAACACTGTATCAGAGGAAGAACACGAATTTTTAAAAATAGATAGAAGGCTGATAAGAAATTAAGAACATTTGTGGAGGTAGGGGGTGATGGACAGAACTCTCAGTAAAATTGGGAGGGTTTGGACAAATCAAAAAGATGGTCGGAAGGGGAGAACTCAGAGGTTCTGTCACTGTAGACAGAAACCTGGCAGATCTGGGATGACAGGTTGGACGAAAATGTAAAAATACTAAAAGATGGAATTTTAGCGTGAAAATTGAGGTGGATCTTGGGATTCAAGGGTAGAACACACCATAAAAAATTCAGATCAATCCAAGCTCGTGGCTGAGACAGACAATTCGTGGAAGCTGCTGTGGTCGGACAAAGATAGAACTGCAGAGGCGGCTTGATGGCGGCACGAACGGCGGCGGCGGCAGCACAGACGATTACCGGAGGTTGAGAGGGGATGATAGAAGGTAGAGTCACTCTAGAAATTGGGGTTGGGGAGGGAAGAACAGCAGGGGAGGAGAGAGGGGCGCACCAAGCTCCTTGCTTACACACAAAAATTTTGATTTTTCATTGCTTTTCTCATAAAAATACAAGCTTATATATGTTTTACATCAAATGCATTGTGGACCCTTGGATCTAGGGAAGGGGATTGAAGGGCTAGGATTGCATGCCACAAACACAAAAAAAAGAATATAATATGCAAGGGGGGGTGCGCCCTACTGACCAAGGGGTAGAAGTTGAATGGGTGGTTGAATGGTAGGTGGCCTACCTTGGACAAAATGGGCCACTTGTCTACCCATGTGACATATGACTAGTCCAACCTTCTAGATGTCCACCTAGGATGGTTGACTAGCCCCACAAGATGACATGGACCAATGGGAAAGGGCTGAGGGCCCCCTTGCTGGTCCTACTGATAAATTACATAGAAACCCACACAATCTACGGGAGTGACGCATTGGCCGATAAAGCCATACAATTGCGCGTATACTTTCCCGTGGATATAAAAATAAACTAAAGGATATAAATGCAATATGAAAAGGTACTGGCTCGGTGTCGATTCCCATCAACTCTCCCCGGGTGGGAGGAACTCGACCCCGTCGAGTAGGGGTAGGGATGCTCGAGTACTCCGGCGGATCCATCACCGTGCCAAGTAGCGTGGGTATGCTCCGCTCCAAGTGATCGTCACCTGCTCATTCCATATATACTCGATATGCGAACTGCTATGGGCTAAAGATGGTCACTCCGAAGGGGCACTCTCAAAAGGGAAGAAAACAGCTCGAAGACTCACTAGGAATCACCGCTGAGTCCCTATAGGTGACTGATCGGGGTATAGATGTGGAACCGATCCCATACTCATCAAGTGAGTCCACTCGCCTCTTACTCATAAGAGACCGACAACGAGCTTGCACAAGACTCATGCAGACTTACCATGGAATACACACAACAATCGACTCGAAACACACCACACAAACAAACCACACAAGAATACACACTGACTCATGCACGACTCGAGACTACGGTGGTAGCATCAAGCCCACTAGGTGGCCGCATCCTGGGCGGCAGGAGAGCTGTCCCACTCTTCCCCCCCCCAAGGCATAGTACTCATCGGCTAGTGCCTCATCGGCCACGTAATTGACACACTCAAGCTCAGGAGGTGCAGACTCTCCAACACCTAAGGCTAGGGTGGCGCGAGCGGGACACTCGCTGGCAATGTGGCCAAATCCATGACAGTGGAAACACTGCACTCGCGATCGACTACTCTCCCCGAAAAGAGGGGCCTTACCCTTATCATCCCGTCGGGTAGGGGGTGTAGGCAGTAATGGGGGAGGTGTAGGTGCCTTGGACAATAGTGGAGGGGGTGCCGGTGCCAGAGGACGGGCTATAGGAGCTGGGGGACGGGCAACGGGTGCCGGTGGATGGGGTAGAGGTAGATCCCGTGGTGGGGGAGGTCGAGGTCTAGGAGCAAAGTGCTCCTGGCGGGCGGGCTCCTGTGGACGAGCCATGGGTCCCCTCGGGTATGAACCTAAGGAGCCACGAGAGTCACTACGGGGAGGAGCGGGGCTCCACCGGGGAATAGACTCGAACTCACCCTCGAATTGCTCCATCTCGAGAGCAACTTGGTATGCATCCTCCAGCTTGTCCACCTTGCGGCGGAGAAGCTCATACCGTAGGTGTGGGCGTAGACCACGCCGAAACCGAGAGACGGTAAGGGAATCCTCCTCCGTGGCATCGCATCGCAAGTAGTACTCATCAAATTCGGCGATGTAATCCGAGACGGACCGGTCTCCTTGGGTGAGACTTTGTCACCTCTCTATAAGACGCTGGCGGTAGGAGGTAGGGAGGTACTTCTTCCTAAGCTTCTCCCTCATCTCGGTCCACGTATGGATCGGGGGTTCATGACGATGAAACAATAGATTCTCCATGTTCTTCCAATATGTTTGGGCTTGGCCCAAAAGTTTCATCCTGGCAAACTTGACCTTTCTTTGGTCCGATATCTTGAACCACTCAAAATATCGATCCATGCCAGCCTCCCAATCAAGATAGACCTTTGGGTCTAAGGACCCGTCAAAGGTGGGAGGGTCGGCCCGAACGGTCCGAAGGGCCCGTTCATCCATATCTTGGTCGTTGGTACGCCGTATAGGACGACGATCACGACCATATCCCCGATGCTCATTCTCGGACTCATAGTCATGCACCTCGGGGACTTCATGCCTCCTATTAGCTATCCCTTGACCCCTTGGAGTTGCGGGTTGTTGACCCGGCTCCGGTTGACCTTGTGTAGGTGGGACGGGTGCTTGGACTGGGGTAATCGGTGGTGCCTCGGCTGGGCCTCTCTCTAGTGCGGTGACTCTCCCGACCAATCCCTGAATGGACTGGCTAGACCCGGCGGCCCTATCCTCTACGGCCTTCATCCTCTCTTCTAGGCGGGTGCCTAGATCATTCACTTGGGTACTCAACCCTTCCATCCTATCCACTCGGGTGCTTAACACTTCCATGCGATCACTCGACCCATCCATTTTTCCCATAAGAGTTCGGAACATGGTGGCCACCTCATCGGAACTATAGACTCGGGATTCCGCCATTGGTGGTGGTGGGGGTGAGTATTGGGTACCTCGACGAGTGGGCATGCAAACACACAGACTAGAAGACGCCGACTAAAGCAAACACACTAATACAAAATGATGCACTTAGACTTAAACCAATATCCGGTACGTGGCGAAGGTAATCGACCCGAAGGTCACTCGGGCAAGTGTGCGGCCTTCCCGATAGGCGTAGCCTAACGTTCGGACAACACCTTTTGATATACCGAGTAAAGGGATGTAAATGCAAAAAGACACTTTTTTTTGTTTTAAAACAATGATGACCCTAAACACGACTTGGACAATGACTACTGACTAGATGTAAATGACACTCTTTTCTTTTCTTTTTTGACACCCTAGACTCAAACACGCTCTGATACCAAATTGATGCGGGACGAGACCACGGACACGACAAGCTCGTGACTGCCCCTTAACGAGGGAAGCGTTGGACGTGCGCGGTTGAGAAACTGGCAGTGAGCTAGGGTGATCGGCTCTCTCGTATGCCCGGATCGGGTCACGGGACGGTCTCGCACTCTCTCGCAGCAGCGGTGAATGATAATATAGCGAGCTAACGGACCTAAAGCATGCTCTCTAGCAGCGGCATAAACAAGTATATATGAAAATAAGCAAATGCCGAGTGTAGGGAGCGAGAACGATACCTCCACACGCTCGGCGTGGGGAAGACGGACCCGGCCGAAAACCCGTACTCCCGGGAAACTTAACACACAATAATTACAGCAATGGGAACATGCCCACTCCACACATGGAGGTAAAGGGCTATACAAATGGGCCCGGGAGGACCGAATTCGGGTTGACGGGCAGCTTCGTGTGTTGATTCGGCTACACGCGTGTTCACGACCGTGGGGCCCACGTGCTGTCCGGAGGGGCCGTGTGGGACCCAGTGGTACCGCTGTAGTGGAGACACTTGGAGAAGCGCTCCCCGGGCTGGCGACACGCTGGTTCGCCGGCCGGAGGCCGGGCGGCTCCGTTCGGCACTGATCGGAAAAACCGATCGGAAATCTGCCGGTTCTGTATTTCAGCGCGCGCTCCGGCGGGAACGGACGCTGCGATCAGCACCGGTGTCAGAATGCGACGAGATCAGAGCCGTTGGAAAGCTGCTTCGAAGTAATACAATCTAGTGGCCTTTAAAAAAATTCACCAGATTTTTACTTTGTGTTGGCGAATTTTATATGCTGCTGTTGTACAGTAACCGAAGACTCAGATCTGCAGAGAACTTTCCTGTTGATTACCTTTGACCGTGAAGTAGATGTCTGAAGTTGAAGATGTGTTCTTCATCAAGGTTGTATGAAATTGAACAAGGAAACCAGGAATATTTTTGGATCTGGATTTGGAGGTGGTGGTGATTTGTTCTGATTTTGGAAGTGGAGGGTGGTCGGATCTGGGATATGACTAGAAATACTGTATCAGAGGAAGAACACGAATTTTTAAAAATAGATAAAAGGCTGATAAGAAATTAAGAAAATTTTTGAAGGTATGGGGTGATGGATAGAACTCCCAGTAAAATTAGGAGGGTTTGGAAAAATCAAAAAGATGGTCGGAGGGGGAGAACTCAGAGGTTCTGTCACTGTAGAAAGAAACCTGGCAGATCTAGGATGACAGGTTGGACGAAAATGTAAAAATACTAAACGATGGAATTTTGGTGTGAAAATTGAGGTGGATCTTGGGATTCAAGGGTAGAACACACCATAAAAAATTCAGATCAATCCAAGCTCGTGGCTGAGACAGATAATTCGTGGAAGCTGCTGTGGTCGGACAAAGATAGAACTGCAGAGGCGGCTCGATGGCGGCACGAACGGCGGCGGCGGCGGCACAGACGATCACCGGAGGTTGAGATGGGATGATAGAAGGTAGAATCACTCTAGAACTTGGTGTTGGGGAGGGAAGAACAGCAGGGGAGGAGAGAGGGGCGCACCAAGCTCCTTGCTTACACACAAAATTCTGATTTTTCATTACTTTTCTCATAAAAATACAAGCTTATATATGTTTTACATCAAATGCAATGTGGACCCTTGGATCTAGGGAAGGAGATTGAAGGGCTAGGATTGCATGCCACAAACACAAAAAAAAGAATATAATATGCAAGGGGGGGTGCGCCCTATTGACCAAGGGGTAGAAGTTGAATGGGTGGTTGAATGGTAGGTGGCCTACCTTGGACAAAATGGGCCACTTGTCTACCCATGTGGCATATGACTAGTCCAACCTTCTAGATATCCACCTAGGATGGTTGACTAGCCCCACAAGATAACATGGACCAATGGGAAAGGGCTGAGGGCCCCCTTGCTGGTCCTACTGACAAATTACATAGAAACCCACACAATCTACGGGAGTGACGCATTGGCCGATAAAGCCGTACAATTGTGCGTATACTTTCCCATGGATATAAAAATAAACTAAAGGATATAAATGCAATATGAAAAGGTACTGGCTCGGTGTCGATTCCCATCAAAAGTTTATTTCTAAAATACACTTAGTTTAAATGAACTGTCTGGTCGGGTCCAAGGGTCTATGATGAGGACATCAAGAGCTTATGAGTTGTATTTTGTGTATTGGCTTGGATTGGTGTGTATTATGGGTTGTATTGGCTTGAAGTGTATGTAATTTTTGATTTCTTTCATTTGGGCCATCCTTGTAAGGCTTATATCAAGCCAATGGGCCATTTGTTATGTCAAGTCCAAGGCTAGGTTGCCATTAGTAGAGTCCATTAAGAGTGTTACTTCATAGTGGGTCATTAAGGCACTTAAGGCCCAAATTGGGTTCCACTCTCTCATGGGCCATCTAAGTGGGAGTGGCCCAAGTCTAGCATGATCTAATGGGAGGCTCTTGGCCCATGAATGGCCTTGGCCCATGGAAGGGGGCGCAAGGTTCCTTGTCTTATTAGGCATGGTAGTTGTGGGTTAGGTGGTGTTTGAATAGATCTAGTCCAAGGTTGAATAAGTATGGTCAAATTAGATTAAACTAATGTATTAAATGTGTGATTCACATTGTATCCCAGCCCTTCAATCCAAACCCCTAGATCCAAGGGTTAAGGTTGAGTTTGGTTGGCATCCTATATAAGGTTATATTTTTCATATTGAAGCAATTAATGAAGAGAAAATAGGCATTTGCCCCCAAGTGAGATTTGCGCCCCTCCCCTCTCTCTCCCTGGTTCCTCCACCCCCTCTCCCCTTTCTAGAGTGTAATCCCTTCCCCCTTGATCCCCTCCAGCATCTGAAGCAACTCCGGTGATCGCCGCCGCCATCGACTCGCCGCCGACGCGTCGTTGCCAACGGTTTCGGTGTTCTGTCCACTCAGGACAGATCCTTCTTCTCCGAATTCCTGCTATCACTCCCTTCATCTTCTGAAGCTCAAAATTTCAGGGTTGGTTCCCCTCTAGAACCCTTATCCCCACAAAAAAAATCACGTCAAAATTCATCCTTTAGCTATTTTTTGATTTTCGTCCAAGTCCAAGTTCCAGATCTGTCCTGGTTCTGTTTACTGTTCATCAGCTCCGAGTCTACCCCATTCGAACCATCTTTTGATTTTTGTTGGGACGCCCAAATTTACTGGGAGTTCTGTCTACATCCCTCTACCACTAGGAAGTTTCTTAATTTTTGGTTCACCCTCCAAGTATTTTAAAAAATTCGTCCAAGTTCCCAAGAACAGTCTGCCCACAGTTTCCCAGATCCGACCCAGGTCTAGTAAAAAAATCCCAGAAAATCCATTTCTTCTTCAATCAAAAAACCAAAATTAGTCCCGGATTCCTCTCTCAGAGACCTTCAACTTTGCTGAAGAAATTATTTCCAGATTCGGAGGTCTTCACCCCGGTCAACGTCGATCTTCAGAGAAGTCAGAACCTGCCCCTGCAGTTCTTGCCAGATTCCAGCAAGCTTGTAAAATACATGATCAAAAATACAAATCTGATTATTTTTTTTTGAAGACCCTACGTCGAAGTATTCTGAGTCAGCTTTCCAACGGCGCTAATCTCGTCGCATTCTGACGACGGGGCTGATCACAGCAGTAGTTTTCTCCGAGTCGCGCGCCTGCAAACAGAACTTTCAGGTTCGTGGCCGAGTTCCCAGCGAGCGTCGTCCGAGGGCCGCCCGGCGTCCGGCGGTCGTTCCAGCAGCTCGCTCTCCCAGGGGAACGCTTTCCAGGTGTCTCCACAACAGAGGAGTCATCAGGCCCCACATGACCCCTCCGGTCAATACGTGGGCCCCCACTAGCACGAGTACGCGTGAAGTCGAAGCATTGCCCGAAACCGCCCGTCAACCCAAACTTGGTCCTCCCGGGCCCACTTGTGTCACCCTTTACCTCCCTGCGTGGAGTGGGCTTATTTGTACTGTTGTAAACATAATGTACTAAGTTCCCGGGAGTACGAGCTTTGGCCGGGTGCCGTCTTCGCCACGCCGAGAGCGTGGAGGTATCGCCTTCACCCTTACACTTGGCATTAGCTCAATTCTTTATATGCTTTATATGCCGCTGCTAGAGAGCATGTGTAGGGATACCTAGCCCGCTTTCAATTTATAATATCACTGCTGCGAGAGAGAGCGAAGCCGTCCCGTGACCCGATCCGAGCACAAGTGAGAGCCGACCACCCTAGCTCCCAGCCGGTTTCTCAACCGCGCACATCCGACGCTTCCCTCGTTAAGGGACGATCGCGAGCTTGTCGTGTCCGTGGTCCCGTCCCGCATCAATTTGGTATCAGAGCGAGTTGAGTCTAGGGTGTCTAAAGTCAAAAAAAAAAAAAGAGAAGAGTGTCATTTACATCGAGTCATTAGTCGGTTTAAGTCGAGTCTAAGATCATCATATTTTTAAAACAACAAAAAAAGGGTCATTTTTCGGTCGCATACATCCCTTTACTCGGTATATAAAAAGGTGTTGTCTGACCGTTAGGTTACGCCTATCGGGAAGGCCGCACACTTGTGCGAGTGACCTTCGGGTCGATTGTCTCCGCCGCGTACCGAGTTTTGGTTAAGTCTAGGTGCATCATTTTGCATTAGTGTGTTTTGCTTTAGTCGGTGTCTTCTAGTCGGTGTGTTTGCATGCCCACTCGTCGGGGTACTCAGTACTCACCCCCACCCCCACCTATGGCCAACCCACGGGATACCTCGGGAGACTTCCACTCCCTACAAGAGGCGATGATGGCCATTATGGCTAGGTTGGACCAATCCGATGCTAACTTTCGGACCTTCTCCGAGAATATGGATGGTCGCCTTAGGGCCATGGAGGGACGCATGGAGAACTCCGATAGGTCGGTCCAAGACCTCGTTGGGCGGTTAGATAGGATGTCACATGGGGACCCTCCTGGGGCAGCCCAAGGTCCACCCGCACCTCCTCCCGCGGGGGCCCAAGTCCAACCCGCTCCCATGGCCCAAGTCCAGGCCGCTCCCGCGGCCCAAAACCAGCCACCACTGGTTCCTCCACCCGCCCCTCCTCGGGCTCCCCAACTACCGCACCGTGACCTTGGTCTCGAGGACTATGGGTCCGACAATGCCTACGAGGGGTATGGTCAACGCCGTCGTGGTTTTCAGCCACAACGAGATGAGGATGATGATAGGGTCCTTAAGACCGTGCGAGCGGACCCTCCCGCTTTTTACGGGTCTTTGGATCCGAAAGTCTACCTAGATTGGGAGTTTGGCATGGACCGTTATTTTGAATGGTATGATATGTCGGAGCGTCGAAGGGTCCGATTTGCCACCATGAAACTTATGGGGCAGGCACAAACTTATTGGAAGAATGTGGAGAGCCTGCTACTTCAGCGGCTAGAACCCCCGATCGACACATGGGCCGAGATGAAGAATAAACTTCGGCAAAAGTACCTTCCTCCCACATACCGCCAGCGACTCATCGATAGATGGCAAAGTCTTAGCCAGGGAGACCGGTCCGTCTCCGAATACATCGCGGAGTTTGATGAGTACTTTCTACGATGTGGTGTCACGGAGGAGAGTACCATACCCGTGTCCCGCTTTCGACGTGGTTTGCGGCCACACTACCAGTATGAGCTTTTCCGCCGCAATGCCAAGACGTTGGAAGAGGCATACCAGGTTGCTCTCGAGATGGAGCAATTTGAGGGAGAGTTCGAGTCTAGCCATCGGTTGGGCCCCACCCCTCTCCGTAGTACCGAGCCCCGTCACTCTATAGGCCCACATCAGCGGCCTCCCATGGCTCGACCTCAGGAGCCCACCCGTCAGGAGCACTTCGCTCCACGGCCTCGCCCTCCTCCACCCCGGGATCTATTTCCATCCCAACCACCAGCACCCTTTGCCCGTCCCCCAGCTCCTATAGCCCGTCCTCTGGCACCGGCACCCCCTCCACTCTTGTCCAAGGCACCTACACCTCCCCCATTGTTGCCTACACCCCCTACCTGGCGGGATGATAAGGGTAAGGCCCCTCTTATCAGGGAGAGTAGTCGATCGTGAATACAGTGTTTCCACTGTCACGGGTATGGCCACATTGCTAGTGAGTGTCCCGCTCGCACCACCCTAGCCTTAGGTGTTGGCGGATCCGCACCTCCCGAGCTTGAGCATGTCGATTACGAGGCCGATGAGGCACTGGCCGATGAATACTATGCCATGGGGGAAGAGCTGGGCGACCCTTCGGCCGCCCAGGATATCGCCACCTAGTGGGTTTGATGCTACCACCTTAGTCTAGAGTCGTGCATGAGTCAGTGTGCTTTCTTTGTGTGGTGATTTTGAGTCGATTGTTTGCGTGGTTTGCATTCGTGTGTCTGTGCATGGTGAGTCTGCATGTGTCTTGTGCAAGCTCGTTGTCGATCTCTTACGAGTAAGAGGCGAGTGGACTCACTTGATGAGTAGGGGATCGGTTTTACTTCTATATCCGGATCAGTCACCTATAGGGACTCAGCGGTGATTCCTAGTGAGTCTTCGAGCTGTCTCCTTCCTTTTGAGAGTGCCCCTTCGGAGTGACCACCTTTAGCCATAGCAGTTCGCATATCGAGTATATATGGAATGAGCAGGTGCCGATCACTTGGAGTGGAGCATACCCGCGCTACTTAGCACGGTGACGGATCCGCCGGAGTACTCGCGCAGCCATACCCCTACTCGACGGGGTCGAGTTCCTCCCACCCGGGGAGAATTGATGAGGACATCAAGAGCTTATGAGTTGTATTTTGTGTATTGGCTTGGATTGGTGTGTATTATGGGTTGTATTGGCTTGAAGTGTATGTAATTTTTAATTTCTTTCATTTGGGCCATCCTTGTAAGGCTTATATCAAGCCAATGGGCCATTTGTTATGTCAAGTCCAAGGCTAGGTTGCCATTAGTAGAGTCCATTAAGAGTGTTACTTCATAGTGGGTCATTAAGGCACTTAAGGCCCAAATTGGGTTCCACTCTCTCATGGGCCATCTAAGTGGGAGTGGCCCAAGTCTAGCATGATCTAATGGGAGGCTCTTGGCCCATGAATGGCCTTGGCCCATGGAAGGGGGCGCAAGGTTCCTTGTCTTATTAGGCATGGTAGTTGTGGTTTAGGTGGTGTTTGAATAGATCTAGTCCAAGGTTGAATAAATATGGTCAAATTAGATTAAACTAATGTATTAAATGTGTGATTCACATTGTATCCCAGCCCTTCAATCCAAACCCCTAGATCCAAGGGTTGAGGCTGAGTTTGGTTGGCATCCTATATAAGGTTGTATTTTTCATATTGAAGCAATTAATGAAGGGAAAATAGGCATTTGCCCCCAAGTGAGATTTGCGCCCCTCCTCTCTCTCTCCCTGGTTCCTCCACCCCCTCTCCCCTTTCTAGAGTGTAATCCCTTCCCCCTTGATCCCCTCCAGCATCTGAAGCAACTCCGGTGATCGCCGCCGCCATCGACTCGCCGCCGACGTGTCGTTGCCAACGGTTTCGGTGTTCTGTCCACTCAGGACAGATCCTTCTTCTCCGAATTCCTGCTATCACTCCCTTCATCTTCTGAAGCTCAAAATTTCAGGGTTGGTTCCCCTCTAGAACCCTTATCCCCACAAAAAAAATCACGTCAAAATTCATCCTTTAGCTATTTTTTGATTTTCGTCCAGGTCCAAGTTCCAGATCTGTCCTGGTTCTGTTTACTGTTCATCAGCTCCGAGTCTACCCCATTCGAACCATCTTTTGATTTTTGTTGGGACGCCCAAATTTACTGGGAGTTTTGTCCACATCCCTCTACCACCAGGAAGTTTCTTAATTTTTGGTTCACCCTCCAAGTATTTTAAAAAATTCGTCCAAGTTCCCAAGAACAGTCTGCCCACAGTTTCCCAGATCCGACCCAGGTCTAGTAAAAAAATCCCAGAAAATCCATTTCTTCTTCAATCAAAAAACCAAAATTAGTCCCGGATTCCTCTCTCAGAGACCTTCAACTTTGCTGAAGAAATTATTTCCAGATTCGGAGGTCTTCTCCCCGGTCAACGTCGATTTTCAGAGAAGTCAGAACCTGCCCCTGCAGTTCTTGCCAGATTTCAGTAAGCTTGTAAAATACATGATCAGAAATACAGATTTGATTATTTTTTTTGAAGACCCCTACGTCGAAGTATTCTGAGTCAGCTTTCCAACGGCGCTAATCTCGTCGCATTCCGACGACGGGGCTGATCGCAGCAGTAGTTTTCTCCGAGTCGTGCGCCTGCAAATAGAACTTTCAGGTTCGTGGCCGAGTTCCCAGCGAGCGTCGTCCGAGGGCCGCCCGGCGTCCGGCGGTCGTTCCAGCAGCTCGCCCTCCCAGGGGAACGCTTTCCAGGTGTCTCCACAACAGAGGAGTTATCAGGCCCCACACGACCCCTCCGGTCAATACGTGGGCCCCCACTAGCACGAGTACGCGTGAAGTCGAAGCATTGCCCGAAACCGCCCGTCAACCCGAACTTGGTCCTCCCGGGCCCACTTGTGTCACCCTTTACCTCCCTGCGTGGAGTGGGCTTATTTGTACTGCTGTAAACATAATGTACTAAGTTCCCGGGAGTACGAGCTTTGGCCGGGTGCCGTCTTCGCCACGCCGAGAGCGTGGAGGTATCGCCTTCACCCTTACACTTGGCATTAGCTCAATTCTTTATATGCTTTATATGCCGCTGCTAGAGAGCATGTGTAGGGATACCTAGCCCGCTTTCAATTTATAATATCACTGCTGCGAGAGAGAGCGAAGCCGTCCCGTGACCCGATCCGGGCACAAGTGAGAGCCGACCACCCTAGCTCCCAGCCGGTTTCTCAACAGCGCACATCCGACGCTTCCCTCGTTAAGGGACGATCGCGAGCTTGTCGTGTCCGTGGTCCCGTCGCGCATCAGTCTAAAACTTGAAATACCGGTCGGATGGCCGTGCCGATCATTCCAACACAACCGGGGAGATGAAAGTGACTTGTCAGAACTGACAGAATCTAAATCGGATTCTCGGTTTGAGCTCGGCGCTCAAAGTTCATTTTTACAATACACTTACTTTAAATGAACTGCCAGGTCGGGGCCGGGGGTCTAAAACTTGAAATACCGGTTGGATGGCTGGGGGTGGTCCTTCCAACACGACCGGAGAGATAAAAGTGACTTGTCAGAACTGACGGAATCTAAATCGGATGCCCGGTTTGAGCTCGGCGCTCAAAGTTCATTTTTAAAATACACTTAGTTTAAATGAACTGCCAGGTCGGGTCCGGGGGTCTAAAACTTAAAATACTAGTCGGATGGCCATGCCGATCATTCCAACACGACTGGGGAGATGAAAGTGACTTGTCAGAACTGATGGAATCCAAATCGGATGTCCGGTTTGAGCTCGGCGCTCAAAAGTGCATTCTCTAAATACACTTAGTTTAAATTAACTGCCAGGTCGGGTCCGGGGGTCTAAAACTTGATATACCGGTCGGATGGCCGTGCCAATCATTCCAACACGACCGGGGAGATGAAAGTGACTTGTCAGAACTGACGGAATTCAAATCGGATGCCCGGTTTGAGCTCGGCGCTCAAAGTTCATTTCTAAAATACACTTAGTTTAAATGAACTGTCTGGTCGGGTCCGGGAGTCTAAAACTTGAAATACCGGTCGGATGGCCGTGCCGATCATTCCAACACGACTGGGGAGATGAAAGTGACTTGTCAGAACTGACGGAATCCAAATCGGATGTCCGGTTTGAGCTCGGCGCTCAAAAGTGCATTCTCTAAATACACTTAGTTTAAATTAACTGCCAGGTCGGGTCCGGGGGTCTAAAACTTGATATACCGGTCAGATGCCCGTGCCGATCATTCCAACACGATCGGGGAGATGAAAGTGACTTGTCAGAACTGACCGAATCTAAATCGGATGCCCGGTTTGAGCTCGGCGCTCAAAGTTCATTTTTACAATACACTTAGTTTAAATGAACTGCCATGTCGGGTTCGGGGGGTCTAAAACTTGAAATACCGGTCGGATGGCCGTGCCGATTGTTCCAACACGACTGGGGAGATGAAAGTGACTTGTCAGAACTGACGGAATCCAAATCGGATGCCCGGTTTGAGCTCGGCGCTCAAAGTTCATTTTTAAAATACACTTACTTTAAATGAACTGCCAGGTCGGGGCCGGGGGTCTAAAACTTGAAATACCGGTCGGATGGCCATGCCTATTGTTCCAACATGACCAGGGAGATGAAAGTGACTTGTCAGAACTATCGGAATCCAAATCGAATGCCCGGTTTGAGCTCGGCGCTCAAAGTTCATTTTTACAATACACTTACTTTAAATGAACTACCAGGTCAGGGCTGGGGGTCTAAAACTTGAAATACCGATCGGATGCCCGTGTCGATCATTCCAACACGACCGGGGAGATGAAAGTGACTTGTCAGAACTGACTGAATCCAAATCGGATGCCCGATTTGAGCTCGGCGCTCAAAGTTCATTTTTACAATACACTTAGTTTAAATGAACTGCCAGGTCGGGTCCAGGGGTCTAAAACTTGAAATACCAGTTGGATGGCTGTGCCGATCATTCCAACACGACCGGGGAGATGAAAGTGACTTGTCAGAACTGACGGAATCTAAATCGGATGTCCTGTTTGAGCTCGGCGCTCAAAAGTGCATTCTCCAAATACACTTAGTTTAAATTAACTGCCAGGTCGGGTCCGGGGGTCTAAAACTTGAAATACCGGCCGGATGGCCGTGCCGATCGTTCCAACATGACCGGGGAGATGAAAGTGACTTGTCAGAACTGACGGAATCCAAATCGGATGTCCGGTTTGAGCTTGGCGCTCAAAGTTCATTTTTAAAATACACTTAATTTAAATAATGTTTCAAGCTAGTAGTTGATCTATAAAATCTACAGTTATCAAGTTGATATGTTTGATTTCAATTTATGTTAATTTCTTTGCATTAATTTTTTTATCTATGAATGAATGTTATTATTTTTTTAATGTAGGGGGATCCTTCTGCGGGCGGCGACAGAGGAGATGAGCAGGGCAGGGAGGATATGATGGACGATGTACCAGATATTTCTTGATGTTTGATGATATTCAAACGGATCAGCAGGATTAATGTGTTTTTTTGTGGTATTTATTTGATCAGCATGGTGTTGAATTTTTTTTTCGGTGGTGTTTATTTGATCAGCATGGTGTTGAGTTATTTTTTTCGGTGGTGTTTATTTATTTGAACATCATGGTACGTTGATGTTGAGTTTTTTTTCGGTGGTGTTTATTTGATCAGCAGGTTCTCAATATTTTTTTTTCAACATGTTGAATTTGTGATGTTTTTGTATGATCCAACAGGTTTTTTAAAATAATTTAAGAGTTAAAAAAAATATAAATGTAGATTTCAGACGAATTTTCAGACGGTATTTGGAATTCCGTCGTAATATCCGTTTGAAATACCGACGAAATTCCGACTACTTTTCGGACGGCATCTTAAATTTCGGACTAGAGTTGGGTTTAATTTCGGACGGTTTTTGCAGATCCGTCATAATATCCGTTTGTAATTTCAGACGGTTTTTGTAACGGACGATAGAGAGATCCGTTGCAAACATTTGAGACGGTTTTTGCAGATCCGTCGTAATATCCGTTTGTAATTTCAGACGGTTTTTGCGACGGACAAGATATCCGTCGCAAACATTTCAGACGGTTTTTGCACTCCGTCGTAATATCCGTTTGTAATTGCAGACAATTTTTGCGACGGAATAGAAATCCGTCGTACAATCTGTCTGAAATACCGACGGACAATTTCAGATGGAAAATTTCAGACAGAACATTTCTCATATGATCTTCAGACGGAATATGTGACTGAATTAATTCTGTCTTATTTTCAGACGGAATTTCAGACGGAAAAATGAACTGTCACAAATTTGTGACTATGAATTTCAGACGGTCGTGTTCCGTCTGACATCTGTCGAAAATCCGTCACAAACGTGATTTGTGACGGAATTTCAGACGGATCTGAGACGGATAACGGCCGTTTGAAATCCCGCTTTTTTTGGTAGTGGAAAAAGGTGTCGTGGTCGAAGCCACCGCTGGGGTTTCAAAATATGTTGGCTTCTGAGCCATTATAATCAGCTCCCTAAAGTGCCTGGTCTCTTCCGAAGTGAGCCAAACTGCACATATACAAGTGTGAGAAAGAATGACATTCATTACAGTAAGAATCGAACCGAAAGCTGAAGGCAACGAATGAAAGATACATGTCGGCCCTATGTATAGAGGGGAGAGAGGCCAGTAAAATAGCGAGGACTCTTGGTTCCTTGAAGCAGCCTCGCGAACTAGCCAACAAATGTCTCCTATCATCTCGCACTACTCCGCCAGCGACGCCAAGTCTAAATGGCCGCGAGAAGATAGATGGTAATACAAGCCGAAGTGGTCCAGCCCCCATGCGTCGGCATATTTGAAAGAAAGAAGAAGAGGTTGACCCAATAGGGCTTCACTAGGGCCACCTAATGAAATCCCGTGAGAGCACAGTAATGCGAATAACCATGGGGTACTGCCATAGAGTGTCCGCTGTCGGTCCTCCCTTCTAATGAAGGTCCTGTAAGGATATAGCCGGCCGCTCTCAGAACAACAAGAAGCCGTAGAAGGTAGAGGCTCCTCCACTGGCAAAGGGATCTGCTGAATAATCAATCGTTCACCACTCACGCGGCATAAACCTTGAAGTGTCTTCAAGAACCCGTCCTTGTTAATCTCCGACAGCTTCGGCTCGATCTTGGATGAGTGTTGTTTGACAGCCTTGCGAGCCTCCAGATAAGCCGCCACTGTAGCATTTGTCTGGAATTTCAACTTCTTCAAGTAGGCTGGGTCAGCATCCAAAGCCGGCACTGGCTGAGAGTCCAAGAATCGGCGTTCAGTAACAGCCCAACATTCTCTTCTCGAGCTCCTATAAAAGCCGGTGCGCGCATTCCACCACTTGATATATTCTAGAGTCACACGAGGAAAGCGTGCAGAGGTCGGAACTCTGAATGAAACCGCCTCTCAGCGATGAAAATAGTCCCACCATATGCGAGCTTCATCATTCGATACTCGGCCAGCCCGGGCCCTGTTCGGTAGCGCAAATTGAGTGGAGGAAGCAGGAATGTGCTAGTCATAACCAAAATTCCTACTAAATTGGAATGGGTAATAAGGCTCCAACCATAAAATACCGCTCTTGTGGAAAATAAAGACACTCGGCATTATAGACAATGCCCAATCAACTAGCTCTGACTCCAAAATTCACCTCGTGCACTTGGCGCCAGAAATGGGGTGGACATACTCCTCTGTCTCATGGAGGTTGCACTCCCGCATCTTGTTCACCAATGGACTTGAATGGGCAGCGAGGCTCCAAAAATGCAAAACTCCAGGCGAGTCTATTGGAACTTTGGTCAGTTTGGCCCGAATAGCAAAGAGCTGGTCCACTGTCTAGGTTGGCTCAACGCTGGCAAACTCTATCATCTTGGGAACTAGTTGTGCTAACTGGAGAGATTGAGGAGCAGCTTCCAGGAATAATGTACAAACCCAGGCATTGAAAAAGTGCAACGGGCCAACCCTCCGCAAATTCCTGGGAAGACAAGATCGATGCAAGTCCCCTAGCATTTTATATACTAAACACAATGCCATCGGGCACAATGAGAGCTTCATGCACCATGCCATCAGTGATGCGGGACGGATAGAGAACCTGGGACTCTAGCTCGCGGATGTCCCTCTGCGAGGGAAGCGTGCAGATCGTGCGTGGTTGAGAAACCGACAATGAGCCTCGGGTATCGGCTTTTTCGCGTGCTTGGATCGAGTCACGGGACGGATTCACTCACTCACTCTCGCAGCGGTGATAAAAATAAATATCAAGCTAATTAACCTATCACTCTAGCAGCGGCATATGAAAATATATGAATTGAGGAAAATGCCAACTTAGGAGGGTGGCGAGTGTACCTCCATGCTCCGGGCGTGGGGAAGACGACCCCGGCCGAAACTCGTACTCCCGGTACAGAGTAAATAAATAATTACAGCCGTGAATTTAATTGCCCACTCTACGCAGGGAGGTAAAGGGCTAAAATGGGACCCGGGAGTAGCGAACTCGAGTTGATGGGTAGCAAGACGGAAGGGCTTTCGGGCTGGAGATGGGCTGCTGGTCCGACTCGGTTCCGACTTGGTACTGTTCCAACTCGGTATGGCAAGGGAACTCAGCAACTGAGATGGCGGCTTCCGGTCAAATCCTTGTGGCGGCGACTGGCTGGGATGCTTCTAATGGGTTGCCGATCGATCTCCGGGAGCGGCGGTCGCCGAAGGTGAGCCGGTGTATTTTATCTGAATTAACCAACAGACTGAGTTGCTGGCTTGTTCTCGGATCTGAAATGCGCACCTTCACAAAAAGAATTCTTGCGCCCAAATCCGGTGTCGGATCGATGCAAAGTTGGTTCCGATGGATAGAGGACGCAGAGGGATAAAACATATAATTATTTCAGATCCATCAAGTGAATGGATTGAAAATGAAAATGGTTGTTCCTCAAAGGTTTCTACTAGCTCGGACTTATAGACACACATGACAGATTGAGTTTTCCCTGAAAACGAATTTTGACCGATAGGAAAACAATTGATCCAGACTCCATAAAAATTATGGGTGGAAGGAGGGAAAGTGAGGAACACACATGAATTTTTTAGGGATTTTTAGAGATGTATAAGGGGGAGGGAAAAATATAAGAATAGACTCCTATCCTGTAGATCTGCAAATTGGCAGACTATCAGGGGTGGAACTAAAAATCGGCGAAAAATATCAAACGATGTCAAAATGACACGAAATTTTAAAAAGAGACCGGGGATAACAAGAAGAACAAACACTCGAAATTGCAGCTCGATCAAATCTCCTAATGTGGATGTCACGCCCCGAGCGCAGAAGATACCCGGAGACGCGTGACGAGTTTATATCGATCATGTCAATCAGAGCGTTAGTGTATTCAATTCAACACATAGATAGAGTGCGCAAAAGTAGAGATAACCCAATCCTTTATTCCATCATAACCTTAAAGGTACTTCTATTACAATCCATTTAATGAAAGTACTAAGACTCAATAAAAAGAAAAATACAATGGTTGACTTAAGAAATTTTGAAAGATAGGACTAGTAGACGCTTGGATAAACAGAGAGCTCTAATCTCTTCACTCTTGACCTTCCCCATCTGAGTGAGTCTCGTCATCGGACTTACCTGAAAGGTAGGGAAAAACACTGAATGAGCGAACGCTCAGTAGGAATTATATCTCAAGAACTAGCAATTGGTTTAAGTAATTACATGTTTCATGAATGCAATAAAGCTATGCATATTTGCGTAAAACGACAAGAGAGAGAGAGAGAGTATAACAAGAGGTAATCGAGTAAACTAGCATGTCTTTCAGGAACTTATATCAATGAATGTCAAGATATTCAAGCAAGTATATTCATCATGTCATGTCGAGAATTGGCTATCACGTTTCAAGCAAGTATATAAATTCCTTTTTTCGGGCCACGCAAGTCATGTCATGTCAAGTACGAGATTTATGGAATGTCTTAATCAAGCTAGTCATGCACTTCGGTACAATGCCAAACCGTAATCATTACAACTCCCATGGGCACTAGTACTTTCGGGTGCTCCTCCCAGGACCTGATCGGGCCCTATATGCGCAGGCATTGGTCACGTATTTTTGACATCCACGAAAGTATAGCCAATATGGAGTTTCAAGGAACAAACTTGTATAAATTTAAGGTAGATAGCATTTCAAGGATTTGAACACGTAGTATCATGACGATAGTAACGGTATAATCACGATTACCGATAAAACTAGGTGGAATTGATTCCCTATCTTGGGCGTCATGACAATAAGAGTAAGTGCCCACATGAAGATGGTCGCTCGTTCTTAAGCTAGATAGAATTGAGGTCCACAAGTATGGCACCTAATCACAAGGTCACTAATGGCATGGTTTTTCATTCCATTAATTCATGGATATTCTCATGACATCATCATCATGAATGTCATAAGGGCCGGTTTTACCATGTTTCTTTAGAGTGACATGGCAATCAAGTAGTATCATGGGTTTTTATGGTACAACCAGCTCGGCTGCTTTGAGGGAATCCAAAGCGTGCGGAGTCTTACGGAGACCTCTATGATAAAGTCACCGGTCCGGAGGAACGGAATGTCCCGCGGAGAGTTCATCTATCACCGAGAATTTGGGGCAATCGATAAAATGTCGATAAACGTGGGACTATACTCACGGATTGGAATATAGTGCCAGATATATATATAAGTATATAAATCCACGGTTCACAGGAAAAACATAGGAAAATAACAAGACAGGAAATTGGCGCCTTAGCCAAAGTCTTCATTTAAAGAATTGACGCCCTTGGCTGGGTCGTCATTTCAATATTTGACGACTTCCAGAACAGTCATCCAATTCATATTTCTGTTTACTGAAAATAACTAAATTTCAGTATTTTAAGGAATTGGCGACTTCCATTAAGTCTTCTATTTTGTAAATAGCGCCCTCGTCAGGGGCGTTATATATACAAGAAACGACATGGTATGCGTCGTTAATTCTCCTTTTTACAGAATTTGCTACGAATAATAGCAATTTTCCAATAAATATTTTGATGGCAACATGTATATGGACAGGTCAAGAAAAATAGCAGGATTCTAGACATATGATCATGCATTAGATCAGCTTACTGTTTAGATAGGTATTAAAATTTTAACATGTGTATTTATTAAATCAATCAAAATTGACGACCATTCTCCCGGACGTCAGAAATAAAAATGGCGCCCTGGTAAGGGTCGCCTCTTTCAAAAATTTTCCAGAACTCCGTGAAAACTACATGCATGAACTAATATATATTAATATCCTGATTCATGATAGTTTGGGCTACGAAATCTTGAGATAACCTACCTTGTGGGTTGACTTGGTTTGGCAGACGTGAAGAGTTGAAGAAAATACGATACTCTGTTTTAAACAGAGTTTCCGAAAGTTGATATAGCAGCAACCCCTTCACAAACTCCACCAGGAGAGGAAGATGATGAAGAAAATCCTTGGAACGATGATGCTGAAGAACTGCTATGTTCTTCGTATACTGATCAACCGTTGGTTCTGACTGAAGCAACAACAGCTCCTTCTTGTTGCAGACAACCTGCAGAAGAAAGATGAAGAACCATCAATGTTCTTCATGTTTGCTTCAATCAAGTTGAATAGAAGGAAGATGGAATCCCCACCACAGAGGAAGAAGAAGAACTTCCTTATGTTCTTCACGCTCGGAACAGAGTTTTTGACGAAGAAAAGAGCCTTCAAGTTGGCTCGATGGGAGGGGTATTTATTGGGTTCTGGAGACCCTAGAGGGTTGGAGTTTGATTGGGAATTAAAACTCCCCTTTTTAGAGTCCTTATTAAACTCAGACATCCCACGTATCGATCCTTTCCCCAGCTAGCATCTCTGTTCGAACCAAACACTATCTGTTGTAAATAACGCCTTAGGTTGGGGCGTTAATTAAAAATGACGCCTGCCCACGAGTCTTTAATTTATAAAATGGCGCCCTCCAAGGGGGCGTTAATTACTATTGCCATTATTTGCTTAACGTAAAGATATGGTTGCCTTATTTAATGTATAAAAATGACGCCACTTCTTGTGGGCGTCAATTCTGAATATGACGCCTTGGAAGGAGGCGTCTCTTTTTAAATTGGCGTCTGCTTTAAAATTGTCGACCCGATAGGAGGCGCTTTTTAATTTTGGCTCATTTTTGATATGTAAATGGGTGAAAATTATATATATATAGTATATAACTTGATTATTTCATTCTTGAATACTTTTATTCTTGATTATTTATCGGGGGTCTTACACCCTCCCCCACTTAAAAGAATTTGGTCCCCAAATTCAATCATATATAAATATGGAGAGTGTAAAGTACATACCCTTTAGAATAATTCTGGGAATCGTTTCCTCATAGATTCCTCGGTCTCCCATGTGGCTTCGTGTTCTGAGCATTTACTCCATTGCACCTTAACCATGGGAATAACTTTGTTCCTTAGTGTTCGTACCTCGTGATCGAGGATTTTCATGGGCTTTTGTTCATAAGTAAGATCCTTTTGAATCACCAGATCTCCGTGATCAATGATATGTGACGGATCGTGCATATATTTCTTCAACATTGATATGTGGAATACATTATAAACTTCGGACAATTGAAGAGGTAACGCGACGCCGTAAGCAACCTCGCCAACTCTTTCTAGTATCTCAAAAGGTCCGATAAACCTTGGTGTCAGCTTGCCCTTAACACCAAATCTCCTTATTCCACGTCCACGTGATATCTTGAGAAATACGTGATCTCCGACCTGGAATTCGAGATCTCTTCTTCTTGTGTCAGCATAAGCCTTCTGTCTAGACTGAGCAACTTGAAGTCTTTATCTAATCAACAGAATCTTTTCAGTGGTATTCCTTACCATGTCTGGACCTAATAGTTGTTTTTCGCCAACTTCGTCCCAGCACAAAGGCGATCGGCAACTCCTTCCGTATAAAGCTTCGAAAGGTGCCATTTGTATACTTGCCTGGTACCTGTTATTGTATGCAAATTCAACCAAAGGCAAGTGATCATGCCAGCTTCCACCAAAATCAATGATACAAGCTCTGAGCATATCTTCAACCACCTGATTGGTTCTCTCGGTCTGACCATCCATCTGAGGATGAAAGGCTGTACTAAAGTTAAGTCTCGTCGCCAGTGAATGTTGTAAACCCTTCCAAAAGTGAGAAGTAAAACGGGGGTCTCTGTCAGACACGATTGAGACAGGTACTCCATGTAACCTGACTATCTCCGTAATGTATAATGAAGCAAGAACATCCACTAACCATCGACTCTTGATTGGCAAGAAGTGTGCCGATTTGGTCAATCGGTCGATGATAACCCATATTCCATCATGTCCTCCTTTTGATTTAGACAGACCCATAATGAAGTCCATACCGACATCCTCCCACTTCCACTTGGGAATATCTAGAGGATGTAGCTTACCGGCAGGCTTTTGGTGTTCGGCCTTGACTTGTTGGCATGTGAGACAGCGAGACACAAAGTCTGCTACTTCTCTTTTCATATTGGGCCACCAAAAGGTCCTTTTCAAATCTTGGTACATCTTAGTTGATCTTGGATGAATCGTGTACCTTGATCTGTGAGCTTCATCTAAGATTTTCTTCTTTAGCTCTGGGCAATTCGGTATACATGTTCTATTCCTGAACATCAATCTTCCATCCGAGGCTATTTTGAAATCAGTTTGTTCTTCTATTTTGTCTTTGATTTCCACTAGTACTGGGTCACTATCTTGAAGTCCTTGTATTTCGGATAGCAAGTCTGGCTGTATGCTCATATGGGATAATGTGACATACCTACTGTCCTTGTCCATGCTTATATTAAGCTTAGAGAATTGTTCTAGCAACTTCCATTCCTGAATCATACAATTGGCTAATAGTGCTCTCGGCTTTCGACTGAGGGCATCGGCTACAGGATTACCCTTTCTAGGATGATATTGTATAGTAAAGTCGAAGTCCTTGAGATATTCTAACCAACGTCTTTGCCTCATATTCAATTCCTTCCGAGAGAAGAGATACTTAAGACTTTTATGGTCAGAGTATACAATAAACTATACTCCGTATAGATAATGTCTCCATATCTTCAGTGCAAACACTACCGCGGCCAATTCTAAGTCATTAACTGGGTAGTTCTCCTCGTGCTTCTTCAATTGGCGAGAAGAGTAGGCTATAACTTTCCCTTGTTGCATTAAAACACATCCGAGGTCAATGCCAGATGCATCAATGTATACTTCGAATCTCTCACCTTCAATTGGTAAAGCTAAAACTGGGGCTGTAGTTAGGTGATCCTTGTGAGCTTGGAAGCTTCTTTCACATTCCTCACTCCATTCATAACGGATCTCCTTACGAGTTAGCCTAGTGAGTGGTACGGCGATCTTGGAGAAATCCTTAATGAATCGCCAATAGTAGCCCGCAAGACCCAAGAAACTATGGATCTCGCTAGCATTGGTCGGTCTTTCCCAATCCTTTACAGCTTCAACCTTTGATGGATCTACGAATAAATCATCTTTTGATATAACACGCCCCAAGAAAGATACTTCTTCTAACCATAATTCACATTTACTGAGCTTTGCATATAACTGATTCATCCTCAATATCTGTAATGCAATCCTCAAATGCTCCTCGTGCTCTTCCTTGGTCTTTGAATAGATCAGTATATCATCAATGAAAACCACTATGAACTGATCTAGATGAGGCCTGAATATACTATTCATCAACTGCATAAAGGTAGCAGGGGCATTTGTCAGTCCAAAAGTCATTACAACAAATTCATAGTGCCCATACCTGCTTCTGAATGCGGTCTTATAAATGTCCTCATCTTTGATCCTTAGTTGGTGATATCCCGACCTGAGATCAATCTTCGAAAAATACATGGATCCAGATATTTGATCAAATAACTCATCGATTCTCGGCAGTGGATATTTGTTCTTGATAGTGAGATGATTTAACTGTCGATAGTCGATGCATAACCTCATGGATCCATCTTTCTTCTTTACAAATAGCACAGGTGCTCCCCACGGGGAAGTGCTTGGTCTAATAAATCCCTTCTTGAGAAGTTCCATCAATTGCTCCTTCAGCTCCTTGAGTTCGGCAGGGGACATCCTATATGGTGCCTTAGAAACTGGTCCAACACCAGGGACCAAGTCGATGGTGAAGGCCACTTCTCTTTGTGGGGGTAATCCAGGCAATTCTTCCAGAAACACGTCTGGAAATTCTTGCACAACTGGGATGTCTTCTAGCTTAGTCTCCTTAGTCTCCTTAATGGTGACAAACGCAAGGAAAGATACACATCCTTTCCTTATTAGCTTGCTAGCTCGGAGAGCCGAAATAAGAGGTGACTTGCTCCGACTCTTTGGACAAGTATATGCTAATTCCGGGAAGTCTTTGAAAGTAACTTTGCTGTTATGGCAATCCACAGTTGCCTGATACCTAGATAACCAGTCTGCTCCCAATATGACATCATATTCCTTTAGGTCTAAACATATGAGGGCGATAGGAAGATTTCTTCCTTTTACCAAGACTTCACAGTTTTGATAATGGTGAGTAATATCGGTTTCGTTTCCGAGAGGAGTAGATAAAAATATTTTCATCCATTCCAGTTCCATGGGTAATGGATCAGCAAACTTCTTGGAAATAAAAGAATGTGATGCACCCGTATCAAATAAGACATGTGCAGACTTGGAACAAACTTTCAGTGTACCTTCTACTAGTCCGCCTTCGTCTTGTTCCGCCTCCATAATAGCTTGGAGACGAGCATTCTTTGTCACCGGGCGCTTTCCGTCACCGGCTTGATCATTGAGTAGGGGACAGTCGGGAATCCGATGATCACGGCTCCCACAATGGAGACACGCTCCAAGTTTCCTCCAACATTCTTCGGCTTTGTGTCCGGCCTTGTCACAGTGTCTACACACCACTTTAGAAGGTGTGGTGGTGATGGAGAACGGCTTGTTAATCTTTTTGACTTTCTTCTCCTGAGAAGACTCTCCTCCGTTACTTGGCCTTTTCTTGAAATTTGGTTTGAAAGTGCCGGAGCTGGTAACATGCTCCTTCTTGTCTCTCCCACGGATCCTATCAGATAGTTCCGTGGCATCCTCAAGTAATTGAGCTCGGCGTACCATTTCCGAATAGACTTGAATGTCCATCGGGGCCAACTGTGTGATAAACTGGGGCCTGAGCCCATTTAGAAACCTTCTAGCTTTCATCTTCTCAGTGCTAACTAAGTGTTTAGCGTACCGAGACAGCCTTGAGAACTGCACCTCATATTCAGTCACCGACAAAGATCGTTGCTTAAGTGCGGAAAATTCAGCGGCTTTCTTCTTTTGAACTCGATCTGAGAAATACTTATTGTTGAAGTTTTCAACAAACTCTTCCCAAGTAACCTGGTCTTGGTCTAAGGTAGCTTCAACCGACTCCCACCAACAGCGGGCGTCCCTTTCCAATTGAAACGTTGCTAACAAGACCTTCTCTTGGTCCGTGCATTGCATAACTCGAAAGATACGTTCGGTCTCCCGGATCCAGTGCTCGGCGTCATCCGGATCAATGGATCCCATGAACTTAGGAGGGTTCATGTTCCTGAAGCTTTGGTGGAGATTTCCTGCTCCACGATGTGCACCTCCTTGTGCCACTTATTGAAGTGCTTGGGTCATGCCTGTTGTGCCCATGCATGTGGTTTTGGTTTTGATGATGGTTTTAATGATGGCTTTGATGATTGGTTGTTGATGTGAGTTAATCAAATGTTCAGTCATCTTGCTGCTCAGTTTAGATTAACATATTTGATGTTCAGTCTTGTTACATGTTAAACTGATGCATAAAGCATTCTTTGCTGTGGTTTTGATGATTGATATTGTATTTTAATGATAGCAATGATATAGTGTTTTCATGACATTGTGCCTTGATGATTGCATCATGACTGTGACTGGTACAACTGATATATTGTTTATGTTAGACTTATGTTATGTGCACAGTCTATACAGTGCATCGTGGGGTTTATGCCCTAAGTCTATTCACTGCACATGCATCATTCGTCCAAGTCCATACATTGGACTGTAGTGTGCATTTGGCAAACACATCGCAAGTCTAGACATTGCACTGTAGCATGCATTTCCTTAAAGTCTATACATCGGACTGGTTTGCATTGGCTAAGTATATACAACGTCAGCTCATGCCTTGTCTTAGACAAAGTCTATACAATGGCTTTGAGTCCCCAAGTCTATACAGCCTTTTGCTTCCCCAAAGTCTGTACATTGGTCTGCATAGGCTAAGTGTTTACATTGTCAAGTACAATCATGCACTGGTCATATAGTCTGTACAGCGTGAAGTCTATACTTTGGCACTGTAGCTTACTCGTGCAAGTCTATACCTTGGACTGTTCTTCATGTCTGTACATCAGATTGTACATCATCTTCGTGCTGTTTCTGTACTTGAGTTTTCGTGTTGTTTCCCCTCACTAACACGAAAAGATCTCGTGTTGTATGAGCATACAACACTTCGTGTTGATTTCCATGCGTGACAGGAAAGCTTGTATGAGGTTAGACTTCGTGTCGTTTCCCTTGTCTTCATCCTCGTGTTGTTTTAGTGTCTACGTCTCCGTGTTGTTTTTATGTTTCTGTCTGAGTGTTGGTCTTTCGTTTTTTTGACTTAGTGTCTTTTTCGCCTTGACCACACTTCGTGTCGATTCTTGGTTTTCTACAGCCCGTGTCATTTCACCTCGTGCTGTTCTCACTGTCGTCGTGTTGTTTTCACCGCGTGTCGATTATTGTTTTTCACTTAGTGTTGTTTTCACTTAGTGTCAACTTCACTTCGTGTCGTCTCTTTGTACTTCGTCTTCATGTTGTTTTCACTCCGTGTCGATTTCAGTTTTTGACTTCGTGTTGATTTCAACCCATGTCAATTCTGTTTTGTCTTTGTGTCGTTTTCACTCCGTGTCGAAACCTGTGTTTCGTCTTCGTGTTATCTTCACCCCGTGTCATTTTTTCAGACTTCGTCTCCGTGTTGTTTTTCATAACTTCGTGTCGTGTTTGTTACACCTCGTGTCGTTTTCCGTTTTGTGTCTTCGTGTCGTTTTTGTTCTTCCTAGACCTTGTGTCTTTCTTGTGTTGAAACCACACTTCGTGTTGGTTTCTGTTTTGTCTCCATGTATCTCGTGTCGTTCTTCTTTTTACCTCGTGTTGTTTTATAACTTCACTTCGTGTCGTTCTCGCTTTAACCACACTTCGTGTTGCTTTACGTAGACCTTGTGTCTTACTTTGTTTGCAAACACTTCGTGTCGGTTTCTGCTGTCACCCCGTGTTGTTCTCGTGTTATCGTTTATGTCTGTGTGGTCTTACTTCGTGTTACTTACTGTTGTACATCGAGTCCTTACTGACTTCGTATCGTTTTCCCTATTGTGTCCTCGCGTTGTCTCCGTGTCGTTGCTATTTGTCACTTCGTGTTGTTTCGTTTTAACCTCGTTCAAGTTTCTTCTAAAGTACTGTTCTTCTGATAATCTATACAGAGGTGTTCCTTAAATTGATTACTTATCCGATACTCTGTTTTACAGGTGCTCTAATCGTGAAGCAGTACGTGATACAAGGCTGCATCTGGCACGTGATCCAAGATGCAGAGGAGCCTCCACGTGGTCCGAAATATTAGGGCAGGAAACGTGGGAGGCACACGCGTTTTGTGCCCTATCCACCTACTGCTGCTGCTATATATAGGAGCCTTCATCCACAGATGGAGTGTGATCGAGTTGGCGAGAAGAAAACTCAATACAGAGAGCCACGATCCAGACAGAAAAGAAGAAAAAGAAAAGAAGAAGGGAAAGAGAGTGAGAAAGAGAAAGAAAGAGAGATTGAGTAAGAGATCGAGATAGCAGAGTGTGAGGAAAGGAAGAGGAAGAAGAATAGAGAAGAAGAGAGAGCTAGAGTGATAGAAGCTTCTACAGAAGATCTGTTCCTGCTGTACCGTGGATCAAATCCAGGCCAGCCAGCTCCTGCGAGAGCCACATTTGTTTTTATCTTTTCAGCCTTCTGTTGCTGGTTTCGTTTTTGTTTTTATCCATTTACTGTATTTCCGATCCTCTGTAGAGAGGTCGGGGTTCCTCCTGTGGGTTCAGGAGAAGGGAGACTTTGTGTCTTCGGTTTGCAAGTAGCTGGGTGCTACTTGTGGTTGGTACCCTCCCGTGTGGAGGAAGAGAGACTTGAGTCTCTGGTTGCCTTTGACAGGGTGTCATCGGTTGTTTCCCTCCGGGTTGGAGGAAGGGAGATTTATCTCCGATTGTGCTTCCCTCTGGGGTTCAGAGGAAGAGAGACTTGGGTCTCTAGGTTCCCCTCCGGGTTGGAGGAAGGGAGGCTTGTTCCTCTGGCTCTGGGCTTGTGAGTAGCAAGCCCGGTGGTTCCCTCCGTGTGTGGAGGAAGAGAGACCGTGTGTCTCTGGCTTCCAAGTGGCTGGAGTCACTTGTGGGTTCCTCCTGTTTGTTCAGGAGAAGGGAGATTGCTATCTCCGGTTGCAAGTAGCTGGGTGCTACTTGTTGATTCCCTCCGGTTTGGAGGAAGGGAGACTTGTCTCCGGTTCTGGGCTTGTGGATTCAAGTCCAGGGGTTCCCTCCAGGTCTGGAGGAAGAGAGACCTTGTGTCTCTGGTTTGCTAGTGACTGGTGTCACTAGTGGTTCCCTCCGGTTGGGAGGAAGAGGGGAGGTTGTTCCCCTGGTCAAGCTGTTTGGCAGCGTTTGTTGCAGACTGAGTCTGCTGTTTCTAGCGTGAGCTAGTGGAAACCACACTCGGTTTGAGTGTGGGGTGGATGTAGGTCTGGAGGACCGAACCACCTAAAAACCCCTTGTGCATTGTGGTTTGATTTGTTCATTTGTGCTTCCGCTAGATGAATGCATAGGGGCGCTCTAAGCGTTTGGCTTTTGGCTGAGCAGAAGTGTTGATTAGTTTTCTTAAAATATTTTAATCTGTCAAGAGAGCGAAATTCCAGTTGGGCTTCAGATTGTCGAATCTGTCTTGTTATTTTTCTAGTTTTAATTGGGTGAAGTTTTTAACGGGTTATATTCATTCACCCCCCCTCTGAATACTGCATCGAACCCAACAATTGGTATCAGAGCGGTTCTCTGATTGTTCAGATCCAACGATCTGCAGAGGATCCTGGTGTCCCTTGTGCTTATCTGTTTCTACCCTTTGCTTCATTAATCTGTTTACGGATTTACTCAATGGGTTCTCCACCGGTTTTCAATGGCTCTGATTTTAACTCATGGATTAGCAGTCTTCACAATTATGTGAAAATGATTAATCCGGATCTGTGGAAGTTAATTTCACAAGGTCCCCACAGATTGCCAAAGGAAAAGTCCAAATGGACTAAAAGTCACAAGTCAAAATATGAAGAAAATCAGAAGGCCTTTAACCTGATGAGAGCTGCTATTGACAGAGCCTTATGGTCTTGTATTCATGATTGCAGGTCTGCCAAGGACATTATGGATGAGCTGAAGCTTGCTCAGAAGGGAAATGTCGACAACGGTCTGATGGCTGACGAGAGCAACCATGGTAGTGATCAAGATGAATCCGAAGAACGTGATGATGAGGAGGTAAACCCTTTCGAGAATTTTTCATTAGACGATTGGGAAGATGCCTATGCAAATCTGTTAAGATCCCGTAAGAAACTAGGGAAGAAATATAAAAGTCTGAAAAAGAAGCTGGAAAATCTAGGAGGTGAAAAACTTGAAACTCTGAAAACTGAAAATGAAATCTTAAGAAGACAACTACAAGACTTTGACTCTATTACTACAGATCTAGATCATTTGAAATCTGAAAAACAAACTTTTATGAAACAAATTGGTCTACACAAAGAGGAGAGTCAAAAGCTTGTTTGTGAAATTGTTGAACTAAAGGAAAGGCTTAGCTTCGTTGATCAGACTCATAACAATGACGCTGTTCAAAATGAAAGATTGGTGAGAGATTTAGAGTGTATCAATTCTGAATTGGAAGAATTGAAATCTGAGAATGAAAAACTCAAAAACCAATCCAAAGAATTTGAACATAGATTAATGTACCTTGAAAAAGAAAATGGTTTGATCTCTGAGAAATTGGAGGCTGAAAGAACAATGAATTCAGATATTCAGAAAAATCTTGACAAATTTCAATCTGAAAAACAACAAGAAATGTTTTATGAATGTCAGTCTTCAATAGATGAATGGGTGCTTGATGCTGATCTCCTAGAGCAGAACAGTAAACTGAAAGAGGAAATCAATGAGTTGAAACATCTAAACACCCAGCTGACAAATAGGCTAATGACAATGGAAAAAGGCAAGTGTGTGAGTGTGGATAATTCTGATAGGTTGATGAATGCTGAACAAGAAATTGAGAGTCTAAAAACCATCAACTTAATGTTAAATGGAAATGTCAGTTGCAGTGAACAGAAAATAGCTGGATATGAGCTTACTATCACATCCCTTCAACAAGAAGTTGATGATCTTTACAAGTCCTTATCTAAAACTGACAAGGAAATAGAATTAAAACAAGAAGTAGAAAAACTCAAAAGCCTGAATGATGCTTTGCATCAACAAGTAATTTCCTGTGAAACAGACTTGTCCACATATGAGGCTAAAATTGCTGATTTGAATTCTGAGATTAAAGATTTGAAAAATTCTCTATCAAAATTTGTCAAAGGAAAGGACAATCTGAATAAGCTTCTTGGAAAGAGTGATAACTTTGAGAGAAAAGGACTGGGCTATAGTCCGACAAATAAAAGGAGTAATGGGAATAAAACATCCACTATTTTTGTTAAAGCTTCCAATCAGAACACAACCTCTGCTCCTTCTGTCTTTCAATTCACTGCACAAAAATCCATTGTGAAACCCAAAACTGTGGAACAAACTCCAAAACAGAAAAAGGGTGAAAACTCACAGAAAAAGGAAAAAGGCACTCCTGTTGCTATAAAAAGGGCTACACACAATTCACATGATCTCACATACACTCATGTTACAAAGGGGTCATGTTATTATTGTGGGAAAGGAGGTCACATAATGGAGGACCGTGGATTGATGTTAAAGGATGAGCATGCTAGTGGAACTTTACATTCTAGAAATTCTTTTGATAGAAACCATGTTGCTAGGAAGCCTGATGCCTCATGTTATTATTGTGGGAAGCATGGTCATCTCATGAATGAATGTTTTATCATGAAAGAAGACAATAAACTACATGCCAAGTCTTCCATGCACTTTTATGATCCATATGGATCTAAACACAATTCTAGTCAGCACATTGTGTGCTTCAACTGTAATAAGCCTGGGCACAAGGCTGCTGAGTGCTGGTTTAGATCTACTTGGGGTAAAAATGGTTTTCATAGAAGAAATTCTTTTGCATGCTCCCACTGTGGGAAAAATGGGCATACAGTCAAGGACTGTTGGTATGTTCAAAAGAACTATGCTAAACCCCATTTTGTCAAATTCCCTGCAAAAACTTTTGTGAAAATTTCATGCTATAACTGTGGGAAGCCAGGCCATAAATCTGCTGAATGTTGGATGGTTAAGAACAAGCATCAAACTGCTCATGCATATAACAGAAAATCTTATGAACATGTTTATAAACATCACCCTGCTGCTAATGTGCATCATAAGAATCAAACACCAGCCAGTTCATGTAGATACTGTGGAAAATTTGGACATTCTATGGATGACTGTTCATTGATGAAATTTGATGATAATGTTGCTATGAAAATGTTTAGAAAACCTGTTAGGGCTAACGCAGGACCCAAAGCTACTTGGGTCCCTGCAGGATCAAGATGATCAAATATCTTGCAGGTGTGCCTTGGAGGGAGAAATAAAAGGGGGTTAACCAAGGCGCTCAAGAATGAAAACCCCATGATTGAACTTTTCAGGTCAGTTCTGAAATGTGTTTTAAATTCCATTATCTGAAACTGTGAGCATGAAAAATGTGTGCTTCATGTTGATTTGCTTGATTGATTGTTGATGATCTCTCCATGTCTAGCTGATCAGTCTGTATTCCAGACTCAGCTATTGAATTCATTTTTGCATATATCTGATGCTCTTCTCTTGCTATATGATTGAACTGAAATTGAATGCTTCGTTAAGCATATTCAGTTGATGCACTATATAGACTCTGTGTCCATGCATGTGTCTTGTGTTAATGCATTGCATGCTTGTTATTGAATGCATACTTGGACTGATTGTGTATAGACTGATTATCATTGCATGTGTCAATGATGCTGTTCAATGCATGAAGGACTGCCTTATGGTGCATTGTCCTTGTTAACCCTGGTATATCAAATGGTATGTTACTAAAAGGCAGGGAAATCTGCCCGGAGGTTCCTACCATGTGTGAGATGGTCTTTGAGACCAGGTCCTCCGCCTAGTACCATGGGTTTAGTTTTCATGAAGAACAGTGTACTGCATCATTTGTTAAAAAAAAAATCTGAAAATTTAAAAGGAAGATGATGCATTTGATAAATTCTCTCTCTGATTGAACAAAGCATGAATTCTTCTTGAGCATATTCTAAAATTATGAGCAGTTCATTAATTCTATTTCATGCACTTTGTCAGGGGGAGTTTGACTAATGTTGCATAGTCTGCATGTAGAACAGTCTAATGCATAGCATATTTTTGCATCTTGGTGTCAGGGGGAGCTGAGAGTTCTATTCAATTCATTGAATCCTTGGTATTTCTCTTTGTCCCCTTTCAACTCATTCATATTCACTGTCATCAGATGCTATGGATCATAATGCTTATTGCTATCCTTTCCCCACTTTTTCACTAAACAACAGCTCTGTATCTGGTTTAGTACATTGAGTGGTGATTATTGCCATTGTTCACTTATAAGAATCACATCTACAAATTGAAAAGAACTATAAGGTTTAACATTTATAAATTGGAGAGTTAAGTGTCTGCACTTCAGAATTTGAGATAAAAGAAAACTTTTATAGCTCTCAATCTTTGTCTCATGGCTAAAATAGAAAAAGTTTTTTTTTAATGCCTAAATGTGTTAATCTGGAAATGTCTAGAACAGGTGAACAAGAGTGTGTAATGTCTTTCAATCAATCACTCTAAAAGAATTAAGGGCAGCAGTATATAAGATCATTAATGTTAAGAACTGAACATAGTGACAGAGCAATGGCTGATTGCACTGAGAAACTGTGAACTCCTCCAAAGAGACAGGAGAACTCACATGTCATGAAGTGCCTTAGACTATCTCTGTTCATAGGGTCAAATCTATAAGGGGAGTCCTCACCAAGTAACTGAGGGTACTGGCCTCTAATCAAGGTGTACCCTTAATGTCAAAAGTGAAGACTATTCCTCGTGGGTCTTGATCTGAAGTAGATCATATAGTTTATGCCTAGTAACTGGGGGTACCTGCCTCTTATCAAGGTGTACACCTAATGTCAACAGCATAAATGCCATAGGTCTATTCACTTAGTTCAGTTTCAGAAATTAAAAAAAAATGAAAATCAAACTGCTGTAACCCTTCGAAAAATCAAAAGTCAATGAGTGAAAATTATTTTTATCAATACATATTCAAGTTGCCTCTCTTGAATTTCCTTGTTTAAACACAAAAGGGTATTATTTCAAACTTATCTATTAATACCATGTGCCCTAGATTCATTGCTATAAATGGAATCTAAAACTCTTTCTCAGGGGTCAGGTGTTTTACTCTAGATTTATCACTGATTAAACCTGAATTTTTGAAAATTGTATGAGTGGTGATTCTTATACTCTAAACAGTTGGTTATAATCATGCTTCCTTTCTGAACCTATGATTCAGCTGTTATCAAGTGATCCTCCTACCTTTTCTACCTGTGTTATCTGTTCATATTCCTTCTCAAAGGGGGAGCTTTTATTTAGGGGGAGAAATTGACTGAACTTTTATACATGCTATAATTTCTCAAATTATTTTTCTTTTTGATGAAGTCAAAGGGGGAGAATAATTTGAATCTTCAAATTACCTCAGAATGCCTCACATCATCAGAATGACTCAATGTATTGAAAGTGTTGCCATCATCAAAAAGGGGGAGATTGTTGTGCCCATGCATGAGGTTTTGGTTTTGATGATGGTTTTAATGATGGCTTTGATGATTGGTTGTTGATGTGAGTTAATCAAATGTTCAGTCATCTTGCTGCTCAGTTTAGATTAACATATTTGATGTTCAGTCTTGTTACATGTTAAACTGATGCATAAAGCATTCTTTGCTGTGGTTTTGATGATTGATATTGTATTTTAATGATAGCAATGATATAGTGTTTTCATGACATTGTGCCTTGATGATTGCATCATGACTGTGACTGGTACAACTGATATATTGTTTATGTTAGACTTATGTTATGTGCACAGTCTATACAGTGCATCGTGGGGTTTATGCCCTAAGTCTATTCACTGCACATGCATCATTCGTCCAAGTCCATACATTGGACTGTAGTGTGCATTTGGCAAACACATCGCAAGTCTAGACATTGCACTGTAGCATGCATTTCCTTAAAGTCTATACATCGGACTGGTTTGCATTGGCTAAGTATATACAACGTCAGCTCATGCCTTGTCTTAGACAAAGTCTATACAATGGCTTTGGGTCCCCAAGTCTATACAGCCTTTTGCTTCGCCAAAGTCTGTACATTGGTCTGCATAGGCTAAGTGTTTACATTGTCAAGTACAATCATGCACTGGTCATATAGTCTGTACAGCGTGAAGTCTATACTTTGGCACTGTAGCTTACTCGTGCAAGTCTATACCTTGGACTGTTCTTCATGTCTGTACATCAGATTGTACATCATCTTCGTGCTGTTTCTGTACTTGAGTTTTCGTGTTGTTTCCCCTCACTAACACGAAAAGATCTCGTGTTGTATGAGCATACAACACTTCGTGTTGATTTCCATGCGTGACAGGAAAGCTTGTATGAGGTTAGACTTCGTGTCGTTTCCCTTGTCTTCATCCTCGTGTTGTTTTAGTGTCTACGTCTCCGTGTTGTTTTTATGTTTCTGTCTGAGTGTTGGTCTTTCATTTTTTTGACTTAGTGTCTTTTTCGCCTTGACCACACTTCGTGTCGATTCTTGGTTTTCTACACCCCGTGTCATTTCACCTCGTGCTGTTCTCACTGTCGTCGTGTTGTTTTCACCGCGTGTCGATTATTGTTTTTCACTTAGTGTTGTTTTCACTTAGTGTCAACTTCACTTCGTGTCGTCTCTTTGTACTTCGTCTTCATGTTGTTTTCACTCCGTGTCGATTTCAGTTTTTGACTTCGTGTTGATTTCAACCCATGTCAATTCTGTTTTGTCTTTGTGTCGTTTTCACTCCGTGTCGAAACCTGTGTTTCGTCTTCGTGTTGTCTTCACCCCGTGTCATTTTTTCAGACTTCGTCTCCGTGTTGTTTTTCATAACTTCGTGTCGTGTTTGTTACACCTCGTGTCGTTTTCCGTTTTGTGTCTTCGTGTCGTTTTTGTTCTTCCTAGACCTTGTGTCTTTCTTGTGTTGAAACCACACTTCGTGTTGGTTTCTGTTTTGTCTCCATGTATCTCGTGTCGTTCTTCTTTTTACCTCGTGTTGTTTTATAACTTCACTTCGTGTCGTTCTCGCTTTAACCACACTTCGTGTTGCTTTACGTAGACCTTGTGTCTTACTTTGTTTGCAAACACTTCGTGTCGATTTCTGCTGTCACCCCGTGTTGTTCTCGTGTTATCGTTTATGTCTGTGTGGTCTTACTTCGTGTTACTTACTGTTGTACATCGAGTCCTTACTGACTTCGTGTCGTTTTCCCTATTGTGTCCTCGCGTTGTCTCCGTGTCGTTGCTATTTGTCACTTCGTGTTGTTTCGTTTTAACCTCGTTCAAGTTTCTTCTAAAGTACTGTTCTTCTGATAATCTATACAGAGGTGTTCCTTAAATTGATTACTTATCCGATACTCTGTTTTACAGGTGCTCTAATCGTGAAGCAGTACGTGATACAAGGCTGCATCTGGCACGTGATCCAAGATGCAGAGGAGCCTCCACGTGGTCCGAAATATTAGGGCAGGAAACGTGGGAGGCACACGCGTTTTGTGCCCTATCCACCTACTGCTGCTGCTATATATAGGAGCCTTCGTCCACAGATGGAGTGTGATCGAGTTGGCGAGAAGAAAACTCAATACAGAGAGCCACGATCCAGACAGAAAGAAGAAAAAGAAAAGAAGAAGGGAAAGAGAGTGAGAAAGAGAAAGAAAGAGAGATTGAGTAAGAGATCGAGATAGCAGAGTGTGAGGAAAGGAAGAGGAAGAAGAATAGAGAAGAAGAGAGAGCTAGAGTGATAGAAGCTTCTACAGAAGATCTGTTCCTGCTGTACCGTGGATCAAATCCAGGCCAGCCAGCTCCTGCGAGAGCCACATTTGTTTTTATCTTTTCAGCCTTCTGTTGCTGGTTTCGTTTTTGTTTTTATCCATTTACTGTATTTCCGATCCTCTATAGAGAGGTCGGGGTTCCTCCTGTGGGTTCAGGAGAAGGGAGACTTTGTGTCTTCGGTTTGCAAGTAGCTGGGTGCTACTTGTGGTTGGTACCCTCCCGTGTGGAGGAAGAGAGACTTGAGTCTCTGGTTGCCTTTGACAGGGTGTCATCGGTTGTTTCCCTCCGGGTTGGAGGAAGGGAGATTTATCTCCGATTGTGCTTCCCTCTGGGGTTCAGAGGAAGAGAGACTTGGGTCTCTAGGTTCCCCTCCGGGTTGGAGGAAGGGAGGCTTGTTCCTCTGGCTCTGGGCTTGTGAGTAGCAAGCCCGGTGGTTCCCTCCGTGTGTGGAGGAAGAGAGACCGTGTGTCTCTGGCTTCCAAGTGGCTGGAGTCACTTGTGGGTTCCTCCTGTTTGTTCAGGAGAAGGGAGATTGCTATCTCCGGTTGCAAGTAGCTGGGTGCTACTTGTTGATTCCCTCCGGTTTGGAGGAAGGGAGACTTGTCTCCGGTTCTGGGCTTGTGGATTCAAGTCCAGGGGTTCCCTCCAGGTCTGGAGGAAGAGAGACCTTGTGTCTCTGGTTTGCTAGTGACTGGTGTCACTAGTGGTTCCCTCCGGTTGGGAGGAAGAGGGGAGGTTGTTCCCCTGGTCAAGCTGTTTGGCAGCGTTTGTTGCAGACTGAGTCTGCTGTTTCTAGCGTGAGCTAGTGGAAACCACACTCGGTTTGAGTGTGGGGTGGATGTAGGTCTGGAGGACCGAACCACCTAAAAACTCCTTGTGCATTGTGGTTTGATTTGTTCATTTGTGCTTCCGCTAGATGAATGCATAGGGGCGCTCTAAGCGTTTGGCTTTTGGCTGAGCAGAAGTGTTGATTAGTTTTCTTAAAATATTTTAATCTGTCAAGAGAGCGAAATTCCAGTTGAGCTTCAGATTGTCGAATCTGTCTTGTTATTTTTCTAGTTTTAATTGGGTGAAGTTTTTAACGGGTTATATTCATTCACCCCCCCTCTGAATACTGCATCGAACCCAACAATTGGTATCAGAGCGGTTCTCTGATTGTTCAGATCCAACGATCTGCAGAGGATCCTGGTGTCCCTTGTGCTTATCTGTTTCTACCCTTTGCTTCATTAATCTGTTTACGGATTTACTCAATGGGTTCTCCACCGGTTTTCAATGGCTCTGATTTTAACTCATGGATTAGCAGTCTTCACAATTATGTGAAAATGATTAATCCGGATCTGTGGAAGTTAATTTCACAAGGTCCCCACAGATTGCCAAAGGAAAAGTCCAAATGGACTAAAAGTCACAAGTCAAAATATGAAGAAAATCAGAAGGCCTTTAACCTGATGAGAGCTGCTATTGACAGAGCCTTATGGTCTTGTATTCATGATTACAGGTCTGCCAAGGACATTATGGATGAGCTGAAGCTTGCTCAGAAGGGAAATGTCGACAACGGTCTGATGGCTGACGAGAGCAACCATGGTAGTGATCAAGATGAATCCGAAGAACGTGATGATGAGGAGGTAAACCCTTTCGAGAATTTTTCATTAGACGATTGGGAAGATGCCTATGCAAATCTGTTAAGATCCCGTAAGAAACTAGGGAAGAAATATAAAAGTCTGAAAAAGAAGCTGGAAAATCTAGGAGGTGAAAAACTTGAAACTCTGAAAACTGAAAATGAAATCTTAAGAAGACAACTACAAGACTTTGACTCTATTACTACAGATCTAGATCATTTGAAATCTGAAAAACAAACTTTTATGAAACAAATTGGTCTACACAAAGAGGAGAGTCAAAAGCTTGTTTGTGAAATTGTTGAACTAAAGGAAAGGCTTAGCTTCGTTGATCAGACTCATAACAATGACGCTGTTCAAAATGAAAGATTGGTGAGAGATTTAGAGTGTATCAATTCTGAATTGGAAGAATTGAAATCTGAGAATGAAAAACTCAAAAACCAATCCAAAGAATTTGAACATAGATTAATGTACCTTGAAAAAGAAAATGGTTTGATCTCTGAGAAATTGGAGGCTGAAAGAACAATGAATTCAGATATTCAGAAAAATCTTGACAAATTTCAATCTGAAAAACAACAAGAAATGTTTTATGAATGTCAGTCTTCAATAGATGAATGGGTGCTTGATGCTGATCTCCTAGAGCAGAACAGTAAACTGAAAGAGGAAATCAATGAGTTGAAACATCTAAACACCCAGCTGACAAATAGGCTAATGACAATGGAAAAAGGCAAGTGTGTGAGTGTGGATAATTCTGATAGGTTGATGAATGCTGAACAAGAAATTGAGAGTCTAAAAACCATCAACTTAATGTTAAATGGAAATGTCAGTTGCAGTGAACAGAAAATAGCTGGATATGAGCTTACTATCACATCCCTTCAACAAGAAGTTGATGATCTTTACAAGTCCTTATCTAAAACTGACAAGGAAATAGAATTAAAACAAGAAGTAGAAAAACTCAAAAGCCTGAATGATGCTTGCATCAACAAGTCATTTCCTGTGAAACAGACTTGTCCAAATATGAGGCTAAAATTGCTGATTTGAATTCTGAGATTAAAGATTTGAAAAATTCTCTATCAAAATTTGTCAAAGGAAAGGACAATCTGAATAAGCTTCTTGGAAAGAGTGATAACTTTGAGAGAAAGGGACTGGGCTATAGTCCGACAAATAAAAGGAGTAATGGGAATGAAAACATCTACGGTTTTTGTCAAAGCCTCCAATCAGAACATAACCTCTGCTCCTTCTGTCTTCAATTCACTGCACAAAAATCCACTGTGAAACCCAAAACTGTGGAACAAACTCCAAAACAGAAAAAGGGTGAAAACTCACAGAAAAAGGAAAAAGGCACTCCTGTTGCTATAAAAAGGGCTACACACAATTCACATGATCTCACATACACTCATATTACAAAGGGGTCATGTTATTATTGTGGGAAAGGAGGTCACATAATGGAGGACTGTGGATTGATGTTAAAGGATGAGCATGCTAGTGGAACTTTACATTCTAGAAATTCTTTTGATAGAAACCATGTTGCTAGGAAGCCTGATGCCTCATGTTATTATTGTGGGAAGCATGGTCATCTCATGAATGAATGTTTTATCATGAAAGAAGACAATAAACTACATGCCAAGTCTTCCATGCACTTTTATGATCCATATGGATCTAAACACAATTCTAGTCAGCACATTGTGTGCTTCAACTGTAATAAGCCTGGGCACAAGGCTGCTGAGTGCTGGTTTAGATCTACTTGGGGTAAAAATGGTTTTCATAGAAGAAATTCTTTTGCATGCTCCCACTGTGGGAAAAATGGGCATACAGTCAAGGACTGTTGGTATGTTCAAAAGAACTATGCTAAACCCCATTTTGTCAAATTCCCTGCAAAAACTTTTGTGAAAATTTCATGCTATAACTGTGGGAAGCCAGGCCATAAATCTGCTGAATGTTGGATGGTTAAGAACAAGCATCAAACTGTTCATGCATATAACAGAAAATCTTATGAACATGCTTATAAACATCACCCTGCTGCTAACATGTATCATAAGAACCAAAAACCAGCCAGTTCATGTAGATACTGTGGAAAATTTGGACATTCTATGGATGACTGTTCACTGATGAAATTTGATGATAATGTTGCTATGAAAATGTTTAGAAAACCTGTTAGGGCTAACGCAGGACCCAAAGCTACTTGGGTCCCTGCAGGATCAAGATGATCAAATATCTTGCAGGTGTGCCTTGGAGGGAGAAATAAAAGGGGGTTAACCAAGGCGCTCAAGAATGAAAACCCCATGATTGAACTTTTCAGGTCAGTTCTGAAATGTGTTTTAAATTCCATTATCTGAAACTGTGAGCATGAAAAATGTGTGCTTCATGTTGATTTGCTTGATTGATTGTTGATGATCTCTCCATGTCTAGCTGATCAGTCTGTATTCCAGACTCAGCTATTGAATTCATTTTTGCATATATCTGATGCTCTTCTCTTGCTATATGATTGAACTGAAATTGAATGCTTCGTTAAGCATATTCAGTTGATGCACTATATAGACTCTGTGTCCATGCATGTGTCTTGTGTTAATGCATTGCATGCTTGTTATTGAATGCATACTTGGACTGATTGTGTATAGACTGATTATCATTGCATGTGTCAATGATGCTGTTCAATGCATGAAGGACTGCCTTATGGTGCATTGTCCTTGTTAACCCTGGTATATCAAATGGTATGTTACTAAAAGGCAGGGAAATCTGCCCGGAGGTTCCTACCATGTGTGAGATGGTCTTTGAGACCAGGTCCTCCGCCTAGTACCATGGGTTTAGTTTTCATGAAGAACAGTGTACTGCATCTCTTGTTAAAAAAAAAATCTAAAAATTTAAAAGGAAGATGATGCATTTGATAAATTCTCTCTCTGATTGAACAAAGCATGAATTCTTCTTGAGCATATTCTAAAATTATGAGCAGTTCATTAATTCTATTTCATGCACTTTGTCAGGGGGAGTTTGACTAATGCTGCATAGTCTGCATGTAGAACAGTCTAATGCATAGCATATTTTTGCATCTTGGTGTCAGGGGGAGCTGAGAGTTCTATTCAATTCATTGAATCCTTGGTATTTCTCTTTGTCCCCTTTCAACTCATTCATATTCACTGTCATCAGATGCTATGGATCATAATGCTTATTGCTATCCTTTCCCCATCATTTTCACTAAACAACAGCTTTGCATCTGGTTTAGTACATTGAATGGTGATTATTGCAATTGTTCACTTATAAGAATCACATCTACAAATTGAAAAGAACTAAAGGTTTAACATTTATAAATTGGAGAGTTAAGTGTCTGCACTTCAGAAATTGAGATAAAAGAAAACTTTTATAGCTCTTAATCTTTGTCTCATGGCTAAAATAGAAAAAGTTTTTTTTTAATGCCTAAATGTGTTAATCTGGAAATGTCTAGAACAGGTGAACAAGAGTGTGTAATGTCTTTCAATCAATCACTCTAAAAGAATTAAGGGCAGCAGTAAACAAGATCATTAATGTTAAGAACTGAACATAGTGACAGAGCAATGGCTGATTGCACTGAGAAACTGTGAACTCCTCCAAAAAGACAGGAGATCTCACATGTCATGAAGTGCCTTAGACTATCTCTGTTCATAGGGTCAAATCTATAAGGGGAGTCCTCACCAAGTAACTGAGGGTACTGGCCTCTAATCAAGGTGTACCCTTAATGTCAAAAGTGAAGACTATTCCTCGTGGGTCTTGATCTGAAGTAGATCATATAGTTTATGCCTAGTAACTGGGGGTACCTGCCTCTTATCAAGGTGTACACCTAATGTCAACAGCATAAATGCCATAGGTCTATTCACTTAGTTCAGTTTCAGAAATTAAAAAAAAATGAAAATCAAACTGCTGTAACCCTTCGAAAAATCAAAAGTCAATGAGTGAAAATTATTTTTATCAATACATATTCAAGTTGCCTCTCTTGAATTTCCTTGTTTAAACACAAAAGGGTATTATTTCAGACTTATCTATTAATACCATGTGCCCTAGATTCATTGCTATAAATGGAATCTAAAACTCTTTCTCAGGGGTCAGGTGTTTTACTCTAGATTTATCACTGATTAAACCTGAATTTTTGAAAATTGTATGAGTGGTGATTCTTATACTCTAAACAGTTGGTTATAATCATGCTTCCTTTCTGAACCTATGATTCAGCTGTTATCAAGTGATCCTCCTACCTTTTCTACCTGTGTTATCTGTTCATATTCCTTCTCAAAGGGGGAGCTTTTATTTAGGGGGAGAAATTGACTGAACTTTTATACATGCTATAATTTCTCAAATTATTTTTCTTTTTGATGAAGTCAAAGGGGGAGAATAATTTGAGTCTTCAGATTACCTCAGAATGCCTCACATCATCAGAATGACTCAATGTATTGAAAGTGTTGCCATCATCAAAAAGGGGGAGATTGTTGTGCCCATGCATGTGGTTTTGGTTTTGATGATGGTTTTAATGATGGCTTTGATGATTGGTTGTTGATGTGAGTTAATCAAATGTTCAGTCATCTTGCTGCTCAGTTTAGATTAACATATTTGATGTTCAGTCTTGTTACATGTTAAACTGATGCATAAAGCATTCATTGCTGTGGTTTTGATGATTGATATTGTATTTTGATGATAGCAATGATATAGTGTTTTCATGACATTGTGCCTTGATGATTGCATCATGACTGTGACTGGTACAACTGATATATTGTTTATGTTAGACTTATGTTATGTGCATAGTCTATACAGTGCATCGTGGGGTTTATGCCCTAAGTCTATTCACTGCACATGCATCATTCGTCCAAGTCCATACATTGGACTGTAGTGTGCATTTGGCGAACACATCGCAAGTCTAGACATTGCACTGTAGCATGCATTTCCTTAAAGTCTATACATCGGACTGGTTTGCATTGGCTAAGTATATACAACGTCAGCTCATGCCTTGTCTTAGACAAAGTCTATACAATGGCTTTGGGTCTCCAAGTCTATACAGCCTTTTGCTTCGCCAAAGTCTGTACATTGGTCTGCATAGGCTAAGTGTTTACATTGTCAAGTACAATCATGCACTGGTCATATAGTCTGTACAGCGTGAAGTCTATACTTTGGCACTGTAGCTTACTCGTGCAAGTCTATACCTTGGACTGTTCTTCATGTCTGTACATCAGATTGTACATCATCTTCGTGCTGTTTCTGTACTTGAGTTTTCGTGTTGTTTCCCCTCACTAACACGAAAAGATCTCGTGTTGTATGAGCATACAACACTTCGTGTTGATTTCCATGCGTGACAGGAAAGCTTGTATGAGGTTAGACTTCGTGTCGTTTCCCTTGTCTTCATCTCGTGTTGTTTTAGTGTCTACGTCTCCGTGTTGTTTTTATGTTTCTGTCTGAGTGTTGGTCTTTCGTTTTTTGACTTAGTGTCTTTTCACCTTGACCACACTTCGTGTCGATTCTTGGTTTTCTACACCCCGTGTCATTTCACCTCGTGCTGTTCTCACTGTCGTCGTGTTGTTTTCACCGCGTGTCGATTATTGTTTTTCACTTAGTGTTGTTTTCACTTAGTGTCAACTTCACTTCGTGTCGTCTCTTTGTACTTCGTCTTCATGTTGTTTTCACTCCGTGTCGATTTCAGTTTTTGACTTCGTGTTGATTTCAACCCATGTCAATTCTGTTTTGTCTTTGTGTCGTTTTCACTCCGTGTCGAAACCTGTGTTTCGTCTTCGTGTTGTCTTCACCCCGTGTCATTTTTTCAGACTTCGTCTCCGTGTTGTTTTCATAACTTCGTGTCGTGTTTGTTACACCTCGTGTCGTTTTCCGTTTTGTGTCTTCGTGTCGTTTTTGTTCTTCCTAGACCTTGTGTCTTTCTTGTGTTGAAACCACACTTCGTGTTGGTTTCTGTTTTGTCTCCATGTATCTCGTGTCGTTCTTCTTTTTACCTCGTGTTGTTTTATAACTTCACTTCGTGTCGTTCTCGCTTTAACCACACTTCGTGTTGCTTTACGTAGACCTTATGTCTTACTTTGTTTGTAAACACTTCGTGTCGGTTTCTGCTGTCACCCCGTGTTGTTCTCGTGTTATCGTTTATGTCTGTGTGGTCTTACTTCGTGTTACTTACTGTTGTACATCGAGTCCTTACTGACTTCGTGTCGTTTTCCCTATTGTGTCCTCGCGTTGTCTCCGTGTCGTTGCTATTTGTCACTTCGTGTTGTTTCGTTTTAACCTCGTTCAAGTTTCTTCTAAAGTACTGTTCTTCTGATAATCTATACAGAGGTGTTCCTTAAATTGATTACTTATCCGATACTCTGTTTTACAGGTGCTCTAATCGTGAAGCAGTACGTGATACAAGGCTGCATCTGGCACGTGATCCAAGATGCGGAGGAGCCTCCACGTGGTCCGAAATATTAGGGCAGGAAACGTGGGAGGCACACGCGTTTTGTGCCCTATCCACCTACTGCTGCTGCTATATATAGGAGCCTTCGTCCACAGATGGAGTGTGATCGAGTTGGCGAGAAGAAAACTCAATACAGAGAGCCACGATCCAGACAGAAAGAAGAAAAAGAAAAGAAGAAGAGAAAGAGAGTGAGAAAGAGAAAGAAAGAGAGATTGAGTAAGAGATCGAGATAGCAGAGTGTGAGGAAAGAAGAGGAAGAAGAATAGAGAAGAAGAGAGAGCTAGAGTGATAGAAGCTTCTACAGAAGATCTGTTCCTGCTGTACCGTGGATCAAATCCAGGCCAGCCAGCTCCTGCGAGAGCCACATTTGTTTTTATCTTTTCAGCCTTCTGTTGCTGGTTTCGTTTTTGTTTTTATCCATTTACTGTATTTCCGATCCTCTGTAGAGAGGTCGGGGTTCCTCCTGTGGGTTCAGGAGAAGGGAGACTTTGTGTCTTCGGTTTGCAAGTAGCTGGGTGCTACTTGTGGTTGGTACCCTCCCGTGTGGAGGAAGAGAGACTTGCGTCTCTGGTTGCCTTTGACAGGGTGTCATCGGTTGTTTCCCTCCGGGTTGGAGGAAGGGAGATTTATCTCCGATTGTGCTTCCCTCTGGGGTTCAGAGGAAGAGAGACTTGGGTCTCTAGGTTCCCCTCCGGGTTGGAGGAAGGGAGGCTTGTTCCTCTGGCTCTAGGCTTGTGAGTAGCAAGCCCGGTGGTTCCCTCCGTGTGTGGAGGAAGAGAGACCGTGTGTCTCTGGCTTCCAAGTGGCTGGAGTCACTTGTGGGTTCCTCCTGTTTGTTCAGGAGAAGGGAGATTGCTATCTCCGGTTGCAAGTAGCTGGGTGCTACTTGTTGATTCCCTCCGGTTTGGAGGAAGGGAGACTTGTCTCCGGTTCTGGGCTTGTGGATTCAAGTCCAGGGGTTCCCTCCAGGTCTGGAGGAAGAGAGACCTTGTGTCTCTGGTTTGCTAGTGACTGGTGTCACTAGTGGTTCCCTCCGGTTGGGAGGAAGAGGGGAGGTTGTTCCCCTGGTCAAGCTGTTTGGCAGCGTTTGTTGCAGACTGAGTCTGCTGTTTCTAGCGTGAGCTAGTGGAAACCACACCCGGTTTGAGTGTGGGGTGGATGTAGGTCTGGAGGACCGAACCACCTAAAAACCCCTTGTGCATTGTGGTTTGATTTGTTCATTTGTGCTTCCGCTAGATGAATGCATAGGGGCGCTCTAAGCGTTTGGCTTTTGGCTGAGCAGAAGTGTTGATTAGTTTTCTTAAAATATTTTAATCTGTCAAGAGAGCGAAATTCCAGTTGAGCTTCAGATTGTCGAATCTGTCTTGTTATTTTTCTAGTTTTAATTGGGTGAAGTTTTTAACGGGTTATATTCATTCACCCCCCCTCTGAATACTGCATCGAACCCAACAATGCCTTGCAGAGTGCGTTGCATGTTACGCCACTGGGCACGTTCGGTAGCCATTGTCCTACAATTACAATAACTATATTAATATGTGATAATGTTCAAAGGTTTTTGATTCTAAGTTAACTTAACCCTTGGTTCTACCCAATCTCACCGGTTAAAAGTTTTAAACCTATCCTTGGACTTGGATTCCTAGGAATTGAATATCCTAGGCTCTGATACCACAAAAACTGTCACGCCCCGAGCGCGGAAGATACCCGGAGACACGTGACGAGTTTATATCGATCATGTCAATCAGAGCGTTAGTGTATTCAACACATAGACAGAGTGCGCAAAAGTAGAGATAACCCAATCCTTTATTCCATCATAACCTTAAAGGTATTTCTATTACAATCCATTTAATGAAAGTACTAAGACTCAATAAAAAGAAAAGTACAATGGTTTACTTAAGAAATTTTGAAAGATAGGACTAGTAGACGCTTGGATAAACAGAGAGCTCTAATCTCTTCACTCTTGACCTTCCCCATCTGAGTGAGTCTCGTCATCGGACTTACCTGAAAGGTAGGGAAAAACACTGAATGAGCGAACGCTTAGTAGGAATTATATCTCAAGAACTAGCAATTGGTTTAAGTAATTACATGTTTCATGAATGCAATAAAGCTATGCATGTTTGCGTAAAACGACAAGAGAGAGAGAGAGTATAACAAGAGGTAATCGAGTAAACTAGCATGTCTTTCAGGAACTTATATCAATGAATGTCAAGATATTCAAGCAAGTATATTCATCATGTCATGTCGGGAATTGGCTATCACGTTTCAAGCAAGTATATAAATACCTTTTTTCGGGCCACGCAAGTCATGTCATGTCAAGTACGAGATTTGTGGAATGTCTTAATCAAGCTAGTCATGCACTTCGGTACAATGCCATACCGTAATCATTACAACTCCCATGGGCACTATTACTTTCGAGTGCTCCTCCCAGGACCTGATCGGGCCCTATATGCGCAGGCATTGGTCACGTATTTTCGACATCCACTAAAGTATAGCCAATATGGAGTTTCAAGGAACAAACTTGTATAAATTTAAGGTAGATAGCATTTCAAGGATTTGAACACATAGTATCATGACGATAGTAACGGTATAATTACGATTACTGATAAAACTAGGTGGAATTGATTCCCTATCTTGGGCGTCATGACAATAAGAGTAAGTGCCCACATGAAGATGGTTGCTCGTTCTTAAGCTAGATAGAATTGAGGTCCACAAGTATGGCACCTAATCACAAGGTCACTAATGGCATGGTTTTCCATTCCATTAATTCATGAATATTCTCATGACATCATCATCATGAATGTCATAAGGGCCGGTTTTACCATGTTTCTTTAGAGTGACATGGCAATCAAGTAGTATCATGGGTTTTTATGGTACAACCAGCTCGGCTGCTTTGAGGGAATCCAAAGCGTGCGGAGTCTTACGGAGGCCTCTATGATAAAGTCACCGGTCCGGAGGAACGGAATGTCCCGCGGAGAGTTCATCTATCACCGAGAATTTGGGGCAATCGATAAAATATCGATAAACGTGGGACTATACTCACGGATTGGAATATAGTGCCAGATATATATATAAGTATATAAATCCACGGTTCACAGGAAAAACATAGGAAAATAACAAGACAGGAAATTGGCGCCTTAGCCAAAGTCTTCATTTAAAGAATTGATGCCCTTGGCTGGGTCGTCATTTCAATATTTGACGACTTCCAGAACAGTCGTCCAATTCATATTTCTGTTTACTGAAAATAACTAAATTTCAGTATTTTAAGGAATTGGCGACTTCCATTAAGTCTTCTATTTTGTAAATAGCGCCCTCGTCAGGGGCGTTATATATACAACAAACGACATGGTATGCGTCGTTAATTCTCCTTTTTACAGAATTTGCTACGAATAATAGCAATTTTCCAATAAATATTTTGATGGCAACATGTATATGGACAGGTCAAGAAAAATAGCAGGATTCTAGACATATGATCATGCATTAGATCAACTTACTGTTTAGATAGGTATTAAATTTTTAACATGTGTATTTATTAAATCAATCAAAATTGACGACCGTTCTCCCGGGCGTCAGAAATAAAAATGGCGCCCTGGTAAGGGTCGCCTCTTTCAAAAATTTTCCAGAACTCCGTGAAAACTACATGCATGAACTAATATATATTAATATCATGATTCATGATAGTTTGGGCTACGAAATCTTGAGATAACCTACCTTGTGGGTTGACTTGGTTTGGCAAACGTGAAGAGTTGAAGAAAATACGATACTCTGTTTTAAACAGAGTTTCCGGAAGTTGATATAGCAGCAACCCCTTCACAAACTCCACCAGGAGAGGAAGATGATGAAGAAAATCCTTGGAACGATGATGCTGAAGAACTGCTATGTTCTTCGTATACTGATCAACCGTTGGTTCTGACTGAAGCAGCAACAGCTCCTTCTTGTTGCAGACAACCTACAGAAGAAAGATGAAGAACCATCAATGTTCTTCACGTTTGCTTCAATCAAGTTGAATAGAAGGAAGATGGAATCCCCACCATAGAGGAAGAAGAAGAACTTCCTTATGTTCTTCACGCTCGGAATAGAGTTTTTGACGAAGAAAAGAGCCTTCAAGTTGGCTCGATGGGAGGGGCATTTATAGGGTTCTAGAGACCCTAGAGGGTTGGAGTTTGATTGAGAATTAAAACTCCCCTTTTTAGAGTCCTTATTAAACTCAGACATCCCACGTATCGATCCTTTCCCCAGCTAGCATCCCTGTTCGAACCAAACACTATTTGTTGTAAATAACGCCTTAGGTTGGGGCGTTAATTAAAAATGACGCCTGCCCACGAGTCTTTAATTTATAAAATGGCGCCCTCTAAGGGGGCGTTAATTACTATTGCCATTATTTGCTTAACGTAAAGATATGGTTGCCTTATTTAATGTATAAAAGTGACGCCACTTCTTGTGGGTGTCAATTCTGAATATGACGCCTTGGAAGGAGGCGTCTCTTTTTAAATTGGTGTCTGCTTTAAAATTGTCGACCTGATCGGAGGCGCTTTTTAATTTTGGCTCATTTTTGATATGTAAATGGGTGAAAATTATATATATATAGTATATAACTTGATTATTTCATTCTTGAATACTTTTATTCTTGATTATTTATCCGGGGTCTTACAGTGGAGATAAAATTCGGGCTTCAACCTTCTATCCTGATGTGGACAGAACTCCGACACGGTGGTGGTGCGACGGCGGCTCGATGGCGGCGGTGGCGGCAGTGCTGAGCTTCTCACTCAGAGAGGGGGAGATGGGGAGGCTTCACACCTCAAGAATATTACAAAAATCTATCTGCAAGCGAGTGGGAGAGAGAAAGGTGGCTGCGCCCTTGGATGCTCTTGGCAATTTCTAAAATTTTCTCACATTAATTCTTACAAAATGAAAAATACATGAGTTACATAGAAATATACAAATGACCAAAACTAGCCCTAGATCTAGAGTTTGGGAGGGGTAAACTAGGGATATGATATTTAATCCTCATGTGGTCAAATGGCCAAATTAAATAAAAATATAATAAGTATTAAACAATATTAAATGGGGGGCACCCCCTTGACTTAAGGGGCCTTCAATTTTGAATTTTTTTATTTTTTGTAACCCCTTGGTCCAAGTCCAATTTTGGACTTTGAACCAGCCCCACATGGGCCGTAGAACCTAGGTGGACCAATGAGAAAGAGGGTGGGGGACCCTATTGGACCCACTTGCATTTTACATAGAAACCCAAAGACTTTAAAGACTAACCCTTTGGCTTATAATGCCTTACAATTGTAACCCAATTAGTCAAGGGTATAAATACAAATAAAAGGACACAAATGTAAAATAAAAATATTAGTGCCCAGTGTTGATTCCCATCAATCAGGCAGGCATGGTAAATGGCCTCAACCTAGATCACACTCTCTTCGCCCTGTGGAAGAGCGAAGGAGCAAATCCAATATGTCAAGTAGGAGGCGCAATGAGTGACTGCGTCAATACCGGCAGGGTTGGGCCCTCCTTGTTGTCCTCCCATCAATGTGGATGAGAAAGTGGCTTGTTGCCAAACCCTCTTCTTTTGCTGGACAGGAGCCGACACTATCGAGGGGAAGTATTTATATTTCTGCTCCCCTCTTAAGAAATACTGGAGCCAGGTGCCCATCCTCATGTGCCTCTTCTCTCCAGGCTTGGGTGCTTCCCTGTTATCGTACGAGGAACGACAGAGAGTACGATATGCTTTCATCAGATAGCGGTAGGTGAAACCAGTCAGGTATCACCCTTCACCATTTGTCTGATCTTTCAACCAGTCCGGCAAACAAACCTCTTCATACGGCTCACCGTCGATTGGGAGGCCACTTAGTTGAGAGAGACACTAAAGGTCTAGCAATGTCTCTCCCTCTAAAGTATAAAAGGTGTTGTACTCAGGACATAACACCTCAATCATACCGCAACACAGACCCTTGGAGATGAGATAGCGGTACCTTGATGCATAGACACTATGGTATACGCCTGCCTTGATCAAAATAGGAGCATACTGCTGCAGAACATAATCTTTAAATTCCACTGCTCCTGGCCGGAAGGCATGGGCATCAGTAGCCTTTAGGTCAGTAAACCAGCCTACCAAAATCTGGTGCTTGAAGTGCACGGCTAAGCAATCCAACAAGAAGGGCTCCTCTCTGTACCCCCATCTTAGCGGGGCCAAGAATAGACCGAAAGATAGCTTTTCCCGATCAACACGGCCTGCAGTCTCGTTCCATCTGGCTGGGACGAATTCAGGGGATCTGGTCAATAGCCTATCCTGTGGAGTCAGCTCCTGGAGTCCAAGGACAGCATTCCACTTCCTGGGCTCGCCTGGCAAATATATGGGTCTTCCCCGCACAACAAAGTCGGTTAAACTATCCCGCTGGACAAGTAGCGCCACCTTGGCCTTCCAGGCAAGGAACATATCCCACTCCCCCTGAAGGTTGAATCGCTTCATAAAAGACATCAGGTGCTTATCTTTGGGGTGGTCCACTCTGCAGCCGTCGGGGCGATCATATTTGAAGGAGTCACTTCCAATGATTAATAGGCAGTCAGTATCTACCGTCTCGGTCTCTGAATCATAAGACTCTACAACTATGGCCAACTTGTCATGGCCTCAGTCCAGAGAATCAACGTCCCTCTAGGTCACCACAGCACGGGAGGAGGAAGAAGAATCAGATGCCATGGTATCTACATCAAAGGAAATACAAAAGAAAACAAACAAAGTCAGAAAAGAGTTGTTGAAGACAAATTTTTTCTGACAAAAATCCGGCAGAGTCTCCCCAGCCCGGGAGCTTGCCAAAAGAAAGCGGGAACACGTCCACTAAGGGACGGTCCCTGAAACAGGCCGTGGGTGTCACACCGGGGCCGAACAGGACACCCAGGGTTGTAGCTCCAAGGACAAGCCTACTAGGAGCCTTCCGGGGCCTGGAAAGAGGGGGTTTGAATCCCCTGAATTAAAAGGATGGAGCTCTCCCTCACCCGCTCTCGCCACCGCCGTCGCCGTCACGAGACTCGAAGGGGAGGACACTCGCCACTATGGGAGGAGAGGAGGAGAAGAGAGAGAAGCTCAGGGCATGAATGAGTTGAGAATGGGAAGAAAGAGAAAGAAGAGAAGATATATAGGGGAGGGCTTCGATGGTCTAATCCGACGTGCTAAAGGGCACGCCATTTTCACGTTTGCAACCCAAATTCAAACAGAAGAGGCATGCCATTTTTGAACCCCTGCGCCGAATCAAGACACATTCAAAGGTCGTGCCATTTTAAGCGTGTCACGCCATTTTAACGGCCAAAGTCTTGACCGTGCCGTTTTAAGGCCACTATAGGGTTGTGCCACTCCAACAGCATCTCGACCGCACCGAACAAATACTCTATGCCAATTAGATAAAGAATATGCTCAGTCTGGATACATCCGCTGGTCCCGCATTGCTCGTTCCTCACTTGCGACACTCGCGGCTAGGGGGCATTTGTTGGCACCCGAAATATTATCAATGGCAATCACACCTGAACGACAAAAGGGTACGGCCCGCCGAAGTGCAAAAGCCAAAGAAAATCGATACACAAGGGTCCTCTCGGACTGCTGAAGCCTCATGTCATCTGACGAGAGCGTCAGGGACTCCACCTCGGGATGGTCACAAGAAATCCACAACAAACCGGTAGTGCCGTTCAGCCTGCCCAACGAACCGGTATCCACCTAGTCGTGCCGAACAAGCCCCGTCTGTCATCCAATCAGGGCAAGAATGTACCTGGTGGTTCGCAACCAGACAAGAAACCCTCCTGAGGTGGAGAAATGTCTCTGGCCCCTCAGAACAAGGTGCCGAAGGCCATGTCAGCGGAAGACTTGGGTAACCCGGCACGGGTATGTCTTCTTACCGGATAAGTCTGTTAGTGACCGAATAGCTGCCCAGTCAAGGTGAAAGCACCCCGGGTGGTGATCCACTACCCAGGAATGTTGCAAACATAGATGATGTCGGCCCCGTAGCACAGATCACAGTGCCGAGTGCCGTATCAGCGGGAAACTCGAGAGTCCAAACTAAAGGCACGAACAGCACCGGAATTGGCTAGTCATCGGCCTAAATGCTTCCCCGACACTTCTCATGTTGGTCTCACAGGGCCACGCCGAGATGAAAACTCAAGTTGACTCTCGAAACCAGTCTGAGATCCACAAGTCGAAACCCGACTCAACAAATGCGATAATGAGATTAACTCGGCGCACTCCCAAATCGGCACGCTCCTTTAAAATGGCGCACATATGGCAATACTCCTCCAAACCGGCGCGCATATGTCAATGCTTCTAAACCGGCACGCATTTGGCAATGCTCCTAAACTGGCGCGCTCCCCACTCCGCCGCGTCGGATGGAGTCAACTTCTGCTTGGCCTATAAGAGAGGGCCATTCGGAGCAGGTGAAAAGAGAGGACGAATGCGAGACAAAGACCGATAGAGCCTGAGTGAAAAGAGAGAAGGGGAATCAGAGAGGGGAAGCTTGGAAAAGAAGAAAAAAAGTTGAGATAGGCTTCCTTAGGCAGTCATCCACCATTCACCAACAGAGAGGAAAGGCTCGGAGCGAGGGAAGAGAGGATGATTTTCGATACTCTATTTTTTTTTATAAAGAGCGGAGGTGGGTGTGCGGGATATCGCCTTCATTCTTCATCTAGCCCTCCCTTTGTCAATATCTCCTCTGTGGCTTGTAATGAAACGTGCGATGATATGAGCCTGTATTCCCCTTCATTTCCTTTTTAGTTTAGCCTTCGGCTCTTTTTCTTTTCATCTTCTGATGCAAAGATGTCATTGAACGGTCTCGTGTGGCAACGCCAGGACGAATGCAATATATATTTCTTTTCTTTGATCACACCTTAAGCTATGTCTGAATCCCTCCTTTTGTTCTGCTGTATTTACTTCCGTATCGTTGATTAACATCTGGTTTCTTCGGTCGATGCCGAGCATGCCTTGGGATAACTAAGGGCTACAATAACGTTATCCCCCTCCCCGGGGCTCTCTTTCGGTGTGGTAGCTATGTTAAATGCACCATATGCTCGTCGTTGGTCTCACCACCGGAGACATACATATATGTGCATCTCCATTTTCCCCCCGGGGGTTGGCTTCCCTATTACCTCTCCGTTCACAGTCATGAACTGGAGAGAATAGGGTCACCCCTATAATCTGGGTGCGAGGCCCCTGGGTATGGCCATTTTTCCATATGTCACCCGCCAGTCGCTCGAGCATTTGTTTCTTACATTCTCCGTGGTTCCCTAGCTCATGGCTGACTCCCAAATGCTAACTAATTAGATTTCTTCCATGTCTAGCCTACCGCTAGTAGTGTAGTGGATGAATAATATATTACTATGATTTCTTTATCCCATGTAGGATGGGGGGAAGGTCTACCCAATGTGGCATGTTCCCTATCTCAATTTCATGGGTAAAAATTAAAGGTTTAATGCGAATACTGTGTTACGTCTCGACCATTAGGACTCATTGACCGGGGAGGGGGAACACCCCCATCAAACATTCACCTCGCTTTCCTTCTGAATCACCACCAGGCTATAGGATCCTGTCCACCTGTGGCGCGGAGTCCTATAAGCCACCTGAGGTGAATAAGAATGGGTCTTTTGACCCAACATTAAATCCACATTCCTATGGGAGTGGTGGTGGCTGTGGGTAAGGGACCTCTTGTAGGCTAGTCCTCGAGGTTTCCCCCCATTCTGGCAGACCCTTTTGGACAATGTCTTTGGCCCATGGAGTATTGGCACCCCTCGTAGGCTAGCCCTCGGGGTTTCCATCCATCTGGGTCCCCCGGTCACCATTTGGCTTCCCGATTTTAAGGAGCGTACCCCAGTTTCTGTGGGAATGCCTCCACTTCCCCCCCGCAACCCTCTAGGTATGGTGAGGTGCTGCCAAATTTTTGACTGAATACTTAGTCTGAATCATGATGGAGCCTCGGTTCTGGGGACTGTAAGCTTGTTGCGGATTGTGCTTGAGTAGGAACCTCGCACAAGTCTTGGTTTGCTGTGTCTGCAGAACAATCAAATCTGAATTTACTCAATGAATAAACCCTTAATCAACGTCAAAAGACTAAGCAAAATCACGGTGCGATCCAACCATTCAGAAAAAAAATCAAATTCTACCCCCAAACCGGCGCGATCCTAATCTGGCGCACCTTGATCCAGCGTCGTCCCCCCCTGCGCCGCTTTCATCTCACACTCATAAATCATTCTAAACCTATGGGCTCTAATCCGGTGCGCCCCTTCCGCGCCGTTTAACCTTCCACAATGCCCCGTGCCGTTTTAAAACCCAACATGCATAGACCTTAAGCCTAAACTTGTACAGACCTCGCCCAACATGCATCGACCTTAGCCCCCAACATGCATCGACCCTAAGCCCAAACCTGAACAGACCTCATCAAGCTGCATCGACCTTAGTCCCCAACCTGCATCAACCTTAAATCCAATCTGCATCGACCTCATTCTTCCAAAGTCTACCTCAGTCATGTCTAAGGTCTACCTCATTTGTGTCCAAGGTCTACCTTGATTGAGCTCAGGTCGACCTCAATTCTACCCCACGTCAACCTCTGGCCTTTGTCAAAAGTCTGATAAGACCTTCTAATGAATGATTAATGAGCTCAACCTTAATAAATCATGAATCCAAAAGAAATAAATAATAATAATAATAAATCAATTAGCTAAGCTTGCTTTCTATTTGAATGTGCAATTGTGTTTGAACATACTTATCTTTGTTGCCTTGCTTGCTTGTTTCGCATGCATGTTTATCGAATATTTGTCATCATCTCGGGCCTCGGTATATCAAATGGTGATTTGTCGAAAGTCAGACTAGCTCTGACCAGAAGCTCTCACAATGCGCGATGGTGGCCTTCAGACCTACGTTCTCCGCCATATACCGAGGGCTCCGAGTAGTGAATGAATTTGAAATGCATGCTCGAGCTTATATTTTGTTCCCGCATTATGAATTATCACTCTCGCTAGTTCATTTATGCTTGCACGTTTATATAGCTTTAGTGGCCCATTATCTTGGCAATTAATCAAGAGTTTTCCTCTTCTTGGATGATGTAATTAACGTCATAACCTTTATGGTATAACGGACTACCGGTCCCGACGCGAACTTCACATTCGTCTGATTAAGTCAGATCGAGCGCATAATAAATTTGTCACTTATGTGACTGGCATGTCTACGCAATAAATCAATAAATCAATAAATCAATATAAAATAATAAAATAAAATATAAAATAAAATGTGTGCCATGGACCCGCATACAAAATATTGGGCATGGATATTTCTCGTGATAGGAAATTCATGAAATTATGGTCGTCACAAAGAAATTACATTGAATGAGTGCTTGACAGGTTCAATATGAAAAATATAAAGTCTGTGAGTACTCCATTAGCTGGCCATTTCAAACTCAGCAAGAAGTCATGTCCCTCTTCTAAGGAAGGTATGGAAGAGATGAAGAACATTCCTTACTCCTCAACTATTGAGAGTTTGATGTATGCAAAAGTGTGTACTAGACCTGATATTGCACATGCAGTTGGTGTAGTGAGTAAGTTTCTTTCTAATCTAGGGAAAGAGCACTGGGAAGAAGTGAAGTGGATCTTCAGATATTTGAGAGGTAGCTCCAGAGTGTGTTTAACATTTGGGAGTTCAGAACTAATTCTAGAAGGCTTTAAAGATGCTGACATGGCAGGTGATCTTGATCACAGGAAATCTACCTCAGGGTGGCTGTTTACTTTTGCAGAGGGAGCTGTGTCCTGGCAATCCAAATTGTAAAAATGTGTTACTTTGTCTACTATTGAGGCAGAGTATATTGTAGCAACTGAAGCAGGAAAAGAAATACTTTGGCTGAAAAGATTTCTACAAGAATTGGGTTTGAAGCAAGAATAGTATGTGGTCTTCTGTGATAGTCAGAGTGCTATAGATCTGAGCAAAAACTCCCCATATCACTTCCGTACAAAGCACATTGATGTGAGATACCATTAGTTGTGAGATGCTATAGAGCAACAACAAATGAAGCTGAAGAAGATTCATACAGACAAAAATCCTTCTGATATGATGACAAAGGCAGTTCCCAGAGAGAAGCTAGAGTTGTGTCGATGACTGACTGGCATGGACTCCCAGTGAGGAGTCATCTCAGTGTTACCCCCCACCATGGGCTGGAGGGGGAGATTGTTGGGTTCGGTCCAGCCCAATAGTGGGGCTTTGCTTTTGTGGGCCTTGGAACATGATAAGGCAAGTTGAGAATGAGGGTGCAACATAACACCCTTAACCTAATAATCTCAAAAGGCAACAGAACGTGTTTTTTGGGGTCTTCTTCTGATAACAAAAAAGTGAGCAGTAGCAGCAGCAGAACCCGAGCAGTAGCAGTAGAACCCTTCTAGGGCGGCTTCGTGCAGTGAAGAAAAGAAAGAGAAAGAGAAAGAGAGAGAGAAAGGGAGAAAGGTGAAGAAAGAAAAGGAGTCCAATCTTGTGAGCTCGAGTATTTTATGTTCTTCTGGAGTTTTGATTTGGGGATTTATCCCGTGTGAGGTAATCCAGTATATCTTCTTTCTCTCACTTGTATTCCTCAAGATTTGGACAAATCTTGAGAGAGAAATCGTGTATTGCTATTTTGATATAGTGGATTGTTGTCGGTTTGCCCCGTGATTTTTCCCCTCTATGTCGTGGGGGGTTTTTTCACGTTAAAAATATGGTGCATCTTGTGTGATTGTGGTTCTTGTTGGTTTGATGATTTTATTTGAGTCAGGTACTTGTGTGTGGATACCGTAGGCAAATATTGTGATTGTGCAGAGATGACGAAGTTGTGTGGATAAATTTATTTCCGCATTGATTCTCCGACTACACATATATTTGTGTCTAGATTTAATTTCACAGCTCCCCAACATGAAGAATGTCGATGAAACACAAATTCTTCCTCCTTTTGATTGTTTCCCAGAATGAGAGACTTTCGGGATCAGAGTGAATGCGGTGAAGTCTCTCGTTGACGTGAGTGAGTAGAAAGCTTCTTGCTCACGGATTACTTTAATGCTCGCTAAATGATTAGCGTGCTAGGATGGATCTTCGTTCTTCGAAGCTCAGCATATTCATAGACCCTTAAAACTTCTATCCGGTAGACTCGTGTTCCCTTCAAGAGTCTAATCTCTTTATAATGTTAATTGGTAGCTTTGATTTGTCCTTGAAACTTTAACCTTTATTTTGTGTACTTATCTTGGTCGAGGGAGTAGGTAAATCAGCCCTTCTGATATAGGAAGATATGCATGTCTCATATCTTATTTTTATTGCATGGTGTCTGTCCTTATCATGGAGCATATATAACATGTAGATATACCTAAAATACTTCTTCCATATTGAGCTATTAAATGCGACGTGGGATAAAGTATATAAATTTGAAATAAAAGGCACATGTGTGAGTATCAGAAATATAAAGTAATATGGACTCACATCATGTACATCTCACGTAAAGGAGAACATGACAATATAGTCATAAAACAAGTGTATTTTATACGTCTAGGATATAAAATATCATAACAGATACCTGGCATTAAATGCAGACATATTTGGTCAGTCAAATGATAAACACCAACCTTTAGATATTGGACGATAAACATCTTCCATGTTTTCCTTAGATCATGTATACTGGATGGAAGGGTTCATCCAGTTTGCGCGGTGCTGGTCATGCCCATATAAAAATTAAAGTGCTTCAAAAAGACTTGACGTATAGTGCTTTTAGATGAAGCACGATCAAAATGTTGTTTTATTTGATCAAGTCGCGCTTTAGATGCTGCATCATCTAAAGATGTAACAATCATTTATGTTCAGACTTTGGCGACGTATTGGCTATATGAATTTTAGATGGAAGGATTAACGTTAGACGATAGATTTTTGTCATTTAGTGATCTTGGGCGATGTATAATCCAACCTTTTGATTTAGGTGTTCTATTGTGATTTAAATAATCTTCTATCTACTTGACACTTGGACGATATGCTGTCCAACTTGTATTGTCTATAATGAGTTAGACGAAAAGTTTCACTATTAGACGCTGCATCATCTAGTTATTCAACTTTTCGTTGCTTTTTCTAACTTTTCGTTGCTTTGTTTACTAGTTGAGACTTAGACGGTGTTCCATCTACGTATAAATTTTACTCTTAAATAGAAAGACTTAGACGGAACATGTTATCCTTTCAAAGTGGCATAGCGTCATCTAACTTCTAAGGTGGACGATGCATTGTCCGTGCACCTAGACATGATATTTTAACCTTTAGAAAGTGCATCACCTATATACTTAGGTGGAATGTTTTGACCTTTAGACGATACATCATCTTTGCACTTAGGCGAAACCTTTTAGCCTTGGTAGATGATACATCGTCTATGGGCATAGACATAATATTTTAACCTTGGTAGATAGTGTATTGTCTACGCTCTCGGGCGGAAGGTATCTGATTATCTTAGTTAAGTTTGTGGACGATGTATCGTCCAACTCATGCTTTGAGTGGAATACTGAGATGACCATCTATGTTAAGGACTTAGATGCTGTAGCGCCTACTTTTTTGAGATATAAGATAAATTTGATTTTAGACTAAGTATTTGTGAGACTTGAATTATGTTAAATCAGTAGATTTACTTGGACATCTGGGATAATATAGAAACTAAGATATTTGAAATATATTTATTTTATCATAATCTAAAATAATTAATTTATGATAAAATATATTTTCTCAACCAGGACAATGTGTATTATTTCTTTTTACAAGAATAGAGAAAAGTAAAGAATGCGAGAGAACAATAAGAAAATGAATAATACTTTGTGCACGAATCTGGTGCACAAAACCCGTCATTATGCAACATCCTTTTCCATTGACCCAAAAATCAGATGAAAGGTTCATTTTCGCACAGAAAATGATGTCCGCATCAGATCCGTATGGTTTATTTTTTTGTGCATTAAATACATAGCGCACATTATAAAATTAAAATATTTTGTAGGATTGAAATATTTTACATATGAATGAAATATTTTGTTAAAAGAGTGAAACATTTGTTACATCTTGCATAATATAGAAACTGAGATATTTGAAACATATATATTTTTTAAGCAAATTATGCCTATGACCAGATCTGGGAGAGTGCACCCAATCCCAGCAGGAGCGAGTGTACTCACTTCACCAGATCAAGGACAAAGGAAAAAATCTTTTATTAATAGGAGAGGTTTACAGATACCATCGGGGCATACCCCTGAAAAAATATGAATACAGGTATAGTCGAAGGTTGGGAATACCCAATTTGTCCGGCCTACAAGCCCCTCGGACAGAAGTAGGGAGCAAATTGGAATTGCCAATAAAAAAGGAGCAAGCATTACATTGACAAGCATGGTTTGCGAGTCCGTCTGCAGCTTGGTTCCCTTCCCGGTAAATATGGACAATATCAACATTTAAAGATATGATGAGGGCCCTCAATTCACTGATGAAGGGAAGTAATCTCCAAGGATAGGCAGCAGAGTTTTGGGTGATGTGGACAAGTGTCTTCGAATCAGATTCAACTGAGTGAATTTTAATGCCATAAGACGTGGCAAAATTGAGGCCATCGAACATTGCACGTGCCTCAGCAACCACGATGTGACAGGAACCATAAAAATGACTGAACGCCAGAACAACAGAGCTGCTACGATCCCTGATAATGCCACCACCACCCGCAGGGCCTGGGTTGCCTTTAGAAGCACCATCCACGTTGAGCTTGAACCCATGAGTAGGAGGAAAAGACCATCTCACAATCTTTGGCTTGGTTATCTTAATAGCAATCGGGAGCAGGGACAAGTGAGGCAGCATGGAGAGAAGAGCAGCGTCACCCACAGATTTGCAAGAGGGAAATTTAGTGGATTTAACCAGATGCAGGATTTTATGGTAGATGGATTGAGGAGAAGTGATAGAGCCTTCATGTTTGCTGAAGAGGCGTAATCTCGTGCTGATCCTGAGCCGTGAGATCCAGGAAGAATCTTTGATCACGGTCACCACGTCTGTATGAACTGCATGGCAGGAAACGGATCAGAGGCGTCCAGGGAGGAGTCCCTGGGGAAAAACCCTCTGATGCTTAAGTCAGCAAGTACGATAGAGCATGAAGGTGAAGAGAGAGGATAGGAGGGAGAGGGCGCGAGATTATTCTCCACCAAGAGGTGTGGTGGTTTTCCCTCAGGACCATTGCCTTACCTTCTCGGAGGGTCTCCCTGGAGTTTATATAGCAATCTGTTTAACATAATAGTCCAGGGAGCTGAGGGGGCTTTGGGGGGGCTACGTCCTTGTAGTGGGCTCTTTATGGCATAAGGACTCTTGCCCTCCCCTATCCTTTGCAGTTCCTTGCTCCTGTTGGATGCGTAATGGACGCCTGGATGAGCTTCCGACAATCGGTCCGAGCCAGAGGCGCTTGCTCAGGATTTTGTCCCGAGCGATGAACGTATAGCTCGGGTAGGCCGTGTCGGGTCCCCGCGGGGGATCTCTCGACCGATCTGTCGCTCGGACTTTCGGACCTGAGGGGCCGCCTAGGAAGTGCTGCTCCGAGTGAGTTTTGGGCTTGAAGTAAGTGGGCCCAAAATGAGGCTGTCACTTTGGGGAGCTGGGCCTGGTTTGGTCGAATTGGACCTAGTTGGGCCGTGCTCTCGGACGGCAGATTTTCCCACTCTCCACTTGTCCCCCTCTTACTCCCGAGTCAAGATTACGCTCAGATGAGTAGTAGCTACGAGGATGACGTTGGTGGCTCGATTTGGGTGGGAAATTATCTCCGGCAGGGCCCACTTAATGCGGCTGTCCTGGGAGTATGCCTATAATGATGACTCTTTTGAGTCGATGTGAGGAACCCCCTCCTTGGGTTTCGGAACCTCGCGCCATTTCTCGACAAGTTCATGGGGAAATAAATATCGCACGTGCTTGCGTTCCAAACTGCCTTCATTTAGGGTTTTCTTTTTCCACCGCATCAGTACTTCGGAAGGGCTCATGCTCCGCGAGAGGGATCGGGAAGAGCAACGTCTTGCCGATGCCTTTGCAGAACTAGCAGAGATTACAGTGGCGACGATTCGCCAGGTTACACCTCCTCCTGAATCGTCCGATTCGGCACTTTTTTCCTCTTCTTCCAGTTCCTCTCTTTCTTCCATGGCGGAGCAACATATTTCGACGGAGATGCGCGAAGCCAGGCCAGGTACAGGAAGTTTGGTGCCACAGCCTGAGCATCCCATGCGCAGCGAGCTGGGCGAGGCCGAAGTAAAGAGGATGGAGAAGCGGTATGGGTTGCCGTGAAAGTATTTCTTCTCTCCGCCGTAGCCTCATGAATTTAGCTTGTCCTATCGTCTGGGCCTCTTCTGTACTTTCCTTTTGGCTTGGGAGAGTGGGTTTCGCCTCCCGCTCCACCTTTTTGTTGTGCGGTTACTTCAATTTTACCGACTGGCTCCTATCCAGTTGGTCTCCAACTCGTATACTTTTATCTTTTCTTTTATCTTCCTCTATCGCTCGTGTGGGCTTCGCACTTCCGTGGAGCTTTTCAATTCTTTCTTTGAGTTGAAGGAGTAGACCCACGTGGGTAAGGGCTTTTCCTATCTTCAGGCGAGGAGGGGAAGGAGTTGTGTGTCCCTTTCTGCCAAAGATTCTTCTTACAAGGGGTGGAAGACCTAATTTTTTTGGGTGGGCTCGTCCGTGGATGACGCCCCCTAGGATTTCCCGACGGCGGTTAATTTCCATCCGTCTATTCCTCCGAAGCAGGCGGCGATTCCTTCGGAACTGGAGGAGGAGATTAGGGTTCTCCAGGAGAATCGTCGGACGACCGCTGAGTTGATGACTGCGGTCAATATCGAGAATTATCCCTCCCGTGTGCTGTTGTCTCAAGGTAAAAACCTTAAGGTTCTGCATTGCTACTTCCGGGCCGGGCACGTAGGCTCTCTTCTGACGTTCTGACTTCCGCTGCTCAGATTCTAGGTGGACGAATGATGAGGGGGAACAACCATCGGAGCATGAGATCATCAATCTGGAAGAGACGCCTGCTCTGAGTGAACCCCAAGTGTTCAGGGACCCTTCCTGCGCACAAGACTGGGGCAAGCAGATTGCTCGGGGAGATGCTCCCGAGAGCCGCGGGGCCAAGCGCAAGGATCCAGGGGAGCAGCTGCTCTTGTCTTCGATGAAGGCCCAGACCGCTGAGAAGAAGCGGTTGAAGAAGGCGGGAGTCTCCCATCCAGTCGAGGATCATGCTCGCCCGATCGAGGGCCGCACCCGCTCGGTCGAGGAGCGTTCAGCTGAGGAAGTTCGCTGCCAGGATCTCTCGCCCGTCGAGCCAGAGATGGCTGCCACTAGTGAGGAGGTGTCACCAAACCTGACAGGCTGCAGACCGAGGCGATAGCCTCTGGATGCCCGACTGAAGTTGGTGGGGCACAGGACGAGGCAACATCCCAGTCGGTGCCGAGTGCTGTCGTCCCAAAAGTGGGGACGCTCGGGGGGGGGGGGGGGGGGGTGATTCGGTCTTGGCTCTTCCAGAGAGGATTCCTCCTCCCACGGTGGGTGCACCTATCGCCAGGGCTTCTCTATATCAATGGTGCCGATCCTTGGTGCCTTCGTTGAATCGGGAAGAAATCAGGCGCGGTCCCCCCTCTTTGCTCTTCGAGAGGGTTATGGAGGGTGGTTTGATCATGGCCCAGCTGGGGGCCGAGATAATTGATCTCTTTGCTCGGTGGGACAGTGAAGAGAGGTCCCTTTCTTGGGTTCGTGCTGAGTCTAATCGGAAGATCAATCAATTGACTTCCGAGCTTGAAGTCTCTCGGCGGGAGGCCACCTTGTTTTGGGCCCAACTCCGGTCGAGCCAAGAGGAGGCTCGGACACTGGTCGATCAGCTGGCCCAGGCTCGCTATATGGCCGACCTGAAGGGCGAGCTCCTAGAAGAGGATCATTAGTCTCAGGTCGAGCGCTCCGAGCAGTGGAGGGCCGAGCGGGAGGAGCCTAGCAACCAGGTCCGGGGGCCGAGCGAGTGCGGGAGGAAGCCGAGGCCGCGCAGACTGAGGCTGAGGCGAAGCTGTCCAAGACCGAGAGGAAGTTGCTCGAGGCCGAGTAGAGAATAGCTGATCTTGAGAAGGAGGTTGAGCGAGCTGAGGCGGGGGCGATCGAACGATACAGAGGTTCGGAGGGCTATCACGCAGCTCTCTAGAAGACCGCCTTCTCGTATTATGAGCCAGGCTACCGTCGGGGGCTGCGAAAGGGATTTGCCCAAGGTCACCATCGAGTGGTCGTTGAGGCCCAGCAGCAGGTGTCCGATGAGCTTGTCTTTCCTTCTGGGCAACGCTACGACTCGGATGTGGATACTACGGATTCTCCCTCTTCGACGTCGAGCGAAGGAGACAGTGGGGATGCCTATAGCTCGATAGAGGGATCGCCAACCCCGGTTACTTCTGGAGGGCACGCAGTCAAGGCAGTTCCCACACAAGTGGGGTTAGTGTCTGGACCAGCCGTCACTGAGGGTACCGGGGGTAGATCCCCTGGTGCTAAGGATCCTCCTGCTGCCGAACCTCAAGAAAGGCTGCGGGCCTCTCAGAGTCCTCCTGGTTCCATAGACTAGGAGGAAAACGAGTTTGATGCGCCAGCTCTTTTGTTCCCCCCCTTTTTTTATGCAAGGTTGGCCCTTGCGATATGTAATGGTAGTAGTATTTAGTGCAGAGTTGAATGTTTCTTACCGCCTTTGGCGTGATTTGACCACCGCATCTACAGTTGCTAAAAAGGTGGGGATTTTATTTGCGGATATCTCACGTGCGTTGACTATCGCAGTACTGACGCCTTTCTGACTTTCCACGCCTTGAATAACTTTCCATTTCGCGCGTCCCAGAGGAGAGGTCATTGGAGGGAGAGCAACTGCCCCTTGGGGAAGGGTTGCCGCCCTTCGCTTTTTTTCGAGGGGAGGGCAATTTAGGCAAGCATTCCTCCTGCCGGCCTATAAGAAGGGTCCCGGAGGGCGCCTCCACCTCTCTTCAACGCTTAAGGCTTTTCTTGTAGTTCTTCCTCTTTCTCCCTTCTTGCGAATTGCTTGTTTCTGTGCTGGGGAGTTATCAGTGAAACATGGAAGGCGATTCGGAAGATAATAATCCTGGCGGCCGTCGCAGGCGCTCGTGCTACTTCGGCGTGGAAGAAGGGACAACGATGGGCGGGCGGCGTGCAAGAAGGGATAGCGCGTAGCAACGCACCTATTCTCGATCGCCAGACCGTTGCTACCATCTTATGAGGAAGGTAGAAGCAGAGGGAGGTTCAAGGAGGCAGGGCGTCCGGTACGGTGGCCTCGCCCCGCTCCTTCCTCACCTTAGCCCGCTTCTCCCTCCTCTTCCATCCCCGCCGCCCCCTTCTTTCTCCCTCTTCTGCTCTTCAACCAACTTCTTCCCTCTTCTTTCACTCTTTGGAGGATGCCTTCGTCTTTGCTCGCACCACTTAGAGGTGCTTGCTTTCTGTTCGGCTTCCGTCCTCCTTCCAAAGAGTTGGTAGAGGAGGCCTTCCCTTGTTTTCCTTCCTTTTCTTCCTCTGATAACCCCTTTTTTTATTTTTGAGTTTCTCGAGCGAACGAGGTCAGCTGCCCCGTTATCCGAGCCAGTTTCTACACTGGGTAGAGTCAGTGGCTCAGCCTGGGGGTGCTCGCCATGTCTGCGCCGAGTCATCAGCTCGTGTTGTAGTACCGGTGGATGTAGTATTTTTGCTTTTGATACGCAATGTATTGGCTGTGGCCTATCATATGTATGAAGAGACATTAATGAAAAGAAAATTATCACCATTTGTTGCTTACATGTCTGTGAAAAGCTCAAAAATAGAACTTTCGTAATGTTGTTGCATTCCATGTCCGAGGGATAGGCGTTCCTTCTATGGTAGACAATCGAAATGCCCCCTTCCCGAGCGTCTCGACCACTCGTTAGGGGCCTTCCCAATTAGGGGCCAACTTCCCCGCCGCCTCCAATGGTCGAGAGGCTTCGTCTTTTCTCAAAACGAAGTCTCCTGGATGGAAAAATCTGTCCCGGTGTAATATCTCGGACCTTTCAGATTCTTCCTTGTGGGTCCCAGATCTAGTTTTCAGAGCGTCTAGTTCTGTTGTGTCTGAAATTTCGTTTCGGACATCTTTCGTGTTCGGATCAGCGCGATCCGGAGTCGTTTCGGAGGCCCGGAGGCGTTCCACGGCTTTTCCGCGTGTGTTTTCCGATTTCCGGTGTGTGTTTCGGCTTTTTCTTCGGAAGTTCGCTGCGGGTGGACCGGGCCGTTCACCTAGGCACGAGTGGTACCGTTGCGATCGGTGCGTTCTACGGATTCCGAAAACGTATTTTTCTATTTTTTGGTATTTTTCTGAAAAATCGGATTTTCTATATATTCATATTCCTTTCCTTTTTCTTTTTCCCTTTCTCTTTCTTCTTCTTCTTCCTCCTTCCTTCCCCAACCGTGGCCGCCCTCTCTCTCTCCCTCTCTCCCGTTCGAGCGCGATGACCTCCGTTCCGGCTGCAGACGGCGGCGGTGCGACGCGGCAAGGACGTGGGTGACGTCGAGACGATCGTGCGGGCGTGCGGCAAGCATGGGAAGCATGGGTAGGCGGGGTTTCTAAAAGCGTTCTTCGCGATTCGTGGATGATCCGGCGGAGCATTCACTCCATTGAGGTAGGGTGACGATCCTCTACCTCCGTGCTTTCCTTTCCCGTGATTTCTAGCCCGACGGGGAGCCGAGAGGGGTTCATTTGAGCTCGGGACGGGAAATGCATGCTTTGGGGGTTTGAGCGCCGATCTAGAGTTTTACCGCACCATTTGGAGTTTTGGGGGCATCATTCGATACTCTAGGGAATGGGGACGAGTTCCCCCTTTGTTTCCCCATCACTCGAGGGTGATTGGGGCGTGGAATGGTGTTTTCGGCCATTTCCCGTCGTTCTCGGTTTTCCGAGGTGATCGCGGTCCACCAGTGACCGTTTTCACTGGTCGCGGTCAGGCGGGGACCGCTTTCATCAGATTTTAAACCGTTAGGCCTTAAAGTTTTGGTGGGCGTACGCGGTCTCGCGACAGACCGCGACTGTTGGTCGCGGTCTGGGGATGACCGCATTCACCGTGGGGATCGGCACGGGCCTCGAGGCGTTCTGACCGTTGTTTTTGACCGTTGCACGCTAGTAACGGTCTCCAGGAGACCGCTACTGTGTGAATGTGGTCACGAGGTGACCGCATTCATATTTTCTTGTTGGGATGGTCGCGTTCCCAAGAAGACCGCGACTGTGTGGTTGCGGTCCTGAGCAGACCGCTACCACCGGAGGCGGTCCTCCGGTGACCCCGTCTCCCATCCCTTGCCGATTCGAGTCCCGGATGAGCGAGTCTCGATCCCCGTGCTAACCCGTGGTCTGACTGATGTTGGGCATCATGTGGGGGCCACACGTGAGGGTGCCGTGGGGTCCCGGGAGGTGGTGATTTCGGCTTGTGTCGCCGTGCGTCAGTGTTGGTACAAGGAGCGTTCCTCGTGCCTGCGGTTGTGACGTCGTTTTCCGTTGACTTGAGAGTCTACTCCTTCAGTGACCCTCCACTAGTCGTAGCCCACTAGTACGGGGTGCTGGTCTCACCTGGGAGTGGCGTACAGGCGCTCACCTTTTGAGACGGTTTGTGGACCGGTTACCATCGGCCCCTCGTCGGTAGCCATAGTCCGGCTATGGGGGAAAACCGATCAGAGGGCCAGACCTAGGACGCGTGGTCTGTGTGTGCACACGTGGTTGGGGGCGGTTGGACCCACGTCAACGGGCGTGACCCCAGCTAGTCACTTATGTGTGGTTACTTGTACGGTGTTTGCGCCTTTGGTAGGAGCTACCAAGCCAGGCGGTTCACCTGCGGCGCGGTGTAAGACGTCAGGGGACGCTACCGGCTGTGCTTCTAGTGAGTGGTACTCCTGTCGAGTACGGAGTGATAGACTGTCAGTCGTGTGTTTTCGACCTTCAGGTTTTGTCGGGTCGACCGTTGAGCTTCGGTTGTCTCACCGTGGCACGTGTGCCGATTTACGTGACGTAGGGTCTTTATTGTGTAGAGTACATGGCTTTCCTTTCCGAGGTACTGTCCTACTGCTAGTGTAGTGGTTTCTCGTTTTACGAGGTAGGGTTCGAGTGATCTCTACTGAGTCTTGTTCCAAGACTCATTCCCTACGTGTTTTCACCGTATTTCAGGTGAGGCGCCGCCCCAGGAGGCACGTCTGGGGTGCAGCGTGGTGCGGGTGCCCAGAGGTAGTGCCAGAGGTCAGAGCCGGGGTATGCCTCGTGTAGCTGTACTTTTCTTTCTTGCCTCTGTACTAGTTATGGACTACTACTGTTGTTGTTATTTTCTATTGTGGACCATGTAAAATGTTAATTTATTTCCTGCTTGATATTACAACTGTTTAATTTCTGCAATTACTTGTGATACTTGTGTAGTTTCCACACCATCCTTCTAGCCCTTTCGAGTCTTCGGACTCGTGGGTGGCGGCGCGGGTCTCAGGTTATCGGGCCTTCTCGGTAATCGGATTCACGGGTCGTTACAGTTGGTATCAGAGCGCGGTTGTGGAATTATACGAGAATCATAGGTAATTGTAGTGGTCCGCTTGTCCACAGCAATGATGTACAGTTGACACTGGCATCGGGCATCGTGTGTTTTTCTTGACCTTGCCGTTTTTCGTGTTTTCTGTCTTTTGCTTTAGGAGCGAGCATGGCGCCAAGGAGGAGCTCTCGCTCTCAGCAGGGGCAGATGGCTGGAGGTCAGGAGATCCAGCAGGGGGTCCAAGGGGACCAGGAGGAGCATAGTAGAGTGCCACCAGGGGCCACCGAGGCCGCGGATACCGCGAGAGTTCCGGGGGCCGAGGATTTCTTTCGTGGCATGTACCAGCTTATGTCTCAGCAGTTCGGCGGAGAGGATGGTGAGGACTCGTCAGCTAGGGGTGGGCTAGGCTGAGTGTAGATTATGGAAAATCCACTTAAGAAATGAAACCAAATTCAATTTCTAAAGCTTAAAAATTAAATGGCGAAAGGAAGAGCATGCGTAGGATGCTAAAGGAGAATGTGATCGCCAGAGGGGTTACCTCAAATAAGAAAAAGGATGATCGCGAGTACCTTGTGTTGAGCGGGGTAGATTGTGAACCCTTTATTCCTCCTTCTACCGTCCGGCCGATGAAGGGGGTTCTTAGTCTTGATTACCTTGTAAGAACACACAAATCAAATAAAAGAGTGGATTAGCCAAAGGGTGTAGTATCAAAGTTCTAAGATTATGAAATTAATCAAATTGAACATGAACATGAACACACCTTGTGTGTTTTGGTTTTAAACCCCTAAGAGGAGTAACAAGGTTTGAAAAGTATGGGTGCAATATGCTAAGTAACAATATGATATGAGGTCTAGCAAGAGCTAGAGAAAAAGGATGTAAGATGATGATATGCTAATGAAACAACTAAATAACTAAAAAGGGAGAAAGAGAGATTTTCTCTACTGTGTGTGCAGCAGTAGAGGGGAAAGAGCTTCAATATGCATGATGGAACAGTAGCAAAAGATGAAGCCTGGAGAGGATGAAGAACCGCCGATAGGAAGCTTTGGAAGAATAACCTGCAATCAAGAAAACACTCTTCTCTCCGTTAGCTTTCTTCTGTTCTCTTCTCACTCTCCTCTCTGCTTAATGATGATCTCTCTCGTGTTCTCTTATCTCTCGCGCGAAGAGACCCAGGAGGGGTATTTATAGGGCCAAAAATCCTTGCCAAGCAAAGATTAAAACAAGGTAAAGATCCTCCATCAAGAAACACCATTCCCAGTCGAACACAAGGCTCAAAATGAGGAAGGAACCATTACTGGAAAGAAGGAGGCGAAAGGAAGACGGAATTGAAAATGACGACCGAATGAAGGGCGTCACTTGAAAATGATGACACATCCAAAGGCGTTAATTAGAATAACGACTCCCATCAAGTCATCAATTTCTGAATTTATTTATAGAAATAATTAACTTTCCTTATTTAAAATGATGAACTGACGCCTGTCGACAAGGCGTCACATAAAAAATGCCTTCAGGAGAGACGTTAATAATACAATTTTCATTTTATTTGAAATTCGGAATTTTCAATAAATCCAGAAAATGACGCCCGTATTGTAGTCGTCCATTGTTAAAAGAGGCACCCTTGTACATGCCGTTAATTTAAATAGCGCCCCTGATCAGGGCGTTAATTCCAATTTCCCAAGAAAAAAATAAGAAATCACAATTAATTTATAAGAAAATAGAAAAATTTCATATTAAATCAATATTGAAGTCCGCTTTGGGGCGTCACATGGTGACATGAGATTTACTCAACATAGCATCAATTTTAGCGTGTCTACAGCTGCCCCGCCTTGGCATCTGCTTTGCAAGGGAGTGAGACGGAATGAAGCGAAAAATGAAACAAGCGGAATAAGGTGGAACGAACTGATAAGTAGATGCCAAGGTGTGATGTGACACGCCTCTGACACTAAGCGTTGGAAATCTTTCCAAGATTCTGAATGAAACAACTCCGGACAATTCCGAGAAAGCATCGATCAGCTGGATAAAGGGGAGTAAACTAAATAAACAAAATGTGCGCGAGGGCACGACAGGGAGGCACCATTGGAGAGCGGTTATCAGTCAATGTGGACGTGCTACAACCAAGGTGGATTTGCAGAAAAGTAAAGTGAATTTAGATAAAGATCCAGCAAATAGATGATTTCAAGAGACCAGCCTGAGCGATTTCAAGGAGAATAAAGTACTTGATTTGGAATGGAATATCTCATGTCAACTCAATTAAGAACGAGCGACCTTCATTATTGGCGTAATATGAATATTTTCATCATTAAGCTCAAAGTCCTACATGATGCATGCTGGTCTAAAGGAAAAATAAAAAAAAACTAAAATAAAAGATAATCAAGGATAATATTGTTAAGCCATCCAGATTTGGTCAAGAATCCAGATCTCTAAGCTGACACTAAGCCGAAGCCCGTTTGTCCACGCATCAACTCAGAAAGTGGAACCATCGTCCCGAACCTTGAATGACTCAACTGCCTATCCGTGTGATCAAGATTCCCCTAGAATTATCACTATTTTTGATGAAGGGGAACTCAAATTCCAGGTTCATCAGAACCACAAGGTCCTTGATATGTTATAATTGCGTAAATAACATATAGTAACAATGCATAGGGGAAATACAAGAGTGAAGTGATGTTACCAATAGAACAATCCAAACATTTCCAGACTTGCACAACCTGCACTCAAAGCTCATTACCTCAAAAGATCATTAGCTTAAAACAGCTCAAAATATGATCATAAGTGCTTGACATAAATAATTTGATCATGATATAATAGCACTTAAGTTCATGAGAAATCCAACAATTCAAAAGCATAAGTTTAAAAATGACGACCCTTCTGATAGGCGTCAGATTAATAAATGACGACGTGCTCGGAGGCGTTAATTACAATTGAGGTTTAACTTGGAATTGGAATGCAAATGACGCCCTCCATGGAGGCGCTGGATAAATGATGACCCTGAGGATGTCGTCAATTTAACAAATGACGCCAAATAGCGCGTCATCAATTACCTGTTTTCATTTCCATCTCGGAACTAAACTTCCAGCAAACTGTTTGATTCAAACTCAAACCATGATACGCATTAACGTTCAAAACACTATAAAAAGGTAACTGCTGGTGTTTCCAAGTATGAAAACCATCAAAGCATAGAGACGAAGCTATCTTCTGTTAAGTAGACAGAAAGAACCAAGCAGAAGCAGAACAGAGCATTGAAGCTATCATAGAAGCAGAAGAACCAGCAATACTGTCAGAATGATGAATCAACTGATGCAGCAAAGGCTTTCCAAAAAGCCAAGGATGAATTTTCCAAGAATTTCGGAATTGCCAGGCCATATAAGTGAGAAAATTACCAAGGGCCAAGTAAGTGTTCTTGATGTTGAAGCTTTTATTTTGTACTGTCTTTCTTCCTGTTTCTTCCTTTATGTTTTCAGGATTACCCCATTATTCCTGGTCCAAGAAGGTTTCTGAAGATTAAGTGGCTTCCCTTGTTACTCTCCAAGCTCTCTCTAGACATGAGATCCTTCCTTGCTAAGTGGAACCTCCTAGGCCTCATCACTCATGCTACCCACTACAATGACATCCATCTTGATTGGGCTTCTATTGGAGCTCTTATAGAATTATGGCACCCTCACACCCATACTTTTCTATTCCCAACCCTTGAAGCAACCATCCTCCTAGAAGAAGTGGAGATGCTCTTGGGTTTGAAGAAGATGAAGCAAGGAGAGGAAACAAAGATGGCCCATATGACTAAGCCCATACAAGCCCATGACCTACTTATGAACCTTGTTCAAAGCTCAAATTTAGTAAATCAAATGAAGGCCAACAAGGGAATCAATCTTTTGAAGTTGGCTTCTTGGGTATATAAAAACAAGGATAAGGCTCAAGGAGATGAAGGTCTTTTGGAAAGAGTGATGAAGGGGTTTGTCATATGTGTAGGTGGAGCTTTGTTATTCCCTTCATTGGAGGATCATTTAGAGGAACAACACTTGAGTGCAATAGCAAGCATGTGGGAGGGAAAGAGAATAGGTGGGACAATACTAGCCAACCTATACAATGGGCTCACCTCGGCTTCACTAGGACGACCCTTATTTGGATCTGTTGGGTTCTGTGCGCCCCCTCTTTGTCTTTGACAATCGTTTTGATGATTCTAATATATTGTGTGTTGTTCATATATTTTAATGTGAAAATATTCTGTGTAAGTTTTGTGGAAACATGCACTGATCATCTTGATCTTGATGCTCACATGTTGCATCTTGTTTCGCAGGTTATCTCACTTATTCTTCACATACTTTGATCTGCCTCTGGACTTGCATCGACCTCTTCTAGATTGCTCTCTTCATGTGCATCGTCGTCACCATGTTTACTTCTTGATGCACTTCATACATGATGTTTTTCATTGGTGAAATCATGTTTTCATAGTAGGTCATAAGGCCCTTGAGCCTTGTCTCTTGTTCGGGATTTCAAGGACCCTCTACTGATGTGAAAATGAATATCTATCACTTGGAGTTTCTTGTTGTTGAGCATTTGGAAGGATTGGTAAATACAAGAATGCTTTTTGTATGTTTGAGCTTCCATGGTTTTATACTCGAATGCTTAAGAGATTTAAAGTCTATCAAATGCCAAAAATGGTGGTTCATGTTTTACAATTCCATTTACTTGTTGCAATGTGCATTTGAATGTGTATAGATATGGAGTTTTATGTGGAAGAATCAAGTTAAGGAGAACTCATTTTTTTGATACATAAACTAACTTGATGTTTGTATTTTTACAGGTTCACGGATGGTTTTTAAACCCTCTCATGTCAAGTGAACGATGGTAATATCTAACCATTTCTTATGCTTGATTTGAATGGGAGTTTTGGGAATTTTTGGTTTTAACTTGTCTTCACATGTCTTTATGTGTGGATGATTTGCCTATGTCAAGTTTTCATGAAGAAACCTTGTCTTAAGCTTCATGGATGTTCATTTATGGAAGTTTTGCTCACATTGTGAAAATGAGGTGTTTGATGTCTACACTTGTTGATAACTTCATGTTAAAGGGTAATTGTGTGGGTTGTTTTCAAGAACATCTTCCATGACATGTTCTTGCCTTGAATGAGCTTCTTGCTTCTCTAAAATGAGATATTTGTGTTTTTCAAATGTGCTTATGTGATTCTCATGAATCTTGTTAAAACTTGGTTTGAATGGTTCATATGGTTTGTTAAATGCATGATAATTATATCATGATTTTTGGATGTGTTTTTGATGCTTAAACTTGGCTAAATTTGATGTTTTGTAAACCCTCTCTGCAGGGGTCGACCCATGGGGTCGACCCATAGAGGTTCTGGACGGACAGAAACTAAAATTTTCATGCAGGGTGCATGGTTCGACCCCATGGGTCGACCCACACTGCATGGGTCGACCCATGGGGTCGACCCATGAATTCTGGGTTGTGTTTTTTTGTTCTGGCCGTCCTCTGGTTGTCCAGGGTCGACCCATGGGGTCGACCCATTCCGGCACGGGTTTTGCGAACCCGTTTGGAACTCACTCTAAACCCTATCAAACTTTACCAAAACACCCCCCATTAGTTACTAATCATGTTTAGGTGTTTTTAACACACTTTGGGAGGGTTATATGTGTCTTTTCCCCACCCCTCTATATATATTGTTGTGAACTCCGAATTTCACAAGAGAGAACCCTAATGTGCTATCTTTCTCTTATCTTGTAGGTGAAGAAAGGGGGAAAAGGAAGGAGGAGCTATTACAAGGTGGATTTCATCTCCAACAAAGCATTTCTGGAGATTGTGGAAGAAGAGAAAGAAGAGCGGATCGACGAGAGGATCAAGAGGAAGCTTGAATCACCGTCATCCGACCTCCCTCCGAACCGAAAATCAAAGAAGATCGTTTTCAGCCCTTGCTACATATGGAGATTCATTTCTTCACTCTTTTCCCATCTATTCCAGTCATTTACTCTTCGTTTATGAGCATGTATTGAACATATCATTTATTTCTGAACTTTGACTCTGTGTGTGGTGAACCGTCTGCGTACGGTTGTGATTATATGTTGCCGCAAGTGTTGCGGTGTGTGTGTGTGGATTGATCCCGCTGTTGGATCGTTGGGGAGACGAAGTCTCCGTGTGTGTTGGAGTATATTCTCCGTGTGCTTCGTTGTGAAGCAAGTGAAGCCTCACCGGTTCGATGAGGGGTGGACGTAGGGTGCCCGTCATGGTCCCGAACCACCTTAAAATCCCCGTGTCCTGTGGTTGCTTGCTTGCACCTTTTCTTATTCCAACACATTCGAGTGTGCTCGGAGAGATTGAGTGAACTAGATTTATTTCTGTTCAACTTGTTTTTCATCAATCTCATTAAATCTACATATTGTTTAAAATCTGTAATTTCGTGTGGGGGACAATTCAACCCCCCCTTCTTGTCCGCGTATATTGCTATCTGGGCCAACAATTGGTATCAGAGCGAGGCCTCTGATTTTATTCAATCTCACGGTTGAGGAGGTAAGATTGTTTAGCAATGGATAGTAGGGGAATGATTCTTGAGGGACATTCTATACATAGGCCACCATTCTTTGATGGCACAAATTACCCCTATTGGAAAAATAGAATGATAGTGTTTTTGGGAGCACAGGATTACAATAGCTGGAAAGTCATTAGTAAAGGTCCTCATAAATTGCCCGATAATGAGGATAGTTGGAATGAGGAGCATATTAAACATTCATGTGAAAATTTCAGGGCTATGAATATAGTGCAATGTGCTGTTCATCCGAATGAATATTCACGTATATCTATGTGTTCCTCTGCGCAGGAAATGTGGGAGAAGCTCCGACTCATATACGAAGGAACGTCGGAAGTAAAGGAGACAAAAGCAAATCTATTGGTCCGAGAATATGAACTCTTCATGATGAAGCCGCATGAGACCATCTCGGACATGTTTGCTAGGCTTATGGAGATCTCCAATGGGTTGAAGGCACTAGGAAAAGAATATACGAATCAAGAGCTAGTAAGGAAGGTGTTGCGGTCCTTGTCACCATAATGGCATACAAAAGCGACCGTGATAGAAGACTCTAAATATCTCACTACACTCAAGCTAGATTAGTTGATTGGGTCCTTGATGACCTATGAAATCAGCATTGAGAGGATAGAGGAAGAGAAGGGCAAAAAGAAATCAGTGGCATTTGAGGCTCACTCAAAATCTTCTGAAGAAAGTGATGAAGGGTCAAGTCTAAATAGCAGTGAGGAAGAACTTGTGAATGTCATCACTAGTAAAGCTAGAAAATTGTTCAGAAAGGCTAGACAAGATGGCACTTCTCTTGAAAAAATTCCAAAGAAAGCATTGAGGAACAAAAGAGAGATTAGATGCTATGAGTGTGGAAAAGTCGGCCATATGAGAAGCAAATGTCCAAGTTTTCAAAAGAAACTGAAGAAAGAAAAAGTGGAGAAGCCCAAGGCCATGAAGGCGACTTGGAGTGATGAGGACGAGAGCGAGTCCAAATCCGAGAAGGATGATGAGCTGGACGAGGTGGTCCAGAATTTATGTCTAATGGCCGATGAGGAAAACGACACCGAGGTAATCTCCGATAACGAAAACCTTACTTGTGAAGAATGGGAAATAGCTTATGCTGAAATGTCTGAAAAGTGTAAGAAGTTGAAACATGAAAATAAAAATCTGAAAAAGAAGTTTCATGATGTTTTACATTCTAGTTCAGCTTCATGCACTAAATGTAGTTTGCTTGAGTTAGAACTTGAGAACATGAAAGATGTAAATGAATTGTTGGTGTCTAAAGTTTCTCTTTTTGAGGATGATATTTCATGCCTAGAGATTGAAAAACAACATACTTATGAAGATGTGAAAAATCTAAAAACTGAAAATGAACAACTGGTAAAGGAGTTGGATGAGCTTAAATCAAGACTATGTGAATGTGAAAAATCCAAGAAAGAAATTGAAACCAACTTCAATACCATGCAAGATGAATTGCAGAAATTGAAAGGTCTTGTTGAAAAAGAATTGAAAGGAAAACAAAAAATGTCTGAATATGGTGAAACTAGCAATGCAAATGCTAGGAATGAGAAGAGAGTTGTGGGACACTCACCCACAAAGAAAAATTCCGTTGTGAAAAATAGATTTCAAAAATCATGTAGTTCATATGGCTATACTCATGTTGACTCATGCATGAACTAACATGTTGATAGATCATATATGCATAGAAGTCATTTTAGAAAGCCAAATGTCACATGTTTTTACTGTGGTATGTTCGGCCACTCTATGTATGTGTGTGACTTGATGAGGGCCGATGATGAGTGGTTTGAAAGGAAAAACAAAATGTATTTTGGTCATGCTAGAACCAACCCCTCGGGACCCAAGATGGCTTGGGTACCCAAAACTTTGAAATGATAATTCTACTTTGTAGGGGTGCCTTGAGACCAAGAAGATGTTGGTAAATGATGGCTTTTCAAGGCAAAGGTAAGAGAGCTCAAGTTCTGAAATTTTGTGTTAAAAAATTCAGGTTTGAATGTTTTGGTCTGCATATAAAGTCTTTCACATTTTTACTTACATCCTGCAAATAACAGTTCACTTTTGCATACTTAGTTGCATGATACACATTGCACATATCATGCACATCTTTACATATTTGTAAATAAAGAAACTCTTCGATCATCTGTTCATTTTCTCACATACACTTGCATATCATTGCATACTTCTGTACTTGAATGCCATGATTGTTAGGTATCTCAAATGGTGAGATGTGGAAGGGTGGATTACATCCATCCGGAAGCTTTCACTATGCGTGAGGTGGTCTTCGGACCTATGTACTCTGCCCCGTACCAAAAATCATATTGCATGAATTAATTTTCAAAATCATTGTTTGCTTGCATGTATATATCTCTAGATAACCATTTTCTTGAAAATTTTCTAAGACCCCACCTCCTTGATAAATAAATTACAGTGTTCTTGATCTTTTGTGAACCATGACATATACAAAGGAGGAGGACTTATTTCCAACTGTGCATACATTTAGGGGGAGTCATAACTATGTCTAAGCAAATTCACTTTCTACATTCAAAACAATTACCCACATTCTTTGTTCAAAAATGATGCATATGACTTTGATTGATAAGGATTTCAGAAATTCCTTTTAACACTTCAAGGGAAACAAATTTCTACATGAAAATTAAGAGAATCGTGAGGAAAAAGCTACCTACCCCGTAAGCTTCAATAAGTGGATTGTCTAACCAAGTAGCCGGGAATCCCCACTGAAATAAATGAGAAAACTCGCTTCGAAAGGTGAAACAAAAATTCACATTGCATGATGAATCCTAGTAGCTGGGAAACCCCATTGAGACACATGAGGTGACTCGCGTCGAACGGTGAAATCCAATAAAAGGAAAGCATACAAAAAGGAGTTGTGTGAAGGTACCAAAAGTCGAGGATCGAAATGGAAGTGTAGGAAGGAAATAACCCTCTAGTATTTTCTAGAAATTCTGTTCATATCCATATAATTTTAAAGTTCATTACTCATTTACACAAATTTTAATTTTGGGTATTATTGTGATGACTGTATATCTTGAATTTATTCTTATCATGGTCTATGTAGTACCTCGAGCATATGCATGCACTATCTTTTTTGATTATGCTTCATGTCTCACATTTCGATTTAGAATGAACTGTTCAGTCGTTATCCTCTTACCCCACTGAGGGGGAGTAATATAAATATTTGTTTGCTTGACTCTAATGCTTGCTTGCTTGTCTACTTGCCTGCATAAGTCATGTCATACTTTAGCTCCCATAGATGCATCATTAGATCATACATGTTCATATCAGCTTTTGTACCCCCCACTTTTTGATAATGTCAAAGGGGGAGAGAGTTTTTATGGTCACAATATATTATCATCATCAAAAAGGGGGAGATTGTTGGGTTCTGTGTGCCCCCTCTTTATCTTTGACAATGGTTTTGATGATTCTAATATATTGTGTGTTGTTCATATATTTTAATGTGAAAATATTCTATGTAAGTTTTATGGAAACATGCACTGATCATCTTGATCTTGATGCTCACATGTTGCATCTTGTTTCGCAGGTTATCTCACTTATTCTTCACATACTTTGATCTGCCTCTGGACTTGCATCGACCTCTTCTAGATTGCTCTCTTCATGTGCATCGTCGTCACCATGTTTACTTCTTGATGCACTTCATACATGATGTTTTTCATTGGTGAAATCATGTTTTCATAGTAGGTCATAAGGCCCTTGAGCCTTGTCTCTTGTTCGGGATTTCAAGGACCCTCTACTGATGTGAAAATGAATATCTATCACTTGGAGTTTCTTGTTGTTGAGCATTTGGAAGGATTGGTAAATACAAGAATGCTTTTGTATGTTTGAGCTTCCATGGTTTTATACTCGAATGCTTAAGAGATTTAAAGTCTATCAAATGCCAAAAATGGTGGTTCATGTTTTACAATTCCATTTACTTGTTGCAATGTGCATTTGAATGTGTATAGATATGGAGTTTTATGTGGAAGAATCAAGTTAAGGAGAACTCAATTTTTTGATACATAAACTAACTTGATGTTTGTATTTTTACAGGTTCACGGATGGTTTTTAAACCCTCTCATGTCAAGTGAACGATGGTAATATCTAACCATTTCTTATGCTTGATTTGAATGGGAGTTTTGGGAATTTTTGGTTTTAACTTGTCTTCACATGTCTTTATGTGTGGATGATTTGCCTATGTCAAGTTTTCATGAAGAAACCTTGTCTTAAGCTTCATGGATGTTCATTTATGGAAGTTTTGCTCACATTGTGAAAATGAGGTGTTTGATGTCTACACTTGTTGATAACTTCATGTTAAAGGGTAATTGTGTGGGTTGTTTTCAAGAACATCTTCCATGACATGTTCTTGCCTTGAATGAGCTTCTTGCTTCTCTAAAATGAGATATTTGTGTTTTTCAAATGTGCTTATGTGATTCTCATGAATCTTGTTAAAACTTGGTTTGAATGGTCCATATGGTTTGTTAAATGCATGATAATTATATCATGATTTTTGGATGTGTTTTTGATGCTTAAACTTGGCTAAATTTGATGTTTTGTAAACCCTCTCTGCAGGGGTCGACCCATGGGGTCGACCCATAGAGGTTCTGGATGGACAGAAACTAAAATTTTCATGCAGGGTGCATGGGTCGACCCCATGGGTCGACCCACACTGCATGGGTCGACCCATGGGGTCGACCCATGAATTCTGGGTTGTGTTTTTTGTTCTGGCCGTCCTCTGGTTGTCTAGGGGTCGACCCATGGGGTCGACCCAATCCGGCACGGGTTTTGCGAACCCGTTTGGAACTCACTCTAAACCCTATCAAACTTTACCAAAACACCCCCCATTAGTTACTAATCATGTTTTGGTGTTTTTAACACACTTTGGGAGGGTTATATGTGTCTTTTCCCCACCCCTCTATATATATTGTTGTGAACTCCGAATTTCACAAGAGAGAACCCTAATGTGCTATCTTTCTATTATCTTGTAGGTGAAGAAAGGGGGAAAAGGAAGGAGGAGCTATTACAAGGTGGATTTCATCTCCAACAAAGCATTTCTGGAGATTGTGGAAGAAGAGAAAGAAGAGCGGATCGACGAGAGGATCAAGAGGAAGCTTGAATCACCGTCATCCGACCTCCCTCCGAACCGGAAATCAAAGAAGATCGTTTTCAGCCCTTGCTACATATGGGGATTCATTTCTTCACTCTTTTCCCATCTATTCCAGTCATTTACTCTTCGTTTATGAGCATGTATTGAACATATCATTTATTTCTGAACTTTGACTCTGTGTGTGGTGAACCGTCTGCGTACGGTTGTGATTATATGTTGCCGCAAGTGTTGCGGTGTGTGTGTGTGGATTGATCCCGCTGTTGGATCGTTGGGGAGACGAAGTCTCCGTGTGTGTTGGAGTATATTCTCCGTGTGCTTCATTGTGAAGCAAGTGAAGCCTCACCGGTTTGGTGAGGGGTGGACGTAGGGTGCCCGTCGTGGTCCCGAACCACCTTAAAATCCCCGTGTCATGTGGTTGCTTGCTTGCACCTTTTCTTATTCCAACACATTCGAGTGTGCTCGGAGAGATTGAGTGAACTAGATTTATTTCTGTTCAACTTGTTTTTCATCAATCTCATTAAATCTGCATATTGTTTAAAATCTGTAATTTCGTGTGGGGGACAATTCAACCCCCCTCTTCTTGTCCGCGTATATTGCTATCTGGGCCAACAGGATCAATGCTTCTTCTAGCATGTTGGATAGATTTACACTTTATGTTTGATCCATGTCAAGCAAACCAAGCGGCCTCCAAAATCTTCTCCAAGAGTCCACTTCGGTATATGACAAGCTCATTGGGCTTATGTGAAAGAGTTACTAATAGAGTTCCCAAGCTCAAGAAGAGGAATGAATGGAGAGATTACTTCAAAACAATGCCAAAGAGCAATTTCACATGTACACCGGGTTTTCTCAAAACCCAAGAACTTCGCTCAAGGTTATCCTCCGGCATCGAGCTCCGTTTGATTGGCGGGACCGACTTCATCCTTTACAACGCACACCGATGCCTCCCACAACTCGGGCTTCCCCGACATCTTTCCAAAGGGCCTTCTCACCTTCCTCCAATCAAAAAAAGGGAGCTATGCTCAAGTGGTGACCATGAAGAAATCAGGACCATAATGGCTCAATGGAAAGTGGCACTTCTCCACAAATCCAAGGCTCATGTTGAAGAAGAAGAGAACAAATGTAAAGCTTATGTACTGGCTCTCAAGAAGATAAGGCCCACAGTGGCTTAGAATGTAATCAAAGATTTTCATGAATGCAATAAGAATTCCTCTTTTATCTGAGCCAAAGCAATGTATGAAAGTGATCAGTTCTGATATTTCAATCAATTCTGTCTGATAACAAGGAGTTACGGTCCTTCTGTTCTGAATAGTGCCCCTATCAACGACGTTAATTACTTAAGACACGCCTCAGTTGAAGCCGTCCATTATATTTCAAACTCATAATTGACGCCCAAGGCACTGGCGTTTCTTAACTCACGTCTTTAAACAAGGCGTTAATCAATTCAAATTTTCAAATAATTTTCGAAATAATTCCTTAATTTCTTAGAAAACACGCCTTTACTCACGTCGCGTATTAAATAATGGACGCCTGCTCTGTTAGTCGTCAAATTCAAAGGGGTAATAATTACACCCTCTCTCGTCAATCAAATCCCATTAATGCGCCTGGCGACGATTTTACAAATTCCCATGCAAATCAGAATAACGTCCAGCTTCAGGGCGTCAAAACTTGAAAATACGCCTTTGATTAAACCGTTAATTAAGAGATACACGACTTGTATCAGGGCGTCAATTATTCTCGACTGTTAAACTCTACTTTCCTCCTTCCTTCTCCTTCCTCCGTTCATTCTCTTTCTTTTCTCTGCAAAACCCTAACCACAAACCCCCTCTTTCTTAATTTCCCATTCTCTCTCTCTCTACTCTCTCCCTCTCACAACCCAATGGCGGGCAGAGGACAGAAACGGCAAAGGGTCTCTGCCCCTGACGTGGTGGACCTAGAAGACGAACAAGCAGCCGTGGAGGGGGTCCCTCCTGCGGTGGCCGAAGAGACACCGGCGGCGGCGGCCGGTGACGTAGAAGAACAAGAAGAAGACGAAGGAGACGAAGAAGAAGAAGAAGATGATGAAGAAGAAGGAAATGAAGAAGAAGAAGAAGAAGGCGAAGGAGAAGAAGGAGAAGGAGATGGTGAGGAAGAAGAAGGAGAACCGGAGGTGGCGGCGGCGGTGGCCCGTCGGCCCGGCCAGCTCCGACGACCAAGACAACCAAGACAACCCCTTCGTGGGGGTTGATCGGTCCCAAACGTCAAAAGGTAGGCCCTCATACCCCTATTTTCCATTTTTTTATTTTATTTCCATTATTTCCCCATTTCCATAGCCCTCGGGCATGACAAAACCAGAGACACAGTAAAATGACGCCCCCAGGGGTGTCGTGAATTTAAATAACGTCCCAGAATGGGTCGTTAATTACATCTGAAAATAATTAATCGCATGAAAGGCACGCCCTGCAGCATGTCGTTATTTCAAATTTATCATGTTTTTACACCATGCTATTATTTCCCTGTGATTTCATTTAAATTTAAAATGCATGTGTTTCTGTTATTTCAATTTCGCACATTAAAACCTTGAAACCCCAGGAAAACCACGCCCCCCATCGGGACGTTAATTAGATAAGTAACGACCACAGGGTGGCCGTCAATTCAACATTTTCCAGAAATGTAATTTAGGATAGAAAGTTACTTCATGAACCGCGCCCCCCCCACAGGGGCGTTACTTAGATAACTGACGACCCATGGTTAGGCGTCAATTCCAAATTTTACTGAATATTAGAATATTTCCTTCAAAACAATGTCCCCCACAGGGGCGTCACTTGGATAAACAACGACCCGGTCTGGGTCGTTAATTAAATGAACGTACAGTATCACCCGAAACTTATTTGGAAATAACGTCTCCCTCAGGGGCGTCAATCATGAAAACCACGACCCACGGTAGGTCGTTAATTATCCAAACAGCAAATATCACAGTTAATGAGCTTAAATGAATTTCCACATGAAAACTTTAGCAAAAAGTTCTTTTATATGCATGCAGGGGCTGATGAGGACACGGATTTCCTAGGTCCAGGTTCGGGCAGCGTACTACGGACTCCCCGAGTTTCAGAGAGCTAGGATAGATACTATGGGGTTTGGGGCCTTCCTTAGCATTGAGCCAGTCAGACCAGACCTACCTTTGATTCAGGTGCTTAGGGAGAGGTGGGATAGGACTAGCAGGGCCTTCCTGATGCCGTGGGGGCATATGGTTCCTACCCTAGAGGATGTCACTAGGATCACTGGGCTGAGGGTAGATGGGGAGGCTGTGAGCGGGTTCACCCTACCCGACTATAGTGACCTGACTCAGAGGCTACTAGGGCTATAGACGGTCTATGAGATGCCTAGCAAGTGTAGGACCATTTTCCGCATTGACCTTACCATAGCTATGGGATTGGGGGACTCTAGGAAGAGATCTAGGGAGTCCTTAGAGCAGTTTTCGCAGAGATTGATAGATGGGGCTAGGGCTGCCTACTGCCAGGATCCAGTTGACAGAGAGAGAGCAGACAGAGATTTGAGGAGGTTTCTATTCTTGATGCTCGGGAGATTGCTGCTCGGCACGAAGGGCGATGTTATCAACTACTGCTTCCTAGGGATACTCGAGGACTTAGAGGGCGTGGGCAGATACGCCTGGGGAGCAGCGCTGCTGGCGCACTTGATAGCCGACCTGTCCACGGGGATAGGTCGAGAGACGACAGTCAGTGGCTTTTCACCTTTTCTTCAGGTATGCATTTTTTTGTTTTCTTTTATTCTTTTTCTTTTATTATATGCGTATGCATGGTTAACTAATGCAATGTATGAATGCAAGTTTGGAGCCACTTGTACATGCCGATGGGATGCGCTGACTCACGGCCTGGAGATGAGGGGTCCTTCCCTCTAGCACGACGCTGGCTACCGGTGGTGATCGGAGCCCCACTCGCCTACGAGTTGCGAGTGCTGCGACGGGAGTTCCGAGACTTCCCTGCCTCACTGGTATGCATGCTTGATGTGATGCAATTTTTTTATTTTTATTATAGAACGTGATATGATATGATGATTGATATGCGTGCTTGTGAATGCAGGTGAGGTGGAGACCCTATGAGGGGATGACCGATGAAGGCCAGCCCTGGGTCGTAGCGGCCGACCTTGCTTTGGGAATGAGCTTTGGGTTCATTGCCTGAACGAGATCGAGCCGTTACAGCTTAGGCTGGTGATGAGGACCCTCGACCTACACCAGGAGTGGATCGAGGTAGGAGAGCCGCGGGGTATAGGCAAGAAGACGCGCGGTCGCACGAAGGCGATCGACTGGAGAGTGCGGTTCTCCGACCAGTACGCAGACTGGCAGCGTGGCGGGACCCGGGTCACTTCACAGGCGACCGATAGCTCCGAGTACCTCCGACGCTACTGGGAGGTTTACGCCGGCCGACCCCAGATGAGGGTCCTAGGGGTATGTATGAATGCACTTATTTCTAAATTAAATGCAAATGCTTTGTATATCTATCATGCAATTAATATGTGATGAATGCAGGATGCGCGGGACATAGTGGCGATGGATGCACAGGCCCACCTACACAGCCTAGAGGCACAGCTAGCCACCACACGGGCAACCTTGAGACCTTGGTGAGTGTTTAATTTATTCCTATATGCATATAATTTTTTTTTTTGAATTATTGATGATTAGCCACTGACAATCTCAATTAATGCAGCGTGCCCAGCAGGGAGCAATAGGGAGAGAGGCAGGAGAGGCCTCCAGCTCGAGAGGGCCTAGTGCAGAGGCGACTGTACTAGCAGATCAGCTAGCAGGGGCAGTAGCACGGGCCGAGGCAGCAGAGCGTGACCTCGCCTCACGGGTATGCCTTAAATCTTAAACTCAGAATTATTCAATTGTTTATATGATATATTCATGAAGATTGTTTTCTTACAGACCGAGGAACTCCGGGCCGCTCTTACTTGCATCGCGGAGGGACAGCAGGCGATGGCCTCTCGGGTGAGTTTTTTATTTTCAGTTGTATATTGCCTATTCCATGAATTATTAAATTGTGGAACTGATGATTTGTTTACCTATTTGCAGACCTCGGAGCTACATGCATCGCTTACCCAGACTGCCCTGGCTGGTACAGAGTTGGCGATCCGTGAGCAACGGGTCGTGGAGCTGGAGCGGGCTTTGAGGCGGCGAGAGGAGTTGCCTCAGGACGTGGCGGAGCTGCGAGTCACCCTCGAGATGGAGCAGAGAGATCGTGCTCGGGAGCACGAGGAGCACCAGGCGGAGCGTGCCCGGGACCGTGAGCAGCACCAGGCGGAGCGTGCCCGGGACCGTGAGGAGCGGTCAGCTTGCGATCGGGATCTTACAGCCTTGAGGGCCCAGCTAGCCGTTGCACAGGAGCGGCTACGGGCGACCGAGGAGCGGCTTCAGCGAGGTCGGGAGCGGGCGCGAGCTGCAAGGTACAACTTCACCAGCTCTACTTTTGTGGCGGGTTTCTCTCTCTGGCAGAGGAGCGAGGCAGAAGAGTCAGCTTGAGCTCCAGCTACTTCCCAGGGGCCCATGCCCCCTCCACCAGCGCCTCGTTGGGAGGACGAGAGTGAGGCAGAGAGTAGGAGAGTGGAGGGTGGAGGCGAGAGCTGAGAGACTTACTTGTACTCCTCCACCCTCACACCTGTACTCAGACATTTATGATGTATATATATATGAAATTGAGATTTTGTTACTTGAGCAGCTGTGCACTTGTACCTTCTTTTCTTTCTCGCCTTTTACTTTTGCCCTGCGCTTGTAGCTCACACTTGAACAAACAGGTTTATTCATCTGTTCGACTTGGCCCCTTGCTCAATAAGCAAGGGATGTCTTCACTTTGACCTTGATAACGGGTCAAGGGGCTAGGCCTTTAATCAATGAAGGCGAATGATAGATATAAAATATGTCATGCAAGCAAGTAAATGCAAACTGAAAATAAAATATGCCCATACAAGAATGCAATCAAGCATATGAGAAACAAAGGGCTTGAAATTCCACAGTCATTTTTTTTGTTATTATTGGTATATACACTTTTTTTGTTGAATTTTTGTTTTGAAAGTGACACCTATTTGAAAATTTTTGTTTTGGAGGCGAGTATGGTATAGAGCTTTGGAACCTTAACCATCATAATCTAAAATTCATTAGATTTTCTCAAGAGACTTAACAAAAGAGTCAACGTGATTTATACTTAGGCTTTTACTCATATTCTCTCGCAGCCCATCCTTCTTAGTTGGTCCTTGCCATTCTTCGAGTTCACAACCCACCATGGAGGGAGGAGAGAAGAATGATTAAGAAAGCTCACGAAAGGTTTTCAAGAATGAGGCATGCTCCTCCCCTGCCCTTATGCCTGTTGGGATTTGGTCTTCGACTTAGGGAAATTTTGTTGCTCTTTTTGCCCTTATTCATGCATGCTTACGACCAAGGTTTTCCTTGCGGGGACTTTGCCCTCTTGTCATGCTTTCTTTTATCATAACTTCATTTTGCTTTCTTTTTTTTTTGGAACAGATAAAAAAACTAATTGTACTTGGGCTTTAAGCATTTGGTTCCCTTTTGGGCCCTGACTTCCACCTACTAGGGCGGCGGGCAGGCTTGGTTGGTAACCCCTAACTTATATTCCCTCTCGTGAGCCGAAAGGAAGAGAATAGGTAAGGCTTTTACACTCTTGATTGGGTCGGACTTTCCTTAAATTCCGGGCTGCTCGAGTTTAAGAATAAAGCGTGTAGTGTGTGCGTGAATTGACCCAAGAGTTAAACCGTCGAGACTAAAGAATGAATTAAAGATTTTGATTGCTTCGGGCTCGTGGCCCATGTACTATACCGGCCTCTAAGAATTCTTCTTTCTTTTTTTTTCTTCTTTTTTTTGTTTTCCTCTTTTTTCTTCTTATTTTTTTTCTCTATTTTTTCTTTTTTATTTTTTCTCAACTCTTTTTTTTTTAGTTTTTAGGGGTAGTATTTCTTCAAGTAGAGGCCATTCCAAGGATGAGTTAGCTCTTTACCTTCAGCATTAATCAATTTATAAGCATTGCCAGGATATACACTTTTTATAACAAAAGGACCTTCCCAGTTAGGTTGGAGTTTTGAACGAGGTCCCCTTAGTTTTACAAAGATTCTTTTAATTACCAATTCACCAACTTTGAATTTTCTCTCAATCACTTTCTTTTGATAAAAACGTGAAAGCCTGTTTTGATAAATACGCGTATGCTCGGCGGCGGCCAGACGCTTCTCATCTAGGAGTTCCAACTGGGCAAGGAGAGACTCGCGACGCTCATCAATAGGGAGCTCCTTGTCCAATTGTACTCGTAAAGAAGGAATAAGAATTTCATAAGGAACTACCGCCTCCATTCCATAAGTGAGGGTGAAAGGTGTTTACCCTGTAGGGGTACGAATGGAAGTACGATAGGCCCAAAGAGCTTCAACCAATTTTTCTGGCCAATCCGCAAATTTGTTAGCCTCACACGTTTTCTTGACAATTTTAATCAAAGTTTTATTAGTTGCCATTGCTTGGCCATTGCCCTGCGGATAATAAGGAGATGAATGATGCAATGCAATGTTATATCTGTTGCAGAGGTCCTGAAGTTCCTAAGAGATGAATTGGGGTCCATTGTCGGTGACGATGGTACTTGGGATGCCGAACCTTGTGATGATATTCTTCATTATGAATTTGCATACGGTTGACGCTTTAGTCTCCACGTAAGCTTCCGCTTCCGCCCACTTGGTGAAGTATTCCGTCGCCGTCAGTATGAATGACTTTGGTTTTGTGAGGAGGGTCGGATCACCAAGAGGTCCAATGATATCGAAAGCCCACATGGAGAAAGGCCATGGGGAAGATACGGGATGGAGTGAAGAAGCAGGAGAATGAATTTTGTTGGCGTGCAGTTGGCACTTAACACACCTTCGGATATAGATAGAACAATCCTCTTCTAGAGTGGGCCAATAGAAACCTAGCCTTAGGATCTTCTTAGCAAGCATCTGGCTATTGACATGACCACCACACACCCCCGAATGGGCCTCTTCCACAACTTTCCAAGATTCATCATCATCTAGGCATCTTAATAAAACTCCAGTGAGACCTCTTCTGTAAAGCACACCTCCAATTAGAGTGCATCGCCGAGCAACCCTTCGGATGGCTTTCTTTTCTTCCGCTGTGGCTTCTTCAGGATATGATTGGTCTTGGCAATATTTAGCAATTTCATAATACCACGGCTTTTCTTCATCATCCAATTCCTCCTCCAAGTCCAATAGCATGACCTCTTTATTCTCAATAATTCTGCCTTGCTCAACCTTCCTAAGCATCTCCTCTTTAATCCTAAGAAAAGATGGGTCTTGAATAGCGGGAATGAGCCACTTACGAACAGTGATGGAGTGGGAATCCCTTTCGGGAAGGAGAACCAAGGAAGATGCGAGAGAAGCAAGAGCATCAGCTAGAATGTTATGGTCACGAGGGACGTGAACGAAGATCAATTTGGTGAAAAGCTTGGTGTAAGCAGAAGTCAATTCTTGGTAGGGCTTGAGTTTAGGATTGAGCGTGCGGCACTTGGAGAGCACTTGGCAAAGAATAAGCTGACTATCACCTACAATTCGCAATTGGGTAACAACGAGTTGATGAGCGGCCTCCAGTCCGGCCAAAAGAGCCTCGTACTCAGCTATATTATTTGTAACTGGAAATGCAAGCTGAGAGGCGAGCGGAATAGTGATACCCTCCGGTGATAGAAGAACAACGCCAATCCCTTTTCCTTTTGAATTCAAAGCTCCATCAAAATGTAACGTCCACATTGAATCGGATTGATTGACGGACATTAGTTCCTCATCTGGAAACTCTGAGTGAACAGGGTCAAATCTGGGGAGGGGATGGTGAGCAAGATGTTCTGCTATGGCATAGCCTTTAATCACTTTTTGCTGAATGTAGATGATGTCGAACTGAGAAAGGAAGCTTTGCCATCGCGTCAATCGGTCAGTGAGAACAGATTTTTCAAGAAGGAACTTGATGGGATTCATACGAGCAATGAGATGAACCTCGTGAGCTAAGAAATAATGCTTGAGTTTCTGAACTACCCAGACTAAAGCTGCACAAGTCTTCTCTATGGCTGAGTACCTCTGCTCACAGGGGTTGAGAAGTTTTGACAAGTAGTAGGCTGCCCTCTCTTTTCCTTCTTCGTCAACTTGGGCTAGGACAGCGCCTATAGAGTCATCCAGGACAGAAATATAAAGAACAAGCGGTTTACCTGGAACTGGCGGCCTCAGGACAGGAGGATTTGACAGATAATCCTTCAATCCGTCAAAAGCCGCCTGACACTTGTTATCCCAAAGAAACTTGACTCTCGGCTTGGTAAGCTCGTAGAACGGCCTACATCTTTGTGAGTGCTGGGAAACAAATCGGTGAATAAATTGCAACCTCCCGATTAATCCCCAAACTTCCTTCAAATTCCTAGGAGGAGACATTTCTCTTATAGCCTTCGCCTTATTGGGATCAATCTCAACACCCCTCTTACTAACGATGAATCCAAGCAACTTCCCTGATGAAACACCAAACACGTACTTCTTGGGATTCATTTTCAAATGGTACTCCCATGCTCTTTGCAAGACTTTAGCTAGAACCCCGGGATGCTCAATCCTTGTTGTTGATTTTACTACCAGGTCGTCAACATACACCTCAATATAAATGTGGATCATATCATGAAAAATTACCCTTTGATAGGTAGCTCCAGCGTTCTTAAGTCCAAAAGGCATGACCACATAACAATAAGTTCCCCATGGTGTAGTGAACGATATTTTCTCTTGATCCTCCTCAGCCAAGCGAATCTGATTATAACCTGAAAAGCCATCCATAAAGGAGAGAGTCTCAAATTCTGCCGTGTTGTCAATCAAAACATCAATATGAGGGAGGGGGAAGTCATCTTTAGGACATGCACGGTTGAGGTCCCAGAAGTCTATACAAATTTGAACCTTCCCGTCTTTCTTCATAACTGGGACAATGTTAGCCACCCAATTAGGATAGAGAACAACTCTAACAAATCTAGCCTTATGAAGCTTATCGACCTCTTCTTTCATCTTTAATGCTATGTTAGGGTGGAAATGTCTCAACCGTTGTTTGACTGGGACAGACCCTGGCTTAAGTGTAAGCTGATGTTCAACGAGCGCAGGGTCTAGTCCGGGCATATCTTCATAACTCCATGCAAACGTGTCCTTATATTCTTGAAGAACCAAAATGAGCGCCTCCTCTTCGGATGGCGGCAAGTTTTTGCTGATGAGAACAATCCTAGGGTCTTCTTCAGTACCCAGATTTATTTCTTTGGTAGGCTCTTCTACTGAGGCTGATGGTTCATCAAATCTCCTCATGCCACTAGCAAAGGCATCAGCCTCGTCCTCATATTCTTCATATCCTTCATCCCCCTCTTCAATAGGGTCTTCATCATTCATTATTTCATAGACACCAAAACCCTCATTAGAAGCATAAATATCCTCATATTCTATCTCTGGCAGGATGATCGGATTTTCCACAAATTCTGGGATGGCTAGGCAAGCTTGACATCTTCTAGCTAACTCCAACAAGAATCTACAGGGAATCTGCTTACCCTTGGATTTCTTATGTGAAGCTACCCCATGAGTTTAAAAACTAGAGGAAAAAGAACAACTAGCTTGATCACTAGAAGATGGAGAAAAAAAAGTGGGTACATAAGGGGATACAGACGAAGACCCCTCGCCGGAGGGGTAAGGGAGATCACTTAATGAATCTGGGAAGAGCGGCCCCGGAATTGGGACACACTCAGGAAGAAGATAGGAAGTCTCCTCAATGGAGATGGATTGGGAAGTTTGAATTTTGGCATTTTTTTTTCATTTTCAAGGAGAAAGCAATGAGAGGGTAAAATAGGGGGGAGTGTTGAAATTGACAGATCATCCAAGGATTGGGTGAATGATAACCCACGCGGGGGTGTAATGGAGAGTTTTGAAAATTGCTCGAGGAGCAAGGGAGGAATTGGAAGAGAAACTTGTAGTGAACTTGGAGAAAACTTTATTAAGACCGCGGGCGGTCTGGGAATATCTGAGAAAAACACTTGATCAATTAAACGGACAACAACCGTTGGATGAATGGATTTGGTAAAGAAAAGGCCGGCCCACAGCCTGTCTGTATTGAAACCCTCTTCAAACGGCACATCGGGTTCTCCAGTATCTGAATAGTCACTCAGAAGCTGCCTCTTGTCTGTAATTACTGCTGGCTTTTCAATCAATTCATGAATCAACGGCGGCCATTCTGGATCAGTCGGCATGAACAAGCGGCCCAGAGAAATAGAGATATCATTCATGTCAAACCACCTATACCAGTCACATTCAGGATCGTCCATCTTCCTTCGCTTATCTGGCCTTAATGACTCCAAAGCTTTATATGTGGCTAGTGGCGCTATATGGCGAGCAAACTGCCGTGCATGTACGTCTTGACAATCCAACATAGAAGTGATTACTGTCGTATGCTCATCATCATTCTGAATACCTCCTGTTACAAAATGTGTTTGAAGGGTCCATGTAAGAGGTTGCCAGTCAGTCTTGAGAGTGGAAGTCATAACGGCCCACGGTTCTTTTTCATCTTTGCTTGGTGCTTTGTATCCGAGGCCACCTCGGAGAATCATCTTTTGAGGCTTGATAGGCTTGATTCTCCCTTGGAGATTGGCACCCAAGCCTTTACCAGTTCGGTACCCCATCTTCATTAAAATGATCCATCCGGGCGTATTCATCAAACCTTTCTTTTTCTTGCCCTTGGATAGCTGTGTGGTGAAAGGGGTTGAAGGAGATGATGACCTCATCGGGTGTTGCCACAGATCGGCAACATCCAACACTGAGAGCAAAGGCATATTGGAAGGCCACATGGAAGGCACTGATGTTGCGGAGTGTATATCTTCGGTCTGTAAAATGGGCATACATGTCACTTTAATGATACGTCCTTTGTGTGGAAATTTGATGCATTGATGATTCGTGGAAGGCACGGCATCCAGTTCCTAAATGTAAGGGCGGCCCAAAATGCCATTAAATGTCGGGTCCATATCCAGAATGTTGTGCCCCTTGTGCTTTGTTGATGATGTGATGTTTTAATGATAGCAACATGAATGAGTCACCGCATTGTCTTGAATATGTCTGACCTTTTCTGTGGGAGATTGCATAAGTGTGCCATGTCTGAATTGTGAAGAATGCATGTGTATGCTTGAGTCATGCTGTGATATATTGGCTTGTGCTTGATTTCTGTTATGTGCATTGCTTCTCTGCTGATATGTTCATGCATTGTCTTAGGCTAAGTCTGTACAGCCTACGTCTCTTGCAGCGTCAACGATGTGAGCATTCTCAAGTCTGCAGCGTCAACGCTGTGAGTAAGCACTTTGTTTCAGGTTCTTCAAGTCTATACAGACTCTAGCGTCTCATTTAGCGTCTAAGGCAAAGTCTACACATTGGCTAAGTGTGTACATCACTTACATTTCTTGAGATCAAGTCCATACGTTGCACTGTTTCTTCAAGTCCATACAGTGGCAAAGTCTGGACATTGTGCTTTGAAGATCACCGAGTCCATACATCGTGAAAGTCTATACACTCCTCTTGGCCTTAGCATCTGTTTTGAAGTCCATACATTGGTCTTCAGTTCAAGTCTGTACAGCGTTACGTTCTCTTTGAAAAGTCTGTACAGCGTGAAGTCTGCACATTGGTCTTCGAATTCAAAGTCTGTACATTGGGTTTTTCACATGAAGTATGTACAGCCGTTCACTGTTGAAGTCCATACACTGGTCGGTGGAATTTGAAGTCTGTACACTGACTCGTTTCATTTATACATTTGCCTCCATGATTCTAAGTCTATACATTCGCTGCAGAGATCTCTGTCAAGTCTATACATCGACTGTCTTGCTTGAGCTTAAGTCTGTACCGAGTCAACGTCTCGTTGACCGTCTCTTGTTGTGTCCTCCTGTTATTTCTGCGTTTGTGTCTTCGTGTTGTTTTCATGTCTTCATGTTGATTTTACTTCGTGCATTCTTCTCTAAATTCAAGCTTTAAGTGTCTCAAGTCGAGTCTGACTGTGTTGTCTCCATGTCGTCCTTAGTTCGAGTCGTTTCTTTGTAATTTCTGTCTTCGCATTGCTTTTCCTAGACCTCGTGTCTTTCTTGTTTTGTAACCACACTTCGTGTCGGTGTCTGTTTTCGTCTTCGAGTTATTTTCAGTCCATGTTGTTTTCGTGTCATTTTCATCTTCGAGTCGTTCGTACGTTCGAGCAACTTAATACTCGAGTTGTTTTCGTGTGTATTCAAGTCTTTTTAGTAAAGTGTCGTTTCACCTCATGCCATTCTCTTTGCTATTTGTTATGTCGTGTTGTTTTTGTATTCGTGTCTTCATGTTGTTTGTGTATCTAGTGTCGTTCTCTTCGTAGTGGTTGTTTTATTACAGTGATACTTCGTGTCGTTCTCTTTGTAGTGTTAGCCTTATTAGTATGTACCTCGTGTCGTTCTCTTTTTACCCGTGCTATTTTAATCTGACCTCGTGTCATTCTCTCTTTATTTCGTACTGTAGTAATCTTGTGTATCTCGTGTCGTTCTCAGTATAGTGCATCTCGTATTGCTATCACATACCTCATGCAGTTTTAGTCTTTGTGGCCCTGAGTTTTAATCGTTTTATTTCTTTACAGGAGAAGAAGAAAAATAAAAAGAAGAAGGTGGTCCGAGGAAGAATATTCCTCAGTGAATGGGAGGCATGTGATCCGAGGCTGGAAGGGCAGACAGGATTGTGACACGTGTGCTGAAGCTGGCTGAGAGACTGACACGTGGCCACAAGTTCTGGGCGGGAAATGAGGAAGCCACACGTGCCCAGTGCTGCCCTCCTGCTGCTTATAAAAGGAAGCCTTCATCCAACAGATGAAGGTGATCGAAGAAGAAGCTTGGAGAGCAAAAAGTCCTTCGATCCAGAGAAAAAGAAAAGAGGAAGAAAAAGAAGAAGAAGAGAAGAGAAGAGACAGAGAGAGCCTGCGAAAGAAGAAGAAAAGAAAGAGAAGAAGAGCAGAAGAAGAAGAAGAGAAAGAGAGAGTTAGAGAGCTCGTGAGGGTAGAGAGAAATAGAAAGTGAGAGAGAAGAGAAGAGGAAGAGAAGCTTCCCTGAAGATCTGTCTACTGGACCGTGGATCAAATCCAGGCCAGTCAGCTCCATGCGAGCCACATTTGTGTTATCTTTCTTTACAGCTTTATGATCGCTGTGTATTTTCCCCTTCTTATTTTTCCCTTTTTCATTTGGTTAGCTTTGTACTTCCGATCCTCTGGATTGAGGTCAGGTCCCTCCTGGTCTAGAGGAAGAGAGGTCTACGACCTCTAGTTTGCAAGTGGCTGGAAGTCACTTGTGTGTTCCCTCCGGTTTGGAGGAAGGGAGATCTGATCTCCGGTTCTGGGCTTGCGGGTTGCAAGTCCAGGGGTCCCTCCGGTTGGAGGAAGAGAGGTCTTCGACCTCTGGTTTGCTGGTGACGGGGAGTCACAGGTGTGTTCCCTCCGGTTTGGAGGAAGAGAGACTTTGCGTCTCTGGTTTCTAAGTGACTGGGAGTCACTTGGGGTGTCCCTCCAGTTGGGAGGAAGAGGGGAGTTTGTTCCCCTGTTCAAGCTGTGTGTCAGCAACCGTTGCAGACTAAGTCTGCTTGGTTCTAGCATTGGCTAGTGAAGCCTCACTCCGGTTGGGAGTGAGGGGTGGATGTAGGTCTGAAGGACCGAACCACCTTAAAACTATTTGTGCAGTGGTTTGCCTTGCGTTAGCTCCATATCTTCTACCTCCCATTCACAGGTTGTGCATGCTTGGCTAGTTGCATTATCTCGAGAGTTAATTTTTGAGCATTATATTCTGCTTAGTGTGTTTGCGTTGTTTAGCTCTGCCTTCGTTTCTGGTTGATCAAGTGGCTGCATTGTTGCAGTCCAACTGTTTGTCCATGTGTTGCCTTATCATTTCATCTTGGAAAGCTCATTAGTCTTACTCCGCATATCTGAACTTCAATGTTTTAATTTGGGCTATATTTTCTAGAGGGTTACATTCACCCCCCCCTCTGTATCCGGGCCTAGCACCCTAACAGTTGGTATCAGAGCCTGTGTCTGCATACAAGGTCCAGCGACCTGCAGATTCGATCTTGCAGTCTTAGGTGCTAATTTGTTTTTAGTGCATCAATATTCCTATTGCATTAATCTGATTTGTTTTCAATGGCTCATCCACCGGTTTTCAGTGGTACGCATTTTAATGCATGGTTCGCTAGTCTGAAGAATTATGTTAAATCTGTGAATCCAGACCTGTGGAAAGTAATTTCACACGGTCCTCATGAACTACCAAAGAAAAAGTCCAAATGGACTGACAGTCACAAGTCTAAGCATGAAGAAAATCAGATAGCTATAAATCTGATGAAGGCAGCTACTGATAGAGTTTTCCATTCATGTTTCTTTGATTGCAGTTCGGCTAAAGATATTTTGGATACACTGAAGCGAATTCAGGAGATAGATGTGGACAGCTGCATGATGGTCAACAGAAGCAATCAAAGTGGCAGCGATCAAGGCAGCAATCAAAATGAAGAAGATGATGATGATGAGGTAAATGTCTTCAAGAATTTTTCTCTAGAAGAGTGGGAGAATGCATATGCTGAATTATTTGAATCTCATGAACAGTTAAGAAAATAATACAAAAAATTGAAGAAGAATAGTAGGTCAGACAGTTTCAATTCTCCATGTAAAAACTGTGCTGAACTAAAAAATGTTCATGATAATTGTATGTCTGATATTCAAATCCTAAAGAAACAAATTTCATTGCTGAAAATTGAGAATCAAGATCATGTAAAAGAAAACTCTGAACTTGAGAAGAAGCTTAGCCAAACTTGTCATGAGTCTGTTCAGAGTAAAGATTTGCTGAAAGAAGTTGAATGTGTTAAATCTGATCTAAACAAGCTAAAATCAGAAAATGATTCTCTTAGAGGGTTCTCCAAAGAAAATGAAGAAAAATTAGAGAAACTTAAACAGAAGAACAAATTGTTGATTGAAAAACTTAATGTCATAAAGTCTGTAAACATAGAATTACAGAAAGATCTTGAAAAACAACAAAAAGATATGAAGGAAATTGAAAAATTGAAGCTGTTAAACAGTGGCATGTCTGAAAGACTTCTTACTTTGGAAAGAGGAAAAACTGTTTGTATTGAAGATTCTGATAAACTGAGCAATCTGGAAAATGAAATTGAAAAATATAAAACTGCCAACAAGGTGTTAACTGAATGTGTGAATTGCAGTGAATAAGAGATTGCCAGTTATGAGCTACATATTTCCTCTTTAGAAAATGAAATTCAGGATTTGAAAGTTTCCTTGTCTAAATTTGTTGATGGGCAGAAAAACCTAGACAAGCTACTAGGTATAAAAATCAACCCTAGGAAGGAAGGGCTGGGCTACAATAAGATAAACAAGAAGGAACTTCAGAACAAAGTTATGACATCCTTTGTAAGTGGTTTAGATGTAGCCACCACCTCTAAAGACAAACAGCCCATTGCTCAGAAAAAGCTGGGAACAAAGATTAATTTTAAAAAGGAAGGACTGGGTTACAGTCCAGTCATGAGGAAGGTTGATGGAGCCAACCTGAAAACTGTCTTTGTCAAATCTTCTGAATAGGAACAGCCTTCTACTTCATCTCCAATTCAGTACAAGGCTAAGAGAACAGAGAAACATGATAAAAAATAGAAAATGACTGGAGAATAGAAAATGAATAAAAAGGGTCCATCAGTGTTTGCTGATCACAGTCCTCACACACACTCACATGCATCTAAAAAGAAGATTATCTGTCATTACTGTCATAAAGTTGGACATCTGATGTATGAGTGTAAGTTGATGGAGAAGGATGATAAGAATGCTAGGAGATCTCATGATAAAAATCCTTCACCTCAGAAAAGGAGTGTCACATGTTCTAATTGTAGCAAATTAGGACACTCAATTGCTCATTGCTGGTTTGCTAGTGGTAAGAAAACTTTTTATTCATATCATGCTAAATTCCCTGCAAACCAACATGTTTTTGATAAAAATAAATCTGTTTCAATGAACCGGCATATCATCTGTTTTAATTGCAACAAAAGGGGTCACAGGGCCTCTGAATGCTGGTCAGGCTCTTTTAAAAGAAATTCTATTTCATGCTTTGAATGTAGAAAGGATGGCCACAGGGCCATTGATTGTTGGCAAGCCCAAGGAGGCTATGACAATAATGAACTCAATTTTAAAAAGAATGCCTCTTATTGCTCTCACTGTAGAAAGCATGGCCATACAGTCAAGGACTGTTGGCATATTCAGGGTAGAAATATGAATCTCAAACATGCTAAATTCCCTGTAAGATAATTTGCAAAACTTTCATGTTATAACTGTGGGAAGCCAGGTCACAGGGCTGCAACCTGTTGGCTGGCAGGATATCAAAACCAAACTGGTTTTGGCAAACAGAATTTTTATTCTGTTAACAAGAAATCTCATGCTTATGCACATAGAATTCATGCTAACAAGAATGTGTATAAATCAGATCTGAAAACTACTCCTAGACATGTGCTGAGAAAACCTGCTAGGAGTAATACTGTTTTGTCAGGACCCAAGACATCTTGGGTACCTGTTTGTGCAAAATAACATTGCTATGCAGGTGTGCCTTGGGACTGGAATAAAAAGGATTAATGATCCAAGGCACTCAAGAAGAAAACCCCATACTGAACTTTTCAGGTAAATTTCTTGCACTTCCTATTTTTTTGTTCTACTGCATGCCATACTAAATCTATTTTTGCATAATCATTCTTCATCTGTGTTGTCTGAATTGATGCCTCTGAACTCTCCTCATCTGAAGTGCATATATGTGATTTGCATATATAGTACATTGAAAAATCTGAACTGCATCTGAATGGTGTTTGAAATCTGTCCATTACTTTCTGAAAAATCTGATAGGACAGTCTGATTGTGCACAAGACACAATATCAATTGGTTTCATATGTTCAGTTTTCAGTGCAAACATTGCATGTTTTCAGGGGGAGTTAATTGCATGTCTTTGCATAGCATTCATTGTTGAGTCTTTACATGCATGTAGTTAATTGCATTACATTTCATGAAAAATGCCAAAAAGATTGTCTGAATGCATAGTGTTAGGGGGAGTCAATGCATTGCATATAGGTTGTCAAATGCATACTCATGTGAAAAATTCATTGCATATCCTTTCATTGATTCTTTTTGACCAAGCCGTGATTATTTTTGAAATCTTAAGCTTCAATATCTCTCCTATCAATTGATAACAATTAGTATCATTTGGTATCAGAATTTCTATCAGTCATTCATGAAGATTTCAATGGGACTATCTCGATCATAAATCTAAAAATTCTTAAACTAGAAATCTTCTATTATACATTCTTATGAATGTCTGAAATAACTCATGTGGTTTAAGCTTAATGTATTCATGGAGTTTAACTTTAAAATCTCTTGACATATCTGAAGCATGTTTAATAAACCTTAACCATTTGGTTCATGTTGAGTCTTGTGAAAACTTCTGAAATCTGCACTCTCGAATACATGACTTCAACTGATTAAGTACATGAAATTATTATTGACTTGAAGCAATGAAGTTTTCTGAAAAGTCTAAAGGGTAATATCTGTCAGAGTAATGACCTTGGTCACTGAGAAACACATGTCCAAACGACTGTGTCATGAGGTACCATAGTTAACTCTGATTATGAATTCATTGAAATTCAGGCAGAGCAATGGCATGCACACTGAGAAATACAACTCACTCATCAAGAAATAATTTGCAGTGTGTCATGATGTGTATATGCTATCTCTGTTCATATAAAGCATGACAGTTAGTCACACTAAGTGCTTAGGAATATTGGCCTCTGATCAAGGTATATCCTCTAGTTACAAGGTGTGCACTGAACTAGAGTGCTCGTAAAATTTGTAGCATGAAAATTGTTGAACGAATTGAAATATCTGAATATTGATGAAAAAATCAAATTGTTAGAACCCTAGACAAAATCGTATGACTTCATAATTGCTTGATTTCAATACTGATGCATGTAATTCTGAAAGAAGTCAATAAATTTGATTGTGTAAGACTAAGGGAGGATAATCAAGATAAATATGAGGGCTTGGTTCATTTTTATTAAAACATGATTTTAGATATCAATACAGAATTTTATTGATAAAATCTGCATACATCATGTTTAAACCATGCTGTTCAAAAAGCTCATTCATAAGCCCCTATAATGGAAGACTTTGAAAACTTATGTTTTGGATTTATGAGAATGACATTTCCTTGAAAATCTGACTGAAATTCATGTAGTTGAAGCCTCTTTAGAAATCTGCTAATTGAACCTATTCTTGGCTCATTGACCTGAACTTCTCCTTGTTTGCCCCTGTGGTCTCCTCTCATCTATCTCATAAGATTTCACTTATTGAGGGGAAGCTTCCATGTCATGCATCACTTGCATATCAATTGGCATCTATTCAGGGGGAGCATTCCTTGAAATACTGAATCATGTTCATATCATTTGTGACATTGCATTAAAATCCCTCATGATTAGATTTATGCATGATCAACAAAAACTGTATAGTCAACTCCTTTCTTATCAGTTGACTGAATTCCATCTGCATGTTTCTGACCATACAAATGTGAGGTGCCACTCTCATTATTACCTTGTTCACTTGCAGCCTTCTGAACCTCAGAATATTTATGATGATGGATTTCAGAGTGATTCCTGAGATGTATTTCTCTCCACACTGTTGGTATCTTCCATCTTGTTCTGCAATAAGCTCTGATTCTGTGGTATCTTCACCAGAATTCAGATTCTTTGTAATGGCTGAATTCAGATTGATTTATTGGATAACCAGAGTCCATTCCTGTACTTCAGGGGGAGTTATAGTTTTTTTTGTCATCTAAGGGGAGAGTAGTCAATCATGCATGTTGATAGGGGGAGAACTGTTTCACTGTCATAAGGGAGATCTTCTTTTTAAAGAACCTTGACTCATTCTCTACATTGTTGTGCTGCATTTGACTATCAAATCATTTCCCTTCTTTTTGATTATGTCAAAGGGGGAGAATAGTTTGATGAGTCAGTGTGACTCATTATGTTGCCATCATCAAAAAGGGGGAGATTGTTGTGCCCCTTGTGCTTTGTTGATGATGTGATGTTTTAATGATAGCAACATGAATGAGTCACCACATTATCTTGAATATGTCTGACCTTTTCTGTGGGAGATTGCATAAGTGTGCCATGTCTGAATTGTGAAGAATGCATGTGTATGCTTGAGTCATGCTGTGATATATTGGCTTGTGCTTGATTTCTGTTCTGTGCATTGCTTCTCTGCTGATATGTTCATGCATTGTCTTAGGCTAAGTCTGTACAGCCTACGTCTCTTGCAGCGTCAACGCTGTGAGCATTCTCAAGTCTGCAGCGTCAACGCTGTGAGTAAGCACTTTGTTTCAGGTTCTTCAAGTCTATACAGACTCTAGCGTCTCATTTAGCGTCTAAGGTAAAGTCTACACATTGGCTAAGTGTGTACATCGCTTACATTTCTTGAGATCAAGTCCATACGTTGCACTATTTCTTCAAGTCCATACAGTGGCAAAGTCTGGACATTGTGCTTTGAAGATCACCAAGTCCATACATCGTGAAATTCTATACACTCCTCTTGGCTTTAGCATCTGTTTTGAAGTCCATACATTGGTCTTCAGTTCAAGTCTGTACAGCGTTACGTTCTCTTTGGAAAGTCTGTACAGCGTGAAGTCTGCACATTGGTCTTCGAATTCAAAGTCTGTACATTGGGTTTTTCACATGAAGTATGTACAGCCATTCACTGTTGAAGTCCATACACTGGTCGGTGGAATTTGAAGTCTGTACACTGACTCGTTTCATTTCCTCAGATGTCTATACATTTGCCTCCATGATTCTAAGTCTATACATTCGCTGCAGAGATCTCTGTCAAGTCTATACATCAACTGTCTTGCTTGAGCTTAAGTCTGTACCGAGTCAACGTCTCGTTGACCGTCTCTTGTTGTGTCCTCCTGTTATTTCTGCGTTTGTGTCTTCGTGTTGTTTTCATGTCTTCGTGTTGATTTTACTTCGTGCATTCTTCTCTAAATTCAAGCTTTAAGTGTCTCAAGTCGAGTCTGACTGTGTTGTCTCCATGTCGTCCTTAGTTCGAGTCGTTTCTTTGTTATTTCTGTCTTCGCATTGCTTTTCCTAGACCTCGTGTCTTTCTTATTTTGTAACCACACTTCGTGTCGGTGTCTGTTTTCGTCTTCGAGTTATTTTCAGTCCATGTTGTTTTCATGTCATTTTCATCTTCGAGTCGTTCGTACGTTCGAGCAACTTAATACTCGAGTTGTTTTCGTGTGTATTCAAGTCTTTTTAGTAAAGTGTCGTTTCACCTCATGCCGTTCTCTTTGCTATTTGTTATGTCGTGTTGTTTTTGTATTCGTGTCTTCATGTTGTTTGTGTATCTAGTGTCGTTCTCTTCGTAGTGGTTGTTTTATTACAGTGATACTTCGTGTCGTTCTCTTTGTAGTGTTAGCCTTATTAGTATGTACCTCGTGTCGTTCTCTTTTTACCCGTGCTATTTTAATCTGACCTCGTGTCATTCTCTCTTTATTTCGTACTGTAGTAATCTTGTGTATCTCGTGTCGTTCTCAGTATAGTGCATCTCGTATTGCTATCACATATCTCATGCAGTTTTAGTCTTTGTGGCCCTGAGTTTTAATCGTTTTATTTCTTTACAGGAGAAGAAGAAAAATAAAAAGAAGAAGGTGGTCCAAGGAAGAATATTCCTCAGTGAATGGGAGGCATGTGATCCGAGGCTGGAAGGGCAGACAGGATTGTGACACGTGTGCTGAAGCTGGCTGAGAGACTGACACGTGGCCACAAGTTCTGGGCGGGAAATGAGGAAGCCACACGTGCCCAGTGCTGCCCTCCTGTTGGCTGCTGCTTATAAAAGGAAGCCTTCATCCAACAGATGAAGGTGATCGAAGAAGAAGCCTGGAGAGCAAAAAGTCCTTCGATCCAGAGAAAAAGAAAAGAGGAAGAAAAAGAAGAAGAAGAGAAGAGAAGAGACAGAGAGAGCCTGCGAAAGAAGAAGAAAAGAAAGAGAAGAAGAGCAGAAGAAGAAGAAGAGAAAGAGAGAGTTAGAGAGCTCGTGAGGGTAGAGAGAAATAGAAAGTGAGAGAGAAGAGAAGAGGAAGAGAAGCTTCCCTGAAGACCTGTCTACTGGACCGTGGATCAAATCCAGGCCAGTCAGCTCCATGCGAGCCACATTTGTGTTATCTTTCTTTACAGCTTTATGATCGCTGTGTATTTTCCCCTTCTTATTTTTCCCTTTTTCATTTGGTTAGCTTTGTACTTCCGATCCTCTGGATTGAGGTCGGGTCCCTCCTGGTCTGGAGGAAGAGAGGTCTGCGACCTCTAGTTTGCAAGTGGCTGGAAGTCACTTGTGTGTTCCCTCCGGTTTGGAGGAAGGGAGATCTGATCTCCGGTTCTGGGCTTGCGGGTTGCAAGTCCAGGGGTCCCTCCGGTTGGAGGAAGAGAGGTCTTCGACCTCTGGTTTGCTGGTGACGGGGAGTCACAGGTGTGTTCCCTCCGGTTTGGAGGAAGAGAGACTTTGCATCTCTGGTTTCCAAGTGACTGGGAGTCACTTGGGGTGTCCCTCCGGTTGGGAGGAAGAGGGGAGTTTGTTCCCCTGTTCAAGCTGTGTGTCAGCAACTGTTGCAGACTAAGTCTGCTTGGTTCTAGCATTGGCTAGTGAAGCCTCACTCCGGTTGGGAGTGAGGGTTGGATGTAGGTCTGAAGGACCGAACCACCTTAAAACTATTTGTGCAGTGGTTTACCTTGCGTTAGCTCCATATCTTCTACCTCCCATTCACAGGTTGCGCATGCTTGGCTAGTTGCATTATCTCGAGAGTTAATTTTTGAGCATTATATTCTGCTTAGTGTGTTTGCGTTGTTTAGCTCTGCCTTCGTTTATGGTTGATCAAGTGGCTGCATTGTTGCAGTCCAACTGTCTGTCCATGTGTTGCCTTCTCATTTCATCTTGGAAAGCTCATTAGTCTTACTCCGCATATCTGAACTTCAATGTTTTAATTTGGGCTATATTTTCTAGAGGGTTACATTCACCCCCCCCCTCTGTATCTGGGCCTAGCATCCTAACACAGAATATGGAAATCTGCCGTGACTGAGACTAGACCCAAACCGACTTTCAGAGTAATCATTCCCAATGGAGGCTTTCTTGTGTTATCATAAGCTGTGACTGTTATAGTGGATGGCCGAATCTGACTCTCCGGAATGCCGCACATCTTTAAAGTACTTGGTGGCAAAACATTAATGGATGCCCCAATATCAACCAAACATTGCTTCACGGCTACTTTGTTGATATCAATGGTGATGCACAGTGCATATTTCCTGGCCGGCTGCGGAGCCAACTCATGTTCATAAAAAGTAATAGCCGGTTGATTGCTAACTGGGTTTAAGACAGTAGTAACCTGTTCGGCTGGGATATCTTCATTCACCATTACTTTTTGCAGGTATTGTTTCAAAGCTTGTTGATGTGTGGCAGATCTTTTAATCAGTTCTAGAATAGAAATACGGGCCGGTGTTCTGTCCAGATGCTTCAATAAATCATACTCCGTGCCCTGTGTAGATTCTTGTTCTTGATCTCCTTGTTCTTGAGTTGGCTCCTGCTCCCGCTGGGGAAACACTCGTTGAAACATCCGTCCGCTACAGAGCACCATTGTTCTTTGCGCCTCTGTCGGGACTGCTGTGGGTAAAGGGGTGGAGGAAGTAGAGGGAGTGGTGTTGGGTGTAGGCACAGGGTTGATGGGAGGAAGGGTCCTTATAAGGGGCCTCGCCGGTCGTGGATTATTGGAATGAGGTGATGGTGATTGTGTAACAAGAAGGGGCCTTGGAATCATAGTGGCAGTAGATGGAGGTGGAACGGGAGGGGCGATGGCTGCCGGCGAGGTACGAATAAGAGGAGGTATGTTTGGTGGAGGGTTTTGGGGTGATGGAGAATTTGTGGGTTGGCGCAAAAGAAGGGGACGTGAAGGGACGATATTGGCATTAGATGGCCCAGGAGTGAGGGAGCGTATAAGGGGACGTTGTGGTTGGGAAGGAGGGATAGGCTGGTGCCTTCTTATCAATGAGGGTGGTGGATTAGAATTCTGATTAATAGCCCCGACAGAGGCATTTTCATTGTGCCAAATTTGTCCTCTCTCCACTTCATGGATCGAGGTGACAATATTCACTTGCTAATTTGGGACCGGATGCTCCGGTAGTGGATTATTAACAATCCCCACATTGGGTTGGGGAGCAGGAACCTGTTGTTGTTGTGGAGCTTGTGGTTGTCCTTGTTGTTGATGCTGTTGAGCTGCTGGCTACTGGGGAGGCCTTCGAACCTTTAGAGAAGCAATGACCTTCCTCATTTCATCCCAATCAATATCACCTTGATCATTCATGTCATGTATGTAATCTTTGAAGTGAAAGCAATGATCGATATTGTGCCCCGGTTGTCGATGAAAGACGCAATACCGGGATGTATCCACATGTTGGGGCGATATTGCTCTTTCCTTTGGCAACGTGAGCAGGTTAGCGGCCATGAGGGCATTAAAGATATCCAATAAGCTTTCGGGAAGAGGGGAGTACTGTGCCCTTTGGGGACCCAAAGGCCTTCTTTGTTGAAATTGTTGTGGTGCATAATTGGCCGGTGGGGGCACTTGGTGATATTGTGGGGTTTGATTTGGTTGAGCAAAGTGGGGTTGTTGTTGAGGAGGTGGAGGAGTCCGTAAGGTCTGAGGAGGGTTGTTATTTGGCTGGTGGACTTGATTATGGAAGGCGGGCTGTTGTGGTGATGGCCCTTGGTTTGAAGGGTGGCGGAAGGGTGTGGAATTGCCAAACGCGCTCACCTACTCGTTGGTAATGGTGCCTTCAGTGGTTGCCCAGTATTGCCAATATTAACATTCCTCTTTATCACCTTCGGCCTAGGCTCAAACATGCCCATGATTGGCGAATCCTTCATTTGCGTCTGTATATATCTAGCTCTTTCATAGAGCTCTTCCATAGTGCTTAGTTTATTCATGGCCAGGATATGACAGAATTGTGGAGTAGAATTTGAAATAATCATTTTGACTTGCTCCGTCTCTGACAATGTGTCTTTCAATTTCTCGGCCATGGCCCTCCATCTGTCAGCAAATAAAACGAAGTCCTCCTCGGGCTTCATCTTTTCAGCAACCAGATCTGTAACGGATAAGGAGGAACCCACACGGTCCTTGTATTTCTGCAGGAACTTTCTTTGAACTGCATCAAAATCGCCAGCATCAGCCGACTCCAGGGAATAAATCATTCAAGCGCCGGACCATCCAAAGACCGCCTAAAAAGATAAGCCAGTGAAGTTTTGTTGCCCTGCCAGAAGGATGCTTCATACAAGAAGTCTTTCAAATGGATGTGCGGGTTACCCGTGCCATTATACCGTCGAAAGTTGGGCATCTCGGATGGTGGAAGGTGGAAAACCGGCAACGGAGGAAGCATAATTTCGGGAGTGGCATTTGATGTGGTGACTTTTCTAAGCTGCTCCTCCATACTGGCCAGCCTTTGGAGGAGCAAAGTATGATCATCAGACTCGGCTGGGGCCGGTCGGAAAGAATATGGATTTGGCATAGGTGGCGTAGGCCTCCTCAAGATTTGGGGAGCAGAAGGTTGCTGAGGCCTAGCAACAGAATGACTTACCGGTTGGGCCGGCATAGTCATGACCGGAGTAGGGGGGCGCGAGGGCACCCTGTACGCGACTGCCTGGTCATTAGGAAAATTGGTAGAATGACCAGCCATGGCCTGGGGAGGATTGGAGGATGAGGGGACAGACTTTCCCTTCAAAGCGGCTTGAACCGCATAGCGCTGGGAAACATCCAGCTGGGAAAGGACCTTGAGAACATCATTAAAATTGAGGGGGGAGGGAGTATCCCCAGAGGTGTTCAAAGTGGCAGGCTGAGCCTGGGAAGGAGGGTCAACCTCCAGAAGAGTAGAGTCCATCATCTGGACATGCGTAGGAGAGGGAACATAGTTCCCATCATAGTAAAGAGGATTTTGAGATGGGTTCTCATTAAACGAGTCAAAATGACCTTCCTCATAGTCATCATATGTGTACCCGTAGTTGGCCATGTTGACAATTTTACCTGAACGCAATTTCATGCTTAAGGAGAAAGAGATGAATGTCTCACAATAAGATATAACCCAAAAGATATCACCTTTTCCAAAGAAACACACAAGTTGTAATGAGCGCAAGATTTTAAGATTTCTCTTGGAAATTAGGGTGGATTCAATATTAGGTACTTTCTTTCGAAGGTGGATCCTGGTTGAAAATTTGGGTATAAGCTCCGGGTATCTAGATTTTCTCTCCTTTCCAACGAATGGGTCAACTATACTCCGGGTACTTCAATGGTACAACCTGCCAAGCGTCCGTGAGGGAATCCACGGGTGCGAGGACTTACGGAGGCTTGGCTTAGGAATTTCCGGTCCAAAGAGACGGAATGCTCAATGGAGGGTCCTTCCTTCACCAAGAGGGGTGAAAACTCCTAACAAGTGTGGGGAGAGGAGGTCTCCCAAACCGTATGCCAAGATGAATGCAAACAGGTGATATCAATCAACAGATATGATAATCAGATAATATCAGCCAAATAAACAGACAGGAGCAGCAGTTCTGTGGGCACATAACAAAATGACGACTCAGATGGGGTCGCCAAATAAATAAATAACGCCTGGGATGCAGGCGCTAGTCACTGCAGGCAGTGAGATAGCAAATGACGCCTTTGGGTGAGGCGTTAAATGATGAAGATACGCCTCTGTAAAGGGCGTGAATCACAGTGAACAGTAACCAGGAACAGTAATAATGCAAATGACGCCTTGCTGTAAGGCGTCCAATTATAAAATGACGCCTGGGAGTTAGGGCGTCAAAACCAATGAACAGCGATCGGGGAGCGGTGACAGGAACAGTAATAATGCAAATGGCGCCTTTCGGTAAGGCGTTTAATGAATAAATGACGCCTCTGACAGAGGCGTGAATTATAAAATAACGGCAGCAACAAGGGCGGTATTTCAGCTCAATGAACCAAAACCCTGATAGTCAACAGAAAACAGATTTCTCATTAAACAAATGATATGACAGATGATATGGGGGCTCCAAAATGGCCTAAACAGTGGGAGGTGTGCACGAGGTGCACAATAGGAAAGGTGCTACGTGGAGCACAAAGGAGGGGTACCAAGGGTACCAAAGGAGGGACACGCGAGGGTGTCAACAGGAGGGTACTACGTGGAGCACAATGGAAGGGTAATCAAACTAAAAATAAAAGATGTCCCACCGTGATCGCCAATTTGTAGATTATAGAAAATCCACTTAAGAAATGAAACCAAATTCAATTTCTAAAGCTTAAAAATTAAATGGCGAAAGGAAGAGCATGCGTAGGATGCTAAAGGAGAATGTGATCGCCAGAGGGGTTACCTCAAATAAGAAAAAGGATGATCGCGAGTACCTTGTGTTGAGCGGGGTAGATTGTAAACCCTTTCTTCCTCCTTCTACCGGCCGGCCGATGAAGGGGGTTCTTAGTCTTGATTACCTTGTAAGAACACACAAATCAAAAAAAAAGTGGATTAGCCAAAGGGTGTAGTATCAAAGTTCTAAGATTATGAAATTAATCAAATTGAACATGAACATGAACACACCTTGTGTGTTTTGGTTTTAAACCCCTAAGAGGAGTAACAAGGTTTGAAAAGTATGGGTGCAATATGCTAAGTAACAATACGATATGAGGTCTAGCAAGAGCTAGAGAAAAAGGATGTAAGATGATGATATGCTAATGAAACAACTAAATAACTAAAAAGGGAGTAAGAGAGATTTTCTCTGCTGTGTGTGCAGCAGTAGAGGGGAAAGAGCTTCAATATGCATGATGGAACAACAGCAAAAGATGAAGCCTGGAGAGGATGAAGAACCACCGATAGGAAGCTTTGGAAGAATAACCTGCAATCAAGAAAACACTCTTCTCTCCGTTAGCTTTCTTCTGTTCTCTTCTCACTCTCCTCTCTGCTTAATGATGATCTCTCTCGTGTTCTCTCATCTCTCGCGCGAAGAGACCCATGAAGGGTATTTATAGGGCCAAAAATCCTTGCCAAGCAAGGATTAAAACAAGGTAAAGATCCTCCATCAAGAAACACCATTCCCAGTCGAACACAAGGCTCAAAATGAGGAAGGAACCATTACTGGAAAGAAGGAGGCGAAAGGAAGACGGAATTGAAAATGACGACCGAATGAAGGGCGTCACTTGAAAATGACGACACATCCAAAGGCGTTAATTAGAATAACGACTCCGATCAAGTCGTCAATTTCTGAATTTATTTATAGAAATAATTAACTTTCCTTATTTAAAATGATGAACTGACGCCTGTCGACAAGGCATCACATAATAAACGCCTTCAGGAGAGACATTAATTATACAATTTTTTCTTGGTCCTCCCCCTCCCGCTTGCCCATCCCACCTTTTGCGTTCTGAACCGGCTGTGGCTGCCGCTCGCCGGTGATGGCCGGCGGTGGGGGGGGGGGGGCCCTGTGCCTCCCCCCTCCCTCCCTGGTCTGTTTCCACCGGTGGCCCCTGCCGCTGGCGGCCCTGTCGCGGTGTCCCTCGCGGCTGGCCTCCCGTGCCCAGCCCTGCCCGGTTTCGGCGTGGGTTATGCTGGTGTGCCTCCTGCCCGGGCTGGTGTTCGTGCTGGTCCTCCCGTCCGGGCCGTCGTGGGCCTTCCTCCACCGCCTGGCTCCGCCCTCGGCCTCGCTCCCGCGCTCCTCGGGCCCCCTGCCCCATCTTTGCCCGTCCCTGTCAGCTCCTGCGGTGTGGTGGAGGGCTTGGACGCAGGTGGCTTGGGCCTTTCTTTTCCTGAAGGTGTCTCCACTATCGGCCTCCCTTCATCTCCGATGGGCGTTCTAGGTGTTTCCGACGTCCCCGGCCCTTTGGCTCGTCCTCAGGCCTCCCCGCCCTTGGCCGACGGCGTCGCTTGCGGTTCCCGATCTGCTCCGCCACCAACTCCTGTGTGCCACGTCTTTCACCATACCAGCACGTTACCTCTTCTGGTTACACCTCAACCGTCGATCATCTAGTTTCCTGCGGCTTCCCCAGGCGCTATCGCATCTGGACCGTCCATCTCCTCTCCAGGACTCCTGCCTTGTTGCCCGCGAGAGTTGACTTCGGCTGACTATGATGGGACTCCTTCCAAAAACGGTGCTCTGTTTTGGGTTCCCTCTTCGCATGAGCCTTCGTCATCGACCGCGGTTGTTCCCGCCGGCGGCCTTGCGGCTCCCCTTGGAGCTCCTGTCGTTGCGGCGGCTTCTCCGTTCCGTTGGCTGGTCCGTCTCCGTGCCCCGCCGTTCCGCAGGCTGCCGTTACTCCCCCCACGGCCGGGTTTGGTGATCTCGAGCCCCCTGGCCTCGGGTGCCACCGGCAGGCTCGTGGGCCGCATCCTAGCCGTGCGGTCTCCGGAGACGGCGGAGGTGGCCGCCTTGCGCCCGGCGGTGGCCCTTTGCCCCCCCCAGCCTCGGTTGCCCCTTCTTTTGCCCAGGTGGTCCACCACTCCTTCGCTCCCCCCTCCCTCCAGCTGTCTGTTCACGCCCCTGCCTCCACCGATGCTGGGGAACCTGCCGTCATCTTCTCCACAGATGAGATCCACATCTCTTGCAGGCCTTTGGAGTTCGCGGTGGTGGCTCGGACACCTAGGGGGCGCCCCCCCTTCCAGGATATCCGGGCTCACCTCGCCCTCCGCTTTCACTTCCGGGAGGACTTCTTCCTCAGTGCGTTGGACAACCGTCATCTCCTCCTTCGGTTTCAGAACAGAGAAGACTTCCTCCTTGTCTTGCTCAAGGAAACCTTGTTCGTTCAGGGTAGGCCGTTCCATTTCTTCCAGTGGAACATCCGGTTCTCCCCCGACGAAGACTCGCCGGTTGTACCGGTTTGGGTGGAGCTGCCCAGCCTCCCTGTGAATTTTTTCAACGAGCCCATGCTCTTCTCTATTGCCGGGAATCTTGGCACCCCCCTGAAGGCTGACAAGGACTCGCTTTGCTTGGCTCGTTCTGCTGCCGCCCGTGTGTGCGTTAATCTGGATGTGTCGAAGACTCCTCCCCGTCGGGTGTGTATCAAGGCTGGCAACTGGCACTTCTGGCAGCCTCTGGTTTACCCTGGCCTTCCCCACTTCTGCTCGGGGTGCCGTCGCCTGGGCCATGCAGCTTCCAAGTGCAAACGGCTGCCTGCAGTGGGGCCGTCCCCCTCCTCTTCTGGTCCGCCTCCTGCGTCCACTTCCGCCACCCTTCCACCACCACCCCGGTCCTCCCCCTCCGCTCCCGCTGCGGGTCTTGGAGGCACGCCTGGGCCTGGGTGCACGCATGGTGCGATCGCGGGTCTTGGAGCTCCCCTCCAGGCCTCTGTTCTTGCAACAACCCCACCGCCCTCTGCACCAGCTATCCCCCCTCGCTGCGGGGCCCCTGGCGGTCGGGTTGCTACCCCGAAGGAGCCCCCGGCTCCTCCCTTGGACTATGCTGCCCCTGTTCGCGAGCAGTCGCTTCCCGCAGCCCTTCATGTGTTACCTGCTGGCCCGAAGACCGCCTTCCCTCTGCCGGAGCTCGCGGGAGCCTTTGTCCGCGTGGAGGCCACCCCACTGCCCTCCGTCGACGCCCCCTCCTACGTGCCTGCCCCGCGTCCTGGGACTACCGCTGCCGATCTCCCTGGAGTCCTGGGGCCCCCGCCTGCAGTACCCCGAGCCGTTGCGGAAGGGTCGTCTGGAGCGGGGCCCCTTGTTCCCCCTGGAGGGGTCCCCCTAGCTCGTAGTGGGGAGCCGACGCCGTCCCCTGTGCGTTCGGCCGAGGATGCTGGCTTGGGCGTGGGCATCCTCTCATCCTCTTTGCCAGACAACTCTTGTCTTTCGGCCTCTGTATCCAGGTGCTATGTTGACGAATCTTCTGCTGGCGATGCCCTCGAGGGTGCTCACACCACGCACTCAGCTTCACTGGACCCTTCGCCCTTGGTTGCTGGCTTTGCCCCTCCGCCTGTTTGCGTTAGCCCTCCGGCTCCTGTTACTATGGCCGCCAAGGGTCCTCAGCTTCTGCTCAGTGCGTTGGCCCGTGAGGAGCGGCTCCCACCTCTTTCGGCTGCACATGCTACCTTCGTTGGCCTCCGCCCTCTGGCTGAGGCTCGTGAAGGGTCTCCGTCTCCTACGGCAGTGGACTTCGTGACCTTCTCCCCGGCCGTTCTTCCTCCCTGGAAGGTCGACCCCCCTCCGTGTTCTGATGCACTTGTGGCTGCCCCCCCCTGCGGTCCGGGTGTCCTCCTCATTGGTCCTCGGCCCCCCGGCGCCAGATGATCACCCCCTTGGCGGCCCCTCCTCTGGGCTTAATGCTGGGGCGGTTGCTTGGTCCCCAGGGGCGCAGCCCTCCTCCAAGGCGGCTTGCGTTGAAGGGTCCCTGGCTTCCTCCCCTCCTCCGTCGGCCGCCCCCCGCCTCTCCTTCGCTCAAGCTTTGAAGAAGAAAATCAACCGGGCCCCGCCCGGGCCGATCGTCGGCTCCGCCCCGCCTCCTGCTCCGGTGCTTCCCATGGGTTTTGTGCCCCCCCTGGATCTTGGCATGCCTCTTAGGTTCCCTCAGCTCGTCCAGGCACTTCATGTCCCCGGGCTTGAGCCTGCTTCGGGGCTCCTTGGCTGTACGGCGGCTCATTCGGCTTTTGTGGGCACCTCTGGCCTGGACCGCTCCCGGCCGCCCTCGCGGATGGATGGCGGAGTACCTCGGCGTTCCTTCCGGTGGTCCAACTCCACCTCCTCCTCGCGTGATCGTTAGTGCATGTTTGAGGACGCTGCTCTTCCTCCTCGTCGCTCTCTTCGGCTCCAGTCTTCTTCGATGGCGCCCCCGCCGCCGACCGACTCTTCCTTCACGGAGGTGCCTGACACAGACGGTTCAGAGGTTGACCCTCTTGATTGGCCTTTCTCTCCGAGTCGTCAGCGCGGTGTCCGTTCTGTGTTCTCTTCCGATTCTAAAGGGGTATTCGACGAAGATTCCTTTCTGTAGGGGCCTTGTTTCATTTGTGGGTTCTTGGGCTTTTGTTTCTGCCCTCGCTTGGGTACTCTTGGCTGTTGCTGCTTTCTTGGGCCTTTGGCCTTGTACTGGTCTTGGCCCTCTTGGGCCGCTTTCCCTCCCCCCCCTCTGTACCCCTTTGTCTTTTGGCTTCCATATATGAAAATCGCTTGCCTGGTGGCCGGGATAGTGGTTTCATCGTCTTTCGCAATGAAGAGATGAACCCCCTCTCCCGTCTCCCCCCTTGCAAGTATCAACTTTAGTTAAAAAAAAATTATACAATTTTCATTTTATTTGAAATTTAGAATTTTCAATAAATCCAGAAAATGACGCCCGTATTGTAGTCGTCCATTGTTAAAAGAGGCGCCCTTGTACATGCAGTTAATTTAAATAACACCCCTGATCAGGGCGTTAATTCCAATTTCCCAAGAAAAAAATAAGAAATAACAATTAATTTATAAGAAAATAGAAAAACTTCATATTAAATCAATATTGAAGTCCGCTTTGGGGCGTCACATGGTGACATGAGATTTACTCAACATAGCATCAATTTTAGCGTGTCTACACAAAGCAGTGAGGGACTTCTTGCAGTTCCATCCACCTTACTTCAGCGGCCAGGCAAACCCTGATGCGGCTCGTGATTGGCTTGATGAGATGGAGCGGGTGTTCAGTTCTGCGAAGAGTGCTGCCGAGGATAGAGTGGTGTTGGCCGACAACCAGTTGCAGGGTACGGCTCGGAAGTGGTGGTCTTCCGAGTGGAAGACGTCCTTTCAGCTTCGTCCACTTGAGCAGGTCGAGTGGGACAACTTCGTCAGTGCTTTCGAGTGTACGTACTGTCTAGATTATGTTGCTACGCAGCGGATGCGGGAGTTTCTGGAGCTGGTGCAGGGTGACATGTCCGTGTTGCAGTACAGGGCCCAATTTGTCGAGCTGGGTCGGTATGCACCTTACATCATGGAGCATGAGAGGGTGAAGACCGCGCTGTTTGTTCAGGGTTTGAGGCAGGAGCTGAGGCACCATCTGATCGTGAACGGGGCCACTGATCTAGAGACGGCGTCTCGTGTTGCGGCTTCCTTGGAGATGGATATGCAGAGGACTCAAGGACCGATCAGCCAGGGGCAGTCTTTGTCAGGTCGCAGGCAGCAGTCGGCTACCCAGCAGCAGGGTTCCTTCCACCATGCGTCGGGTGGTTCTGGAGTGCCGACATCGGCAGCGTCGGTAACAGGATCTGCGTCCTTCGGCTCGAAGGTCAAGAGGTTCTTGAAGAAGAGTTTCCGTAAGAAGCACAAGGATTAGGGGCAGGCTTCATCGGGTAGTGTACAGTAGTCGATCCCTTTGTAGTGCCAGGAATCAGCGGGTGGATCGCGAGGACCGTGTTTACGGTGTGGTGGGACCCACCCAGGCAAGCAGTGCACGGCACCGATCATCTATTTTCGGTGTGACCAGCCAGGGCATACGGCGCGTGACTGTCCTCAGAGGCAGCCGCAGCAGCAGTTTCCTCAGCAGCAGCAGGTTCCCCAGCAACAGAGGCAGTAGCAGCAGCAGTAGGGACAGTATCCGCCGCTACCCAGGTCAGCTAGCGTGGGAGGCAGGCAGAGAGCTCGGGGCCAGATCACGCACATGATCAGGGCAGAGGCAGTGGCGTCGCAGCTCGTGGAAGGTACCGTTCAGATTTTGGGTTGTGCGGCTCGGGTTTTGTTTGATTCTGGCGCGTCTCATTCATTTATTTCGGTGGATTTCACGTTGAGCATCGAGGAGCCGGTGACCCAGTTGTCCTGTGATTTGGCAGTGGAGTTGCCTTCGGGTGATTTCATGGTCACTCCGTATTGCTTCGATCAGGTTCCGATTTGGATCGATGGGCGGAGTATGCCAGGCAGGTTGTATGCGTTGCAGCTTCGGGATTATGATGTGATTCTAGGTATGGATTGGCTCGAGACTCATGGAGCGGTGGTGGATTATGGAATGAAGAGGGTCTACTTTCAGCATCCGAGCAAGCGGACCTTCTATTTCCAAGGTATCCGTTCCACCTCTTCTCGATTCCTCATTTCTGTTATTCGAGCTCGTCGATTGCTTGATTCTGGTTGTCAGGGTTTTCTCGCGTCCGTGGTTGTGTCTGACCGGATGGAGCCGAATGTCGAGGACATTTTGGTGGTGTGCGAATTTCCTGACGTTTTTCCCGAGGAGTTGCCTGGATTGCCTCCCTAGCGGGAGATCGATTTCGTGATCGAGGTTGTGCCGGGTACTGGACCCTTGGCGAAGGCTCCCTACCGTATGGCCCCCGCTGAGTTGAGGGAGTTAAGGGCGCAGTTTCAGGAACTGTTGGCCAAGGGGTACATTCGTCCTAGCTTTTCCCCTTGGGGTGCGCCCGTGTTGTTTGTGAAGAAGAAGGACGGTAGTCTGCGGCTGTGCATTGACTATCGGCAGCTGAATGAAGTGACCATTAAGAACAAGTATCCGTTGCCGCGGATTGATGACTTGTTCGACCAGCTTCAGTCTGCGCGAGTGTTCTCACGGATTGATCTGCGGTCCGGTTACTATCAGCTGAGAATTCGCGAGTTCGATGTGGAGAAGACTGCATTCAGTACGAGGTACGGGCATTATGAGTTTCTGGTGATGCCGTTTGGGCTCACCAATGCCCCTGCAGCCTTCATGGACTTGATGCAGAGGGTGTTTCATCCGTATTTGGACCAGTTCGTGGTCATTTTCGTGGATGACATCCTTGTTTATTCGCAGTCTGCCGAGGAGCACGCGTACCATTTAGGTGTGGTGCTGCAGACGTTGCGAGATCACCAGTTGTATGCGAAGCTCAGCAAGTGCGAGTTTTGGCTCGACGAGGTGCACTTTCTGGGGCACGTGATTTCTGGTGATGGCATTTCCATGGACCCCGCCAAGGTCGAGGCAGTAATACAGTGGCGAAGGCCGAGGTCGGTGACGGAGATCCAGAGTTTCTTGGGGCTTGCGGGCTATTATCACTGGTTTATCCAAGATTTTTCTCGCATTGTGACCCCGATGACTAGACTCACGCGGAAGGATGTGCCTTTCGTCTGGTCTGAGGAGTGTGAGCAGAGCTTCAGGGAACTGAAAAGATTGCTCACCTCAGCTCCGGTGTTGGTTTTGCCTTCTGGATCGGGAGGTTTCGTGGTGTGTACATATTCTTCCGGCGTTGGATTGGGTGCTGTGTTGATGCAGCATGGTAGAGTGGTGGCTTATGCATCTCGTGATGTGACACACCCTTGGACCTAGCAAGCAAGCACAATTGCATTCAAATGGGCCAAGTTGGGCCACCGCTCTATCATCGCTCACCCAAACCCGGGGTGACTTGGCAATGCCAAGGTGAGGTTGAGGGGTTGGGCCCTTGCTGGTAGAGGGCCAGCAAGGCCAAGACTTGATTCCCAATGGGTATGGATGCCCAAATCAAAGGGGGCCGACAAAGTGCCAAGGGCACCGGTTGCAATTTCCCACGGGGATCACTCAAGATAACGGGGCTTGAGGATCGGGCTCTCACTCGCTTAACCAGCAGAATCAAGAACTAATATTGAAAGACAAGAACTAAATGGAGCGAGATTAGAACACTTACTCGATCGGCTTGAAGAAACCGGTCCCGCTCGGAGACGAGGGCGAGCGGGGAGGCGGTGGATCCCCACACGCCGCGGCGGTGAAGCTTGACCTGCTCAAACCAATTACAACACTACGCCTCTCGCAGGAGGGGGATCTTGGGGTGGGGGTTAAATGATTACAATCAAAACTACCTCCACACAGGGAGGGGCCTTCAGCCGGCCAAGCGGGGAGGGGAAAACTAAGTCGAAGATGGTGAAGCAACGAAGATGCCGAATCTGCCTCCTTTCAGCCAAAGGGGACAGACAGTCGGTGCCGGAGGTATAGATCTACCTCTAGAATTTTTCCAGGGACGAGACCAGTGGGGAACTCTTCGCTACAAGAGCGGGGATGCTTCAGAATTTTGTTAATTTCTTCTGGGGTTGCTGCCGGTTGGGGCGGGAGTTCGAACAGGGCCTCTGATTCTCGGACTAGCAGTGACAGGTCACCAACAGTGGGAAGAAGAGGCTGTCCCGGCCGCTCCCGAACTCCGAATTAGATGCCTTCAGCGCCGTTAGAACCGTGGGTAAGTCCTCTTTGCAGTAAAAGAAACGGGGACGCCAGAGAATGCCGGAGACGATCTGTGGAATCAGAAGAGTGAGGAGGGGTCGGTGCAGACTGTGGAAGATAGAGTCGCGCGACCGTGGAAGAAAATTGGTAACTTCTGTTCCCGGATGCTGAATGGACTTCCGCTTCTTGTTTCTGAAATTAGACAGGCCAAGGAAGAACTTTTCAGAAGACCTTGTGGCCTGATTCCTTCGGGGCTCGTTGTGATGAAGCTTTTCCTCCGGTTCTGGAACTCTGCAGTGGCCGACCTGCGCAGTCGGGGAAGAACGGGGTTTATGGGCAGCACCGAGCTCCGATGAGGACGAAACCACTTCCGTTACGAAGAGGACAGGCAGCCGCTTCCGTGGATGGCTCTTATGCCTTTAGAATCGCAGGTAGCTGACCGTGATGTCTTCTGCAAGCTACTGGTATCTCTGCATCATTTGGACAGCAACCTGCAGACTTTGTTGAAGCCACCAAAATGACCTAAAGAAGAAGATGGAGGATGTGTATGTGTGAAAGGGGTGATGGGGGTGAAAGATGAAGTTTGTGGGAGGGGTAGGGATGCTAATGGTGATAGGAAAGAGATGGGAGGGGGGCAGGGAGCGCAGGTCCTCAGCTGGAGGTAGGGGAAGGTGGGTGCAAGGGATGAGAATGGAGGGAGGTGGGAGGGGCGACCCTAACTAGAAGGGAGGGGAGGGGGGCGGCCAAAACATGGAGGGAAGGTGGATTTCAAATTTAAAATGGCTTTGGAAGTTGAGAGATGGTGTGGGGAAGTGGAGTGATTGTGTTGGAATGGAGAAGATCTGGTTGGAATGGGGAGTATGGTGTTGGAATGGGGAGATTCCTACCTTGGGACTAGGGGGTGTAGTAAATGGGGTGTGGGGAAGTGGGGGGCTTTAATGGTGGTAGGTGGGGGTTGGAGGTGGAAGGGTGGAGGGGGAGGAGAGAGGAATGGGGCGAACCCCTTAGTGGAAGGAGAGAGAAGAGGGATAGAGAGAGAGGAGGGGTGGGGAATCACTCCCCTAGGGCTTCTCACCCAACTATAGGATTCACTCCACTAAACTAGATTTGAATACTCAAATGGAAATCTTTTGTATTGAATCATTCATTAAGTTCCAAATGAAGGAAATGTGGCCCTATATATAGGAAGCCCACATTTTACAATAAGTCCCTTACAAAAAGATTCAATAACAAATAAGCGAAGGAGTAGGGGGGGCTCATGGGCCAAGCCCAAAGAATTGGGCCCAATAGCACATTACACAATCTAATGACACTCAAACTTAGGAAAATAAATGCAAGACCTAGGGACATGACTCAAATAAAATGAAAATTACATCAAATGACTCAAATAAATAGCACAAAAGGATAAGTGGGCCTTTATAGAGAGAGGCCCGAACTCAAATGATGCCGGAGTGTGAAGAGGACCCTAGCCAAAGGGAATTATGGATGATGTCTCCATCAAATCCCCTGGGCTGTGAAGAGCTCGACTCCGTCGAGTAGGGGTCCATCCGGCTATGGTACTGCTCGAGGAGGTCCGGATCCAACTGCTGGAGATCCTCCCGACTCACCCAAAAATCCTCCGAAGGAGGCCGATCCTTCCACCTGACGAGATAGCGCTCATAGACCTTGCTCCGAGTGGTAGTGACTTGTTCATCCAATATTTGTTCAATTTGTTCACGCTGGGCTCTCTTGGATGGTGGTCTCTCCTCACGGGTGGGTGCTCTCTCAAGGGAAGAAGTAGGCTCAATCACCTCACTAGGTACCACCGTGGGTCCCTTATATGGCGCTAGGTCGGCAACATTGAATGTGGGACTTATTCCATACTCCTCAGGGAGATCTAACTCGTAGGCATTTGCACCAATGCGCCTCAAGACCTGGAAGGGACCAGCCCCACGTGGCCTCAATGTAGAGTTGGCTCCCGGGGAGAGCCTCTCCGTCCTTACCATCACAAAGTCACCCACATGAAATTCTTGGTTTCACCGATGAGAGTCGGCCAGCCTTTTATAAGCCTCATTCTTTTTGCTAATGTGCTTGCGAATTTCTTCATGTAATTCTCTAATGTGTTTTGCAAAAGACTCGGCTTAAATCGACACTCTAGCATGCTGGGGAAGGGGAATGAGATCGGAAGGCTTTCTTGGCTTGTACCCATGCACAGCTTCAAATGGACTCATCCCAATGGACTTATTGATGGAGTTGTTATATGCAAACTCGGCCTGTGGTAAGATGAGATCCCAATTCCCGGGATGATCCTCAACAAGACACCTAAGAAGGTTCCCTAGACTCCGATTGACAACTTCGGTTTGACCATCTGTTTGGGGGTGGTAGGCAGTAGAGAATTTGAGGAGGGTGCCCATCATATGCCACAGAGTTTTCCAAAAGTAGCTAGTGAATTTGGCATCCCTATCGGAGACTATGGCCTTAGGTAGCCCGTGGAGACGGACAACCTCATCAAAAAACAATCGAGCCACATGGGAGGCATCGGATGTTTTGGAGCATGGGATGAAGTGAGCCATTTTGGAAAATCTATCAACCACCACAAAGATTGAGTCATGCTTTCTAGGAGTCTTGGGTAGTCCTAGCACAAAGTCCATACTTAAGTCTTGCCATGGTCGGTCGGGGATGGGGAGTGGGGTATATAGGCCGGTGTTTTGTTTCACTTGTTTGGCCGAGGCACATGTTCGGCATTGACCCACAACCTTGCCTACATCTCTCTTGAGACTAGGCCAATAAAACTGTCCCTCAACTAGGGCAATGGTTTTGTGGACTCCAAAATGGCCAGCTAGCCCTCCCGTATGTAATTCCCAAATTAAGAAGTCACGGAGTGAGGTCTGTGGGATGCAAAGCTTGGGTCCCTTGAAGAGGAACCCATCCTCTAAGACAAATCCCTCATGTTCCTTGCTAGAAGGGGTGGTCAAGGTGGTATAGATGTGCCCAAAGTCGGGGCAACTAGGGTACTCATCCTTGATCCTATCAAATCCGGTCACTTCCACTTGGATAGTGGATAGCAAGGAAACTTTCCTACTAAGGGCATCCGCCGCTCGATTCTCACTCCCGGCCTTGTGTTTGATGACAAAATTGTAGGATTGGATGAACTCAACCCATCGGGCATGTCGGGCATTTAACTTTTGTTGGGAATTGAGGTATTTGAGGGCCTCATGGTCGGAAAAGATGACAAACTCCTTGGGCAACAAGTAGTGCCTCCAATGTCGGAGGGATTGAACCACGACATAGAACTCCTTGTCATAAGTGGAGTATCTTGTCCTAGCATCACAAAGCTTCTCACTAAAGAAGGCTACCGAGTGTCCCTCTTGACTAAGAATCCCTCATATCCCTATCCCGGATGCATCACATGTGACTTCAAAGACTTTAGAGAAATCGGGAAGGCATAGGACCGGAGCTTGGGTCAACTTCTCCTTAAGTTCTTGGAAGGCTTTAGAGGCCGATTTGGTCCATACAAAAGTCTCCTTCTTGAGACAATCGGTGATGGGGCCAGTGATAGTGCTAAACCCTCGAATAAACCTCCTATAGAATGTAGCCAATCCATGGAAACTTCGGACCTCGTGAAGGGTGTGGGGTTCCGGCCAATCAATGATAGCTTGGACCTTCTCGGGGTCCATGGAGACGCCTTTGGTTGACACCACAAATCCTAGGAAGGTGAGGGATGTGGTCATGAAGTGGCACTTTCCTAAGTTGGCAAATAGGCTCTCTTGACGAAGGATGGTACAAACTTTCCTAAGGTGATCAAGGTGGGCTTCTTGGGATTGACTATAGATGAGTATATCATCAAAATAGACCACTAGAAAGATCCCAATGAAGGGCCTAAGGACCTCCGTCATAAGACGCATGAAAGTACTTGGGGCATTTGAAAGCCCAAAAGGCATGACTAACCATTCAAAGAGGCCATCTTTGGTTTTGAAAGCCGTTTTCCACTCATCCCTGGGCCTTATCCTAACTTGGTGATAGCCACTCTTAAGGTCAATTTTGGAGAAGATGGTGGCTCCGGCTAACATATCAAGCATGTCATCAAGCCTAGGGATGGGAAACCTATACTTGACGGTGATTTTGTTAATGGCCCGACTATCCACACACATTCGCCATGACCCATCCTTCTTGGGAGTTAGAAGGGCCGGGACGGCACATGGGCTTTTGCTAATGCAAATGAAGCCCTTCCTAATGAGTTCCTCTATTTGCCTCCTAAGTTCGGCATGTTCCGTAGGATTGAGGCGATAATGAGGAAGGTTTGGGAGAGTGGCTCCCGGGACTAGATCAATTGCATGTTGCACATCCCGCATGGGAGGGAGTTGGTCCGGGAGCTCCGTTGGGAACACATCATGGAATTCTTCAAGGAGTTGTTGGATTTCTATGGGATGTGGATTGGTGGAAGTGGGTTCTCCTAGGCAAATGACCACCGCACATAATGGTACTCCTTGAACTATCTCCTCTTCAAGTTCCTTCCTAGTGATGAGATGAAGACCCTTGGTCAACCCCGAGGCCCCACTTTGTTTGGGAGTTTGGGTAGGGGATGGAGTTGGAGGGGTGGAGTTCCCCGAGACTTGTATGGTGGTGGGGTGTTGTCCTTGAGGGGGAGTGTCCCTCTTGGTCATGGGACGAGGTGGGGAGGGGTTAAGACGGATAGTCTTACCCTCATGTTCAAAGGTGCATTTGTTGCTCCTACCCAAGATGGTGGCATCTACATCATAAAGCCAAGGTCTTCCTAGTAGGATGCTACCTACTTCCATGGGTATGATGTCACACCATATTTGATCATGGTATGAAGAGAAGGTGAGAGGCACAAGACATTGAGTGTTGACCGGGATGGAGTTGTTGTTGATCCATGAAACCCGGTATGGGCTTGGGTGAGGGGTGATAGTTAGCCCAAGAAGCTTGACGGTATCGGGTGACACGGCATTGACACAACTCCCACTATCCAAGATCACTTTCCTTACATGGTTCCCTATTTTGACAAAGGTGTGAAATATTGAAGTTCGACGCCAATCCTCTTCTTGGGGTTTGGTGAGGGTGCATCTAATCACTCCTAGATGAGAGTTGGAAGATGGAGTGGTGTGCTCTAGACTCGACTCTAGGTATTGGGTTTCATACTCCACTTCCCAATCTAGTGAGGCTTCATGGTCCTCAATGACATCTTCAAGTTCTTTTTGGGGTGGAGCTTCTTCCTCAATAAGCAAGTTAGACAATCCCTTGGATGGACATTGCCCCGCAAAGTGGCCAAACCCTTGACACCTAAAGCATTGTTGACGCCCGCTACCCGAAGTAGTTCCTACATTTGGGCCTTTGGGAATGTCTTCCCACCGTGGGAGGGGGTGACTAGGGGTGGGTTTGTGTGGAGTGATAGTGGGAGGGGGGTTGTAAGGCCTTAATGGGGTGCTCCCACTTGGATTATGGGCTTTCATGGGAGTGGCCGGAATGGGCCGTGGTCCCATGTTTTTGGGATCGATCGGTAGGGGAGTAGCAAATCGAGGGATCCTAGAGAATCTTTCTACATCCCTAGCTATTTGATAAGCTATCTCAAGGTTATCAACATCTCTCATGAAAAGCTCTCTTTTGATGTGACTTTGAAGTCCATTCCTAAAGCGGGACAAGGTAACGGCCGGGTCCTCATGAACTCCACACTTCAAAAGATAGGAGTCAAACTTCTCAATGTACTCAACTACGGTCTTCCCCTCTTGGGTGAGGCTTTGCCATTCATCTAAGAGTATGTGATGGTAGGATTGGGGAAGGTATTTGTTCCTAAGTTGGTTCTTCATACCCTCCCAAGTATCAATAGGCTCTACCCGCTTAATCCTTCTTAAACCCTCTTGGTTTAGCCAATAAGTTTTGGCTAATTTAGTGAGATGCATCTTGGCCAATCTTACCTTCCTTTGGTCGGGCATTGGGTACCATTCAAAGTATTGGTCCATGGCGGTCTCCCATTCTAAGTAGACACTTGGTTCATAGGAACCATCAAAGTTTGGGGCCTCTACTTTAATCATCCTTAAGAGAGGGTCATCCGGGTCATCCCGTGGATGCCTTTCATGAATGTGATGGTGGCGAGGCCTCTCATAGTCATGGTAGGGATCAAGGTCCAGGTCCTCCCTATAAATATCAGCACGTGGATGATGGGCTCTTGGTCCATTGTACCTTGGATGGAATTCATCCCTATGAGGCTCAACATATGGAGGGGGGACTCTTGGGTCATTGTTCCTTGGGTGGAACTCATTCCTATGTAACTCACCATGTGGTGGATGGATTCTTGGTTCATTATCCCTTAGATGAGGGTCTTCCCTATGAGGGTCAACATGTGGAGGGTGGACCCTAGGTTCATGGTTCCTTGGGTGGTTGTCATGTTCTTCTAGACGGGCAATTCGAGTGGTTAGGGACTCTAGTTGGGCAAGAATGTTAGCAAGGGTAGCATCTACCCTATTCATTTGGCCTTGGGGTTCCTCCCTAAGAGCATCTTGATTGAGTTGAGGATTGGGATCCATGGGTGGAATTGAAGATGACGGATCGGGTCGGTAACTAGCACCACTACGGGTGGACATGCAAGACAAGGGGCAAATGAGGTAGGACACACAATGCAAAGGTCCTAGGACTTAGACTTGATAGAGACAAGTCAATGACTTGCTCTGATATCAATTGATGTGACACACCCTTGGACCTAGCAAGCAAGCACAATTGCATTCAAATGGGCCAAGTTGGGCCACCGCTCTATCGTCGCTCACCCAAACCCGGGGTGACTTGGCAATGCCAAGGTGAGGTTGAGGGGTTGGGCCCTTGCTGGTAGAGGGCCAGCAAGGCCAAGACTTGATTCCCAATGGGTATGGATGCCCAAATCAAAGGGGGCCGACAAAGTGCCAAGGGCACCGGTTGCAATTTCCCACGGGGATCACTCAAGACAACGGGGCTTGAGGATCGGGCTCTCACTCGCTTAACCAGCGGAATCAAGAACTAATATTGAAAGACAAGCACTAAATGGAGCGAGATTAGAACACTTACTCGACCGGCTTGAAGAAACCGGTCCCACTCGGAGACGAGGGCGAGCGGGGAGGCGGTGGATCCCCACACGCCGCGGCGGTGAAGCTTGACCTGCTCAAACCAATTACAACACTACGCCTCTCGCAGGAGGGGGATCTTGGGGTGGGGGTTAAATGATTACAATCAAAACTACCTCCACACAGGGAGGGGCCTTCAGCCGGCCAAGCGGGGAGGGGAAAACTAAGTCGAAGATGGTGAAGCAACGAAGATGCCGAATCTGCCTCCTTTCAGCTAAAGGGGACAGACAGTCGGTGCCGGAGCTATAGATCTGCCTCTGGAATTTTGCCGGGGACGAGACCAGTGGGGAACTCTTCGTTACAGAAGCAGGGATGCTTCAGAATTTTGTTAATTTCTCCTGGGGTCACTGCCGGTCGGGGCGGGAGTTCGATCAGGGCCTCTGATTCTCGGACTAGCAGTGACAGGTCATCAACAGTGGGAAGAAGAGGCTGTCCCGGCCGCTCCCGAACTCCGAATTAGATGCCGTCAGCGCCGTTAGAACCGTGGGTAAGTCCTCTTTGCAGTAAAAGAAACGGGGACGCCAGAGAATGCCGGAGACGATCTGTGGAATCAGAAGAGTGAGGAGGGGTCGGTGCAGACTGTGGAAGATAGAGTCGCGCGACCGTGGAAGAAAATTGGTAACTTCTGTTCCCGGATGCTGAATGGACTTCCGCTTCTTGTTTCTGAAATTAGACAGGCCGAGGAAGAACTTTTCAGAAGACCTTGTGGCCTGATTCCTTCGGGGCTTGTTGTGATGAAGCTTTTCCTCCGGTTCTGGAACTCTGCAGTGGCCGACCTGCGCAGTCGGGGAAGAACGGGGTTTATGGGCAGCACCGAGTTCCGATGAGGACGAAACCACTTCCGTTACGAAGAGGACAGGCAGCCGCTTCCGTGGATGCCTCTTATGCCTTTTAGAATCGCAGGTAGCTGACCGTGATGTCTTCTGCAAGCTACTGGTATCTCTGCATCATTTGGACAGCAACCTGCAGACTTTGTTGAAGCCACCAAAATGACCTAAAGAAGAAGATGGAGGATGTGTATGCGTGAAAGGGGTGATGGGGGTGAAAGATGAAGTTTGTGGGAGGGGTGGGGATGCTAATGGTGATAGGAAAGAGATGGGAGGGGGGCAGGGAGCACAGGTCCCTCAGCTGGAGGTAGGGGAAGGTGGGTGCAAGGGATGAGAATGGAGGGAGGTGGGAGGGGCGACCCTAACTAGAAGGGAGGGGAGGGGGGCGGCCAAAACATGGAGGGAAGGTGGATTTCAAATTTGAAATGCTTTGGAAGTTGAGAGATGGTGTGGGGAAGTGGAGTGATTGTGTTGGAATGGAGAAGATCTGGTTGGAATGGGGAGTATGGTGTTGGAATGGGGAGATTCCTACCTTGGGACTAGGGGGTGTAGTAAATGGGGTGTGGGGAAGTGGGGGGCTTTAATGGTGGTAGGTGGGGGTTGGAGGTGGAAGGGTGGAGGGGGAGGAGAGAGGAATGGGGCGAACCCCTTAGTGGAAGGAGAGAGAAGAGGGATAGAGAGAGAGGAGGGGTGGGGAATCACTCCCCTAGGGCTTCTCACCCAACTATAGGATTCACTCCACTAAACTAGATTTGAATACTCAAATGGAAATCTTTTGTATTGAATCATTCATTAAGTTCCAAATGAAGGAAATGGGGCCCTATATATAGGAAGCCCACATTTTACAATAAGTCCCTTACAAAAAGACTCAATAACAAATAACCGAAGGGGTAGGGGGGGCTCATGGGCCAAGCCCGAAGAATTGGGCCCAATAGACATTACACAATCTAATGACACTCAAACTTAGGAAAATAAATGCAAGACCTAGGGACATGACTCAAATAAAATGAAAATTACATCAAATGACTCAAATAAATAGCACAAAAGGATAAGTGGGCCTTTATAGAGAGAGGCCCGAACTCAAATGATGCCGGAGTGTGAAGAGGACCCTAGCCAAAGGGAATTGTGGATGATGTCTCCATCATCTCGACAGCTAAAGCCCCACGAGGAGAACTACCCTACCTATGACCTTGAGTTGGCGGCGGTGATCTTCGCGCTGAAGATCTGGAGGCATTATCTGTACGACGAGAAGTTCGAGGTGTTCACTGACCATCAGAGTTTGAGGTATGTGTTCTCGCAGAGGGACCTGAACCTCAGGGAAAGGCGTTGGATGGAGTTCATGAAGGATTATGACTTCACCATGTCTTATCAGTCGGGCAGGATGAATGTCGTCGCCGATGCCTTGAGTCAGAAGGTTACGGTCAGTGCCTTGATGTTGAGGAAGTGGAGGCTCTGGGAACAAGTGCCCGAAGTATCGTTCAGGCTCAAGATTCCCAAAGAGCCAGGGTTGGCGGTGCTTGCGAGTCTGACTGTCACTCCTGCTATCCGTCGTCTGGTGACAGAGGCTCAGCATGCGGACCCTGAGTTGCCCCGGATTCTGGCGATGGCTGATGTGGAGCTCGGCGAGGATGGTGCTGCGAGGTTTCGCGGCAGGCTATATGTCCCAGCGGAGGAGCAGGTTCATCGTGCGGTGTTGCGCGAGGCTCATGGGAGCAGGTACACCGTACACTCGGGTGCGACGAAGATGTATCGGAACTTGCGGAGGCAGTTCTGGTGGCCTGGCATGAAGAGAGATGCCGCCGAGTTTGTGGCCAGGTGCCTGATCTGTCAGTAGGTGAAGGCGGAGCATCAGCGACCAGGAGGTACTCTCCAGCCCTTAGATGTTCCTGCTTGGAAGTGGGACCACGTGACCACGGATTTTGTGGTGGGGTTGCCGAGGACCCCGAGTGGGTAGGACAGTATTTGGTTGCTGGTAGATCGGCTGATGAAGGTGACGCGGTTGTTACCGGTCAAAGTCAGCTGGAGCGTGTCCAAGTTGGCTCGTCTTTATGTGGAGCGGATCGTTCCGTTGCATCGGATTCCCATTTCAATCGTATCGGATCGGGATCCGCGCTTCACTTCTGGATTCTGGAGGAGTTTCCAGCGAGCTCTCGATACGGAGTTGGCATTTAGCTCGGCGTATCATCCTCAGTCTGATGGTCAGTCTGAGAGGACCATCTAGACCTTGGAAGACATGCTGAGATCCTGCTACCTGGAATGGCAGGGGAGTTGGATTCATCACCTACCGTTGGTGGAATTTGCCTACAACAACAGCTTTCATTCGAGCATTGGCATGGCTCCTTATGAGGCATTGTATGGGCGTCCTTGTCAGACTCCACTTGATTGGTTTGAGGTGGGTGAGCGTGTTTTGACGGGACTGGAGTTGGTGCAGCAATGTGTGGATGTTGTGCACCTGGTTCGTCAGAACATGTTGGCGGCCCAGAGTCGGCAGAAGAGCTATGCTGACCGTAGGAGGCAGCCCCTCGAGTTCGCCGTTGGCGATCATGTGTTCTCGAGAGTTTCTCCGATGAAGGGGGTGATGCGTTTTGGACGGCGTGGAAAGCTGAGTCCCCGCTACATTGGTCCTTTCGTGATTGTGGAGCGCATCGGTGAGGTTGCTTACCGGTTGCAGTTACCCCCTGAGTTGGCGTCGGTGCATGACGTGTTCCACGTCTCGATGTTGCGGAAGTATATGCCCGATGACTCTCATGTGCTCGAGATTTCTATTTGGCCCGAGGTGACTCCAGATCTTTCCCTCCCAGAGTTTCCGATCTACGTGGAGGATAGGCGAGAGCAGCGCCTGCGGAACAAGGTCATCCCCTTGGTCAAGGCTGTGTGGCAGCGACACTCTGGTGGTGAGGCTTCTTGGGAGCATGAGGATGAGATGCGTCAGCAGTTCCCGTACTTGTTTGAGTGAGTCTTCCTCTTCTTTCCCCTTGGGTTGTTCTCAATTTCAAGGACGAAATTCCTTAAGGGGGGAGGGCTGTAATATCCCGGACCTTTCGGATTCTTCCTTGTGGGTCTCGAATCTAGTTTTCGGAGCATCCAGCTCTGTTGTGTCTGAAATTTCATTTCGGACATCTTTCGTGTTCGGATCGGTGCGATCCGGAGTCGTTTCGGAGGCCCGGAGGCGTTCTGCGGCTTTTCCGCGTGTGTTTTCCGATTTCCGGTGTGTGTTTTGGCTTTTTCTTCGGGTGGGTGGACCTGGCCGTTCACCTAGGCACGAGTGGTACCATTGCGATCGGTGCGTTCCGCGGATTCCGAAAACGTATTTTTCTATTTTTTGATATTTTTCCAAAAAATCAGATTTTCTATATATTCCTATTCCTTTTCTTTTTCTTTTTATCTTTATCTTTTTTCTTTTTCTTCCTCCTTCCTTCCCCAACCGTGGCCGCCCTCTCTCTCTCCCTCTCTCCCGTTCGAGCGCGGCGACCTCCGTTCCGGCTGCAGAAGGCGGCGGTGCGACGCGGCAAGGACGTGGGTGACGTCGAGACGATCGTGCGGGCGTGCGGCAAGCGTGGGAAGCGTGGGGAGGCGGGGTTTCTAAAGGCGTTCTTCGCGATTCGTGGACGATCCGGCGGAGCATTCGCTCCATTGAGGTAGGGTGACGATCCTCTACCTCCGTGCTTTCCTTTCCCGTGATTTCTAGCCCGACGGGGAGCCGAGAGGGGTTCGTTTGAGCTCGGGATGGGAAATGCATGTTTTGGGGGTTTGAGCGCCGATCTAGAGTTTTACCGCGCCATTTGGAGTTTTGGGGGCATCATTCGATACTCTAGGGCGTGGGGACGAGTTCCCCCTTTGTTTCCTCATCACCCGGGGGTGATTGGGGCGTGGAATGGTGTTTTCGGCCATTTCCCGCCGTTCTCAATTTTTCGAGGTGATCGCGGTCCACCAGTGACCGTTTTCACTGGTCGCGGTCAGGCGGGGACTGCTTTCATCAGATTTTAAACTGTTAGGCCATAAAGTGTCGGTGGGCGGACGCAGTCTCGCGACAGACCGTGACTGTTGGTCGCAGTCTGGGGACGACCGCATTCACCGCGGGGACCGACACGGGCCCCGAGGCGTTCTGACCGTTGTTTTTGACCGTTGCACGCTAGTCGCGGTCTCCAGGAGATCGCTACTGTATGAATGCGGTCACGAGGTGATCGCATTCATATTTTCGTGCTGGGATGGTCGCGGTCCCGGGAAGACCACGACTGTGTGGTTGCGGTCCTGAGCAGACCGCTACCACCGGAGGCGGTCCTCTGGTGACCGCGTCTCCCATCCCTTGCCGATTCGAGTCCCGGATGAGCGAGTCTCGATCCCCGTGCTGACCCGTGGTCTGACTGATGCTGGGCATCATGTGGGGGCCACACGTGAGGGTGCCGCGGGGTCCCAGGAGGTGGTGATTTCGGCTTGTGTCGTCGTGCATCGGTGTTGGTACAAGGAGCGTTCCTCGTGCCTGCGGTTGTGACGTTATTTTCCGTTGACTTGAGAGTCTACTCCTTCAGTGACCCTCCACTAGTCGTAGCCCACCAGTACGGGGTGCTAGTCTCACTTGGGAGTGGTGTATGGGCGCTCACCATTTGAGACGGTTTGTGGACCGGTTACCGTTGGCCCCTCGTCGGTAGCCAGAGTCCGACTACGGGGGAAAACTGGTCAGAGGGCCAGACCTAGGACGTGTGGTCTGTGTGTGCACACGTGGTTGGGGGCGGTTAGACCCACGTCGACAGGCGTGACCCCAGCTAGTCACTTGTTTGTGGTTACTTGTACGGTGTTTGCGCCTTTGGTAGGAGCTACCACGCCAGGCGGTTCACCTGCGGCGCGGTGTAGGATGTCAAGGGACGCTACCGGCTGTGCTTCTAGTGGGTGGTACTCCTATCGAGTATGGAGTGACTGACTGTCAGTCGTGTGTTTCGGACCTTCAGGTTTTATCGGGTCGACCGTTGAGCTTCGGTTGTCTCACCGTGGCACGTGTGCCGGTTTGCGTGCCGTAGGGTCTTTGTTGTGTAGAGTACAGGGCTTTCCTTTCCGAGGTACTCTCCTACCGCTAGTGTAGTGGTTTCTCATTTTACGAGGTAGGGTTCGAGTGATCCCTACTGAGTCTTGTTCCGAGACTCATTCCCTGCGTATTTTCACCGTGTTTCAGGTGAGGCGCCGCCCCAGGGGGGCGCGTCTGGGGTGCAGCGTGGTGCGGGTGCCCAGAGGTAGTGCCAAAGGTCAGAGCCGGGGTATGCCCCGTGTAGCTGTACTTTTCTTTCTTATCTCTGTACTAGTTGTGGACTACTACTGTTATTGTTATTTTCTATTGTGGACCATGTAAAATGTTAATTTATTTCCTGCTTGATATTACAACTGTTTAATTTCTGTAATTACTTGTGATACTTGTGTAGTTTCCACACCATCCTTCTAACCCTTCTGAGTCTTCGGACTCGTGGGTGGCGGCGCGGGTCTCGAGTTATCGGGCCTTCCCGGTAATCGGATTCACGGGTCGTTACACCCGGATTTTGCCGTTGTAATATCGGATAAGGCGCCGCTGATATTCCATGGCTCGGATGCTCGCGATCTCTCTTATCTCGCTTGCCATATCGTGGTTTTCTAGCAGTTTCTGCCCATTTGCCTTGGGCGAGAAGTTGATGACTCGGAGAGATGGGCTACTGACTTCCAAAGAAATCATGGCGTCCGTGCCGTACACCAACTGGAAAGGAGTCTCACCGGTGGTGGTTCTTGGAGTAGTTTGGTGCGACCATAGTACGTTTGACAATTCCTCGACCGAGTTACCATTGGCCTTACCGAGCCTGGCCTTAATGCCTTTTAGTATAGTTTTGTTGGCATTTTTGACCAGTCCGTTAGCCTGAGGGTGGGCTACCGAAGTGAAGTGGTTGCGAATATGAAGGTCGGCGCATTTTTTCCTGAAGTAATAAGAATCAAATTGTCGACCATTATCGCTCACAATCACTCAGGGGATGCCAAAGCGACAGATGATCGATTTCCACATGAAGCTCCACACGACCGACTCGATAATCCTAGCGGTGGCTTCTGCTTCAATCCATTTTGTAAAATAATCGATGGCGATGATCACGAACTTCTTCTGGGCTTGGGTTGTGGGAAACAGCCCCAGGATGTCGATCCCCCACCGAGCAAAAAGGTATGGCTCGGTAAGGGTGATGAGCTCTAAGGCAGGTTGATGGACCAGATGATCGAAACGTTGACATCGATCGCACCTTTGTACATAGGCCGAGCAGTCGCGTTGGAGAGTGGGCCACCAAAAGCCTTGTCCCAACAAAATCATGGAGAGCGCTCTTCCTCCTTGATGTGCGCCACAGACGCCTTCGTGGACCTCTTGAATTGCTCGGCTGGCTTCCTCGATACTGAGGCACTTGAGGAGGGGACCGAAAAAAGACCTTCGGTACAAAGCATCGTCCAAGATGACGAAGTGTCGAGCTTGATACTTCAGTCTTCGAGCGTCCCGAGGGTTAGAGGGATCTCGAGAATCCCAGACCCAGGATATAAATGGGGTCCGCAGTCACTCGATAATGCCTGGTCAACGGTCATGAGTTCTGCTTCTATGCTCGGTCGTTCTAGCTCTTCGAGGAAAATCGATCGTGTACCTTCTGGGGCAATAGAGGAGGCCAATCGAGATAGGGCGTCCGCTCGGGAGTTTTTCTCTCGAGTGATCCAGATAACTTGAAAGCTCTCGAATAGTGGGGCTATTCCTCTTACAAGTTGGAGGTATTTAACCATCGGTGCTTCCCGAGCTTCGTAGTCACCGTTGACCTTCCTGGTGACCAATTGAGAGTTAGTGTAGATTCTGACTCCTTCGGCCCCCAGTCATCGCGCCATTCTGGCTCCTGAGATGAGGGCCTCATACTCGGAGATGTTGTTGGATGCTGGGGAGTTTAACTTCAAGGTGTATTGCAGTTCTGCTCCTTCCGGGGATCGGAGAAGAACGCCGATGCCGCTGCCAGCAAAGTTGGAGGATCTGTCGACGAAAAGATCCCAGGTGGGCCCGGGCGTCGGTGGATGAAATTCCTCAGTCGGGACAGTACTCTCGATGATGAAATCTGCGAGTGCCTATCCCTTGATGGCCGATCGGGGGCGGTAGGAGATGCCGTAGGCCCTGAGCATTATAGCCCACTTGACGAGGCGACCCGAAGCTTCAGGGTGAGCGGGGATCCTCTTTAGAGGCTCGTTGGTCAGCACGACGATGGAGTGTCCTTGGAAGTAGGGCTGGAGGCGCTTGGCCGAGGTTACCAATGCTAGCATGAGTTTCTCAGTTGTAGGGTACCGTCGTTCGGCCTTGCTGAGCACCTTACTGGCGTAATATACTGGTCTATACACTCCTGCGTCATCTCGAACTAGGACCGAGCTCACCGTGGAAGGAGTCGACGAGAGGTAAAGGTGTAGTGTTTCGCCTGGGACCGGCTTTGATAACACCGGGGGCGAGGCCAAAAACTCCTTCAGCTCTGTAAAAGCTTTCTGACATTCCTCGTCTCAAGAAAACATAGCATATGTCAATTTGGGCCCTCTCAATAACTTGAAAAAAGACAGGCATCGTTCGGCCGCTCGGGATAAGAAACGGTGGAGCACAGCAATCCGTCCAGTCAAGCATTGGACGTCTTTGACGCAAGCGGGTGGCTGCATATTCAGGATAGCTTGGACTTTATCAGGGTTGGCCTCGATCCCACGCTGAGTGACTAGAAAACCCAGGATTTTTTCGGATCGAACTCCAAAGGCACATTTAACTGGGTTGAGCTTCATGCCGTACCTCAAAAGAGTGTCGAAGGTTTCCGCCAGGTTGGTGAAGTGGTCCTCGACCTTGGGTGTCTTGACGAGCATGTCATCGATGTAGGCTTCGATGTTCCGATCGATTTGTCCTTCGAAAATGTGGTTGATCAACCTTTGGTACCACGCCCCGGTGTTCTTCAACCCGAAAGGCATTCGGGTGTAGCAGTATGCGCCGAGGTCGATGATGAAGGCTGTCTTCTCGATGTCTTCAGGATCCATTCAGATCTGATGGTAGCCGGAGTAGGCATCCAGGAAGCTGAGCAATTCATTACCGGAGGTCGAGTCGACTAGCTGGTCGATGCTCAACAGTGGGAAATAGTCTTTCGGAGTGGCTTTATTGAGGTTGGTGAAGTCCACGCACATTCGCCATTTGCCCGAAGCTTTTGGCACTAAGACGACATTGGTGAGCCATGTCGGGTAAAGGATCGGTTGAAATAGGCCGATTTTCTTCCCCTTGAGAATTTTCTCTTTGATGGTCTTCTACTTCTCTGGGGCATACTTTCTTCTACGTTGCTGGACATGTTTCACCGACGGGTCAAGGTTGAGCTTGTGTACCACCATCTCCCTAGGGATCCCAAGAAGATGCTCATCAAACCATGCGAAGACTTGAATATACTCCGAAAGAAAATCATCGTATTGCTTTTGTACATCAGGCGATAAATCAGCTCTAATTTTTACTCCTAGGGCCAGGTCGTCTTTGAGGAAGACCGTCAACAATTTGCCACCACGCTCGGATGTTGTTGGTTTATCCTCAACTCCCTCGCCCTTCTTCTTTTTTCCCTCTGGCCTTATGGCTTCGACTGAGATTATGTAGCACCTCCGAGCTATTGCCTGGTTACCTCGGACTTCTCCGATACCGTATTTACTGGGAAACTTCATTTTTTTGGTGAGAAGTTGATGGCACTATCTTTGTCCTGCTGAGGATACCTCGACCGAAGATGGCATTATCGGCTGACATACCCATGATCACGATGAAGTCAACCATAACAGTAACAATTTTGGGAGGGGTGCCGATGGTGACCTGCAGGCTTAGGGTTCCCTCGGGATAGGTTGCCTGGCCGTTGAACCCACAAAGGGGGGTTCGAACTAGGCAATGTTTGGGTTTTCACCCATCTTCAGGAAGCATTCGTATGAAAGTATATCAGGGGCGCTACCATTGTCAACTAATATCCTATCTACGTTACAGTGGTTTATAGTAGCCGACACTACGAGGGTGTTGTCGTGCGGGGTAGATAACCCTTCCAGGTCTTGGTCAGAAAATACCACGGCCTGCTGCTCGCTCGCCGTTGGGGCTCTGGGGGGCTCGGAGGCCCTACTTGCCCGTTCAGCGTGACGCTTCCTTCCTCGACTACTGTCTCCTCCTGATGCCGCGCCGCCATAAATGACATTGATGTGGACCCCGCGAGGTTGATTGTCAATCTCTTCTGGGATGCCACGATCCTCCTTTTGGCGCTCGGACACGTATTGAGACAAGTCTCCCTGGCGGACCAGATGCTCCATTTCATCCTTGAGCTGGTGACAATCTTCGGTATAGTGCCTGTGGTCGTTGTGGAACTCCCAATGTTTGCATCGGTTGTGACGCTTGGCCTTCATAGGCTCGGGTTGGCGGAGAATGCCCGAGCCTTTGATGTCTTCGTATATCTCATAGACGGGAGCGGATAGAGGGGTGTACTGCTTGTATTTCCAAGGAGGTTCCCTTCGGTCTCCATCTTGATTCTACCGTTTTCCTTGGTCCGAGCCTTGCTCGGATGGTCGCTTCTTATCCCCCTCCCGACCCGAGCCCGTTGGGCCGCGGCAAGCGTTGAGGACTTCCTCGCACTCCGCGTGGCGCAGGGCTAGGGTCACCAGGTCGGCGAGGGTGGTGGGGGGATGGAGGACCAGTTCTCGCTGAAGATTCTCATCGCGGGTGCCTCCGGTCAGCGCGGTGATGGCTAAGGCGACATCCAGGTGGGGGATACCTAGGGCTTCCGATTTAAATTGCTTGATGTAGGCCCGGAGTTTCTCTCCCTGCACCTGCTTTAGTGCCAGCAACCCCGCTACCGACCTTGGAGGGCCGTTACCAGCGAAGCTTTCCTTGAATACTCACACGGATTGTCTGAAGTCATGAATCCTATAGGGGACGAGTGCTCGGAACCAGGCCTGAGCGCCTTGGACCAAGGTGGTCACGAACGCTCAGCATTTGACAGCGTCGGAGGCCCCATGCAGGGTCATCAGGGTGTCGAAGCTGTCGTAGTGATCGGCCAGGTCTCTCTGGCCGTCGTACGACTTGAAGGTTGGCAGCAAGATCCTGGGGGAGAGCTCGACCTTCAAGATATGGTCAGAGAATGGAGATTGCTCCTCATCTTCTTTGGTGGAAGTCTTCTGCAGGGCGCGTAGGGGGCGCTCTTGTTCTGCAAATCGTCGCTCAAAGTCTCGCAGTTGGAGGGATAACTCTGGTTGCCGCTGGACCAAGGGGCTGTGGGGGCGTCCCTGCGGGCTGCCGCGTCGTCCCTCGGGGGGATCAGTTTTCGAGAACTGCCAGCGCGTCCCGGCTTCTTCTCTCCTCGGGGTGGAGGAGGCTTCTTGTTCTGGAGGGGGGGCATGCGAAGGTCCCTCTTGTTGTGACTCATCTGTGTTGATGATGTTGACATTTGCTTCATTTCTTTGGCAACACCTTATCTTGATTGATTGTTTGTTTTGATTGATTGGCAACAGTTCCTATTTTGATGAAATTGCTTTTATCAGGTTGTCTGTGTACATAATGCAGTCAGAGTCTATACTGTGTTCTGCACACACTCACAAGTCTTCACAGTGCTTTGCAGCATGAAACTCTATACATTGGCATACATTGCAGCGTCAACGCATCTATACATTGGCATACATTGCAGCGTCAATGCATTACATTGGCATACATTGCAGCGTCAACGCATTACATTAGCATACATTGCAGCGTCAACGCATTACATTGGCATACATTGCAGCGTCAACGCATTGCATCATCTTTATATGTGTGTACATTGTCCATCTTAGTTAAAGTCCATTCATTGGACTGTGCATAGTCTATACATTACCCGTCGTTGCAAAGCCCATACATCCACAGTGCATTGCATAGTCTATACACTGCACGTTCAAGTTCAAAGTATATACATTGCTGTATTACCTGCTAGAGTGAAGTCTGTACAACCGAAGCACACATATCAAGTCTATACATTGAGCTACTGTACAAGTCCACACATTGGCCTTCAGGCTTGAAAGTCTGTACAATGGACTGTGCTTCGCAAAGTCTATACATTTGTCGGTGGAAAGTATATACATCCATCGTCTCAATTTGTGTCTCATTTGAAGTCCATAAAGTGCACTATGCATCTTTCGTTGAACTTCCAAGTCTATACATTGAAGCAAAGTCTGTACAGCCATCAGTGATCTTCCAAGTATGTACATCCAACTGTTCATCTTTGAAGTCTGTACATTGGAAGTTTTACCTACGTTTTCCTTCAAGTCTATACATCGGTAATTTTACCGTCGTTTCCCTTGAAGTCTATACACTGATCGCTTTACCGTCGTTTCCATTTGGAAGTCCATACATTCGCTGCTTCTTTGTTCAAGCCTATACAGCCTTTCATTTTGAAAGTCTATACATCGGGAAGTCTTCACATTAGCTGTTGAATGATATTCAAGTCTACACATCGGCACTGTAGCATGCATTTCGTAAAGTCTATACATTGCATGCTTCACTCTAAGTCTATACACTCATGAGCGTTTCACAAAGTCTATACATTATGCATGTTTGAGTTGAAGTCTATACACTGGTTCATATATCAAGTCTGCACATCCCTTACAGCAAGTATATACATTCGTTGTGCATAGTCTTGAGCATATAGGAAGTATGTACATTGTTCAGTGCATTGCATGCATCATGGTTGAAGTCTACACAGTGAGCTGAAGGATGCCTAAGTCTATAGGTTGGCTACTGAATGTTATGCAGAGTCTATACATTGCACTGCATTCACATAGTCTATACAAAGCATAGCCTTGCATGAATGAAGTATGTACATCGTGCATCTAGTGCTTCAAGTCTATACACTACTGCACGTTGTGTTCTTCGAAGTCTGCACATTGCTTTACACTTCAGTAAGTATGTACAGCCGTTGCCTTCTTACATGAAGTCTGCACATTGCATCATCTCAACTTGCGTCTCACGTTGCATCCAGCAAGTCTTTCACAAGTCTGTACACCACTGTAGCTGCATCGTCTCATGCAGCGTCTCATTCAAGTCTGTACAGCCGTCTGCATTGGATTTCAAGTCTGGACATTGCACTATTACATCCACCGTCTCATTCAGCGTCTTAGGCCAGCAAGTCCATACATTGGTCGGTGGAAAGTCTGTACATTGGCCTCCATGCCTCAAGTCTCTACATCGGATTGTTTGGCCAAGTCTGTACAGCCAACGCCTTCATTGATTCCAAGTCTGGACACTGGTCTTCAGGCATTCCAAGTATGCACATTGATTCAGGTTCTTCAAGTCTATACAATGAAGTCTGAACATTGCATTTGCATTCACAATGTCTTCACACCTGAAGTCTATACATTGTGTCGTTCACATCTGCAAGTCTAGACATTGGAAAGTCTATACACTGCATTGTGCGTACTATGATGTCTGTACAGGGTTTATGCTTAAACTGATAATCCGATACTCTGTCTGACAGGGATTCTCTACAAGGATTACTGACATGGCTCGTGATCCCAGGAGGACGAGGTGATCAGATGATGACACGTGGATAAAGTTGCCTCGGATCTGGTGAATTCCTTGGGCGGGAAAACGTGGAAACCACGCGCCCTTATCCACCTGCTGCCAGTATATATTGAAGCCTTGGTGTTCAGATGGAGGTAGATCGAAAAACTGAAGAGAGCAAAGTCTATACAGCCAGTCTGAAAGCAGTAGAGTGCCATCGATCCACTGTGAGAAGAGAAACGGAGAAGAAGAAAAAGAGAGAAGAGAAGATCAAGAGAGATGAGTTGAGAGAGCTTGATCGAGAGAGTGAGATTGTGAGAGTTTTTGTTTGAGAGGTTGTATCTCAGTCTCTTGGTTCAGAAACCAGAGCTGAGCATTGCTCATTCGAGCTACATTCCCATTTGGGTTTTCATTTTCGTTTTGCTTCTGTCTTTCATTTTTGAATTCTTGTTTCTTCAAGCTGTGAGTCAGCGGATTTGCAGTGGAAGTCTCCACTGGACGGGTTAAGCTGCATTTCCCCAGCAGTTGCAGAGGATCTGCTCCTCTGGTCGGCAAGCTGTAGTGCCCAGCGAAGCTGTGTATCAGCGGTTGTTGGCCAAGCTGTATTGCCCAGCAGACGCAAGCTGTACTGCACAGCAGTAAGCCATACTCAGTTGAGTGTGGGGTGGACGTAGGTCCTTGCCCGAACCACCTAAAAATCGTGGGTGTCTTGTGTTTGTGTGATTGTCTATGAATTGTGTGCGACTGGTTGTCTTGTTTACTTTAAGAGCTTGATTTGCTTCTGTTGAAATCTAGCATCAGGGTTAGTGATTTAGCAGATTTGCCTATATTCCGCACTTGAACCTTGCATTAGTTTTTAAATAGGTAGTAGATCTATTCACCCCCCCTCTAGATCCACATTTCGTGGAGATAGACTGCGTCTATCTAACTCAACAATTGGTATCAGAGCCACACTCTTCTACAGGGACTCATCGCCCGAAGAGGATAGGCAGAGATGGATGCTCGAGGGATGATAGCTGAAGGTCACTCAACAACGAAGCCCCCATTCTTCGATGGATCTAACTACACATACTGGAAGAATCGTATGCAAGTGTTTCTGAGGGCTAAGGATTATGAGATCTGGAAAGTTGTCAGCAAGGGACCTTATGAGCTGTCCCCGAATGAAGATGTCTGGAGCAAGGAGGAGATCATAAGGTCCACGCTAAATTGGAGTGCCGTAAACGCCATCCAGTGCTCTCTGCACCCTACCGAATTCTCCCGCGTGTCAGCCTGCAAATCAGCCAAGGAGATGTGGGATGCATTGGAAGTCATTCATGAGGGTACATCTCAAGTAAGAGAGCAGAAGGCCAATCTTCTTGTATCCGAATACGAAGCCTTCAAGATGAAGCAGAACGAGACCATCAGCGAAATGTATGCTCGGTTGACTATCATTACCAATGGTCTTAGAGGTCTAGGGAAACCTCAGACAGAATATGATGTGGTGAGGAAGATTCTGCGGTCCTTGACTCATGCTTGGCACACAAAAGCTACAGTGATGGAGGAGTCAAGGGATTTGCGTAATACAAGAGCTGATGAGCTGATTGGCTCGCTAATGGCATATGAGATAAATATGCCAAGAATAGAAGAAGCTGAGAGGAAGAAGAAGCCGATAGCACTGAAGGCTGGTTCAAGCAATTCCAACAAATCCAGCTCCAGCAGTTCTTCATCATCAGAGGAGAGCCCGAATGAAGAAGATATGACTCGTTCTGAGACGGCCATGATGACCAGAGAGTTCAGGCGATTTCTCAGAAAAGGAGCAGGATGATTCGGCCAAAAGAAATACAGTGGCGGCCGAAAGGATAAAAGGTATAAATCTAAACCTGCTAAGAAAATTGAACCTAACGTCTGTTACCAATGCAGGAAACCGGGCCATCTGAAAGCTGACTGTCCAGACAATCAGAAATACAAGGACAAGTCAAAGAAGAAAAACAAGAAAAGGAGAGCTATGATTAGCACCTGGAGTGATGAAGATGAAGGCTCCTTCAGTAGCAGTTCAGTCAGTGAAGCCGAATCTGAGAAGCCCATTTGTCTCATGGCAATAGCAACAAGCTCAAAAGATAGAGAAGAGGAATCAGATGAGGTAATCACTATATTTGATGATTTTACTATCAATGATTGGATGGATGCTTATCATGACATAGCTGATAAGGCAGATGATATCAGAAAAGAGAATAGGCATCTTAGAAGAAAAATTAACTCCATGCAAAATGATACAACTCTGACTGATAAGATTGCATGCTTAGATTCTGAGAATAAAGAATTGAAACTCGCATGTTCTGAATTAGACAAAATAAAAAATGAGTTAAAAGCTACTAGGGAAGAGAATGTGAGGCTTGAAAAAGAAAGTGATGAATGGAAGTTGAAAATTAAGAAATGTGAGAGTGAAGTAAAAATTGTTTCTGAAAAATATGAAGCTGTCCTCAATGTAAATAATGAACTGAAAAAGTCTATTGATGAAATTCAGAAAGACAATGAGGATAAGCTGAAAACCATTGAGAAAATGACCCAAGGAACAGATAATCTAAATGCTTTGTTAGGGTCAAAAGTTAATTTCAGAAAAGAGGGCCTAGGATTTAGGTCAAGTGCAACTAAAACCTTTGGAATGAAAACTATTTCATTTGTTGCACAAAAAGAAAAATGACCTCTAATTAGCATGAATTCAAACATTTCTATGAATAAAGCTGCTAATCTGAAAAAGATCAGTGCTGAGGAGAAGGGTAAACAAAAAGTCAGTGAGCCTAGTAGAGCTAGCACATTCAAGCAAAATCCTAGGGCTCAGACTCAGGTTAGGGGTCAACCTACACAGTCTCATAAACCCCAGGTTAAAGTCACTAAGTCTCCACCATCATCACCACCTCTGAAGAATACCCAAAATAAACCTATGAATAGGACAGCAGGGTCCAAGGTGCAGGGGAGATAGAATGCTGCTAGGAGTCAACCCAAACATTTTTACCAACCCAGAGTTCAGACCTATCACAATGCACAGTCAACCTACTTCAACAGGTCAGATTGGACTAGAACTCCGGGGAGGCATATAGGTCTTGCATATCAGGCTGCACAATATCAAAGACCTTACACTAGCAATTAGGTTAATGGTTATGGCAACTGGACACCTAGGAACCAACAATTCTTTAGCAAACCCATGAACTACTATGGCCAAAACTTTGTGAACACACCCTGGCCAAGGCACTGGCACAGAAGTAACAACACTGTCAATAATCATGCTGCTGCCAATAAGAAGAGGAACAACAACAGAAGAAAATCTGTAGGATCCACTGAACAAAATTCATTTAAACAAATGTGGATTCTGAAAAGCCTGCTTTCTTGCTTTGCTTCTATTTCATCTGTTATGGAGCCCAATCAGTCTTGGGTTCCAAACCTCTTTACCTAATTGTGTGTGTAGGTATGCCTGGTAGCCAAGAACAACTTGTGGTACTTGGATAGCGGCTGCTCCAGGCATATGACAGGAGATAAGGCCAAGTTCTGCATGCTGACTGAGAAACTAGGAGGCCTTGTCACCTTTGGAAACAACACAAAGGGTAGGATTATTGGATCAGGTAAAATAGGTAAGTGCTCTACCTGTTGCATTGATGATGTTATGCTGGTTGAAGGGTTAGCTTATAATCTACTTAGCATCAGCCAGTTGTGTAATAAAGGATACACTATTTTATTTGATTCTCAATGCTGCAAGGTTTTTGAACCTGATTCTGAAAGTGTCAAATTTTCTGGAAAAGGAATAAATAATACATACATGATAGATTTAGATGACATTCAACATACTAACCTTTGCCTTACTGCCAGTAGAGAAGACTTAGCATTTTATGGCATCGTAGGTTAGGTCATGCTAGTTACACTGTTTTGCACAAACTAAATAAGCATGGCATGGTTAGAGGACTTCCTGAAGTTTCCTTCAAGAAAGAAAATAAAATCTGTGATGCATGCACTCAATCAAAGATAACTAGAAAGTCATTTAAGTCTAGAACTGAAAATCTGTCTTCCAAACCCTATGAGCTGATACACATGGACCTTTTTGGGCCAACCAGATCTGTCAGCTTATCAGGGAGGAGGTATAGGTTTGTCATGGTAGATGACTTTTCTAGGTATACTTGGGTTTATTTCTTATCAAATAAGAGTGATGCCTTCTCAAAATTTCAGGAGTTCTATGTTAAAATAAATCAGAAAATTGAAAACATTTTGACTGATCATGGAGGTGAGTTTGAAAACTCACAGTTTGATGAATTCTACAGGTCAAATGGAATCAACCATAGGTACTCCTCACCAAGGACACCTGAGCAGAATGGAGTTGTGGAGAGAAGGAACAGAACCCTAGTGGAGATGGGTCATACACTTCTTGTTGAAGGTGGTCTACCAAGGAAATTTTGGGCTGAAGCAGTGAACACTGCCTGTTATGTAATTAACAGAGCCATGGTAAGACCTTCTACCCAGCAAACACCATATGAAATCTTAAAGGGTAAGAAACCCTCTATTGCTCACTTCAAGATTTTTGGATGTAAATATTTTATTCATATAAATAATAAAAGAGACCTTGATAAATTTGAACCTAAAGGTGAACCAGGAATCTTTCTTGGTTATTCTGAAAACACCCGAGCATATAGAGTGTACAATCTGAACTCTAAAACTGTTGAAGAATCTCCACACATAGCTTTTGATGAATCCTTGGTAAATTCTAATGTTGGTCAATGTAGGAATGAAGACAATGGTGAAATTTTGAAGGAAGGAGATCCTGCAGACAAATCCGAGGATGAAGAATGGCATACAGAGCTTAATGAAGAGGAGCCTACAGTTCAGGGGGAGGTAAATCAAACACATGACAATTCAATTGTTAACATTAGATATCTTAAAGATCATCATGTAGATAATGTAATTGGAAATCTGCATGACCCCCCGAGGACTAGAGGACACCTGAGAATTCAACATGAACTGAATGCTTATGCTTTTGTATCAAACACAGAACCCAAGTCCATTGACTGTGCTCTCCAAGATGTGCATTGGATAAATGCCATGCATGAGGAGCTCAATCAATTTGACAGGAATAAGGTGTGGCATTTGGTTCCACCTCCTGATCATGAAACAGTCATAGGGACTAAATGGGTGTTTAGAATTAAAACTGATGAATCAGGGAATGTTATTAAAAATAAAGCCAGACTTGTAGCTCAGGGGTACAATCAGGAATTTGGAATAGACTTTGAAGAGTCTTTTGCCCCTGTAGCTAGGTTAGAAGCAATCAGAATCTTATTAGCTTATGCATGTTCCCTAGGAATAAATCTTTAGCAGATGAATGTGAAATCTACTTTTCTGAATGAGAAAATTAATGAGGATGTCTATGTGAGACAACCTCCTGGGTTTGAATGTTTAGACTTCCCTAATCATGTTTACAAACTCAATAAAGCTCTCTATGGTTTAAAGCAAGCTCCTAGAGCTTGGTATGACAGGTTGAGCAAATTCCTCACCGACAAGAATTTCACAAGAGGTATAGTTGATCAAACATTGTTTACCAAGGTGAGTCATCCAGATATTCTTATTATTCATATTTATGTGGATGACATTGTGTTTGGGTCAACTAACCCCAAATTGTGCGAGGAATTCTCTCAAATTATGACTGATGAGTTTGAAATGAGCTCAATGGGTGAGCTCAAATTGTTTCTTGGATTGCATGTTACACAATCAAAGGATGGTAACTTTATCTCTCAGTCCAAGTACATAAAGAATCTATTAAAGAAGTACAAAATGGACAACCTCAAGGAAATAGCTGCTCCAATGGGTACCTCAAAAATTTTAGATGAAGATCCTAAAGGTAAACCAGTGGACCAAAAGCTATATAGAGGTATGATCGGATCCCTTCTTTATCTTATAGCATCTAGGCCTGATATTCAATTTGCAGTGTGTTTATGCTCTAGATTTCAGGCTAGTCCTAAAGAAACCCATTTTAAAGCTGTGAAAAGGATTTTTAGGTATTTACTAGGCACCCAAGAGCTAGGTCTTTGGTATCCTGCTAAGTGTGAGTTAGAGCTTCTAGCATACACTGATGCAGACTATGCTGGGTGTCGAGTAGATAGAAAAAGTAATAGTGGCTATTGTCAATTCCTTGGTGGCTGTCTAGTGTCTTGGGCATCTAAGAAGCAACACACTGTAGCATTATCTATAGCTGAAGCTGAGTATGTTGCAGCATGTAATTGTGCTGCCCAAGTACTTTGGATTAAGCACCAACTGACTGATTATCAGATAAATTTGGGATATATTCCACTTTTATGTGATAATACTAGTGCTATATGCCTTGCTAAAAATCTTGTTCATCATTTTAGGACTAAGCACATAGAGATAAAACATCATTTCCTTAGAGATGTTGTAAATAAAAAGGAGATTGAAATGAATTTCATAGAAACTAAAAACCAAATTGCTGATATTTTTACTAAGCCTCTTGGGAATGAAAGATTTAAATTTCTAAGAAGAGAGCTTGGCTTATATAAAATTCAGCATGATGAATGATATGTTCAGCTGCCTTGAATGAAATTTCTGATTTGGACTTGCATCTGATAGCTTGAATAAACCTGTGGATGTTGAATGTGGCATCACACTCATGATCATCATTGCATATCATTTAGTCATGATTGTGTCTAAGCTCTCTCTCATTCAATTCTTGCCATTCATTTGTAAAATTGCATGCATATAGACAGGGGGAGTTTCTGCTAGAAATTCAGAGTGTCTTCAACTTTCTTAAATTCATTCATCCTTTAATTCTGAATGTCAATTCTGACATTATGGCAATCTGTTAGTCAGTTCTGATTTCTAAGCAGTAGAAAATGGACTTCTTCAGTTGTAAGAATTTGAATTGCTTAAGGACTGACTTAATGGTTTAAATTTTATAACTTTTTGGAGTTTAAAAACTGCAATCAGTATAGGAGTAAGCTGAAAATTGATAAAACTCTCAACCCTTATCTTATTTCATGTCAGACAAAGCTAATCATATCTGAAATCATGTTAGAGAAGCTAAGTATGTGTATTGTTCTTAAACAAGTCATTCTGAAACATATAAAGGAGTAAATGACAGCTAAGAAAGATATTGAAAAACATTGAAAATCATTGTAGAATAAAATTTGCAGAGCAATGACTGGTAAATCACTGAGAAACTGAGTGATCCATCAAAGAAGTGGACAACACTTATGTCATGAAGTGTATCAGCTATCTTTGTATAAAATGATCAAAATAGTAGGGTGGTTTCATTGAGTACCTGGGGGTAACTGGCGTCTGATAAACGTATACCCTCACACTAAAAGGTGTAAATCACTTTTATTGAGTTTGATCATGGCAGAATGGTCTATCATGTTGAGTATCTAGGGGTATTGGTGTCTGATAAACGTATACCCTTATGCAAAAAGACAATGGTACCTGAATGCCCTTAATGAACTTGTATTGAAAATGCTGCTCCATCAAAAGAAATTTCATGACTGTCAATTTGTATAGTTACAATACATGACTTGATATCTCTCAATCATTTTTTTTACTATGAAAGTAAGATATTCTGAAACTGACTCTCTCATGCAAATGTAATTCTGGTTTATTGTTTTATCATGCACAGCGAACTTATCTATTGATTGTAGTGCATGAACTCAACATTTTATAGTCTTTAAACCAGTACGCTATCTGAAAGTAGTCTCTAAATTCATATACCTGAAGACTCTGTGCTTTAGAATGCTTACTCATGAACTACTTGTTCAGAATGCTAGTCAGCTAACTTCTTGATCTTTCCCTTGCATTCCCTTTCCCTCCTCTTTGTTGATGGCAAAGGGGGAGAATATTATCTAGGGGGAGTGTACGCATCATGCTATGGCAAAAGGGGGAGATTTTGTTAGCAGGGAGTTGCTTGCATTGTGTAGCATGCATTCATAGCATCTGCATGTCAATCTGAATAACAAATCATGTTTTTCATCAAAATACATAAAAATACATCTGTTTGACAGGATGTTGCTATTCTATTTAATAAGGGGTTGCCATCATCAAAAATGGGAAGATTGTTGTGACTCCTCTGTGTTGATGATGTTGACATTTGCTTCATTTCTTTGGCAACACCTTATCTTGATTGATTGTTTGTTTTGATTGATTGACAATAGTTCCTATTTTGATGAAATTGCTTTTATCAGGTTGTCTGTGTACATAATGCAGTCAGAGTCTATACTGTGTTCTGCACACACTCACAAGTCTTCACAGTGCTTTGCAGCATGAAACTCTATACATTGGCATACATTGCAGCGTCAACGCATCTATACATTGGCATACATTGCAGCGACAACGCATCTATACATTGGCATACATTACAGCGTCAACGCATTACATTGGCATACATTGCAGCGTCAACGCATTATATTAGCATATATTGCAGCGTCAACGCATTACATTGGCATACATTGCAGCGTCAACGCATTGCATCATCTTTACATGTGTGTACATTGTCCACCTTAGGTAAAGTCCATTCATTGGACTGTGCATAGTCTATACATTGCCCGTCGTTGCAAAGCCCATACATCCACAGTGCATTGCATAGTCTATACACTGCACGTTCAAGTTCAAAGTATATACATTGCTGCATTACCTACTAGAGTGAAGTCTGTACAGCCGAAGCACACATATCAAGTCTATACATTGAGCTACTGTGCAAGTCCACACATTGGCCTTCAGGCTTGAAAGTCCGTACAATGGACTGTGCTTCGTAAAGTCTATACATTTGTCGGTGGAAAGTATATACATCCATCGTCTCAATTTGCGTCTCATTGGAAGTCCATAAAGTGCACTATGCATCTTTCGTTGAACTTCCAAGTCTATACATTGAAGCAAAGTCTGTACAGCCATCAGTGATCTTCCAAGTATGTACATCCAACTGTTCATCTTTGAAGTTTGTACATTGGAAGTTTTACCTACGTTTTCCTTCAAGTCTATACATCGGTAATTTTACCGTCGTTTTCCTTAAAGTCTATACACTGATCGCTTTACCGTCGTTTCCATTTGGAAGTCCATACATTCGCTGCTTCTTTGTTCAAGCCTATACAACCTTTCATTTTGAAAGTCTATACATCGGGAAGTCTTCACATTAGCTGTTGAATGATATTCAAGTCTACACATCGGCACTGTAGCATGCATTTCGTAAAGTCTATACATTGCATGCTTCACTCTAAGTCTATACACTCGTGAGCGTTTCACAAAGTCTATACATTATGCATGTTTGAGTTGAAGTCTATACACTGGTTCATATATCAAGTCTGCACATCCCTTACAGCAAGTATATACATTCGTTGTGCATAGTCTTGAGCATATAGGAAGTATGTACATTGTTCAGTGCATTGCATGCATCATGGTTGAAGTCTACACAGTGAGCTGAAGGATGCCTAAGTCTATACGTTGGCTACTGAATGTTATGCAGAGTCTATACATTGCACTGCATTCACATAGTCTATACAAAGCATAGCCTTGCATGAATGAAGTCTGTACATCGTGCATCTAGTGCTTCAAGTCTATACACTGCTGCACGTTGTGTTCTTCGAAGTCTGCACATTACTTTACACTTCAGTAAGTATGTACAGCCGTTGCCTTCTTACATGAAGTCTGCACATTGCATCGTCTCAACTTGCGTCTCATGTTGCATCCAGCAAGTCTTTCACAAGTCTGTACATCACTGTAGCTGCATCGTCTCATGCAGCGTCTCATTCAAGTCTGTACAGCCGTCTGCATTGGATTTCAAGTCCAGACATTGCACTGTTACATCCACCGTCTCATTCAGCGTCTTAAGCCTGCAAGTCCATACATTGGTCAGTGGAAAGTCTGTACATTGGCCTCCATGCCTCAAGTCTCTACATCGGATTGTTTGGCCAAGTCTGTACAGCCAACGCCTTCATTGATTCCAAGTCTGGACACTGATCTTCAGGCGTTCCAAGTATGCACATTGATTCAGGTTCTCCAAGTCTATACAATGAAGTCTGAACATTACATTTGCATTCACAATGTCTTCACACCTGAAGTCTATACATTGTGTCGTTCACATCTGCAAGTCTAGACATTGGAAAGTCTATACACTACATTGTGCATACTATGATGTCTGTACAGGGTTTATGCTTAAACTGATAATCCGATACTCTGTCTGACAGGGATTCTCTACAGGGATTGCTGACATGGCTCATGATCCCAGGAGGACGAGATGATCAGATGATGACACGTGGATAAAGTTGCCTCGGATCTGACGAATTCCTTGGGTGGGAAAACATGGAAACCACGCGCCCTTATCCACCTGCTGCCAGTATATATTGAAGCCTTGGTGTTCAGATGGAGGTAGATCGAAAAACTGAAGAGAGCAAAGTCTATACAGCCAGTCTGAAAGCAGCAGAGCGCCATCGATCCACTGTGAGAAGAGAAACGGAGAAGAAGAAAAAGAGAGAAGAGAAGATCAAGAGAGATGAGTTGAGAGAGCTTGATCGAGAGAGTGAGATTGTGAGAGTTTTTGTTTGAGAGGTTGTATCTCAGTCTCTTGGTTCAGAAACCAGAGCTGAGCATTGCTCATTCGAGCTACATTCCCATTTGGGTTTTCATTTTCGTTTTGCTTCTGTCTTTCATTTCTTAATTCCTATTTCTTCAAGTTGTGAGTCAGTAGATTTGCAGTGGAAGTCTCCACTGGACGGGTTAAGCTGTATTTCCCCAGCAGTTGCAGAGGATCTGTTCCTCTGGTCGGCAAGCTGTAGTGCCCAGCGAAGCTGTGTATCAGCGGTTGTTGGCCAAGCTGTATTGCCCAGCAGACGCAAGCTGTACTGCGCAGCAGTAAGCCATACTCGGTTGAGTGTGGGGTGGACGTAGGTCCTTGACCGAACCACCTAAAAATCGTGGGTGTCTTGTGTTTGTGTGATTGTCTATGAATTGTGTGCGACTGGTTGTCTTGTTTACTTTAAGAGCTTGATTCACTTCTGTTGAAATCTAGCATCAGGGTTAGTGATTTAGCAGATTTGCCTATATTCCACACTTGAACATTGCATTGGTTTTTAAATAGGTAGTAGATCTATTCACCCCCCTCTAGATCCACATTTCGTGGAGATAGACTGCATCCATCTAACTCAACACCTCTGACCTGTTGCGTATAAGTTGTTGTCCTCGGAGGGTGAAACGGCCTCCAGCCGTTTACTGGGAAACTTCTCCACGGGGAGGGCTTTCCCGTGGGAGTCGTGACTTCTCCTCCCTAGCCGCATGGGTCCTTATTAGTTCTACGAGGATATCCAGTTTTGCGTTGAGGGTTCGGAGAGCGTCAGAGCTCCCGTTAGGGGGTTGCACCTCCGCGGGTGGTGGAGGTAGCTCATCGGCTTGATTGTTGTCGTCGGCCGGGAGGTTTTCTACGGGGTGGGAGGGCACAGGTTCCCCGTCCACCACTACGGTCTTTCCTCTACCGCCGGTGACCTTCCTACCAGAGTTTCTTCACACCATGATGGCTCTTTGTTCGTTTCTCACAGATGGCACCAGATGAAGAGGCATAATCTCGCGCTGATCCTGAGCCATGAGATCCGGGAAGAATCTTTGGTCACGGTCACCACGTCTGTATGAACTGCAAGGTAGGAAATCGATCAGAGGCGCCCAGGGAGGAGTCCCTGGGGAAAAACCCTCCGATGCTTAAGTCGGCAAGTGCAATAGAGCATGAAGGTGAAGAGAGAGGGTAGGAGGGAGAGGGCGCGAGATTATTCTCCACCAAGAGATGTGGTGGTTTTCTCTCAGGACCATTGCCTTACCTTCTTGGAGGGTCTCCCTGGAGTTTATATAGCAATCCATTTAACGTAATAGTCCAGGGAGCGGAGGGGGCTTTGGGGCAGTTATGTCCTTGTAGTGGGCTCTTTATGGCATAAGGACTCTTGCACTCTCCTATCCTTTGGAGTTCCCTGCTCCTGCTGGATGCGTAACGGATGCCTGGATGAGCTTCTGACAGTCGGTCCGAGCCAGAGGCGCTTGCTCGAGATTTTGTCCCGAGTGATGAGCGTATAGCTCGGGTAGGCCATGTCGGGTCCCCGCGGGGGATCTCTCAACCGATCTATCGCTCGGACTTCCGGACCTGAGGGGCCACCTAGGAACTGCTGCTCTGAGTTAGTTTTGGGCTTGAAGTAAGTGGGCCCAAAATGGGGTTGTCACTTTGGGGAGCTGGGCATGGTTTGGTCGAATTGGACATAGTTGGGCCGTGCTCTCGGGCGGTAGATTTTTCCCCTCTCCATTTGCGTTTGTTCCTTTCACACCAGATTTCCCAAAGCCAAAGAAAGATCATGAGCATAGAGGCTACGCTAGTCAAAGTTGAGTTGTTGGTGTGCTGGATTACCTGATGTCAAAAGGCACGACCAGTAGCACAGGAGGAAGGGTCGATCTGAGAACATGGTTTAATAAGAGCCTAAGTAGAGGTCGAGAGATTGTTGTGCAATAGAAGGTGAGAAGCAAACTCAATGTTCGCAGACGGACATCACAAGCATTTAGAGCATAGGGAAATACCACATTTCTGAACTGCATTATCAGTAGGAAGGATGCCGTGGATAAGCTTCCATAGGAATAGCGAGACTTTGGGGGGCACAAATTCGGACCAAATCAGAGGGTGTAGAAAGGCCCGGTCATTACTATCCAAATGCTTTCTCCAAGAGGAGATTGAAAAATTACCAGAAGCAGTGAGACTCCAAACACGTTGGTCATTGGGCAGAGGATTCCTATTGATACAGAAACTAACAGCCTAGAAGATGTCATTTGGGAGGATTTGACGGATAATACTCCAATTTGAATTGAGATTATCACCCAAGTCATTAAGAGTTACATTCATATCCTCAACCTGTGACCATTGATTGTCCAGAATGTAATCCACCAATGCTTTTTCCCCGAACAAGATGTCCTTCCAGAAGGAGAAATTCCTAGGGCCTTTGAAAAGTCTACTGTGCTTCATAATTTGGTCCCTCGCATAAAGCCAATCCATTCTACCATTACCCGAGCATTTTCTGAAATCAGCCTCGGAGACATGTTGGTGTTGTAGGTGCTTTCTTCTGAAATAATTGGCCCAAAGGGAATTCTAAGAGGTCAGAGCTTTCCATAGCATCTTGATTTTGAAGGCTCTCTGCATGTCCCTTAAGGGAAGGATACCCAGGCCGCCGCAGCTGATTGGTTTATAAATGTTGGTCCAATTCTTCCAATGCTTCCTGAGTTTGCCATCAATAGAACCCCAGAAAAAATTGGCCATAGCACGATCCAGGCGCCTATGAAAAGAGACAGGAACAGCACAGCAAGCAAGAATATGCATTGGGATTGACGAGAGAACATGCTTAATCAGACATAATCTACCAGCTTGAGATAAAAATGTGGAGCTCCAACCCTAAATCTTGAATTGAATCTTATTGAGAAGAGGAGAAAAATAAGAGGTTTTAGTCCTTCCGGGAAACAGAGGCACGCCCAGGTATAAAAATGGAAAAGCGTTATTCCTTATACCAGTAAGAGTTGATAACCTCTGCTTGAGAGAAGATGAGGCTTTGCTGTGGATATATTAGGAGCTCTTGGAAATATTTATAAGTTGACCAGAAGAGCTTTCATAGAGATGCAAGAAATCCATAAGATTTTTCAGGGATCGCTTACTCCCATTGGCAAATATTAAGGTGTCATCTGCAAAGAGAAGGTGAGAAATCCCCTGACAACCTCGAGGGGTTGAGAAGAAGCCAACCTTGCCAGACTGGTATAGATTAGATAAGCCTCTGCTGAGGGCGTCTTCAGCCAAAATAAATAGAGAGGGAGCAAGCGGGTCACCCTGTCTGACTCCTCTGGAGGATTTGAAGAAACCAGTGATGTTCCCATTGAGCAAAATAGAAAACCAAGAGTTGGAGATTAGCCTAAAGATCATATTGGTAAACAAGTCTGAGAAACCAAATTTCTTAAGATAGTGAGAAGGAAATCTCATTCTAGTCTATCATAGGCCTTAGCCATGTCAAGCTTGAAAACAACATTTTCCCCTCGTATCTTTTTACCAATGCCATTGGTGATATCCTTTGCTAGGAGAATATTTTTCCCAATGAATCTACCTTTCACAAAAGCTCCTTGTTCCAAGGAAATGAGAGCTGGGAGCAGCTCAGACAATCTGTCATTTAGGAATTTAGAAATGTTTTTGAATGAAAAGTTACATAAACTTATGGGCCTGAAGTCCTTAAAAGTGTCTGGCTTTGTGATCTTTGGGATGAGGGTTATTATAGTGGCAGACATAGCCCGAGGAAGGTCACTGCCCCAGAAAAATTCTTTTATGGCAGCACATACAGCCTGACAAATAAAAGACCAGCATGACTTATAAAAATGGCCAGTAAACCCATCAGGCCCAGGGGCACTGTCAGGAGACATGGAGAGAACAATCTCTTTAAATTCCTCATCAGTGGGAACAACACAAAGAGTATCATTGTCTAGCACAGACAGAATAGAAGGAATGACCTGAAGAAGCTGTTGAGAAATAGAATGGGGTTGGGAGGTGAATGCATGTTGAAAATGTCGGATAGCCATGGCCTTGATAAGCTCCTCATCTTCAATGACACTGCCATGTTCATCCTTTATGGAATTAATAAGGTGTCGACTCCTGTTATTCATAACTGTAGAATGGAAAAACTTAGAGTTCCGATAACCATCATGGAGCAAATGTATATGGGCTTTTTGCCTCCAGAAGCATTCTTCATGAGAGTAGAGATTTGAGAGGACAGTTCTTGCATTTTCAAGAGAAGAGTAATTCATATCAGTTGGATCTGCATTGTTGGCCCATATATATGGCGGACAAGAAGGGGGGGTTGAATTATCCCCCAAGCGAAATGATAGATTTTAAAAATAACTTAGTTAATTATAGCAAAATTAAAATAACTACATTAATAAAACTGAACTGAAGTGAGATTTAAGCTCTCTCAAATATTCTGATCTCACACGAATAGCCTAAGCAAGTAATGATTGATCTTCCACTGAACACGGATAGCAGACGTAGTAATATGTGATGGGGCAGTGAATAAAAATCTGTAGAAATATCCTGTGAATGGAGATAGAAGAGATGGGCAACCACATAGGCAAACCACATGGAATGCAGAGATTTTTAGGTGGTTCGGCCGGATCTATCCGTCCGCCTATGTCCACCCCTCACCGAAACCCGGTGAGGCTTCACTAACACGCTGCAACTGTAGTAACCACGGGGATGAACCCCAGCACCACACACACGCTGCTTCTGCATCAATCCACACACGGGGCCTGGCCCCAAAACGCTGCCACCGCAGCACACACCCACACAATCGGGGAACTCACCCCGCACTAAAATCTCACACGGAGACACAGCTCTGTCCACACACACAAATATTTCGATGTTTAGAAAAATAGGAAGATGATCAATACATGCTCAATACTCAAGATAGAAATCATTGAAGCATATGAAGAAAAGTGGAAGAAATGTATCCATGATATAGGAATGACCGAAGATGATCCTATTTAAGCTTCCAAGGCGAGGGAGGGTCAAACTCCAGTGATATCAAGCTCTACGAACTCGGTTCTGCAGCTTTTGCTACTTTGCATGTGAGAGCTTGATGGAATGGATGAAGCTTTTGAATCCCTTCGAACAAGAGCGTCCCTGCAAGATGAAAACGTGGGTAAGGCTCTCAAAAACGCTCTCCCTCTCAACCCTGCGGCCATACCTCTTCCTTCATCTTTTTTTCTTGTTCTTCAAGCCTGAAAATCGCAGCAACATATATATCAGCTCATATGAAGGAGTAAAAGACATTAAGTCCCATGCAAAAATCTTGTGAAAGATGTCTAAAATATGTATGAATGCCCTAGGGGTAATAGGGTAAACAACCAAGGAAAATGGACCATGAAAAGTGGCTTTCGAAACCCATTCCGAAATCCCGCTTCGGACGCAGCAGAAAAAGTGTCGACTCTGTGAGTCGACACTTTTTGCAGCTCATTCTGTTTGCTAAAAAAAATAAGACCCAGGGAAAAAGTGTCGACTCTCAGAGTCGACACTTTTTGCTAGCACACAAGAAAAACAAAGCACTGATAAAAAAGTGTCGACTCTTAGAGTCGACACTTTTTCACCTGTAATCTGGAAAAGCCAAAACCAGCGCACAGAGAAATAAGTGTCGACTCTAAGAGTCGACACTTTTACTGACATGGATAAAAATGGCATTTAGCCCATTGAAAAACTCAATTTTTCACATACAAAAATCAAACCAATTAGCCATGCATCCATGCTAAATGTGAGAAATAGTTTAAACCATTTTTATCAAGATTGAAGTGTTTAAACCAATGCATACAAATAATATGCATGAAACACTTATGAAAGCTCAACAACCCCATGAAGTATATGCATGAAAACTCTTTCAAACCATCAAATCCTCAACTAGCAAATAAAATCAATTAGCCATGCATTTAAGCAAGGTATGGGCATCATGAGACCGAATGCTATACAATGTGAGAATATGATTCAACTAATTTTATCAACATTTGCATGAGGAGTTTAAACATATTACAAGCTTAAAAGCCTCATGTACAATATATAAGAAACACAATCAAAGATTAACAGTTCAAGAAGGAGATGCATAATAGTGTAGCAGAAACTGAACTAAAACAAAGGCAGCAGAAGTCGACTTTGCTTTCCTTACCAAATTTTTTTGAAGAGAGTGCATGATGTTTACAACCTGTTTGAATAGGTAGATTACAAGGTACTCATCCAAGCATTCCTTTGACTTCTAAATGATGTCCACCATGTATTTGATTCTGCATAAATAAGATAATCAAACTATAAGCTCATTTGTCAACCTATTAAGCATTATCAAACCCTTTTAAAAACTCAAGCCTCCTCAACTAAAACAAGATTCTTATCTTAAAGATAGCCACACCTATCAATGATCACAACATAAAGCATTTCCACACTACATAGCAAAGGTGTGATAAAATTCAAGCATATGAAAATCCTAACAAGAGTCACTCCAGCAAACCATTTGACAATCCATTGAAAAGCACAGTTTTCACATGAAAGCTCCAAAGACTCATGAACAACATGCATGAGTCAACATCAAAAATACATACATGAAGAACCATGCTTCACAACCCTTCAAGCAGGGTAGACAACATATATATTTGAGCTCCTGAAGCAACAACAAACAGTTTCCATAACATTTGAATGCACACGCAAATCACACAATATTTTGTTATCATCAAAACTATTACCAAAGACAAAGAGGGAGTGCAACGAACTCAACAATCTCCCCCTTTCTGATGATGACAAAATATTGTGGCCAACCCCAAAACTCTCTCCCCCTTTGGCATTATCAAAAAGTGGGGGATGAGATGAACAGATAGGAAGTTTACTCAGAAATAGGATAGAATTTGGAAAGCAATGGCGCAAGAACCCAGCAATAACCTACCATGAAGTGAAGGTATGTGAATTGTAAACACAAAGCAAGAAGATGGAATTATATGTGTAATATGCAAGATGTTTGAAATATGTGCAAATGCTCAATTTGTGAATTATATGAAACTGTATGACCGAACTATGCACACGGAGTATAAAGAAACTAAACTATACGCAGATGTTATGCTAAAAAGCACATTATTCTCCCCCTATTGTCATAAACAAAAACTGACTGACAATGGGATTATGTAACCTATTATTTACAAGTATAACCTAAAGATGCATCTAAGTGAGATGCAGTATGATATGAACAAAAAGGATCATGCAATCAAGCATTCAAGCATTCATAATAAGATATACAAGCAAACAAGTCCATTCGTGGCAGGTTTAAGAAGAGTGCAATTGATTATGGAGCATGATGTGCATGAACAATGCTAAGAGGGTCGTGCTTACAAAAAGACGGTACTGAATAAGCCATGAAAGTTGACAGATTCATAAATTACATTCACACAATCAAACCCAAGGTGTATATGTTAAAATTGAGAAATGAATTCCAAAGTAATATGGATCATCAAATTTTCCAACAAATACTAAAAAGAGCCGTTCCTCCATACACTTCCATACACAATGCTCGAATATTGGTAGCTACGTATAACCCCATTTTTTTAATTACTATAAATGATGTGACTAACCTTTTGACACGAGTTGTATCCTTTGTCTGAGGGACACTTTTTGGTTACTCCGTTTTGTCACTTATCTTAATTGCGGATTTTGTCACTTTTCAGTGCGAGTTGTACCCTTTGTCTCAGGGGCACTTCCCGGCTACTCGGTGCCAAATCACACTTATTTTAAATGTGGATTAGCTTCACTTTTCGACGCGAGTTTTCTCCTTTGTTTCAAGGAACATTCTCGACTACTCGGATTCGCATTCCACTTATAAAGATTTTTGGTGGGGCAAACAACTTTTTACTCACGAGATATATGATTTCCATGTAGAGATTCAAGAGCCCTTTAGAGTGTTGAGTAGAATAACTGTAATCCTTTTTAGATTGAATCATTTATCTCAAAAAGAGACAGTGTGTGGGTGGTTGTATTGAATGTAAGACATGAATTAGTCTAATCACAGTTATGTCTCCCCCTAAGTGTATGCACAGATATGAAATGAACCTCCCCCTTAATATGTGCCATGTAACAAACATGTCTAAATCAAAGCAATTTTGTCTAGCAAGGGAAAAATGTCATAGAATGAATTCTGAAAATGGTGATATGATATATACACTCAAACATGCATCGAGGTAATGTTTTCACACATGTTGATTATCGGTACGTAGCTGAGAACGTAGGTCCGAAGACCACCATCAAGCATAGGGAAGGCTTCCAATTGGACAAAATCCAACCTTCCACAATCGCCATTTGATATACCGGATAATCATGACATTCATGCACACAAGTATGTGAAATATATGCAAGTGTGTGCATGTAAATGGACAGATGATTGGTGTTATCTTCATTTACAAGTATGCAAATATATTCATGATATGTGCAATATGTATAATGCAATTACGTGTGTGTTCTGTCTATGCAAAACTGAATTGTTATTTATAAATTATGAGTGAAAGTGTGAAAGATCATATGAACAGAGCAAAGCATTCAAAAACTGAATTGTTATTTGCAAAAGGAAGTAAAAGTGTGTATGAAAGACTCTATGAACAAATTTAAAGATTCAAAGACTAAATTTATTCACAGGATGTGCAATTAAATCTTGAAGCATAACTATCTCAAACAACTAACCATCTATCCTTCAATTGACAACAATTTTCTTTATAATTACCAAAATCAACAAAGGATAAATGCAAAATTCAGATAAGTATCACGATTGATTTTATTTACAATGTATGCAAAATTCACATGGATATCAACATAACAAGATATCTGCATCTTGAAATATCATGTTTTCTCAAAAATCAAGTCTTTACCTTTGTAGAGTGTTCCAAAATCAAACAATGCACCGAAAAGAAGATTCTTACCGAATGAACATTCATTTTCTTGCCTTGAGAGATCAATTTTTGTGTCAATGATTTTCATGGCCTCAAGGCATCCCTGCAACACAAAATTCTCATGTCAAAGTTTTGGGTACCCAAGCCTTCTTGGGTCCCGAGGGGTTAATTCTAGCATGAGCAAAATAATTTTTAGCCTTACTAGCAAACCATTCATCATCTTCCCTCATCAAGTCACATGTATACATAGAATGACCAAACTTGCCACAGTAAAAACATGTGACCGGAGGTCTCCTAAAATTGTTTCTCCTATTAGCATTCCGAGAGTCAATGAAAGAGTAAGAATGATAGCATGAACCAATAGATGAATTCTTAGAGTTTATTTCAAATTGATCATCATCAAATTTCATTAGAGTGCACGTGTACATTGCGTGTCCTACTTCACCACACTAAAAACACGTAACTCTCCTTTTTCCATAAATAGCTCTGCTCGTATCTGAAAAGGTGTTAATCGAATGTGAACAAGAGCCATGATCTTTTTGTGCTTTATCATGTGGATGTTTTGAAGAATGACCATGCACACATGATGATTTTCTTTGTATTCAAAATTTTTCTTTCCTTTGGTTCCAAAAGTATTTTTCAGATTTTCATGCTCATTTCTGACTTTCTCAAGTTCTTGCTCAAAAGAACTACACCTATCATTCAACATTCCATTTATTATTTTGTAGTTTTCAATCTCCAGCTCTAGCTCATGCAATTTTCCTGATTCATCAGTGATCACACATTTTCCCTTCTGATGGATAGAGAGCTCATCACTCACTGCCTTAATTTATTCATTCAACTTTTCATTTTCCTCTCTCAAACAACAAATTTTATCTCTATGCATTTCAACATCAATCAAGAGAGATTCATTTACACTTTTGAAATCTGAATATTTATCACTTGAAGAAGTTTCATGAAAATTATTTTCAAGTTTCTTCTTAAGCTTCTTATTCTCAGATTTTATTTTCTTGTATTTTTCTAACAATTCATCTTAGAGATCCAATAATTCTTCAAAGGAAATCTCATCGGTTTCAAAACTTACCTCTTGATTTCCTTCACCACCAGAATTTTCTTTGCTCAAAAGAGCACTGTTGTTTGCCATTATACACGCATCCTCCAGCCTGCCTTCTTGGAACTTGATCAGTCCATCCAAGATTTCTTTGCCAGAGCTGCAATCAGAAGCAAATGGGAATTTGTTAGGGTCAACTGTAGCTTTCAATAAATTCAGGATGATAAAATTATCATCACTTTTGGTCCTATGTTTAGTAGACGATTTGGACTTGTCCAATGGCAATTCATACGGACCATGAGATATGAGATTCCACAACTTGGGATCATAAGAGTTGACAAATATATATATTCTTCCTAGCCAAAGACTAAAATCCGAACCATCAAAAATAGGAATTGAATCCATATTAGCCATCATGAAATGATCTTTACTCCTAGACCGTGAGGTCTGTAAAATAAATCAGAGACTCTGCTCTGATACCAATTGTTGGCCCAGATATATGGCGGACAAGAAGGGGGGGTTGAATTGTCCCCCAGACGAAATGGTAGATTTTAAAAATAACTTAGTTAATTACAACGGAATTAAAATAACTACGTTAATAAAATTGAACTGAAGTGAGATTTAAGCTCTCTCAAACTTTCCGATCTCACACGAATAGCCTAAGCAAGTAATGATTGATCTTCCACTGAACACAGATAGCAGACGTAGCAATATGTGATGGTACAGTGAATAAAAATCTATAAAATAGCATGTGAATGGAGATAGAAAAGATGGACAACCACATAGGCAAACCACATGGAACGTGAAGATTTTTAGGTGGTTCGACCGGACCTATCCGTCCGCCTACGTCCACCCCTCACCGAAACCCGGTGAGGCTTCACTAACATGCTACAACTGTAGCAACCACGGGGACGAACCCCAGCACCACACACACGCTACTTCTATAGAAATCCACTCACGGGGCCTAGCCCCAAAACGCTGCCACCGTAGCACACACCGACACAATCGGGGAACTCACCCCGCACTAAAATCTCACACGGAGACGCAACTCCGTCCACACACACAAATATTTCGATGCTTAAAAAAATAGGAAGATGATTAATACATGCTCAATACTCAAGATAGAAATCATTGAAGCATATGAAGAAAGTTGGAAGAAATGTATCCATGATATAGGAATGGCCGGAGATGATCCTATTTAAGCTTCCAAGGCGAGGGAGGGTCAAACTCCAGCGATATCAAGCTCCACGAACTCGGTTCTGCAGCTTTTGCTACTTTGCATGTTAGAGCTTGATGGAACGGATGAAACTTTTGAATCCCTTCGACCAAGTGCATCCCTGCAAGATCGGTAAGGCTCTCGAAAACGCTCTCCCTCTCAACCCTGCGGCCACACCTCTTCCTTCGTCTTTTTTTCTTGTTCTTCAAGCCTAAAAATCGCAGCAACATATATATCAGCTCATATGAAGGAGTAAAAGACATTAAGGCCCATGTAAAAATCTTGTGAAAGATGTCTAATATATGTATGAATGCCCTAGGGGTAATAGGGTAAACAACCAAGGCAAATGGACCATGAAAAGGGGGTTTCGAAACCCATTCCGAAAACTCGCTTCGGACGTAGTAGAAAAAGTGCCGACTCTGTGAGTCGGCACTTTTTGCAGCTCATTCTGTTTGCTAAAAAAATAAGACCCAGGGAAAAAGTGTCGACTCTCAGAGTCGACACTTTTTGCTAGCACACAAGAAAAACAAAGCACTGATAAAAAAGTGTCGACTCTCAGAGTAGACACCTTTTCACCTATGTTCTGGAAAAGCCAAAACCAGCGCACAGAGAAATAAGTGTCGACTTTAAGAGTCGACACTTTTACTGACATGGATAAAAATGGCATTTAGCCCATTGAAAAACTCAATTTTTCACATACAAAAATCAAACCAATTAGCCATGCATCCATGCTAAATGTGAGAAACAGTTCAAACCATTTTTATCAAGATTGAAGTGTTTAAACCAATGCATACAAATAATATGCGTGAAACACTTATGAAAGCTCAACAACCCCATGAAGTATATGCATGAAAACTCTTTCAAACCATCAAATCCTCAATTAGCAAATGAAATCAATTAGCCATGCATTTAAGCAAGGTATGGGTATCATGAGACCAAATGCTATACAATATGAGAATATGATTCAACTAATTTTATCAACATTTGCATGAGGAGTTTAAACATATTACAAGCTTAAAAGCCTCATGTACAATATATAAGAAACACAATCAAAGATTAACAGTTCAAGAAGGAGATGCATAACAGTGCAGTAGAAACTGAACTAAAACAAAGGCAGCAGAAGTCGACTTTGACTGCTTCAAAAGTCGACTTTGCTTTCCTTACCATATTTTTCTGAAGAGAGTGCATGATGTTTACAACCTATTTGAATTGGTAGACCACAAGGTACTCATCCAAGCATTCCTTTGACTTCTAAATGATGTCCACCATGTATTTGATTCTGCATAAATAAGATAATCAAACTATAAGCTCATTTGTCAACTTATTAAGCATTATCAAACCCATTTAAAAACTCAAGCCTCCTCAACTAAAACAAGATTCTTATCTTAAAGATAGCCACACCTATCAATGATCACAACATAAAGTATTTCCACACTACATAGCAAAGGTGTGATAAGATTCAAGCATATGAAAATCCTAGCAAGAGTCATTCCAATAAACCATTTGACAATCCATTGAAAAGCACAGTTTTCACATGAAAGCTCCAAAGACTCATGAACAATATACATGAGTCAACATCAAAAATACATACATGAAAGACCATGCTTCACAACCCTGCAAGCAGGATAGACAACATATACATTTGAGCTCCTGAAGCAACAACAAACATTTTCCATAACATTTGAACGCACACGCAAATCACACAATATTTTGTTATCATCAAAATCATTACCAAAGATAAAGAGGGAGCGCAACGAACCCAACAATTGTTTACAGGATCATGCCCCAATCGTTGCGCTAAAAGCTCGAGTTTGTAGCGAAGGTAGACCGTATTTCCTTATGGCATTGCAGAACCCCACATCTATGTGTTGTGGGTGGGCATGAGGGGCTTTGCACATGGACCCCATAATCCATGCGGCGGTATGGCCTAGTAACGCACCGATGGCCCACGTGGATCCCATAATCCACGTGGAACAGCAAATCCCTAAGGGAGACGCTGGAAAATCCAACAATCTCCCCCCCAGCGGCACCTGGGAGATTTTAACGCGTGACCTCGCTCTGATACCAGTTTACATGATCATGCCCCAACCGTTGTGCTAAAAGCTCGAGCTGGTAGCGAAGGCGGACCGTATTTCCTTATGGCATTGCAGAACCCCACATCTATGTGCTGTGGGTGGGCATGAGGGGCTTCGCACATGGACCCCATAATCCATGCGGCGGGATGGGCTGTCAACGCACCGATGGCCCAGGTGGATCCCATGATCCACGTGGAACAGCAAATACTTAAGGGAGATGCTGGAAAATCCAACATGCATCATAAGAAGCTTGAGCTATGGCCATTTTTTCTTCTGCAGCTGAAATGTTATTGAATATGTTCCCAAATACACATTTATTCTAGTCTCGGAGCATATTTTTCATTGCTTTAAGCTTGAAATGGAGAGTCAGCAGAGGAGGGTAAGAAATGGGGGCATTAGCCCAACAGATTTTTGCATCTTCAAAAAATCTCTCATGGGCAATCCACATTTTCTGAAAAGTGAACCTCGAGCAGAACTGAGGCTTGTCTGAAATGAGGGAAATGAGTAAACAGGCATGATCAAAAGCCTCTCTAGAAAGGTGAGTAACCTTGAAAGGGAATTTAATGAGCCAAGGGGGATTGTAGAAGACTCTATCCAGTCTAGCCCAAATAGCATTCCCACCTTGTTGTACATTATACCAAGTGAACAAGCTGCCACTGAACCCTACGTCCTGAAGGCCAAGGGAGGAAATGCAGTCATGAAAATCAGACATACTAACAATGCTAGGAGGCCTACCTCCAGCCTTTTCCTCCTTAGTGAGAATAGTGTTGAAGTCACCAGCAATAAGCCATGGAATTTTACAGTTCCAGTAAAGGGCATTTAAGTCACTCCAAAGCACTCTTCTGTCAAGAACAAAACATTTAGCATGAACTATAGATATAATGAACTTCGGGTGATTAGAGTCTCCATTACAAATGGTTAAAAATTGTTCATGTTGATGCATAACTGAAAATTGAAGGGGTGACTTCCAGAAAAACCAGACATGGGCTCTTCCTTGGGCATTAGTAGTCACAAAATCCATTTTAAGTCTCTTCCTAAAGTTGTCCATTTTACACTCATCCACCATGGGCTCAATAATGGCATTCATATTAAGCTTGTGTGCTTTGATTAAGAACTTAAGCCGTCCAATTGACAAATCATTGGAGATACCACGAATATTCCACACAAGGGCATTCATCATGAATCAATAGTAGGCATTTCCCCTGCAGAAGAAGATCTTCTTAACATACTTCTGGTCATAGGCCTAGAAGGTTTATCATGCATCCCTGGAATATTGACCTGATGTATCAAGTTTTCATTTGCAGCAAGCTGCTAAATGTCTTGGAATTGCCTTGTCAATTGATCCTTTATAGTATCATCATCAAGCAAAGTGGGAGATTTCGGAGGCAAAAGGGGAGGGGATGCCAGAGCCAGCCCATGCACATTAGTATATCAGCATTAGAATTGAATATAGCAGAACCTTTCCCATCATCTAAACTGCATTCAAGTAAAGCTGAAGATTTCTGTAATATTGAAACAGAGGAGGGCCTAGGCAGGGCTAGTCCTTGTATGCTAGGAGGGCCTTCAGAGGCATCATTCACAGTAATAACTTCCACGTCTTCTGGACTGCAGTTAATTAATTTCGAAGATCCAGGATTAGACTTTTCAGCATTTTGGATAATCACCGCAGCAACCTTTTCAGAAGAAGATAAATGTTTCTCTATGACAGAGTGACCAAGAATGCCATCAGAGGTATCATCAATGAACTGAAGCTTATGAAAATCATTGCACAGTGGAAGCTCTGTTTTGCTTGTAGGCTCTGCAAGTTTGTGTACACCGATGGATGTTTTAAAGCCCACAGGCACCCATGTCATATTAGGCTTCATAGTCTCATGTGTATCAGGCACCGAACCAGATACTTCTGTATTATGTTGGGTTTTATCCCAATATAATGGTCCACTTGTCATTGGGCTACACACACTTAACACACCATTAAGTCCAGTTAAAGGAATATGTTAATGGGCTGATGACCCATTCAGTGCCCATTAGGATCCTGTTATGGGTGGGATCCTGCTTAAGCCCAATTGGGACTGGTCCCTCCTCTCTATACTAGTGTGAAACTCCCCATTAGGTTACACACACACATACAGTACGTGAGATAGAGATAGGAAACCAGAGGGAGAGCGTGGGTTCCGGTCGCTCCCTTCCCGGTGTTCGTGAGCGTGGATCGTCTTCCTCGTCGTCTTCCTCCTCGGTGGGATGACTTCCGCTTCAGGCACACATCCCCAACATGTGGTATCAGAGCCCGTGTATGCGATCCCTCAGGCTTCGATCTGTAGGTTCTTCCGCTTCAGTCGTACGGAGAAGAACATACAGCAGTCTTTATTTTTTAGTTTTCTTTGGCTGTCGGGCGACGATCTCCGTCGCGGAGGATTCCACGGCCTGCCGCGGGCCTGGGCGAAGGAGGGGAGCGGGGCTCCCTGCCCAGGGACGCCACCACGAAGGGGGGGGGTTCCCTACGCAGGCGCACCGCCGCGTGCGGCCGCGTGCGTAGGGAGCCTCCACCGTTTAAAAAAAAAAAGGGTTTTTTTTCAGTTTGAAAAGGGGCCCGGCGGCGACCATCTCCCCGGACGACCCCTTCGGCGTCTTAAGCCATGGGGAGGGCCGGCGGTCGCCGGCGGACCTCCGCCCCGGCTGCCCCCTGCAGCTGGCACCTGCCGCGGCGGCCACCTGTGCCCGCGCCGGAGCTCCCCGCCGCGACCGCGTGCAAGGCCGCGGCTGTCCGCGCTCGAGCGAGTGTCGCCCCCGCCGGACGACGCCACCGGCGCCGTCTCCGACCGGCGGGGGCCCTGCGGTGGCCGGGGGGGCCACCCACTTCTTCCCCTCTCCCATGGCGGTGGCGGCGGTTCAGCTCTTAGGGTTGGGAGATGGGGTATCGCAGGAGATTGGAGAAGGTGAAGGGTCTTTGACCCTTTTACCCTCCATTAAGTGTATATTAAGTTTGGGAATTCAAATTATGGGATCCAATAAGGTTTATGGATCCAGTTTTTGGGTCTCCTCTTAAAGTATTTGGGTTTAAGTTTTGGGTTGGATTGTGGATTATTTTCGGATCCGGGTTTAAGTGATTAAACGGTTCTGGGTTTGAATATTGGGTTTGAGATCCATACGGATCTTATTTGGAACCCGAATCCAGATCCGTTTACGTATCCGAATCCAATTAAAATCCATTCCTTTTAAGTATCTGTATCCATTATTACTTCTGTGTATCCTTTAAGTATAAACTGTTTATTCAAATTCATTTAATTATATCCTTATTCTTTAAATTCTGTTAATGAGTTTTCTATAAGATCCATTAAGTTCTGGATCTTGGGCCCATTCATTCTGGGTACATATTGAGCCCATTAACATTCTTTAAAGGATATAGGGTCCATTTGTGAACAGTTTGGATACAGAAGCAATTTCTGTGGATATGTTTGCAATTCAGTGATTTTTCTGCAAACAGCAAGGGATATTTAAGCAACAGCATGTTGAAACTTATGTTTTTAACCCTTTTAATCTAGTTTTGGCATGATTAAGGCTTATTAGTGAACAAATAATTATTGCTTTAATATTAGGAGATATTTTTGTGATATTTTGACCTCTCTACAGAAATTATTCATACATTAATATCTCCATTTCAGATTGCAATAATTATTGTGTTTATATCCTTTTTGCTCATATTAAGTGTTATTTGATGCTATCATATAGTTTTGTGTGAGGTTTTTGATTTTTAAGTGGTTAGGTAGACCACCAAAGTGGCACTAACTACGAGGAATGATAAAATTTCACACTTTTGAGTTTAAGATAGTGTCATTCATGAGCATTATAATTTGTTTGTTATCATTTTTAATTGGGGGAGGATATTTTAGCATTCAAAGTGTGTAAGTTGACCACCAAAGTGGCCTTATGCATGGAGAATAATAAAGTATTCTCATTAAGGAATTAAAATGATATCAAACTTTGTGTTCTTGGTTTGAATGTAGAATTTAACTCCCAAAGGAGTATTCTATTTTCATGTCACGAACAGGATAGAATAAAATTTATGTGCATAGCGACTCTTGAGAGTTTTGTACCCAAAGGTGCTCTCTCTTGACATCAAAGTGTATATAAGTCTTAGTTCTATCACTTAAGTTATTTTGTGGGGAGTTTGTCCATTAGCATGCTAAAGTAATTTATTTCAGTTATTAGAATTTATTAGCATTCATTTATATGCCTCATTATTTGCTGCCATTTCATATTTTGATATATGTGAGTATTTGATTATCTTCAGGTGCTTCTCCTTTATTTGCACCCTTCACTGGAACTGTCCCTTATCTGAATGGCACTAATTTCACTGAATTGAAACAAATGGTACTATTTACTTTAGGGTGCATGGATTTAGATTTGTCTTTACGTGAGGAAAAGCCAGCTCCACTTACAGCAGAAAGTACATAGGAACAGAAGACTCATTTTGAGAAATGGGAAAGATCCAACCGTTTGTGCCTACTGTTCTTACAAGGACATGTAGGTCAAAATATTAAGGGATCTATCCCTGAGCAGGCCACAGCTAGTGGATTTTTAAAGGCTATTGAGGAACAATTCATCAGTTTTGATAAAGCAAAGGCTAGTACCTTAATGGCTAAGCTTTCCTCAATAAAATACACTGGCAGTGGTAGCATTAGAGAACACATTATGATGATGAGAGATATTGCATTTCAGCTTAATGCAATGGAGGTTACCATTTCAGATACATTCCTTGTCCACTTTATTCTCAACTCTCTTCCAAATGAGTATGAGGTCTTTAAGATCTCATACAACACACATCAGGCTAAATGGTCACCAAATGAATTGATGACCATGTGTGTTCAGGAGGAGGAGAGGTTGAGAGGGGAGAGAAATCAAGTTGCTAACTTCTCTTCTCATAAAGGAAGTGGAAGTTCAGGAAAGTACAAGAGTGTTCAGAAGAAGGGCAAGAAGAAGCACTACAAGAAAGAAAAGGGCAAAGGCAAAGAAAAAGAAAAAGAAAATGAAAAGAAATGCTTCTTCTGTCATGAACCTGGACACATTAAGAAAGAGTACTTGAAATTCAAGGGATGGTTTGAAAAGAAAGGTAATCTCTCATCTTATGTTTGCTATGAGTCTCATTTAGTAAATATTCCTAATGATACATGGTGGATTGACTCAGGTTCTACTGTGCATGTTGCCATTTCTATACAGGGATTCATATTCCAAAAGCCTATCAATAAGGGTGAACAATGCATCTTTTCAGGAAATAGGACGCGCTCACATGTGAAAGCTATTGGAACTTATAGGATCATTTTGAGTTCAGGATTTGTTCTAGATTTGAAAGACACTTTTTATGTACCTTCTTTTAGTAGAAATTTGGTTTCAGTATCAAAACTTGCTTCAGAAGGTTTTCATGTTAGTTTTGGAAACTCTTTAGTTGAATTAATGAAGGATTCTGTTGTTATTGGTACTGGTTCTATATCTGATGGTTTATATAAATTGTGTCTTAGTAATGTGAATGAACAATCCTTGAATACCCTGCATACTTCAGTTTCTATTGGTAACAAGCGTGGTAGAGTTAATGAAAATTCATCTATGTTGTGGCATAGGAGATTAGGCCATATCTCCATTATGAGGCTTAAGAGGTTAGTGGGAGAAGGAGTGTTGCACACTCTAGATTTCACTGACTTTGAGACTTATGTTGATTGCATAAAGGGAAAGCAAACACACACGCCTAATAAAGATGCCACTAGAAGTTCTGAACTTCTAGAAATAATTCACACTGATATCTGTGGTCCCTTTTCACCCTGTCTTACTGGTGAGTGATACTTTGCCACATTCATTGATGACTACTCTAGATATATGTATCTCTATCTACTTCTTGAAAAGGTAGATGTTTTCAATGCCTTTAAAGATTTTAAGAATGAGGTAGAGAAACAATAAGGAAAATCTATTAAGGTAGTCAGATCTGATAGGGGTGGTGAGTATTATGGTAGGTATATAGAGATGGGACAAAGGCCTGGACCATTAGCTAGGTTCCTTAAAGAAGAGGGTATTGTACCTCAGTACACTACTCTTGGCAGCCCTTATCAGAATGGGGTTGCAGAAATAAGGAACCGAATGCTTAAAGAAATGGTTAGGACAATGTTAAGTCACTCTACCCTTCCTTGTCTTTGTGGGGGGAGGCCTTAAAGACAGCTGTACACATTTTGAATAAGGTTCCTACTAAAGCTGCTCCTAAAACTCCCTATGAGTTGTGGAGTGATAGGAAACCTTCTATGAGCTATATGCGCACTTGGGGATGTCCAGCTGAGGTCAGACCATATAACCCACAAGAAAAGGCTTTTGATCCTAGGACAACTAGTGGATTCTTCATTGGTTATCCGGAAAGATCAAAAGGGTATAGATTCTATTGTCCATCACATGTTCCCATCATTATAGAAACAGATAAGGCAAGATTTCTTGAGGATGGCGGAGTTAGTGGGAGTGGACCTTCTCGAGAGATTTCTTTTGAGGAGTTACAGGATCAGGTTGAAATACGTGTAACAACTGACAGCTTTGTTCCTATATTCATTCCTCAGAATGATATTCAGAGGGAACAAGAAGTTGTAGTTGGTCCACCTCAAGTGGCTCCAGAGCTAGAAGATGCTGCAATAGTTGACCAACCACCTCCTCAGGTGGATCAGGGGCCAGCACTACGCAGATCTGAGAGAGTTAGGAGACCTGCCATATCTGATGAGTTTTTGGTATACCTACAGGAGGATAATGTAGACAGGGGTGACATTGATGATCCAATGACATTTTCACAAGCCATGAAAAGTGAAAAGTCCACCTATTAGTTTGAAGTCATGAAGAAGAGCTTGACTCAATGGCTAAAAATCAAGTCTAGGATCTCGTTGACTTGCCTAAAGGGTCCAAACTTATTGGATGCAAATGGGTATTCAAAACTAAAGTGGACTCTAAAGGTAAAGTTGAGAGACATAAGGCCAGATTGGTGGCTAAAGGTTTCACTCAGAGGGAGGGCATTGACTATGATGAGACCTTCTCTCTAGTTTCTAAGAAGCTATCATTCAGGTTAGTCATGGCCTTAGTAGCTCATTTTGATTTAGAGTTACACCAAATGGATGTGAAAACGGCATTTCTCAATGGGGACCTAGATAAAGAAGTGTATATGGAGCAACCTCAGGGGTTTCATGCTAAGGGAAAAGAACACTTGGTATGCAAATTAAAGAAATCCATTTATGGACTTAAGCAAGCCTCCCGTCAATGGTTCATAAAGTTTAGTGAAATCATTTTATCCTTTGGGTTTAAGGAAAACATCATTGATGAATGTTTATACCTAAAGGTCAGTGGGAGTAAATTCATTATCTTGCTTTTATATGTGGATGACATCTTGCTTGCTAGTAGTGATCTTGGTTTGTTGCATGAAACTAAGGCTTTTCTTTCTAAGAACTTTGAGATGAAGGATATGGGTGATGCCTGTTATGTCTTAGGCATTGAGATCACCAGAGATAGACCTTCAGGTACACTTGGTCTTTCTCAGAAAGCTTACATCTCAAAGATCTTGGAAATGTTCAACATGTAATTCTGTGCACCCGATAAAGTACCCATTGTGAAAGGAGATAAATTCAATGATTTGCAGTGTCCTAAGAATGACTTAGAAAGGAAGCAGATGGAGCTTATTCCTTATGCTTCAGCTGTTGGGAGCCTGATGTACCTTCAGACTTGTACACGTCCAGATATTACTTTTGCTGTGGGTATGCTTAGCAGGTACCAAAGTAACCCAGGTTTGGATCATTGGAAGGCTGCCAAGAAAGTCATGCGCTATTTGAAAGGGACTATGGATTATTTGCTCACTTACAGGAGGTCAGATCAGTTGGAGGTCATTGTATATTCTGATGCTGATTTTGGTGGCTGCCTTGACACGAGGAAGTCTACTACAGGCTATATCTTTCTCTTGGCAGGGGGAGCCATTACTTGGTGCAGTGAGAAACAGAGTATTACAGTGACTTCCACTATGGCAGCTGAGTTCATTACTTGTTTTGAGGCTAGTGGACAGGCCATTATGTTGCGGAACTTGCTCACATGTCTACCATTTATTGATTTTATCTCAAGACCTATCAAGATTTACTGTGACAATTCCGCTGCGATCTTCTTCTCTAAGAATAATAAGGCATCCAAGGGTGGTAGAGCCTTGGATATTAAGTATTTTGCTCTTAGAGATAGAGTGAAGAATCATGAAGTGTCTATAGAACATATTGGGACAGATCTTATGATTGCTGACCCACTCACTAAGGGACTACCTGCTAGCACCTTTTGTAGTCATGTGATTAAGATGGGTCTTGTTAGTTCTCTTGATATGTTATGACACTTACAGTTATTTGTGATCACATTTATATCATGATTCTTCTTTTGTTTTCTGCCTATTCCATTTGTTGTATATACATGTTGGTTATGGATTATGGTTGGCAGAATGTTTGCTTAAGTGGTGACCAGTAGATAAACATTAAGTTTGTGTTTATCTATTAATTCAGTTTCAGTGTTCAGTTGTAATAAGTTGGTGGCATTGTGGTACATGGAAGGTGGTGTATGATTAGAATGCATTTACCGCCATGACTCGTGTCATTTGATTTACTATACTTGAACTTCTTCAGATTCTATTAACTGGAATGGTGTGTGGTTTTATTTTAATCATGCGCGCATGTATCGTGTTTTTCCCTTCAGGTGTAGGCCCACTATCAAATCTTCAAGTGTCTTTTAAACTATATGTATGTCTATATTATATGTATGTTTTCGAAAGGAAGATTTGATATGTTTGTGACAAGCTGAACAAAGTGGGAGAATGTTGGGTTTTATCCCAATATAATGGTCCACTTGTCATTGGGCTACACACACTTAACACACCATTAAGTCCAGTTAAAGGAATATGTTAATGGGCTGAACCCATTCAGTGCCCATTAGGATCCTGTTATGGGTGGGATCCTGCTTAAGCCCAATTGGGACTGGTCCCTCCTCTCTATACTAGTGTGAAACTCCCCATTAGGTTACACACACACATACAGTACGTGAGGTAGAGAGAGGAAACCAGAGGGAGAACGTGGGTTCCGGTCACTCCCTTCCCGGTGTTCGTGAGTGTGGATCGTCTTCCTCGTCGTCTTCCTCCTCGGTGGGATGACTTCCGCTTCAGGTACACATCCCCAACAGGCCTATCTTATGACAGGTGCTACATAAATGTGGAATACGGTGGTATTTTATGTACTGCCAAAAACCAGAACCCCCACAATCAATTCAGATGCGATCAACTAAAGGTTTGGCAATATCTAGTTCAACGCAAACAATTGCTTCAGAAGTATGAGTCCACGATATAGTGGAGTCATGAATACACAAAACCTTTCCCAGGTTGCCAGCTATTGAACGAAGGAAGTCCTCTCCATAGAAGTTAACCGGAAGGGAAGGAAAACTTACCCATATCGGCATGATTGATGGATCCGAGTTGAAGTCGAAATCAGCAGACCATATGAAAAACCTGAACAGAAAACCTTTCACGTAAATGTTCTTTCGAAGAAGAACCTTCAAGAAATCCTCTTCAGCAGAAAAGCGCAAGAGAATATGGTGCGGGTTAAGGACACTAAGTAAGAAGTCTTTTTGAAGATTTAGACGCTGTGCAGGGAAGCTTTTGATCTCCGATATCGGTGGTCGACCATAAGAGCACTTGGCGATGATTGCGAACTCTAGTGGTTTATAAGACTGTAGAACTTCCTGTCGAGAGAAGAACACCGCTGGTTCTCCATCGTCCGTGAAGGCTGGAGGTTTAATACCAATAGCCTTCGGAGGACAGAGCGAACGGGCTAAGGTTTGAAGAAAGGAGGGCTTTGGGGAAGGAGGACGGACAGGGGCAGCCGCCATGGCCTACACAGCCATGCAAACCCTAACCAAGGACGTCAAGAGCGCTCGCTTTCATCAACCAGGACAATGTGTATTATTTCTTTTTATAAGAAGAGAGAAAAGTAAAGAATGAGAGAACAATAAGAAAATGAGTAATATTTTGTGCATCAAATCTGATCCACAAAATCTGTCATTATGGAACATCCCTTTCCATTGACCCAAAAATCAGATGAAAGGATCATTTTTACACAGAAAATGATGTCTCCATCAGATCCGTATGATTTATTCTTTTGCGCATTAGATACAAAGCACACGGTATAAAGCTGAAATTACGATTGAAATGTTTTACATATGAATAAAATATTTTGTCATAAGCATGAAACATTTGTTACATGAACGAAATATTTTATTTGATTATAGAAATAAATTAATAAATAATATTTTATAAAAATAATATTTTACTATATAAATAAAATGTTTTGTTACAAGAAACTTAATAAAATGTTTCAATCCTATATGACATGTTTCATTTTTATGTAAATTATTTTAGTACTTTAAAATATTTCAGTCATATGCTATGCACTTCATATTTAATACGTGGAAAAATAGACTATACATGTACGACGCGAGTGTCATTTTCTATGCATAAATAGCCCTTTCACCTAATTTTTGGTCAATAAGAGTGCATGTTGTATAATGACGTGACTTTATACACCGAATTAGATGCACGGAGTATTACTCTAAGAAAATTTTTGTGAATCTTAAACCTTGCTTTGATAGCAAGTTATCCCGGGGTTAACTAAGGCTAACTCAATTTTAACTATGATTTTACTTTGGTACATCGGAGTATATAATCGGGTGGAAAGTGGAGTTCGTCAAGTCAACTCTGGATTATCTATCTCATCTTAATTAATAGGTTGATCAAGTTAATTCATTTTTCTTGTCAAAATAAAAGTGAATTAAATAAGAGATATATTCATATGTTTAAATTAATCCGACTTATCCTCACTCGCTGTCAAAAAGGCGCTAACACAACAAAGTGGAGAGGCTGGGGAACGGGGAGTTGGACGCCAGAGGTAGCTGTCTCAAAAGGCATGATTATGATGTTACAGGACAGGTGAGATCTTCGAGAGCTGCCTCTGCTTATATATATATATATATATATATATATATATATATATATATATATATATATATATATATATATATATAATTGTCATACAACTCTCACTTTCTCAAAGAGCTTTTGTATTCTAGTTGACTGTTGATTGTTGATTCTTATCATCTCCATGCTTGTAATCCTCTGAGTTGAATGAAGAGATCGTTTTTCAACTTTCAAAACCAAAAAAAAAAAAAAACAATTTTGTATTTGTACGCTCTGTCCTCCCTTTCAAAGCTTCATAGAAAATGATCTGGACAACATTCTTGAAGACCCCCTACTCCCATCCCGCATCACCCCAACCTAATTACACCCCCATGGAGTTGCATCGGAGTGTTTTTTTTACTTGTGACGTGGAGTTCCCCGCTCTCTAATTTATCGCGTAAGTTAATTTTATGAATAATAAATTATTACCGTTCACACTATTCATATAATTTTTTGAGAGTTTTCTAAGACGTTAAATGAGAGTATATCTTGCATGATAATTTAAGAATGTGTACTCCAAAGTAAAAAAAAAAAACCATGCACTCGCATGAGAGAGTATAATTAGAAAGGAGGTGCACCAAACATTACTTTATTCTGGTAGAGGGGTGATCTCGCGTTAGATTTTGAGTCCCACGATCTTGGATGAGCCCTTGTCGTCGTCACTACGATTGAGGATCTACAAAATAGGAAACGGGTCAGAGGCGCCCAGGGTTGAAACTCCGGGAAAACCCTCCGATGCTTAAGTCAGCAAGGTGATAGAACGTAGGTGGAAGGAATGTAGTAGGAGAAAAAGTGAAGGGCACGAGATCACTCTTCACCAGTGAATGTGATGTTGAGTACTCAGGATGACCTTATCTTTCTGGAGGGTTTTCTAGAGTTTATATAGCTGCTTACTCTCTTGGCCGGAGGTAGGGTAGCTGGAGGGATCAGGGGACGTTATGTCTTAGAGGAGGGTTCTCCACAGTTAAAGGACTCTTGCTCTTTCCTATCCTGTTGAGCTTCCTGCCTCCAAGCGGTAACGAGACTTTCACCGGGATTAACACCCCGTTGAGAGAAATCATGCCCATGGGAGGTCTGAGCGTGGGATACCGCCTGGTGGGGCGCTTGGGCTTCTCCCGAGCGATGGTTACTCGGTCTTCCGGGCCAATAGGCCGCCTAGGAAGGTCTGGTCCGAGCGTTTTTTGGGCTTTGAGATAAGTGGGTCCGTTCGTGGGGCTATCACTTAGTGGAGTCAGCCTGGTAGGGTCAGGTTGGACCTGGTTCGACCACTCTGGGTCACATGTTTATTGGGCCACGGATTTACCCTTCTCCACTTGCCCCCTACTCCCGAGCCAAAGTTTGGGCTCGGAGAGTAGAGTATAATGGAGTAGTGTTGGTGGCTCGAATGGGGGATATCTTTTTCCGGTAGGGGCCATTAAATGTGACTGTCCTAGGGTCACGCATATGATGATGGCTCCCTCGAGTTGGTGCGAGGAGGCCCTTCTTAGAGTTTGGAACGTCGCATCGCTTCCCGCCAGGATCGATGGGGTATATAAATATCATGTATGCTTGTGTTTTACATCTCCTCCGTTTAGGACTTTTCCTTTCATCGCATTCACATTTTGAGAGAGTTCATGCGCCGCGGGAGCGACCAGAGGGAGCGAAGAATCGCAGAGGCTTTTGCGGAGTTGGCAGAGATCACGGCAGGGGAGATCCGTCAGCTTCCTCCTTCCCCTGAGTCTTCCGACTTCGCTATTCCCTCCTCTCCTTCTTGCTCTTCTCGTTCCTCCATGGCAGAGCATGACCTCGAGGTTGAGGTTTCGGAGTTCGAACAAGGCGTTGGGAGTTCAGTGCTGAAGTCCAGCCACCATCTACGCAGGGAGTTGGGTGAGGCCGAGGTAAAAGATATTGAGAACCGCTACAAGCTGCCATGGCGGTACTACTTCTCTCCAGCCAAACCCCATGAGTCCAGCCTGGTTACTCGATCGGGCCTCTTCTGCATTTTTCTGTTGGCTTGGAAGTGCGGTTTTCATCTTCCTCTCCACCCTTTTGTTGTGCAGTTGCTGCAATTCTACCAACTGGCTTCTATCCAGCTGGTTTCCAATTCATATATGATGGGAATCGACACCGAGCATGTACATTTTATTTTGCATTTATGTCCTTTAGTTTATTTGTATATCCATGGGAAACTATATGCACAATTGTACGGCTTTGTAAGCCAATGCGTCATTCCCACGGATTGTATGGGTTTCTATGTAATTTACCAGTAGGACCAGCAAGGGGGCCCTCAGCCCTTTCCCATTGGTCCATGTTATTCATGTGGGGCTGGTCAACCATCCTAGGTGGCCATCTAGAAGGGTTAAATACCAATTGACCACATGGGAGACAAAGGGGGTAAATTTTCCAAGGTAGGCTACGTACCCTTCCAACTTGTCCCCTCTTGGTCAAGGGGGCGCCCCTCCCCTTATTATTTTATTATTTTTGTGTGTGTTATTCACACTTCATCCCAGCCCTCCATTCCCCATCCCTAGATCCAAGGGTTTACATTTGATTAGATACATAGCATATAAAAGGTTGTATTTTCCATTTGTTGGTATTAATGAAGAGAAAATTGTTGGAAAATCAAGAGTACTTCTTGTGCCCCTCCCCTCTCCCCTGGTGTTCATCTCCTCCAACCCCAAATTCTAGAGTGGTTTCATCTCTATCCCCTCCCCTCAATCTCTGGTTGTGATCTGTGCCGCCGCCGCCGCCGTTCGTGCCGCCATCGGACCGCCACCGAGCCACCGTCGAAGTTCTATCTTCAGCCAATATCATCCCCTTCCACGAAATTCTATAGTCAGCCCCGAGTTTTTGTTGATCTGAACATTTTATGGTGTCTTCCTATCTTCAATCCCCACCACCACAAAAAAAATCCCATCCAAGATCCATCATTTACTATTTTTTAAATGTCATGGGTTTCTGTTTCCCAGTTCTGTCCAGTTTCAGATCTGTGTGACAGTACCCATGTAATCCCCCCCTCCGACCATCTTGTTGCTTTTTATAAACCCTCCCAATTTTACTGGGAGTTCTTTCCACTGTCCCCTCACTTCATGAATTTTCCTGATTTTTGATCAGCCTTCCACCTATTTTATAAAAATTGTTTCCAGAGCCATCTACAGTGCTATCTACCAGTTTCCAGATCCGACCACCCTCCAGTGTTAAATTCCTAAAACATCATAGTCACCTCTAAACTTGTCACAAAAAATATTACTGTCTTCCTTGTTCAATTTCCTACAACTTTGATGAAGAACACAACTTCTGAATCGGAAGTCTACCTATCTGTCAACTCCAGTTCTCAGACAAGTTCCCTGTTGATCTGAGAATTCGGGCACTGTACAACAGCAGCTATCGAAATTCGTAAACAAGAAGTACAGAGCTGTTTATTTTTCTATAATCTCATAGGGTTGAAGCCCTTCGAAGCAGCTTTCTAACGGCGCTAGTTTCGTGTCGATCCGACATCGAGGCTGATCGGACCGTCCATTCTCGCCGGAGCGCGCGCCAGAAAATAGAACCGGCAGGTCCGTGGCCGGTTATTCCGGCAATTGCCGATCGGAGCTGCCCGGCTTCCGGTCGACGTTCCAGCGTGCCTCCAGCCCAGGGAGCTCTTTCCAAAGTGTCCCCACCACAGTGGTGCCACCGGGTCCCACACGGCCTCTCCGGCCAGCACGTGGGCCCCACAGTCACGAGTTCGGGTGCTGCCGAAGAGACGCGAGAAGCCGCCCGTCAACCCGAAATCGGTCCTCCCGAACCCACTTGTGTAGCCCTTTACCTCCCTGCGTGGAGTGGGCCGTAAATTCAATTCTGTAATATTTGTGTACTAATTGTCCCGGGAGTACGAGTTTCGGTCAGGTCCGTCTTCCCCACGCCGGGAGCGTGGAGGTATTGTATTCGCTCCCTTCTCGGCATTTGCTTTCTTTCGTATATATATCTTTATGCCGCTGCTAGAGAGCATGTGTAGGGATATCTAGCTCGCTATATGATGTTTATTACCGCTGCTGTGAGAGAGAGAGTGACCATCCCGTGACCCTATCCGGGCACAAAAGAGAGCCGATCACCCTAGCTCATTGCCGGTTTCTCAACCGCGCACGTCCGACGCTTCCCTCGTTAAGGGACAATCGCGAGCTTGTCGTGTCCGTGGTCCGTCCCGCATCAATATACCTTCATCTTCTCCATTATCTTCCTCTGTCGTTCGTGTGGCCTCGCCACTTCTTTAGACCTCTTTCACGCCTTTTTCGAGTTAAAGGAGCAAACCCACACCGAGAAGGGTTTCTGATGTGACATCACCTTGGGGGTGATAGTCATGAGACCAAAAATCCCTTGGACCTAGCAAGCAAGCAATGCATGGACCGGTGACTTTACTCGAGCGGACTCACCCGCTAAGCGCACTCTCGTGCCCGTAGGCAATCCGGTGATGGTGGTGAGGGTCCAGGACGGGACATCGCTGCTCTGGGGGTTGGCTAGCCTAAGGTTGAACCCCTAAGGGCCCTGGGATGTGCACCTTTGGGGGCGGCCAACACGCCAAGGGCGTGGGATGTAATGGCTCACTCACAACTTACCAGCGGCAGTCACTCACACATAAGTAATTCAGGATCGGGCACTCCTTACCATCCAACGACACTAGCAGCAATACTAAACCAGCAAAGGAATAAAACCAGCAAGGGGTAACTGAAGCTCACATGACCGGTGTGAAGACACCGATCCCGATCGGAGAGGAGGGCGAGCGAGGAAGCGTGGGCTCACCCGCACGCCGCGCCGATGAAGCTTCAACCTGAAAATTCAAGTTACATGCACTACGCCCCTTGCAAGGGGGTTGGACTAGGGGTGAGGAATTGGATTACAACCAAAGTGTACCTCCACGCAGGGAGGGGCGCTCAGCCGGCCAAGTGAGGAGGGGGAAAAATGAACTAGGAGCTAAATGATAGAAAGTTGTCGATTCAGCCCGCCCTTTGGAACAGAGGACAGACGGTTGATGTTGCTGTCGCAGCGGCCACTCTAGAGCTCCGATGTCAACGAAACCAGCTAGAAAATCTTCGTAGGTGACCCGGGAAGTCGTCCAAATTTTTCTGATTTATCAGGTTGCCGGTGCTGGTCGGATCAGAGGCACGAACACGGAAGCAGGGTTCTGGCTCTGTCTGCTACTGGACCACAATAGCAGGAAGACGAAGTCACTTCGGGCGCTCCCGAGCTCTGAATTGGGCTTGGCTGGAGTCTACAGCTTTGTTGTCGGGTCCTCTTTGAGCAGAGACCCACGGGGACGCCAGACGATGTCGGGGTAGACCTGAGCAGCCCAAATAGTGCTCAGGTGTCGGACCAGTCCAGGAGTGGATAGACCAGCACATCTGAGGGAGAAAAATGAGAAAAGGCTGCTCCGGAGGTCGATCGAGGAGCCACTTCTTGGAGATGGAAGGTGACTTGTTGAGGGAGATCTCAGCCAAGTCCTGCCTCCAGATCTTTAGGCTACGGGTCGTGGGAGCCTCTCCTAGCAGTCTCTAGTCTGCAGTCTGGAGGTGGACGCACAGTCTGGGGAGAACTACTCCCCTGGGCAGCAGCAAGCTTCGAATGGGACTGGACAGCTGCCGTTCCGAAAAAGACCGGTAGACGCTTCCAACGGTACCACTTGGACCTTCAGGGACACCGGGATGAAGTCGTGGTCGGGTCTGCAAGTCGCTGGTGCTCTGCTGCCTGCGAACTGGGAAGTGCAGGCTGAAGATGGGAGGTGAGAAATGGGGTAAATGGGAGGGGAAAGGGGGTGGACGGGTGTGGAGGTAACCCTTGGCTGTTAGGGGGTCTGGAAGGGGGCAAACCAAGGTGAGGGAGGGGGAGAATGGGGGCAGGAAGGTTGTCTTGCAGGTGGTGAGAGAGTGAGTTACGAATTTGGGACTAGGAGGGAGGGGAAGAGGGATGATGGTTTCCCTATTTGGGGTGGTCTAGGGCTTGTGGGAGGAGAGAGTGCAGGGAATATTTCAAATTTGGCCTAGGGAGCTGTAAGATTGTGTGGGGACTAGGGTGGATTGTGTTGGGGAGAGGGAGATTATGTTGGGAAGGGAAGAGATTGTGTTGGGGAGTGGGAGATTGTGTTGGAATGGCCAAAGATCTCCTAGGGAGGAGCAAGATTTGGTGGGTGTTGGGGTGGGTGTAATGAATGCACCTAGGGAAGTGAAAAGGTGGGTGAGGTGGCACAAGGGGAGGGCTTGAGGTGGCCAACTAGGGCTGAGGTGGAGGGTGAGGTGGAGGAGAGAGAAGAAATTTGAAATTGGGGGGGAAGGAGAGAGAAAGGGGCGCCCCTTAGAGAGAGAGAGAGAGAGGGAAGAGAGAGAGGGGGGGTTGGAGCTTCTCACTCCACTCTATTGGATTCTCTCCAAGAAAAAAAGATAATTTCTGGAACTCAAACATTAGATTTTCATTCTTCATTAACTGAAAATGGAGAGAGTGGGGTCCTATTTATAGGGATCCCACAATTTACAATAAGTCCTTAGATTTTGGGACAATGACAATAAACCAAGGGAAGGGGGTGCCCTTGGGCCTAGCCCAATGAATTGGACCCAATATGCAACTTAATCAACCTAATGACACTTAACCTAGGTAGATGACTCATTAACCTAAGTACATGACTCAAATAAAAAGAAAATTACAATGACATGACTCAAATAAAATATGAAAATTACATGACTCAACTCAGAAAAATATGACGGACACAATGGAGCTATGATGGCGAGCAATCGAAGCTGTGGAAAAATGTGAAGGGCGAGAGATGCCCCCATCATACCCCTAAGGTGCGAAGAACTCGACTCCGTCGAGTATGGGTCCGCCAGGGGAGAGGTCCTCCAATGCAGCTCCGGGCGAGCCACAACCTCCAAACTCAACCTCGCATCCTTAGCCGGGCGACGGCTCTTCATCCTCTCAAGGTGGCTCAGGCACACCCTCTTGCTGGCGATGGTACCCTGCTTGCCTAGTATTGCCTCTGTGTGCACACGTCGGACTCTCAAGCTGATATGTGGAGGCTCTCCGAGGGTGTCACTCACAAAGGTTGGGGTAGGCTCAAGATGCTCACTGGGTTCCACCGCGGTGCCCTTAGAGGGTGCTAGATCCGCCACGTGAAAAGTGGGGTATATCCCAAAACCCATTAGAAAGTCCAACCCATAAGCTGGGTTGCCAAGGCCACTCAGAACTAGGCAAGGTCCAAGTCCACGTGCCCTCAAGTTGGAGGTGACCCTAGGGTAGAGCCACTCCAGAGTCATCATCGCCAAGTTGCCATCATGGAATTCAAAGTGGCGTTTGCGAGGGTTTGCCCGCTTCTTGTAATTCTCACCGCTCGTTGTTTGTTGCTTGCTTAAATGCTCATGCCAAGTACTATGATGCGGTGTGAGTGGGAGATGCATGATATGCAAATGGGGGCCAGGACAACCATACTTAGAACAATCATGTAGTGATGCCATGGAGACTTTGAAGGGTGTGGGAGGGCCGGGGCATCCATAGGTGTCCCTCTTATGCGTGGGTGTGATGAGTGCTGGAGGACCCAGACATCCATGAATGCTCCAAACATGCTTAAGACTCATGATGAATGAAGGCGGACCATTACATCTGAATATGGACCACTCATGTTTCCGACTTAACATGTGGGTGATATGAATGAATGTACCCGACTTATGAATCATGCCAAGTGGTTCGAGGTTCCAAGTCACGTGTTTTCCTAACCCGAAAATGACTTTGATGTGTTGGGGTATGGTTTGGCATTGGAGTTTCTTTTCAAAAGGGTCAAAGGGGTCAAGGAAGGTGGACATCATGGGGAGAGGCACCTCTTTGTTCCTTAGGTGTAGATCTTCCTTGGTCATAGCTACCCTTGTGTTGCCCGGGACTTGGGAGAGGTTGGCTTGGCCCAACATGGTGGGTGAGGGTAGGAAGGAGTGGGTGATAAGTGATGTGGGTGGATCACATGGGTTCCCGGGTTCCCATTGGGAGGGGTCAAAAGGATCAACATAAGTGTACCCGGGGGAAAGGAGCTCTAAGTTCATCTCAACATCCTCAAGGTCCTCACAATATGGTGTTGGATCATCCTCCTCTAATGAAATGACTGAGCCGAAGTTATTAGTGGGTGGGTTGGCCATGAGAGGAGGTTTTGGCTTTCTACCCGATATGAGGGACTCCAATTTGAGGATAAGGTCGGGCTCATCGGGTGTGGGGAGGAATAGAATGAGATTGCTAGTGTAGCAACCAATGGTGCACATTGAGGTGATAGACCCGACACAAAGGTGTAGGAGGTCAAGGCTCCTAGGTTGTTCGGTCATAGGGGTCAACATGTTAGTGAACTCGATTTGCCATGCTAGGCCCTTAAGAAGATCCCCTAAAGTTTCCACTTGGTAGGATGATTGGATGGTGGTGTGATAGGTGGAGAAGGGTACTATGGGGAGGTTTAGCTCCATGAGATGGTAGACATAGGACGTGATGGGGTGAATTGGTTTCTCCTTTAGCCATCTAGCTAGGGGCCCATCTATGATTATGGTGCCATTTGTGAAGGTTTGTGGCTCTTGAAGACTCGGACAATTTGAAGTGGTAAAGGGTTGAAGCTCTTCCTCACCATTGGTGTGAACTTGGGTTTCCTCATGGGTGGGGAGAGGGTCCGGACTAGCAACTACTTCTATGTGAGTGGGCGTGACCTCCTTTCTCAAGGGAATGGGAACGTCTTTTGGGGATGGGGTGATGATGGTTGGGGCATGGTGCACTTGGGGTGGTGAGCGAGGTTGAACTTGGGTTGGGTTTGGGAGTGGAAGTAGCGGAGGCCTAGGTTGGGATAGGATTGGGGTTGGGAGTGGAAGGTGGGTTGGGTGATGAGACTTGGGTTGATTGGTTTTGGGGGGGGCATCCCTTTTAGAGGACGATGGAGGGGTAGTGGTGGGGACCAAGGGGGCTTGTAGGGTATGGGTTTGGTGAGGGATTGTGGGTTGGGGGGTGGTGGCCGTCATTGGAGAAATCGGGTCGGTTAGGGGTCTCTTCCCCTTGGGATCGGCCGATTGTGGAGGGGTGGGAGTGGGGGCCAATTTGGTTTGGATTTTGAGGGTTGTGGAAGGGGGTTTTGGTTGGGGTTCAGGGACCCTCATGGGGTTAGGTGGAGAGGCAGAGGCTAGGCTTGTTTGGGTCTTAAGGGAGAGGGCTTAGTGGCGAAGTGTAGTGATGATGGTTGAGAGGTGATTTGTTGGGAGTGGTGGTGGAGACCTAAGGGTGGTCTCAAGTTGGCCGGGTGGGGATGGAGGAGTGGTAGTGCTCCTCGGATAGGAAGGAGAATGTCGGGGAGCGAAGATCTTTCTAAGTTCCTTCTTCATATCATCCCATGAGGAAATGGACTCTTGCCTCCTAACCCTTCTTAATCCCTTTATGTGTTCCCACTTACTCTTGGCTTGACCCCGAAGTCGTCCCTTGACCTTGCGGACTCTCGCGGGTCCATATACCCAAGTCTTTTCAAAGTACCTTTCTATGGTAGCCTCCCACCTAAGGTAATCACTAGAACGAGATCCGTCAAAGGTAATATCCTTGTGTAGAATGAAGTCCATGGGTGGCGAGTAGGCTAAGTAGGAAATGGCCATGATGAACGGGGGGATAAATGCAATGGCCCTAGGACAAGACTTAGTAGAGACAAGTCTAGAACTTGCTATGATACCAATTGATGTGACATCACCTTGAGGGTGATAGTCACGAGACCAAAAATCTCTTGGACCTAGCAAGCAAGCAATGCACGGACCGGTGACTTTACTCGAGCGGACTCGCCCGCTAAGCGCACTCTCGTGCCCGTAGGCAATCCGGTGATGGTGGTGAGGGTCCAGGACAGGACCTCGCTACTCCGGGGGTTGGCTAGCCTAAGGTTGAACCCCTAAGGGCCCTGGGATGCCCACCTTTGGCGGCGGCCAGCATGCCAAGGGCGTGGGATGTAATGGCTCACTCACAACTTGCCGGCAGTAGTCACTCACACATAAGTAATTCGGGATCGGGCACTCCTTACCATCCGACGGCACTAGCAGCAATACTAAACCAGCAAAGGAATAAAACCAGCAAGGGGTAACTGAAGCTCACCTGACCGGTGTGAAGACACCGATCCCGGTCGGAGACGAGGGCGAGCGAGGAAGCGTGGGCTCACCCGCACACCGCGTCGATGAAGCTTCAACATGAAAATTCAAGTTACATGCACTACGCCCCTTGCAAGAGGGTTGGACTAGGGGTGGGGAATTGGATTACAACCAAAGTGTACCTCCGCGCAGGGAGGGGCGCTCAGTCGGCCAAGCGGGGAGGGGGAAAAATGAACTAGGAGCTAAATGATAGAAAGTTGTCGATTCAGCCCGCCCTCTGGAACAGAGGACAGACTGTTGATGTTGCTGTCGCAGCGGCCACTCCAGAGCTCCGATGTCAACGAAACCAGCTGTAAAATCTTCGTAGGTGACCCGGGAAGTCGTACAAATTTTTACGATTTATCAGGTTGCCAGTGCTGGTCGGAGTAGAGGCACGAACAGGGAAGCAGGGTTCTGGCTCTGTCTACTTCTGGACCACAATAGCAGGAAGATGAAGTCACTTTAGGCGCTCCCGAGCTCTGAATAGGGCTTGGACGGAGTCGACGGCTTTGTTGTCGGGTCCTCTTCGAGCAGAGACCCACGGGGATGCCAGACGATGTCGGGGTAGACCTCAGGAGCCCAAACAGTGCTCAGGTGTCGGACCAGTCCAACAGTGGATAGACAAGCACACCTGAGGGAGAAAAATGAGAAAAGGCTGCTCCGAAAGTCGATCGAGGAGCCACTTCTTGGAGATGGAAGGCGACTTGTTGAGGGAGATCTCGGCCAAGTCCCGCTTCCAGATCTTCAGGCTACTGGTCGTGCGAGCCTCTGCTAGCAGTCTCTGTTCTGTAGTCTGGAGGTGGACGCGCAGTCTGGGGAGAACTACTCCCCTGGGCAGCAGCAAGCTCCGAATGGGACGGGACAGCTGCCGTTGGGAGGAAGACCGGTAGACGCTTCTAACGGTACCACTTGGACCTTCAGGGACGTCGGGATGAAGTCGTGGTCGACTCTGCAAGTCGCTGGTGCTCTGCTGCCTGTGAACTGGGAAGTGCAGGCTGAAGATGGGAGGTGGGAAATGGGGTAAATGGGAGGGGAAAGGGGGTGGACGGGTGTGGAGGTAACCCTTGGCTGTTAGGGGGTCTGGAAGGGGGCAAACCAAGGTGAAGGAGGGGGAGAATGGGGGCAGGAAGGTGGTCTAGCAAGTGGTGAGAGAGTGAGTTACGAATTTGGGACTAGGAGGGAGGGGAAGAGGGATGATGGTTTCCCTATTTGGGGTGGTCTAGGGCTTGTGGGAGGAGAGAGTGCATGGAATATTTCAAATTTGGCCTAGGGAGCTGTAAGATTGTGTGGGGACTAGGGTAGATTGTGTTGGGGAGAGGGAGATTATGTTGGGAAGGGAAGAGATTGTGTTGGGGAGTGGGAGATTGTGTTGGAATGGCCAAAGATCTCCTAGGGAGGAGCAAGATTTGGTGGGTGTTGGGGTGGGTGTAATGAATGCACCTAGGGAAGTGAAAAGGTGGGTGAGGTGGCACAAGGGGAGGGCTTGAGGTGGCCAACTAGGGCTGAGGTGGAGGGTGAGGTAGAGGAGAGAGAAGAAATTTGAAATTGGGGGGGAAGGAGAGAGAAAGGGGCGCCCCCTAGAGAGAGAGAGAGAGAGAGAGAGGGAAGAGAGAGAGGGGGGGTTGGAGCTTCTCACTCCACTCTATTGGATTCTCTCCAAGAAAAAAAGATAATTTCTGGAACTCAAACATTAGATTTTCATTCTTCATTAATTGAAAATGGAGAGAGTGAGGTCCTATTTATAGGGATCCCACAATTTACAATAAGTCCCTAGATTTTGGGACAATGACAATAAACCAAGGGAAGGGGGTGCCCTTGGGCCTAGTCCAATGAATTGGGCCCAATATGCAACTTAATCAACCTAATGACACTTAACCTAGGTAGATGACTCATTAACCTAGGTACATGACTCAAATAAAAGGAAAATTACAATGACATGACTCAAATAAAATATGAAAATTACATAACTCGACTCAGAAAAATATGACGGACACAATGGAGCTATGTTGGCGAGCAATCGAAGCTGTGGAAAAATGTGAAGGGCAAGAGATGCCCCCATCAGTTTCTTCTATCTTCAGGCGAGGAGGGGGAGGAGCTGCGTGACCCTCTCTCCATGGGATTCTTCGCATAAGGGGTGGAAGACCCAATTTTATGGGTAGGGTCGAGCAAGGGAGCTACCAGCTGGGGCTTTCCCGATTAGCCGAACTTTCAGCCGGTATTCCCTCCGAAGCAGCCGGCGATCTCCTCGGAGCTGGAGGAAGAGATTAGGGTCCTTCAGGAGAATTGTCGATCGACCGTTGAGCTGATGATTCCGGCCAACATTGATGAGTTTTCTCGCCTCACCTTACCTCCCAGCGGTAAGGGTTTTGAAAGCTCAGCTTTTGTACTCTCTCATCCCAGTTGGTCGAGCCTTTGCTGATGACTTGCTTCTTGGTGGGCAGAAACGAGGCGTGGTGAGGACGATGGGCGACCGTCGGAGTAGGAGGTCATCGAGCCAGAGGAAGCAATTGCTCCGAGCGTGCCTCAAGCTTCTGAGGGTCCTTCTTTTGGCCGGGATAAGGGCAAGCATATTGTCTGGGATGATGCTCCAGAGCGACGAGGGTCTAAGCGCAAGGACCTTGGGGAGCGGATGTTGCTATCCTCGATGAAAGCTTTGACCGTCGAGAAGAAGCAGTTGAAAAAGGTGAAAACTCCCGCCCAACCGAGGAGCCCCCAGCCGGGGATGTCCGCCATCCGAGCCTCCCGTCGACCCAGCCAGAGGTTCCCGCGGAAAGTAAGAGGACCTCCGTCGAGCCTGCAGGAGCGCGAGGGGGGGAGGCTGGCTCTGATGTCCTGGTTGAGGTTGATGGGGCACGCGGTGAGGAGGTGGTCGGGGTGAGGGTCCGGGCCGAGCCGAGCCGAGCGCCACAGTTCCGAGTTTGGGGGCGTCCGAGGAGGATATCCCGGCACCGACTCCCCAAAGAGGGCTCTTCCCTAGCAGCAGGGGCGGTTCACCGTTCGGGCCTCCTTGTACAATAGGTGCCGAGCTTTGGCACCCCCGTCAATGCGGGAGGAATTCTGACGTTGCTCACCTCCCATGCTTCTCGAGAGGGTCATGGAGGGAGGTCTGTTCATGGCTCAGCTAGGGGCTAATATAATAGACTTCATGATGCGTCTGGATAGCGAGGGGATGGCCCAGTCCCAAGTTCGTGCGGAGTTCAACCGGAGGATTGGTCGGTTAACCTCCGAGCTTGAGGTTCTTCAGTGAGAGTTGACCTCACTCCGGGCACGTGATCGAGCGAGCCAAGAGGAAGCTCTGTCACTGGACGAGCAATTGTCCCAAGCTCAGTACACAGCTGAGCTTAAATGCAAGCTCCTGGAAGAGGAGCGTTAGGCTCAGGTGGCACGCTAAGGACAATGGGCAGCCGAGCGTGTGGAGCTCGGGGGCCGGCTCCAGGAGGCCGAGCTGGCCAAGAGGGAGGCTGAAGTGGCACGGTCTGAAGTCAAGGCAAAGCTGACCGAGGCCGAAGCGAGGGTGGCTGAGCTTGAGGAGAAGGCATCAGGAGTCGGGGCGTAGGCGGTCGAGCGCTATCGGAGCTCGGAAGAGTACCATGAAGCTCTGAAGCAAGTCGCCTTCGCCTATTACGAGCCGAGCTATTGGCGGGGCAACGGAAGGGTTTAGTCCAAGGCTTCCAACGGGCGGTCGCTGAGGCCTGGCAACGGGTACTTGATGAGATTATGTTCGTTCTCGGGCAACGCTACGACTCAGATGAGGAAGGCTCAGATTCTCCTTCCTCGACGTCGAGCGACGAAGGGGGGAGCGTTGACACCTCCACTTCAGTGGAGGAGAGATCACCAACTCCGACCGCCTCGGGAGGGAGTGCAGTCGAGGTAGTTCCCATACGAATGGGGTCAATGCCAAGGCCGGCCGTCACTGAGGGAACTGGGGGCAAATCTCTGAGCGCCGAGGGTCGTCCGCCTGTCGAGCATCAAGAGGGGCCACAGACTTCTGAAGGTTCCCCCATTTCCATAGATTAGGAAAGACCGTACTTGCCTTGTTGGCTCCTTTTTTCCTTTTTTGTAATTTCTACCTGGACTTGGCTGTGTAATGTTTTTCTTTCTATATAATGGTAATAGTGTTCAAGGCACAATTGATTGCTTCTTACCGCCTTTGACCAAGTATGATTATCGTATCTACGGTTGCCAGTAAATCAGAGATCTTATACGATTTTTAGCCAAAAAATCAATTTTGTGTGTTGATCGGCCAAGTTGTTGGTGCTGAACTGGCGTCCTTTCGTCTTTCCACGCTTTGAATGACTTGTCATTTTACGTATTCTCACAGGAGGGTCCGTGAGGGAGGAGGCGTAATTGCTCCTAGGGAAGGAGGTATGGCTCATGCGCCTTTTTAAGGGGAGGATCAATTAAGGTAGTAGTCTCCCCCTTCGACCTATAAAAAGGTCCCGAAGGGCACCTCCTCCTCTTTACGCCACTTAAGGCTTTCATTGCAATCTCTGCCTCTTCCTCCCTTTTTGCGAAGCGACCGTCCTTTTCTTGGTGATCGTCCTCAGGCGAAGTACGGAGAGCAACTCTGAAGACGAAGACTTTGGTGGTTGTTGGGGCGTTCATGCTGCTTCAGCGTAGAAGAATGGATGGCGCGTGGTCGGACGTCGTACAAGAAGGGACGGCACATGGCGACGTTCTCCTTCTTGACCTCTGGACCGCCGCCCCACCCGGGGGGAGATGATTGAGAGAGGAGAAGTCAATCAACGTCATTGCTCTTCCTTTCTTTCATCCCCACTCCCCCTCTCCCACTCCCTTCGAGGGAGTGTTCACTCCTTCTCTCTCTTCTGTTCTTCTACCATCCTCTTTTTCTCGTCTTCACTCTTTGGAGGGTGCCTATTTTCTGCTTCTTCTCTTTTCTTTTTCTTGCTCGCACCACTTAGAGGGTGCTTGCTTTCTATTTCTTCTTGCCCACGCCATCAATTCTTGATGGCTTCGTTATGCTCCATTTTCCAAAGAGTTGGCAGAGGAGGCCTTCTCTTGTTTTCTAAGGAGCTGGCGTCCGGTCATACCCTCCTCTTCTTTTTCTTTCCTATTGATACCATCTCTTCTGAACTTCCCGAGCAGACAAAGTTAGCCGTCCCATTATCTGAGCCAATTTTCACACTAGGTGGAGTCAGTGGCTCGACTTGGAGCTGCTAACCTCATCAGTACCGTGTAATCAGTTTGTGTTGTATCAATTTTTTTTATATGTTTGCATATTGTACTGGCTGCGGCCTATCTGATGTACGGAGATGTTGATGTAATAAGAAGGAGAGTTGCTATCACAATTTGTTTCTTACATGTATGAAAGAAGCTCAAAAGTAGAACTTTCACAATGTTACCGTGTTTCAAGTCCGAGGGATAGGCATTCCTTCCATGGTAGATAACTGGTATGCTCCTTTTTCGAGCGTCTCGACCACTCGGTAGGGGCCTTCCCAGTTAGGGGCCAACTTTCCCACCGCCTCTAGTGGTCGGGAGACTTCAGCTTTTCTCAAAACGAAGTCTCCCGATTGGAATTGTCTGTCTCAGACTCTGACGTTGTAGTACCGAGTCATGCATCGCTGATATTCTGTAGCTCGGATGCTCGCGACCTCGCGTACCTCGTCTGCCAGGTCCAAGTTTTCTAACAACTTCTGCTCATTTGGCTCGGGCGAGAAGTTGATGACTCGGAGGGATGGGCCATAGTACCAGTTGGAAAGGAGTCTCACCTGTGGCAGCTCTTGGAGTAGTTCGGTATGACCATAGTACACTAGGCAATTCCTCGAGCCAATTACCCTTGGCATTCCCGAGCTTGGTCTTGATGCCTTTCAGGATAGTTTAGTTGGCATTTTTGACTAGCCCGTTAGCTTGGGGTGGGCTACCGAAGTGAAGTGATTGCAAATATGTAGGTCAGCGCACTTGTTTTTAAAATAAGTGGAGTCAAATTGCCAACCGTTATTGCTCATGATCACTCGGGGGATACCAAAACAACAAATGATCGACCTCTAAACAAAACTCCAGATGACTGCTTCGATAATCCTGGCAGTGGCCTCAACCTCAATCCATTTGGAAAAAATAGTCGATGGCGATGATGACGAACTTCTTCTGAGCCTGTGCCATGGGAAATGGGCCTAGGATGTCGATTCCCCACCGAGCGAAGGGATAAAACTCGGTTAGGGTCACGAATTCTGAGGCTGGCTGGTGGACTAGATGGTCAAACCACTGGCATCGATCACACTTCTGAACGTAGGTCGAGCAGTCACGTTGGAGGGTGGGCCACCAGTAGCCTTGTCGCAGCAGGATCCTTGCGATCGACCTTCCCCCTGGTGCGCGCCATAGATGCCTTCGTGGACTTCTTCAATCGCTCAGCGAGCTTCTGGAGCATCAAGAGACTTGAGGAGGGGACCGGCAAAGGACCTTCGGTATAGGGTCTCATCTAGGAGGACGAAATGTCGAGCTTGATACTTCAGTCTCCGAGCTTCCCGAGGGTTGGGAGGCTCTTGCGAGTCCCGGAGCCAAGATATATACGGGATCTACCAGTTGCCAGGCGATATTTGTACAATGGTCACAACCTCGGTTTCCACGCTCGGTCGCTCTAATTCCTCTAGGAGGATCGATCGGGTGCCTTTTGGGCTGATGGAGGAGGCCAGGCGAGAGAGGGCATCGGCTCAGGAATTTTCTTCCCGAGCTATCTTGATTACCTGAAAGCTCTCAAACAGTTGGGCTATTCCCCTCACCAGCTAAAGGTACTTCATCATTTGCATCTCCTGAGCCTCGTAGTCCTCATTGATCTGACTGGCGACTAGTTGGGAGTCAGTATGAATTCTGACTCGTTCGGTTCCCAGGCGTCGTGCCATCCTGGCTCCCGAGATGAGAGCCTCATACTCGGAGACGTTGTTGGACACTCATAATGCGAAAGTTCGTCATTTAAAATATGCGTATCAATCTTAAAAATTCCAACTCGCACTAGATGAAAGAGTGACGTAATATGGTGGCGAGAAGGGTCGAATCCACAGGGAAGAAGAGATTTTGAAAATTAAAAACCTTGTAACCTTTTAGAAAAACACTTATGATTTTGCTTTGCTTAAAGAAAATAATGAAATTGTGAACGAACCAAACACTTAATTAAAAACACTTATGACTATGAGCCTATGCTTTAGAAAATAATTACATAAAGTGGAGAAGAAGAGGTAGAAGAAGGAGGAAGAGAGGGAAGATAAACAAGATCTAGATACAATGAACACTTCTTTCATTAACATAAAGTAACAAGTACATGAAATGCAAGACAAGCTTACACTAAAGATGTGACGAGATTACAATGAAGTAAAATGAAACTAAAGTAATAACAAAAAGAGGAGCCTAAGGTGTGAAGATGGTAGTAGCAATGGTGATGACGCCGTCGTCTCCTCCTCGTCGAGTCTTGGAGAGGATCGCTCCGCCTTGAAAGAGATCGCCGTGGAAAGAGGTGGATGAAGAAGCCGTCGTCGTCCACGTCACGAGCCTTGGAACGTCACCCGTCTTGATGTGCACGCCGCCATGAAAGGGGAGTTGTGGAGGACAAACTTTGGAGAGAAATATAGAGAGAAATGTGGAAGGGTTTGTGTGGAGATGAAGAAAGAAGAAGATGAGAGAGTAAAACAGTGAGAAAATAAATATAACCGTATACGAAGAAGAATTGGAGGAAGTTATAGAAGATTAAAATATAGATCTACATAAGAGGAAGAACTTTGATGAAGAACTCAGAGAGAAAAGAAGAGTGTAAGAGCTTTAAAATGGAGGAAGAACAGAGTGTAGTGCCTCGGATGAACAGTACAATCACAGGACAGCAAGTTGAAAAATGGGAAATAACTTCCAAACCAGAACGAATTAGAGGATGATATAGAAGAAGACGTTGTAGAACACTTAAAAAGAAATAACTTTCATGAAGATAGTAAGAGAAGAAAATGACTAGAAGGGGGAGAAATAAGGAGAAGAACAGAGTGTAGTGCCTCGGATGAACAGTACAATCACAGGACAGCAAGTTGAAAAATGGGAAATAACTTCCAAACTAGAACGAATTAGAGGATGATATAGAAGAAGACGTTGTAGAACACTTAAAAAGAAATAACTTTCATGAAGATAGTAAGAGAAGAAAATGACTAGAAGGGGGAGAAATAAGGAGAAGAACAGAGAGAAACATAGATTCGCAGATGAACAGGACAGCACAGTGAAAAATACGAAATACCTTGAAAATGAAGAGGAATTAGAAGATGATGCAGAAGAAGAAGTTGTAGAAGACTTAAAAATAAAGAACTTTTATGAAGACAACAAGAGGAGAAGAGGGACGGAAGAGGGCGAACTCGGCGAACTAAAAGATGTGAGAGGGAGAGAAAGAGTGAAAAATAGCCAAAAGAAGAACTCCCCTTTCTCCTCCTTGTCATGGGCTATTTATAGGGAAAGTTGGGTAGATGAAGGGTGGAGATTGTATCAAAAGGAGATGGATGGCTGAGATTTAAGTGGAATATGATGCATGGGGAAGAGAAAAAGTAGGTGGGCACCCCCTTTCTTGGACTTTGGGCACCCCCTTTCCCAAGGCTCATCATGTCTCTCCTTTATTTCAAACTTTGAATTCAATTTTCCCTCCAACCTAAATATGTGTTTCTTTTCCTCAATTTCAAACTTTTCAAATTTCTTTTCCCTCCAATCAAAATATGTGCTTTTGACTTGGTCAAAGTAGTGGTGACAGTTTTACCCTCCGCTTCTTTTGTAATTACCTTCGGTGTCCTACACACATAATTACACTTTAGTCCATAAAAATTACCATAATGTGCACATAAATCTCAAATGCTAATGATTATGCAATGGAGAATTAATGCTCATGGCCCTCAACTTTAATTTATTATTAAATAAGATAATCAAATTAATCAATTTACGTGAAAGCTCCAATTTAAATGCGGAGTTGAGGTTAACTATGAAATATGCATAATTGCCTAATTATATGCACATAAAATGGTGTACATGCAATGAATTATCATAACAAATGGACACTTATCAGACACCAGGAAGCTGAATTTCAGGGTGTATTGTAGTTCTGCTCCTTCTGGGGATCTGAGGAGGATATCAGCACTATAGCCGGCTGAGTTGGAGGACCCGTCAACAAATAGGTCCTAGGTGGGGCCAGACGTTGGCAGGGATGTTTCCTCAGTCGGGACAGTGCTTTCCGCGATGAAGTCTACGAGGGCTTGTCCCTTGATGGCCGTACGGGGTTGGTAAAAGATGTCGTAGGCCCCGAGCAGTATGGCCCACTTGACGAGGTGACCTGAAGCTTCGGGGTGAGCCAAAATCTTTTTCAGGGGCTCGCTAGTCAGCACCACGATGAAATGTCCTTGGAAATAGGGCCGGAGGCGCTTAGCCGAGGTTCCCAACGCTAGCATGACTTTCTCGATCGTGGGATACCTTCTTTCAGCTTCGAGGATCACCTTGCTGATATAATAAATTGGCTTCTGTACACCTCCATCGTCTCGAACTAGGACCGAGCTTACTATGGAGGGAGTCGCTGAGAGATAGAGGTATAGTGCCGCTCCAGGAACTGGCTTAGATAGCTGTTGCGCAGGTTTCTATGCCGATTAACCGAGGTGAGAGAAGGGATACAACGAGGAAGAAAAATACGGGAGTTTAATGTATCTCGGGTATTCTCCTTACGGTTGCATGCCTCTCACGGCGGTATCGGGCACTCTCCTTTCTACGGAAAGTCGAAAAGGGTCGGATGGCACGGAAATGTCGGGATAAGGGTTAACCGGACAAGGTGCGGGCGTGCCAGTCGATTTCTTGACAATCACTCATAGAAACAAGGGTTGACCGGGGAAGTGCCACCAGGGTGCGGCACGTGGGCTCGGGCGATCGGGTGACACGTGGAGAGAAGGGGTTCCATGGGTGCGAGTGCGTAGGTGATTGTGAGAATCGTGTACTGGATGTCTTTCCCCACCGGTCGCAAGCAACCGATGTTTATTTACATCGGATTGAATCTGAATACCTTCGTTCTAAGCTGAAGAAAAGTCTGTATATATGTCTGAAGCCGTGGGTAGAGGGCTGGGGGCATTCAACAGCTATGGGTGCACGTTAGACCGAGGGGTGTTCACTAGGGTTAGGGTGTCGGGCACGGATGTCGAGCGGGGTGGGTAGGAAGCTGGGGGCCCGAATGCGGGCATTTGTATTTTACTGGCTTTATGATGAGCCACATGGGCTTTATAAGTGGGCCTAAGTGGCCAAAGTACAACTGGCGCAAGCCACTGGACAATTCCAACACGTGGGTCAGTCCCCAGGTCATTGCGTGATAAAGCGAATATCCACGTGTTCTATAGGAACTTTTCACAGAGGAGTTGGTGTGGGTCCTACTGCCTTGGTGGTCAGAGCGGACACGGACTGGCGCCTGGTGGAGGTCGGACGCAGCTCGAGGTGAGCGGTCGGGCCCAGGTCTCGGACGGTGAGTGTTGTCATGCTGGAGAGTCGAGGTCGGCCCCGGGACTATGATTCCCGGGCCAGAGGTTGAACCGGACTTGATTTGTCAATCTGAGGGGCCGACGGTTGATTGGGAGGTGATCGATGGGCACGCGGTTCCGTGTTAGGGGCCGACGCGGCATTATGAAGTGCCCTTTGTCACCGTCGTAAGTGTCGTAAGTTGACGTACACGGGCGGACCCGGGATGCGGGCGTATTTGCCATTGGCATAGTCATCTTACATGCGACGGGGATGGACTTGGTGTGAGATGGCTAAACACCGCGTGAGGGGAGTACGTGAGGCATACCCTCGACGTGTGTGAGCCGACTAGCAAGTCAACTGCGCGCGCACTTGTCTTCTCGCATTCCCGACCCTTGTCGAAAGCCTCGGGGGTCTGAGGGTGCGACAATTAAGCTGGGGGAGTTTGCTCGTCCGTCCGTGTGTCCTTGCGTTGCTTCATGCATTCATCTTCCGTTAGCTTGAGCTAGCAAGGGGGGAAATTTATAGAAGTTGAAGGGGTGGGGGTGGGGTTTAGGCGGATCAAGTTGAGGGTCCAACTTGGTCTGGGTAAACCCCCCAAATAATGCTTTTATTTATATTTTATTTTTATTTTTTGTGTGTTTTTGTGTGTGTATCGAAGTGTGTGAAATGGGGTTTAGGCGGACCAGCCCGAGGGGCTGGTCTGGTCCGCTTAAACCCCTCTTCGAAGGGTAAATTTTTTTTTTATTATTTTTGAAGGGGCTTAGGCAGACCAGCTTGGGGGTCCAGGCTGGTCCGCCTAAACCCCTCCTAAGGGGGGGTTTGGGCGGACCGAACAGGTCCATTTTTTTTAATTTTAAAAATCTTTTTTTTTATTACCCAGGGGGTTTAGGCGGACCAGCCTGGGGGTCCAGGCTGGTCCGCCTAACCCCCCCCCCCCCCCCCGAGGGGGGGGGGTTTAGGTGGACCAGCCTGTTGGGCGGACCGGATGGAAGAGAGAGAGGGGGAGTGGTCCCACCTCTATAAAATCTAATTTTTGGTTATTTTGGCCCCACTTTGACTCAGTTTGGATGCTAGAAGACAAAGGATACGGGCTTGAACTGGCTGACTAGTTGCTTGTGCGCGTAGATCGAGGGATTGACGTGTGCAGCTCGACGTAATCCCGGGGCTCCGACTTCACGAATTCTTCTGCGTACGGGTACGATGAACGAACTTTACACGAACCTCGGACCGAATTTGCACGAACCGGGACTGGGAGGGCCGTCGGGCCTCCGAGCTGAGGAGAGGGCGCGGCCCCCCGGGGAGTTCGCCCTCCCCGGGGGCGCGGCCACTCCCTGGGGCACACGGGCCCCCGGGCATTGCCGTAACCCCGAGGGATGGCCCTCGGGGGTCTTCCTTCGTCGTTTGGGGATATCCCTTGGAGGATACGAAGTTCCGGGGTATTGAAATGGCCCTTGTGAGCCGTTGTTCTTTGAGTTGTAGTGGCCGCTTGCAAGGTGTTCGGGGGAATGCCCGACACACCCCGGGTTGCCGAACGAGCCGCGTAGGTGGCCGACGGGCCTTGGATTTGGCCTAGGGCCAAGGGTAGAAGTCCGCAGGGGCTAGGAGGAGGCACCTTGGGCCCATGGGCCTAGCCTCGTACTACGTGTCACATTGTACGATGGGTTGGCAGGGTAGCCTCGAGTTGGCCCGAGAGCTAAAGTTGAGTGGCATGTTGCCACGTGTCTGAGGGTCGGGGGTGGCCTCGGCTTGCTGGGGGTCGTTGTAGGATCCAATTGGTGTATTGGAACCATGGGGTGGCCCGTGGGTTGGTGTAGAAGGGTTGAAACGTGTGCACCCACAAGGTGTTCGGTAGAATGCCGAGCACACGTGTGTGAGCCGTACACACATACTGCGGGCCTCCAAAGCTTGTGGTTGACTTGCTCGGGCCTCCCTTTGACCTTGGAGGGTTGAATGAAGAGTCTCGGAGTGGGCCCGCAGCTCTTTTACGGGATGCCATGTGGCATGGGTTAGCGTCGGGGCGCCCCTGGGAGGTTGTGTGGAATGCGGGCAGAGTCCACAACTTATGAGTCGGGAGTGGTCCGGACTAATTGCCAGTGCCACTGTACACCTCGGCTAGCGGGTCACGGCCATTGGTCGGGCCCACCGGGTTGTTGGAGAGACTGGGTAGCCCACGCCTTGAAGGTGTTCGAGGAAATTCCCAGACCCTTATTTCTGGGTATTTTGCTCGGAGAATAGTCCGAGTACAACAAATGCCCCCCACGGGGCGTGCGTCGGAGGCGGAGACGAGGGCGTACAGCCCGTGAATCTCTCTTTCTATGTCGTCATAGTTGCATTTTGACGCTTCATATGTTTGTGATTTGTTGTATTGTATGTGTTGAATTTCTGGCATACTGACCATTTTTTTTGTGTTATGTCTTGCAGCTATGGCCCGATTTGGCAGGGACGAGAGGGTCCCGCGACATGTGGTCCGGGAGGAGGACCACTGGGTGAGGAGGACCAAGCAGCCCATGCCCCTTTTGGGCCGACCAGTCATCACTGCGGCTAATGTGGAGCAGCTCGATTGGGGACACACGGCTATGGAAGAGGGCCCCGTTGGCGAGCGCGGCAACAGGGTTGGGGCTGTGGAGTTGGCCCGCGCGACGGAGGCGGGCGGGATTTACACTTATGATCATAGCGGTGGCTATCCAGTGGAGTTCCCTTTGGACCATCACTTGTTTGAGTTTATCAGGCGCTTCGTCCCGCCAGGCCTGGAGGAGAGTGATTCTCAGGTTGTCGGAGCCCGTCGCCGACTGGAGCGGGCGATCTTGGTGGGCCGAGATAGTTTACATGGAATCGTCCTTTGTGGCTTGCCGAGTTTCTCTGTGGATTATTGGAGGTAAAGTCAATTCCCCAGTGCTGAGTGCCTCAGTAGAGCAGACCAGTTCGGAGTCTGCGCTAGAGTGATGGGTCCCGCTTCCTGGGATTTGCATGGACACCACTGCGCAGAGACAAAGGGCAGTCCAGGATTAGCACTGGAGCCATCAGGGATGGAGTACGTTGGGGAGGGCTATGATGACCACAGCCTTCTGTCCGGGATTCTGCGACAGACCGTCGTTAGCTGGTATGGCTGCTGGGCGGTGATTTCGTCACACAGATACCGCCAGGGAGCTATCGAGTGGATGATGGGCATAGTACATCACTACATGGTGCTGCTAGACCGAGCTAATATCAGATATGCTGTGACTGTGGCTTTGTATGGGTATCCTTGCTACACGGGGCTTATACAGGCGTTGACAGCGTGCTTCAACTGTAGGTGGAACACCGTGGCAACGGCTGAGGGAGAGACCTCGTTAGATCTGTGGTCCCTGTACAGGATTTCTGGGTTGCCGATTAGCGGCGAGGGGTACGAGGAGGTAGTGCTGGATGACCTCTATCGTAGCCACACTGACGGGCATGGACGATATCGGGTTTCTTACAGCTATCGGTATTTACTGAAGACCTAGAGGGATCTAGCCCTGGCCGAGAGAGAGAGAGTAGCACAGACTCCCAGGGTGCCGTTGAATGCGTGGGTCCCTCACTTTTACAACGGACCGTTCTGCTTTCACCAGGAGTTTGCTAGAGACCAGACTCCGTGAGAGGAGTATACAGAGGTGGAGCTGCGCTTCTGGACATACACGAGGTATATCTACACGCCACAGGAGGGGTGGAACCCCCAGAGGCAGCCGGACGTGACCCACTTGGCCGCGTACTTAGCATACTGGTTGGCGACGTTTGTGGTCCCACACGGGGAGGATGGCCAGCTGGGAGTAGAGTTGTTGTGGCCTGTGCGCCAACTGGCAGAGGGACAGAGACTGGCCTTAGCCCCAGCGGCTTTGGCCAATGTTTACCAGGGACTGGGGGTACTGGTGGCACACCCGGCGCCACGTGAGCAGAGCCTGCTTCTGCCGACTCACTACCTCAGTGCATGGGCTGGCCTACTGTTCCCAGGGTTGGTGTCTCGCGGGTCCGTGGTGAACCAGGCGGCACCATTTATGTTTAGCTTCACCGGACAGCCAGATGGGGACATAGTCGTACAATTGGAGGAAGCTAGGAGAGTCTTGTGTTACTTTTTTTAACTGAAGTTGATACTTGTAAGGGGGGAGACGGGAGAGGGGGTTCATCCCTTCGTTGCGGAAGGAGATGAAAACACAATCCTGGCCACCAGGCAAGCCTTTTCATTAAGCAAAGCAGAATAAAGAGAGGTACATGAGGAGGAGAGAGAGGGGGGCACCATACATATAAGAAAGGTGGTGCAGATGACCTACTAAGAAGGAAATGACACGAAAGCAAAGATACAATCCGCCAAAGGCGGTAAGGACCCCAGCATCCGACATCATCGGTCCCTAGAGGAGCTAGTGGAGTTGGATCTGCGGAGGGAACTCCTAGTCGCAACGACGTCAGCTCTCGCAACCGGTCGCGAACGGTCGGCTGGGTCGAGGAGGTGGGGCGGCCTGTGCCCTACCTTATCAGCAGGAGCCGGATGCGGCATTGTACAGAGAGTGGGTGATGAGCACCTGGCCAGTAGTGCTGCCTTTACACCGGTCCGTGACGAGCTCCTTAGAGTCGTACTACCCGCGCAGGTTCGCTCGAAACTTTGGGTATGACCAGGGGATTCCGCCGAACAAAGAGTTCCCTTTGGCGGGTCGTCAGTACAAGGGCGGGACACACATTTGCTAGCCGCGGTGTGGTGGGACTTCTACTGTCGTCGAGAGCTGGAGTGACTGCCGATGCCTGTGCTGGGATGCAGGGGACGGTTCGACGTCCACTACGCCAGGTGGTGGTTCGAGCATAGTCACCGGTACCGACAAAAGGCCTCGACGATCCGGAAAGCTGAGGAGACCCGTCTCTTGAGGGAGGATATGCCCCTCATCGCACTAGATGACGGGTACCTACGGGCTCGCTTCTCTCGGATCCACCGGGAGGTAGAGTGGCTGGAGCAGCAGGCGCCCCGGGGGAGCCTAGGCTCTCTGTCTGCGGGGCGGAGCGGCAACGGAGCACTGAAGCCCCTCAAGCAGGCGCGGGTGATGCCGGGAGGTACCGGAGTCAGGGAACCTCGACTCGGGACGTCGAGGACTTGGTGGACCCAGTTTCTGGCTGACTGCAGGTTCGAGCAGAGGGGTTCGCTGGACCGAGTGCTCCCTGAGGGGAGCTTTGCAGATATGGCAACTGATGACTGGAGGCGCCATATCGCCCACGTGATCGGGTTGGCTGGACCCGTAGAGCTCGTGTCCCTCACTGAGTGCGCCTACACCCTGAGGGACGTGAAGGAGGCGGTCGCGAAGGCCGCACGGGTTCTGGGCTTGAAGCTAGAGCAGTTGGTTCCTTTGCCACTGGCCCCCTTCGCGACTTCAGGTAAGACATCTTCATTAGCCTGCTGGCCCTGCTTTGTTGTTTTCTAGGGCATATGGCTAAGAGATCTTGTGTGGTTGTGTTTATTGGCAGGTTCTGCGGCGGACAGGGATCACCCCTCCACGGGGACGTCTTCTGGGGATGGTGACGGGGCCCTTCAGCCCCGAAAGAAGTGTCCCCGGGTGGAGACCGGAGTCAGGGAGGTTGGTGAGTCCTCTTGGGGACCCGCTGCTAGGGAGCATATCGAGGCGGAGCCGGCTCTGAGTAAGTGCCATATCCGCCTACTTGCTTTATATTGATTTAGCCTTGACGATTGGCTAACCTTGTGCAATTGGATTTGCTCTTCACAGCGCCACTAGAGACCGGGGCTGAAGCGGCCTTCTCGCCACCTCAGGAGGTCGACCCACTTCCTGATGACGGGGTCGATTATGAGATAGATATGGAGGGGCTCCTTCGTCTGATGGATGAGACTACCCCCAATGCCCAGACCTTTCCCGATTTTGAGCCATGGAAGGCTTCAAACGATGCCCAGCCAGGTAAATAATTCTGGGATCGAGCATATTATGTTCATGACTGTATTTGATTCTGGGAGTTGACATAGTTGTTGGTGTTCTGCAGAGGTGACCGGGGCGTCAGAGACCACAGCTTCTTTAGAGATGAGAGGCGAGGTGCCCCCATCTGTTGACGGGCAGGAGCCCGCTGCGACCCAGGATGGCTTGGGTAAGTATTGAACTGTTACGGAGGGCATTGCCCTTCCATTGTATAGTCATGGGGATGCAGATACTGACTGACTTTATGATGTCATTCGCCAGGTAAGGATCCATTCGCCACCCTGGAGATGATTTAGGAGCTGGTTCGTACCGGCCCTTCAGTGTCCCTTCCCTCCTTTGAGGGGGAGCCTGAGGGGAGGAGTGCTTCAATGCCACCCGCGACCGAGGAAGTTTCTAGCTTGTTGCCGCAGCTGTTGGCGGGGGTGAAGCAAGCTTCCCTGCCAGCTATGGTGTCGGCCTGTACTGTGGGGCTGGTCGGGTCTTCAAGCATGGGACCCTCAGGTACGTAGCTGGGGACTTAATCATTTCTGCTAAGCCTTTTGTGTTGATTGTCTTCTAGTACTAAGATCCTATTGGTATTGTTTACAGGTGTACCTTCGCCTCTAGAAGAAGGTGAGCTACCCCGCGACGGGGCGGAGGTGGTAGAAGAGGGGCCCACGGAAGTGGCTCCTGCTGAGGGTGATGAGGAGATCGTTCACATCGAGAAGGTTTCGGAGGGGAGTGCTCCGGCCGGTGAGTTTTATTTTTGCAACTCTTAGCTGGAGAGGCATCTTTATATAGAGCTGGGTCTTGTGATGACCTTGTTTGATACGTTGGCTTGCAGGAGCTTCTGGTTCGTCCCCCTCTGGGAGTTCATCGGGGACTTCCTCGAGCTCTTCAGACGACGACAGCTTAGAGATGGAGACAGAGGAGAGTTCGAGCTCGAGCTCTTTGTCCTCCGAGGCTTCTGCTAGTAGGGAGGTTCCAACGGGGACCCCTCCTGGAGGTATGCAGTGGTCCTTTTCATCCTTATTTGGTGCTTGTTAGGTCTATAAGGCAGAGTGCTGACGTTCTTGGGTTACCTGCAGCATCAGATCCTTGGGAGGAGCGCACGTCGGCTCCTGATGAGGGCGGGCAGAAGGAGCCCCCTGTCCCACCTGCGCTTGCTGGAGATGACCGGGCGGTGGAGGAATCATTGCCCTCTCCGACCCCGATAGGTGATGCCGTGGAGGCGGAGGTGCAGTTGCCTTCCCCGACCCCGACAGATGATGCCACAGGGACAGCTGGACTTGCTCCAGGTAAGGAGTCAAGACTTGTCCCCTTCTTTTTCTCAAGTTTTTCACCTTGTTTGTCGAAGGAAGCCTTTTATGTATTACTTACCCCCTCTGGTGTTTGTTGGAACTATGCAGGTTCCACGGGAGTGCTGGCTGCGTCCGGAGACCTCTCCCTGGATTTAGGGGTCGAGTGGCCTCCATTCGCCTCCCCATCAGAGCCATTGCTAGAGGCGAGTGCAGGTGCCACTGATAACGCGAAAGTTCGTCATTTAAAACACGCGTATAACAGTCTTAAAACCGAACTCGCACAAAATGATCAAAAGAGAACGTAGTACTATGGCAAGCACGGGTCGAATCCACAGGGAAGATGAGATTTTTAGAGTTAAAAACCTTAGAGTCCTTTGAAAAAACACTTGTGATTTGGATTTGCTTAAAGAAAATAGTGAAATGATGAACAAACCAAACACTTAATTGAACACACCATGACTATGCGCTTATGCTATAGAAAATAATTACATGAAGTGGAAAGAAGATATAGAAGAAAGAGATAGAGAGGGAAGAAGAGCAAGAACTAGATCAAGAGAACAACTCCTTTCATTAACTTAAAAGAAAGAGTACATGAAATGTGAAACAAGTTTATACTAATGACACAATGAGATTACAATGAAGTGAAATATCACAAAAGTAATAACACAAGAAAAGCCTGGAGTTTGGAGTTTGGAGATGGTAGCAGCAATGGTGATGATAGCTTTGTCCTCTCTTGGCATTGGATCACGAACAACCTTGTAGAAGATGTCGTCTACGCCGGGAGGAAGTTGCCTTCGTCGTTGAAGTAGTCTTTGGAGGGTGAATAACTTTGAACCCAAGAGGAATTAGGGGATGCCCAAGAAGAAGAAGTTGAAGAGGGGGGAGAGAGGAAAAACTTAAATGAAGAACTCAGAGAGAAAAGACGAGAAGAAGGGCTTCAAAAGGGAGACATAACCGAAGCTAGCACCTCGGATGAAGAGTAAAAACACAGGACAACACCTTGAAAAAGAGATTATAACTTAAAAATAGTAGAGAATTAGAAGATGGTGTAGAAGAAGAAGTTGTATAACATTTAAAAACAAAGGACTTTCATGAAGACAGTAAGAGGAGAAAATGATGAGAAGGGGGAGAAATATGGGAAAGAATAGAGAGAAACATGGGTTTGTAGATGAACAGGAAAACACAGTGAAAAATATGAAATAGCTTAAAAACTAAAAGGAACTAGAAGATGCTCCAGAAGAAGAAGTTGTAGAGAACTTAAAAAAAAGAACCTTGATGAAGAGTGCATGAACTGAAAACGAACTTACAAGGGAGAACTTGGAGGCCTAAGGTTGGGAGAGAAATTGCCACAAGAAGAACAACCTTCTCCTTCTTGTCATGGGCTATTTATAGGAAAAGTTGGGTAGATGGAGGGTGGAGATTGTATCAAAGGAGATGGATGGATGGGATTTAAGTAGAATATGATGCATGGGGAAGAGAAAAAGTAGGTGAGTACACCATCCTTGGGCTTTGGACAACCCCCTTTCCAAGACTCATCATTCCTCTCCTTTATTTCAAACTTTGAATTCAATTTTCCCTCCAACCGAAATATGTGTTTCTTTTACTCAATTTCAAACTTTTAGAATTTTTTTTCCCTCCAATCAAAATATGTACTTTTGACTTGGTCAACATGGTGGTGACAGTTTTGCCCCCGGCTTCTTTTGTAATTACCTTCGGTGTCCTACACACACATAATTGAACTTTAGTCCATAAAAATTATCACAATGTGCACATAAATCTTTAATGCTCATGATTATGCAATGGAGAATTAATGCTCATGGCCCTCAACTTTAGTTTATTATTAAATAAGATAATCGAATTAATCAATTTACGTGAAAGCTCCAATTTAAATGCGGAGTTGAGGTTAACTATGAAATATGCATAATTGCCTAATTATATGCACATAAAATGGTGTATATGCAATGAATTGTCATAAGAAATGGACACTTATCACACCCCCCAACTTACTCATTGCTAGTCCCTTAGCAATGTAAACAATTAGAAAATTAGGACTAGCAAACACTCATGTGTCACAGTTCATGGCAAGAACATTATACGTAATGATTTAGACTTTGGAGTATTACAAGTTCAAGTAGAATATATTCGGTACAAATTTCATCAGTCCATGTGTTTAGACCTTTCCTCAAGATACACTCAAAATTAAATATCTCTTTGTGTATGAGTGATATAACTTGACTAAGATGAATGAGTCTTCTACCTTTCACTTAAAGATGATTTTTAATTCTGCCCACATCTTGAATTAAGCTTCTCGAATTACAGGTAGCTTCACTCTGCCTGTTTATTCTCTCTCTTTTTTTGACACACGGTGCTGCACATCCCTTTGCCGTTTGACGCGAACCTTAACTCTTGCCTTAGGAGAAGCAGGCCCGGTTACTAAGTTCAGGGGTATTTTCCATGTATTTTTTTTCTTTTTTTGGCAGGTAGCTTTTTCCTCACGATTACTTTCACCGAATGGGCATAATATCCATCATCACTTAAGTGTCCAGCAAAATTCCCATCATCCTAATGTTTGTCATCCACCAATCTTGTTATTGTGCAATTGTGTGCAAGTTCAATAGAATTTTCAAGTGTATTCTGAGGAAAAGGCTAAAGACATAACCAATTAATTCATCCCTTTAACTTGCAACTTTCACGAGTAAGACTCTAAGTTTCTCATCATGAAATATGAACATGAAACACTTGTTAGAGATGTGATGAAATGTTACAATTATTTTGAGAAAATTAGAGCTCAAGCTACCCCCCAACTTAGGTGACATTGTCCCTAATGACATGAATAAGATATAAAGCCATAAAAAGTAGAGGGAAGGATAGATACGACCTGAGAGAGAGATGCCGTCGTCAAAGAAATATTGCTCCATGCTCCATGCTCCATAAATAAAAGAAGAAAATCAATCACATTTTTTTTTGTTGAAAAGAGACAGGATAATTGGGTTGCCTCCCAAGAAGCGCTAAGTTTAACGTCTTCAGCCAGACGCAATGTAGCTCACAATGGGTCACTCAGCCTGAGAGAGTCCTCCTGCAGCATTGGAAGATTTTCAATGTAAGGTTTCAAACGTTGACCATTGACAGTGAAAGTTTGACCAGTTTTAGGATCAAGAATTGTTATTGCACCATGGTCAAATATTTTAACTACCACATATGGTCCATCCCATCGGGATTTCAATTTGCCAGGGAATAATCGTAGTCTAGAGTTAAAAAGTCAGACCTTTTGTTTGATTTGAAAAGTTTTTCGTGAAATGTGTTTATCATGGAATGCTTTAGTCTGGGCTTTATAAATCCTAGAGTTCTCATATGCCTCATTGCGAAGTTCCTCTAACTCATTAAATTGAAGGGCTCTATGAGAACTAGCCTGTGCTGAATCAAGATTGAATTGCTTGATTGCCCAATAGACCCTATGTTCCAATTCGACTGGTAAATGACATGGCTTTCCAAAAATGAGCCTATAAGGGGACATGCCAATGGGAGTTTTGTAGGCGGTCCGATAGGCCCATAAAGCATCATCTAATCTTTCTGACCAATCTTTCCTATCAGGCCTACCAGACTTTTGCAAAATGTTCTTGATCTCCCTATTAGAAATCTCCACCTGGCCACTAGTCTGGGGATGGTAGGGGGTATCAATCTTATGTGTTATATCATACTTCCTAAGCAAAGTCCGGAATTGAGAATGGATGAAATGTGAACCCCTATCACTAATGATAGCCCTAGGACACCCAAACCGAGAGAAAATGTTCTTACGAACAAATTTCATGACAATTTTGTGATCATTAGTCCTTGTGGCTATAGCTTCTATCCACTTAGACATGTAATCCACCGCTACCAAAATGTACTCATAACCAAAAGATGGTGGAAACGGTCCCATGAAGTCAATTCCCCATACATCGAAAATTTTCACAACCAGGATAGGGTTTAAAGGCATCATGTCCCTGCGTGACATGTTTCCTATAGCCTGACAGCACTCACACGATTTACAAAATATGAATGCATCTTTGAATAATGTTGGCCAGTAGAACCCACTCTGCAAAACCTTGGCTGATGTTTTCTTACCTGAAAAATGTCCCCCACAAGATAAGGTGTGACAAAATGTCAGAATGCTATGTTGCTCACTCTCAGGGACACACTTTCGAATGATTTGGTCTGGTCCTAAATGGAATAGCTCAGGGTCTTCCCAAAAGAAGTACTTGAGTTTAGCAAAGAAACGATCTTTTCCTTGTTTGGACCAACCTTCAGGAATTTTTTTCACAACTAAGTAATTTACAATGTGCGCATACCATGGGGGTGAAATGTGGCATACACTAAGGAGGTGCTCATCTGGAAATGAGTCCTGTAAGGGTGTGGTGTCTGATGTTATAATTCGGGACAAGTGATCTGCAACAACATTTTCACTTCCTTTTTTATCCCGAATTTCCAAATCGAACTCCTGTAGTAAAAGGATCCATCTAATCAACCTTGGTTTGGCATCTTTTTTAGACAGCAGGTGTCTAAGGGCTGAGTGGTCAGAAGACACAATGACTTTGGCCCCTAGCAGATAGGATCGAAACTTTTCAAGAGCAAAGACAACGGCAAGTAACTCATTTTCTGTTGTGGTGTATCTAAGTTGGGCATCAGCGAGTGTGCGGCTCGCATAGTAAATCACCACCGGCTTTTTGTCTACCCTTTGTCCCAAAACAGCACCTAAAGCATAATTTAAGGCATCACACATAATTTCAAAAGGCAATGACCAATTGGGAGTTTGTAATATTGGGGCATCGGTCAACGCCATTTTCAACGATTCAAAAGCCTCAAGACATGATAGGTCAAGATGGAATGGGACTTCCTTAACCAGCAGATTAGTGAGAGGTCTAGAAACTTTGGAGAAGTCTTGGATGAACCGACGATAGAAGCTAGCATGACCCAGGAATGATCAGATTCATTTTACTGAGGTGGGTGGTGGCAGTTTAGAAATGAGCTCAACCTTGGCTTTATCTACCTCAATTCCTCTTGCCGACACTATATGTCCCAGAACAATGCCTTCTTTAACCATGAAATGGCTCTTTTCCCAACTGAGGACAAGATTAGTGTCAATGCATCTCTTCATTACTTTGGCCAGGTGATCAAGGCAAGAATCAAATGTGTCCCCAAGAATGGAGAAATCATCCATGAAAACTTCTAAAAAGTTACCCACCATGTCAGAAAAAATTACTAACATGTATCTTTGAAATATTGCAGGCGCATTACATAATCCAAAGGACATTCTCCGAAAAGCAAATGTTCCGTAGGGACATGTAAATGTGATTTTTTCTTGATCTTCTGGGTAGATAGCCACTTGATTGTACCCAGAATACCCATCTAGAAAATAGAAATATTTTTGCCCTGCTAATTTTTCCAAAATTTGATCAATGAATGGGAGGGGAAAATGGTCCTTCTTTGTCATAGAGTTGAGCTTCCTATAATCAATGCAGACCCTCCATCCTGTGGTTAACCTAGTAGGTATCAACTCTTCTTGATCATTGGTGATCACAGTCAGTCCTGATTTCTTTGGGACTATTTGGGTTGGACTTACCCACTCACTATCAGAAATTGGGTAGATGATACCGGCATCTGGCCACTTGACCACCTCATTTTTGACCACCTCCTTCATGTGTGGGTTTAATCTCCTCTGCATGTCTCTGCTTGATTTTGCATTGTCCTCCATATAAATGTGGTGCTGACAAATGGATGGACTAATCCCTTTAAGATCAGCGACAGACCAACCTATAGCCCCATTATGAGATTTAAGGACCTCAACTAGTTTCTCCTCACGGTTAGGTTCAAGGTCGCTTGCTATGATGACTGGCAAGATTTGGTCTGGACCTAGGAATGCATACTTAAGGGAGGCCGACAATAGTTTTAATTCAACCTGAGGAGGAAATTGTAAAGATGGCAGAGCTGGTTCAGATTTAAGCTGAGGCAAGGGTTCAACTGGGGGCCACGTCCTAAGTTGAGTTGACAGGATGTCAACTTCTTCTCTCATTCTGATCCTACTATCCCCTTCAATCTCCAGTAACTCCTCAATGGTGTCAATAACATAGCAATCTCCTTTTTGATCATGAAATTTGGATGCCTTAAAAATATTGATGCTAACTTTTTGGTCCCCAAAAGATATGTCCATAACTCCTGAAGCACAATCTATATTAGCTCTAGCCGTGGCTAAAAATGGTCTACCCAAAATGATAGGAGTATGTTTGATTTCTTGGGGAGAAACCATGTCCAAAATAAGAAAGTCGGCATGGAAGTAACACTCATTCACTTTAACAATGACATCCTCAATAAGGCCCTTTGGAGTCTTGATTGATCTATTGGCGAGCTGGAGAATAATGGGTGTAGGCTTGAGCTCACCGATGTCAAACTACTCATAGATGGAGGTGGGAAGTAAATTCACACTGGCTCCTAAATCAAGGAGAGCCTTATCAAAGGTCACACTCCCAATGTTGCAAGAGATAAGGGGCACTCCAGGGTCCTTTAACTTCCTTAGAAGTTGGTTGAAGACTACGACACTAACGTTCTCAGGAAGCCGAACCTTTTCCGGGGTCACTCGTGGCTCCTACCTAGGAGTGCACATTTCCTTCAAGAATCTAGCATAGGCTGGGACATGTTTAATGGCATCGAGGAGAGGGATGTTGATGTGTACTTGTTTGAAGAGCTCCATTATCTCCTCATTGTGGGCCGGTTGTTTCTTCTTGGGCTTTAAGGCATTGGGAAATGGCACTGTAGGTTGGTAAGTGCTAGGCCCTTCATCTAGTTTTCGCTTTCCCTTGACATCCTTTTCCTGGTTGGGTTCCTCTTCACTATCAGAAGATATTTCTGGGGCCTGAATCAATGAAGTAGAAGTAGACTCCTGGGGATCTTGGAGGACTTTACCACTTCTTAAGGCTGAAATTGCTTTTGCATTTTCGAGTTGTAGGCCTTTTGTGGTACTTGGTCTGATGGGTGCTGAAGGAGAGGAGGAATTTGCTGGTTCATGGGGAAGTTTGGTTGTGGGAAGCCCGGGGGATTATTTCGTGGGTTGACAATGGGCTGACTTGGCAGTTGGCCCACTTCCCTTCTCATGGTGGCTTCAGCCAATTGGCCTAATTGTGTTTCCAACTTAGAGATAGTTTGCTGGTGGGCTTGAAGGGTATGTTGGAAAGATTGACTTTGGGCTTGAATGGTTTGTTGGAAGGATAGATTTTGGGCCAGAATTAGTTGTTGTAACTGATGGAATCGATCATCAGTTTGGGAGTCCTGGTGGTGATGCAAAGGAGGTTGATAGGTTTGTTGAGAATTGGAAGACTGCCCATAATTGGGCTGAGGAGGTTGGTATGGGGCCTGACCCTGGTTGAATCGGGGGAGTGGTTGTTGGACTTGCGGTCCCCGACCATAAGCATTTCCTTGAAATGGTGGCTGTGCTTGAAATTGGTTTTGGATGGGTGGTTTGTGAGTTTGAGACGTAGAGGGGATGGTGGGCTGATTGGGAGATTGTTGATTTCTCTAATTGAAATTGGGGTGATTCCTCCAGCCCGAATTATAGGTGTTAGAAAATGGGTCATAGTTGGGCTTAGAGAACCCCTGGGCTGCTTGGACTTGCTCATGTATAAAAGGTGGTAACTGGGCTGCTGTTGGGCAATCGGACACATGATGGTCGGGGCCAGCACATAAAACACACACCTCATGGTGTGTTGGGTCCGAGTATGGGTTGGACGTAGGTAAGATGGTGGTTTCTTTTTTGTTCTGGGCCAGGAGCTGGTCTAACTTGTGGGCTAACATATCAACTTGTTCTAGCTTTTGGGTCATGATATCCACCTTGTCCAATTTTTGATGGATGAAATTCACATCCACTCTAGGTTCAGGTTCCACATGATACATCCCGGCCCGTTTAGATGGCCCAATGGTTCTCTCATATGAGGATAAAGAAGTGTGGTTGATTGAATTCTTGCTCAACATTTCAAATAAGGTATAGGCCTCATTCTCACTCTTGCTCATAAAGGCCCCACCACATGATGTATTAATAATCTGCCTAACTTGATCATCTAGGCCCTCATAGAAAGTTTGCACTATTTGCCATTTGGAGAGCCCAGGATGTGGGCATTTTCTGAGGAGTTCCTTTAATCTCTCCCATGATTCATGTATTTGTTCATTTGGGAGTTGTGCGAATCCTGTGATTGCACGTCTCATGGTGTTGGTTCTACCGATGGGGTAGAATTTCTTAAGGAACTCATGTTGCATATCTGCCCATGTGCCAATAGGTTTCCCTAAGGTCCCTAGCCAGTATTTGGCTTTGTTCTCTCTAAGAAAGAGAATAAGGTTAGGCGGAGAGCATCATCTGTGAAATTTTAAATTTTCACAGTGGAACAAATTTCTAGAAATTCATCCAGATGTTTATAGGGATCTTCATTGGTCTTCCCATAAAAGGATGGGAGCATCTGAATGGTGCTAGATTTGATCTCATAGTGCAAAGCAAGGACATTAGGCAGTTGGATACAAGTGGATGGCTGATAATTCGAAGGAATGAAATATTCCTTCATCTGTTTGGGCACCCCTAATTGGTGTTGTTCAGCCATTGGTTGAGTTTGATTTGAGCCGGATTAAAAATGAATCGCTCAATCTCACTAATGGGCTCAACTAAGTCAAGGTGTTGAGATATTCTCCCTTGCATAAACCAAGGTTAAAGATAAGAGATGAGAAAATCATTTTATGATATATTTTTTTAAATTTTTTTTTTGTTTTGACTCAAATAAGGATGAAGAGAGATAAGAGGAGATTTTTTTTCTTATTTTTGTTTTTATTATTTTTTTATGCAAACACAAACAAGTTATCACACAAATTACTTAATGACCTAGATGTGACTTAGACCTACAAATTGGGTTTCACAAAATGGCTAAAGTGCAACTTGAGTTCACCCTCAATATTTCCACCGGCCAGGTAAGGGGTGGGGTAGTGGGAGGCTCCCCCTACTTTCGTAAGGACCTAATTACAAACCACTAGCCCGCTTAAGGCGTTTGCCGTCCGACCGTCTTGCCTTAGGCACCGATTTTCACAAGAGGGTAAACTCAAATAACACAAGAACCACATTGTGAACCTACGGCCAACGTCTATTAAATTTTATTTAGGGTCTAGGTGATGCAAAGATGAAGGAAATTATGGTTTGTGGGCTAAGGAAGGATGATGAAATCCCCACCTTATCTTGCTTATAGGTGTTGCCCTTAGAATATTTTAGAATGATATGCAACAAATCAAGTTCAAACAAGGGGTTCTATGCAAGTATGCATGAGCATGTAATTAAGAAAAAGATTAGAAAAGAACTCACCTTGCCCCTCGCAATCTCCAAAATGCAATGACCAAAGTTAAACAACAAGAAAAAAAACTTCTATCCTAAATGATGCATGACTTAGAGCATGAAAGTGTGATTTCTACTCTTAGATTGAGGATTTTTTATTAGGTTCAAGTGAAGAGTTTTTTTTATAATTATTTTGTGAACCTATCTAACCACAATATGCAAGAATCATTAAGGAAATGACACAAAATGAGAGCAATAGGTTTGAAGACTTACTTGATGCGCAATCCCTCATTCTCTCTCTTTTTTTTTTTGAAATGAATGACAAACTCAAAAGAAGAAAGAAAGAAATGCAAACTTACCTCTAATTTTTCTGGGTTTTGTTTTTAACCAGTAAAAAAAAGAGAGCTTTATTAGTACACTATATATACAAGGAAAATAAAGTTCTTAAATCAAAAATCATCATTCTTCCCCGGCAACGGCGTCAAAAATTGATAACGCGAAAGTTCGTCGTTTAAAACACGCGTATAACAATCTTAAAACCGAACTCGCACAAAATGATCAAAAGAGAATGTAGTACTATGGCAAGCACGGGTCGAATCTACAGGGAAGATGAGAGTTTTAGAGTTAAAAACCTTAGAGTCCTTTGAAAAAACACTTGTGATTTGGATTTGCTTAAAGAAAATAGTAAAATGATGAACAAACCAAACACTTAATTGAACACACCATGACTATACGCTTATGCTATATAAAATAATTGCATGAAGTGAAAAGAAGATATAGAAGAAAGAGATAGAGAGGGAAGAAGAGCAAGAACTAGATCAAGAGAACAACTCCTTTCATTAACTTAAAAGAAAGAGTACATGAAATGTGAAACAAGTTTATACTAATGACACAATGAGATTACAATGAAGTGAAATATCACAAAAGTAATAACACAAGAAAAGACTGGAGTTTGGAGTTTGGAGATGGTAGCAGCAATGGTGATGATAGCGCCGTCCTCTCTTGGCCTTGGATCACGAACAACCTTGTGGAAGATGTCGTCTACGCCGGGAGGAAGTCACCTTCGTCGTTGAAGCAGTCTTTGGAGGGTGAATAACTTTGAACTCAAGAGGAATTAGGGGATGCCCAAGAAGAAGAAGTTGAAGAGGGGGAAGAGAGGAAAAACTTAAATGAAGAACTCAGAGAGAAAAAAAAAGAGAAGAAGGGCTTCAAAATGGAGACATAACCGAAGCTAGCACCTCGGATGAAGAGTAAAAACACAGGACATCACCTTGAAAAAGAGATTATAACTTACAAACAGTAGAGAATTAGAAGATGGTGTAGAAGAAGAAGTTGTAGAACATTTAAAAACAAAGGACTTTCATGAAGACAGTAAGAGGAGCAAATGATGAGAAGGGGGAGAAATATGGGAAAGAACAGAGAGAAACATGGGTTTGCAGATGAACAGGACAGCACAGTGAAAAATACGAAATAGCTTAAAAACTAAAATGAACTAGAAGATGCTCCCGAAGAAGAAGTTGTAGAGAACTTAAAAATAAAGAACTTTGATGAAGAGTTCATGAACTGAAAATGAACTTACAAGGGAGAACTCGGAGGCCTAAGGTTGGGAGAGAAATTGCCAAAAGAAGAACAACATTCTCCTTCTTGTCATGGGCTATTTATAGGAAAAGTTGGGTAGATGGAGGGTGGAGATTGTATCAAAGGAGATGGATGGATGGGATTTAAGTAGAATATGATACATGGGGAAGAGAAAACGTAGGTGAGTACACCCTCCTTGGGCTTTGGACAACCCCCTTCCTAAGACTCATCATTCCTCTCCTTTATTTCAAACTTTGAATTCAATTCTCCCTCCAACCGAAATATGTGTTTCTTTTACTCAATTTCAAACTTTTAGAATTTCTTTTCCCTCTAATCAAAATATGTACTTTTGACTTGGTCAACATGGTGGTGACAGCTTTGCCCCCGGCTTCTTTTGTAATTACCTTCGGTGTCCTACACACACATAATTGCACTTTAGTCCATAAAAATTATCACAATGTGCACATAAATCTTTAATGCTCGTGATTATGCAATGGAGAATTAATGCTCATGGCCCTCAACTTTAATTTATTATTAAATAAGATAATCGATTTAATCAATTTACGTGAAAGCTCCAATTTAAATGCGGAGTTGAGGTTAACTATGAAATATGCATAATTGCCTAATTATATGCACATAAAATGATGTATATGCAATGAATTGTCATAAGAAATGGACACTTATTGGCCACCCTGCTCCAGCGGGCGCGAGGCTACTCACAGAATGAGCCCCTCCCCTCTCCGGAGGACCTGAGGCAGCGACTGCGGGAGTGTACCCAGGGCTACCACGCGCTCGGATTCCCACGCGAGCTCTGGATGTCCGAGTTGGCTGGGATCTGGGCCGAGTACCTGCCACTCCGCGAGGTTCAGGAGCAGAGGGCTCAGAGGATAGCGGCGATCCGAGAGGCGTAGGAGCAGCGGGCTCGGATTTTGTCACCCATAGCTGAGGAGAGGAGTCACGCCGAAGCGACCGCGTTGGCATCTCAGGAGTAAGCTGCACAGTTGAGGGAGGTGGAGAGCCAGGCTGAGGCCTTGAGGAAGGCCTGCGAGGAGCGGCAGGCAGTCACCGAGCGCGTCCGAGCCGAGTGGCAGGCGGCTGAGACCACAGCCGGAGCCAGTGCCCAGCTCTTGTCCACCTTGGAGGTGGAGCTTGCAGCAGCGGACTTTCACCTTGCGACGCTAGAGGGGACTGAGCCGGAGCCCTGATCGTACCTTTCCGCTTTCTTCTTCTTATTTTCTTTTGATGTCTGCAGTGTATGGATTTTGTTACCCTAAGGGCATGTCTTGGGCTCCTTTTACAGAGTATTAATGACAGACTCCAGATCCTTTGCTTACTGGGTTGTTCCCTCCCTTCTTCGATGGAACGGAATGATGCATGTGAACTGATGACCACTTATTGTTAGTCATGCTTGCTTGTTCTACGATGCATCACCATGAGTGATAAGGGATAACAAGGACTGGGTTTAAGGTACTTGGTGTTAGAAGCTGGAGGTTGAGTATTGGGTAGTAGGGGAAAGAAAGGGCTATATGTGGGGGCCAATCCTCCTGGAGGGTGAAAGCCCACATACTCTGGAACCAACGTAGGCCCACAAGGACGGGGTAGTTCACGCGGTCTAGAGTTGCAGAGGTGATTCTGGAGGGTGTATATTGACCCTGAACTGGATGGTGGAATATTGGCTAACATTATGCCGTCAGCCAAAAAATGGGATTCGTATGTGTCTGGGAAATTGGGGTTGAGCTGGCTGGACGGCCTAGGAGGACATGGCAACCAAGGCCGGAACTGGAAGAGGGACTAGAAATTGAAGTTGGGACTACGACTGGGAATAGGGACCGGAGCTGAAGCCAGCTAGGTGACCTGGAAAGGTGCGATGGTTGGGAGCTGGAACTGGGTCAGATGGCTAGCCTGGGAAGGTGTTATAGCTAAGACCGGGACTGGAGGCTGGGAGACTAGCCTGTGAAGGCGTCGTAGCCGAGGCTGGAGTTGAAAACTGGCGGCTAGCCTGTGAAGGCGTTGTAGCCGAAGTTGGAATTGGAGACTGGGCGGCTGGCCTGCGAAGGCGTTGTAGTCGAAGTGCCGGGACTGGGGCTGGCGGCTGGCCTATGAAGGCGTTGTAGCCGAAGACTAGAGTTGACAACTGGCGGCTGGCCTGCAAAGGCGTTGTAGCCGATTGAAACTGGCAGCTGGCGGCTAGCCTATGAAGGCGTTGTAGCCGAAGCTGGGACTGGAAGCTGGCGGCTGGCCTGTGAAGGCATTGTAGCCGAAGACTGGAAGCTGGCGGCTGGCCTGTGAAGGCGTTTTAGCCGAAGATTGGAAACTAGCGGCTGGCCTGTAAAGGCATTGTAGCCGAAGACTGGAAGCTGGCGGCCAGCCTGTGAAGGCGTTGTAGCCGAAACTGGAACTGGGAGCTGGCGATGACCGACCCTCGGGGGTGTAGTGGCCACCATGGTTGTGGACTGATGTTGAGCTCGCCATTGGGGCGTGTCGTAGCCGATGGCTTTGCAAGTGAAGAATAGAGAGGGAAAGAGGGTTTTTTTTTCTTTACCAACCCTACCGCCCTTGCGTGTTTTCGCCAGAGCTGGCCCCCTTTAGCTTTTTCCGGTGCGCCCTTGCGGGTTTTCACACCGAGGGGTTACCCGATTTTGCCTAAGGTGCCCTTTTAGGTTTTCACCTTAGATGGGTCAGTGGCAATTTTTGCGCCTAATCGGCTCCCTGTAATGGATTCGACCCGGCCCACTGGGGTATCTCTATTTTTAACCCAAATTTTTTTTTGAGACTGCCGTCCATAGAATGTTGCTGTCAGGGGACGTAACCTAAGACTGGAAGGTGGAGATAGCCGAATATTGTTCGACCATTAACAAGGGTTTTTAGAAATCCTCAAGCCATGGTGGCGAGGAGCCACTTTGTCATGGCAAGGTATGACTAGAGTTGCGACTGGTGGATCAGGGATTGTATGGGGGAATTGAGATTATAATGAATTGGAAGGCTCTACATTTGCAGGGTATGTCGGATGTAGGGGCAGAGAATGATAAATGTCTGGGAATGTATCAGGATACAGGTTTACCAAGATGGTGACTGGGAGCTTAACTATCATAAGGACTGGTTGAACTGTGATGTTTAGGTAAGGGCCAAAGGTTGGCCGAGCTGAGCGGGAGTAATGCAAGGTTAACTGGGGATTGAAGGGTTTGTGTCGTAGCAGTGCGACTAGATTGGAGACTGGCTTTGGGTGAATCTAACAGCCCACCAAGGAATAGGCGGAAGGCCATTCTGACTGGTAGGGAGAAGAAGATTTTCTCGTTATCAGCTCTACCGCCCTTTCGGGTTTTCACTAGAGCCGACCCCCTTTAGCTTTTTCCGACGTGCCCTTGCGGGTGTTCACATCGAGGGGTCCGCCATTTTATGGACTTTGACCGAAACCTGGAGCTCCAGCTCGTGGCTCATGCGCAGCTGAGGTTGCTTAACCGGAGCGACTGAGGGAGAAATGGCTAGGTCGTGCTCCGCTACGGAGGGGTCTAGCCCTGGCATCTCCTTGTAGGTCTAGGGGAAGCAGTCCTTGTATTCAAGCAGGAGTTGCTTGTAGTCCTGCTTCTCTGCATCGGTAAGGAGAGCGCTAATGAATGTAGGCTGAGGGGCTTCATCTCCGCCCAGGTTGATCTCCACAAGATCATCGACGGTCACCTGGCCGCCATCCTCCAGCTCTAGAGGAGCAGGTTGAAAGTCGATGAAATCCGCATCATCGGTGTCGGCTTCGTGTAACTCTTGGTTCTCGAAGTCACCGGTCGATGCTGAAGGGACTGGAGAGTGGTTGTCATTGGGATCCGCTAGGGATCGATCTGGGCCGCCGGCTTTTGGCCAGCAGTCGTCAACTGGAGCCGCTGAGGTCTCTCTGGGATTGCCTGACGGAGCTGACAATCTTTCACAGCTAGGACCAGCAAGATCCCCCCCCTCAGGAGGGTTTATTCAATTAGGCCCCTCGACTGGCTGAGAGACCAGAGAAGCTTCTTCTGCTCCTTTGTCTTGGCAGGGAGGCGAAGAAGGTTCCCCGACGGCTTGAGTCAAGGTTCTAGCTTTGGCGGAGATCGGGATCAGGATTTCCTCTCCCTCATCCCCAGAGCTGTCAAATTTGGCTTCGGCTCTAGCTCTGTCGTCGGCTGATTGTGCCAAGCCTACGACGTTAACTACGTAGTGGACGTAAAAGTCCGGGTCCTGGTCGTAGCCAAGCCCCCTGGTATCCTTATAGAAGGACGAGGGTTGCCCTTGGACTTGGGAAGGGTCCCACAATCGGCGGAAGTATCTTTGTTGGGTAGAGGTTTGCCACAGGGGAATGTGTTGCTTCAAACACATTTCTTGAATATGCGGCGATAGATCACCCCACACCTGAACTGCTTCAGGGGTATCATCGACTGGCCTAGACCAGCCGAAGTCATCATTTGGCGGGGCTTGAGGGACCATGTCTCCTTTGTAGAAGATAATGGGTTTGTCCCTGTTAGCCTTCCTCTTGTTCCGGCGTTGTCGCTTGAAGGTGACAATGAATGTCGTTAGCGACGCGACGCTGTGCTCCTCAGATGCATATGGGAGCTGGATGCAGTCTGGTGGCAAGCATATACTCTTGCCAATAGCTCGGCTAATGAGATTAGCCTTGAAGTCGATTTGGCGCCTCTCAGGGTGATCTGGGGATGACTTGGAGCCGAGGCGCAGTCGATGAAGCTTGGCCTTTTCCTCGTCAATAGAAAAGAGGTCATCATCATCTTCCTCTGAGAGCCAACTGTTGCTTTTACTCTTAATCATGGGGTATGGACTAATCCTCTTGAAGTAGAGCGCAGCGTCGGCTAGGTTGCATTCTACCGGTGTGAACGGTGACAGGTCTGCAAAGGCTTTATGTTGCTCCCCGTCCTTGGCAAACTTGATGCATTGGTGGAGAGTCGATGGGACGACCCAATTTTCATGGTGCCAGGGTCTGGCCAGTAGCATCTTATAAGACGTGTTGGAGTCGATGATGTAGAATGTCACCTTAGAGGTGAAATCATCGAGTACCAGATCAACGTCCACCCAGCCGAGGACGTCCTCGGTGTTCTGGTTGAAACCAGATATCTTAACCGCCTGAACCTTCTGGAGGTATGGGGTCAGATATAGAGATTTGAATGTCTTGAGCGGCATAATGTTAACAGCAGCACCAGCGTCTACCAGGATCCGGTTCACATCATGCCCGTTGATCTTCCCCTTCATGTAGAGAGGACGGTTGTGACATGGAGGGGAAAATAGCATGTCTTTCTCCGTGAAAGAGATGGTGGCTACGAAGGCTCCATAGGTGGCCGCCTTCATTTTCGTGGCATGCGTTTCATAGACTTCCGGCTCTTGGAGTATCTTGATAAGGGTTTTGATGCGGGACAGTCACGCAACCTGGGACTCTAGCTCGCGATCTCCCCTAAGCGAGGGAAGACGTGGGACCGTGCGCGGTTGAGAAATAGGCAAATAATCTTTGGTATCGGCTTTTCCGCGTTAACTCGGATTGAGTCACGGGACGGTACACTCACTCACTCTCGTAGCGGTGATAACAATATATCAAGCTAGGAACCTACACTTGCAGCGGCATATACTAATGAATATGAACTAAGCAAAATGGGATAAAGAGTGGGGGCGAGTTTACCTCCACGCTCCGGGCGTGGGGAAGACGTTCCCCGCCAAGTACGGTAACTCCCGGTAACAACAGTAAAAATTTAGTTACAATAGTGAAATTTATTGCCCACTCCATGCAGGGAGGTAAAAGGCTACAAGTGGACCCGGGAGAACCGTCCCTGGGTTGACGGGCAGCAATCTGGAGGTGCGTTCGGGGCGAACTCGGCCTGCTGGTCCGACTCGGTCCTGCGCCGACTCGATTCTGACTCGCTGGACAGTAAGGCACGATTTCTAAAGGAACGTCACCCTCTGAGGTCTTCTGAAGGCACCACTTGGCTGGGACGATGGCGGGACGTCCCTGATCGACTCCTGGGAGTGGCTGTTCCAGAAGTTGACTTTTGATATTTTTGCACGAATTATCTACGGACTGATTTTTCTGATCTGCACAGGGAATAGATTTGCGCGCCTCGGCGGCAAGAATTAATTCTCTCAGATCCGAAATTGGATCGAGGTGAAACTGGTGGGGTTGGAAAGAGGACTTCCTGATGTACCACATATAATTTCAGTAGATTGATCTAACGAAGGGATAAGAAATGGGAGGGTCTGCAATCTATGGGTTTTCCTACGGATCTGTTTACAGACACTCAGGACAGCAGGGGATCTGCCTGAAACTGACCTTTGACCGAGGTGTAAATGATTTTTTCAGGGACTACAAACATTATGGGAGGTAGGGGGAACGTGAGGAACAATGAGTAAGTTTTGTGAATTTTCTAGAAATTGTTAAATGGGTGCGAAAAATACAGACAGGTGACACTGTCCCGTGGATCTGCAGAATGGCAGATTACAGGGGGGAAACAAGAAATATGAGAAAAAATACTAAATGACATCTAAATGACACAAAATTTGAACTGGAGGTTAAGGGAGATAGGTAGAACAAACCCTCAAAGTTTGGGCTCGATCAGAAAACAAGAACAAAATATAAAATTCCAGAGTGGAGGTTTTGTCCTGATTTAGACAGAACTCCGGCGATGTCGGTGGCGGCGCGATGGCGGCACGATGGTGGCGGCGGCGGCGGCGGCGCTGAGCTTCACACTCAAGAAGGGGGATTGGAAGGGAGGCTTCACACCTCAGAAGAAAGATGCTTCACACCTCTGCAAGGGGGAGAGAGGAGAGGTAATGGTAGACAAATTATGATATTTCCTTTCAATAATTCATCAACTTCTTACAAGACACTATACATAAGTTTATATAGAGGGAATGAAGGGGGAGGGGGGTTGGCAAATGCCATGGGGGGAGGAGAGAGAGGGGAGTTCGCCCCTTTGACTCTTGGGGAGAGATTTTTTAATTCTCCCATGTGGTTAATACAAAATACTACAAAAATAAAAGTCCTACCTAAGGGGGGGAAAGAGTCTTGGACTTTTTTCACCATTTGTCCCCTTGAATTGTCCAACTATCTAGAAGCACACCTTGGACCATTGACTGGCCCCACATGGGCCTTAAGGCTTAGGTGGACCAATACGGAAGGAGATGAGGGCCCCTTGCTGGTCCTACTGGACTTTTACACAAAAACCCAAAGATCCTTAAGGAATGACAAATTGACTTATAAAGCCTTACAATTGCATACATATTTTCCCAAGGATATAAATGCAAATAAAAGGACTCAAATGTAAAATAAAAAGTTAGTGGTCGTGCTCTGATGTCCCCATCAATTCTCCCCGAGTGGGAAGAACTCGACCCCGTCGAGTAAGGGGTGCGGCTGCTTGTGACGCTGGCGGATCCGTCATCGTACCTGGTAGCGCAGAGTACGCTCCACTCCAAGTCATCGACACCTACTCATCCCATATAGATTCGATATGCTCACGCTGCTGGGGAATGAGGCTAGAGGTGGACACTCCGGGGTGGGGTCACTCTCAAAGGAGGGAGGCAGCTCAAAGACTCACTAGGAATCACCGCTGGGTCCCTTATGTGACTAGATCCGATATGTAGAGGTAGAGCCGATCCCAAAGTCCGACAAGTATCACACTCGAAAGGGACTGACAACGCGAGCGTACAAAAGACCGACTCGACTCGACCCATGCATGTACAGACACACGAGACCCTAGACAAACCTATTGTTAGTCCGACCCATACACATGCAAGGGTGGACCAAGACACCCGAATGTGTGCCATGCATGCATGTTATGTAACCGGAGGTTGGTGGCATGGGGAGCTCCGAGACGTCCGAGTATGACCCAGTCATGCATTGACCTCCTATGGGACTTGGGTGTGGGAGGGCTAGGAGAACCAAAATCACCTTGCCAATGAACGGGCTTGATGGGTGTATATGGATCGACCCGTGGGGAAAGGGTGTGAAAGTGGACTTCCCCGACAAGGTATAAGGGAAGTGGTGGGTCATGAGGCCCACTAGTGAAGGGGTCAAAAGGGTCAAAGAATGTGTGATCCCTTGATATGGGTTCCTCCATTACATAGTCCCATGGGTGAAATTCATGAAGGTGATGGTCACCTCCATCCATCGTGGTAGATGGGATAGTGTATAGAAGATATGACTCTTCCCTCGGGATAAAAGGAATGAAGTCAGGCTCGATCGGTAACGAGAAGAGTAGAAGAACCTCCGTGGTAACATGTCCCACGGTGTACACGGAGGTGATGGACCCTAAGGCCGGATGGGTGAAGCTACGACTTGTGGGTTGGTCGAAGCCTCGGGCCAATACGTGTGTAAATGTCAATTGCCGGTCTAACCCTTTAAGAAGGTCATCAAATGTATCCACATAGTGACTAGACCGGAAAGTGGTGTGAAATGAGTTGTTTGGCACTAGAGGTAGTGTGGGGTCCATGGAGGGGAAGGGAGGTGGGACCAAGACATGCTTGAGCCAACTAAGGAGTGGCTCGGCGACGAAAAGTGTTCCCGTTAGAAACACGAGTGGCTCGGGATTAGGTAGCTCCAAACGAGATGGCTCCGAATAGGGATGTGAGGGTGGTGGTAAAGGAGCTCTCACAAGTGAGGAAGGCATATCATCAAGGAGGGGAAAAGGCCCTTGGGGCCCCGTAGGTGGGGCCGGGTTGGGTCTACGGGCCATGGCCTCCCTAGGGTTGGTATAGCTACCTCCGATCTCGGAGGTGGGCAACAGGAGACCAGCGACTCAATATAGGCACAACTCCTATCCACCCGATCCGAAATCATTTGCACAAGTTCGGCAACGGTATGGGTTGGAGTAGGGGTATCGCGGTGGATTTGTCCGTAATCAACCGGCTTAGGCTTAGGTACTTGAGGGGCTTCTTGCCTCCGGGTATGACCCACTTGATTGGAAGTGATTGGGTGGGGTCGGTTAGAGGTGACCGGGCTGGGTAGGTAAACCTTCCTAAGCTCTCTCTTCATCTCATGCCACGACTCGATGGGCCAGTGCCTCCTAACCTCTCTCAAGCCTTCGATGTGGTCCCGCTTCTCGGCGGCCTCGTGTAGAAGCCGCTCTTTGGCGAATGAGCATTGCCGAGCCTCAGACATGGGGTAACAATCAAAATATTTATCCATAGCGGCTTTCCAATGTAGGTAGTCCCTTGGGACTTTGGAGCCATAAAAGTCTAGGGCTTCGGGCCTACGGAAGTGGAGAGGGTGGTTGCCAAGCCCATGGGTGGGCCAACGGTCATATCGCCTGGGCGACCGAGAGTCCATTGGAAACTGGGGAACTAAGGGGTGGACATGCCGACACAAAGAGACAAGACAAACCAACTAGACAATGGACTAAACACGACCCTAAATGATAATGTAAGTTGAAATGCCGACCGACTACCAACCTAGACACAACCAAGATCCGGTACCTGGCGGAGTCCGGGGATCTGAAGATCCTCTCACGCGAGTGAATCACCTCTCCGATAGGCATAACCTAACGGTCGGGCGACACCTTTTTATATACCGAACAATGGTATGCAAATGAGACACTTAGACCTACTTAGCCTTAGACTCTTTTTTTTGAGTTTTTGTTATGCAATGACTAATGACTACCCTAGACTCAACTGGCGCTCTGATACCAAATTGATGCAGGACGGTCACGCGACCTGCGACTCTAGCTCACGATCGCCCCTAAGCGAGGGAAGACGTGGGACCATGCACGGTTGAGAAACCGGCAAAGAGTCTCAGGTATCGGCTTTTCCACGTTAACTCGGATTGAGTCACGGGACGGTACACGCACTCTCTCTCGCAGCGGTGATAACAATATATCAAGCTAGGAACCTACACTCGCAGTGGGATATACGAATGAATACGAACTAAGCAAAATGCGATAAAGAGTGGGGGCGAGTTTACCTCCATGCTCCGGGCGTGGGGAAGACGTTCCCGGCCAAGTACGGTAACTCCCGGTAACAACGGTAAAAATTTAGTTACAACAGTGAAATTTATTGCCCACTCCACGCAGGGAGGTAAAAGGCTACAAGTGGGCCCGGGAGGACCGTCCCTGGGTTAACGGGTAGCAATCTGGAGGTGCGTTCGGGGCGAACTCGGCCTGCTGGTCCGACTCGGTCCTGTGCCGACTCGGTTCTGACTCGCTGGACAGTAGGGTGCGGTTTCCAAAGGAACGTCGCCCTCCTGAGGTCTTCTGAAGGTGCCGCTTAGCTGGGATGTCACGCCCCGACGTGGAATATCGGGACGTACAGTTAGAGACTAGCTAGAAATAACACTAATAAGCTAAGCTAAACAATTACACAGGTGCTAAGAAAAGAAACAAATCTATTGATCAAGATGATTCCAATTTATTACAATAACCAACACTGCTAATACACGATCAAACATGACTTCCAAATCTGAATTCTAATACAATAACTGACTCCAAAAGTAACAAAGTGCTAACACAACTCTAAGGAAATAACTAGAGGTAAACAACCATGCCAACACGGCATCTACTAACATGCACACTCAAAAGATATCACTCCTGCCCTTCCCCATCGGTATGCGCATCATCACCTGAATAGCCTGGAAAGGGGGGAAACAATAACTAGGAGCTGACGCTCAGTAGGAAATAACAGGCAAGTTTACGTGATTAACAAGTTAATTACATTTTTCATATGCAATGCTAAATAAAAGAAATAAAAGATGATACAATAAAACAACGTAATACAAAGATCTTGCAAGGTCAAGAAATATAATGATGACAAGAGATAACAAGATAACAAGTACAAGAATTTACAACAGGAGATAGTAATAGAGAATTGGCCAACAAGCAAGTATTTTAAACGCCATTTCAAGCACGATCAAGTAACAAGTAACAAGAGATTTTATGTCATAGACGTTACACTAGTCAAGTACTAGGTACAATGCCTCACCATGTCATTAACATCACATGGGCTCACTAACTTTCGAGCGCTCTCCCCAGGACCAGACCGGGCCCCTATGATGCGTTGGCATTGATTTATTGGATCTAAGATCCCACGATTGTCTAGACATTCAGTCAAGTTAAATGGCCAATTAATCAGAGGAATTACTGTCAAAAGCATGAGATTTAAGGACTAACTTGTCCTTGGATTCACTAAAACAAAAACTCAGTTATACCGTCTCTTTGGCCGCATTTCAAGAATTGGACCAAAACTTAGTCCACGAGGTCAACAAAAAACGGCTGACAGTGTACCATTCAGGTGTGTAAGCAATCCATTCTACTGGGGTAATAATGACTATTCAGCAACTTAACAATCAATTTAATCCTAATTACCAAGTTAATATACCAAAGATTATCTATTATCATTTGCATTAAGGCAATTTGCCCAAAAAGCTGATTCAAGATGATAAGGTAAAGAACAAGCTCGCACAGGAGTGAAATAGCATGCATTAACAGAAATTTAGTTACATAATTAACCACTAATTATGTGGGTTTCTATTTAACCATTGTATGCGTTGCAATGGAGATGGTAAACGGCATGTTTTTACACCATGATTGAATGTAAAAACCAATGTAAATTGAGATCAAAGGGGTACATGAATAGGTCACTGATTCCTCAAAAATATAGTTTTCAATTGGACTAAGTTGAATGGGTCGATCCCCTAATGATCCGAATCGATCCTCGGGTCAAAAACAACATTTACCGGGTCATACAGCACATGGGTCGACCCATTGGGTCGACCCCTGGAACTCCAAGAGCCTGCCTGGGTGATGGGTCGACCCATGGGGTTGACCCCTCCAAAAACTGCCGCAACCCCCACACTGGGCAGCATGGGTCGACCCCATGGGTCGACCCCTGCACTTCCAGAACTGAACGTGGCTTCCGGAAAACGCAAGAACTCATCCATTTGGGGTCTAAATGGGTTGGGATCTTAACCACATGCTCTACGGTTCTTAATATACATACTAGGGTCATAATACAAGAGTTTTGAAACACGAATTTCAACAGAAATAAAATGAATCACAACCTATGTATGATGAACACATGAAAATCTAGTTCTTGACATGCTTCTACTAAATCGTAAGGTTCTCTCAATATATACAACAAAATTTGGGACTTCTTATATCAAAAGAAAGCTACTTCGATGCTGATTCTATCCATGTATGATACGCCATATGGGGATCAAGATATACAACTCAAAATCAGCCCGAAATCATGCTTTGACTCAAAAGAACATACTATAAATCAAGCCTAGACATGCTCTTACTTCGATCCAAAATTCTCTAAACATGCTCAATAAAAATTAGGACTTTCTACGCCAAATGAAAGCTAACATGCTGATGCTTACATCCATGTATATTTATTAGAGTTTGGCTATTATAACCTACCTCAATCGAAGAGAGAACTTAAAGCCCTAGAATGAAGAACGAACTGGACAGCACCTTATAAAAATCTCGATATCTCCTCGGATACCTAATGAAATTTAGAGCTTCTTATATCAAAAGAAAAATCTCGTCGAGAGGAACAATTTGATGTATTCATGTGTAGATTTTGGTTAAGGAAACCTATCTCAATCGTTGGAACAAAGAGGAGAGGAAGGAGGACGACGGCTGCCGACCCACCTCCACTAAACGATCAAGATCTTCCTGGATCGAACTCCAATGCGAACACCACAGCTACCAAATGAAAATAGACTCGAAGAGCTTTATTTTGATAGCTATAGAGCTTCTGGAGACTTTGGAGTTGGGAGAAATCGACCACGCAAGGTGGTGTTTGAAAACGGCGCCGCCAAGGTTGACTTCAACAAAACTCGGCCGCCACCATGTGCTAGGGTTAGGTTTTAGTTTGATTGATAGAGGGATATTGATCCTTAGATCGTGGCCTTTCATTTACCACCGATTTGAACTCATTTGGTTGAGTATTAAGCTCTAATTTGATGTTTTAAGATGAGGTTAGGTAAAGGTTAACTAAGTGTGTACTTTTAGGCTTAATCCACTAATTAGCCATAATTACATATTTTTGCTGGGTCGATCACAGAAGACAAAGTTGCTAACTACATCGTCCTTAACCTGATTAGCATTTTTCCAGATTTTTATAAGGTAGTCGAATTTTCACTATTCTATTTTCTAAGGGATTAAATATTAAAAATCTAAAATTCAAGCATTAATTCACTAAAAATTCAATTTTAAGTTAAAAAAAGCTTAATAAATATATTGAGCTCAATTAAAACTATCGGGGTATTACACCCTCCCCTACTTAAGGAATTTGGTCCTCCAAATTCACTACACTATAACTGAGAGTAGGGAAAGAGATAGCTCACCTAGAATAAGTCGGGATACCGCTTCCGCATAGTATCTTGGGACTCCCAAGTAGCTTCTTCGGTTCCACGCCGACTCCACTGAATCTTGACCATAGGTATAGAACGATTCCGGAGTTGCTGCTGCTACCGGTCCAGAATCTTGGTAGGTCTTTCTTCATAAGTCAAATCTTCCTTCAATTCAAAATCCACATGCTGAATGATATGAGTGGGGTCGTACACATATTTACGTAACATAGACACATGGAAAATATTGTGTACGCCCGACAACTACGGCGGTAAAGCCAGTCTGTAAGCAACTTCTCCCACTCTGCCTGGGATCTCGAATGGACCAATATATCTCGGACTAAGCTTACCCTGAATGCCAAATCTTCGAATCCCTCTCAAAAGAGAGACCTTCAAGAATACATGCTCGCCAACTTGAAATTCTAATGCTCTTCTCCTTGTGTCGGCATAACTCTTCTATCTTGATTGAGCTACTTGTAACCGGTCTCGGATAACACGGATGTTCTGTGATGATTCTGAAATAAGATCCGGTCCAAGCCATTGCTTCTCACCTATCTCATCCCAACACAACGGAGAACGACAACTTCTTCCATGCAATGCTTCAAAAGGAGCCATCTGGATGCTGGATTGATAACTGTTGTTGTAGGCGAATTCAATCAAAGCCAAATGATCACTCCAACTGCCTCCGAAATCAATCATGCATGCTCTAAGCATATCTTCCACTATCTGATTGGTTCTTTCAGTCTGTCCATCTGTCTGTGGATGAAAAACAGTACTGAAATTCAGGCGAGTACCAAGAGACTCTTGCAGTCCCTTCCAGAAATGTGAAGTAAATCTGGGGTCTCTATCAGACACAATGCTGACTGGTATGCCATGTAGCCTTACCACTTCCTTCAAATACAAAGTAGCCAATACATCAACTGTCCATTTAGACTTAATGGGTAAGAAATGAGCTGATTTTGTCAATCGGTCAACAATCACCCATATTGCATCAAAGCCACCACGAGTCCTAGGTAGACCCATAATGAAATCCATGCCAATGCTCTCCCACTTCCATTGGGGTATGTCAAGTGGTTTCAACTTCCCTGCTGGTCTGAAATGTTCAGCCTTAACTTGCTGACAAACCAAGCATCTACTCACGAAGTCTGCAACTTCCCTTTTCATATTCAGCCACCAAAAGGATATCTTCAAATCCTTGAACATTTTAGTGCCTCCAGGATGAATAGTATATATGGATCTATGTGCTTCCTCAAGAATCTTGTTCTTTATTCCAGCTTCATCAGGTACACAAGTTCTACCCTGGAATAACAATCTTCCATCGTCAGCCATCAAGAAGTCAGGCCTGCTGCTCAAGCTTCCCTTGATCTCTACTAGCTCGGGATCATTATCTTGCAAAGATTTGATTTCCATCAATAATTCGGGCTTAAGTTGAATCTGTGCAATCATAACCCGATCATTATCAACATTCAGATCTAGGCTAGCTAATTGTTCCAGTAGCTTCCACTCTTGTAACATGAGACTGGACAATCTAGCCACAGGCTTCCTGCTTAATGCATCTGCCACAACATTGCCTTTGCCAGGATGATACTCGATCGAGAAGTCGAAGTCTTTCAAGTACTCCAACCATCTTCGCTGCCTCATATTGAGTTCCTTCTGAGAGAACAAATATTTTAGACTCTTATGATCTGAAAACACTGTGAATGTTTCTCCATAACAGTAGTGCCTACATATCTTCAAAGCAAACACGACTGCTGCTAGTTCCAAATCATGAACAGGATATCTCTCTTCATGCTTCCTCAACTGCCTAGAAGAATAGGCAATCACCTTCCCATGCTGCATGAGTACACAGCCTAAACCAATACCTGAAGCATCGGTGTATACCACAAAACCTCCTTCACCAGAAGGTAAAGCCAATACAGGTGCAGTAATCAAACATTCCTTCAAAGTCTGAAAGCTTCGCTGACAATCATCTGACCAATCAAACTTGTTCTCCTTGCGGGTTAATCTTGTCATAGGTACCGCAATGGTGCGGACACCCGAGCGCATGCGAGACACGAGCCGGCGAGCCACCGGTACCGCACGAGGAGCACGACTCGAGCCACCTCAGCATCCCTATGGCTCGGAGACAGTTTGGAGGTTCCCCACTGAGTCATAGCATTTATCATATTTTTGGGGATTTTTATTTGTGTGTAATGTGTTTTATTTTCTTTCATCAGTGTGTAATTTAGATAGTTCGAGGGGCTTATTTGCAAAGTGGGACCCCCGGGCCCCACGGGACCCCCAGGGCCCCTCCCATTGATCCACCTCAGCCCATGGGCCCCATGTGGGGTCAGTCAACATGTCAAATGGAGGCATCTAGAAGTTTGAATGGTAAAAGGCACATGGGAGACAAGTGGACTTCAAAGTCCAAGGTGGCTACCAAACTTGTCCCCCCTTGCCACCAAAGTCAATAGGGCGCCCCCTTCCTTGTATTTTTTTATTTTAATTTGTGTGGATGGTCACATGCTATCCCAGCCCTCCATCTCACACCCCTAGATCCAACGGTTGAGGGTTGATTAGACATATGACCTATATATGCTTGTATTTTCCCATTTTCTTGAATTAATGCCATTTGAACTTGGAAAATTACTTGAGAAAAGGCCTAGGCCGCCCCTCTCTCCCCCTTGGAGCTGTGAAGGCTTCCCTCTGGAGGTGTGACTCCTCCCCTTATCATTCCGGTCGCCGCCGCCGCCGCCACGAGCCGCCACCGCACCGCCACCGCCATCAATGAAGTTCTGCCTGCACAGTACCACAGCAACGTCCACGAAATTTGTGTCTCAGCCACGAGCTCAGATCGATCTGGGAATTTTACTGGAGGTCCCAGAGGTGTCAAGGATATGCCATAAATTTTGGTTTGTCATTCCGATCCCGTTTCATAATTTTTGATTTTCGTCCACCCTTCCATTTCAGTTCTACCAGAGTTCTGTCCAGATTCATATCCGCCCTGTGTTTCATGTCTTAGGTCCATCTTTTGATTTTTGTTAGTCCCATAAATGTTACTGGAGTTTCCTTCCATCCACCCCTTCATCCACAATTTTTCTAAATTTCTGGTTCGCCCATTTTGTATTTTCTAAAAATCGTTCTCAGTCCCATCTACAGTTCTATCCACCTGTTCCCAGATCCGACCACCAGTCACTCCAAAAATCATATAAAATCGCCACCACCTCCAAATCCAATTCCAAAAATTGTACCCGTTTCGAGGTTTGATTACCTACAGCTTTGAAGAAGAGCTAGAATCCTGATTCCAAAGGAAAGTAGGCGGTCAATGGACATTTACAGGAAACTCATATGCTGATCTGATATTTCGGGAGCTGTGCAACAGAGGATTGAAAAATAGTTAAAGCCCAAGTCCGCAGAGGTTCAGAAGATTCCACTGGCCCTAGGTTGAAGGATTTTGAATCCTCTTTCCAACGGCGCTGGTTTCATTGCATTCCGAAGAAGGGGCTGATCGCAGCGGCCGTTTTCGCCGGAGCGCGCGCTGCTAAAACAGCAACCTCAGTTCGTGGACAGCAACTTCAAAGCTTGGAGATCGGGACCGATCGACCCCCGATCGGTGTTCCCAGCCGACCGCCGTCCGTGGAGGCGTGCCACTAGGGGTCCCCATCATAGTGGGTCCCACCCCGCAGGTCCGGAGGACAGCGCAATCCGTGGGCCCCGCGGGCCCGCAGAACCCGCCGTTCGGAAAGCACGAAAACGCGGAGTTCGGCACCGCCGGGCGACATCAAGATGCTGCCCGTCAACCCAATTAGCGTGATTCCCGGGCCCTGCATGTGACCTTTTACCTCCCTGCGTGGAGTGGGTCAAATTGTTGTATTTCTGTAAAATTGTGTTAACTGGGAGTCCGTGATTGGCCGGGGTTGTCTTCGCCACGCCGGGTGCGTGGAGGTAATGATCCGAACTTCTTGGCGTTACATTGCTTAGCTAGTATACGGTCTTAGGCCGCTGCCGAGAGTGTAGGTACTAGCCCGTGTGTCCATGTCACCGCTATGAGAGTGAGAGTGACCCGTCCCGCGACTCGATCCGAGTCCGGAAGTTGAGTCGGACTACCCTTGACCTCCGCCGGTTTCTTAACCGCGCACGGTCCGCGCTTTCCCTCGCTTGGGACGACGAGTGAGCTTCTACTTCTGTTAGCGACGTTTTGCCACTAGGAGCTCGTAGTGTCGGGCTTAGTGTCTCCCTGGTGTGTATTGCTGGTCGCGTCTTCATCTAGAGTCCGAGGGTGGCACCTTATGGTGTCGTCTCCCGTGTCCGTCCCGCATCAGTTTGGTATCAGAGCGAGTTGAGTCTAGGGTAGTCATTGCATATGTCTTACATGCATCATGGTATAAGTCGAGTTTAGGATCATCATTTCAAAACAACAAAAAAAGAGTGTTTCAAATCGCATTTCACCCAATAGCCCGGTATATTAAAAGGCGTTGCCCGAACATTAGGTTATGCCTATCGGGAAGGTAGCGTACTTGCACGAGTGATCTTCGGGTCGCTTATCTCCGCCACGTACCGGATATCGGTTAGGTCTAAGTGCATCATCTAGTGTGTGTTTGCATTAGTCGGTTTGTCTTGTCCCTTTGTGTCGGCATGTCCATCGTATAGTCTCCAATTTCCCATGGATTCCTCATCACCCGGGCAATATGGCCGTTGGTCCACCCATGGGCTTGGCAACCATCCCCTCCACTTCCGTAGGCCCGAAGCCTCAGACTTTTATGGCTCCAATGACCCAGGTGACTACCTCAAGTGGGAAGCCGCCATGGACACATACTTTGATTTTTATACTATGTCCGATGCCATGCAAGTTAGTTTTGCCCGAGAGAGGCTTGTCCACAAAGCCGCCTGGAAATGGGAGAGCATTGAGCGCATGAGAGAGGTTAGGAGACAAAGGCCCATCGAGTCGTGGCATGAGATGAAGGACGAACTTAGGAAGGTCTACCTACTCGACCCGGTCACCTCCAACCGACCCCACCCAATCACATCCACCCAAGTGGGCCATAATCGGAGGCAACGCGCCGCGCATGTAGAAGAGCCTAGGTCCACGACTAGGCCGACTTCATATGGGGGAGTCCATCACATCGCTCCTACTCCAAACCCCACCATTGCCGAACTCTTCCAAATCATTTTGGATAAGGTGGATAGGAAGTGTGATTATATTGAGTCTCTGCTTCCCCCTTGCCTACCTCCTAGCCGAGATAGAACCAAGCATGACCCTAAGGAGGTAGCAACCGGTAGTCCCAATCCAGTGTCATCTAGAGTGCCATCCCGAGGTCCTCTCCCCATCTTGGTGGATCCTCTTCCCCCACCCACGAGAGTCCCATTGCCTACACCCCCTGTCCGTCAGGAGGATAAGGGTAGGGACCCACTTATCAAGGAGCGTAGAGGATCACGACAACAGTGTTATCGCTGCCAGGGGTTTGGCCACTTTGCCGGACAGTGTCCCACTCGGACATCTCTAGCCCTAGGGGATAAAGGGGTTAGAGAAACCTCACCTTCCGATCTTATTTCGGAGCCCTCTCATTTGGAGCCGCCTCAGCCCGAGCCACCCGTGTTTCTAACGGGTATGCTTGTCATAGCCGAGCCGCTTCTTAGCTGGCTCAAGAAGGGCTTGGTCCCACTTCCCTTCTCATATATGGACCATATCCTACCTCTGGTGCCAATCAACTCATTCCATACCACCTTCCGGTCTAGTCACCATGTGGATACATTAGATGATCTTCTTAAAGGATTAGACCGGCAGTTGACATTTACGCACTTGTTGGCCCCACGCTTCGACCGACCTACAGGTCGTAGCTTCACACATCCATCCCTAGGGTCCATCACCTCCGTGTACACTATGGGTCATGTTACCACGGAGGTTCTTCTACTCCTCCCTTTGCCGGCCGAGCCCGACTTCATTCCCATTTGCCCAAGGGAGGAATCTTACTTTCTACCTATGACTGTCGTCCCACCTCTCACAATGAAGGAAGGTGATCATTTACACCTCCAAGATTTCCAAATGTGGGACATCGATTTGTGGAATCCTAGTCCGAGGGGTCATACCTTCTTTGATCCCTTCGACCCATTCTTTTGTGGACCCCGTGACCCACCATATTTACTCCACCCCTTTGAGAGAGTCCACCATCATACCCCCACCGTCTCATCTCCCTTCATGGATGAAGGAGATCAACAACACCTTCTAGACTTTCACACCTGGGATCTTGAGATGAGGGAATCCATATCAAGGGGTCACACATTCTTTGATCCCTTCGATCCCTTTCTTCATGGGCCCCTTGGCCCACAATCTCCATTCCACTTCTTTAGGGGAGGTCACCATTATACCCCTCCCCCATGGGCCGGGCCATCGGCACCCACCGAGTCCGTTCATGGGCGAGAGACACCCGACCCTCCTGTCCCACCCAAACCTCCCAAATCCGAAGGACAGTCTTATAGTTGTACCGACATTCGGCCACACTTAGGGTATGCATGGCACACATTCGGATGTCCTGGACCACCTTGCATATGATTGGGTCGGACTAACTGTAGGGTTGTTTAGGGTTGTGTGTGCATCCGTGTGTTTTTATTTTGCTAAGCATTTTAGTAGTGCATAGTGAGTCTGCCGAGTCGTTTGCTAGGCATGTTAGGAGTTTGCATGACGACATCCGTCGTCACATTGAGGCCAACAATGCACGGTACAAGGAGTTAGCCGATGCCCATTGACACCACCGAGAGTTCCACGAGGGCGAGTACGTCATGATCAGGGTAAGACCTGAACGGTTTCCCTCTGGAACCGTTAAGAAGTTGCAAGCTCGCGGAGCCGGTCCCTTTAGAGTGTTGAAACGCGTTGGATCCAATGCGTAAGTTGTGGACCTGCCTGAGGAATATGGTATAAGCTCTACCTTCAATGTATCGGATCTTGTTGCATATAGGGACCCAGCGGTGATCCCTAGTGAGCCTTTTGAGCCATCTCCTCCCCTTGAGAGTGATCCCACACCTGAGTGTCCACTTCCACCTCCAGCCCCTTTTTCACGGCAGCATGAGCATATAGATCGTATACTGGACGAGCAAGTGACAGTTACCAGGAGTGGATCTTACCCGCGCTACCTAGTGCGATGGAGTGGATGGCCCGTTACTGAGGACACACGGATCACACATGGAGAGTTGCAGCGGATTGATCCGGATCTTCTGGAGCGATACCGGAGCGATGCAGACCCTTACTCGACAGGGTCGAGTTTCTCCCACCCGGGGAGAATTGGTGCGGACACCCGAGCGCATGCGAGACACGAGCCGGCGAGCCACCGGTACCGCACGAGGAGCACGACTCGAGCCACCTCAGCATCCCTATGGCTCGGAGACAGTTTGGAGGTTCCCCACTGAGTCATAGCATTTATCATATTTTTGGGGATTTTTATTTGTGTGTAATGTATTTTATTTTCTTTCATCAGTGTGTAATTTAGATAGTTCGAGGGGCTTATTTGCAAAGTGGGACCCCCGGGCCCCACGGGACCCCCAGGGCCCCTCCCATTGATCCACCTCAGCCCATGGGCCCCATGTGGGGTCAGTCAACATGTCAAATGGAGGCATCTAGAAGTTTGAATGGTAAAAGGCACATGGGAGACAAGTGGACTTCAAAGTCCAAGGTGGCTACCAAACTTGTCCCCCCTTGCCACCAAAGTCAATAGGGCGCCCCCTTCCTTGTATTTTTTTATTTTAATTTGTGTGGATGGTCACATGCTATCCCAGCCCTCCATCTCACACCCCTAGATCCAACGGTTGAGGGTTGATTAGACATATGACCTATATATGCTTGTATTTTCCCATTTTCTTGAATTAATGCCATTTGAACTTGGAAAATTACTTGAGAAAAGGCCTAGGCCGCCCCTCTCTCCCCCTTGGAGCTGTGAAGGCTTCCCTCTGGAGGTGTGACTCCTCCCCTTATCATTCCGGTCGCCGCCGCCGCCGCCACGAGCCGCCACCGCACCGCCACCGCCATCAATGAAGTTCTGCCTGCACAGTACCACAGCAACGTCCACGAAATTTGTGTCTCAGCCACGAGCTCAGATCGATCTGGGAATTTTACTGGAGGTCCCAGAGGTGTCAAGGATATGCCATAAATTTTGGTTTGTCATTCCGATCCCGTTTCATAATTTTTGATTTTCATCCACCCTTCCATTTCAGTTCTGCCAGAGTTCTGTCCAGATTCATATCCGCCCTGTGCTTCATGTCTTAGGTCCATCTTTTGATTTTTGTTAGTCCCATAAATTTTACTGGAGTTTCCTTCCATCCACCCCTTCATCCACAATTTTTCTAAATTTCTGGTTAGCCCATTTCGTATTTTCTAAAAATCGTTCTCAGTCCCATCTACAGTTCTATCCACCTGTTCCCAGATCCGACCACCAGTCACTCCAAAAATCATATAAAATCGCCACCACCTCCAACTCCAATTCCAAAAATTGTCCCAATTTCGTGGTTTGATTACCTACAGCTTTGAAGAAGGTCTAGAAGCCTGATTCCAAAGACAAGTAGGTGGTCAACGGCCATTTACAGGAAACTCATATGCTGATCTGATATTTCGGGAGCTGTGCAACAGAGGATTGTAAAATAGTTAAAGCCCAGGTCCGCAGAGGTTCAGAAGATTCCACTGGCCCTAGGTTGAAGGATTTTGAATTCTCTTTCCAACGGCGTTGGTTTAATCGCATTCTGAAGACGGGGCTGATCGCAGCGGCCGTTTTCGCCGGAGCGCGCGCTGCTAAAACAGCAACCTCAGTTCGTGGACAGCAACTTCAAAGCTTGGAGATCGGGACCGATCGACCCCCGATCGGTGTTCCCGGCCGACCGCCGTCCGTGGAGGCGTGCCACTAGGGGTCCCCATCATAGTGGGTCCCACCCCGCAGGTCCGGAGGACAGCGCCATCCGTGGGCCCCGCGGGCCCGCAAAACCCGCGGTTCGGAAAGCACGAAAACGCGGAGTTCGGCACCGCCGGGCGACATCAAGATGCTGCCTGTCAACCCAATTAGCATGATTCCCGGGCCCTGCATGTGACCTTTTACCTCCCTGCGTGGAGTGGGTCAAATTGTTGTATTTCTGTAAAATTGTGTTAACTGGGAGTCCGTGATTGGCCGGGGTTGTCTTCGCCACGCCGGGTGCGTGGAGGTAATGATCCGAACTTCTTGGCGTTACATTGCTTAGCTAGTATACGGTCTTAGGCCGCTGTCGAGAGTGTAGGTACTAGCCCGTGTGTCCATGTCACCGCTGTGAGAGTGAGAGTGACCCGTCCCGCGACTCGATCCGAGTCCGGAAGTTGAGTCAGACTACCCTTGACCTCCGCCGGTTTCTTAACCGCGCACGGTCCGCGCTTTCTCTCGCTTGGGTCGACGAGTGAGCTTCTACTTCTGTTAGCGACGTTTTGCCACTAGGAGCTCGTAGTGTCGGGCTTAGTGTCTCCCTGGTGTGTATTGCTGGTCGCGTCTTCATCTAGAGTCCGAGGGTGGCACCTTATGGTGTCGTCTCCCGTGTCCGTCTGACCAATCAAACTTGTTCTCCTTGCGGGTTAATCTTGTCATAGGTACCGCAATCTTAGAGAAATCCTAGATAAATCTTCTATAGTAGCCTGCCAGGCCTAGGAAACTTCTCACTTCAGTCACATTGGTAGGCTGATCCCAATTCTTCACTACCTCAACCTTCAAAGGATCAACAGAAATACCTTCTTTGGTGATGATATGTCCGAGAAAGGACACCTCTTGCAGCCAGAATCCACACTTACTGAACTTGGCATAAAGCTGATGATCTCTCAATAGTTGCAATGCCATCCTCAGATGCTCAGCATGCTCTTCCTCATTCTTAGAATAAATCAGGATGTCGTCAATGAATACCACGACCCATTGATCAAGATAGGGCCGAAATACATTGTTCATCAACTGCATGAAAGCTGCCGGTGCATTCGTTAGACCAAAAGGCATAACGACAAATTCAAAATGACCATACTTGCTGCGGAAAGCTGTTTTATAGATATCCTCTTCCTTGATCCGCAACTGATGATATCCAGATCGAAGATCGATCTTAGAAAAATACTGAGCTCCCGCTATCTGATCAAATAGTTCGTCAATCCTCGGCAATGGATATTTGTTCTTGACAGTCTGTTGGTTCAATTGCCGATAATCGATGCACAACCTCATCGAACCATCTTTCTTCCTGACGAATAATATAGGGGCTCCCCAAGGAGAAGTACTAGGGCAAATGAAACCCTTCTCGAGCAATTCCATCAACTGTTGCTTTAACTCCCTCAGTTCCGCAGCAGACATACGATAAGCAGCCTTGGAAATAGGAGATGTGCCAGGAATGAGATCAATAGAAAAGACAACTTCCCGCTCAGGCAGAAGTCCTGGTAGTTCCTCTGGAAAGACATCAGGAAAATCTCGGACAACAGAAATGTCCCTAATCTCAATCTACTGCTCAGGGGTTGCACAGACAAAGGCCAGAAAAGCCTCACATCCTCGTCTCATCAGCTTATCAGCTCGAAGAGCCGAGATAAGTGATACGGAGTTATGGTGCTTAACTCGCACAAAAGAAAGTCTCGGGTGCCTAGTAAAAGACACGGAGCTAGAACTGCAGTGAACATTAGCCTCATATCGAGCCAACCAATCTGCTCCTAGGATTACATCATAATCCTTCATGTCCATGCAAACTAAATCAGCTGGTAAATTCTATTCACCAATCATAACCGTACTAGAAGGATAGAAGTATTGTATTGCTGATCTAGAACCAATAGGGGTTGATATTTCTAATGGAGAATTCAATAAAACAGGTTCCACGGCTAAAGACTTAGCAAATCTCCGAGAAATAAATGAATGTGTGGCACCAGTATCAAAAAGAATAAATGTTGGCTTGTCGGTCGGGATGCAGAGTGTACTCCAGTCACATCGGGGCGAAGAGAGAACCGAAGAGAGAGATAGAGAGAATAGGTTTTCATGGAGGTCTCGGGGGGGGCCCTGTGGCCCCCGCTACTTTTGTGCCTTGTGTGTCTGCTTTCCCCGCGTTGGCTTTGTCTTCAACCACCGCTCCTTCTGCACCCCGTGCCGCTGCCTGCAGCCGCTCTTTTATGGAAGCCCTTTCTTCCTCTCTTTTGCCTCCGGTTGTGCAAGGCAAGGTTCATGACCGAGCTTTTACAGATGGCGGGGAACCGGCAGTTTTCTTCAATGCGGAGGAAATCTCAGCATCCCTAAAGCCTTTTGATTTTGCGCTCGTGGCCCGTACGCCTCAGGGCAGACCTGTGTTCCCTGATATCAGAGCACACCTTTCCCATCGGTGCAGATTCAAGGAGGATTTCATTATTAGTGCATTGGACTCCAAGCACCTCTTGCTTCGTTTTCGGAATCAGGATGACTATCTGCAGCTTCTTCTGCGGGATCAGCTTTATGTCCAAGGCCGATTATTCAAATTCTTCAAATGGACATTGCATTTTTCCCCTTTCAAAGATTCTCCAATCCTGCCGGTATGGATTTCCTTCCCTGGCCTTCCCGTTAATTTTTTTGTTGAACCTTTGCTGCGATCCATTGCTGGGAATGTGGGCAAGGTTCTTAAAATCGACCCGTCAACGTTGAACCTCACAAACACTGTGGTAGCCCGCGTCTGTGTTGAATTGGATATTCAGAAGCCGCTTCCCCAAAGGCTGTGGATTGGATTTCCTGGAGGGGGAGCCTCGCAGGATATAATCTACCTGGATTTTCCTTCTTTTTGCCCGGGATGTTCACGGCTAGGCCATGGTTTGAAAGAATGCAAAGGTCAAAGGAAAATGGTTACTAGCCCTCCTGGTGTAGCCCAAGAGCCTGCTCGTCAGATTGCTAAATTAAAAAATGTCTGGAAACCGGTAAACAACTACATCGAAGCATCTACGCATCATGGAACTGTTATTAGACATGCTAATACTGATATGTCTCTGCTTCAATTGCCAGAAAAGACCAATGAGGAATCAAATGTGCTAGTTGAGGGTGCTACTCCCCCTGGTTCTCATATTGGTGACGTGCTTTCTTCAAAGGTTATGGTGGACGGACAAGTTTCTACAATTGAAACTTCATTTAAAAATCCTGACAGGGTGATGTCTGCTGACATGGTAAAAAATTGTTCGTTACCTGAGGAACCGAAGTGTCCTTCTGGAACCGTTACAGAATTGTGCCCATCTACAGTAAAGGCTTCTTGTCCTATGGAGCTCCCTTCAAGCCAAAGGTCTGATGCAATTGGAACCATTATTCCGAATCCAGACCACTAACAGAGGGATTTTTCTCTCCCCATAGATCACCGGTCAGATTTAAGTAATATCATGGATATTCAGAATCAAATGCAATCGACGGATTTGGCAATTAAATGTCAGGAAATTGCAATGATCGCGACCATTGACAATGCCAGAGCTTTACCAAGTGACCGTCCTGGAGTCAAAACGCGATCCATGATCCGACCTAGATCAACAGGCAATCTGTCTACTTTTCAATCCTCATGAATTTTATTATCTGGAACATTAGAGGAATTGGAAATGACGTATCAATTGGGAGAGCTAAACTTTTCATCAAAGCTCACAAAATTGATGTTATTGTTGTGTTGGAACCAAAAATTCATCTCAGTAAAATGAATGGTGTCTGCAGAAAGTTAGGAATGAATTTTTGCACTGCAAATAGTGATGATATGGCTCACATTTGGGTATTTTGGAGGGATTCTATGGATTTTTCAATTGTCAGTAGAGATGAGCAGCAGATTTCTCTATGTCAATCTGGTTCGGCCAGGCAAAAATTTCATGTCTCTTTTGTATATGCCAAATGCTCAGCTTCGGAGAGACAGTCATTGTGCGCCACTTTATCCCATATTCACTCCCAAATTATAGGGCCCTGGCTAGTAGCTGGTGATTTCAATTGTATTCTGAATGTAGATGAAAAGCTTGGTGGTAACCCACCCAATATGAATGCAATCTCAGATTTTACTGATTGTGTTTCAGACTGTGCTCTTATAGATGCAGGCTACAGGGGTTCTAAGTTTACTTGGCATAATAACCAATCTGGGAGTAATGGTATCTGGGCTAGGCTGGATCGAGTGCTCATTAACCCGGAATGGCTTAATTTGCTCCCCACTGCAGTTGAACATTTATCAAGGGAAGCATCAGATCATGCTCCCTTATTGGTAAAAACCTTAATGCAGGATAAGTTCAAGAGTAGATTTTGCTTCCAAAAAATGTGGACTTTGCATGACAAATTTCTCATGGATGTTAAAACCTGCTGGATTTCCAGCCCTCTGGCTTCTTCTCCTATGAGAACTCTACACTTGAAATTAAAGCATCTGAGGAACATGCTTCGCATTTGGAACAAACATACCTTTGGTCATATACAGGATAATCTGATGGCTGCTGAGGATTCAGTTCTCAAAGCTGAACTTATGTATGATCTTGACCCGTCCAAGGAAAACATGTCTTCCTTAGAGGAAGTTAAATCAATCCATTCTAAAAGACTCCTTCAGGAGGAATGCTACTGGAGGCAAAAATCTGGGATCAGGTGGTTACAGGAGGGGGACAGAAATACCAGATTTTTCTATACTTCTACAATGGCCAAAAGGAAAAAGCACTATATTTCCCAACTTAGGAATTCTGCTGGGGTTATTATCTCTGATCATGGGCAGATGAAGGACATTGCTTCACATCATTTCCAAAAAGCTTTTACCACCCAGCATCACCATATTGAAGAATCTTCGCTGAACTGCATCCCAGCCCTTGTATCTGAACAGGACAATGAAATGATTAGTGCAATTCCTACTGAAAAAGAAATTCAAGATGCTATTTTCACCCTTTCTGCTGATAGTGCACCAGGGCCAGATGGCTTCACAGGAGCTTTCTACCAAAAGGCTTGGGATATCATTTCTGAAGTGGTTATTAGTGCAGTTCAAGAGGCTTTCATTACTCAGCAGATGCTCCCTAGAAGTGTTACTTCCACCTTGATTGCCCTCATACCAAAAAAACCAAATGCTTTGGATATCTCGGACTACAGACCTATTAGTCTCTGCAACTTCTTCTACAAGATTTTTTCTTCTATTGTAAACAAAAGACTGGCATCCATTCTTCCCAAAATAATTTCCAAGGAACATACTGCCTTTGTAAAAGGGAGGCACATTATTGAAAACATTGCTTTGGCTCAAGAATTAACTCAGGAATTGGGCAGGAAAACTAGAGGCAAAAACATTATTTTCAAATTGGATATGGCAAAGGCCTATGACAGGTTAGAGTGGGACTTCCTTTTTGCAGTCTTTCACAGGTTTGGCTTCAGTCTGCCGGTTATTCAGCTAATCGGAAAAATGGTAACGAACTACTGGTTTTCAGTTCTTATGAATGGTGACACAGTAGGTTTTTTCAAGTCTACAAGGGGTGTTCGCCAAGGTGACCCTATAGCCCCCTCTTTATTTATCATAGTAGAGGAAAGTCTTAGCAGATCCTTAAAACAAGCTTATCTTAATAGTCAAATTGAGAGCTTTCAAGGGCCGGGAAGATGCCCCCCCATATCTCATCTCCTTTTTGCTGATGATACCATGATTTTTAGCAAGGCTAGCCTTGTTTCTGTCAAAAATTTATTGAAAGTCCTAAAAACTTACGAAAGGAGCTCCGGACAGCTTATAAATGTTAGTAAGAGTGGTTTCTTTCTGCATCCTAGGTTTCATGGCTCTATCACCACTCGCATCTCCAATGTTACAGGTTTTAATTCTCATAGTTTCCCTCACAAGTACCTTGGTTTTCCATTGGTTCTGGGCCGCAGCAAAAAAGTCTACTTTGCAGGCATTCTTCAATCCATTCAAAAAAGAATTTCAGGATGGAAATCAAACCTGATTTCCCAGGGTGCCAAGATGATTTTGATAAAGCATGTATTAACCTCTATTCCCATTTATTCACTCTCCACTTCACCACTTCACTCAGGAACCCACTTAGCACTTGAGAAGTCTTTTGCAAATTTTTTTTGGGGTTCTTCATTCAATGGGAATAGAAGGCATTGGAAACCTTGGTCCTCTATCTGCAGACCCATCCATCTGGGTGGTCTTGGCATAATGTCTCTCCGACAAATGGATATTGCCTTACGAGTTAAAATGTTATGGCAGGCAATGAATTCAAATTCTCTTTGGGCAATTTTTTTCAGAGCTAAATATATAGGTCTGAGACACTTGAGAGATGTTCAGTTCAAAAGCATGAATGGACTTGCTAGAAGAAGCTGGCTGCAGGCAAAAGTCCTTTTTGTCAATTTCAACAAGATGATTATAGGGGATGGAAACCTAACAAATTTTTGGTATGACAATTGGATTGGTAATCAATGCTTGGCTGAATATGTTTCTGCGAGCAGCATCCCAAATCCTAGCACCTCTGTAAAAGATTTCATTTTGCAAGCTTCAAGTGAGGAGAAGGACCTAATGGATAGGTTCATCCCAGCTCCTATAAAAACAGCCATCATGAATACTAAGTTATCTCATGACAATGACCTACAGGTATGGAGTTTATCATCATCAGGGAAATGCTCGGTTGCATCCACTTACCTTGTTTTAGCAGAAAACACACCCAGCCAGATCAGTGTAAATTGGCCCAGACTTTGGTCTCCTTGGCTCCCAACAAAAATTACTATCCATCTGTGGAAAATCATTCATAACAGCCTCCCAGTGGATTCCAATATAAAGAGATTGGGTGTGCAATTATGCTCTAGCTGTTCTTGCTGTAAGGTTCATCATGAGGAAAATTTAAACCATCTCTTCTTGCACAGTGAGCTGGCCTCCCATATTTGGTCTTTCTTCAAAGCTTTGGGACTGCACCTTGAGGGCAACACAGTTAGTTCATTTATCACACATGCTTCAAGTAGTATCCAACTTAAATCGGCGTATGGTCTTCTTATCCTGGCAGTTATTGGCCATGGTATGTGGAATATTTGGAGAGCAAGGAATGAGGTCAGATATGAGGGTAGAATCATAACAAATAACAGTGTTCTTCATCAAATTCTCACTCATGTGAAGCAAATGTGTTCTGCTGGAAATTTTAAGGAAACTAATCTCAGATATAAGATGACTCTAGACAGCTTGGGCATTTCACTTCCTACCTTTAATGGTGCCCAACTGAAAATCATCAAATGGAAAAGCCCTCCGTGGCCCTTTCTTAAGCTAAACTCAGATGGAGCTTGCAAATCAAACGGAGAAACTGGAGGAGGAGGTGTTATCAGAGATCATAGAGGGAATGTCATTTTAGCCTACCCTCATTATTATGGGATATCCAATAGTCTTGTAGCAGAAGCAAGGGCCCTGAATGATGGCATTAAGTATATTCACACTATTTCCACTCAACCTGCCTATATAGAATGCGACTCTCAAATTCTGATTCGGGCTATCAAAAAAGAATATCACTGTCCTTGGTCCATCCTTCAGCATGTCAGAGAGATATGGAGAGCAACCACTCAACATGACAAAATTGATCACATATACAGAGAAGGAAATAAAGTTGCGGATTCTTTGGCCTCCTTTGCTTGCTCATCTAAATGTAATGCTTTTTTCTTTTCCAATGAGCTCCCCTCAATTATAAAGGGAGAGGCCCGTATGGATAAACTGGGAATGCCCAGCTTAAGACTGATGTAATCTTTCCTTCACTTTTGCAATAAAAATTTACCTCCTAGTGATTCGGTGGTGGAATGGCTCAGTCCTTTACCTCTGGCAAAGGGCGCATTCTCCCACTCGTCCCTAGGCAGGGTTTCCTATTAAAAAAAATGCTTGCTTGTCGATTATAATAAGAGTACCTTCGACGAGTCCACCGTCCTCGGCTGTTCCTACTTCATCTGCATGCAAAGCTTGAAGCTTGCCTTGCAGTTTCATGAAGACTTGAGGTTTCGCCGGGGTAGCTTGCTCCGATATCAAAGGACAGTCTGGAATACGGTGTTCCTTGCTTCCACATCGCAGACAGGCGCCTAGCTTGCGCCAGCATTCCTCCATCTTGTGACCAGGACGATCACAAAACTTGCACACGCCCTTGAATGGAACAATAGGGCCAGGCTTCTTGTCTTCATGCCTCGGCATCTTGCCCTTCCACGATCCAAATCCAGTCCACGAACTAGACCCACTAATGGGCCTCTTCTTGCTATACCCGGGTTTGATATTCCCGGAACCCGTAGGTAGTTCCTTCTTTGTGCCCTTTCCACGGATTCTCTCCGTCATCTCAAGAGTATCTTCTAGAACTTGAGCTTTCCTCACCATCTCAGAATAGGTTGAGATCTCCATCGGTGCCAACTGATTAATATAATGCAGCTTCAGACCGTTGAGAAAATGCTTCGCCTTCATCTTCTCGGTGGAAATAAGGTGTGTAGCATAACGAGAAAGCCGTGAAAATTGAGCCTCATATTCTGCCACAGACAGACCTCGCTGTTTCAGGGCCGCGAACTCCGCTGCCTTCTTCTCTTGCACTCTATCAGAAAAATACTTACTGTTAAAGAATTCCTCGAACTCTTCCCATGTAACTTGCTGATCACCAAGAGTCGCCTTGATAGAATCCCACCAAGTACGTGCATCTCGTTCCAGTTGAAAGTTGAGAGAAGGACACGCACTTGATTACTGCATTGCATCACTTCGAATATCCTTCCCATCTCATCTAGCCAGTGCTCGGCTTCATCGGGGTCAGTCGAGCCTCTAAATCTCGGTGGATTCATTCCTCGGAAGTTCCGATATAAGTCACCAGTGCCATGGTGTGCCGCTCCTGCTTGAGCCACTTGCTGTAAAGCCTGCGTAAGGCCTTGAACCGTACGTTGCAAGTTCCTCCATTCCGCACGGTCTGCTACCATTGCAATGGCCTACATGAGGAATAGATTACTAAGGTTCAATAAGATAGATAATAACACGATTAAGATACGAACTTAACCCAAGTTCTACCCAATCTCACCAGGTCGGGTTCTTAGACTTTAACAAGGTTAGGGGTCCTATGATAACACTTAGAACCCTAAAACTTAGAAAACCTAGAACTTAAAGAACCTAGGAATGTGAAACCTAGGGCTCTGATACCAACTAAACTGTCACGCCCCGACGCGGAATATCGGGACGTACAGTTAGAGACTAGCTAGAAATAACACTAATAAGCTAAGCTAAACAATTACATATGTGCTAAGAAAAGAAACAAATCTATTGATCAAGATGATTCCAATTTATTACAATAACCAACACTGCTAATACACGATCAAACATGACTTCCAAATCTGAATTCTAATACAATAACTGACTCCAAAAGTAACAAAGTGCTAACACAACAATAAGGAAATAACTAGATGTAAACAACCATGCCAACACGGCATCTACTAACAGGCACACTCAAAAGATATCACTCCTGCCCTTCCCCATCGGTATGCGCATCATCACCTGAATAGCCTGGAAAGGGGGGAAACAATAACTATGAGCTGACGCTCAGTAGGAAATAACAGGCAAGTTTACGTGATTAACAAGTTAATTACATTTTTCATATGCAATGCTAAATAAAAGAAATAAAAGATGATACAATAAAACAGCGTAATACAAAGATCTTGCAAGGTCAAGAAATATAATGATGACAAGAGATAACAAGATAACAAGTACAAGAATTTACAACAGGAGATAGTAATAGAGAATTGGCCAACAAGCAAGTATTTTAAACGCCATTTCAAGCACGATCAAGTAACAAGTAACAAGAGATTTTATGTCATAGACGTTACACTAGTCAAGTACTCGGTGCAATGCCTCAACATGTCATTAACATCCCATGGGCTCACTAACTTTCGGGCGCTCTCCCCAGGACCAGACCGGGCCCCTATGATGCGTTGGCATTGATTTATTGGATCCAAGATCCCACGATTGTCTAGACATTCAGTCAAGTTAAATGGCCAATTAATCAGAGGAATTACTATCAAAAGCATGAGATTTAAGGACTAACTTGTCCTTGGATTCACTAAAACAAAAACTCAGTTATACGGTCTCTTTGGCCGCATTTCAAGAATTGGACCAAAACTTAGTCCACGAGGTCAACAAAGAACGGCTGACAGTGTACCGTTCAGGTGTGTAAGCAATCCATTCTACTGGGGTAATAATGACTATTCAGCAACTTAACAATCAATTTAATCCTAATTACCAAGTTAATATACCAAAGATTATCTATTATCATTTGCATTAAGATAATTTACCCAAAAAGCTGATTCAAGATGATAAGGTAAAGAACAAGCTCGCACAGGAGTGAAATACCATGCATTAACAGAAATTTAGTTACACAATTAACCACTAATTATGTGGGTTTCTATTTAACCATTGTATGCGTTGCAATGGAGATGGTAAACGGCATGTTTTTACACCATGATTGAATGTAGGAACCAATGTAAATTGAGATCAAAGGGGTACATGAATAGGTCACTGATTCCTCAAAAATATAGTTTTTAATTGGACTAAGTTGAATGGGTCGATCCCCTAATGATCCAGATCGATCCTCGGGTCAAAAACAACATTTACCGGGTCATACAGCACATGGGTCGACCCCTAGAAAATTCCAGGCATGGGTCGACCCATTGGGTCGACCCATTGGGTCGACCCCTAGAACTCCAGGAGCCTGCCTGGGTGATGGGTCGACCCATGGGGTCGACCCCTCCAAAAACTGCCGCATGGGAACTGAACGTGGCTTCCGGAAAACGCAAGAACTCATCCATTTGGGGTCTAAATGGGTTGGGATCTTAACCACATGCTCTACGGTTCTTAATATACATACTAGGGTCATAATACAAGAGTTTTGAAACACGAATTTCAACATAAATCAAATGAATCACAACCTATCTATGATGAACATATGAAAACCTAGTTCTTGACATGCTTCTACTAAATCGTAAGGTTCTCTCAATATATACAACGAAATTTGAGACTTCTTATATCAAAAGAAAGCTACTTCGATGCTGATTCCATCCATGTATGATACGCCATATGGGGATCAAGATATACAACTCAAAATTAGCCCGAAATCATGCTTTGACTCAAAAGAACATACTATAAATCAAGCCTAGACATGCTCTTACTTCGATCCAAAATTCTCTAAACATGCTCAATAAAAAATAGGACTTTCTATGCCAAATGAAAGCTAACATGCTGATGCTTACATCCATGTATATTAATTAGAGTTTGGCTGTTATAACCTACCTCAATCGAAGAGAGAACTTAAAGCCCTAGAATGAAGAACGAACTGGACAGCACCTTATAAAAATCTCGATATCTCCTCGGATACCTAATAACATTTAGGGCTTCTTATATCAAATAAAAGATCTCGTCGAGAGAAATAATTTGATGTATTCATGTGTAGATTTTGGTTAAGGAAACCTACCTCAATCGATGGAATAAAGAGGAGAGGAAGGAGGACGACGGCTGCCGACCCACCTCCACTAAATGACCAAGATCTACCTGGATCGAACTCCAATGCAAACACCACAGCCACCAAATGAAAATAGACTCGAAGAGCTTTATTTTGATAGCTCATAGAGCTTCTGGAGACTTCGAAGTTGGGAGAAATCGACCACGCAAGGTGGTGTTTGAAAACGGCACCGCCAAGGTTGACTTCAACAAAACTCGGCCGCCACCATGTGCTAGGGTTAGGTTTTGGTTCGATTGATAGAGGGCTATTGATCCTTAGATCGTGGCCTTTCATTTGCCACCGATTTGAACTCATTTGGTTGAGTATTAAGCTCTAATTTGATGTTTTAAGATGAGGTTAGGTAAAGGTTAACTAAGTGTGCACTTTTAGGCTTAATCCACTAATTAGCCCTAATTACGGATTTTTGCTGGGTCGATCACAGAAGATAAAGTTACTAACTACATCGTCCTTAACCTGATTAGTATTTTTCCAGATTTTTATAAGGTAGTCGAATTTTCACTATTCTATTTTCTATGGAATTAAATATTAAAAATCTGAAATTCAAGCATTAATTCACTAAAAATTCAATTTTAAGTTAAAAAAAGCTTAATAAATACATTGAGCTCAATAAAAACTATCGGGGTATTACATGGGATGATGGTGAGACGTCCCTGATCGACTCTTGGGAGTGGCGATTCCAGAAGTTGACTTTTTGTATTTTTGCACGAATTATCCACGGACTGATTTTTCTGATATGCACATAGAACAGATTTGTGCGTCTCGACGGCAAGAATTAATTCTCTCAGATCCGAAATCCGATCGAGGTGAAACTGGTGGGGTTGGAAAGAGGACTCCCAGATCTACCACATACAATGTTTGTAGGTCGATCCAACAAAGGGATGAGAAATAGGAGGCTCTGCAAACTACGGGTTTTCCTGTGGATCTGTTTACAGACACTCAGGACAACAGGGGATCTGCCTGAAACTGACCTTTGACTGCGGTGTAAATGATTTTTTCAGGGACTACAAACATTTTGGGAGGTAGGGGGGAACGTGAGGAACAATGAGTAAGTTTTGTGGATTTTCTGGAAATTTTTAAATGGGTGCGAAAAATACGGACATGTGACACTGTCTCGTGGATCTGCAGAATGGCATATTATAGGGGGGAAACAAGAAATATGGGAAAAAAAACTAAAAGACATCCAAATGACCCAAAATTTGAACTGGAGGTTAAGGGAGATAGGTAGAACAAACCCTCAAAGTTTGGGCTCGATCAGAAAACAAGAACAAAATATAAAATTCCAGAGTGGAGGTTCTGTCCTGATTTGGACAGAACTCCGGCGATGGCGGTGGCGGCATGATGGCGGCACGATGGTGGCGGCGGCGGCGGTGCTGAGCTTCACACTCAAGAAGGGGGATTGGAAGGGAGGCTTTACACCTCTGCAAGGGGGAGAGAGGAGAGGTAATGGTGGACAAATTATGATATTTCCTTTCCATAATTCATCAACTTTTTACAAGACACTATACATGAGTTTATATAGAGGGAAGGAAGGGGGAGGGGGGTTGGCAAATGCCATGGGGGGAGGAGAGAGAGGGGAGTTCGCCCCTTTGACTCTTGGGGAGAGATTTTTTAATTCTCCCATGTGGTTAATACAAAATACTACAAAAATAAAAGTCCTACTTAAGGGGGGAAAGAATCTTGGACTTTTTTCACTATTTGTCCTCTTGAATTGTCCAACCATCTAGAACCCCACCTTTGACCATTGACTGGCCCCACATGGGCCCTAAGGCTTAGGTGGACCAATAGGGAAGTAGATGGGGGCCCCTTACTGGTCCTACTGGACTTTTATACAAAAACCCAAAGATCCTTAAGGAATGACAAATTAGCTTATAAAGCCTTACAATTGCATACATGTTTTCCCAAGGATATAAATGCAAATAAAAGAACTCAAATGTAAAATAAAAAGTTAGTGATCTTGCTCTGATGTCCCCATCAGGTTTCCCTTAGATCCTTACTCCAAGCGATGGCTTCCCAAATCGAAATGTTGGACGGGAAGCGTTTCATCTGGTGGAGTACCTTTCGGTCAGCTCGGGCTCGAGCATCCTCCAGAGAGGGTAGTATGTCAGGCTGAGCCTTCTGCGAGCTGCCGTGATGTTCCCCGTCGGGGAATTGCACCGCCTTGCCCTTACCACCGGGATCAGATTGACCTCGATCGCCAGCGGGCTCTTGGAACAGGGATGCCAATGACGGCTCTTCTGGGGGTGATTGGCGGGCTAGCTCATCCTTGCCGGACGGTCCCGCTTGCTCTGCTGTAGAAGCCAGTACTGGCGCAGGGGTTGGGAGACTGGTAGTAGTCTCGTCAATGCCGGAAGGATCAAAGACACCGGGTCTGCCCCGAACTTCTACTTCCGGAATGGGAGCCGGTTCCTCTCCTCAAAAGAGGATGATTCGCTCCGGGTCGAAGGTGGACGGGGAGACGGGTAACTCGGGAGTTCTCCCATGACCTCTACCGCGTCCCCGACCACGACCTCGACAGCGACCGGTGTGCTTTGGAGCTGGCTGTAGCCCAAGAGGGGCGATAGCCCTTTGTCTTGTCCGGGAGGCTACTGGCTCGCCCCGCCAAGAAGCGTTGATATTGTCAGGAGGTGGGATGGCCACCATGTTGCAGGTGCAGCGCCGAAGCATTTCTTTCAGCTGCTCTGTGGTGATCTCCTTGTCTTTATAGCACAAGGAGAGCTCGTCCAGGATCACAAGTCTTTCGCCATTCTTGAGCTTTTGGATCATCTCTTGGACCCAATTTCTAAGGCGGGCTCGTTTCTGCATTTCTTCCCACATGATGTAGCTATCGAGTGGGAGAGCCTTGGTAGGACGAGGAGGAACATATTCCTCCAAGTCATCAATGAGTCGCTGGAGCCTTTGGAGAGGCGTTGGATCAATCGGAGATTGCAGGGCGGCTGCTTGCTCAGCTTGTTTCTCGAGCCGCCTTCTGAGGTTATTCCTCCTATTTCTCTCTTGTCTCTTGGCGATGGCAGTCTCCAAGGGAGTAGGAGGGAGAGGTACTGGAGTCAGAGTTGATAAATCCTGATGAGGATATCTTCGAGCTGATGCCTTTGCCGGGCAAGGTCGATGAGTCTTCCTTGCCCGGATCTCGATCCAGGCGCCTTCCGCTTGTTGTATCTGGAAGGTGGCATTAATCGCCTGCTCGATTACCTCGAGCGGCAATTCTTGGTACGCCCGAATGCTGGGACTGGCGTCCGAAGACATGTGGGTGGTTTGATGCCTTACCCGCGGTGGCAACGGGAGCCTACGGGAAGTCGGTAGGCTAGTGCTGGCGTCCGAAGATGTGTGCGCGGTTTGATGCCTTAGCCGCGGTGGCGACGGCTTTTTTTGAGAAGCGGCCACAGAGGTGTACTGGCCGTCCTACTCCTTGGCCTTGCCTTTGCAACCATGCTGAGGGCTGGGCCTAGTGACAAATGATGGCGTCGCAAGACATTGTCACTCTGCACAGTTACCCCGACTCTGCGGAATGGATGAGCCTTGTGGCGGTGGACCTGCCACTTGAATCGAAGCCGCTGAAGACTCCGAAGATGTCTTTTTCGTACTCCGGATTGTGTCAACAGGCAGGTGGAGAGGACCCGACGGCCCATCCGCCGAGGAAGTGTAACGGGGCTGAGGCGGAGCCTCACCCTGCTTTTGCTTTCCGTTCCTATCCGCGACCACCGGTGGTGGAAGTAGGACGGGAGGAGGACGAGAGAGGGCTGAAGAGCCCAGCGTCGTCTCGCCCACCAGAACGTCCTCTCGGTCGAGAAGGACCCAGAGGAGTCTGGCGGTGTCTTCTTAAGGGAAAGGGAGAGACTTTAGCTCTCGCCAGGACCGCCACCGCACAGTCGAAGTGGCTGGAGTTGGCTGGCTGGCTGTTGATGCCTGAGAGCCCCCAAGGGCCAGAGGAGCAGGGGCATGGATGACATTGATCGAGAAGTTGGTCGGCTCCATCTCTCGACTGGTATCTCGCTCTCTATGCCTTCGCAATCACTCGAGCGCCTCTTGGTTGTCAGTCCGGAACTCAAGCCATTCGGGAGGGTGCTGGTAAGGCAGCCCGTGCCCATTTTCTTGAGGGGAGTCTGGCCGCTCTGGCGTATCCCTGGCAATGCTCAGGGTCTCTTCGACAGCTTGTCAAAGCCTGACGAGCGACATGGAGTTTCCTTCCGCATCGATCTGTTCCCATTGAATCTGTTCCTAGATGAGGTGTTGAACTTCCTCACAAGACTCGATCAGGTGGCAGATTCTGGCGTGGAAGGGGTAGTATTGGGGGTGACTACGATCCCAATGGGTGTAGTCGGCGGGTGAGTCACGGGGCATGATCTGCCCCCTCTCGACGAGGATATCGAAGAGTCACCAGGTTCTCTCCCTGGGAAAGGAGAGAGGTCTTTGATCATGCCAGGGCCTCCACCCTGGATACCAGATCGAACGTCCCCTCCGATTGGCCCTGGGCTCTTCTGACTCGTCATCAGAAAGAGAGAATGCGACCATCATGTGGATGACATTAGCTGAGGGGTGAGCCACGCGAGCTGCCTTAGCTGGCTGGGCCCACGTATGTGGTTGCGGGGGATCAACGAGACCACTCTTCATTTTAACGAGGTTGTCTCGGATCAACTTCTGCGCCTGAGTCTTGAAGACGTAACAATCTTCAATTGAGTGACCCAGCATGCGATGGTACAGGCAATAACTGGGATCGTCGATCTTCAGGGTCTCGTCTAGCTTGCGGATTTCTGGCAGTTCGACAATCTTCTGGGCCATGCAGAGGTCGAAGAGCATCTTTGTGTGTTCCTTCTTGAAGGAGAATGGTGTCTTCATACGCTCCCAGAAGGAAGGAGCAGTCGGCTTATCCGCTGGCTTTTTGTCAGGGCCACTGGATTCGGCCCCCTTACTGGCCTTGGCGGCAGGGGTGAACTCTATGATATTCACCTCCTTATCGGGCTGACGTTCTCGCTCTTGTTTACCCTTTGCTGCAGTATAGCTGGGGTTATCGGCGAAGAACATCTCTATTTTGGCGACTGCCGAATTGAGTTGGTCGAAACCTTTGATATTGGTGCCGAGAAGCTTTTCGCTGACCTCGGCTACCAGACCTCGACGATATATGGTGATGGCATCCTCTTGAACGGGTGGGTGAACACACCACATGCTGAGGTCTCGCTACTTTTTGATGAAGTCGAGGGCGCCCTCGCCCTTTTTCTACCGAAGAGAACAAAGTTCGGCTAGGGAGACCTTTTGCTCGGCCGTTTAAAAGCGGTCGAAGAATTTCCTCTGGAGATCGGCCCAGTCGATGACTGAGTTGGGCTTCAAATGGGAACACCATTGAAAGGCCGTTCCCGTGAGCGAAGTGGCAAAGCAGCGGAGGAGGTATGATTCGTCCAATGCTAACTCACCCATGGCCGTAACATTGTAGGCCAAGTGTTCATGTGGCGACCCCTGCCCATCGAACTTTTGCAGCTTCGGGGGCTTGGAGTATTCTGGGGGAAGCTTTTTCAGCTAGTGGTGGAGCGGGTAGGGTACACTATAGAGATCCACCATGACCGCCCCTTCACCATACTAGGCGAGCTTTGTCTCGACAATATGCTCGATCATCTGGCGCTGCGCCAAAAGATTCTCTAGCACTTGCGTGTTGGAGGCTCGTGGTTGAGTCTCAACCGGGGGCATGCCAAACCCAGTTGCCAGCGGGGTTCGGGCAATCGCCGCGGAGGTGTTGGCAGCATCGCGATCCGTCGGGGGTACCGGTGCTTCGGCCTGGGGCCTAGTAGGTTGCTGCGGATGAAGGTCTCGCTCCTGGAGGAGGTCTTGCAGGAGGGCCTTCAGATGCTGGTTCTCCTTCATAAGAGTGTCGAGGGTCACTTCTTGAGCCTCGTTTGCAGGAGGGTCATTGTTGACCGGCTCTGCGTTGATAGGAGTCATGGTCTTCCACGGGGACCTCTTCTGCGCGTTCTGACGTCTGCGGTGTGGCAGAAGTGTCGATGTGACTTGTTGGAGGAGGCGACGGAGCCTGGTGGCGTGGCATCCTGAAGTGGGATAGAGGCTGGTTCAAGTTGTCAGACTGGGTGTCTGGCTGGTGTCCGGTGGTGTAGAATGCGAACACTCGAACCGCATCATTGATGAACCGGGCCATCCGCTTCCTCCGCGGGTGTCGCTCGGGGCGGACAGGCGTCCCTAGTCTGTCAAAGACAGAGATGCGTTGCGGAGGGGGCTCGCTTCCGATGTCAGCCGGAGGAGAACCCTGGACAGGTTGCTGGAGGGCCCGAGGGCGGGATAGCCTTTATCTCCGCTAGCTTACGCGGGGGACATTGGACGACTGGGCATCGTCAGCCGATGCTACTGTGAAGCCAACCGCATCCCGTCTGATGCCGCGTCTGAGTGCTCGCATGGGGTTGGTGATACACGCCCTTCGAATAGCTCGAGCTTCTTCTGGGGTGACCCAGATTCTTCTCAGGTCAGGTTACTGGTCTCTCTTGTCGCCATTTTTCCGACGGGTTATCTTGGGAGACCGTGTGTCTGACTGAGGTGGGCGCCCCCGGGCTGCCGCCGAGGAACCCGCTCCTTTGAGCTTCGCCCCGTCCTCTCGTGTTTGACGCAAGAGGTCAAAATGATTTGAAGTGGGGATGGTGGGAATGGTTCGTTCCTGGGGTATGATTGGTTCACCCCCGTCGAGACGGATCTGTAGGTCACCGACAAGGACCATCTTGCCAGAGTTGCTGGTTGCAGCAGTGAGTCGCCTGCCTCTGCGGCCATGGCGACGCTTCTTCTGAGGAGCTAAGGAAGACTCCGCCCCAAGATGGTAGACCGAGAAGACCCGGCCTGGAGTGACCGGCAGCGTGAAGCCGTCAGTCTGAAGTGCTGGGATCGGCTCCCGGGATAACTAACCCGCACCGGGAGTCGATGGCTGGGTGACTCGTGTGTAAGCCTTCGCCCGCGTCGATAGGAGTGTCGTCGATGCTCGAGATGACACTCTTGCACCGGAAGGTGACGCCGTCAGAAGTGCTGGGGCGCTGACGACCCTGGGTTGAGGACCCGTGGTAGGTGCCGGTGTAGTCTGGGCTCGGGTCAGGAGACCCGAGGAAGGTGCTGAGGAACGTCGCCCCCTGGGTAGAGGACCCACGGGGAGAGCCAGTTCAACTAGAGCTCGGGACCGGGGTCCCAAGTGTGATACTGGAGAGCCGTAAACTCGGGGCTGTGAGCCCGTGTCGAGTGTCGGCCTTGCCGGGATTTGGGATCGGAAACCCGATGCAGATGCTGAGGAGCCGTAAACCCGGGGCTGGGAGCCCGTGTTGGGTATTGGCCTGGCCGGAGCTCGGGGTTGAGGACCCGCGGCAAACGCTGAGGAGCCGTGGACCCGGGGTAGGGAGCTTGTGCTGGGTGTCGGCTTGGCTGGGACTCGGGGTTTGAGACCCGAGGAGAATGCTGAGGAGCCACGGACCCGGGGCTGAAAGCCATTGTCGGGTGTTGGCTTTGCTGGGGCTCGGGTTTGGAGACCCGAGGAGAATACTGAAGAGCTGTGGACCCGGGGCAGGGAGCCCGTGTTGGATATCGGCTTGGCTAGAGCTCGGGGTTGAGGACCTGAGGGAGATGCTGGGAAGCCATGGACCCGGGGCAGGGAGCCCGTGTTGGGTGTCGGCTTGGCTGCGACTCAGGGTTGAGGACCCGAGGGAGGTGTTGGGAAGCCGTGGACCCAGGGCAGGGAGCTCGTGTTGGGGGCCAGCTTAGCTGCAGCTCGGGGTTGAGGACCCGAGGGAGATGGTGGGCAGCCGTGGACCCAGGGCAGGGTGACCGTGTTGGGTGCCGGCTTGGCTGCGGCTCGGGGTTGAAAACCCGAGGAAGATGCTGCAGTAGTGACCGAAGTCCGGGGCGTGGGGCCCGTATTGGAGATCGGATGAGGCTGGCCTCGGGAGCTAATGCTCACCCGGGCCGGCGTTGATCTAGGGGCCCTATAGGGGCCAATAGTGACAGTCTGGTGCCCGACACTCAGGTGGGACAGTGGTGCTAGAGGTGCGCATGGCGCGTTCGCCACAGAAGCCAATGAAGAAACTGGAGTTGGCTGAGGAGCAGCCACAGAGATTACACACAAGAAATAGGGCGATCCGATAACCGGGGCGAAGCTGCCGAAAGCGATTGGCATCGCCAAGTAGCCCACCCGGGCATGGGTGGCAATGACATTGGGGCCGTAGGTGACGGCCTCCATGGTTGCTGGAGAGCTGAGTGCTGCGGAGGTGACGGTCGCTGACAGTCACCGAGAGCGGTCCATCGATCAGAATGCGAATTGGAAGCTGCTAGAGAATGCGCGCACGAGCACCCTCGTCTGCCTCTCCTGCAAGGACAGGGAAAGGGCACCGGGCTTCAGGGATGGCACAAACTTTTCTTCAGCAAAAAGGAAGAAAGGCGGGAGACGTCCCACCGGGCGTGCCATCCTCACTGTTGCGCGGGTTTCTATGCCGATTAACTGGGGTGAGGGAAGGGATACAGCGAGGAAGGAAAATACATGAGTTTGATGTATATCTGGTATCCTCCTTACGGTTGCATGCCTCTCACGGCGGTATCGGGCACTCTCCTTTTTATGGAAAGTCGAAAAGGGTCGAATGGCACGGAAATGTCTGGATAAGGGTTAACCGGACAAGGTGCGGGCGTGCCAGTCGATTTCTCGACAATCACATATGGAACCAAGGTTTGATCGGGGAAGCGCCACCACGGTGCGACACGTGGGCTCGGGTGATCGGGCGACACGTTGAGAGAAGGGGTTCCATGGGTGCAAGTGCGTAGGCGATTGCGGGAATCGTGTACTAGACGTCTTTCCCCACCGGCCGCAAGCAACCAGTGTTTATTTACATCGGATTGAATCCAAATACATTCGTTCTAAGCTGAAGAAAAGTCTGTATATATGTCTGAAGCCGTGGGTAGAGGGCTGGGGGCATTCAGCAGCTATGGGTGCACGTTAGACCGAGGGGTGTTCACTGGGGTTAGGGTGTCGGGCACGGATGCCGAGCGGTGTGGGTAGGAAGCTGGGGGCCCGAATGCGGGCATTTGTATTTTACTAGCTTTATGATGAGCCACATGGACTTTACAACTGGGCCTAAGTGTCCAAAGTACAACTGGCGTAAGCCGCGGGACAATTCCATCAAGTGGGTCGGTCCCCAGGTCATTACGTGATAAAGCGAATATCCGCGTGTTCTGCAGGAACTGTTCATAGAGGAGTTGGTGTGGGTCCGACTGCCTTGGTGGTCAGAGCGGACATGGACTAGTGCCTGGTGGAGGTCGGATGCGGCTCGAGGTTAGCGGTCGGGCCCGAGTCTCGGACGGCAAGTGTTGTCATGCTAGAGAGTCAAGGTCGGCCCCGGTACTATGATTCCCGGGCCAGAGGTCTGACCGGACTTGATTTGTCAATCTGAGGGGCCGACGGCCGACTGGGAGGTGATCGGTGGGCACGTTGTTCCGTGTTGGGGGCCGACGCGGCATTATGAAGTGCCCTTCGTCACCATCGTAAGTGTCGTAAGTTGACGTACACGGGCGGACCCGGGATGCGGGCGTATTTGCCGTTGGCATAGTCATCTTACATGCGACGGGGATGGACTTGGTGTGAGACAGCTAAACACCGCGTCAGGGGAGTACGTGAGGCATACCCTCGGCGTGTGTGACCCGACTAGCAAGTCAACCGCGCGCGCACTTGTCTTCTCGCGTTCCCGACCCTTGCCGAAAGCCTCGGGGGTCCGAGTGTGCGACAATTAGGCCGGGGGAGTTTGCTCGTCCGTTCGTGTGTACTTGCGTTGTTTCATGCATCCATCTTCCGTTAGCTTGAGCTAGCAAGGGGGGAAATTTATAGAAGTTGAAGGGGTGGGGGGTGGGGTTTAGGCGGACCAAGTTGAGGGTCCAACTTGGTCCAGGTAAACCCCCTAAATAGTGCTTTTATTTTTATTTTATTTACATTTTTTGTGTGTTTGTGTGTGTGTATCGAAGTGTGGGAGATGGGGTTTAGGCGGACCAGCCCGAGGGGTTGGTTTGGTCCACCTAAACCCCTCCTCCAGGGGGGGTTTAGGCGGACCAGCCCCATGGGCTGGTCTGGTCAGCCTAAACCCCTCTTCGGAGGGTAAAATTCTTTTTTTTTTTAAATTTTGAAGGTGTTTAGGCGGACCAGCCTGGGGGTCCAGGCTGGTCCGCCTAAACACCTCCCAAGGGGGGGGCGGACCGAACATGTCCATTTTTTTTAATTTTAAAAATCTTTTTTTTATTATCCAGGGGGTTTAGACGGACCAGCCTGGGGGTCTAGGCTGGTCCGCCTAAATCCCCCCCTATGGGGGGTTTGGGCGGACCGGATGGAAGAGAGAGAGGGGGAGTGGTCCCACCTCTATAAAATCCAATTTTTGGTTATTTTAGCCCCACTTTGACTCAGTTTGGACTCTAGAAGACAAAGGATACGGGCTTGGATTAGCTGACTGGCTGCTTGTGTGCGTAGACCGAGGGATTGACGTGTGCGACTCGACGTAATCCCGGGGCTCCGTCTTCGCGAATTCTTCTGCGTACGGGTACGACGAACGAACTTTACACGAACCTCGGATCGAATTTGCACGAATCGGGACTGAGGAGGGCCTTCGGGCTGAGGAGAGGGCACGGCCCCCCCGGGGAGTTTGCCCTCCCCGGGGGCGCGGCCAGCCCTCGGGCACACGGGCCCCCGAGCAAAGCCGTAACCCCGAGGGATGGCCCCAGGGGGTCTTCCTTCGTCGTCTGGGGATATCCCTTGGAGGATACGAAGTTCCGGGGTATTGAAATGGCCCATGGCAGCCGTTGTTCTTCGAGCTATAGTGGCCGCTTGCAAGGTGTTCGGGCGAATGCCCGACACACCCCGGGTTGTCGAACGAGCCGCGTAGGTGGCCAACGGGCCTTGGATTTGGCCTAGGGCCAAGGGTAAAAGTTCATAGGGGCTGGGAGGAGGCACCTTGGGCCCATGGTCCATGCCTAGTACTATGTGCCACATTGTACGGTGGGTTGGCAGGGTAGCCTCGGGTTGGCCCGAGAGCTAAAGTTGAGTGGCATGTTGCCACGTGTCTAAGGGTCGGGGGTGGCCCTGGCTTGCTGGGGGGTCGTTGTAGGACCCAATTGGTGTACTGGAACCACGGGGTGGCCCGTGGGTTGGTGTAGAAGGGTTGAAGTGTGTGCGCCCACAAGGTGTTCGGCAGAATGCCGAGCACACGTATGTGAGCCGTACACACGTACTGCGGGCCTCCAAAGCCTATGGTTGACTTGCTCAGGTCTCCCTTTGACCTTAGAGGGTTGAATGAAGAGTCTCGGAGTGGGCCCGCGGCTCTTTTACAGGATGCCACGTGGCGTGGGTTAGCGTCGGGGCGCCCCTGGGTGGTTGTGTGGAATGCGGGCAGAGTCCGCAACTTATGAGTCGGGAGTGGTCCGGACTAATTGCCAGTGCCGCTGTACACCTCGGCTAGCGGGTCGGGGCTGTTGGTCAGGCCCACCGGGTTGTTGGAGAGGCTGGGTAGCCCACGCCTTGAAGGTGTTCGAGAAAATTCTCGGACCCTTATTTCTGGGTATTTTGTTGGGGGAATAGTCCGAGTACAACAAATGCTCCCCATGGGGCATGCGTCGGAGGCAGAGACGAGGGCGTACGGCCCGTGAATCTCTCTTTCTAAGTCGTCGTAGTTGCATTTTGACGCTTCATATGTTTGTGATTTGTTGTATTGTATGTGTTGAATTTTTGGCATACTGACCATTTTTTTTGTGCTATGTCTTGCAGCTATGGCCCGATTTGGTAGGGACGAGAGGGTCCCGCGGCATGTGGTCTGGGAGGAGGACCACTGGGTGAGGAGGACCAAGCGGCCCATGCCCCCTTTGGGCCCACCAGTCATCACTGCGGCTAATGTGGAGCAGCTCGACTGGGGGCACACGATTGTGGCAGAGGGCCCCGTTGGCGAGCCCGGCAACAGGGTTGGGGCTGTGGAGTTGGCCCGCGCGTCGGAGGCGGGTGGGCTTTACACTTATGATCGTAGCGGTGGCTATCCAGTGGAGTTCCCTCTGGACCGTCACTTGTTTGAGTTTATCAGGCGCTTCGTCTCGCCAGGCCTGTAGGAGAGTGATTCTCGGGTTGTCAGAGCCCGTCGCCGACTGGAGCGGGCGATCTTGGTGGGCCTAGACAATTTACACGGAATCATCCTTTGCGGCTTTTTGAGTTTCTCTATGGATTATTGGAGGCAGAGTCAGTTCCCCAGTGCTGAGTGCCTGGGCTTCTTCAGTAGAGCAGACCAGTTCGGAGTCCGCGCTAGAGTGATGGGTCCCGCTTCCTGGGATTTGCATGGACACCACCGAGCAGAGACAGAGGGCAGTCCAGGATTAGCACGGGAGCCATCAGGGCTGGAGTACGCCAGGGAGGGCTATGACGACCACAGCCTTCTATCCGGGATTCTGCGACAGACCGCCGTTAGCTGGTATGGCCGCTGGGCGGTGATTTCGTCACACAGATACCGCCAGGGAGCTACCGAGTGGTTGATGGGCATAATACATCACTACCGGGTGCTGCTAGACCGAGCTGATATCAGATATGCTATGACTGCGGCTCTGTATGGGTATCCTTGCTACACAGGGCTTCTACAGGCATTGACAGAGCGCTTCAACCGCAGGTGGAACACCGTGGCAATGGCTGAGGGAGAGACCTCGTTAGATCTGTGGTCCCTGTATAGGATTTTCGGGTTGCCGATCAGTGGCGAGGGGTACGAGGAGGTAGTGCTGGATGGCCTCCATCGTAGCCACACTGACGGGCATGGACGATACCGGGTTTCTTACAGCTACCGGTATTTACTGAAGACCTGGAGGGTTCTTGCCCTGGCCGGGAGAGAGAGAGCAGCACAGACTCCCAGGGACCGCTGAATGTGTGGGTCCGTCACTTTTACAATGGACCTTTCTTCTTTTACCAGGAGTTTGTTAGAGACCAGACTCCGTGGGGGGAGTATACAGAGGTGGAGCTACGCTTCCGGACATACACGAGGTATATCTACGCGCCACAGGTGGGGTGGAACCCCCAGAGGCTGCCGGACGTGACCCACTTGGCCGCGCACTTAGCATACTGGTTGGCGACGTTTATGGTCCCACACGAGGAGGTCGGCCAGCTGAGAGCAGAGCTGTTGTGGCCTGCGTGCCAACTGGCAGAGGGACGGAGGCTAGCCTTAGCCCCAGCGGCTTTGGCCAATGTTTACCAGGGACTGGGGGTACTGGCGGCGCACACGGCGCCACGTGAGCGGAGCCTGCTTCTGCCGACTCACTACCTCAGTGCATGGGCTGGCCTACTGTTTCCAGGGTTGTGTCTTGCGGGTCCGTGGCGAACCAGGCGGCACCATTGTTGTTTAGCTTTACTGGACAGCCAGATGGGGATGCAGTCGTACAGCTGGAGGAAGCCAGGAGAGTCTTGTGTTATTTGCCCGGCAGGGGCTAGGAGGGTGTTCCCTTTGACGGTGCCACCAGGGACTCCCACCTGATCCTGGTGCCTTCGATTGGCGGGGTGGCCTGCTGGTGCGGACACCAGAACACGCGAGAGGCACGAGCCGACGAGCCACCAGTACCGCACGCGGTGCACGACTCAAGCCACCTCAGCGTCCATCTGGCTCGGGGATAGCCGGGAGACTCCCCCTTGAGTCTCGACATTTATCATATTTGTTTAGACTTTATTTGTGTAATGTGTGTTTGTTTCATTTTATTCGGTTTGTAATTTTGATTGGAAGAGGGGTTTATTTGCAAAATGGGACCCCCGGGTCCCACGGGCCCCCCCAGACCCCTCCCATTGATCCACCTCAGCCTAGGGCCCCATGTGGGGTCAGTCAACATTTCAAATGGAGGCATCTAGAAGTTTGAATGGTAAAAGACACATGGGAGACAATTGGACTTCAAAGTCCAAGGTAGGCTACCTACCAATTCTACCTTGTCTCCCTTAGTCAATAGGCCCCCCCCCTTGCATATTTTATGTATTTTTTTTGTGTTGGTCACATCTAATCCCAGCCCACCATTCCCCTTCCCTAGATCCAACAGTGGAGGATGGATTAGATATGTAACCTATATAAGCTTGTATTTTTTCATTTTGTTGAATTAATGCATTGTGAAATCTGAAATTGCTTGGAGCAGCCCTTGGGCGCACCCCTCCTCTCTCCTCCCTCTCCCCCTTGCAGATGAGATGGTTTCCATTCTGAGGTGTGACGCCTCCCCTATCGGTTCCGGTCATCATCGCCGCCGCCACGAGCCGCCATCGCACCGCCATCAAGTTCGTCGGAGTTCTGTTTTCAGCCGACCACTTCCACTTCCACGAAATTCTGATATCAGCCACGAGCTCAGATCGACTTGGAATTTTGAGGGGATGTTCCAGAGGTGTTCCCCACATTCTACAAAAATTGGTGGGTCATGAATCTTCGATTTGATAATTTCCCATTTTCGTTCAAGTTCCAAGTTCAGTTCTGCCAGTTTCAGATCTGATTTTCCACTTTTTTTGAGTTTTGCATCTTCGATCCACCTTTTGATTTTTTCCAGGGCTCTCAATTTTACTGGGAGTTATATCCATCAAGACCTCCTTCCAAGAATTTTCCTGATTTTGGATCAGCCCTCCACCTATTTTTAAAAATTCTTTCTCAGAGCTAGCTACAGTGTTTTCCACCTATTCCCAGATTCAACCACCCTCCAGTAAACAAATCATAACAACTCACAACCACCTCCAATCAGTCCACAAAAATATTCCCGTTTTCCTCTTTCAAAATCCTACAACTTTCGTGAAGAGCTCAGGAGCTGAATCGGCCATCAACCTCGCGGTCAACGGCCGTTCTCAGATAACTCACCTGCAGATCTGAGATTTCAGGTACTGTACAACAGGAACTTGTAAATTTAGTAAAGTCCATATCCGACCAGATCCAGTAGTTCCCTCTGAGCCTAGATTGAAGGATTTGCATAGAGCTTTCCAACGATAGTTCGTGCGTCCCGATCCGATGCCGGGATTGATCGCAGCGGCCATTTTCGCCGGAGCGCGCGCCGGAAAATAGAAATCAAAATCCGTGGGCAGCTAGTTCAACAATTGGGAATCAGGGCCAATCGACCCCCGATCGGCATTTCCGGCCGACCACCGTCCGTGGAGGCGTGCCACCAGGGTCCCCATCACAGTGGGTCCCACCCCCACAGATCCGGAGGACAGTGCCGTCCGTGGGCCCCACGGACCCGTAGAATCCGCCCTTCGAAAAGCACGAAAACGCGGAGTTCGGCACCGCCGGGCGACATCAAGATGCTGCCCGTCAACCCGATTTGTGTGATTCCCGGGCCCCACATGTGACCTTTTACCTCCCTGCGTGGAGTGGGTCAAATTATTGTCCTGCTGGAATATTGTTTAACCGGGTGTCCGTGAATTGGCCGGGGTTGTCTTCGCCACGCCGGGTGCGTGGAGGTAAAGGTCTCAACTTCTCGGCATTCGCTTGCTAGTTTAGTATATGGTCTTTTGCCGCTGCCGAGAGCGATAGGTACTACCCCGTGAGTCCATGTCGCCATTGTGAGTGTGAGAGTGACCCGTCCCGCGACTCGATCCGAGTCCGGAAGTTGAGTCAGACTACCTTGAACTCTGTCGGTTCCTTAACCGCGCACAATCCACGCTTTCCCTCGCATGGGACGACGAGTGAGTTTGTACTTCTGTTAGCGACGTGTAACCCATAGGAGCTCTTAGTGTCGAGCCGAGGTCGCTCTAGTAGTCGTGTCATTGCTGGTCAAGTCGTGTCCGTCTCATGTAGCATCGTCTCCTCAGTCCGTCCCGCATCACCTGCGCCCTACCTTATCAGCAGGAGCCGGATGCGGCACTGTACATGGAGTGGGTGATGAGCACCCGGCCAGCGGTGCTGCCTTTACACCGATCTGTGACGAGCTCCTTAGAGCCGTACTACCCGCATGGGTTCGCTCGGAACTTTGGGTATGGCCAAGGGATTCCGCCTACCAGGAGTTCCCTTTGGCGGGTCGTCAGTACAGAGGCCGGGACACACATTTGCTAGCCGCGATGTGGTGGGACTTCTACTGTCACCGAGAGCCGGAGCGACTGCCGACGCCTGTGCCGGGACGCAGGGGACGGTTCGACGTCCACTATGCCAGGTGGTGGTTCGAGCATAGTCACCAGTACCGACAAAAGGCCCCGGCAATCCGAAAAGCCGAGGAGACCCATCTCTTGAAGGAGGATCTGCCCCTCATCGCACTAGATGACGGTTACCTACGGGCTCGCTTCTCTCGGATCCGTCGGGAGGTAGAGCGGTTGGCGCAGCAGGCGCCCCGGGGGAGCCGAGGCCCTCTGTCTACGGGGCGGAGCGGCAACGGGGCACTGAAGCCCCTCAAGTAGGCGCAGGCGGCGCCTGGATGTACCAGAGTCCGGCCACCTCGACCCAGGACGTCGAGGACTTGGTGGACCCAGTTTCTGGCTGACTGCGGGTTCGAGCTGAGGGGTTCGCTGGACCGAGTGCTCATTCAGGGGAGCTTTGCAGATACGGCAACTGACGACTGTAGGCGCCATATCCCCCACGCGATCTGGTCGGCTGGACCCGTAGAGGTCGTGTCCCTCATTGAGTGCACCTACACCCTGAGGGATGTGAAGGAGGCAGTAGCGAAGGCCGCACGGGTTGTGGGCTTGAAGCCAGAGCAGTTGGTTCCTTTGCCGCTGACCTCCTTCGCGACTTCAGGTAAGACCTCTTCATTAGCTTGCTGGCCCTGCTTTGTTGTTTTCTAGGGCATATGGCTGAGAGATCTTGTGTGGTTGTGTTTATTGGTAGGTTCTACGGCGGACAGGGATCACCCCTCCACGGGGACGTCTTCTGGGGATGGTGACGGGGCCCTTCAGCCCCGAAGGAAGCGACCCTGGGTGGAGACCAGAGTCAGGGAGGTTGGTGAGTCCTCTCGGGGACCCATTGCCAGGGAGCATATCAAGGCGGAGCCAGCTCTGAGTAAGTGCCATATCCACCTACTTGCTTTATATTGATTCATCCTTGACGATTGGCTAACCTTGTGCAATTGGATTTGCTCTTCATAGCGCAACTGGAGACCGGGGCTGACGCGGCCATCTCGCCACCTCAGGAGGTCAACCCACTTCCTGACGATGGGGTCGATTAGGAGATAGATATGGAGGGGCTCCTTCGTCTGATGGACGAGACTGCCCCCAATGCCGAGACCTTTCCCGATTTTGAGCCATGGAAGGCTTCAAAGGATGCCCAGCCAGGTAAATAATTCTGGGACTGAGCATATTGCGTTTATGACTATATTTGATTCTGGGAGTTGACATAGTTGCTGGTGTCATGCAGAGGTGGTCGGGGTGTCAGAGACCGCATCTTCTTCAGAGATGCGAGGCGAGGTGCCCCCATCTATTGACGGGCAGGAGCCCGCTACGACCCAGGATGGCTTGGGTAAGTATTGAAATGTTACGGAGGGCATTGCCCTTCCATTGTATAGTCACGGGGATGCTGATACTGACTGACTTTATGATGTCATTCGCCAGGTGAGGATCCACCCACCACCCTGGAGATGATTCAGGAGCTGGTTCGTACCGGCCCTTCAGTGTCCCTTCCCTCCTTTGAGGGGGAGCCTGAGGGGAGGAGTGCTTCAATGCCACCCGCGACCGAGGAAGTGTCTAGCTTGTTGCCGCAGCTGTTGGAGGGGGTGGAGCAAGCTTCCCTGCCAGCTGTGGTGTCGGCCTGTACTATGGGGCTGGTCGGGTCTTCGAGCATGGGACCCTCAGGTACGTAGCTGGGGACTTAATCATTTTTGTTAAGCCTTTTGTGTAGATTATCTTCTAGTGCTGAGATCCTGTTGGTATTGTTTATAGGTGTACCTTTTCCTCTAGAAGAAGGTGAGCTACCCCGCGACGGGGCGGAGGTGGTAGAAGAGGGGCCCACGGAAGTGGCTCCTGTTGAGGGCGACGAGGAGATCGTCGACATCGAGAAGGTTTCGGAGGAGAGTGTTCCGACCGGTGAGTTTTCTTTTTACAACTCCTAGCTGGAAAGGCATCTTTATATAGAGCTGGGCCTTGTGATGACCTTGTTTGCTACGTTGGCTTGTAGGAGCTTCTGGTTCGTCCCCCTCTGGGAGTTCGTCGGGGACTTCGTCGAGCTCTTCAGACGACGACAGCTTAGAGATGGAGACAGAGGAGAGTTCGAGCTCGAGCTCTTCGTCCTCCGAGGCTTCTGCCAGTAGGGAGGTTCCGACGGTGACCCCTCCTAGAGGTATGTGGTGGTCCTTTCCGTCCTTATTTGGCACTTGTTAGGTCTATAAGTCAGAGTGCTAACGTTCTTGGGTTACTTGCAGCATCAGATCCTTGGGAAGAGCGAGCGTCGACTCCTGACGAGTGCGGGCAGGAGGAGCCCCCTGTCCCACCTGCGCTTGCTGAAGATGACCGGGCGGTGGAGAAATCATTGCCCTCTCCAACCTTGGCAGGTGATGCCATGGAGGCGGAGGTGCAGTTGCCTTCCCCAACCCCGACAAATGATGCCACAGGGACAGCTGGACTTGCTCCAGGTAAGGAGTCAAGACTTGTCGCCTTCTTTTTCTCAGGTTTTTCACCTTGTTTGTCGAAGGAAGCCTTTTATGTATTACTTACCCCCTCTGGTGTTTGTTGGAACTATGCAAGTTCCACTGCAGTGCTGGCTGCGTCCGGAGACCTCTCCCTGGATTTAGGGGTTGAGTGGCCCCCATTCCTCTCCCCACCAGAGCCATTGCTGGAGGCGAGTGCAGGTGCCGCCCTGCTCCAACGGGCGCGAGGCTACTCACAGAGCGAGCCCCTCCCCTCTCCGGAGGACCTGAGGCAGCGGCTGTGGGAGTGTACCCAGGGATACCACGCGCTCAGATTCCCACGCGAGCTTTGGATGTCCGGGTTGGCTGAGATCTGGGCCGAGTACCTGCGACTCCGTGAGGTTCAGGAGCAGAGGGCTCAGAGGCTAGCGGCGATCCGAGAGGCGCAGGAGCAGCGGGCTCGGCTTGTGTCCGCCATAGCTGAGCAGAGGAGTCACGCCGAAGCGACCGCGTTGGCATCTCAGGAGCGAGCGGCACAGTTGAGGGAGGTGGAGACCTAGGCTGAGGCCTTGAGGAAGGCGTGAGAGGAGCGGCAGGCAGTCGCCGAGCGCGTTCGAGCTGAGTGGCGGGCGGCTGAGACCATAGTCGGAGCCAGTGCCCAGCTCATGTCCACCTTGGAGGCGAAGCTTGCAGCCGCGGACTTTCACCTTGCGGCGCTAGAGGGGACTAAGCCGGAGCCCTGATCGTACCTTTCCCCTTTTTTCTTCTTCTTTTTTTTGATGTCTGGAGTGTATGGATTTTGTTACCCCAAGGGCATGTCTTGGGCTCCTTTTACAGAGTATTAATGACAGACTCCAGATCCTTTGCTTACTGGGTTGTTCCCTCCCTTCTTCGATGGAACAGAATGATGCGTGTGAACTGACGACCACTTATTGTTAGTCGTGCTTGCTTGTTCTACGATACATCGCCATGAGTGATAAGGGATAACAAGGACCGGGTTTAAGGTACTTGGTGTTAGAAGCTGGAGGTTGAGTACTCGGTAGTAGGGGAAAGTAAGGTCTATATGTGGGGGCCAATCCTCCTGGAGGGTGAAAGTCCACATACTCTGGAACCAACGTAGGCCCACAAGGACGGGGTAGTTCACGCGGTCTAGAGTTGCAGAGGTGATTCTGGAGGGTGCATATTGACCCTGAACTGAATGGTAGAATATTGGCTAACATTATGCCGTCAGCCAAAAAATGGGATTCATATGTGTTTGGGAAACTGGGGTTGAGCTGGCTGGACGGCTTAGGAGGACATGGCAACCAAGGTCGGAACTGGAAGAGGGTCTGGAAATTGAAGCTGGGACTGCGACTGAGAATAGGGATCGGAGCTGAAGCTAGCTAGGTGACCTGGAAAGGTGCGATGGTTGGGAGATGGAACTGGGTTAGATGGCTAGCCTGGGAAGGCGTTATAGCCGAGATCGGGACTGGAGGCTGGGAGACTAGCCTGTGAAGGCGTCGTAGCCGAGGCTGGAGTTGAAAACTGGTGGCTAGCCTGTGAAGGCGTTGTAGCCGAGGCTGGAGTTGAAAACTGATGGCTAGCCTGTGAAGGCGTTGTAGCCGAAGCTGGAACTGGAGACTGGGCGACAGGCCTGCGAAGGCGTTGTAGCCGAAGTACCGGGACTGGGGCTGGCGGCTGGCCTGAGAAGGCGTTGTAGCCGATGACTGGAGTTGACAACTGGCGGCTGGCCGACGAAGGCGTTGTAGCCGATTGAAACTGGCAGCTGGCGGCTGGCCTGTGAAGGCGTTGTAGCCGAAGCTGGGACTGGAAGGTGGCGGCTGGCCTGTAAAGGCGTTGTAGCCGAAGACTGGAAGCTGGCGGCTGGCCTGTGAAGGCGTTGTAGCCGAGGACTGGAAGCTGGCGACTGGCCTGTCAAGGCGTTGTAGTCGCAGACTGGAGTTGAAAATTGGCTGCTGGCCAGTGGAGGCGTTATAGTCGAAGACTGGAAGCTGGCGGCTGGCCTGTAAAGGCGTTGTAGCCGAAGATTGGAAGCTGGCGACTGGCCTGTGAAGGCGTTGTAGCCGAAACTGGAACCAGGAGCTGGCGATGACCGACCCTCGGGGGTGTAGTGGCCACCATGGTTCTGGACTGATGTTGAGCTCGCCATCGGGGCGTGTCATAGTCGATGGCTTTGCAAGTGAAGAATAGAGAGGGAAAGAGGTTTTTTTTCTTTACCAGCCCTACCGCCCTTGCGGTTTTTCACCAGAGCTGGCCCCCTTTAGCTTTTTTCGGTGCGCCCTTGCGGGTTTTCACACCGAGAGGTTATCGGATTTTGCCTAAGGCGCCCTTTCGGGTTTTCACCTTAGCTGGGTCAGTGACAATTTTTGCTACTAGTCGGCTCCCTGTAATGGATTCGACCAGGCCCACTGGGGTATCTCTATTTTTAACCCCATTTTTTTGAGATTGCCGTCCATAGCATGTTGCTGTCAGGGGACGTAACCTGAGACTGGAAGGTGGAGATAGCCGAATATTGTTCGACCATTAACAAGGGTTTTTTGAAATCCTCAAGCCATGGTGGCGAGGAGCCACTTTGTCATGGCAAGATATGACTGGAGTTGCGACTGGTGGATCAGGGATTGCATGGGGGAACTGAGATTATAATGAACTGGAAGGCTCTGGATTTGCAGGGTATGTGGGATGTGGGGGCAGAGAATGATAAATGTCTGGGAATGTATCAGGATACAAGTTTACCAAGATGGTGACTGGGAGCTTGTTTACGATGGGAAATCTTGCTCTTATTTTATTTATTTATTTATTTATTTAGGTTTATTTGGTTTATTTCACGTGTCGATCAACCAATTAACTAACTAGTAGTTTAACTGACTGATTGACTGCGCGGGCAGGCCAGTCACGTGAGTGACGAGTTTATTATGCGCTCATTCTGACCCGTGTCGGGCGAGAGAGAGATTCGGTCGGGACCAGCAGTCCACCATACCATAAAGGCTATGGCGTTAATTACATCCCTCACGAGGAAGGAAAACCTTTGATTAATTACCGAGATAGTGGGCTGTCGAGGCCGGAATAAAGATGCGATGTTATGAACATGACAAGATCACATGAGATGCGTCTATCTATCATGCAAGAGAGGCATGGTTTGGCAAATTGGAGACCCTCGGTATAAGGCGGAGGACGTAGGTCCGAAGACCACCATCGCGCATAGCGGAGACTTCTGATCGGGCATAACCCGGCCTTCCGTCAGTGGCACTTGATATACCCGAGGGCCTAGGCAGGCATGCACGCACGATACTTATGACGACGTTTAGCATGGCAATAGAGTTATGAAAATGAACAATGACCAATCAGGTTTAATAGACTCCGCTAAAGTGACGAAGGTGGCAACATATGCATGATGACGAAAGCAAAATGCTAACACACATGGTATTAAAAGCATGATAATAAGCTCTTCCGGGGCTTGAGGAACTTCTTCCTTACTTGGTTTATTATTGATTAGGGTGGCTGATCTCGACCACGGGAGGCGAGAATGGTAACATAAGCATGATAACGTAAGCGAAGTGCTGACGGACATGGTAGTGAAAGCATGATAATAAGATTGTCCGGGGCTTGAGCAACCCCTTCCTTATTTGGTTTATTACTAATTAGGGTTTATTAGTCTCGACCACGGGAGATGAGGATTGCTCCGGAGGCGAGCAAGTGATCAGAACAGTGCAACCATTCGAAACCGGCGCGATCGCGCGTAGGGATAGGTTTCCCGGCGTGGCCAAACGTAGGTAGAAGGGCTTAACCCAACGCGCCCGTGGCCATAGTTAAAACGGCGCGGCAGGCATGGGGCGCGCTGGTTTAAGACGCGCCGGGAAAGAGCCATTCGATTCATACAAAACACGAGTCTAATGTTAATACGGCGCGGGGGGGGGGGGGGGGTATCGCGCTGGATTAGGGCGCGCCGGATTAAGACCGCGCCGGTTTAGCTGATTTTCTTGAGAATTTTGAAACCATTTAAACTTATTAAGATGTTTTGAAGGTTTAAAGGTTTTATTGGGTTTATTGCCTGTTGAATAAGTCTGGGGCTCTCTAGGAGCAGAGTCATGAGCCAGTGCGAGGTTCATACTCGAGCACGGACGCTCTTGACACAGAATGAATGTTTTATTATGGCCAGTCCATAGAAACGACTTGTCTGTCTAAAACCTGCCAAAAATTGGGCAGCATCTCCCCTGTCCCTGAAAGGTTGCAGGAGAGGAACGGGGTCATACCCACTTGTGGAGTAAGCCCCTAAACTGCCAGTCTACGTAATAGCAGCCAGCATATTCCCAATGGACATGATACCCCGAGGATGAGCCTGCGAGGGGCACCAAAGCTCCATGGGTGAAGATAGAGGGATGAGGCAGGTGATAATGGAAGCAACACCCTGAGGACTAGCCTACGAGGGGCGAGCAACCCACAGCCTGCACTATATCCCTTAGAGAGACCGACCATTAGGGAGCGAAGCTCCGAGGACTAGCCTGCTAGGAGCACGCATCCCTTAGTCGTCGCAGGATCCCAAATTACTGGGTTTAGGATTGTTGGGCTGAAGCCCCTATCACTGTCCGCTATGTGGCCTTTGGGGAGCATCTACCACTGAGAGGTAGGGCCCCTCGACCAATTAGCAGCTCTGTGAAACAATGGGGAATGTCCCCCTCCCCGGATGACTGAGATAAAACCGACGGAACTCAAATGGCTCAATGGCTGCAAACCACAAACAAGAGGAATGAGGGCATTCGGTATAGATGGATCACCAGACACAGGGTTGAGGCATCGATGCTCGCGAGATTGGGCTTGCGTTCCCAGAGGAACAGATGATTAGTAGTCATACAGAGGGATAGTTGGTACATAAATGAGATAATCTAACTACATACGCATATGCTCGAATGACTAGAACGCAGTAATCACCAAAAGGGTCTTGCCTTTCTGGAGGTGGCTCCCAACTCTCCTGAGCAATAGAGCAACGCAAAGAGGAGAGGGAATGGAGGTCGGCCCTCATATCAAAGCGGGAAGAGGCGTATGCACAGGCACAGCTCTATCCCCAGAGGATGCAAAGACCATCGAATGAGACACAGACGCTGCGTCGATGGGAAGGACTCGGGGAGGGGTCATCTCTATAGCCCATGATATCTCAGGGCATATTCGGAGTCGGAGAAATCAGAATCGGAAACCATACGCAGAAGGACAACGATGTGTACACCGACTGAGATAGCAATGGGGGAAGGAGACAGGGCGTCAAACATTCAATCCACCAAAAGATTCATATACGCATACCACTACCCCATAGATGGGAGGGAGCCAATATATTCATTACAAATCCGACGTCAGCGTTGTGGCACGGACGTCGTTCACTGTTTGCAGATAAACATTTACAGAGGGAGAGTGAGGCGAAGAGACGACGAGGAGGGGGGGGAGAGAGATTGGCTCATATCATCGCCATCCCCCCCTTTCTCATTTACATTCGGTCAAAGGGAAACAAATCGGTAGACAGCGGGAAGAAAGCAAACAACCCACCTACCCTCAGAACAGAGTATCGGGATGCCTCTTTCTTCTCCGACTCCGGAGGGCTTTAGACGGGGATGGAAGATGGCGGCCGGAGGAACCCTCGGTGAGACCCTGCTTCTTTCGCAAGGAAAGACCCTCTCCTCTTTGAAGGCAATTGACTCTCTCTCTAATTCGCCTCTCCGAACCCTTTCTATTCTGTTATCCCCCCTCTTTCTCCTTCTCTTTTTTTCTTTTCCCCTCTCTACCCTTTTGTTTTTGGGCAGCCACCTATATATAGAAGCAAGCTCGAAGCCTCATCCGGCGTGAGGAATGGTGCGCCCGGAAGGAGCTCCGTTGCCTTTTGCGCGCCGGAATAGCGGGGCGCCGGCTAATAGAGCACGCCGTATTAGCGTCATTCGCACGTCGCAGGTCAGCCGATGAGTCCGGGGATGGTTCCGGGGATCACTGTGAACATTTATCTCGCCATCGTTCTTCAAAACCTCGACGAGATGCCTTGTCGAAGCTCTCAGGATGACGTACGGCCATTCTCGGAACTTCAGATGACTTTGGTTTACACACGCGGGTTTTCCACTGACACGGCTCTCGGCGCTATGATAAGTGCCGCTGGCTTGGTCTGGATTGTGCTCAAAGCTTCCTGGAGGGTGGAATAACACCCGGATAGTTTCGCCTAGGCTGGGCGATCATTCGGCCACTAACGGGCCCATCTTGGCGGGAAGCCGTACCCGTGCCGGGTGACCGGGATCTTCTGTCGACAGAGTTTTCGGTCCTCCGTTCTGAAGAGCCAAGGGTACTCTTTCATCTCAGGAGAGTCTTTCATGAGGTTGGTAGCCACCGGGTAGACCGCCGTCCTTAGTCGGACAACGGGTGTAGTGTATGCGGCACGACGCAGTCGATGCCGGTTCATTGGGCAGGCTTGGTCGCACTGCCTATTGGTTGTGAGTTCATCTTGGTTCTCCTGAGGTGAAGTCCCCATGTTCATACGGGGTGACTCGAGGCTCTGGCAGCTTGAGAAGTCTTCAATATGTTGATATTTATCAGCTTCTGTGCTTCAGTGGGCCGTGTCATTCGTCTTCGAGGCTTGGTCACCGCGAGTGATATTTTGAGTGCCAACAAATGCCCCCCAGCCGTGGGTGTTGCGAGCGAGGCACGAGTGCAGCAAGGCCGACAGATGAGCTTCACCTGCAATGATCTCCTCTTCAGTTGACAGGAGCTTGGGATGGCCCTTATTCCAGCATGGATGATAATCCGGCGCCGTTTGAATGCTAATACGGCACGATGTCACCTGTCTTCAAATATGCCGACAGATGGGGGCTGGACCACCTGAGCTTATATTATCACCTGTCTTCTCGTGGCCATGAGGACCTGGCGCTGCTGGCCGAGTCGAGTGAAAAGATAGGATATTTATGTTGGCTTATTCGTGAGGCAGCTTCGAGAGACAAAGTGCCATCGCTATATTATTGGCCTCTCTTCCCCTTCTACACGGGGCCAGCAAGTATGTTCTATTTCCTCATTTAGGCCCTTCGGCCAGCCTCCTTTCTTCATTGTGTTGTATTATTTTCACCTTCGTGGATGTGCAGTCCGACCAACTTCGGAGGAGACCCGGCACTTTAGGGAGCTGATAATAAAAGCCTAGAAGCCGGCATACTTCGAGGTTCCCGAGCCGGCCCCGACCGCGACGCCACTACCTCCTGGCGATTCGAGAAAGCGGACCCGATCCCAACTGAGGGAGGCCATCGGGAAGGCCAAAGCGGCTGTGACCCGAGTGACACGGGCGCGCCGAAGGAAGGCCGCAGAAAAGGAATCAGTAACCGTTCTTCTTCCGGTTGTATCCTTCGAAGAGTTCGAGGCTTCCCGCACACAAAGGCCAGAAGCTGAAGGTAGGCTCTTCATCTCTCCAGAATTCATTGACTTACTTTGACTGTCTTGGCTAATCCATGCTGACAGTTGCCGACACAGTCGCTGCGGTCGTCAGGCTGGAGGCGACGGTAGGCGCCGTGGCTAGGGAGGGGGCAGAGGAAATCCTTGCTGCTCCCGTAGAGAGAGATCTGCCTTCTCCAACGCCTAGGTAGGAAATGGAAGGTAATTTGTAGTTTAGTCGCGATGCCACCGCGAGTCTTCATGCCTTCAGTCGGCTTGACTATTCCTTGCTGTAAACTTCAGTTGATATGCAACCGTCATTACTCCCGGGCGCAGAGGAAGTGATTTTCGGGAGTAGGGCGAGCTTGCCCCTGCCATCCTATCAGTTATTGGCCCTGGTGTGGTGTGCATGGAGGAAGTCCCAGCCGCGGGTGATGCTCCTCCTGGCGAGGTCCCTGCTCAGATGGTGGAGCGTCCCGAAAGAGCAGAGGAGTCCTCTTCCTCTGAGCAGGTCGATTACGGTGGCAGCTCCAGTGATGAAGAGTTCCCACATGTCGACACAGAGACTAAGGATGCTGGGGTGTCTTCGGCCTATGAAAGTGATCACCTGACTTTCAGCCCGCCCCGGTTGTCATGGAGTGGTCCTGGGCCGTTCGGCTCAATTGTGAGCAAAGGGGTTGGGGCCGCAGAGGTTGCCCTTGAAGATTTGAGCCTAGTACCGGCTGAGATGAGGATCCTCCCGTGGTCGGCGCCTGCTACCCTTCCTTTCTTTTCTTTTTAGCTTTCTGATGTACATATTTCTGGTGCAGACTGAGGTGGTGCTGCCAACCATGACGATGCAGATACCCCTCCCGGCTCTAGGCGCGGGTCACGCAACTTTCCCGCCCGTCTTGCGGCCTATCACACTGCGATATCCTAAGGACTATGCAGCGGCAGTGGCTCCAGCGGGACCCGGAGCACTTGTGAGGGTTGATGAGTCGGTAGCAGTCGAGGACTCTCAGCCATTGTAAGTCGCACAACGGTCGGCTTCGGAGAAAGATGGCCCCTCTGAGGTATAGGCGGGAGAGATCATCGAAGAGGACGCCGGGGCTACTGGGGCCTTGGCTCTCACTGCTGAAACTGGCCACATGAGGGTCAGTCGAGTTGGAGGCGAGGAACAGATGTCCTTGTCTCTTGATGTTCCTATTGCAGCTTCATCCCAAGGGGCTGGCAGGGAAGTCATCGTCATTGAGACTCCAGCTACCATATCGACCACCGCGGTTGTTCCCCACACCAGTGCACTGCAGATCATGCCGTCGTCATCTTCTGGGACGGGCGACGATATCTGGGCCATTATGGACAGCAGAGTGGAGTTCGAACTACCCGAGACGTCGCCGCTCGGTCTCCAGTCATCGAGTGACCTTGTGTGGCAGTTCTTAGGGACCCTTCAGCAGACCATAACGGCCAGCAGAGATTTGACTTATGTTCAGCTGAGGGGCTTGATAGAGCACTTATCCCGCTCACTGTTGGCTTTTGGTTGCCCCATGGACGACTGGACTCCACGGGTGGTTTTGCTTCTGAAATATGTGAACAGAACGGAATTCTTAGGCCAGGAGGTAGCTGACCAGCTGGCGGCCATAACACTAGAGTGAGCTGAATGCCGAGCAGCTCTCATCTCTTTGAAAGGGACTACATCGAGGATGAGGAATGATGCCAATGCCTATTTGCAGCGTCGAAGCTTCCTCACGGCCTGGATAGCAGAGCTACAGGCCGAACTTTCAAGGGAAGAGGCTAAGCTTCAAGAAGTAGAGCGCCTGGAAGTCCAGAGGATGGAAGAGGCAGAGATGGCCGAGGGACAAGCTGCTTCCCTCGGGGAGAAAATATCTCAGCTGGAGGCCACTGAGTTCAGACTGCAAGAACTAACCCGCCATCCTTCCTTGGGCATTCCAGAGTGGGAGGACATCTTCCGACGCCCTCTGCCATAGTCTTTTTTCTATTTGCCCCCTTTTGATGGACTTCATGTATTCCGGGGAATGCCCCGCGTAACATGTACCTTTTTATTTCATAGGAATGAAAAATAACCATCTTGCTGTTTAAATGAAGACTCCATCCTTTCATTATTCTTTTCTTTCCCCTTTCATTCGCCAGTTAATTCTAGTCCGAGTGTGTGAGTCACTAGGGCAGGAGAGCGCTCACGCCTTCAACAAAGGGGTGAGGTGTTCGCTCCACCGTGCCGTGACCACCCTCGGGACCAGGCAACGACTAGTGCAGGCCAAGAGTTTTGATGTGGCACAGCCCAAAGACCACTAAATATGATAAGGTGACCCTAGGACTTAGACCCGCAAGCATACAAGCGCTCAATGATTCTCACAACGACGATTTCTGCTCACTCGGTTCACACGTTCACCCAGTGGGTCCGGGAGATGATGGTGAGGGTCCGAGGAGGGACCCAATTGTCCTAATGGACTTACAATGCTAAGGCTGACCTCCAATGGGCCTGGGAGTCCCAACTTTGTGGGTGGCTGGCCCGCAAGGCGGGGTGTGGGGTGGCACTCACTCACGGGCCGCGGTGGGCATGATATTGCTTAAAATGAATTCCGAGCACTCTCTTACCGTCCGACGGGCATTCAAGGCAATACTACATTTGCAGAAATGAAGCTACAAGGGTGTGATCAGAAGCTCACCTGATCGGTGTGAAGACACCGATCCCGTTCGGAGACGAGGGCGCGCCGGGAGGCGAGGGTATACACCCGATCGCCGCGGCGATGGAGCTTGACCTGAAAATGTGAAGAGGTACAGCACTACGCCCCTTGCAAGGGGGGGATCTTGGGGTGGGGGTTAATGTATTACAACCAAAAATTACCTCCACGTAGGGAGGGGCCTTCAGCCGGCCAAGCGGGGAGGGGAACGAGCGAGATAGAGTCGACTTTCCGAGCTTTGCCGATTCTGCCTAGCTTCTGTAATTCTGGACAGAGGGCCGATGTCGATGCTGCCAATAATTCCACCGAACTTGGAATCTCATGAAACTTGCGCCAAAAGCTTGCTAACCGGAGAGGGGTGTGGCTTGAATTTTTTGGACGACGTTCTGATCTGGGGGCTGACTGCTCCAGCGACTGGAAGATGGATGCAGCTCTGGTCTCTGGCCGAGCTCAGTCTGAAACAGCAGGTTGCAGAAGCTGCCACGATCGCTCCTGAGCTCCAAATTTGGCACCGCTAGACTCGTTGGAATCGTGGACGAGTCTAATTTGCAGCAAAACAAACGGCGAAGTCTTCTGATGTTGGAGATGAGCTGGGTGTCCAGAGAAGTGGACGGTGGTCGGTGCAGACTGTGAGGAGGCAGACCGGTGTGGGTGTGGTAGAAAATTGGTATCTCTGGTTGTCGGATGCCGAACGGGGTTCCGCCTTCTGTTCCTGGACGCTGACAGGGGGAGGAAGAACTTTGTAGAAGACCTCAAAGACTGGTTCCTTCAAGGTTTGTCGTGGGAGAGTCTTCTCTGCCGCTCTGGCTCCTGGTCTGAGAGGTTCTGCGCAGTCGGGGAAGAACAGCCTTCACGGACGGCCACGAACTCGGAATGGAGTGATTCCACCTCGCCTGCGAAGAGCACAGGGAGGCCTTTCCAGAAAGTTAGGCCAAGCCACCAGCAGAACCAGGATGCAGTCGTGGACGTCGCTGCAACAGAGTGCTAAACTGCAGGTCGGCCTGCACACAAAGCTGGAGTGGAGAAGAGAGGAGGGGGTGAACTTGGCTTGAGGGGAGAGGAGGGGTGCGACCTAGGGAGCAAGGAGGGAAGGGGAGATTCGAATTTGGGCTTTGGAATGAGTTAATTCAGCCTTGGGAAGGTGGAGATATGCTTAGGGAAGTGAAAGGGGTAGGTGGTGGTTGGAGGGTGGGGTTTTGAGTGGTGGAACTTCCTTGGGACTAGGTGAGGATTAAAGAGGGGTTGTGGGAAGTTGTGGGGAGTTAATGGAGGTAGGTGGGGGTTGGAAGTGGTTGAGAGGGGGAGGAGAGAGAGTGAATTTTGAAATTTAGAGAGAGGAGGAGAGAGAATGGAGAGATAATGAGATAGAGAGAGATATTGAGAGAGTTTGAATGGGTTTTCTTCAATATTCATCAAAAGTTGAATACAAGAGGAGAGATGGGGCCTATATATAGGCAACCATTCTTTACATGACCAAAATACCCTTGACAATAAGATAAAAGACCGAGCATATCCTAGACTCAATCCTATGGGCCCATAACTAAAGTAATAAGGCCCAATTAAACATAACAAGGGAAATGGACTAAAACCATATGACTCAATAAAGGAAAATACATAAGATAGGACTCAATAAAAAGAAAATACATAAAATGAAACTTGGGAAATGAAGATAACAAGTGTAGATCATGATAAATCCATATCAAGAGTGTGTAGGCGATCAAAGCTAGAGGGGTGTCGGGAGATGCCCTCATCAAATCCCCCGGGGTGGGGAGAGCTCGACCCTGTCGAGTATGGGTCTGCCTGGCTGTCGTACTGCTCCATCATGTCGGGATCCAAGCATATCAAATCCTCCCTGACTCACCCATGTATTCTCGATCGGGGGACGGCTCTTCCACCTAACCAGATAGCGCTGATACACCCTGTGCCTCGTAATGATACTCTGCTCATCCAGTATTGCCTCTACCTGCTCTCGTCAGTCTCTCAAGCTAGAAAGTGGAGTCCCTCCGGGAGTGTCTCTCATAAGGGGGGGTAAAGGCTCAAGCTCCTCACTGGGTTCCACCGCGGGGCCTTTGTGGGGTACCAGGTCCACCACACTGAAGGTAGGGTGCACCCCATAGCTTTTTGGTAGGTCAAGCTCATAAGCATTGCTGCCAAGTCGTCGTAGAACTCGAAAGGGTCCTGAACCCCGTGCCCTCAACTTGGAGGCAGGTCCCGGAAGGAGCTGCTCCGTCCTCACCATCACCGAGTCTCCCACTTGGAACTCGTAGTGGTGCCGATGAGCATCTACCCGCCTTTTGTAAGTCTCATTGATCCTTCCTATATGCTTGCGAGAATGCGTATGCTAAGGTGGACCTGGGCAGCCAAATGTAGACCGATCACACTTTGATGCTATGAAGACTGTGGTAGTCTTAGGAGGGCCGGGACATCCATAGATGAACCTTTTATGCATGGGTGTGATAAATGTCGGGGGACCCGGACATCCATGTATGCTCCTATCATGCTTAAGACTCATGATGAATGAAGGTGGGCCAATACATCCGAATATGGTCCACTTATGCTGCCTACTTGACATGTGGGTGATGGATGAATGTATCCGACTTATGAATCATGTCAAATGGTGTGGTAGGCCTGGACACATGCATGTTTATCCCAAAGGTGACTTCCATGTGCATAGATGTGGGATGACTTTTGAACGTCCACGTGAATGGGTCGAAGGGATCTACGAACGTGGTTATGGGGTGGGGCACTTCATCAATCCCAAGGTGTTTGTTGCCTAAGGTCAAGGCTCTCATGTTGTAACCCGATTCTAGGAAGGGAGGAGTTTGGGTCGACATGGGCGATGTGGGTAAGGTGAGGTGGGTGGTGAGTAGGGAAAGTGGGTCACATGGAGATTTAGGCTCCCATAGAAAAGGGTCAAAGGGATTATGGTAAGGGTCACCTAGGTAGGGGTACTCCATGTTCTCAAGGTCCTCAAATGGCGAATCATCTCTCTCTAAGATAATTGGGCCAAGGTTGCTAATGGGTTGGCTAATCAAAGTACTTGGGATCTCAATGGTTGGGGAGTAGACTAGGATGGGTTCCTCCTCCATGGGAAGAAGGAGTATGATCTCACTTGTAAATTGGCCATTGGTGTAGATGGAAGTGATGGAGCCAATGGTGGGGTAAGCTAAGCTAATGGTGCTAGACTCTGATGGCCTCATGGCTAGCATATCGGTCAAGTGGACTTGCCAATGTAGGTAGGCCACTAAGTCTCCCAAATCTTCTACACAATAGGAGGTTTGATAAGTGACATGAGGCTGAGTGGGAATGAGTTGGGATTGATGTCCCATGAGTAGGTGGCTTGGTTGTAAACTAGGAATGGTGAGGCCTCGCTTGAGCCATAGGAATATGGACTTATCTATGGTGATGGTGTCATGGGGAAGGGTGTATAGCTCTTGATGAACTAGGTTAGGAGGGGTGGGTGAGTTGTATGGCCCTTGGATTTCCTTGATTTTGGGAGGTGAATCCGAATTGGTATCCCTCTCCACTTGGGTAGGTGTGTGGGTTGCAACTCCTAAGGACAATGGGGTAGGAAGGTCTATGGTGGGTGGGTTGGTGTTAGTCGAGGCATGGCGCACTCGAGGAGGTGAGCAAGGTCGGACATGGGTTGGACTTGGGAGTGGAAGTAGTGGAGGCCTAATTTGGGGTAAGATTGGTGTAGGAAGCGGGAGGTGGATTGGGTGAGGGGTTTTGGGTTTTGGGGTGGTGGCCATTATGGGCCCTGGTGGAGGGGTGGACATGGTGTCCACATGGTTTTTAATGGTGAGGGTTGGATGAGTGGTGGTCACCATGGAGGGAATTGGGTTGGTTAGGGGTCTCTTGCCCTTGGGATCACTTAGGGTGGAAGTGGGGGCTAAAGGGGCTTGACTAGTGTAGGTTAGGGAAGGGGGTTTTGGTTGGGATGTGGGGGACCTCATGGGGTTAGGTGGGGAGGTGGAGGTCTTAGGTACTTGGGTTTTAGTGATAAGGGTTTGGACGGGTGGGGTGGGAGGAGTGGGAGTGCTCCTTGGGTTTTGGTGATCCGAGTGGGATGGGGACACATACCTAGCCCTTAGTTGATCCTTCATGTCCTCCCATGTGGTGAGGGGAGCTTCCCATCTAATTATCCTTAAGCCCTCAATTTTACACCAATGAGTTTGAGCCCTTTTGGTTAGTTGTATTTTGGCAACCCATGCCTTTTCATCCTCGGAAATATGATACCAATTGAAGTATTGGTCCATTGTAGCTTCCCAATCTAAATATTTGCTAGGAGAGGTCCCATCAAAGGTGGGAAGTGGGAAAGGGGCCATCCTATCGTCCGTCCTTAGGGCGGGCCTATTTTTTCCAAGTTGGTTGAGTCGGCCCGATATGTTATCAAGTCGCTCATTGGCATAGGTCAAGGCTTTCATGAAGTAGTTGAAGTCATGAGTGTTAGTGGTAGGCATCCCTTGGGGTTTTGGATTCATTGTGGGATTGGAAGATGTAGTATAGGGTTGAAAGCGAGTACCACTACGAGTGGTCATGCAAGGTTGGGTGGGCTATGCAAGGGTGTGCGGATGCACCTATGAAAGACTTAGTGTGACCCAAGACTAGACTTGTAAGGACAAGCCTATGACCGCTCTGATACCACTTGATGTGGCACAGCCCAAAGACCACTAAATATGATAAGGTGACCCTAGGACTTAGACCCGCAAGCATACAAGCGCTCAATGATTCTCACAACGACGATTTCTGCTCACTCGGTTCACACGTTCACCCGGTGGGTCCGGGAGATGATGGTGAGGGTCCGAGGCGGGACCCAATTGTCCTAATGGACTTACAATGCTAAGGCTGACCTCCAATGGGCCTGGGAGTCCCAACTTTGTGGGTGGCTGGCCCGCAAGGCGGGGTGTGGGGTGGCACTCACTCACGGGCCGCGGTGGGCATGATATTGCTTAAAATGAATTCCGAGCACTCTCTTACCGTCCGACGGGCATTCAAGGCAATACTACATTTGCAGAAATGAAGCTACAAGGGTGTGATCAGAAGCTCACCTGATCGGTGTGAAGACACCGATCCCGTTCGGAGACGAGGGCGCGCCGGGAGGCGAGGGTATACACCCGATCGCCGCGGCGATGGAGCTTGACCTGAAAATGTGAAGAGGTACAGCACTACGCCCCTTGCAAGGGGGGGATCTTGGGGTGGGGGTTAATGTATTACAACCAAAAATTACCTCCACGTAGGGAGGGGCCTTCAGCCGGCCAAGCGGGGAGGGGAACGAGCGAGATAGAGTCGACTTTCCGAGCTTTGCCGATTCTGCCTAGCTTCTGTAATTCTGGACAGAGGGCCGATGTCGATGCTGCCAATAATTCCACCGAACTTGGAATCTCATGAAACTTGCGCCAAAAGCTTGCTAACCGGAGAGGGGTGTGGCTTGAATTTTTTGGACGACGTTCTGATCTGGGGCTGACTGCTCCAGCGACTGGAAGATGGATGCAGCTCTGGTCTCTGGCCGAGCTCAGTCTGAAACAGCAGGTTGCAGAAGCTGCCACGATCGCTCCTGAGCTCCAAATTTGGCACCGCTAGACTCGTTGGAATCGTGGACGAGTCTAATTTGCAGAAAAACAAACGGCGAAGTCTTCTGATGTTGGAGATGAGCTGGGTGTCCAGAGAAGTGGACGGTGGTCGGTGCAGACTGTGAGGAGGCAGACCGGTGTGGGTGTGGTAGAAAATTGGTATCTCTGGTTGTCAGATGCCGAACGGGGTTCCGCCTTCTGTTCCTGGACGCTGACAGGGGGAGGAAGAACTTTGTAGAAGACCTCAAAGACTGGTTCCTTCAAGGTTTGTCGTGGGAGAGTCTTCTCTGCCGCTCTGGCTCCTGGTCTGAGAGGTTCTGCGCAGTCGGGGAAGAACAGCCTTCACGGACGGCCACGAACTCGGAATGGAGTGATTCCACCTCGCCTGCGAAGAGCACAGGGAGGCCTTTCCAGAAAGTTAGGCCAAGCCACCAGCAGAACCAGGATGCAGTCGTGGACGTCGCTGCAACAGAGTGCTAAACTGCAGGTCGGCCTGCACACAAAGCTGGAGTGGAGAAGAGAGGAGGGGGTGAACTTGGCTTGAGGGGAGAGGAGGGGGGCGACCTAGGGAGCAAGGAGGGAAGGGGAGATTCGAATTTGGGCTTTGGAATGAGTTAATTCAGCCTTGGGAAGGTGGAGATATGCTTAGGGAAGTGAAAGGGGTAGGTGGTGGTTGGAGGGTGGGGTTTTGAGTGGTGGAACTTCCTTGGGACTAGGTGAGGATTAAAGAGGGGTTGTGGGAAGTTGTGGGGAGTTAATGGAGGTAGGTGGGGGTTGGAAGTGGTTGAGAGGGGGAGGAGAGAGAGTGAATTTCGAAATTTAGAGAGAGGAGGAGAGAGAATGGAGAGATAATGAGAGAGAGAGAGATATTGAGAGAGTTTGAATGGGTTTTCTTCAATATTAATCAAAAGTTGAATACAAGAGGAGAGATGGGGCCTATATATAGGCAACCATTCTTTACATGACCAAAATACCCTTGACAATAAGATAAAAGACCGAGCATATCCTAGACTCAATCCTATGGGCCCATAACTAAAGTAATAAGGCCCAATTAAACATAACAAGGGAAATGGACTAAAACCATATGACTCAATAAAGGAAAATACATAAGATAGGACTCAATAAAAAGAAAATACATAAAATGAAACTTGGGAAATGAAGATAACAAGTGTAGATCATGATAAATCCATATCAAGAGTGTGTAGGCGATCAAAGCTAGAGGGGTGTCGGGAGATGCCCTCATCAAGTTTGAAGGACCAAAAGGGTATAGAGGCCCCTTCAGGGCTTAGGAAATAAGGATAGACGGCTTGTCAGCCGGATTCGTTGGTGCTGACAGGGACTGAAAAAGGTAGCGACCGATCTTACCGATGGTGGCAAGGGTCGGAGTGGTAGACGGTCTTGTCGATGATGACAGAAATCGAGAAAGGTAGCGACCGATCTTGCCGATGGTGACAAGGGTTAAAAAGGTATCGACTGATCTTGCCGATGGTGGCAAGGGTCGGAGTGGTAGACAGTCTTGCCGATGATGATAGAAACTAAAAAAGGTAGCGACCGATCTTGTCGATGGTGACAAGGGCCGAAAGGGGTAGCGACCGATCTTGCCGATGGTGACAATGGTCGCATTGGGTAGCGACCGATCTTGCCGATGGTGGCAAGGGCCGAAGTGGTGGACGGTCTTGTCGATGATGACAAAAATTGAAAAGGAAAGCGACCGATCTTGTCGATGGTGACAAGGGCCGAAAGGGGTAGCGACCGATCTTGTCGATGGTGGCAAGGGTCGGAGTGGTAGACGATCTTGCCGATGATGACAGAAACCGAAAAAGGTAGCGACCGATCTTGCCAATGGTGACAAGGGCCGAAAGGGGTAGCGACCGATCTTGCCGATGGTGACAAGGGTCGGAAGAGGTAGCGATCGATCTTGCCGATGGTGACAAGGGTCAGAATGGTAGACGGTCTTACCGATGGTGACAAGGGCCGAAAAAGGTAGCGAACGATCTTGCCGATGGTGACAAGGGTCAGAAAGGGTAGCAACCGATCTTGCCGATGGTGACAAGGGCCGAAAAAGGTAGCAGGAAGTGGAATAGTGAACGAGGCTAACCTCGCTACTACATCATCATCTCATCATTCATTTTTTTCTCTTTTTTTATCACATTTCTGACTCAAGCGCCCTTTCGGGTTTTCACCGAAGCCAGCCCCCTCTTGCTTTTACCCACGCATCCCTTTGGGTTTTCACGTGGCGGGGTACCCGATTACAGCCTGGTTATGGCTATTTTTGCCCTTTCCCTAATGTAGGAACAAGGCCGGCGAGGTATCTCTATTTTTAACCCCATATTTTTTTCTCTTCTTTTCTTTTTTTAGGAAGAAGTCGGGACACAAGAGAGCCTGCCCGCTAGCGTGCCGATCGGCCTTGTCGATGATGACAGGGGTCATATCCTGGTTCAATTTGTCGACATTGGTTAAATGCCGAAGCAAAGGGTACAGTTCTTAACAGGGACGGAAGGTCCAGTTTAAGGGATGGAGGCTGATCGATCCCACCGATGATGACGAGGGCCGAACATAGGTTTATTCATCGGCATATGTCACATGTCGAAGTAAGGATAGATTCATTAACAGGGACGGAAGGTCCAAGTTAAGGGTAGAGATCTACCGATCTCACCGATGATGACGAGGGTCGAACATAGGTTTATTCATCGGCATGGGGCACATGTCAAAGCAAGGATAGACTCATTAACAGGGACGAAAGGTCCAGGTTAAGGGATAGAGGCTGACCGATCTCGCCGATGATGACGAGGGTCGAACATAGGTTTATTCATCGGCATGGGTCACATGTCGAAGCAAGGATAGACTCATTAACAGGGACGGAAGGTCCAAGTTAAGGGTAGAGATTGACCGATCTCGCCGATGATGACAAGGGTCAAACGTAGGTTTGTTAGGAGATCTCCGACGGGACTCTTGATGATCATCCTTTGGGAGTCTCGTTAGGAGGAGAATAAAGAGGAACCTTTTTGGATTACCACTTTACTGACCTGAGCGCCCTTTCGGGTTTTCGCCGAGGCCAGCCCCCTCTTGCTTTTGCCCACGTGCCCATTCGGGTTTTCACGTGATGGGGTACCCGATTTTACCTGTAACGCCCTTTCGGGTTTTCGCTACAGCCGGGTTGTAGCCATTTTTGCCCTTGTCCCGATTTAGGAACAAGACTGGTGGGATATCTCTATTTTTAACCCCATCTTTTTTTCTTTTTGCTTACGTAACAGAAGGATGTTGAGTGAGCCGGCTAGGACACGAAGTCTTGCGCCGAGAAAGAGGGTTTACTCGTTAGCACGAAGGCAATGCTGACGCAAAGGCTAGATTTGGGCCGATCCGAGCGTAAGGCCCGCAATGGCAACGTTGTATAAAGGTCGGCTAGGACATGAAGTCTTGCGCCGAGAAAAGGGTTCATTCATCAGCAAGAAGGTAATGCTGACGCAAAGGGGTAGATTTGTGCCGATTCGGGCGTAAGGCCCGCAATGGCAATGTTGTATAAAGGTCAGCTAGGACATGAAGTCTTGCGCCGAGAAAAGGGTTTATTCGTCAACAAGAAGGCAATGCTGACGCAAAGGGGTAGCTTTGTGCCGATTCGGGCGTAAGGCCCGTAATGGCAATATCGTAGACACTATGCGAGTCTGGTCGGCGCCGACCATCACTGGACTGAGATGCATGTAGTTCGGTTAGGGCAGAGCGCCACAGAACCAAGGTGAGGGTGGCTCGGTTAGGGCGGAATGCCACTGAACCAAGGTGAGGGTAGCTCGGTAAAGGCGGAGTGCCACCAGACCAAGGTGAAGGTAGCTCGGTCAGGGCGGAGTGCCACTAAACCAAGGTGAGGGTAGCTCGGTTAGGGCGGAATGTCACTAAACCAAGGTGGGGGTAACTCGGTTCGGGCGGAATGCCACTGAACCAAGATGAGGGTAGCTCGGTCAAGGCGGAGTGCCTCCAGACCAAGGTGAAGGTAGCTCGGTCAGGGCGGAGTGCCACTAAACCAAGGTGAGGGTAGCTCGGTTAGGGCGGAATGCCACTGAACCAAGGTGGGGGTAGTTCGGTTAGGGTGGAATGCCACTGAACCAAGGTGAGGGTAGCTCGGTTAGGGCGGAATACCACTGAACCAAGGTGAGGGTAGCTTGGTAAGGGCGGAGTGCCACTAGGCCAAGGTGAAGGTAGCTCGGTCAGGGCGGAATGTCATTGAACCAAGGTGAGGGTAGCTCGGTTAGGACGGAATGCCACTGAACCACGGTAACGGTAGCTCGGTTAGGGCGGAATGCCACTGAACCAAGGTGACGGTAGCTCGGTTAGGACGGAATGCCACTGAACCAAGGTGAGGGTAGCTTGGTTAGGGCGGAATGCCACTGAACCAAGGTGGGGGTAGCTCGGTCAGGACGGAGTGCCATTAGACCAAGGAAAGGTATTCCGATCACTCGGGGAATGTGGGTTGTGCCGTATGATACAGCTTCATATGCTTCCCATTGAGTGGGGAGAACTGGATAACTCCTTTGTGGTCCACCAGGATGTAAGCACCTCCCTCATATACTCGGTGGACGATGTACGGTCCGACCCAGTTTTTGACCAACTTCCCTTTGGGATTGGAGGCCATCACTTCTCTTCTCTTGACCATCACCAGGTCTCCTTTCTTGAATTCTCAACCTTTGACCAACTTATCGAAAGCACGGGCCATGCGAGCTTGGTAGAGTTGGATGTTTTGTTGCGCCCGGAGGTGCTTTCCTTCAAGCTCGGTGAGCTCTTCCAATCTTCTTTCTGCATTGGTTTGTTCACCGCTGACTAGTCCATGCTGGATGGCGACTCGCAGCGAAGGAACTTCTAATTCAATCGGCACCACAGCCTCTGACCCATACATAAGGGAGAATGGCGAACAGTCGGTTGGGGTTTTATAGACGGTACGATAGGCCCAGAGCGCCTCGTACATCCTTTCTTCCCAGTCCTTTCTATTAGACTTAACGGTCTTTGCCAGCAACGTGCATAGTGTCCTGTTGAAGGCTTTTGCAAGTCCATTGGCTTGAGGGTTGTAGGGGGACGATGTCCTCCAGTCAATCTTGTATTTCTCGGCTAGCCGGTAAACCTTCTGATTTCTGAAATGGCTGCCATTGTCAGAGATAATTCGGCTGGGAATCCCTAATCGGAATATTATGTTCTATCGGAAGAATCTTGCGACCAGTTCCCCCGTTACATCTCTTAACGCGACTGCTTCTGCCCATCTGGAGAAGTAGTCTGTAGCTACTAAGATGTATTTGCACCCTGATGAAGACGCTGGTAGTTGCCCTACTACATCCGTGCCCCATTGAGCAAACGGCCAGCTTGGTAAGGTTGGATGTAGTGGCACTGGTGGTCTCCTTGCCACGTTGGCGCATTCTTGACACCTCTGACAAGCCTTGGCAAACTTGCAGCAGTCATCAAACATAGTGGGCCAATAGTAACCCAATTTCTTTATCTCAATTTTCATCTTTGGGCCGGCCTGATGCGCTCCAGCTGATCCTGCATGGATTTCTTGCATCACCTGCCCTGCTTCTGCTGAGGACAAGCAACGAAGTAGGACTTTTCTTCGGGCATCTGCCATTATTCGGAACAAGATTCCGTTCCTCATCTCGTAAGAGTCTTTGACCCTCAGGAGTTTCATTCTCTGTTCTTTTTCTTTTGGAAGCTGCTGGTGTTGGAACCACCGCAGGAGATGTTCTCGCCAATCGAGCTGCTGAACCTCTGCGACGGCTACCACCTCAACTTCTTGTTCGTCGGCTAAGACCTCTGTTACACTAGGGACTTGCCGACGGTTGATCACTGTTATATTTGGGCTCGGGTCTGGCGAGACCGCCAAAGAACTAGCCAGGTTAGTGAGGGCGTCTGCCTGAGCATTCTGGCCTCGGTTGATATGCTTGATGCTGATGAAGTAGAATCTTGACATCAGGCGGGTTGCCAGCTGATGGTAGGGGAGAAGCTCTTACTTTCGCACATCGAACTCTCCTTCCAGTTATTTTATAACTAGCATGGAGTCCCTGAATGCTTCTAGCATCTGAATTCCCATGGATAGAGCAATTTGCAACCCGATTATCAGGGCTTCATACTCTGCTTCGTTATTTGTGCAATGCTTGTTTATCGAGCAAGATGTGTGCACCACTTCCCCTTCTGGAGATTTCAGGACTATGCTTGCTCCTGCCCTGACCCTGGCTGATCCAGTGGCAGAGGTGTCAATTCTGGAAGCGCCATCGAAATATAGCTGCCATAAGGAGGGCCGCACCTGAGCGGCGTCCAGGGTTTCATCTTCAGGAAGCTCCGGTTCCAGCGGGCAGTCCCTGGGTACTAGGTGCTCAGCGAATAAGTCTGCAATTGCTTGGCCCTTGACGGCCTTGCGCGGCACATAGGAGATGTCAAACTCCATAAGGATTACTGCCCATTTGCCCAGGCGACCTTTGAGTGCCGGCTGGGACATAATATATTTTAGCGGGTCCTCTTTGGATACCAAGCTGATTTCATGCGACAACATGTAGTGTCGAAGCTTCTTAACTGCGAAGACCAGCGCCAGACAGATTTTCTCAATATAGGTATACTTCTCCTCAGTTCTGACCAGTCTCCGACTTAGGTAATAGAGGGCTTGCTCTTTCCCTTCTTCATTATTCTGGGCTAGCATTGCCCCCAGGGAATTATGTGTGGCTGCTATATATAATATCAACGGCCGTCCCTTCACCGGTGCGGCCAGCACTGGAGGAGTCTTCAGATAGTCTTTCAACTTGTCAAAGGTTGTCTGGCAATCTTCATCCCAATAAAAGGGGACATCCTTCATTTTCAATTTGTGGAAAGGTTGGCATCGCCCTGACAAATTGGAAATGAACCGCCGGATATAGGCCAAGCGGCCCTATAGTGATCTTAGCTCGGAGAGACTTCTTGGTGCAGGTAACTCCTGAATAGCTTTGATCTTTGCGGGGTCTATCTCGATTCCCTGATATCGGACAATGAAGCCCAAGAACTTTCCGCTCGACACTCCGAACGCACATTTCATAGGGTTCATCTTTAGCTCATGCTGCCTCAGCCTCTGAAAGATAATCTGGAGGTCCTGCAGATGATCTTTTTTTCTTCTGGTCTTAACCACCAGATCATCTATGTAGCACTCGACCTTGTGGTAGAGCAACTCATCAAAGATTCTGGTCATCGCGCGCTGATAAGTTACGCCAGCATTCTTCAGTCCGAACGGCATCCTCTTATAGTGATAGATGCCTTTAGGGGTTTGGAAGGTAGTGTGAACCCGGTCATGCTCCGTGATCCAAATCTGGTTGTAGCCGGATGACCCGTCCATGAATGACAGGGCCTCATGACCGGTTGTAGCATCAATCATGACTTCCGTTATTGGCACCGGAAAGTCATCCTTGGGACAAGCTTTATTTAGATCTCGAAAGTCAACACATATCCGGATCTGTCCATTTTTCTTTTTCACGGGGACGATATTCGCCAACCATGTGGTGTACTATTTTTCTTCGACAAATCCCACGTCAATAAGCTTGTCGACTTCAGCACAAATTTGAGTGATGAGTTCTGGTCTCATGCGTCGCGGCGGTTGCTTCACCGGCTCGGCTTCAGGGCTGATTGCCAACTCATGCTGTGAGACTGCAGGATTCAGACCTGGCATCTCTTTGTAAGTCCAGGCGAAGCAATCCCGATATTCTTACAGCAGCTGGGTGTACAGCTCCCGTTCTTCTGGGGACAGTTGGGCACTGAGGAAGGTAGGCCTAGGGTCCTCCTTACTTCCCAAGTTGACTTCTATCAGTTCGTCGACTGTGGCTTGGCCTCCGTCTTCTATCTCCGGAGGTGCCGGTTGAAGGTCGACGAGGTCTGGAATACCATCTTGAGGGTCAAGTACTTCGACTCCCTCATCTGACACCATCAGAGCTTCTCGGAAGTCCTCTATTTCATCTGATAGCGGCCTCGCGTATTCTCCTTTCAGCAAATCCGCTGCAATTGTAGTCTCCCAGGGTAAGAGAGTAGCTTCAATCCTTGCGGATGGGGTCGTAGTCGTGACCGACTGGCGACTGCTTCTTGTTGGGTTGAAACAATAACCCAGTCTCGTAGCAGAAGGGGAGGAGCTCTCGCCTTCTGGGGCAGTTGCATCTTCAATAGGAGTGACAGTCCTATCGTCGGCAGCACACACCTCCTGGTCAGGGCTGGCCAAGGCTTCCCCGATTGGCACAAGGGGTGCAGAGGTCGTTGTTGGAAGGACTCCACAGGAGGGGGAGGTCTCTGCTTCTTCAACACTTTCGGCTTCGCTGCTGCTAGCCGTATCAAATTCGGCTTGCATGGCCGCCTCTTCAGGATAGACCTGCTCCCAGCATCGACAAGGAATCACGGTCTCCGCTTCTTGATTTTCGGGTTGGCCCGGATCAGTATGTTCAGCTTCCGGTGGGTATTCATCAAAGGTTGCTCCCAGCGAGCTATCTTCAGCAGGGTAGAAGGCGGAGAGGGTGTCCACCTCATATCGGCCACTGTGATAATATTCTTCCAGGGTGAAGCCCAACCCCGGGTGCTGAGAGACGCGTCTCATTTCCTTATCCAGATTTGCGGGATACCACATTTTCTAGAAAGCTTCCTTGCGCTTTTGAGACTGATCGGAGGAGATGTGTTGCTTCTGAAACATCCTGGCCATCCGATTAGTTGTGAATGCCAGACCCTTGACGGGAACTGACGGGTTGCTTATGTCTTCTGGGAGGCTGCAGTCCGTGTCTTCCCGAGTAGGGTGCTCTTCAGCTGTATAGAACAAGCTGTTAGGTCCATCTTCTTGTGTCACCTCCCAAGTTTTGAAAGGCTCGATAGTAGGGTTATCAAGGCCGGGAGTTGGCTTGGTGAGGCCGTCTGGGATTTCAATATGATTGTGCCACCGAGCGACCCGCACTTCATTAGCTTCAGGGTATAATGTTGGGGGTGTTATTCTGCCCACGTTCCCGGATGCTGTGATATGGGAGACCACCTTGGGCTTGACATATCCGCGCGGCGGTGGTGGATACCAATTGCCGCCGGATGCGCTTCTCGATGCCCCCGCAGGGGGCTTAGCTTCAGAGGTCTTCCGGGAAGGCCCTGTATATAGGTTGACGTCCGCCAAATGACATTCAAATACCTCGAACGGGTGGAGGTCTGCAAAGATCCTCTCCTCCTCCCCTTGAAGACTATATTTGATACATTGGTGGAGCGTAGATGGCACCACCATATTTTCATGTAGCCATGGGCGGCCGAGTAGTGCTTTGTACGAGGTGCGGGAGTCAATGACATGGAACTGCACCGTCGTAGTGAAATCCGCTAGGGGAAGGATGAACTCTGCCACCCCCATTGACACTTCACATTTTTTATTGAAGCTGGTGATACGCATATCCCCGACTTTCTCAAGATGCACGTTGAAGTGGTGCCTCTCATATATTCTATAAGGCAGGATGTTGACCGCCGCACCGGGATCAACCAGAATCCTGTTCAGCTCCCTTCAATTTAGGTGCCCCTTCATATATAGCGGCCTATTGTGGCTGATGGTAGGCAGCAGCATATCGTCTGGAGTGAAGGTCATGCTAGCCTTCGGCATTGCTTCAGCCAAACATATCTCAAAATGAGCAGGCGTCTGGAGAGCAGTAATGATCGCCTAACGAGTCTCTTCACTCAAAGAAAGGATCTCCCAGATTGTAAATCGAGCAGGGAGCTTCTTGAGTAGCTTCATTATTCGGCTCCCAGCTCAGACATTGGAGAGCTTCATCTCTTCAGCCCACCTGGGCTTGGGGCAGTCTTGGGTTGCGGGCCCCGACGGACCTGCTTCATCTACCTCAGATTCGGCGCCCTTCTGGCTGGTACCAGATCCTCGGCGCTCTTCATTAGCTGCTGTAGGGCAGGCTCCAACAGTATTTGGATCTTCGGCAGACTGTGCTGGCTACGGGTGAACATTCCCGGATGCAGGGTCGGTCTCCTGACAAGGCTACTTTCCTTTAGACATCTTCATAAATTCAAGAAATGAAGGGACTACCTTGCCCCCACTCTTGTTATATAATCCTGGCGGAGGAGGGATCTGGACTCCCTTGATCTCCGTCGGAGGTGTTTTGTAGGGCTGTTCTCCCCTGAATATGATGTTGTGGTTGGGTGGCGGCTGGCGCCCCCATTTCCGGCCTGACCGGGTGGCATGTGCGGCAGTCGCGGCCTCGGCCTTGCCTCCCCCAGCAAGGGGTGTGAAGCAAATTTCCTATTCTTCCTCTTCTCCGGGTAGGTTTAAGAGCGCTGATAGAGTATTGCAGGAGACAACCTGTTCTTTATCGGCCTAAGCGGCCCTTCTCTTCTTCTTTTGTTTCTTCTTCTTCTTTGCTTCAGCAGGTGCCTGCCCCCAGAACAGACGGCCCTCCTTATCGGATCCTGCCTCAGCTTCCTCCTTTCGCTCGAGTGAGAGCTGCTCCAGTTCTTGCCATGGGACATGCTCCCGCACCAGCAGAGGCTTCAATTCGGGCTGCACGTACTCGTCTAGCCCTTCAATGAGATTTTGTAGTTGGCGGACCCCAGGATTGATTTCCTTGACCACCGGTAGCGGAGTCTGTCTCCTCCGATTATGTGTAGGTATCCGAATAGTTATAGGTGGAGTGATCCACATGGGTACTACCATCGGCGGAGCGGGTCGGGGTGTAACACCACAGATATATGCCCCCACTTTCAGGTAGGGTGCTTTCTTCCTCTTGTGCTTCGCAGGGATCTGCTGCCACCCCTGCTGTTCCTTTGCGGGCTCCAAGAAATGAGTCTCATAAGTGCTCCGCGTACTTGCTTCAGAGATCTCTTCGGGCAGTGCCTGGTATAGGGAGATCATGTTGACTGCTGCCCTCCTCCGAGGGGCTTCATGCGGTTGAGGAGGGTCCACTTTGTACTCTCCCAACTCGATTTCATTTTTCTTCACCATCCCTTCGACGATGTCCTTGAAAACATAGCAGTCTTCGATTGGATGCCCCAACATCTGGTGGTAGGGGCAAAATCTTAGGCTATCTTTTCTCTTTAGGTCCTCCGGCCTCTTTGGCTCTGGCAGGGTGACCATGTCATATTCTGTTACCCAGTCGAACAGAACCCGGGTCTTGTCCTTAGGAAATGAATAGGCCTTCTTCATCTTGTCCCTCAGCGAGGGACCTTCTTTGCCGTCTGGGGCTTCTGTAGGCTGTGGGGTGACTGCCTTCTTGCCTTCACCTTTCTATTGTTCGAACGCCTTTATGTCAAGAGCGTTATCTTCTTTAGGCGACGAGCGCCGCTCCACCGCCTTGCCCTTCTGGGTCGTGCTGGCAGTAGATGTAGGGACAGGTCTGGCCAGAATCGCTTCCACCTCGATCACGACATTGTTCAATCGATCAAACGATCATATTTCCATTCCGATCATCTTTTCCAGAACCTCCCTCCTGAGGTTCTGTTTGCACATTTGTACAGCGTCTTCCTGATGCAGGGGCCGCTTGCACCTCATTCGAGGTTCCTCCACCTCTTGATATAATCGAGGGCTGTCTCATTGGCCCTCTGCTTTGTTGAGTAGAGTTCAGCCACTATGACCTCCGTCTCTGTAACATGGAATCTTTCTCCGAACTTCCTCTGCATATCTGGCCAATCGCTGATTGACCCGGCCGGGAGACTAGAGTACCATTCAAATGCGAGCCCCGTCAGCGAGGACCCGAAAAACATCAACAAGTATGACTTATCGGTGGCCAGGTCACCCATGACAGTCATATAATAGGCAATATGTTCTTTCGGGGATCCCTTCCCGTTGAACTTGTCGAACTTGGGTGGCTTGTTGATTCCCGGGGGAAGCTGCTTAGCAGCATGGTGTTGCGGGTATGGCACCCGGTAGGCATCAAACGCGACGTAGTCGCCTTCACCCCTTTCTGCGAGCTTCAGCTCGATCATTCTTTCCACCATCATCCGGCTCATGACCGCGGGGTCGACTGGCTTCGGATAGAAGTGTGTCGGCTGTAGGTACGGGGTGACCAGAGTGGTCGCCTGTGGAGGACGCAGCAGCGGGGGTGTCTGGTGCACCTGGGGGAGCACCGATGGCATCAGCGGCTGCGACTGTGGTGGCCGCTATTGTGCTGTCGCCGGGCTTGGTTCTGACGACTGAGGCAAAGTGTAGAGTGGTGGAGGGTCGACATAACGACCCGCTCCCTGAGATGATTCACCCTGGACTTCGGGCGGTTTGGAAGCTGATGAATGTTCAGTTTTCTCCATCAGCTGCTTCTTCAGCAAGTCTATCTCTTGCCGATATTTTTTAAGTAGCATCAAGATCGACAGGTCCATACTTGCTGTGGCGGGGATAGCTTCCGTTGTTTCCCCGGACGCACCCTCGGGCAGGATGTCGAGGAGAACGTCATCTTCTTCCTCTGCTGTTACCACATTGGCGGTCAAGACAGGAGCCTTGTCATCCCACTGGTGGTAGACCCGGGGCTGTTCCCCTTTAGTCGTCGCCAGGAGCTGCCTTGCGGCTTCTGCTCTTTGAGTATTCGGCCCTGGCCATGCGGCCAATTTAGCCAACTCGCGAGGATCTTCAGGAAGTCCCTCGTATCAGTTGAATATGCCGGCCATGTTGCAGGTGAAGACCTGCATCCTTCTTCTCTGTTGATGGACCCTTCTCTTAGCTCGATCTGGGAAGGTCAGCCTCTCGAACACAGAAGTTCTTCTTGTTCCTTCCCGCCTAGGGGCGGCTTCATTGGCTTCGATCTCGAAGCCGTCATCATAGCCGTTGTCGTCAACTGATGACAGCATCATCCCTTCTCTTTCATTTTCTTCAACTGCCATTGATGGGCAGTAGTCTTCATTGGCGGCGGTTGCTTGCATCAACCGCTGCTGCCCAAGTAAGGGGTTGCCTAGCCCTCGAAAATAGTTCCTGACCAAGTTGGTCATCTCTTCTCGACCCCGCTCTTGATGCAGCACGGGGGACAGTTGCCGACCTCCCATAGGAGGGGTATAAGCTAGCCGAGCTCTGTCGGTAGGTTGCTGGAACCTTCGTCCCACAGTTGGGACGTTCGCTTGGCGGGCGCAGGCCCGGAAACTTTCGCGGCGCGGAGGGTCCACGACCACTTCTTCTTCTTTCGGGACCAGGCCCCTTTCTCTCCTCCCTTCCGCTCCGTCGTGAGCAGGGCGGCGGCGGACGGGTGCAGCTTTTTGAACAGGTTGGACCCTCTTAGGGACCCATGCCTGTTTAAATTTCCTTGGCCTGGGGGCCAACTTCTCTTGGCCGTAATGGCCGGCTTCTTCTCTTTCTGCCCTCCTTCCAGCAAGGGCTTGATATGAGTTACGAACGGGGATGGAAGGGACAACCCAATCCGGGACTATCCGCACGTCACGTCCATTGAGGAAGATGCGCATGCCACCAACCATCATAGATTTACCGGATTGAGAGAGGGTTCCAGCAACCACAGCAGTACTCTTCCGGATTTGCCTGCGCTGACGTCCTCCGGAGCTCCTGTTCACATCATCGGGGCGGACCCCATGGACAGCATGGTGCACCAGGCAGCTGGCGACCAAGGTTGGACTCTTGAGCGAGTCGTGGCGGCATCGGGCCTTCAGAGGCTCCATGTTCTTTGTAGCTCCCTCGACAGGCTCCAAGGGTTCCACCTCCAACATGTCCACGAAGGCTAACCCCAAGAAGTTGGGGAAGCCAACGGCGGCAGGGAAGCTGCCGAACACCGTGGGCACCACCAGGTACCCTTGCGCATGATCATCAACAATTGATGGGCTAAAGTCGACGCCAGTCAACCCAGTTGTCGTCATAGTTCGCCTGCAAAAACAAACAAACCAATGGTCAGTAACCTTTGGGAGGGCCTCGAAGCCCAGGTATCTCGGCAAAGAGATGAAAGGTGACGCTGGTCCCACTGGCCATGCTAGACTATTTGCGATGGGAAATCTTGCTCTTATTTTTTATTTTTTTATTTATTTAGGTTTATTTGGTTTATTTCACGTGTCGATCAACCAATTAACTAACTAGTAGTTTAACTGACTGATTGACTACGCGGGCGTGCCAGTCACGTGAGTGACAAGTTTATTATGCGCTCATTCGGACCCGTGTCGGGCGAGAGAGAGATTCAATCAGGACCAGCAGTCCGCCATACCATAAAGGCTATGACGTTAATTACATCCCCCACGAGGAAGGAAAACCTTTGATTAATTGCCAAGATAGTGGGCTGTCGATGCCGGAATAAAGATGTGATGTTATGAACATGACAAGATCACATGAGATGCGTCTATCTATCATGCAAGAGAGGCATGGTTTGGCAAATTGGAGACCCTCAGTACAAGGCGGAGGAGGTAGGTTCGAAGACCACCATCGCGCATAGCGGACACTTCCGATCGGGCGTAACCCGATCTTTCGTCAGTGGCACTTGATATACCCGAGGGCCTAGGCAGGCATGCACGCACGATACTTATGACGACGTTAAGCATGGCAATAGAGTTATGAAAATGAACAATGACCAATCAAGTTTAATAGACTCCGCTAAAGTGACGAAGGTGGCAACATATGCATGATGACGAAAGCAAAATGCTAATACACATGGTATTAAAAGCATGATAATAAGCTCGTCCGGGGCTTGAGGAACTTCTTCCTTACTTGGTTTATTATTGATTAGGGTGGCTGATCTCGACCACGGGAGGTGAGAATGGTAACACAAGCATGATAACGTAAGCGAAGCGCTAACGGACATGGTAGTGAAAGCATGATAATAAGATTGTCCGGGGCTTGAGCAACCCCTTCCTTATTAGGTTTATTACTAATTAGGGTTTATTAGTCTCAACCACGGGAGACGAGGATTGCTTCGGAGGTGAGTAAGTGATCAGAATAGTGCAACCATTCGAAACCGGCGCGATCGCGCGTAGGGATAGGTTTCCCGGCGCGGCCAAACGTAGGTAGAAGGGCTTAACCCAGTGCGCCCGTGGCCATAGTTAAAACGGCGCGGCAGGCATGGGGCGCGCCGGTTTAAGGCGCGTCGGGAAAGAGCCATTCGATTCATACAAAACATGAGTCTAATGTTAATATGGCGTGGGGGGGTATCACGCCGGATTAGGGTGTGCCGCCGGATTAAGACCGCGCTGGTTTAGCTGATTTTCTTGAGAATTTTGAAACCATTTAAACTTATTAAGATGTTTTGAAGGTTTAAAGGTTTAATTGGGTTTATTGCCTGTTGAATTGAAGTCTGGGGCTCTCCAGGAGTAGAGTCATGAGCCAGTGCGAGGTTCATACTCGAGCACGGAGGCTCCTTGACTCAGAATGAATGTTTTTTTATGGCTAGTCCACAGAAATGACTTGTCTGTCTAAAACCTGCCAAAAATTGGGCAGCATCTCCCCTGTCCCTGAAAGGTTGCAGGAGAGGAACGGGGTCATACCCACTTGTGGAGTAAGCCCCTAAACTGCCGGTCTGCGTAATAGCAGCCAGCAAATTCCTAACGGACAGGATACACCGAGGGCGAGCCTGCGAGGGGCACCAAAGCTCCGTGGGTAAAGATAGAGGGATGAGGCAGGTGATAATGGAAGCAACACCCCGAGGACTAGCCTACGAGGGGCGGGCAACCCACAGCCTGCACTATATCCCTTAGAGAGACCGACCATTAGGAAGAGAAGCTCCGAGGACTAGCCTGCTAGGAGCACACATCCCTTAGTCATCGCAGGATCCCAAATTACTGGGTTTAGGATTGTTGGGCTGAATCCCCTATCACTGTCCGCTATGTGGCCTTTGGGGAGCATCTACCACTGAGAGGTAGGGCCCCTCGACCAATTAGCAGCTCTGTGAAACAAGGGGAATCTCCCCCTCCCCGGATGACTGAGATAAAACCGACAGAACTCAAACGGCTCAATGGCTGCAAACCACAAACAAGAGGAATGAGGGCATTCGGTATAGACAGATCACCAGACACAGGGTTGAGGCATCGAGGCTTGCGAGATTGGGCTAGCGTTCCCAGAGGAACAGACGATTAGTAGTCACACAGAGGGATAGTTGGTACATAGATGAGATAATCTAACTACATACGCATATGCTCGAATGACTAGAATGTAGTAATCACCAAAAGGGTCTTGCCATTCTGGAGGTGGCTCCCAACTCTCCTGAGCAATAGAGCAACGCAAAGAGGAGAGGGAATGGAGGTCGGCCCTCATATCAAAGCGGGAAGAGGCGTATGCACAGGCACAGCTCTATCCCCAGAGGATGCAAAGACTACCGAATGAGACACAGACGCTGCATCGATGGGAAGGACCCGGGGAGGGGTCATCTCTATAGCCCATGATATCTCAGGGCATATTCGGAGTCGGAGAAATCAGAATCGGAAACCATATGCAGAAGGACACCGACGTGTACACCGACTGAGATAGCAGTGGGGGAAGGAGACAGGGCGTCAAACATTCAGTCCACCAAAAGATTCATATACGCATACCACTACCCCATAGATGGGAGGGAGCCAATATATTCATTACAAATCCGACGCCGGCGTTGTGGCACGGACGTCGTTCACTGTTTGTAGATAAACATTTACAGAGGGAGAGCGAGGCGAAGAGATGACGAGGAGGGGGGGAGAGAGAGATTGGCTCATATCATCGCCATCCCCCCCTTTCTCATTTACATTCGGTCAAAGGGAAACAAATCGGTAGACATCGGGAAGAAAGCAAACGACCCACCTACCCTCAGAATAGAGTATCGGGATGCCTCTGTCTTCTCCGACTCCGGAGGGCTTCAGATGGGGATGGAAGACGGCGGCCGGAGGAACCCTCGGTGAGACCCTGCTTCTTTTGCAAGGAAAGACCCTCTCCTCTTTGAAGGCGATTGACTCTCTCTCTAATTCGCCTCTCCGAACCCTTTCTATTCTGTTATCCCCCTCTTTCTCCTTCTCTTTTTTTCTTTTCCCCTCTCCACCCTTTTGTTTTCGGGTAGCCACCTATATATAGAAGCAAACTAGAAGCCTCATCCGGCGTGAGGAATGGCGCCGGGAAGGAGCTCCGTTGCCTTTTGCGCGCCGGAATAGCAGGGCGCCGGCTAATAGGGCGCGCCAGTTTAGGGCGCGCCAGTTTAGGGCGCGCCGTATTAGCATCCTTCGCACGTCGCAGGTCAGCCGATGAGTCCGGGGAAGGTTCCGGGGATCACCGTGAACATTTATCTCGCCATCGTTCTTCAAAACCTCGACAAAATGCCTTGTCGAGGCTCTCAGGATGACGTACGGCCATTCTCGAAACTTCAGATGACTTTGGTTTGCACACGTGGGTTTTCCGTTGACACGGCTCTCGGTGCTATGATAAGTGCCACTAGCTTGGTCTGGCTTGTGCTCAAAGCTTCTTGGAGGGTGGGATAACACCCGGGATAGTTCCGCCTAGGCTGGGCGATCATTCGGCCACTAACGGGCCCATCTTGGTAGGAAGTCGTACTCGTGCCGGGTGACCGAGATCATCTGCCGACAGAGTTTTCGGTCCTCCGTTCTGAAGAGCCAAGGGTACTCTTTCATCTCAGGAGAGTCTTTCATGAGGTGGGTAGCCACTGGGTAGACCGCCGTCCTTGGTCGGACAACGGGTAGTGTATGCGGCACGACGGAGTCGATGCCGGTTCATTGGGCAGGCTTGGTCGCACTGCCGGTTGGTTGTGAGTTCATCTCAGTTCTCCTGAGGTGAAGTCCCCATGTTCATACGGGGTGACTCGAGGCTCTGGCAGCTTGAGAAGTCTTCAATATGTTGATATTTATCGGCTTCTGTGCTTCAGTGGGCCATGTCATTCGTCTTCGAGGCTTGGTCGCCGTGAGTGATATTTTGAGTGCCAACAGAGCTTAACTATCATAGGGACTGGTTGAACTATGATGTTTAGGTAAGGGCCAAAGGTTGGCCGAGCTGAGCGAGAGTAATGCAAGGTTAACTAAAGATTGAAGGGTTTGTGTCGTCGCAGTGCGACTGGATTGGAGACTGGCTTTGGGTGAAGCTAACGGCCCACCAAGGAATAGGCGGAAGGCCATTCTGACTGGTAGGGAGAAGAAGATTTTTTCGTTATCGGCTCTACCGTCCTTTCGAGTTTTCGCTAGAGCCGACCCCCTTTAGCTTTTTCCGACGCGCCCTTGCGGGTTTTCACATCGAGGGGTTTCCAGATTTTGCCTGAGGGGCCCTTTTGGGTTTCCACCTCAGCTGGGTTGCTGGCTGTTTTGCCCCCAGCCACCCCATTGTGGTGAGAATGACTGGGTCTACCGGGGTATCTCTATTTTTAACCCCATTTTTCCCTTTTTTTTTTGACTTACCTGTGGGCCTGGCGGCTAGACTGGTGCTGGTGCAGAAGTGCTCGTGCTCCCGTGGTGACGGGAACGAGGGCAGGAGATCAATCCCTGCGGCTGCCTGGCGGCGGTTCCGAGGAGCTGAGCTAGTTGGTTGACTGGGAATTGTAGACTGGGAGGACTGGCCGGTTAGATCCTTCACGGGGGAGGATCGACCTTATTGGTGGTAGCTGGGACGTGCGCATTAGTCCGGCTGGCGCGCGAATTCATGCTCTGCTGCATAATATAGCTTCATGTGTTTACCGTTGAGGGGCGGGAACGGTCTATGACCTCTGCGATCAACAACCGTGTAGGCCCCACCCTCATAGACATTCTGGATAACGTATGGACCTCGCCAATTTGGCTATAGTTTTCCACTGGAGCGCCCTGCCATGACCACTTTTTCCTTGATCATGACAAGGTCGCCTTGCTTGAAAGCGTGATGTTTGACAAGCTTATCATAGGGCCGAGCCATGCGAGCCTAGTATACTTGCAGGTGTTTGTAGGCTTCGAGTCGCTTGCCTTCTAGATCGGCAAGCTCTTCTAGCCTTCTCTGGTACTCATCTTCGTCAGGACCGGCAAGGCCGGTGTAGATTGCCACACGATAAGAGGCTAACTGGACTTTAATGGGGATAACTGCTTTTGTCCCGTAAGTAAGGGAGAACGGCGAGCACCCTATGGGGGTTTTGTAGACCGCCCGATAGGCCCATAATGCTTCGAAGACCTTTTCACCCCAATCGCGTTTCCGGTGGCCAACCATCTTAGCCAGGAGCTTACAGAGGGTCTTGTTGAAGGCTTCCGCTAAGCCATTAGCCTGAGGGTTGTAGACCGAAGAAGTTCTCCAGTCAATGTGGAATTTGGCCACCAACTGGTATACGACCTTGTTCTTGAAGGGTGTCCCGTTGTCGGACACTATGCGACTGGGAGTACCGAATTGGTATATAATGTTATGCCGGACGAATCTAGCAACAATTTCATCGGTGACCTCTCGCAAGGCTAGAGCCTCCGCCCAACGAGAGAAATAGTCGGTGGCGGCCAAGATGTATTTATGGCCCTTGAAAGATGGCGGGAAAGGCCCCGCAACGTCCATGCCCCATTCAGCGAATGGCCAAGTGGGGGTTGTAGGACGCAATGGAGTAGGAGGTTTTCTGGGTATTGGGCCAAAGGCCTGGCATTGATGGCATGTACGGGCATACTGGATGCAGTCCACATACGTGGTTGGCCAGTAGAAGCCTTTGAGTTTGATGTTGTGCTTCATCCGATCTCCGGCCTGGTGTGCACCGCACAATCCAGAGTGGACCTCCTGTATGGTGGCTCGAGCCTCCACCAGAGAGACACATCTCCGGAGAATTGACTTGTCCTTCTCGTGGACAAGCCGATACAGGGAGTCGCCAATCAGCTTGTAAGAGGTTGCTCGGCGGAGTAGCTAAACCCTTTGAGCTCAGTCAGGGGGAAGCCACCCTTTCTTGAATTTGATGATGGGCGCACGCCATTCATCTGCTTCTGGAGGTGTGCTCTAGTCAAGGTCGTGGACCTCGTAAATGGTGAGACTGGCGTTGCCTTCGAGTGAGCTCGACATCAGCCTTCTATGCTTGATTACGATGTTGACCTCTGATCACGTAAAAGTTCATCGTTTAAAACACGCATATCAATCTTAAAAATTTCAACTCGCACTAGATGAAAGAGAGACGTAATATGGTGGCGAGAAGGGTCGAATCCACAGGGAAGAAGAGATTTTTAGAGTTAACAACATTGGAGTCCTTTGGAAAACACTTGTGATTTTTCTTTGCTTAAAGAAAATAGTGAAATGATGAACAAACCAAACACTTAATTAAAAATACCTATGACTATGCACCTATGCTATAGAAAATAATTGCATGAAGTGAAAAGAAGAGATAGAAGGAGGTAGAGAGGGTAGAAGATCAAAAACTAGATCAAAAGAATAACTTCTTTTATTAACTTAAAAGAAAGAGTACATGAAGTGCAAGACAAGCTTACAATAAAGATGTGACGAGATTACAATGAAGTAAAATGAACTAAAGCAATAATAAAAAGAGGAGCCTAAGGTGAGAAGATGGTAGTAGCAATGGTGATGACGTCGTCGTCTCCTCCTCGCTGAGCCTTGGAGAGGATCGCTCCGCCTTGAAAGAGATCACCGTGGAAAGAGGTGGATGAAGAAGCCGTTGTCATCCACGTCACGAGCCTTGGAACGTCATCCGCCTTGATGTGCACACCGCCATGAAAGGAGAGTTGTGGAGGACAATCTTTGGAGAGAAATATAGAGAGGAATGTGGAAGGGTTTGTGTAGAGATGAAGAAGAAAGAAGATGAGAGAGTAAAATAGTGAGAAAATAAATATAACTAGTAAATGGAGAAGAATTAGAGGAAGTGATATAAGAAGAAAATCTAGATCTATAAGAGAGGAAGAACTTTGGTGAAGAACTTAGAGAGAAAAGAAGAGTGGAAGAACTTCAAAACGGAGGAAGAATAGAGTGTAGTGCCTTGGATGAATAGTGAAATCACAAGACAGCAAGTTGAAAAATGAGAAATAACTTTCAAACCAGAAAGAATTAGAAGATGGTTTAGAAGAAGAAGTTGAAGATCTTTTAAAAACAAAGAATGTTTATGAAGAAAGCAAGAGAATAAAATGACTAGAAGGGTGAGAAATAAGGGGAAGAATAGAGAGAAACACTGGTTCGCAGATGAACATGACAGCACAGTGAAAAACATAAAACACCTTAAAAACCAGAAGGAATTAGAAGATGATGTAGAAGAAGAAGTTGTAGAGAACATAAAAAAAAAAGAACTTTCATGAAGACAGTAAGAGTAGAAGAGGGACGGAAGAGGGCGAACTAAAAGATGTGAGAGGGAGAGAAAAATGTCAAAAGAAGAACTCCCCTTCTCCTCCTTGTCATGGGCTATTTATAGGGAAAGTTGGATAGATGGAGGGTGAAGATTGTATCAAAAGGAGATGGATGGCTTGGATTAAGGTAGAATATGATGCATGGAAAAGAGAAAAATGAGGTGAGTACACCCTCCTTGGGCTTTGGATAACCTCCTTCCCAAGACTCATCATTCCACTCCTTTATTTCAAACTTTGAATTCAATTTTCCCTCTAACCAAGATGTTTGCCTCTTCTCCTCTATTTCAAACTTCGAATTTTCTTTTCCCTCCAACCAAAATATTTTGAGTTATCTTTTCACTCCAACCAAAATATGTGTCTCTTTTTTTTATTTGACTTGGTCAAAGTGGTGATGACAATTTTACCCTCAGCTTCTCTTATAATTACCTTAAGTGTCCTGCACACACATAATTACAATTTAGTCCATAAAAATTATCATAATGTGCACATAAATCTTAAATGCTCATGATTAACTATGCAATGGAGAATTAATGCTCATGGCCCTCAACTTTAATTCATTAAATAATATCACCAAATTAATCAATTTACATGAAATACCCAATTTACATGTAAAGTTGAGATTAACGATGGGACATGCATAATTATCTAATTATATGCACATAAAACGGTGTACTTGTGATGAATTACCATCGAAAATGGATACTTATCACACCTCCCAACTTACTCATTGCTAGTCCCTTAGCAATTGAAATTTAGGACTAACAAGAGTTTATAAAATTCAAACTCTCATATCTAACTCTGCCTTCATAGAATCAACCAAAGATTAAGAATCTGGAATCATTAATACACACTAGCCTTACATAGGAACCACATGATCAAGAATTCAAATCAAAGCACAATAGAAGTTGTGCATATGTAACTGCCAAATCCACAGCTTAGACAATTGCATCCCTCATTCTTTATTCCAAGCAAATGCCTTTCAACCCTGCACCTCTTAGATCAGAGCATTAAGTATATTAACTTTTTGTCTGCCTTATTACTTTGTCACTTTGGGATCTTTTATACCACACATTTTGCTGCACTACCCTTCACTGCTCAACGCGAACCTCGACTCTTGCCTTAGGAGAAGCAGGTCCGGTTTCACAGATCAAGGTTCCCTTTTCTATTTTACGCGAACCTCAACACGTCTTGGTGAAGTAGGTCCGGTTACTAAGACTAGGGGCATTTTTCATGGTGTGTTTTTTTTCTTTTTTTTCTTTTTTTTTCACTTTTTTTTGTACCATTATGCTTATTTGATAGATAATTTGGTAGAAAGCTTTGTAAAAAGATCTCTTTTCTTAAGAAGTGCAGAATATCAGACAGCATACCAAAAATAGCAGAGGGCTTGTCTTGCTTGTTTCATTAGTGTGCAACATGAATTTTAAAGTGGACATGAACTTTAAAGGGATTCTTATATCAGTTTTCCATGGCTAGATTGACTAAAATTTTCATCATCCTTTTCCCTGGTCTTTTCGAATCCAGAATTACTTTTAATTTAAGCATGAATCATGAAACTCAAAATGGGGTTTACATCTTTCTTCTTTCATGCAACGATGACATGCAAGATAGAACTCCTATCAGGTTGTACTATATGCATCATGAAAATTTTTCTCTCCCCCCCCCAACTTGAATGACATTGTCCTCAATGGCATGTAGAATATATGAACAGGACAATGCATACATGAATATTTGGGAAGGAAAGGTACAACCTGGGGTGCGCAGACATGGCTATTTTGGCACGTAGTTTTCTGAACGACTTCTTCCAGCTCCTACAAACACAAATGAAAATGACTCACTAGATTTTTGAAGAGAAATGGTGGGGTTGCCTCCCAACAAGCGCTAAATTTAACGTCTTCAGCCAGACGCATGAGAGCTCACAAAGATTTTATTCCAGATAACTTAGAACAATAGATTCTTTTTGCAATTGATCTTTTTCCAAATAAGGTTTCAATCTTTGACCATTGATAGTGAAAATGTGACTATTTTAGGATTCAAAATTTTTATGGCACCGTGGTCAAAAGTCTTAACGACTACAAATGGTCCGTCCCATCTGGATTTCAACTTGCCTGGGAACAAGCGCAGCCTCGAATTGAAAAGCCAAACCTTTTGATTAACATGAAAAGTTTTCCTATGAATATGTTTATCATGAAAAGCTTTGATTTTTGCTTTGTAAATCTTAGAATTTTTGTAGGCCTCGTTACGCAGTTCCTCCAATTCATTGAGTTGTAGGGCTCTTTGGGCTCCAGCTTGAGTTAATTCAAAGTTGAGTTGCTTAATGGCCCAATAGGCTCTATGTTCAAGCTCTACGGGCAAGTGGCAGGTTTTTCCAAAAATGAGACGATATGGAGACATACCAATGGGAGTCTTAAAGGTAGTTCTATAGGCCCAGAGTGCATCATCTAGTCGCTCAGACTAGTCTTTCCTATCAGGCCGAACTGTCTTATGCAAGATGTTCTTTATCTCCCTATTGGAAACCTCCACCTGGCCGCTGGTTTGGGGATGATAGGGGGTAGCGAGCTTATGAGTGATGTCATATTTTTGAAGCAAAGCTCGAAATTGAAAGTTTGTGAAATGAGATCCCCCATCACTAATCATAGCTCTAGGACACCCAAATCTAGGAAAGATGTTCTTCTTGACAAAGTTTATTACCACCTTATGATCATTGGTCCTTGTGGCTACAACTTCAATCCATTTTGAAACATAGTCGACCGCCACCAAGATGTATTCATTCCTAAAAGACGGTGGAAACGGTCCCATCAAGTCTATACCCCAAACATCAAAGATTTCGACAACCAAAATGGGATTAAGCGGCATCATATCTCTCTTCGAATTATTACCCACAGCTTGACACCTCAAACATGTTTTTGAAAATTCATAAGCATCCTTAAATAAAGTGGGCCAATAAAATCCACTTTGCAACACCTTAGCCGCAGTTTTCTTTCTAGAGAAGTGTCCCCCACAAGCTAGATTATGACAAAATTCAATACAAACTGTTGCTCCTCCTCGGGGACACATCTTCTTATGATCTGATCAGGACCCATATGAAATAATTCTGGGTCATCCCAAAAATAGTGCTTGGCCTTAGAAAAGAACTGATCCTTTTCCTGCTTAGTTCACCCTCCCGGAGTCTGTCCTACTGCCAAGTAGTTAACAATGTGAGCGTACCATGGGGTTGAGGTGTGAGAGATGGATAATAATTGTTCATCTGGAAAAGAATTAGACATGGGAGCACTCTCGGGTATCACTATTCGTGACAAATGATCAGCCATAACATTCTCTAACCCCTTCTTGTCTTTGATTTCCAGATCAAATTCTTGCAGTAATAGAATCCATCGAATCAAACAGGGTTTAGCATCTTTCTTTGTGAGCAAGTATTTCAAAGCAGCGTGATTGGAATAGACAATGACTTTGGCCCCCAAAATATATGAGCGAAATTTCTCTAGGGCAAAAACAACGGCCAGAAGTTCTTTCTCTGTGGTGGTATAATTCAATTGAGCATCGGCGAGAGTGCGACTCGCATAATAGATCACCATAGGTTTCTTATCAATTCTCTGGCCTAAGATAGCTCCTATAGCATAATCTGAGGCATCGCACATGATTTTGAATGGTAGCGACCAATCTGGTGACTGTAGGATTGGGGCTTGAGTGAGGGCCGCTTTAAGAGAGTGAAAAGCTTCTAGACAAGATTCATCTAGGTGGAATGGAGTGTCCTTGGCTAGGAGCTTAGTGAGCGGATGAGTAATGGTAGAGAAGTTTTGAATGAATCTTTTATAAAAACCCGCATGGCCAAGAAAAGAGCGGATTTGCTTGACAGACAAAGGGGGAGGAAGATTAGAAATCAGATCAACCTTAGCCTTGTCTACCTCTATTCCCCTTTCAGAAATAAAGGGATTTTTATATCAGTTTTCCATGGCTAGATTGACTAAATTTTTCATCATCTTTTTCCCTGGTCTTTTCTAATCCAGAATTACTTTTAATTTAAGCATGAATCATGAAACTCAAAATGGGGTTTACATCTTTCTTCTTTCATGCAACGATGACATGCAAGACAGAACTCCTATCAGGTTGTACTATATGCATCATGAAAATTTTTCTCTCCCCCCCCCCCAACTTGAATGACATTGTCCTCAATGGCATGTAGAATATATGAACAGGACAATGCATACATGAATATTTGGGAAGGAAAGGTACAACCTGGGGTGCGCAGACGTGGCTATTTTGGCACGCAATTTTTTGAACGACTTCTTCCAGCTCCTACAAACACAAATGAAAATGACTCACTAGATTTTTGAAGAGAAATGGTTGGGTTGCCTCCCAACAAGCGCTAAGTTTAACGTCTTTAGCCAGACGCATGAGAGCTCACAAAGATTTTATTCCAGATAACTTAGAACAATAGATTCTTTTTGCAACTGATCTTTTTCCAAATAAGGTTTCAATCTTTGACCATTGACAGTGAAAATGTGACTATTTTAGGATTCAAAATTTTTATGGCACCATGGTCAAAAGTCTTAACGACTACAAATGGTCCGTCCCATCTGGATTTCAACTTGCCTGGGAACAAGCGCAGCCTCGAATTGAAAAGCCAAACCTTTTGATTAACATGAAAAGTTTTCCTATGAATATGTTTATCATGGAAAGATTTGGTTTTTGCTTTGTAAATCTTGGAATTTTTGTAGGCCTCGTTACGCAGTTCCTCCAATTCATTGAGTTGTAGGGCTCTTTGGGCTCCAGCTTGAGTTAATTCAAAGTTGAGTTGCTTAATGGCCTAATAGGCTCTATGTTCAAGCTCTACGGGCAAGTGGCAGATTTTTCCAAAAATGAGACGATATGGAGACATACCAATGAGAGTCTTAAAGGTAGTTCTATAGGCCCAGAGTGCATCATCTAGTCGCTCAGACTAGTCTTTCCTATCAGGCCGAACTGTCTTATGCAAGATGTTCTTTATCTTCCTATTGGAAACCTCCACCTGGCCGCTGGTTTGGGGATGATAGGGGGTAGCGAGCTTATGAGTGATGTCATATTTGCGAAGCAAAGCTCGAAATTGGAAGTTTGTGAAATGAGATCCCCCATCACTAATCATAGCTCTAGGACACCCAAATCTAGGAAAGATGTTCTTCTTGACAAAGTTTATTACCACCTTATGATCATTGGTCCTTGTGGCTACAACTTCAATCCATTTTGAAACATAGTCGACCCCCACCAAGATATATTCATTCCCAAAAGACAGTGGAAACGGTCCCATCAAGTCTATACCCCAAACATCAAAGATTTCGACAACCAAAATGGGATTAAGCGGCATCATATCTCTCTTCGAATTATTGCCCACAGCTTGACACCTCAAATATGTTTTTGAAAATTCATAAGCATCCTTAAATAAAGTGGGCCAATAAAATCCACTTTGCAACACCTTAGCCGTAGTTTTCTTTCTAGAGAAGTGTCCCCCACAAGCTAGATTATGACAAAATTCAATACAGACTGTTGCTCCTCCTCGGGGACACATCTTCTTATGATCTGATCAGGACCCATATGAAATAATTCCGGGTCATCCCAAAAATAGTGCTTGGCCTTAGAAAAGAACTGATCCTTTTCCTGCTTAGTCCACCCTCCCGGAGTCTATCCTACTGCCAAGTAGTTAACAATGTGAGCGTACCATGGGGTTGAGGTGTGAGAGATGGATAACAATTGTTCATCTGGAAAAGAATCAGGCATGGGAGCACTCTCGGGTATCACTATTCGTGACAAATGATCAGCCACACCATTCTCTAACCCCTTCTTGTCTTTGATTTCCAGATCAAATTCTTACAGTAATAGAATCCATCGAATCAAACAGGGTTTAGCATCTTTCTTTGTGAGCAAGTATTTCAGAGCAGCGTGTTCGGAATAGACAATGACTTTGGCCCCCAAAATATATGAGCGAAATTTCTCTAGGGCAAAAACAACGTCCAGAAGTTCTTTCTCTGTGGTGGTATAATTCAATTGAGCATCGGCGAGAGTGCGACTCGCATAATAGATCACCATAGGTTTCTTATCAATTCTCTGGCCTAAAACAGCTCCTATAGCATAATCTGAGGCATCGCACATGATTTCGAATGGTAGCGACCAATCTGGTGACTGCAGGATTGGGGCTTGAGTGAGAGCCGCTTTAAGAGAGTGAAAAGCTTCTAGACAAGATTCATCTAGGTGGAATGGAATGTCCTTGGCTAGGAGCTTAGTGAGCGGATGAGTAATGGTGGAGAAGTTCTGAATGAATCTTCTATAAAAACCCGCATGGCCAAGAAAAGAGCAGATTTGCTTGACAGACAAAGGGGGAGGAAGATTAGAAATCAGATCAACCTTAACCTTGTCTACCTCTATTCCCCTTTCAGAAATAACATGGCCTAACACAATGCCTTCTCTTACCATGAAATGACTTTTCTCCCAACTTAACACAAGGTTGGATTCAATGCATCGTGGCAGCACCTTCTGCAAATTCTCCAAACAGTAATCAAATGAGTCACCGAAGACTGAGAAGTCATCCATGAAAATTTCTAAAAATTCTCCCACCATTTCAGAAAAGATCGCCATCATACACCGCTGAAAGGTGGCAGGGGCATTACAAAGCCCAAACGGCATTCTTCTAAATGCAAACGTGTCATACGGACACGTGAATGTAGTCTTTTCCTGATCTTCCGGGTAGATAGCAACCTGATTGTACCCGGAGTATCCATCCAAAAAGTAAAAATATTTTTGCCCTGCCAATTTTTCTAAAATCTGATCCACAAACGGGAGAGGGAAATGATCTTTCTTTGTCATTAAGTTCAATTTTCTGTAATCAATACATACTCTCCACCCCGTGTGTAGTCTCATTGGCACCTCTTCACCCTTCTCATTTTGAATCACAGTCAGCCCAGATTTCTTTGGAACAACTTGTGTAGGGCTGACCCACTTGCTATCAGAGATGGGATATATGATCTCAGCATCCAACCACTTCACCACCTCTTGCTTAACCACTTCTTTCATGTTCGGATTTAGCCGACGTTGCATCTCTCTGCTTGGCTTAGCATTGTCCTCTAAATAGATATGGTGCATACAAACATCAGGATTGATCCCCTTAAGATCCGCCACCGACCAACCTATTGCCCCCCTATACTCTTTAAGAACAGTTAAGAGTTGGGCTTCCTGTGCAGTAGTGAGGTTGGAGGCAATGATGACAGGTAGAGTGTGGTTAGGTCCCAGATATGCATATTTAAGGGAGTTCGGGAGAGGCTTGAGTTCCAGAGAAGGAGGATGTTCCAAAGATGACATGATTGGTTCATATTGAAGTGCAGGAAGTGATTCTACCCTAGACCAGGGTGCAGAGGGTAGGGGAGAATCCTGAAGCATGCTACCCTCTTCTAGGGTGTCCTCAATGTTATCCGAAATCACATCCTCAAATATATCAATGACATTGCATTCCTCTCCTTGATCCGGATATTGAGATGCCTTAAACACATTTAAGGAATCTTTCTCACCTCCAAAAGAAATATCCATCATTCCCGTGGCACAGTTGATGTTGGCCTTAGCAGTTGCTAAGAAAGGACGTCCCAAAATAATAAGGCTATGTTTCAATTCTTGAGACGAGGCCATATCCAAAATTAAAAAATCCACGGGAAAATAGCATTCATGTACCTTAACAATGACATCCTCCAACAAACCCCTTGGACTTTTAACCGATCGATCAGCCAATTGAATGATTATTGAAGTGGGTTTTAACTCCCCCAGATCAAATTGCTCGTAAATGAAGGTGGGCAAAAGATTCATGCTAGCACCTAAGTCTAGCAATGCACGATCAAAAGTGACTCCACCTATATCACATGAGATTAACGGGGCTCCGGGGTCCTTCAATTTTTTTGGCAAATGATTCATCAAAACATCACTTACATCTTCAGATAGGCGGATCTTTTGAGTTATCGCATTGGATTCCCTTTTTGGAGTGCACAGCTCTTTCAGAAATTTTGCATATGTCGGCACATGCTTGATCGCGTCCAAAAGTGGAATATTGATATTCACTTGTTTAAACAATTCCACTAGCTCTTCTTGGTAGACTGCCATTTTCTTTTGAGCCTTAAATTTTAGAGCATCGGGAAAAGGGATCTTAGGGACATACTCTTGAGGGATTTCTTCATCAACCTTTGCTTTTCCTTTGTCCCACTTGTTCTCTCCACCCTCTGCCTTTTTCTTTTCTTGCACAATGACATGCTCCTCATCCTCACTATTACTCTCCTCGTGGGTGTCTTGGCCCGAACTACTACCCATATCCTTAGCCTGATAAGGATTATTAAGAATTTTCCCGCTCCTAAGGGTAGAGATGGCTTTGGCATTCTCAAACTGAGGATCTACAGGAGGGGGTGGCTGAGGTTGATTGGGCTGATTGGGTTGAGGAAGAATGGGAGCTCTTAGAGGGAAGCCTGGAGGTTGTTGATTGCGGGGGTTGGCAATGGGCTGACTTGGTAATTGGCCCATTTCCCTTCTCATGGTGGCTTCAGCCAATTGGCCCAATTGGGTTTCCAACTTAGAAATAGTTTGTTGGTGGGCATGGAGGGTCTGTTGGAAAGATTGACTTTGGGCTTGCATGGTGTGTTGGAAGGATTGGTTTTGGGCCAGAATTAGTTGTTGTAATTGATGGAATCTATCATCAGTTTGAGAGTCCTGGTGGTGCTGCAGAGGAGGTTGATAGATTTGTTGGGAATTAGAAGATTACCTGTAATTGGGCTGAGGAGGTTGGTATGGGGCCTGACCCTGGTTGAATCGGGGAAGTGGTTGTTGGGCTTGCGATCCTCGACCATTAGCATTTCCTTGAAATAGTGGCTGAGCTTGGAATTGGTGTTGGATGGGTGGTTTGTGAGTTTGAGATGCGGAGGGGATGGTGGGCTGATTGGGAGCTTGTTGATTTCTCCAATTGAAATTGGGGTGATTCCTCCAGCCCGGATTATAGGTGTTAGAAAATGGGTCATAGTTGGGCTTAGAGAACCCCTGGGCTACTTGGACTTGCTCTTGTATAAAAGGTGGTAATTGGGCTACTGTTGGGCAATCGGACACATGATGGTCCGGGCTAGCACATAAAGCACACACCTCATGGTGTGTTGGGTCTGAGTATGGGTTGGACGTAGGTAAGATGGTAGTTTCTTGTTTGTTTTGGGCCAGGAGTTGGTCTAACTTGTGGGCCAACATATAAACTTGTTCTAGTTTGTGGGTCATGATATCCACCTTGTCCAATTTTTGATGGATGAAATTCACATCCACTCTAGCTTCAGGTTCTACACGATACATCCCGGCCCGTTTAGATGGTCCAATGGTTCTCTCATATGAGGATAAGGAAGCGTGGTTGATTGAATTCTCGCTCAACATTTCAAATAAGTCATAGGCCTCATCCTCACTCTTGCTCATAAAGGCCCCACCACATGATGCATCAACAATCTGCCTAACTTGATCATCTAGGCCCTCATAGAAAGCTTGCACTATTTGCCATTTGGAGAGCCCATGATGTGGACATTTTCTGAGGAGTTCCTTTAATCTCTCCCATGATTCATGTATTTGTTCATTTGGGAGTTACGCGAATCATGTGATTGCACGTCTCATGGTGTTGGTTCTACCAATGGGTTAAAACTTCTTAAGAAACTCATGCTGCATATCTGCCCATGTGCCAATAGGTTTCTCTAAGGTCCCTAGCTAGTATTTGGCTTTGTCCTTAAGTGAGAAAGAGAATAAGGTCAGGCAGAGAGCATCATCTGTGAAATTTTAAATTTTTACAGTGGACCAAATTTCTAGAAATTCATGCAGATGTTTATAGGGATCTTCATTGGTCTTCTCATAAAATTATGGGAGCCTCTGAATGGTGCTAGATTTGATCTCATAGTGCAAAGCAGGGACATTAGGCAGTTGGATACAAGTGGATGGCTGATAATCCGAAGGAATGAAATATTCTTTCATCTGTTTGGGCACCCCTAATTAATGTTGTTCAGCCATAGGTTGGGTTTGATTTTGAGCCAGATTAAAAATGAATCGCTTAATCTCACTAATGGGCTCAACTAAGTCAAGGTGTTGAGATCTTCTCCCTTGCATAAACCAAGGTTAAAGATGAGAGAATTGTTTTATGATATATTTTTTTTGTTTTTTTTTTGTTTTGACTCAAATAAGGATGAAGAGAGATCAGAGGAGATTTTTTGTTTTATTTTTTATTTTTATTTTTATATTTTTTTGTATGCAAACACAAACAAGTTGTCACACAAATTACTTAATGGCCTAGCTGTGACCTAGACCTACAAATTGGGTTTCATAAAATGACTAAAGTGTAACTTGAGTTCACCATCAATATTTCCACCGGCCAGGTAAGGGGTGGGGTACTGGGAGGCTTTCCTTACTTTCGCAAGGTCCTAATTAAAAACTACTAGCCCGCTTAAGACGTTTGCCGTCCGACCATCTTGTCTTAGGCACCAGTTTTCACAAGAGGGTAAGCCCAAATAACACAAGAACCACAATGTAAACCTAGGGCCAATGTCTACTGAATTTTATTTAGGGTCTAGGTGATGCAAAGATGCAAGGAAATTATGATTTGTGGGCTAAGGAAGGGTGATGAAATCCCCACCTTATCTTGCTTATGGGTGTTACCCTTAGAATATTTTAGAATGATATGCAACAAAACAAGTTCAAACAAGGGGTTCTATGCAAGTATGCATGAGCATGTGATTAAGAAAAAGATTAGAAAAGAACTCACCTTTGTAGATTCTAAGAAATCCACTTAGAATAATTAAAAGGAAAAAGAAATGAATAGAAGAAATGTGGAAAAGAGGGAGAAAAGGGAAGCATGCGAGGATGCTAAGGGGAATGTGATCGCCAGAGACGCGAGGGCCTCAAAGGATATAACAAATAATCAATGGAGGGATCGCGATATAAATACCTTAAAAGCGCGGGATTGTGAGTGCTTTCCTTTCTCTTCCGATCGGCCGGCCGATGAAGAGAGTTTTCCTTGATTGATTACCCTTGCAAAATTAACAAACACCAATAAACAAACATGGATTAGAAACCAAGATGTGTAGCATCAAATCCAAATGTAAATATGGACATAGAAAGCATGGATATGAACACACCTTATTGGTGTTTGGCCTTTAAACCCCTATGCAAAAGGGTAGGTAAAAGATGATGTATGATGAAGAATAGAGGGAGATGTGCAAGTGTTGCACTAAGGGAGATCTCAATATTGAGATAAAAAGAGGTAAAAGAAAAATATGATATGATGCATGCAATTAACTAAAGTAAAAATAAGAGATAGGAGGGGAAAGCTTAGTGGTTTTCTCCAATTTGGCTTCAAGGATGAAGATCTTCAATGGAGGAAGAAGAGGATGTAGAACTCCATGGATGTAGAGGCTCCAAATCTTCAATAGAGGAAGAAGAACTCCATGGATGAAGCTTTTAGGTGCATGGGAGTCTTCCTCCTTGAGCCTTTGGTCCGGCAGCACCTCTCCTTGAATTGATCTTGATCTCTTAACACAAGGGAGAGAGGAGTCCCATTTATAGGGTTGAAATTCGAAATTAATTCCAAGGGAAATTAGGAAAACATGTTTTAGTGGGATTTGGAATGAGATAAACATTAGGCAAGTGTCCCTTCAACCTTGGAAAGTCATAGGAACCCTTTCCCAAGTGGAAAAAGAGATTAAATGAGGAAAGGAAGTGAAATTCGAAATTAAATCAAGAAGAAAATAAGAAAACATGTTTTAGTTAGAATTTGGAAGAGATAAACATTAGGCAAGTGTCCCTTCAACCTTGGAAAGTCATAGGAACCCTTTCCCAAGTGGAAAAAGAGATTAAATGAGGAAAGGAAGTGAAATTCGGAATTAAATCAAGAGAAAATAAGAAAACATGTTTTAGTTAGAATTTGGAAGAGATAAACATTAGGCAAGTGTCCCTTCAACCTTGGAAAGTCATAGGAATCCTTTCCCAAGTGGAAAAAGAGATTAAATGAGGAAAGGAAGTGAAATTCGGAATTAAATCAAGAGAAAATAAGAAAACATGTTTTAGTTGGAATTTGGAAGAGATAAACATTAGGCAAGTGTCCCTTCAACCTTGGAAAGTCATAGGAACCCTTTCCCAAGTGGAAAAAGAGATTAAATGAGGAAAGAAAGTGAAATTCGGAATTAATTCCAAGAGAAAATAAGAAAACATGTTTTAGTTGGATTTGGAAGAGATAAACCTTAGGCAAGTGTCCCTTCAACCTTGGAAAGTCATAGGAACCCTTTCCCAAGTGGAAAAGGAGGTTAAATGAGGAAAGGAAGGGAAATTCGGAATTAATTCCATAAAAAATTAGAAAACTTAGTTTTGGTAGGATGGAAAGGGGGATCCTTCCTCCAAGTGTCCTTTCAATATTAGGAAGCCATAGGAACCCTTTCCCAAGTTAAAAAGGAGTGTAAGTGAGGAAAGGAAGGGGTGCTTCTGGAGTTCGAAATTGAACAAGAATTGACGACCGAACAGACGGTCGCTAATTAAAGAAATGACGCCCCCTGACGGGCGTTACTTAAATGACGCCCGGGTCCCTTCCCCCATTTGATTTAAGGCCCGAAAAAATGGAGAAATGGCTCAGAAAAATTTGGAGAAAAATGGAAAAACATGTGAAAAGCTTGGGGAAGTTGGATATTCAATAAAAAGGAGGAAAACCACTCAAATAAGTCGATTTGAGGGTCAAATGGGGCATCACAGTGCGATAGGAGATATGCTCAAAATGATGTCAATTTTAGTGTGTCTACAGCTGCCCCGCCTTGGCATCTGCTTTGCAAGGGAGTGACACGGAATGAAATAGAATAGAATGAAGTGAAGCAACATGGAATGGAATGGAATGAAGTGAGAGCGAACTGAAAAGTAGATGCCAAGGTGTGATGAGACACGCAATCAACATCACTTGATGAGAATGAAATCAAAAGCTCGAGATGAAGTAAATCTCGAAAAATCCAACGAAATCAACAATGTTTGGATAAAAGGGGAGATGTGCACGCGGTGCACGAAGGAGATAAAATAAAATGATCAACTTCCAGCGCGGTGGAAGTACCCCAGGTCACAAACCTGTAGATTTCACCATTGGGGAGCGGTTACCAGCCAATGTGGACGTGCTGCAGCCAAGGTGGATCAAGGGGAATGATTGAAAAAAATAAGATGATAAAAATCTAAACAATGAGTTCTCGAGAAAAGACCCAAAACAGTGATAAAACGAACTGAGGATCCAATTTGGCAATGAAAATCTCATATCGAGAAAGATTAAGATCAATTCAACTCTCAATATCAGCTTATCAGAATGATTTTCCAACGTTAATTTAAAGTCCTACATGAATGCATGCTGGGCTAAAGAGAAAATAACAAATGAAAATATAATATAATCAAGGATAATATTGTTAAACTGCCCAGACTGGGTCAAGAAACCAATTCTGCGAGCTGATACTAAGCCGAAGCCCGTTTATCCACGCACCAACTCGTAAAAAGGGAACCATCGTCCCCAGTCTTGGATGGCTCAACGGCCTATACGTGTGACTAAGACTTCTCTGGAATCATCATTGTTTTTGATGAAGGGGAACTCAAATCCCAGATTTACCAAAGCCACAAGGTCCTTGATATAATCTAGTAACATATGTAACATATAGTAGAATGCATACAGGGAGATGGTGATATCAATAAGCATGGGAACTGAGAAATGAGCTGCAAGCACCGTGGGACTTTGATGATGATGCCCAGTCGGCGGGACCAAGAGCTTCTTATCCTGCGCTCAAAAATTCATTAGCCAAGATATAAAAGATAACAAACAATGAAGAAGGCATTTAAGCATAGCAATCATCAAAGCATCAATTATAGCATGTATATGGCATGAATAGCATAAGTCAAATCATAGCATTGTTTGTTGTTTTATCATGAGGAGATAATCTGGCTAATCAAGATTTGGAGATGAATGATCAAGATCTGATATAATGCCCATCGGCGGAGTGATCAGATGAAATTAGCAGGAGTTGATTAAAAAAGATTTGGAGATGAATAATCATGAGATATGATAATCAGAATGATATAGGGAGATGATAATCAAAAAAAAATGCCCCTGGTGGCATGTCATGAAAATATCGAGAAAGAATCAATAGATTGATAGCAATAAGTAGAGAGAGGACCCATCCCGTGTTTTTGGTCTCTGCAAAGCTGTTCCTGCAAAACACCATCAGAAAATACAATGCAAATTTTTAGATTTTGGAAATATGCAAATTTTTATGAGTTTTGAAAAATATATGTGTTTTTATGTGGATTTTGAAAATATTTTGATTTTTTATGAATTTTTGAAAATATTCAATTTTTGTTAGATTTTGATCAGGAAATATTCAATTTTTGTTTGATTTTGGCTTAGACATTGTTAATGCAGCATCAAAGGGTGTTTTGAACCACTGGCTAGGGGTCCGTGTTCCTTCCCTTTTCGCCAAAAACTGCCCAAAGCTGGACGTGCATTGAAAGTTGCATCCTATAACCGACCGTCTTTGATCAACGGTGCCCCTACCAAGGCCATACCCGAGAAACATTCGGTCTTGGAGGGAGAAGAGAAGAATAATTGAGGATAAACTTTGTGCAGGATGGGAGATATCGGGACTTGAATTCCTTCCAAGGTGTTCCCTTCAAAGAGGTAGTCTGTTGTGCCGGGGCTTTGTGTCTTTAATTTTTAGACCCTTGACATGCATACGACCAGGGTTTTCCCTGCGGGGACTTTGCCACTCTTGACATGCCATAATTCATACTTTTGCTTTTATCGAAATTTTGACTTGATTTTCATAATAGCCCTTTTGGCGAAATGTATATCATGAAAACTCATTTAATTTGGGTCAAGACTGCCCCTATTTGAGACTCCTCTCGTATTGGGGATTACCAAGGTTGGTCATCTCATCCGTCAACCTCTTGCCCCTGCATGCGGCCGAGTAAAGAAGAGAAAAGACTTTCAGGAATACTCATGGCATGGCCAAAGTAGCAATGGTGTCTAACCAAGGAGCCGGCTAAGGACGCCGTGAAGTGTGTGCGGTGCCCAGCTAAGGGTTGCTCTTAACAAGCGGGGAGAGAATATTGAATTCCCAGCATGGGTTTTTATTAACCAGAGGTGCTGCAAAAAATAAGCCTAAAGGACTCTTTTGAGAATGATTTCAATTAAACAAAAGCTTAAGATAAAGGTTTAAAACACCACTCTTAATCTCGTTAAGAAGCACTTGATTTTGAAAATCATGCGTGAAGTAATGAGAAAATGATATCATCAAAATGCATACTTATGCCAATATGTTACCTTGCAACCTTTGTAGAAGCAGTTGTCAGAGGCGAGGTTGATCATCGTGGGATTTGTCCTCTTTGGAAGTCAAAAGGATTGGAAGCAAAGGATTTTGGGAGTGGCTTAACAAGAATGAGTGGTGCTCAAACCAGACTCAGACGAATAAGGAGAAAAGAAAAGAGGTGAGGGCTAGAACTCCCTCACTAAGGCGCGGAGACCCTGATCACATGGAACAGTCTATAGAAGAAGCGGAAAATCAAGAAGAGGGGTGAGGACTAAAGCCTCGGAAGCAATGGGAGAAAGGGCAGATGCCCAAGGCAGTGGATGTGGAAGAAGTTGGGTTAGACCCAGAATTAGGAGGAATCAGAAGAAGAAATTGGTAGATGGAAAGAGGTGGATCCGGAGGGTCCGGAGGCAGAGGAGGAGAATCATGATAGGAGGAATCCGGAGGCTCCGGAGGAATATTGAAAGAAGGGATGCGATGCCCTGGGGAGAAATAGGGAAAAAGATGATGGAAAAGGAAGAAGAAAATGAAGGATGTGATGTCCCGGAGGAGTAGAAAGATGAATCAGAAGAAAGATGGAGGGTCCGGAGGTTCCGGGGGAATGAAATCAGGAGGGTCACGATGCCCTGGACGATGATAGAGAGAATAAGATGGAGAATTCGGAGGTTCCGGAGGAAGCAAATGGAAAGGGGCACGATGCCCGGGGAAAAGATGGAGACAATCAGGTGGAGAATCCGGAGGTTCCAGAGGAAGAATATAGAAAGGGGCGCGATACCCAAGAGAGAGGAATGAAGGCGGATCAGGAGGAAAATCCGGAGGTAGCAAATGAGAAGGGGCGCGATGCCCAAGGGGAAAATCCGGAGGTTCCGGAGGAGGAAGGTGGAAAGGGGCGCGATGCCCGAGAGAAAGGTCCGGAGGTTTCGGAGGAGGAGAATGGAAAGGGGCGCGATGCCCGAGGGGAAAGTCCGGAGGTTCCGGAGGAAGAAGATGAAAAGGGGCGCGATGCCCGAGGGGAAAGTCCGGAGGTTCCGGAGGAGGAAAGTGGAAAGGGGCGCGATGCCCGAGAGAAAGGTCCGGAGGTTCCGGAGGAGGAGAATGGAAAGAGGCGCGATGCCCGAGGGGAAAGTCCGGAGGTTTCGGAGGAAGAAGATGAAAAGGGGCGTGATGCCCAAAGAGGAGGGATAAAATTCCTGGAGGTTCCAGGGAGATAGCAGGAAAAGGGACGCGATGCCCCAGGGATAGTGGATAAAAAGATGAAGATGAATAAGATGGGAAGTGCGGAATATCCGGAGGTGCCGGAAGGCGGGGAAGATACGGGTTTGGAAACCCGGGAAGCAGGAGGTGCAAATGCATGCAATGGGATGGATGCGATGAATGCAATGAATGCGCGAATGCAATGAGATGCAAAGAATATGGAGAATATGAAGGGCGAGAGGATGAGATCCTCCTCCTAACCCTGGGAATGGCCCATGGAAAAGATGTGATAGATAAGAAGGTGGATGAAATAGCGGAAGGCCTTTCGGCACCAAGATAACTGCCCCTCCACGGCAGTGAAAGAATACAGCCAAATGGCCTAATGGATGAAATACAAGCCCATGACGAAGCTTCAATAGTAAACGACAACTCCCTTGGAGGGTGAAAAGTAATGGTGTGAGGGAGTTGGAAAGTAGGGCTCAGAAGCATCATGTTACCCAGGGGTTCAAGATTTGGAAGTTGGAACAGAGGGTGCCCTGCCCGGCCCTTACACAGCATCAGTGCTTGGCATGGCGGCGACTTGGCCTCTTCAATCATGCCTAGCACAATAACCCGGATTGGCATCCGGCAAATGAACTCTTGCATTTTGAATAGCGCGGCCATGGCCAAATTCTTCTTTCGTAGCTCTTGATCATCCTCGGCACAAGTGTTTGTAGAAGCACTCCCCTTCCGAGTAGTAAAGGGATGTGAGGCGGAGGCGGAAGGCTTTGTGGATAATGGAGGTTTAGTGGAAGGTGTAATGGGAGGTGTAGTGGAAAGTGTTGGAGGAAGGATAAACGGAGACGGAGGTTCAAACACGTCGAGCTTCTCCCTTTGCTCGTAAGCAGTCGGGGTTGGCTCGAGTGTAAAAAAGGGTGAATCATGCTCAGGATTAGCCACGGGTAAAGGTGAAGGGTTATGTGGTGGAATAGGTAAGGTGGGTTGAGGCGGTGGTAATGGGAGGTTAATTGGGGAAGGTTCAATGGTGGACGCAATGGAGGCCGATGGCGTGGAGGTTGATATAACAGGTGGAGGTGTAACTGGTGGAGGTTTAAGGGAAGGCTCAGGGAAAGCTGGCGTTGTGAAGGTTGACATGACAGGTGGAAGTGTAATTGGTAGAGGTTTAATGTGAGCGGAGTTAGGGATAGGAGGAGACTCAAGATGTGCCGGCGTGGGTGATTGGAGTATCGACCCATCATCGTAACACCAATTAGTCTCATAAACGGGGGTTGGATCGGAGACGGTGGCTTCGTCCTGAGCAGGGGGTTCATCTAATGATAATGGGGGGAGAGGGAAACGAAGGAAACTCGGAAGGGGTGCCTGCGGAGCTTCACCATCATATATTGCCTCAGATTCTTCAATCGCCAGCTCTTGATCGCTTGAAATGCCGATGCCATAATCATCCATCCTGTCTTTCCATTCATTCTCCATCTTCGTAATATCATCCAGGAAAGCGTGTAGAGGATTGACTGGAGTAGGAGGAGCGGGCCGCGGGCTCGTAACCCTCTTTAATTGTTCCTCCATAAGAGTGATTTTATCAAGAAGAGTTTGCTGGAGGGGTGTAACCTGAGCAACAGAAGGTTGGCGGGGCCTTGAAGGAGGAGGGGCCGTATATAAAGGCCGTGGATGGGAAATTAATGGGCCGACCCATGGAAGAACCCTGATGGTCCGGATTGCAATGAATAAATGGGCCTTGGTGCCGTGATGGAGAAATAGAAGGAGGCGGGTGATGGGCCACCCGAGGAGGAGGATGAATAAAAGGAGATGGGTGATGGGCCACCCGAGTATGAATAGAAGAGGGAGGAGGAATTGGGTGATGGGCCACCTGAATAGGATTAGAAGGAGGGGGAGAGGAATGAGATGCACCCTCAACAGCAGCCTTAAGGGCTTGGATCTGTTGAGGGGTGAGATGATCTAATGCATGAATGATTTGGGAAACCTTCTCATCATTGGGAGGAGACGGTCCCGAGGGAATAGTGGCTCGCAATTGGATTAAAGGACCATTGGATTGGACATTGCCCATGGGTCGGGCAACACCATAAGAGCGAGGACGTGGTCTTTTGAAAGAATTATGGTGAGAATTATGTTGAACATGTTGGAATTGAGGGGAATAAGATGTGCTAGGTTGATCACTCTCATGAACATTAATTGAATTGAACATGTTGTTTTGTCTATCAAAGTAAGCCATTATGTAAGCAATTTAATGTGCAAATAATTTGCAAAGAAGCACACAAGTTGGAATGGTTACCTTGATTTTTTTATGTTTGAACCTTGGTGAATTAATGATTTTTTACAAAGATTTGGAATGATTCACACAAGGGAGGAACCTAGTTTCAATATGATTACTTCAATGCCAACTAGGAACACTCTCTCACCACCTATAGGCCAACTAAACCCGGGAACTTCAAGGGTACAACCTGCCCGGCGTCCGTGAGGGAATCCACGGGTGCGGGGACTTATGGAGGCTTGGTTTAGGAATTTCCAATCCAAAGAGACGGAATGCTCAATGGAGGGTCCTTCCTTCACCAAGGGGGTGTGTGAAATCCTAATGTAGAGAGAGGAGGTCTCCCAAGCCAAATGCCCTAAATGCAAGTCCTAATGCAAAAGATAAAGAAAAGAAAGTATGAACCATGATATGAGCCAAACCAAAGAAAGATAAGGTAAAACACTCACATGGCCATACAAATCATAGCAATCAACATAATATGAAGCATGGCATCCAAAATTTTTTTTTAAAAAAGATGGAGAGATAAGAAAGTGGAATTTTTCAAAAACCAACAAGTTAGCAATCACATAAGGGGAGGGGGATGTGCACGCGATGCACAAGTGATAAAACAAAAAGGAAAGTGCTATGTGGAGCACAAAGGGAGTTGCACCGAGGGTGCAAAAGGGGAAGGGTAATCAAAGAAAAATAATGGTGGTCCCACCGTGATCGCCAATTTGTAGATTCTAAGAAATCCACTTAGAATAATTAAAAGGAAAAAGAAATGAATAGAAGAAATGTGGAAAAGAGGGAGAAAAGGGGAGCATGCGAGGATGCTAAGGGGAATGTGATCGCCAGAGACGCGAGGGCCTCAAAGGATATAACAAATAATCAATGGAGGGATCGCGATATAAATACCTTAAAAGCGCGGGATTGTGAGTGCTTTCCTTTCTCTTCCGATCGGCCGGCCGATGAAGAGAGTTTTCCTTGATTGATTACCCTTGCAAAATTAACAAACACCAATAAACAAACATGGATTAGAAACCAAGATGTGTAGCATCAAATCCAAATGTAAATATGGACATAGAAAGCATGGATATGAACACACCTTATTGGTGTTTGGCCTTTAAACCCCTATGCAAAAGGGTAGGTAAAAGATGATGTATGATGAAGAATAGAGGGAGATGTGCAAGTGTTGCACTAAGGGAGATCTCAATATTGAGATAAAAAGAGGTAAAAGAAAAATATGATATGATGCATGCAATTAACTAAAGTAAAAATAAGAGATAGGAGGGGAAAGCTTAGTGGTTTTCTCCAATTTGGCTTCAAGGATGAAGATCTTCAATGGAGGAAGAAGAGGATGTAGAACTCCATGGATGTAGAGGCTCCAAATCTTCAATAGAGGAAGAAGAACTCCATGGATGAAGCTTTTAGGTGCATGGGAGTCTTCCTCCTTGAGCCTTTGGTCCGGCAGCACCTCTCCTTGAATTGATCTTGATCTCTTAACACAAGGGAGAGAGGAGTCCCATTTATAGGGTTGAAATTCGAAATTAATTCCAAGGGAAATTAGGAAAACATGTTTTAGTGGGATTTGGAATGAGATAAACATTAGGCAAGTGTCCCTTCAACCTTGGAAAGTCATAGGAACCCTTTCCCAAGTGGAAAAAGAGATTAAATGAGGAAAGGAAGTGAAATTCGGAATTAAATCAAGAGAAAATAAGAAAACATGTTTTAGTTAGAATTTGGAAGAGATAAACATTAGGCAAGTGTCCCTTCAACCTTGGAAAGTCATAGGAACCCTTTCCCAAGTGGAAAAAGAGATTAAATGAGGAAAGGAAGTGAAATTCGGAATTAAATCAAGAGAAAATAAGAAAACATGTTTTAGTTAGAATTTGGAAGAGATAAACATTAGGCAAGGGACATAGGAACCCTTTCCCAAGTGGAAAAAGAGATTAAATGAGGAAAGGAAGTGAAATTCGGAATTAAATCAAGAGAAAATAAGAAAACATGTTTTAGTTGGAATTTGGAAGAGATAAACATTAGGCAAGTGTCCCTTCAACCTTGGAAAGTCATAGGAACCCTTTCCCAAGTGGAAAAAGAGATTAAATGAGGAAAGGAAGTGAAATTCAGAATTAAATCAAGAGAAAATAAGAAAACATGTTTTAGTTGGAATTTGGAAGAGATAAACATTAGGCAAGTGTCCCTTCAACCTTGGAAAGTCATAGGAACCCTTTCCCAAGTGGAAAAGGAGGTTAAATGAGGAAAGGAAGGGAAATTCGGAATTAATTCCATAAAAAATTAGAAAACTTAGTTTTGGTAGGATGGAAAGGGGGATCCTTCCTCCAAGTGTCCTTTCAATATTAGGAAGCCATAGGAACCCTTTCCCAAGTTAAAAAGGAGTGTAAGTGAGGAAAGGAAGGGGTGCTTCTGGAGTTCGAAATTGAACAAGAATTGACGATCGAACAGACGGTCGCTAATTAAAGAAATGACGCCCCCTGACGGGCGTTACTTAAATGACGCCCGGGTCCCTTCCCCCATTTGATTTAAGGCCCGAAAAAATGGAGAAATGGCTCAGAAAAATCTGGAGAAAAATGGAAAAACATGTGAAAAGCTTGGGGAAGTTGGATATTCAATAAAAAGGAGGAAAACCACTCAAATAAGTCGATTTGAGGGTCAAATGGGGCATCACAGTGCGATAGGAGATATGCTCAAAATGATGTCAATTTTAGTGTGTCTACAACCTTGTCCCTCGCAATCTCCAAAATGCAATGACCAAAGTTAAACAACAAAGGAAAAAAATTCTATCCTAAATGATACATGACTTAGAATATGAAAGTGTGATTTCTATTCTTGGAATGAGGATTTTTATTGGGTTCAAGTGAAGAGTTTTTTTTATTTAGTGAACCTATCTAACCACAATATGTAAGAACATTAGGAAAATGACATAAAATGAGAGGATTTTGGATACTTACTTGAAGCGTAATCCCTCGTTCTCTTTTTTTTTTTGAATTGAATGACAAAATCAAAAGATGAAAGAAAGAAAGGCAAACTTACCACTATTTTTTTGATTTTTTTTTCCACAAAAAAAGAAAGAAAGAAAGCTTTATTAGTACACTATAAACACAAGGAAAATAAAGTTCTTAAATCAAAAATCATCATTCCTCCCCGATAACGGCACCAAAAATTGATCACGTAAAAGTTCGTCGTTTAAAACACGCGTATCAATCTTAAAAATTCCAACTCGCACTAGATGAAAGAGAGACGTAATATGGTGGCGAGAAGGGTCGAATCCACAGGGAAGAAGAGATTTTTAGAGTTAAGAACCTTGGAGTCCTTTGGAAAACACTTGTGATTTTTCTTTACTTAAAGAAAATAGTGAAATGATGAACAAACCAAACACTTAATTAAAAACACCTATGACTATGCACCTATGCTATAGAAAATAATTGCATGAAGTGAAAAGAAGAGATAGAAGGAGGTAGAGAGGGTAGAGGATCAAAAACTAGGTCAAAAGAATAACTTCTTTTATTAACTTAAAAGAAAGAATACATGAAGTGCAAGACAAGCTTACAATAAAGATGTGACGAGATTACAATGAAGTAAAATGAAACTAAAGCAATAACAAAAAGAGGAGCCTGAGGTGAGAAGATTGTAGTAGCAATGGTGATGACGTCATCGTCTCCTCCTCGCTGAGCCTTGGAGAGGATCGCTCCGCCTTGAAAGAGATCACCGTGGAAAGAGGTGGATGAAGAAGCCATCATCGTCCACGTCACGAGCCTTGGAACGTCGCCCGCCTTGATGTGCACGCCACCATGAAAGGAGAGTTGTGGAGGACAAACTTTGGAGAGAAATATAGAGAGGAATGTGGAAGGGTTTGTGTAGAGATGAAAAAGAAAGAAGATGAGAGAGTAAAACAGTGAGAAAATAAATATAACTAGTAAACGGAGAAGAATTAAAGGAAGTGATAATAGAAGAAAATCTAGATCTATAAGAGAGGAAGAACTTTGGTGAAGAACTCAGAGAGAAACGAAGAGTGAAAGAACTTCAAAACGGAGGAAGAATAGATTGTAGTGCCTTGGATGAACAGTGAAATCATAAGACAGCAAGTTGAAAAATGGGAAATAACTTTCAAATCAGAAAGAATTAGAAGATGGTTTAGAAGAAGAAGTTTAAGATCTTTTAAAAACAAAGAATTTTTATGAAGAAAGAAAGAGAATAAAATGACTAGAAGGGTGAGAAATAAGGGGAAGAACAGAGAGAAACACTGGTTCGCAGATGAACAGGACAGCACAGTAAAAAACATAAAATACCTTGAAAATCAGAAGGAATTAGAAGATAATGTAGAAGAAGAAGTTGTAGAGAACGTATATACAAAGAACTTTTATGAAGACAGTAAGAGGAGAAGAAGGACGGAAGAGGGTGAACTCGGCGAACAAAAAGATGTGAGGGAGAGAAAAATGCCAAAAGAAGAACTCCCCTTCTCCTCCTTGTCATGGGCTATTTATAGGGAAAGTTGGATAGATGGAGGGTGGAGATTGTATCAAAAGGAGATGGATGGCTGGGATTTAGGTAGAATATGATACATGGGGAAGATAAAAAGGAGGTGAGTACACCCTCCTTGGGCTTTGGACAAACCTCATCCCAAGACTCGTCATTCCTCTCCTTTATTTCAAACTTTGAATTCACTTTTCCCTCCGACCAAGATGTTTGCTTCTTCTCCTCTATTTCAAACTTCGAATTTTTTTTCCTCCAACCAAAATATTTTGAGTTATCTTTTCACTCCAACCAAAATGTGTCTCTTTATTTTATTTGACTTGGTCAAAGTGGTGATGACAATTTTGTCTTCAGCTTCTCTTACAATTACCTTTAGTGTCCTGCACACACATAATTACAATTTAGTCCATAAAAATTATCATAATGTGCACATAAATCTTAAATGCTCATGATTAACTATGCAATGGAGAATTAATGCTCATGGCGCTCAACTTTAATTCATTAAATAATATCACCAAATTAATCAATTTACGTGAAATATCCAATTTACATGTAAAGTTGAGATTAACGATGGGACATGTATAATTATCTAATTATATGCACATAAAACGGTGTACATGTGATGAATTACCATCGAAAAAGGACACTTATCAACCTCCCCCTCGGGCGGGAGCTTGATGGCCGCTGCCAATTTTGCTAAGGCGTCCGCCTGAGCGTTGAAGCTTCTAGGGATATGATCTATCTCGAAGAAATAGAACTTCTGGGTTAATCTGGCGACGGCGGTATGGTATGGAACCAATTCTGGCTTCCGCACGTCATAGATGCCGAGGAGCTGTCGAACTATCAACTGGGAGTCCCCGTAGGCTTTGAGGCATTTAATGCCCATGTGAAGAGCCATCTGGAGCCCGATGAGTAGAGCTTCATACTCGGCTTCATTGCTGGTCAGGGACTTCATGAGGGCGCAAGAGTTGTACAAAACTCCGCCTTGAGGAGTCAGGAAGACTATGCCGGCACTTGCCATGGTGGCTGGATCCCGGTTGCTTCGGGTGATCCCTCGGGAAGCACCGTCGAAGTAGAGCTCCCAGCAAGGCACGCTGGTTGTGACAGCGCTTTGCTGCCAATAATGCAAGACATCTCCACTCTGTTCAACTAGTTGTTGTGATTGAGCAGCAAGGGACACCTCGTCCGGGAGCTCCGAGCTAAAAGGTGAGTCGTCTGGCACTGGATGGGCTGCCAAGAATTCAGCCATATCCTATCCCTTGATTGCTTTTCTGGGGATATACGTAATGTCGTACTCCATCCACAGGAGAGCCCACCTCCCCAATGTAATACCATGGAACCTTAGTAGGTCTTATTGGATCTTTATTGGATCTTTCGGATCTGTTTCGGTGAGTTTCAGTTCACTTTTGTGGCTTCCAAGTTGAGTTTTACGATCCGTGTGGGTTTTTCTCTCGTACTAGTTACGGAACCCTACGGTGACTTTAGTTGTCAGTTCATCAACTCGAGGATGCTACAGCGACGATGTACTCTCTGGGCCGGTCGTTTTGACTATTTTTGCGTATTTTTCTGAGATATGGCCAAAAATCAGATTTTCAGAAATTAGGAAAATTCCTAATTTCTTTTCCTTTTCCTTTTCCTTTCCTCTCTCCTCCTTCTCATTCACGCCGCCGCCCTCTCTCTCTCCCGTTTCCCTCCCGTTTCACCTTCTCGACTCCGGATGTAGACGGAGGACCTAGGGGCGAGTGCTGGGGACGTTGTGGAGCTGGCTGGGTGCGCGACGGGGTGAGGATGGAGCGATTTTGGCGCGATCCCGAACGGTGGATTCAAAGCCGGCGTTTGAGCTCGCGGTGCGGTTTTCGGCGTGGTTTAGTCCCTTCGGGGCACGATTTCTTTGGTGGAGGAAGGGTGATGGATCACCACTTCACCCTCCCCGTTTTCCCTGCCATTGCACGTTGTTCGGCGTGGAAACGGTCGAGTTTCGGCTTGTTTAGCCTAAACCGTGATTTTCAGGTTTTGTAGGGTTTGCCAAAAAACGGCAACCATTTTTAGATCAGTTACTGTCAATGGACTCCCTGGGACATCAGCGTTCCACAGTCACTGATTTCGTTTCGTTTGGTGGTCCCGTTTGACCGCTAGGGCTCCGGGAAGTCCAGAAACTCTTTTTGGGTGATTTCGTTAGAATCACCCGTTTCTTGTGATTCGTGCATCGTTTTGACTCCGGGCGGAGTCTATGTGATTGCCAGCAGGTCCATGGTTGTATCCCCTTCGTCTCGGGACGAACGGGGAGTGGAAAGGCCTCCGTTGGGCCGAACCCACGGTATGCTCGCCGTGACGCTTGAACGGTCAGTTCCAGACCATTCATGTATAAGGGCGGCCATCCCTGGACCGTTTATCTTATGTCAGTTGTCATTGTGTGGTCGCACGATAGACCGCACATCCCCTTGGGCGGTTGGTCTTGGACCGTCCATCTTATGTCGGTTTGGGTTCTGTGGTCGTTTGCTGACCACATATCCCCTTGTGTGGTCGTCTGGTAGACCACATATCCCATGGGAGTTGTGCGGTCAGGTTCGGACCGTCCATCCCGTTGTGCGGTCCAGTTCGGACCGTTTATCTAGTTGTGTGGTCCCTTTGGGACCGTCTATCCTTGTTGGTTGTTGGAGTTGTGCGGTCAGTTCCGTACAGTTCAACCCCTTTGTGTGGTCAGTTTCGGACCGTTCAACCCCTTTGTGTGGTCAGTTTCAGACCATCCATCCTGTTGAGTGGTCCATTCTGAACCGGTCATCCTCGATTGTGTCATCGGTTTACCATGATGGCTTCTCTCGGTGTCGTGTTAGAGTCATTGCTCTAGTCTGGTCGACCCGGTGTGATCCAATGGTCGACATGTGACCTTGCCTGTGTCTCGATGGAATTGTCCAACTCGAGACGTGGTTTTGGACACATAGAGGTACGATTTGACCTCGGTTTATGTGTCCAGGTGCCTTGAGGGTGTCGGAGTTCCCCCAAGTCTCCGTACTGTAGACACGCCAAAATTGACGCTATGTTGATCAAATCTCATGTCACCATGTTAACGCCCCAAAGTGAACTTCAATATTTCTATAATATAAAGTTTTTCTATTTTTGTGTGTTTTTGTGATTAATTCTTGCATTTTTGAAATTCACGACTTGAAGAGGGGCGTGTTTTAAATAGCGACCTAATCTGGGGCGTGTTATTACGAAAGGATGACCACATGGAAGGGCGTCAATTCCTGGTATTTTACGAGTCCCACCCCGATTGAAATCAATGATTAACGTCCTTCCATAGGGCGTGTTTTTGTTTAACGCCTTTGCTTCAGGCGTCTCTTTACAATTTTTCAAATTAAGAAGGTTTTGTTGCCAAAATTAAATCCAGGTAGTGACGCCTTTATCTCGGTCGTGTTTTGAATTAACGCCCTGGAGCTGGTCGTCAATTTGTAATTGACGCCCTTTGGTAGGTCGTGTCTCACCCTTTCGTGTTCTGCTTAAACTCACCTTTCCTAAAGAGTTCCCTGCCTTTCTTGATCACCTTGCTCGATCTGGGAACTAGAGTCCTTGCCATTGACGACCACTGCCTATTCTTATCTTCCCAAATTTGTGATTATCTGTGATCGAGACCCTATATAAAGATGACCTGGTTGATCTCACGCGAGGTTAGAGAGACACACAGATACACACACACAGAGGTTCACGGGTGCTGGCGATTGAGATTAAGAGCTATTGATTTTTCTTGTGCTTCCTCCTGCTGCCACATCCGAAGCAAAGTGTTTTCCCTTTACTCTTTACAGGAACAGCAGGGATCTTTTCTTCTCTTCGTTGTTGTTTGTCATCATCATCTCATCATCGATCACCATATTCTCTTCCTTGCATTGGTTTTCATTGCATCTCTTTTCATCTCCCTAACTCTCTAGGGGTTTTAAAACAAACAAAAGGTGCACACTTTATGCTCTTTTTTCATCACCATCTTTCATCTTTGGATTGATACTACACTCACGTTTGGCTGATCTCCTTTTCTTTTATTTGTTTGTTCTTTGTTCAAAGGTAATCAAAGAGGAAAAACCCCCTTCATTGGCCGGCCGATAGAAGGTGGAGGAAGGAATCCACATCCATCCAGCATCCTATTATTATCAGGTATTCGCGATCATCTTTTCTTCTTATTGAGGTAACCCCTCTGGCGATCACTCTCCTTAGTAGCACCACGTGCACTTTTACTCCCTTTTTCATTATTCTTCTTATGCATATTCTTATTGTTTCTTAAAAGTGGATTATTTTCCATGATTCATAAATTGGCGATCACGGTGGGACATCCACTGTTTTCATTGGCACCCACGCGTGCCCTTTCCCATTGGCACCCACGTGTGCCCTTTCCCCTTTGGCACCCACGCGTGCCCTTTCCCTTTGGTACCCACGGTACCCCTCCTTTGTGCCCCACGGGCCTCCACTGTGACCACTGCACACTCCCCGGGATCAGCCAGCTTGTGATTAATCTATTGCTATTTTTGAATTAACGCCTTTCACAAAGGCGCCTTTTTATTTAACGCCTTCATCCAGGGCGTCTGTTTTCTGTTTAATGTCTTCCACGAAGGCGTCTTTCATCATATCTGCTGCTTCTGTGAATTTGCGCCCTCCCCTCGGGCGTCTTTTTATTTGGTAGCGCCTCGCACCAAGGCGCGTTTTTCGTCGATCGTGCGCACCACTCACATTTGACGCCCTCTGTCAGAGGCGTCTTTATCATATTTAGTGCCCCACATCAAGGCGCGTTTTTGCATTGTCTGTGAGCCTCTCCCAGTGATTCACGACAGCTACGCTGTCGTCTCTTTTATTGATAGCGGCTGCCGCTACGTCGCCTCTTTCCTGTGTGTTTACAGAGCTTTGCTGTTCCTGTCTATTCATGCTGGATTCATACTTACATTGATTATTTGATTATATTGCTGTGATTGGCTTATCTTATACTGCATTTTGTGGCATTTGGTTGAGAGACCTCCTCTCTCTACACTAGGATTCCACACACCTCTCTTGGAATCGGGACAACCCTCCATTGAGCATTCCATCTCTTTGGACCGGAAATCCCTTTTCCAAGACCTCCGTAAGTCCCCGCACCCGTGGATTCCCTCACGGACGCTGGGCTGGTTGTACCTTTGAAGTACCCGGAGTTTAGAGAACCTATCGTTGGTAAGAAGAGAGAGAACCTAGTTAACCCGGAGACTACACTTGGATCCAAACTAGGTTTCACTTTGTAAAGAGGAGTGAATTATTTTGCAATTTAACTCACTCTAATCTCAAACATAACACTAAAATCTTGCGTTCATCTCAACTTGATTGCATAAACTTGGTTGGGTTGATTTGCTTAAGCTTGTTTCGATTGGGTGATTGATTGTGTGATAATTCCTTCATAAAGCGTTCTCTCTTTTTAAGCATGCAACTCCGTTTAGGTAAGATTATCAACATGGCAAGCTACGGATATTCCTATGATGATGTGGAAGAGAACATTTTTGGTCAATCATATGAGGTCCCTCTCCAAGATTCTATCTATCATGAGGGGAATTACCCTCCTCCTCATTCTCATTATCCTCAAGTTCATGTGGTTGATATCACTACTCAAGAGGTTGTGCCCTCTTCTCAGGCTTTACCCTCCAACACTTCGGGGAACCCCTCCCCATCTTTCAATGTTACTGATTTGATTAATGATCTATCTCAATTAGATGACTCCCAGCGGCAGGCAGTTCAGGCCGCTTTGAAAGGGAAGTTCGTTCCCTCTTCATCCTCCAATCCCCCTCCGGCCGAGAGTGGCCATCACCTCACTAATGACCAGGCGGTCTTGCATAAACCCCCCTCTTGTCCACCAACGCCGGGTGCCGCCATGCCGGCCCAACAGGCAAGCTACTCAGCGGTTAGGCCTCAGTTTCTCCAACCTCCCCGAATTCTACGGACGCCCATACCGAATTCTTTCATTCAAAATCCGGCCCCGGTCGAGTCCGACACCAATGTTCTACTGCTCCAAAAGTTGGCCAGCATGGAAGAGCAACTTAAGAAAGTTACTGCAGCTAAGAATTCCCCGGAGATCTCTCTCCCTACACTGCCAGTTTTCCATCTGCCGCCTTCTGAGATGCCGAATTTTCGGCGATACAATGGAACTGGCAATCCTTTTATTCATTTGAAGGATTTCATGTACGAGACCTCCTTTTGGCAAGATAATAAGGCCTCTTTGGCTTATTTGTTTAGAAGATCTTTAGAGGGGCCAGCCCTCAAGTTGTTTTATTCTTGGAACCCGCAGATGCCAGTAATTTTGATGTGGTTCAAAGGAAATTCTTGCAGAAGTATAGGGACCGGGTTGGACCCTCCCTTTCAGTTACAGATTTGGTTGCAGAGAAAATGAAGCCCGAGGAGGACTTCATAATATTTGCTGATAGGTGGCGATCAATGGCCGAAAAGTTGAAAGATACGTTGTCTGAACCGGAACAGGTTAAGATGATTATATCCAATGCAACCCCTCAGTTCCGGCACATATTAGCCATGAACAGATTGACAACCATGGAGGAGCTCTATGAAAGAGCTCGTTATATTCAAACCCAAATGAAGGATTCGCCCATCATGGGCATGTTTGAACCAAAGCCAAAGCTGTTCAAGAAAAATACAAATGTCAACAATAGCGGGCCCACGACTGAGGGCACCGTCATCAATGAGCAGGTTGGCGCGGTCGGCAACCCCACACCTTTTCGCCAATCTAACCCACGACCCCCGCCACCTCCATCACAAGGCACCCTCTTCAATTCACCCCCACAACACCAATTTACTCCTCAACCTTCCCTTGCTTCTCCACAAAACCAAGCGCCCCACGCAGATCCCCCAGCTCCGCAACAGTACCACCAAGTTCTGCCACCCACTAACTATGGCCCGCAACAACAACAGCAAAGGAGACCACTTGGCCCCAAAAGGGCCCATTATCCGCCATTGCCAGAAAGTCTCCCGGATATTTTTAATGCCCTAATGGCCGCCAACCTGCTCATGTTGCCAAAAGAAAGAACAGCGTGGCCCGCGAATGTTGACACGTCCCGCTATTGTGTTTTCCACCGCTCTCCTGGCCATAATGTCGACCATTGCTTCCATTTCAAGGACTATATTTATGATTTGAATGACCAGGGCGGTATTAATTGGGACGAGATGAGACAGTTTATTGCCACTATGAAAGTAAGAAAGCCTCCTCGGCAACAGCAGGCTCAGCAGCCACAACAACCAGCTCCATAGCCGCAACAGCAAGCTCCAGCACCTCAGCAGGATATGGGGATTGTCCACAACCCACTGCCAGAGCACCCGCCAAATCAGTACATGAACCCTGTCACGTCTCTCCGTGAGGTGGAGAGAGGACAGGGATGGCATGAAGAAAACGCCTCTGTCGGGGCATTTAATCATAATCCAAATCAACCTCCGCGCCTTTTGCGCACGCTTCCTTCTTCTTCTACTCCCCAATTGAACCGAGCTCTTCTACGCCCCGTTAATCCACCTGCTCCCACCAATTCTCCATCCTTGCCAACCCGATCTCTCCTTACCCGCTTACCGCCTCCGCAGCCTACCACGCAGCAAACTCCACCATCCACCACCAACCCTTCACCTTCGCCGTCTAGAACACTCCTTATCCGCCCGTCGCCAACACCCGCTACACCCGCCACCACTACTCCTTCACCGGCAAGGATCCCCCCACCATCAGCTCCCCCATCTTTTATACCCAGATCTCTCCTCATTCCGCCCACTAACCCTTCCCATGCTCGGGCGCCCCTTCCTACTTCTACGCCTTCTGTGGGGGCTTCTTTGTTGAACTCCTCTCCACCACCACCCACGGGAGCTCCTTCTTCAAACACCCCTCCACCACTTCTTAACGCCAATACACCCTCTTCTTCTTCCAACCCTCCTCCTTTACTTGCCCCGACAGAGGCACGGCAGAACGTGGCACCGCTCCGCAGTGGACGGATGTTCCACCGTATTTTTCCTCAAAGAGAGCAAGAGCCCGTGCATGGGCCGAATGAACAAGAGCAAGAGCAAGAGTCCGTGCCGGGCACTGAATATGATTTATTGAAACATTTGGACCGGACTCCAGCAAGGATTTCAATTTTAGAACAGATCAAAAGGTCAACCACTCATCAGATGGCCCTGAAAGAATATCTGCAGAAAGTTATGGTCAACGAGGACATTCCGGTCGAGCAGATAACCACAGTATTAACGCCCGCTAGCAGTCAGTCGGCGATTACTTTTCATGAGCATGAACTGGCACCACTCTCAGGAAGGAAATATGCTCTGTGCATCACGGTCGATATTAATAAGGTGGCGGTGAGACAATGTCTGGTGGACACTGGGGCATCTATCAATGTATTGCCGCCGAGCACTTTGAAGATGTGCGGCATTCCTGAAAACTTGATTCGGCCATCTACCATAACAGTCACAGCATACGACAATACCAAGAAGCCTCCTCTAGGCATGATTACATTAAAAGTCAGTTTGGGTCCAGCCACAATCACGGTCGATTTCCACATTTTGGATATGGATCCAACATTTAATGGCATTCTGGGCCGCCCCTATATTCAACAGCTCGACGCAGTGCCCTCCACAAATCATCAGTGCCTCAAGTTTCCACACAAGGGCCGCATCATCAAAGTTACCAGTATGCCAATTCTGCCAGAGGAAGATATACACTTGGCTTCATCAGTTCCTTCCATCTGGCCTGCCAACAAGCCGTTGCTGTCAGTGCTGGACATCCCTCACCCAAGGCCGATGACACCTGAGACAGTCACGATAGTTGCTATGACACCCCTAACTTCCAAGGGGAAGAAGAAGAAAAGCATGATAAACACCCCTGGCTGGAATATTCTAATGAAAATGGGGTATCAAATCGGTAAAGGCCTGGGTGTCAATTGTCAGGGCAAAACTAAGCCTGTCAAGCCACAAAGATTGCTTGCACGGGGCGGCCTAGGCTATAAAGGACCAAGCAAGAATGAAGAAGAACTATGGGCAGTTATGACATCCACCTTGAAGACAGATCGCCAGCCGCTTACTTGGACATTGATGATACATTTTGTCACAGGTGGCGTTCAGAATCATGAGCAGACTACAATAATCACCTCCATGTTAGACTGTCAAGATGTTCATGCTAGACAGTTTGCTCGACATATTGCTCCACTGGTTACATACAAAGCCCTGGAATCTCTAAGGCCTGATAAGAGAAGGAAAATGGATGATCCAAAGTGTGACTGGTATAGATGGTTTGATATGAATGACATTTCTATTGCCTTAAGCCGTCTCTTCATGCCGACAGATCCGGAATGGCCGCCACTGATCCATGACTTGATTGAAAAGCCTGTGGTGATAACAGACAAAAGGCAGCTGCTGAGTGATTATACGGATATTGGAGAGCCAGATGTTCCATATGAAGAAAGATTTACAATAGACAGGCTGTGGGCCGGCCTTTTCTCTCTCACTTCTATGCATCCGTCTCTTCTGGCTTCTCTACATTCTCAATTGTTCTCTCGCGTGCCGAGACCGCCACCAATTATGATCAGCTTTTCTCCATATTCATTACAAGTCTCTCTCCCGATTCCTCCCTTGCTCCTCGAGCAATTCTCCAAACTCTCCATCACACCCCCGCGCGGGTCATCGCTGATTCAATCTTTCTCCAATCTTTCAATCTCCACTCCTCCTGCTATTCTCCCTTCACATTGCTTTCTTCTAGAAAAGGAAAATAAAAATGAAGATAAAGATAAAAATGAAAAAAATGCCAAAATTCCAACTCTTCAATCCTCCATCTCCGTTGAGGAGACTTCTTATCTCTTTTCCGAGTGTGTCCCGACCCAGGGGCCACTCTTCCATGATTCATTGATAAATCTTTTTTTCCCCTCTGGTGAGGGGTCTCCTTCTGTACCTCCTTCTGTATCCACTTCTTCACCTCCTTCCTCCTTTTTAGCTTATTCTGATCAAGCTAGTTGTTCCTCTTCTTCTAATAAAATTCATGGGGTAGATTTTCATAAGAAATCCGAGGGTAAGCAGATTCCCCGTAGATTTTTGTTGGAGTTAGCCAGAAGGTGCCAGGCTTGTTCAGCTCTTCCCGAATTTTTGGAGAATCCGATTATCCTGCCAGAATTGGAATATGAGGATGCAGATGTTTCTTATGAGGGTTTTGGTGTCTATGAAATCATGAATGATGAAGACCCTATTGAAGAGGGGGATGAAAGTTATGAAGAATATGAGGACGAGGCTGACGCTTTTGCTAGTGGCATGAGAAGATTCGACGAACCATCAGTCTCCAAGGAAGTAAATTTGGGTACGGAAGAAGACCCTAGGATTGTCCTCATCAGCAAGAATTTGCCGCCCTCCGAAGAGGAAGCGCTTATTTTGATACTTCAAGAATACAAGGACACGTTTGCGTGGAGTTATGAGGATATGCCTGGATTAGACCCTGCGCTCGTTGAACATCGGCTTACACTTAAGCCAGGGTCTGTCCCGATCAAGCAACGGTTGAGGCGTTTCCACCCTAACATGGCTTTAAAGATGAAAGAAGAGGTCGACAAGCTTCATAAGGCTAGGTTTGTTAGAGTTGTCCTCTATCCTAACTGGGTGGCTAACATCGTCCCAGTCATGAAGAAAGATGTGAAGGTTCGGATCTGTATAGACTTTCGGGACCTCAACCGTGCGTGTCCTAAAGATGACTTCCCCCTCCCTCATATTGATGTTTTGATTGATAATATGGTAGGATTCGAGACTCTCTCCTTTATGGATGGCTTTTCGGGTTATAATCAAATTCGCTTGGCTGAAGAAGATCAAGAGAAAACATCGTTCACTACACCATGGGGTACATACTGCTATGTGGTCATGCCTTTTGGACTCAAGAATGCTGGAGCCACCTATCAGAGGGCTATGATGGCAATTTTTCATGATATGATTCATATTTATATTGAGGTGTATGTGGATGACCTGGTGGTAAAATCAAGAACAAGGATTGAGCATCCTGGGGTCTTAGCTAAAGTCTTGCAAAGATCACGAGAGTATCAGTTGAAAATGAACCCCAAAAAGTGTGTATTTGGTGTTTCATCAGGGAAGTTGCTTGGGTTTATTGTTAGCAAAAGGGGAATTGAAGTTGATCCCAATAAGGCGAAGGCCATCAGAGACATGCCTCCTCCCAAGAATTTGAAGGAAGTTCAAGGATTAATCGGGAGGCTGCAATTTATTCGCCGCTTCGTCTCCCAGCACTCACAAAGATGCAGGCCGTTTTACGAGCTTACTAAGACGGGAGTCAAGTTCAATTGGGATGAAAGTGTCAGGCAGCCTTTGACGGTGATGGGGACATCACTCAGAGCTCCCTCTGGCTCGACGCCTCTCTCCCCTCTGGAGACGGATAGGATGACTTGATGGGACCTCGACGGCACTGGATTTCACTACTATAGACATCTTGATGTATTTTATCCTTTATTGAGTCCTTTTGATGTATTTCACTTCTATTTGTGAGTCTTGTCCTAGGTGCTCTTACTAGTGGGTCACCATATTGGACTTGTTTGGTCGTATGGCCCATTAGGGAGCTAGGCCCATGGGCGCCCCTTTCTTGCACCCTTGGTTATCTGCTATTTTCCTTTTTCTCAAGGGCTTTTGTACAAAGTTGGGTTCCCTATATATAGGACCCCAACTCCCACTTGAGAAGGTAATGAAATATTGAGTAATTTTGAGCATAAGTACATCTTTCCCTTTCCCTCTCTAGCTCCCTCACTCTCTCTCCCCCTCTCTCTAAAGGGGCCGGCCCCCTCTCTCTCTCCTCCTCTCTCTCTCTCCCTCTACCTTGGGCGAATCTGCCCCTTCACCTTCCCCCATCCACCTGCCACCTCACCCTCCAACCCTTCACTTCCCCTAAGCCATTTAACTCCCATCAATTCCCTCCCCTTCCCAAGAGACTCTTCCTATTCCCCATACATCTTCCCCACATCCAATACACCCCTCCCTCTTCCCCAAGCAACCTTCCCACTCCCCCACACCCTCATTCACACCCCTAGACCATTCAAACCCCAGCCCCCCCCTCCACTTGTTGCGCAAACACCCTCCCCACCCCTTACCTCCTTGCCTTGGCCGAACCCCACCCCCACCTCTACCAACTTCGGCCCCCACCTTCCTGCTCCATCCTTCCCCCCCCCCCCCCAGATCCGACCCTCTCATCCCCCATACAACTCTCTCCCCTCCTGCCATCACCCCACATCTTCCCCATTACCCTAGCTCCACTTCTCCTTACCATTAACCCCACCTCCACCCCCTCAATCTGTTACAACTGCAGGTGGTAGAAGAAGTCTCGGTTTGCAGAAGCTCCCCTGAGGTCGTCCGGCAACATCTGAAGGCCCATCCTACCATTCTGGAAAGGGTTCCCTGTCCCCTACGCAGGCGAGGTGGAAGCACCCCGTTCCGAGTTCGTGGCCACCTGTGAGAACCGATCTCCTCCGACAGCGTCAAGAACCAGTTGCAGAACATCAGAGCCCGACCAGAAGCCGAACCACGGTCGACAGCGGCAGAACCAGATGGAAGTTCCTTCTCCAAAGATCTTCCTCTCCCTGTCCCCGATCAGGAGCAAGAAACGGGACCTCGTTCGCCCACCAGGAGCCCGAGTTACGAATTTTCTCCCACCGGCGGACGAGTCTGCCTCCTGCTGTCTTCCGTGACCAGATCCCACTCAACGGAGCTCCCCTGTCCACCCTGACCTCATAAGGAGTCCCCGTCAGTTTTGGTGCGCAGAGGCCTTGTCTACGGAACCAACAACTCTGACGGATCGAGATTCTGAGTCCGGGAGCCCGAGATACAACGTCTGCATCCTGCTGCGCACATTCTGGAGCTGTCAACCCCAGATTCCGGCGTCCTGTTCGAGTCTCCACCATGACCACCAGCGACGACAGAAGAATTCGATATAAATCTGAGGCATCCCAACACCTGTTACGAAGTAAACCTCACTGGTTTCGTCATCGGCAACAATCCTGAGAACGATCTACAACTGCAGCAGCGACCACCTGTCCCTGTGCACAGCAAGCAAGCGGTTCGGCGTCGGCCTCCGTTCCATCTTTCTCGTCAAAAACCCCCCTCCCGCCTGGCTGGCTTATCGCCCCTCCCTGCGTGGAGGTAGTGTTTGATGTATGTTTGAGTTCCCCACCCCTAGTTCCACCCTCCTGCGTGGGGCGTAGTTCATGTAACTAGCAGCTCAAGCTACATCGGCGCAGTGTGCGGGATCACACTTCCCCGCTCGCCCACGTCTCCGAACGGGGTTGGTTTCTTCAAACCAACCAGGTGAGCTCTAAAGCTTTGCTCCATTCATATTAGTGTCTGTTTGTTTAATATCCGTAGACATAGCTCCATTGCGCAAGGGAGTGAGTGTCCGTTCCCGGAGCCATCATCATTGAGTGGTCACCGTGGTCATCGTGAGAGAGAGGAACCTTGTGCCCCAAGTGGCACCGGCCAGCCCCAAAGTGTGGGCCACGTACCCTCGGGAGGATAACCCTAGCCCTGCTGGCACTCTACCAGTTAGGGTCTTGATCCATCACCTCCATCTAGCATCATATAGTCACCCGGGGCTTGCGAGTGTGCGACGGCGTTTCGGTCTCAATTTATCATTTTACTTGCTATGTGATTGTGAATGCGGATTAGGTCCGAGGTTTGCATTTGCTTGCTGCATACCCCATACTTGTGTCACATCAAATTGGTATCAGAGCAAGTTTTAGACTTGTCTCTACAAGCCTAGGTCCAAGGGCTTTTGCACGTTCACCCGTGTGTCGATCTCTTCACCTTCGTGCATGTCTACCCGTCGAGGCACTGCTTACCAACCCAACCCCCCAAATTCTGATTCCCCCATGAGTTCCCATTCTCAGGGCAACCAAGGCATCCCTAGTGAAGTCCCCCCTGCCCCTATGGAGTAAGTTGACCCTATCCTTAGGGCTATCCTTGAGAAACTTGATGGACTTAGCACCCGAATGGATAAACTAGAGGAATTAAGGCCCCCACCTAGGATCCCTGCCCAAAGAGTCACCCCTCCTCCAGTTGAACCGGGTAGGGAAGGCCTTGAGAATGAGTGGTACCACGAACCGGAGAGGCCTCAACAGCCCCGACATCATGAGAGACTCCCACCTAGGAACTATGCCCAAAGGTTTCCCCCTCCGCGGGATGAACATGATAAGGAAGACCTAGATAATGGGTGGTATCGTGAACAAGAGAGGGCTCCTCAACCTCGACACTATGAGAGGCGACCACGTGAGGATCATGATGAACTCCTATTAAGAATGATCAAAGTGGAAGCCCCTAATTTTGATGGGTCTCACAACCCTAGTGTCTACAAAGATTGGGAGCATGGCATGGACCAATACTTTGAGTGGTACCCCATGTCCGAGGAGAGGAAGGTTAGGTTGGCCAAAATGCACCTCCTTAAACTAGCCAAAACCTATTGGTTAAAAGTTGAAAACCAAAGGAGGATCAGGCATGAGGAACCCATTAACACTTGGATTGACATGAAAGATCAGCTTAGGAACAAGTACCTTCCCATCTCCTATAGCCAACTTCTTCTTGATGAATGGCAAAGCCTTACCCAAGAAGGAAAAACCGTGGAAGAGTATATTGAAAAATTTGATTCATACCTCCTAAGGTGTGGTGTGGTTGAGGATCCAGCCGTTACTCTCTCCCGGTTTAGGAATGGTCTCCTTCCCCACATCAAACGGGAGCTCTTTATGAGGGAAGTGCATAGCTTGGAAATTGCCTATCAAATAGCCCGGGATGTTGAGAGATTCTCTAGAAATCCTAGGTTTGTCCCTCCCAAGGGGTCAGGACCACGTCCCAACCTCCCTCCTCTGTTAAAGACACCTCCTCCCAGTGGGGGAATTCCCACAAGACCCTCCCCACCTCCTACCACACCCAATCCTCCTCCTAGAAAGGAAGACAACTCCAAAGGGAAGGCCCCAATGAGTAGCACGATCAAGTGTTTCCAATGCCATGGCTATGGCCACATAGCCTCCCACTGTCCCTCTAAGGGGTTGTCAAGCCTAGTTATTGAGAGTGGACCTCCTACTACCCAGGAGACACATGAGAGTACTATTGAGGAATATGAGGCCAATTTAGAATGGGAAGGGGAATACAATGAACAATTCTTTAATGAAGGGGTAGAAGAGGACCCCCACTCCAGTCACCTAGGAGTAATAAGGTGCACCCTCACCCAACCACAAGAGGATGATTGGAGGAGGACCTCCATTTTTCACACATTTGTCAAAATCGGGGACCATGTTAGGAAGATCATCCTAGACAATGGGAGTTGTGTCAACGCCGTATCTCCGGACACCGTCAAACTCCTAGGACTTACCCCTACATCCCACCCCAAACCTTACCGTGTGTCATGGATAAACAACCACTCCCTACCCGTCAACACATGTTGCCTTATCCCCATCACCTTTTCATCCTACAAAGGGCAAATATGGTGTGATATCATACCTATGGCTGTAGGAAGCATCCTATTGGGGAGACCTTGGATATATGATGTCAATGCCACCGTTCATGGAAAAACAAACACATGCACCTTTGACCACGAGGGGAAGACTATCCATCTCAACCCCTCCCCTCCCCAAAAAGAACCACCCACCAAGGGAACCCTTCCTACACCACCAAAACCCAAGGCCTCGATTGCTCCAACCCAATCAACAACACAAAGTCACACTTCTGCAAATCCGACAATCAAAGGCCTCCACCTTATCACCAAGAAGGAGCTCGAGGAAGAGATAACCTGGGGGGCACCCCTTTGTGCCATTGTCATATGCCTTGGGGAGGCAATTCCCTCCAACCCTCACCCCGTGGAAATCCACCCTCTCTTGGAAGAATTTAAGGACGTTTTTCCCGAGGAACTCCCCGACCAACTACCACCCATGAGGGAAGTCCAGCACGCTATAGACCTTGTCCCAGGAGCCACCCTCCCAAACCTACCCCACTATCGCCTCAATCCCACCGAACATGCTGAGTTAAGGAGGCAAGTGGAGGAACTGATTAGAAAGGGGTTTCTTAGGCTAAGCAAAAGCCCATGTGCGGTCCCGGCCCTCCTCACACCTAAAAAGGACGGGACATGGCGGATGTGTATTGACAGCAGGGCCATCAACAAAATTACTGTCAAATATAGGTTTCCCATACCTAGACTTGACGACATGCTGGACATGCTCGCCGGAGCCACCATATTTTCCAAAATAGACCTCAAAAGTGGCTATCATCAGGTTAGGATAAGGCCCGGGGATGAATGGAAAACAGCCTTTAAAACCAAGGATGGGCTTTATGAATGGCTGGTGATGCCTTTTGGGCTTTCAAATGCCCCAAGTACCTTCATGCGCCTTATGACTGAGGTCCTAAGGCCCTACATTGGAGTCTTCCTGGTAGTTTACTTTGATGACATCCTCATTTACAGCCAAACCAAGGAAGCCCACCTCAGTCATCTAAGGCAAGTTTGCACCACCCTTAGGAAGGAAAGCCTCTTTGCCAATTTAGGGAAGTGTCACTTTATGACCCAATCCATCACCTTCCTGGGGTATGTTGTCTCCACAGAAGGCGTATCCATGGACCCTGACAAAGTCCAAGCCATCATCAATTGGCCTGAACCTCGAACCCTCCATGAAGCCCGCAGTTTTCATGGGTTAGCCACCTTTTACCGGAGGTTCATCAGGGGGTTCAGCACCATCACAGCCCCTATCACCGATTGCCTCAAAAAGGGGACCTTTGTGTGGACCAAGTCCGCCACTAGAGCCTTCCAAGAGCTCAAAGAGAGAATGACCCAAGCCCCTGTCTTATGCCTCCCTGATTTCTCCAAAGTCTTTGAAGTGACTTGCGATGCCTCAGGGGTAGGAATTGGTGGGATCCTTAGCCAGGAAGGACACCCAGTGGCCTACTTTAGCGAAAAGCTGTGTGATGCCAGGATGAGGTACTCCACCTACGACAAGGAATTTTATGCGGTGGTACAATCCCTCCGGCATTGGAGACACTACCTCTTGCCTAACGAGTTTGTCATATTCTCCGACCACGAGGCCCTGAAATACCTCAACTCCCAGCAGAAACTGAATGCTCGGCATGCCCGATGGGTCGAACACATCCAGGCTTACACATTTGTAATCAAACACAAGGCTGGGAGTGAAAACCGAGCAGCCGATGCCCTCAGTAGGAGAATTTCCTTGCTAGCTACCATACAGGTGGAAGTCATAGGATTAGAAAGACTCAGGGAAGAGTACTCTGCTTGCCCGGACTTTGGCCCAATCCATACCACTCTGTCCACCCTCTCACCAAAGGAACATCAAGGGTTCATCTTAGAGGACGGGTACATTTTTAAAGGCCATAGGCTTTGCATACCAAGGACCTCTCTACGGGATTTTCTGATCTGGGAATTACATGCAGGAGGCTTGGCTGGACACTTTGGGATTCACAAAACCATTGCCTTGGTAGAAGGACAATTCCATTGGCCCAGCCTCAAAAGAGATGTGGCCAAAATTGTGAGGCAATGCCGCACATGTGCGGCCGCTAAGCAAATCAAGCAAAACACAGGCCTGTACACTCCCTTACCAGTCCCAGACCGACCTTGGCAAGATCTTAGCATGGACTTCGTACTAGGGCTACCCCGGACCCAAAGGAAACATGACTCCATTTATGTCGTGGTGGACCGATTCTCTAAAATGGCTCATTTCATCCCCTGTTCCAAAACCTCAGACGCCTCCCATGTGGCACGTCTATTCTTTGAAGAGGTGGTCCGACTCCATGGCCTACCCAAGACCATTATCTCAGATAGGGACGTCAAATTCACCAGCTACTTTTGGAAGACCCTCTGGCATCTTATGGGGACCCTGCTTAAGTTTTCCACAGCCTACCACCCCCAAACCGATGGACAGACTGAAGTTGTCAATCGGAGCTTGGGGAACCTTCTACGGTGCCTTGTTGAGGATCGCCCCGGGAATTGGGATCTCATATTACCCCAGGCCGAGTTTGCATACAACAACTCTGTGAATAGGTCGATAGGGATGAGCCCGTTTGAGGCTGTGCATGGGTACAAGCCTAGAACCCCTACAGATCTCATTCCTTTGCCACCGCATGCTAGAGTGTCTATTAGTGTTGAGTCGTTTGCCCAACACATGAAGGAATTACATGAGGAAATCCGCAAACACATTAACAAAAGCAATGAGGTGTATAAAAAGTCGGCCGACTCCCACCGCCGCCACCAGGAGTTTTACGTAGGTGATTATGTGATGGTACGAACTGAGAGGCTTTCCCCTGGGAATGTCTCCAAATTGAGGTCGCGTGGATCAGGCCCCTTCCAGGTTCTAAAGAGGATTGGCACAAACGCTTACGTGTTAGACCTCCCCGAGGAATACGCAATAAGCCCCACATTCAATGTGGCTGACCTGGTGCCATACAGGGGTTCCACGGTGACACCTAGTGAGGGAATTGAGCCTGTCCCACTTTTTGAGAGAGCCCCCACCCACAAGAACGTTCCACCAGCCCAGAGAGGCCAACGGGAGCAGATAGAGCGGATATTGGATGAACAGGTCACCATCACCCGGAGCAAAGTATACGAGCGATACCTGGTCAGGTGGAAGGGCTGGCCTCCTACAGATGACTCATGGGTGAGCAGGGAGGATCTTCAGCAGCTGGACCCGGATCTCCTGGAGCACTACCGCAGCCGAAAGGACCCTTACTCGACAGAGTCGAGTTCTTCCCAGTCCAGGGGAGTTGATGGGGACATCACTCAGAGCTCCCTCTGGCTCGACGCCTCTCTCCCCTCTGGAGACGGATAGGATGACTTGATGGGACCTCGACGGCACTGGATTTCACTACTATAGACATCTTGATGTATTTTATCCTTTATTGAGTCCTTTTGATGTATTTCACTTCTATTTGTGAGTCTTGTCCTAGGTGCTCTTACTAGTGGGTCACCATATTGGACTTGTTTGGTCGTATGGCCCATTAGGGAGCTAGGCCCATGGGCGCCCCTTTCTTGCACCCTTGGTTATCTGCTATTTTCCTTTTTCTCAAGGGCTTTTGTACAAAGTTGGGTTCCCTATATATAGGACCCTGTGGACACCAAAAAATGTCGATGAGGATCATACGGCATGCACGTCTCGACATTCGAGAGCAAGCCGAAGATGGAAATGCCGAACAAACCTCATGCCTTGCCCGATCAGGACGAGAACTCGCTTGGTGGTCCACTACCTGATAAGGAAGCCCCCCAGGCAGAAGATACAGCTACAATGCTCCGACCGGCCATGCCGAAAGCTGAATCAAAGAAGAGTCGGGAACTTCGGCACAGTCTCAGCTTGCATCGAAAGTCACGTAAAGTCTGGGACCGAGTCCCGAAGGCTGCGAATGGAAAATTGTGGAGGCCATACATTGCAACCGGAACGTTCTGGGAATGCCGACATTCATATAAGCGGCCGCGACTTCGAGAAGAATCCGTTCGGTGCTTAAAACGGCATGGAAGGGCCTTAAAGTGGCGCGCCTTAGAACGGCGCGCCCCTTTGCTTAACCGGCGCGCCCCACTTCATGCTCTAATAAGAGCTCCCTTGTGTTGCATTAAAACGGCGCGCCCCTCAGGTTATCCGGCATGCTCCTGTTGAAGGGGCCATCCCCCTTTGATGATTAAAACGGCGCCACCCATTTGCACAAGCTAAACCGGCGTGCTAAAGTTGAAGGACTCATTTGCCCATTTCTAAAAGTCTTTTCTTCAAATATTTACCACGGCGTGCTCACGTTGAAAGCAAAAGGAAAGCTATTCCGGCGCGGTTACTATTCCCCCACGCCGGATTAGGTGATGTGAACAAGCCGTTCTCTGAAGCGTTTCGCCGGCGCGCAATCAACCCATCCCATCCGCCAGCCGATACCCTGTTTTTGCATCAGCCTGGTGCCTAGAGGGCATTCAATGCTCTGAAGCCCTGTCTCCATGGGCATTCAATGCTCTGGAGCCCTATCTCCACCTCCGTTCGACAACGTAGCTGCATCGACGGTGAAGACAAGCATCCATGGTGGAGAAGCGACAGCAGATCCTCCCGGCAAACCTGCGAACATCCCGTCCTAGGATGAGCGCCAGTGTACGGCACGAATCAGCAGCATCCAACACAACAACAACGTTGTTGCGAACAAGACAGAGGTGGCGGGAGTTTTCTCCTCAACTGCCCGTTCTATAAAAGGCATGCCCCACTGGTGAAGAAAGAAAAAAAAGAAGAGGAGAAGCTGGCTGCTCGAACCCCCTGGGCTGTGTGCAGTGAAGAGAAGAAGAAGGAAAAGAGAAGAGAGGGCCACCCGAAGAGAAGAAGAAGCTTCGTCCCCGTGCCGGAGAAGAGAAGAGAAGAGATTGAGCGTGAGAGAAGAGAGGTGAGCTCGGAGAGGGAGGAGCTTGTGCTCCGTTCCCCCCCCCCCATCGATGTTTTTTTTTTCTTCTTTTCTCTCTGATGTATCCCCCCTTTGCTTTGTTGTCTTTCCCCTTGCGGATGAATAAAAGAAAAGTTTTTTTTTGCAACATACGGTGTTCTTCTCCTTCCCTCTCTTTCTCTCTGCCTTCTCCTCATCCATGCCCTTCGAAGCTTGCTTCTCCGTAGCATGGCCTTCAAAGGAGTTCGTCGGCGGATGAATATTCATGGCCCTTGTGGCGAACATTTGTCCCGCTTCAAAGAACCATCGCCCGTGAGTCGTGGTCGCTCTCGCAGGCTGGCCCTCGAGCGTTCCACACTCACACTCGGGCTAACGGACCGCCGTGAGGCCGTTCCGCATCTTGAGAGTTTACCCGGGAGTAATCCGTGTGGTGGCTTTCACTTCTCTCTGGCAAGTCCTGGCCCGGGGGAGGTGCTGCCGGATTTTCTCCAGGGCCAAGAGCATGCAAGAACACTCAAGAACGAATGAACAAGACGCCCTTTGAAAACACACAGTGAGCCCTCTGTGAATTAACCCCTAAAATCTTACACAATAAACTCCTTCGAACAAATCACTTAAACCCCACCTCATTACCTATCTAATCCACCAAATGGATGAATAAACGTATCATAAGATCCACCCACGGGTGAAAGAAAAGAAAACACACAGTTAAAGCAAGAAACCCTCGGGAGGGGCTAATCCGGCGCGGCCATTGCTCCATCGCGCCGTTTTAACCCTCCTCACAATAGCCCCATCTCGTTCTTCGGATGCTAAACGGCACGCCCATTTCCACTCCATATCCCCATATTCCGGCGCGCCCCTGCTCCATCGCACCGGTTTAACCTCTCAAAACCATTCCCTTTATCACACCCGGTGCACCCCTTTCAATTCTAACCCGGCGCCCCTTAACCGGCGCGCCCCTCTCCCCTTGAATGACCCAATTCCGGCGCGCCCCCCCTTTGTCTAACCGTTAAAACGGCGCGCCCTTGACTCCCTCTTGTCCCGGCGTGCCTCCATTGCAACCCTTAAAACGGCGCCCCTATAACCGGCGCGCCCCCCTTTTAACATCCTAAACCGGCGCCCATCTGTGCTCCACTATTCACCTTAAAACGGCGCCCCATTTCAACACCTTGAACTCCCTTAAACCGGCGCCCCTTAACCGGCGCGCCCCCCTGAACTCCCTCTATCCGGCGCGCCTGCTTAACACAAAGGGGGAATAAAACAAGCAAAATAATAATGAAAGGTCAATCATGCTAATAAAAGAATAGAAGGAAACACCATAACCTTTCTATAATTAAATTTTTGTTCCGGGGGCGCTGCCCCCGGAAACCCCCGCAAGGGGCGTTGCCCCCTTGACCCCCACGACCTGACCGGGCAGGTCGAACCCCGCGACCTGACCGCGCAGGTCGATCCGCGTGTGAGGGCGCACGATGGCGAGTTCGGGCTCCATACTTAACAATTCACTCCCCCGGACTTGGCGCAAAGAGAAAATCAGTGATGCCTTGTGGTATCGGACGTGGACCTCGGAGCCTCCGACATGGTCACGATCCGAACACATCCCGGGCCAATAGTTCGTTAACTCGACCCGCTTCTCCCGGGATCTAATCCCGCAACCCCACATTAAACTCGTCGTGTCTACGGTAGTTATTTGCACGGTTTTATCATCATCTTCGATGCTTCAAACGTGGACTCGCGTCCGAACAATGAATGGTCCGACCGTGACCGACATGCACGTATACCTTGGAACCTTCGTTTCCCAAGACTATGCGTGAAAAGAAAAGTAATGACGCCCCGTGGCATCAGACGTGGTCCTCGGAAACCCCGATATGGCCATAGTCCGCAACCACCTCGGGCCAATAGATCATCAGCTTGACCCATCTTCATCGGGATCCGATCCCGCACCCACATTAAACTTGCCGCACCTACGGCAGACGTCCATGTGTCTTTGTCGTTGTCTTCGATGCTTCGAATACGGACTCTCGTCCGAATACTGGATGGTCCGTTAGTGACCGACATATATATCGGGATCTAGCCCCGCACTTGCACTAAACTTGTCGTACTCACGGCAGACATTTACACGGATTCGCTCCCGTCACCGTCTTGTTTTCTACACGGACCTTTGTCCGAACATAAAATGGTCCGTGTATGACCGACAAAATCCGAATGGAACGAGACGGCTCTAGTCTTCCCCGAACCCTACGTGCGGGAATATCAATAAGACCTTCGTGAGTCACATTTGGACCTCGGGTTCGCCCCAACCATGGTCATCGCCTGACCCACATCCTAGGCCTATAGTCGGCTAGCTATGTACAAATCTTTGTTTCGGAATCTAGTCCCGGGACACTTTCCCGCTGCCCTTCGGCACCGGAAATATTAATGATACCCACGCGAGCCCGACTTCGACCGCGGGGGGCCCACCGCAGTATGGTCGTAGTTTGGTCTTGCACCGGGCGAACAAACCTATCGGTTTCCGACCGCTCTAACCGGGATTCAACCGAATGCCTCCCATCCCTTTGAACGATAAACTTGCCGTACCCCGGCATACATATGCTCCAGTTTTCCCCGTGATGATCACGATTCTCTAAAGCCAGACGCTCGTCCGAATATCAAAATGGTCCCTTGAGTGACCGACATATTTCGAATGCTTGTTTCCCTAGACATAGGGCTTTCCGACTGATTCGAGACCGCTATCGGCTTGTTTCTCTCGATATATTTTCCTGGCCATGAGGCCCCATTTCCCGGCGATTAATCAAGGGTGATCCCCTCTCCGAGGGGATGTAAATGACGCCGTGACCTTTATGGCGCAGCGGGTTCTAGTCCCGACACGAACCACACAATCGTCTGATTAGTCAGATCGAGCGCACAATAAATCGTCACTTTGTGACAGGCACGCCCACGCACTTAATGAACGCCAATAAACAAATAAACAACGATTTTATCAAATAAAAAGTGCGTCCACAGACCCCAACTCCCACTTGAGAAGGTAATGAAATATTGAGTAATTTTGAGCATAAGTGCATCTTTCCCTCTCCCTCTCTAGCTCCCTCACTCTCTCTCCCCCTCTCTCTAAAGGGGCCGGCCCCCTCTCTCTCTCCTCCTCTCTCTCTCTCCCTCTACCTTGGGCGAATCTGCCCCTTCACCTTCCCCCATCCACCTGCCACCTCACCCTCCAACCCTTCACTTCCCCTAGGCCACTTAACTCCCATCAATTCCCTCCCCTTCCCAAGAGACTCTTCCTATTCCCCATACATCTTCCCCACATCCAATACACCCCTCCCTCTTCCCCAAGCAACCTTCCCACTCCCCCACACCCTCATTCACACCCCTAGACCATTCAAACCCCAGCCCCCCCCCCCTCCACTTGTTGCGCAAACACCCTCCCCACCCCTTACCTCCTTGCCTTGGCCGAACCCCACCCCCACCTCTACCAACTTCGGCCCCCACCATCCTGCTCCATCCTTCCCCCCCCCCCCAGATCCGACCCTCTCATCCCCCATACAACTCTCTCCCCTCCTTCCATCACCCCACATCTTCCCCATTACCCTAGCTCCACTTCTCCTTACCATTAACCCCACCTCCACCCCCTCAATCTGTTACAACTGCAGGTGGTAGAAGAAGTCTCGGTTTGCAGAAGCTCCCCTGAGGTCGTCCGGCAACATCTGAAGGCCCATCCTACCATTCTGGAAAGGGTTCCCTGTCCCCTACGCAGGCGAGGTGGAAGCACCCCGTTCCGAGTTCGTGGCCACCTGTGAGAACCGATCTCCTCCGACAGCGTCAAGAACCAGTTGCAGAACATCAGAGCCCGACCAGAAGCCGAACCACGGTCGACAGCGGCAGAACCAGATGGAAGTTCCTTCTCCAAAGATCTTCCTCTCCCTGTCCCCGATCAGGAGCAAGAAACGGGACCTCGTTCGCCCACCAGGAGCCCGAGTTACGAATTTTCTCCCACCGGCGTACGAGTCTGCCTCCTGCTGTCTTCCGTGACCAGATCCCACTCAACGGAGCTCCCCTGTCCACCCTGACCTCAGAAGGAGTCCCCGTCAGTTTTGGTACGCAGAGGCCTTGTCTACGGAACCAACAACTCTGACGGATCGAGATTCTGAGTCCGGGAGTCCGAGATACAACGTCTGCATCCTGCTGTGCACGTTCTGGAGCTGTCAACCCCAGATTCCGGCGTCCTGTTCGAGTCTCCACCACGACCACCAGCGACGACAGAAGAATTCGATATAAATCTGAGGCATCCCAACACCTGTTACGAAGCAAACCTCACTGGTTTCGTCATCGGCAACAATCCTGAGAACGATCTACAACTGCAGCAGCGACCACCTGTCCCTGTGCACAGCAAGCAAGCGGTTCGGCGTCGGCCTCCGTTCCATCTTTCTCGTCAAAAACCCCCCTCCCGCCTGGCTGGCTTATCGCCCCTCCCTGCGTGGAGGTAGTGTTTGATGTATGTTTGAGTTCCCCACCCCTAGTTCCACCCTCCTGCGTGGGGCGTAGTTCATGTAACTAGCAGCTCAAGCTACATCGGCGCAGTGTGCGGGATCACACTTCCCCGCTCGCCCACGTCTCCGAACGGGGTTGGTTTCTTCAAACCAACCAGGTGAGCTCTAAAGCTTTGCTCCATTCATATTAGTGTCTGTTTGTTTAATATCCGTAGACATAGCTCCGTTGCGCAAGGGAGTGAGTGTCCGTTCCCGGAGCCATCATCATTGAGTGGTCACCGTGGTCATCGTGAGAGAGAGGAACCTTGTGCCCCAAGTGGCACCGGCCAGCCCCAAAGTGTGGGCCACGTACCCTCGGGAGGATAACCCTAGCCCTGCTGGCACTCTACCAGTTAGGGTCTTGATCCATCACCTCCATCTAGCATCATATAGTCACCCGGGGCTTGCGAGTGTGCGACGGTGTTTCGGTCTCAATTTATCATTTTACTTGCTATGTGATTGTGAATGCGGATTAGGTCCGAGGTTTGCATTTGCTTGCTGCATACCCCATACTTGTGTCACATCAGACGGATTGAAGGATTATCTGGCCAATCCTCCTGTCCTGAGGCCGCCAATTCCAGGCAAACCGCTTATCCTCTATGTTTCTGTCCTGGATGACTCTGTGGGTGTTGTCCTAGCTCAAGTGGACGAAGAAGGTAAGGAAAGGGCAACATACTATTTGTCTAAACTTCTCAACCCTTGTGAGCAGAGGTACTCAGCCATGGAGAAGACTTGCGCTGCTTTAGTCTGGGTAGTTCAGAAATTAAAACACTATTTCTTAGCTCACGAGGTTCACCTCATTGCTCGCATGAATCCGATTAAATTCCTTCTTGAAAAATCTGTCCTCACTGATCGATTAGCACGCTGGCAAAGCTTCCTTTCACAGTTCGACATCACTTACATTCAACAGAAAGCTATCAAAGGCTACGCCATTGCCGAACATCTTGCTCACCACCCTCTACCCCGATTTGATCCTATCAATTCAGAGTTTCCAGATGAGGAACTGATGTCCATCAATCAACCCCATGATCCTATGTGGACATTACATTTTGATGGAGCTCTAAATTCCCAAGGAAGAGGGATCGGCATGGTTCTTTTAACACCAGAAGGGGTCACCATCCCATTTGCTGCTCAGCTTACTTTCCCTGTCACAAACAACATAGCTGAGTATGAGGCTCTTTTGGCCGGCCTTCAAACTGCTCATAGATATGGTGTTACCCAATTACGAATTGTTGGTGATAGTCAGCTCATTCTGCGCCAGGTGCTTGTCAAATGCCGCACCATCAATCCTAAGCTCAAGCCCTACCAGGAACTTGCTTCAGCTTATGCCAAACTCTTTACCAAGTTAATCTTTGTTCATGTCCCTCGAAGTCAGAACATCCTTGATGTGACACCAACTTGGGGTGATGACCACAAGACAATATGACCCTTGGACCTAAGGTTGCAAGCAAGCAAATTGGCGATGATACCACTCGAGCGGCTCACTCGCTTGGTGCACACTTGTGCCCGTGGGCAACTAAACGATAATGGAGAGGGTCCGGGGTGGGACAATGATGCTCCGGTGCTTGGCAAGCTTGGGGAGAACCCCAATTGGGCCAGGGATGCCCACTCACGGGCGGCCGTCACACCATGGGTGTGGGTTGAAATGGCTCGCTCACAACTCGCCCGCGATGGACACTCACGTGTTCGGCAATTTGGGCTGGGCCCTCGCTCTCCGTCCGACGCAGCAAAGCAAGAATACTAAGCTAAGCAAGTGATATTGACCAGCAAGGAAAGGGGGACCGAGGCTCACCTAGCTGGCGTTAAGACGCCAACTCCGGCCGAAGACGGGGGCGAGCGGGGAGGCAAGGGTTTGCGCCCGCAAGCCGCGTCGGTGTCACTTCAAATCTGTGAAAATATTATTACATGAACTACACCTCTCGCAGGAGGGGGGCTCTTGGGGTAGGGGTTAGACTTATTACAACCAAGATTACCTCCACGTAGGGAGGGGCCTTCAGTCGGCCAAGCGGGGTGGGGAAATTATGAAGAGAACGCCGACTCTCCAAGCTTCGCCGGTTCTGCCACTCTTCAGTTTTACTGAACATGTTGTCGATGAAGATGCTTCCACGGACTCAACCAAGCTCCAAATTTGATGAAACTAGTGCCAAAAGTTCCCCAGCTGGCCGAGGATGATGCTTGAATTTTTTGAAAAGCTCTGGAACTCGGGGCTGATCGGACCGGTGACTGGAGCAGGACAGCAACACTCTGCCTCTGACTGATGTAGAACTGATATAGTGGATTGGAGAAGGCACTGTGGTCGCTCCCGAACTCCAAATCGAACGAAACAGGTGGTGACGTGATTGTGGTCGGAGTAGCTTCGAGCAGAAATTGACGGGGCCACAATCCGAGGTCAGAGAGGAGAATGGTGGCCGGAGAAGTGAAGACAGGTCGAACCTGGACCTGCAGGGGGCAGACTACACACTCTGGCGAAGAAATTCAGAACAAATAGCTCGGGCGGGCGATTGGTGTCGTTCCTTCGGCTACTGATGGAGGACTAGACGAAGAATAATTTTGTAGAAGGAAGCGTGATCGAATTCCTCCAAGGTTGGCCGCTGAACGGCTTCCAAGATCGCTCTGGCCTTCAGTCTGGGACAGATTGCACAGTCGTTGAAGATGACGTTCCTTCGGACAGCTCCGAACTCGGATGTAGGCAGGAGTACCACCGTTGGAAAGAAGACTTGGAGACGATTCCATAAATATAAGATATTCCACCGGGAGCCTTCAGGGGAAGTCGTGGCAGCTACTGCAAATTACTGCTTTTCTGAAACCTACAACAGGGACAAAATAGGTGGAGGAGAGGGTGTGGGGAAGGGCATGAACAAGGGGTTATTTGGTGGATGGGGAAGGGGGGGTGCGACCTTGGGTGGTTAGGGAGGTGGGGAGATGAAAGGGCACAGCCCAAGGGAGAGGAAAATTTGAAATTTGGCCTAGGGAAGGGCTCTTTTAGTCTTGGGGAGAGGGAGGGTTGCTTGGGAGAGTGGAAAGGTGCCTAGGAGAAGGGGTTTCCACCTAGGGGTTGGAGGGGGAATTGAATGAGTGCATGGGGAAGGGGAATGGGCCTTAATGAGGGATGAATGGGGAGGAGAGAGAATGAATTTCGAAATTGGGGTGGGGAGGAGAGAGAGAGGGGGCACAACCCACTTAGAGAGAGTGATAGTAAGAGAGAGAGAGAGGGAGATATTGAGAGGGAACTAGAAGGTGTGGAAATTTTCTGGATTCAATATTCAAGCATAATTGTTACAAATGAGAGAGGGGTGGGGCTATTTATAGACCCCATACTTTTCCTAAGACCAAACTGACCCTAACAAACTAACTAATGACCAAATAGTCTAAGGGAGGGGCGCCCCTGGGCCTAGCCCAATGAATTGGGCCCTTAACCTATCAAACCAATATAATGACTTCAAGACTTAGGAAAATGACTTTCTAACCTAGGTACATGACTCAATAAAGGGAAAATTACATGTTTAAGACTCAAATAAAAATAAGAAAATTACATGACTCGACTCACAAACACATGAGGAACATAATGGCGTACACCGACGATCAATCCGAGCTTCAGAAAATGTGGAGGGGCAAGGGATGTCCCCATCATACCCCCGGGGTGGGGAAAACTCGACCCTGTCGAGTATGGGTCCACCGGGGAAGTAGCATCCCAAACGCAGTTCCGGGCGAACCTTGTTCTCCAAACTCGACCCATGTCCATAGCCGAGGAACGGTGCTTCCACTCGACAAAGTGGCTCGGACACACCCTTAGGCTGGCGAAGAGATCTTACTTTGCTTAGTATTGCCGCCATGTGCTGACGTCGGGCTCTCGGGCTAGTTTGTGGTGGCACTCCGAGGGTGTCTCTCACAAGGATAGGTGTAGGCTCAAGACACTCACTAGGATCCACCGCGGTACCCTTAGAGGGTGCCGGATCCGCCACGTGGGAAGTGGGATGAATCCCAAAACCCATTGGTAAGTTCAACCCGCAAGCCAGGTGCCAAGGCCACTCGGAACTTGGCAAGGTCCAAGTCCTCGTGCCCTCAAATTGGAGGTGACCCTAGAGTAGAGCCACTCCAAAATCATCATCATCATCAAGTCGCCAACGTGGAATTTCAAGTGGCGGTCACGAGTTTTTGCCCGCTTTTTGTAATTCTCACCGCTTTTTGCTTGATGCATGTTTTGATGCATATGCCATGTACTAAGATGCGGTGTGAGTGAGTAGTGCGTGGTATGCAAAGGTGGTCCCGGGCAACCACATGTAGACCTATCATGCATTGATGTTATGAAGACTTTGAATGTCTTGGGAGGACCGGGGCATCCATAGGTGTCCCTTTCATGTGTGAGTGTGATGAGTGCCGGGGGACCCGGACATCCATGAATGCTCCTAACATGCTTGAGATTTATGATGAATGATGGTGGACCATTACAACCAAATATTGACCACTCATGTTTTCTTCTTGACATGTGGGTGATATGTCAAGTGGGGTGGTATGCCTAAGCACATGCATTTCAATCCTAGTGATGACTTCTATGTGCATAGGTGTGGGGTGGCCCTTGAGCTTCCATTCGTATGAGTCAAAGGGATCTAAGAAGGGAGACATCATGGAGTGGGGCCATCTATCAATCCCATTGTGTATGTTGCCTATGGTTAAGGCTTCTTTGGTGTAACCCAATTCTAGGAAGGGAAGGTTTTGGGTTATCATGGGTGGTAAGGGTAGGGTAAGGTGGGTGGTGAATAAGGTGAGTGGGTTACATTGAGATCTAGGCTCCCATAGAAAAGGGTCAAAGGGATCATGGTAAGGGTCACCTTGGTAGGGGTACTCTATGCTCTCAAGGTCCTCGAATGGTGAGTCATCCTCCTCAATAATTGGGCCAAGGTTGCTAATGGGTTGACCGATCAAAGCACTTGGGATCTTAATGGTTGGGGAGTGGACTAGGATAGGTTCTTCCTCCATGGGAAGAAGGAGGATGATCTCACTAGTAACTTGGCCATCAGTGTAGATGGAAGTGATGGAGCCAATGGAGGGATATGCTAGGCTAATGGTGTTAGTTTCGGACGGCCTCAAGGCTAGCATATTGGTCAAGTGAATTTGCCAATGTAGGTAGTTCACTAAGTCTCCCAAATCTTCCACATAATAGGAAGTTTGATAAGTGACATGTGGCTGAATGGGAATGATTTGGGATTGATATCCCATGGGTAGGTGGCATGGTTGTGAACTAGGAATGGTGAGACCTTTCTTGAGCCATTGGAGTATGGACTTATCTATGGTGAGGTTGGGTGTTTCTAGAGGAGCTAGGCTAGAGGTGTGTGAGTTGTTTGGCCTTTGGATTTCCTCTATGTTGGGAGGTGGATTCGGATGGGCATCCTTCTCCACTTGGGTAGGTGTGTGGGTAGCAACTTCTATTGCTAATGAAGTAGGGGGATCTATGGTGGGTGGTTTGGTGATAGCTCGCGTATGACACACCCGGGGTGGTGAACAAGCATGGGCTTGGGTTGGGATAGGAAGGGGAAGTAGAGGAGGCCTAGTGTCACGCCCCGAGCGCGGAAGATACCCGGATATGCGCGACGAGTTTATATCAATCATGCCAATCAGAGTAGTAGTGTATTCGACACAAAGACAGAGATGCGCAAATAGAAAGATAACCCAATCCTTATTATTAATAGGCTATTACAAATCCAATACTCTGTTTAATAAAAAGAAAAGTACATAGTTGACTCAAGAAAATAGGAAAAAGACTAGATGACACTTGGACAAGCTCTAGCTCTTTCACTCGGGACTTTCCCCATCCGTTTGAGTCTCGTCATCGGACTTACCTGAAAAGTAAGGGACAAACACGGAGTGAGCGAACGCTCAGTAGGAAATTATATCTCAAGCACTAGCAAGGGGTTTAAGTAATTACATCTTTCATGAATGTACTATGGCTATGCATGCTCGCATGAAACGACAAGATAGAGAGAATATCAATAAGGTAACAAGTTGAACTAGTCATGAACTTTCAAGAAAGGATAACAAGATATTCAAGCAAGTACTTTTATCATGTCAAGAACTTTGGCTATCATGTATCAAGCAAGCAAGTAATTACCCTTTTTCAGGTCACGCAAGTCATGTCAAGTCAAGTACGATTCAAGTACAAGATTTTGTGTGGAATGTCCAATCAAGCTAGTCATGCACTCGGTATAATGCCAGATACCTTATCATTAAAACTCCCATGGGCACAAGTACTTTCGGGTGCTCCTCCCAGGACCAGATCGGGCCCTAAATGCGCAGGCATTTATCATGTATTTTGACATCCACTCTTGTATATATATAGCCAATATGGAATTTCAAATCAAGCTCCTGTAGGATAACTTTGAGAGAATAGAGTCCAAAAATATGACATTGGACATAGCTAGGCGATAATCACGGTAGAATCACGACGATCGATAAACTAGGTGGAATTAGGTTCCCTTACTCGGGTACCATGACAAGTATGGACTATCCTTCTTTATATAGAATTGTGGTCCACATGAATAGCACATCAAAGGCAAGATACCCTCATTCTTATCATAGAATTGAGGTCCACAAGAACATCGGAATATGGCATGATATCATCATCCCATTGGGAGATTCCCATGATATATACTTTGTATAATCATAAGGGCCGGTATACCATGTTTCTTTAGAGTTACATGGTAAAAATTGTGTAACGGGTTTTTAGGGTACAACCAGCTCAGTCGACCTTGAGGGAATCCAAGGTACGAGGAGTCTTACGGAGGTCTCTATGACTAACTCGCTAGTCCAAAGGAACGGAATGTCCAATGGAGAGCTTGTATGTCAATGAGAGTTGAGGGTGATCGATAGAACAACATGAAAATGTGGGACTATACTCACGGAGTGGAGATATAGTGCCGATATACATATATATAAATATAATGAAAACCCTCGGTTAGTAGTAACATGTAAAAATATTTTTACAGAAAATAACGACTTTGATTAAGTCACTACTTAAGTAAATAACGCCTTAAATAAGGGCGTTTACATGCATTTCCAATTTTGTAGAAATTTCCATAATTCTGTGTTTTATCAAAAACACGCCCTGGACAGGGGCGTTTTATATAAATTTGACGACATATACAGTGGTCGTCTATTTCTTAATTTTCATTTTTGCAAGATATCAATTTCTATAGTTTAACATGAACGCGCCCTAGGAAGGGTCGTAAATTTTTACAATCACGCCCTACACAGGGGCGTTATCACCGTGAGAGACGGCCTAGTCCAGGTCGTGAATTCAAGGAATTTACAATATTTCAGGAAATAAAATTTCAAGAGACAGGAGACATGGTCATGATAGGAAAATTAGCAGGAATTCACAGGTAGAGTCATGCAAGATATTAGAATCGATATTTCATATTTATTGAATTTTAAACAGGATCAATTATTAATTACATGCGATTTTCATGAAATTAACGCCTATAGGGCAGGGCGTCAAATCTTAAATTGACGACCTACTGCAGGTCGTTTCTAAAAGTAGCGCCCTAGACACGGGCGTCTCTTTCAAAAAAATATTACAGAAAACATATTAAAGCCAGCAGAAAACTATACTACATGCATGTAATGCTGGTATATATATTAAATCACTTGTTTGGGCTACGTTGCTTGAGAAAACCTACCTTAATAATAATCTGGAGATGGACGTGAGGTGTTCTGAAACTTCTACGACTTGGCAGCAAGAAAGGGCAGGAAGATGGTTGATGAGGATGAAGAAACCTGCAGAAGATATATCAAAGATATCAATCTTCTTTGTAATGACTTGCTGGAGGCGAAGGAATAAGAACTTACACAAGTTCTTCAGGACGCAGGACTTCTTAACCTGTATAGAAGAGATGAAGAAACATTAGTTCTTCATACAACCGAAACCAGTGGTCAAAAGGAAATAAGAAGAACAGATGTTCTTCACGTACCGTAGCAGATGAACGATCAAATAGGTTTAGAGTTGGATGAACGAGAGTTTTTATAGGATTTTGGGTGTCCTATTAGAGTTAGTGTTCTAGTGGAAGTAATGCTTCCAATATAGAGTCCTTACCCTAGTAGATACTTACTAGATTAGCTTAATCCTTCCCAGGATAAGCTCTTGGTTCAAACGGAACCGGAATGTAATTAACGACCTAGGTGAGGGCGTCGCATTTTAAATTGACGCCTTGTCATAGGGCGTTTCTTAAAAGGCGCCTTGTATAAGGGCATTTCGTGTTTAAAAACACGCCCATGAAAGGGGCGTTTCTTGTACTTGCCCAATTTGGTCGCGTGAGAATTGACGACCGCACGTGTGGGCGTCCTTTCTTTAGGCACGCCTTATATAGAGGCGTTTGTTTTAAAATTAACGCCCTACTGAGAGGCGTTATTTGGTTTTGGGTTTTAATTTATCCGTTTAAGCTTCTTCCCATTATCTTTACTAATTCTTTGATTCATTTAGGGAAATTTTAATTTATTTTAACCCTTTATTTATCAGGGTTGCTACACCCTCCCCCACTTAAAAAGAATTTGGTCCCCAAATTCCACTGTATATATATAAAATGTGGAGAGTATAGAGTATATACCACTTAGAATAATTCGGGAAATCGTTTCCTCATAGACTCCTCGGTCTCCCATGTTGCTTCGTGTTCAGCGTTCTTATTCCATTGCACCTTAAGCATGGGAATAACCTTATTCCTGAGAGCACGTATTTCACGTTCTAAGATCTTCATAGGCTTCTGTTTATATGTGAGATCCTTCTGTATTACCAGGTCTCCATGTTCAATAATATGCGAGGGATCGTGCACATACTTCTTCAACATAGAAATGTGAAACACATTATGTACTTCGGATAATTGAGGAGGCAATGCGATGCGATAAGCAACCTCGCCAACTCTTTCTAGAACTTCAAAAGGTCCGATAAATCTTGGCGTAAGCTTGCCCTTAATACCAAATCTTCGTATTCCACGTCCAGGTGATATCTTAAGAAATACATGATCTCCGACTTGGAATTCAAGATCCCTCCTTCTTGTATCAGCATAAGCCTTTTGCCTTGTCTGGGCCATTTGTAGTCTTTCCCTGATCAATTGTATCTTCTCGGTAGTATCCCTTACCATGTCTGGACCTAACAGTTGTTTCTCTCCAACTTCATTCCAGCATAAGGGTGATCGGCAACTTCTCCCGTATAGGGCTTCGAAAGGTGCCATTTGAATACTTGCCTGGTAGCTGTTATTGTATGCAAATTCAACTAGAGGCAAGTGATCGTGCCAGCTTCCTCCAAAGTCAATGATGCATGCTCTAAGCATATCTTCAACAACTTGGTTAGTTCTCTCGGTCTGACCATCCGTTTGAGGATGAAAAGCTGTACTAAAATTTAGTCTTGTCCCCAACGAATGTTGTAATCCCTTCCAAAAATGAGAAGTAAATCGGGGATCTCTGTTAGACACGATTGAGACAGGAATACCATGTAGTCTGACTATCTCTTTGATATATAATGCAGCTAAGACATCAATTGACCATCGACTCTTGATTGGCAAGAAATGCGCCGATTTAGTCAATCGATCAATAATAACCCATATTCCATCATGTCCTCCTTTTGATTTAGATAGACCCATGATGAAATCCATACCAATCTCCTCCCACTTCCATTTGGGAATATCTAGCGGATGTAGCTTTCCAGCAGGCTTTTGGTGTTCCGCCTTGACCTGTTGGCATGTGAGACAGCGCGATACGTAGCTCGCGATTTCCCTTTTCATGTTGGGCCACCAGAAATTCCTTTTCATATCTTGGTACATTTTGGTTGATCCAGGATGAATCGTGTACCTTGATCTATGAGCTTCGTCTAAGATCTTCTTCTTTAATTCGGGACAGTCCGGTATACAAGTTCTGTTCCTAAATAACAATCTTCCTTCAGAAGTTATTTGAAATCGGATTGTCCTTCTAATCTGTCCTTTATTTCTACCAATGCTGGGTCATCACCCTGAAGTGCCTGTATCTCAGATAATAAATCTGACTGTATACTCACATGAGATAAGGTGACACTATTGTAATCTGTGTCCATGTTTATATTAAGCTTTGAGAATTGTTCCAGTAACTTCCATTCTTGTATCATACAATTGGCTATCATTACTCTCGGCTTTCGACTAAGGGCATCAGCAACAAAATTACCCTTTCCGGGATGATATTGTATATTGAAGTCGAAGTCCTTGAGATATTCCAGCCAACGTCTTTGCCTCATGTTTAGCTCTTTCTGGGAGAAGAGATATCTGAGACTCTTGTGATCGGAGTATACAGTAAACTGTACTCCATAAAGATAGTGTCTCCAGATCTTCAGTGCAAATACCACCGCGGCCAGTTCTAAGTCATGAACGGGGTAGTTTTCTTCGTGTTTCTTTAGTTGACGTGAAGAGTATGCTATAACCTTCCCTTGTTGCATTAGGACACATCCGAGGCCAATGCCAGAAGCATCAGTGTAAACCTTGAATTTTTCTCCTTCTATTGGTAGAACTAAGACCGGAGCTGTAGTGAGATGATCCTTAAGAGTTTGGAAGCTTCTTTCACATTCATCGCTCCATTCATAACGGATCTCCTTACGAGTTAATCTTGTAAGTGGTACGGCGATCTTAGAGAAATCTTTGATGAATCGTCGATAATAGCCTGCAAGGCCTAAGAAACTTCTGATCTCGCTAGCATTGGTTGGTTTTTCCCTGTTTCTAACAGCTTCGACCTTTGACGGATCTACTGATAATCCATCTTTTGAAATCACATGTCCTAGAAAAGCCACTTCTTCAAGCCAGAATTCACACTTGCTGAGCTTTGCATATAATTGATTTATCCGTAATATTTGTAAAGCAATCCTCAAATGTTCCTCATGCTCTTCCTTAGTCTTGGAATATATCAATATGTCATCAATAAAAACCACCACGAATTGATCTAGATAGGGCCTGAATATGCTATTCATTAACTGCATAAAGGCAGCAGGGGCATTTGTTAGTCCAAAAGGCATAACAACGAATTCATAATGGCCATACCTGCTTCTGAATGCGGTCTTATGAATGTCATCATCTTTGATCCTTAACTGATGATATCCTGATCTGAGGTCAATCTTCGAAAAATAGTTGGATCCAGAAATTTGATCAAATAATTCATCGATTCTCGGCAGTGGATACTTGTTCTTGATAATCAGATGATTCAACTGTCGATAGTCGATGCATAGCCTCATGGATCCATCTTTCTTCTTTACAAACAGTACAGGTGCTCCCCACGGGGAAGTACTTGATCTAATGACCATTTTCGAATTAGTCCCATCAATTGTTCCTTCAACTCTTTGAGTTCAGCAGGTGACATCCTATAGGGTGCCCTTGAAACAGGACCAGGACCAGGGACTAAGTCAATGGTGAAGGCCACATCCCTTTGAGGGGGTAATCCCGGCAACTCTTCCGAAAACACGTCTAGGAATTCTTGTACTACTGGAATATCTTCTAGCTTAGTGTCCTTTATTTCCTTAACTGTGACAAATGCAAGGAAAGCTACACATCCCTTCCTGACGAGCTTGCTAGCTCGGAGGGCCGAAATAAGAGGGGAATTGCTCCGACTGTTGGGGCGAGTAAAGACTAATTCTGGAAAATCTTTGAAAGCAATTTGGCTATTGCGGCAATCAACCGTTGCCTAGTATTTGGATAACCAGTCCGCTCCCAGTATAACATCATACTCCTTTAGATCGAGGCATATGAGATCTATAGGTAAATTCCTACCTTGAACCATTACCTCACAGTTTTGGTAGTGATGAGTAATATCATTTTCACTTCCAAGAGGAGTAGTTAGAACTATTTTTATCCATTCTGGTTCTAACGGTAACGGGTCGGCAAACTTCTTAGAAATAATGGAATGCGATGCACCCGTATCAAATAAGACATAAGCACTTTTGGAACAAACTGTTAATGTACCTTCTACCAGTCCACCTTCTTCTTGCTCGGTCTCCTTTATTGCATGAAGTCGAGCGTTCTTTGTCACCGGGCGCTTACCGTCTCCGGCTTGGTCATTAAGTAACGGACAGTCGGGAATCCGATGTTCGCGGCTCCCACAACGGAGACATGCTCCTAATTTCCTCCAGCATTCTTCGATCTTGTGACCAGCCTTGTCACAATGCTTGCATACTACGTTTGAAGGTGTAGTGGTGATAGAGAAGGGCTTGGTCTTCTTGAATTTCTGATCTTGAGAGGAAGAACCTCCATTACTAGGCCTTTTCTTGAAGTTGGGTTTGAAAGAACCCGAACTTGTGACTTGCTCCTTCTTGTCTTTCCCACGGATCCTATCAGATAGTTCCGTGGCATCTTCAAGTAGCTGAGCTCGACGTACTATTTCAGAATAAACTTGAATATCCATAGGCGCCAGCTGAGTGATATATTGGGGCCTAAGCCCATTAAGGAACCTCTTAGCCTTCATCTTCTCGGTGCTAATTAAGTATTTGGCATATCTGGACAATCTCGAGAACTGTGCCTCATAATCAGCTACTGATAGGGATCGTTGCTTTAATGCAGCAAACTCAGCAGCTTTCTTCTCCTGGACTCGGTCTGAAAAGTATTTAGCATTGAAATATTCTACAAATTCTTCCCATGTAATTTGATTAGGATCGATGGTTGCTTCAATAGACTCCCACCAGCATCTATCATCCTTTTCTAACTGGAAAGTAGCTAATAAGACTTTGTCCTGATCTGTGCATTGCATAACACGGAATATACGTTCAGAGTCCCGAACCCAATGCTCGACATCGTCCGGATCGGTCGATCCCATAAACTTCGGGGGATTCATGCTCTTAAAGGCTTGGTGTAAGCTTCCAGCTCGTGGAGCACCACCCTGTGCTACCTGTTGTAGCACTTGAGTCATTCCTTGAAGGGTACGCTGCATGTTGCGCCATTGAGCACGTTCGGCAGCCATTATCCTACAATTACAATAACTATATTAGTACGTGACTACCTTTAGAAACCAGTACTCTATTTTTAACTTTAACCCTTGGTTCTACCCAATCTCACTGGTAAAAGGTTTATACTTATCCTTGGACTTGGGTTTTTCCTAGGAATTGAATACCCTAGGCTCTGATACCACAAAAACTGTCACGCCCCGAGCGCGGAAGATACCCGGATATGCGCGACGAGTTTATATCAATCATGCCAATCAGAGTAGTAGTGTATTCGACACAAAGACAGAGATGCGCAAATAGAAAGATAACCCAATCCTTATTATTAATAGGCTATTACAAATCCAATACTCTGTTTAATAAAAAGAAAAGTACATAGTTGACTCAAGAAAATAGGAAAAAGACTAGATGACACTTGGACAAGCTCTAGCTCTTTCACTCGGGACTTTCCCCATCCGTTTGAGTCTCGTCATCGGACTTACCTGAAAAGTAAGGGACAAACACGGAGTGAGCGAACGCTCAGTAGGAAATTATATCTCAAGCACTAGCAAGGGGTTTAAGTAATTACATCTTTCATGAATGTACTATGGCTATGCATGCTCGCATGAAACGACAAGATAGAGAGAATATCAATAAGGTAACAAGTTGAACTAGTCATGAACTTTCAAGAAAGGATAACAAGATATTCAAGCAAGTACTTTTATCATGTCAAGAACTTTGGCTATCATGTATCAAGCAAGCAAGTAATTACCCTTTTTCGGGTCACGCAAGTCATGTCAAGTCAAGTACGATTCAAGTACAAGATTTTGTGTGGAATGTCCAATCAAGCTAGTCATGCACTCGGTATAATGCCAGATACCTTATCATTAAAACTCCCATGGGCACAAGTACTTTCGGGTGCTCCTCCCAGGACCAGATCGGGCCCTAAATGCACAGGCATTTATCATGTATTTTGACATCCACTCTTGTATATATATAGCCAATATGGAATTTCAATAATCAAGCTCCTGTAGGATAACTTTGAGAGAATAGAGTCCAAAAATATGACATTGGACATAGCTAGGCGATAATCACGGTAGAATCACGACGATCGATAAACTAGGTGGAATTAGGTTCCCTTACTCGGGTACCATGACAAGTATGGACTATCCTTCTTTATATAGAATTGTGGTCCACATGAATAGCACATCAAAGGCAAGATACCCTCATTCTTATCATAGAATTGAGGTCCACAAGAACATCGGAATATGGCATGATATCATCATCCCATTGGGAGATTCCCATGATATATACTTTGTATAATCATAAGGGCCGGTATACCATGTTTCTTTAGAGTGACATGGCAAAAATTGTGTAACGGGTTTTTAGGGTACAACCAGCTCAGTCGACCTTGAGGGAATCCAAGGTACGAGGAGTCTTACGGAGGTCTCTATGACTAACTCACTAGTCCAAAGGAACGGAATGTCCAATGGAGAGCTTGTATGTCAATGAGAGTTGAGGGTGATCGATAGAACAACATGAAAATGTGGGACTATACTCACGGAGTGGAGATATAGTGCCGATATACATATATGTAAATATAATGAAAACCCTCGGTTAGCAGTAACAGGTAAAAATATTTTTACAGAAAATAACGACTTTGATTAAGTCACTACTTAAGTAAATAACGCCTTAAATAAGGGCGTTTACATGCATTTCCAATTTTGCAGAAATTTCCATAATTCTGTGTTTTATCAAAAACACGCCCTGGACAGGGGCGTTTTATATAAATTTGACGACATATACAGTGGTCGTCTATTTCTTAATTTTCATTTTTGCAAGATATCAATTTCTGTAGTTTAACATGAACGCGCCCTAGGAAGGGTCGTAAATTTTTAAAATCACGCCCTACACAGGGGCGTTATCACCGTGAGAGACGGCCTAGTCCAGGTCGTGAATTCAAGGAATTTACAATATTTCAGGAAATAAAATTTCAAGAGACAGGAGACATGGTCATGACAGGAAAATTAGCAGGAATTCACAGGTAGAGTCATGCAAGATATTAGAATCGATATTTCATATTTATTGAATTTTAAACAGGATCAATTATTAATTACATGCGATTTTCATGAAATTAACGCCTATAGGGCAGGGCGTCAAATCTTAAATTGACGACCTAGTGCAGGTCGTTTCTAAAAGTAGCGCCCTAGACACGGGCGTCTCTTTCAAAAAATATTACAGAAAACATATTAAAGCCAGCAGAAAACTATACTACATGCATGTAATGCTGGTATATATATTAAATCACTTGTTTGGGCTACGTTGCTTGAGAAAACCTACCTTAATAATAATCTGGAGATGGACGTGAGGTGTTCTGAAACTTCTACGACTTGGCAGCAAGAAAGGGCAGGAAGATGGTTGATGAGGATGAAGAAACCTGCAGAAGATATATCAAAGATATCAATCTTCTTTGTAATGACTTGCTGGAGGCGAAGGAATAAGAACTTACACAAGTTCTTCAGGACGCAGGACTTCTTAACCTGTATAGAAGAGATGAAGAAACATTAGTTCTTCATACAACCGAAACCAGTGGTCAAAAGGAAATAAGAAGAACAGATGTTCTTCACGTACCGTAGCAGACGAACGATCAAATAGGTTTAGAGTTGGATGAACGAGAGTTTTTATAGGATTTTGGGTGTCCTATTAGAGTTAGTGTTCTAGTGGAAGTAATGCTTCCAATATAGAGTCCTTACCCTAGTAGATACTTACTAGATTAGCTTAATCCTTCCCAGGATAAGCTCTTGGTTCGAACGGAACCGGAATGTAATTAACGACCTAGGTCAGGACATCGCATTTTGAATTGACGCCTTGTCATAGGGCGTTTCTTAAAAGGCGCCTTGTATAAGGGCGTTTCATGTTTAAAAACACGCCCATGAAAGGGGCGTTTCTTGTACTTGCCCAATTTGGTCGCGTGAGAATTGACGACCGCACGTGTGGGCGTCCTTTCTTTAGGCACGCCTTATATAGAGGCGTTTGTTTTAAAATTAACGCCCTACTGTGAGGCGTTATTTGGTTTTGGGTTTTAATTTATCCGTTTAAGCTTCTTCCCATTATCTTTACTAATTCTTTGATTCATTTAGGGAAATTTTAATTTATTTTAACCCTTTATTTATCAGGGTTGCTACACCTATGTTGGGGAAAGATTGGTGTAGGAAGTGGGAGGTGGGTTGGGTGAGGGGTTTTGGGTTGATTTGTTTTGGGAGATGTGTCCCTTTTTGGGGACGATGGTGGGTTTGTGGTGGTGGTCAAGGGGGCTTGTGGGGTACGGGTTTGGTGAGGGGTTTTGGGTTTGGGGGTGGTGGCCATTATGGGCCTAGGTGGAGGGGTGGACGTGTCCACTTGGTTTTTAATGGTGAGGGTTGGATAAGTGGTGGTCACCATGGAGGGAATTGGGTCGGTTAGGGGTCTCTTGTCCTTGGGATCGTTTGGGGTGGAAGTGGGGGCTAAAGGGGCTTGACTAGTGTAGGTTAGGGAAGGGGGGTTTGGTTGGGGTGTGGGGGCCCTCATGGGGTTAGGTGGGGAGGTGGAGGCCTTGGACACTTGGGTTCTAGTGGTAAGGGTTTGGACGGGTGGGGTTGGAGGAGTGGGAGTGCTCCTCGAGTTTTGGTAACCCGGGTAGGAGGGAGGAGGTCGGGGAGTGTAGACTTTCCTAAGTTCGGCTCTCATGTTCTCCCATGTGTTAATAGGCTCTACCCTCATAACCCTCCTAAATTGTTCAATGAACTTCCACCTATCCTCGGCATGGTACACAAGTCGACTCTTGGCAAGGTAGATTTTCATGGGTTCAGTCATTGGATTCCTTTTAAAGTATTTGTCCATGTTTTCCTCCAACTCTAAATATGCACTAGGGTGGTATCCGTTAAAGATAAGGTCCTCAAATAGGACTTTGTCCAAAGGGGTGTCAATCGGACCTTTACGGAGGGCCGAGTGAGATAGATGTGACTTACATGAAGTAGCCATGCTAGTGGACAAAAGAGATGCAATCGAAGACTCTAAATGCATATGAGCGTCCTAGGACCAACCTGATAGAGACAAGTTGTGAACTTGCTATGATACCACTTGATGTGACACCAACTTGGGGTGATGACCACAAGACAATATGACCCTTGGACCTAAGATTGCAAGCAAGCAAATTGGCGATGATACCACTCGAGCGGCTCACTCGCTTGGTGCACACTTGTGCCCGTGGGCAACTAAACGATAATGGAGAGGGTTCGGGGTGGGACAATGATGCTTCGGTGCTTAGCAAGCTTGGGGAGAACCCCAATTGGGCCAGGGATGCCCACTCACGGGCGGCCGTCACACCATAGGTGTGGGTTGAAATGGCTCGCTCACAACTCGCCCGCGATGGACACTCACGTGTTCGGCAATTTGGGTCGGGCCCTCGCTCTCCGTCCGACGCAGCAAAGCAAGAATACTAAGCTAAGCAAGTGATATTGACCAGCAAGGAAAGGGGGACCGAGGCTCACCTAGCCGGCGTGAAGACGCCAACTCCGGCCGAAGACGGGGGCGAGCGGGGAGGCAAGGGTTTGCGCCCGCAAGCCGCGTCGGTGTCGCTTCAAATCTGCGAAAATATTATTACATGAACTACACCTCTCGCAGGAGGGGGGCTCTTGGGATGGGGGTTAGACTTATTACAACCAAGATTACCTCCACGCAGGGAGGGGCTTTCAGCCGGCCAAGCGGGGTGGGGAAATTATGAAGAGAACGCCGACTCTCCAAGCTTCGCCGGTTCTGCCACTCTTCAGTTTTGCTGAATAGGTTGTCGATGAAGATTCTGCCACGGACTCAACCGAGCTTCAAATTTGATGAAACCAGTGCCAAAAGTTCCCCAGCTGGCCGAGGATGATGCTTGAATTTTTTGGGAAGCTCTGGAACTCGGGGCTGATCGGACCGGCGACTGGAGCAGGACAGTAACACTCTGCCTCTGACTGATGCAGAACTGATATAGTGGACTGGAGAAGGCACTGTGGTCGCTCCTGAACTCCAAATCAAACGAAACTGGCGGTGACGCGATCATGGTCGGAGTAGCTTCGAGCAGAAATTGACGGGGCCACAATCCGAGCTCGGAGAGGAGAATGGTGACCGGAGAAGTGAAGACAGGTCGAACCTGGACCTGCAGGGGGCAGACTGCACACTCCGGCGAAGAAATTCAGAACAAATAGCTCGGGCGGGTGATTGGCATCGTTCCTTCTGCTACTGATGGAGGACTAGACGAAGAAGAATTTTGTAGAAGGAAGCATGATCGAATTCTTCCAAGGTTGGCCGCTAAACGGCTTCCAAGATCGCTCTGGCCTTCAGTCTGGGACAGATTGCGCAGTCGTTGAAGATGACGTTCCTCCGGACAGCTCCGAACTCGGATGCAGGCAGGAGTACCACCGTTGGAAAGAAGACTTGGAGACGATTCCAGAAATATAAGATATGCCACCGGGAGCCTTCAGGGGAAGTCGTGGCTGCTACTGCAAGTCACTACTTTTCTAAAACCTGCAACAGGGACAGAATAGGTGGAGGAGAGGGTGTGGGGAACAGCATGAACAAGGGGTTATTTGGTGGATGGGGAAGGGGGGGTGCGACCTTGGGTGGTTAGGGAGGTGGGGAGATGAAAGGGCACAGCCCAAGGGAGAGGGAAATTCAAAATTTGGCCTAGGGAAGGGCTCTTTCAGTCTTGGAAAGAGGGAGGGTTGCTTGGGAGAGTGGAAAGGTGCCTAGGAGAAGGGGTTTCCACCTAGGGGTTGGAGGGGGAATTGAATGAGTGCATGGGGAAGGGGAAGGGGCCTTAATGAGGGGTGAATGGGGAGAAGAGAGAATGAATTTCGAAATTGGGGTGGGGAGGAGAGAGAGAGGGGGCACAACCCACTTAGAGAGAGTGATAGTAAGAGAGAGAGAGAGGGAGATATTGAGAGGGAACTAGAAGGTGTGGAAATTTTCTGGATTCAATATTCAAGCATAATTGTTACAAATGAGAGAGGGGTGGGGCTATTTATAGACCCCATACTTTTCCTAAGACCAAACTGACCCTGACAAACTAACTAATGACCAAACAGTACAAGGGAGGGGCGCCCCTGGGCCTAGCCCAATGAATTAGGCCCATTAACCTATCAAACCAACATAATGACTTCAAGACTTAGGAAAATGACTTTCTAACCTAGGTACATGACTCAATAAAGGAAAAATTACATGTTTAAGACTCAAATAAAAATAAGAAAATTACATGACTCATTTTCTAATTTTCATGTTCCTCTCATTCATCAGCGTGACACTCCAGCCATTAAGGATCATGCAATCCTCGACGTTAGGGATAAGGTGCTCGAGAAGGTCAGGCGGAGTGAAGCTCTTAAAGGCAAAGAGGTCATGCTATTGGATTGGCAAGAAGAGTTGGCTGACGAAGAGAAACCTTGGTATTATGAGATTACCAGGTATTGCAATGATCAGTCCTATCCCGAGGAGGCCACAGCAGAAGAGAAGAAAGCAATTAGAAGAGTGGCTCAACATTATATTTTGGTTGGAGGTGTGCTCTATAGAAGAGGGCTCACGGGTGTTTTGTTAAGATGCCTCGACGATGACAAATCTTGGAAGGTTGTGGAAGAGACGCATTCAGAAGTGTGTGGTGGTCATGTGAATAGCCAGATGCTAGCTAAGAAGATCCTTAGGCTAGGTTTCTATTGGCCAACTCTAGAAGAGGATTGCTCCATCTATGTTCGAAGGTGTGTTAAGTGCCAACTGCACGCCGACAAAATTCATTCTCCTGCTTCTTCACTCCATCCTATGTCCTCCCCATGGCCTTTCTCCATGTGGGCTTTTGATATCATTAGACCTCTTGGTGATTCGAACCCCCTGACCAAGCAAAAGTCGTTCATCCTGACGGCAACGGAATACTTTACCAAGTGGGCGGAAGCGGAAGCATTCGTGGAGATCAAAGCATCAACTGTCTGCAAGTTCATAATGAAGAATATCATCACAAGGTTCGGCATCCCGAGTACCATCGTCACCGACAATGGACCTCAATTCATCTCTCAAGAGCTCAAGGATCTCTGCAACAGGTATAACATTGCATTGCATCATTCTTCTCCCTATTATCCGCAGGGCAATGGCCAAGCAGAGGCAACTAATAAAACTTTGATCAAAATCGTTAAAAAGACGTGTGAAGCTAATAAATTTTCGGATTGGCCAGACAAGCTAGTTGAAGCTCTCTGGCCCTATCGCACTTCCATTCGTACTCCTACTGGGCAAACCCCTTTCGCCCTTACTTATGGAATGGAGGCGGTAGTCCCTTATGAGATTCTCATTCCATCTCTGCGAGTACAATTGGATAAGGAACTCTCTATTGATGAGCGTCGTGATTCACTCCTTGCCCAGTTGGAACTCCTAGATGAGAAGCGTCTGGTCGCCGCTGAGCATGCGCGCGTTTATCAAAACACGCTGTCACGTTTTTATCAAAAGAAAGTAATTGAGAGAAAATTTAAAGTCGGTGAGATGGTAATTAAGAGAATCTTTGTAAAACCTGGCGGACCCCGTTCAAAACTTCAACCAAACTGGGAAGGACCATTCGTCATAAAAGATGTTTATCCTGGCAATGCTTATAAACTGATTAATGCTGAAGGACAAGAGCTAACTCATCCTTGGAATGGTCTGTACCTTAAGAAATACTACCCCTAATTCAAAATCCAAAAAAAAATAATAGAAATCTTTAAAATCCAAAAAATATATATATCAAAAAATTTTCAAGATGGTTGCCATGATTGTAAGGACGCAAGGTCCGAAAGGTTAAAATTCAGTATTCGTTCATCAGTCTTGTTAACTCAAAATGGGGTCGACACCCACACACACTACACGCTTACCCTTGAACTCAAGCGGTGCAAAATCCGATGGAAAGTCAAAACCTGACTAAAGGTGAAGACAATACCCATTCTTTTCCTCTTCGGCCCATAAGGGAGGAAGGAAGGTCTCGGGGTAGACCCGCCAAGCCTATCTGCCGCCCTAGTAGGTGGAAGTCAGGGCCCAAAAGGGAACAAATGCCACAAAAGCCCAAGTACAATTAGGTTTTTTTTATCAATGCAAATCAGTCTCGAAGTGAAAGTCAAATCGTGAAAGAAAAGCATGTCAAGAGGGCAAAGTCTCCGCAAGGAAAACCTTGGGCGTATGCATGCAATATAAAAGAGGTAAAAGGTAATAAAATTTCCCTATGCCAAAGACCAAACCCCAACAGGCATAGGGTAGGGGAGGTAGTTTTACCTTGAGCTTTTCAGAATCCCTTATGGGCTTCCTTATATTTTCTTCCATCTCTTTCTTTGTGGTAAGTCATAAACAAGCAGAATGGTCGAGACTGACCTAGGAGATTGCACCGGGCGAGATCTTGCGTATAAGTTTAACCACTGGCACGTCGACTCCCTTTTGATTAATCAAGAAAGGTCAATGAATCCTCAATGATGACCGTGTAGGACCCAATGCCCTAGTAGCTTTGTCAACCTAATGCTGAAAGTAGGAAAATTAATGCCTTTGAATGAAGCGCCTTTTCTGAAATTAACGCCTATGGAGAAGGTCATCTTTTTTTAAATAACGCCCTTGTGTGGGCCGTCTTTTCAACAAAATTCAAAAATGTTTTTAAAATTCACGCCGTCACCTAGGGCGTCTTTTGTTTGAATAACGACCTAATCTAAGGCGCGTCTTTTGAAAAATAAAAGAAAAAAAAGAAGAAAAATAAATATAAAAGGAAAAGAAAAGAAAAGAGGAAATGGTGGTTTATCCTTCATGATGCGTGCTTACATTTTTGCATGGGCATCTTTTGTTATGGGTTGCATATGTGTGCTTGTGTGATGCATCTCCCTTTATTGGTTATTTCATTCACCTTATTTGAATAAAGGCTTGGCCCCTTGACCCGTCATCAAGGTCAAAAGTAAAGACATCCCTTGCTTATTGAGCAAGGGGCCAAGTCGAACAGATGAATTAACCTGTTTGTTTAAGTGTGAACTACAGCTACAGGCATAAGGGAAAATAAAAGTAAAAGCCAAGAACGTGGAAAAAAAGTGAAGTACACAACAACAAGTACACAACTACACAAGTGCTCAGGTAACAAAAATTTTGATCTCATATATATATGCATCATGAATGTCTGAGTACAGGTGTGAGGGTGGGGGAGTACAAGTAAGTCTCTCAGCTCTCACCTCCACCCTCCTCTCTCCTACTCTCTACCTCGTCCTCACCGTCCCGAGGAGGCGCTGGTGGAGGGGGCATGGGCCCCCGTGAAGAAGATGGAACTCGAACCTGGCCCCCTGCCTCGCTCCTCTCTCGAAGAGAAGAACCCGCTACAAAGGTGGAGCTGGTTAAGGAGTACCCCGCAGCACGCGCTCGCTCACGCCCTCGCTGGAGACGCTCCTCTGACGCTCGTAGCCGCTCCTGGGTAACGGCCAACTGCGTTCTCAGGTTCGCCAGCTCACGCTCGCGCGCCGCCACCTACTCCTGTTACCGGGCACGGTCCGTCTGCTGCTGCTCGTGGTGCCGGTCACGGTCCGCCAGGTGCTCCTCTCGCTCTCGAGCGCGCTCCCTCCGCTCCAGCTCAAGAGCAACCCGCAGCTCTGCCACGTCCAGAGGCAGCTCCTCTCGTCGCCTCAGGGACCGCTCCAGCTCTGTAATCCGCTGCTCGCAGATCGCCAGCTCTGTCCCGGCCAGGGCAGCCTGGGTACGTGCCACCTGTAACTGTCTGGTCTGCAAACAGGTAAACAAATCATCAGTTCCACAGTTCAATAATTCATGAAATGAGCAATACATGGCTGAAAGTAAAACTCACCTGGGCAGTCATCGCCTGCTGTCCCTCGCAGACGCAAGTGAGAGCGGCTCGAAGCTCCTCAGTCTGAAAAATGAATTTCATCAGTGCACAATGAAATATATAATCAATAATTGAATGAGGTTTGAGTTTTGGAACTTACCCGTGAGGCGAGGTCACGCTCTGCAGCCTCGGCCCGTGTGACCACTCCCGCTAGCTGCTCTGCTAGTGCAGTCGCCTCTGCACTGGGTCCCCTCGAGCTAGAGGCCTCCCCTGCATCTCTCCCTATGGCTCCCTGCTGGGCACGCTGCATTCATTGAAATCGTCAGTGGATAATCATCAATAATTCAACAAAAATTCATTTGCATATAGAAATAATTTAAACACTCACCAGGATCTCGAGGTCGGCCCGTGTGGCAGCTAGCTGGTCCTCCAGGCTGTGTAGATGGGCCTGTGCATCCATCGCCGTTATGTCCCGTGCATCCTGCATCCATTTCACATTAGTCACATAATAGAAATACATAAGCATTTGCATTTAGTTCAGAAGCAATTGCATTCATACATACCCCTAGGACCCTCATCTGGGGTCGGCCGGCGTAAACCTCCCAGTAGCGCCGGAGGTACTCAGAGCTGTCAGTCGCCCGCGAGGTGACTCGGGTCCCGCCTCGCCGCCAGTCGGCGTACTGGTCCTCGAACCGCACCCTCCAGTCGATCGCCTTCGTGCGACCGCGCGTCTTCTTCCCGATCCCTCGTGGCTCCCCGACCTCTATCCACTCCTGGTGTAAGCCCAGGGTCCTCATCACCAGCCTAAGCCGTAACGGCTCAATCTCGCTCAAGCAGTGAACCCAAAGCTCATGCTCAAAGCGAGGTCGCCCTGCTACGACCCTTGGCTGGCCCTCGTCGGTCATCCCCTCGTAAGGCCTCCATCGCACCTGCATCCATGAACATGCATGTCATCTCATCATAATCATAATAAATTCAAATAAACATAAAAAAATGCATAACATTCATACCAGCGAGGGAGGGAAGTCTCGGAACTCTCTCCGTAGCACCCACAACTCGTAGCCGAGTGGGGCACCGAAAACGACTGGCAGCCAGTGCCGTGCTAGAGGGAAAAGTCCCTCACCTCCTGGCCGTGGGTCAGTGCGCCCCATTGGCATGTACAGATGGCTCCAAACCTGCATCCATGCATTGCATTAGTGTGGCATTCACATGCATAAAAAAAGAAGAAAAAAAAAGGAAAAAATATATAAGTGTATACCTGAAGAAAAGGTGAGAAGCCACTGACGGTCGTCTCTCGTCCTGTCCCCGTGGACAGGTCGGCTAGTAAGTGCGCCAGCAGCGTCGCTCCCCAAGCGTATCTGCCGACTCCCTCTAAGTCCTCGAGGATCCCTAGGAATCGGCAGTTGATGACGTCGCCCTCCGTGCCGAGCAATAGCCTCCCGAGCAGTAGCAGTAGAAACCTCCTCAAGTCCCGGTCTGCTCTCTCCCTGTCAGTCGGGTCCTGGCAATAGACTGCCCTAGCCCCCTCGGTCAATCTCTGTGAGAACTGCTCTAAGGACTCCCCTGACCTATGCCTAGCATCCCCTAAGCCCATCACTGTAGTCAGGTCGGTGTGGAAGATAGTCCTACACTCGCTAGGTGCCTCGTAGACCATCTCTAACCCTAGCAGTCTCTGGGCAAGCTCGGTATAGTCTGGTAAGGTGATCCCGCTCACTGCCTCACCATCTACCCTCAACCCTGTAATCCTAGCCACATCCTCTAGGGTAGGAACCATATGACCCCAGGGCATGAGGAATGCCCGGCTAGTCCTATCCCACCTCTCCCTCAGAACCTGGATAAGTGGTAGGTCGGGTCTGACTAGCTCTATGGTAAGGAAAGCCCCGAACCCCATAGCATCTACCCTCGCTCGCTGGAACTCGGGGAGGCCGTGATATGCTGCCCGGACCATGACCCACGAGATGCGCGTCCTCATCAACCCCTGCATTCATAAAAAGAAAGAATTTTGTTTGAGGGTATGAATTTTTATGTGTAAATTCACTTAATTGCCTTGGTTTGAGATGTTGATGATTGATTTAATTAACGACGGCCCTTGGGTCGTGGCTTGTTTAATTAGCGCCCCTGAGGGGCGTGTGGTTTCTAAGGAAGCTTTGAATTAACGACCTACGCAAGGTCGTTGTTTATCTAAGAGACGCCCCGGTGGGAGGCGTGGTTTGAAATTGATTTCTAAATTCCCAAAGGTTTTTTTAATTGACGCCTATCTCAGGGTCGTCATTTGCTTGAGTAACGCCTCTAACGGGGACGTTTTTCTTAAAATAAGTTTTTGGGCCTAAAATATATTATGGTTTTGTTTAAATGGACGACCATCCCTATGGTCGTTTTCTGTTGATTGATGCCCCGGTAGGGGGCGTGGTTTTCCTGGGGTTTCAAGGTTTTTATGTGCGAAATTGAAATAAACGGAAATACATGCTTTTAAAATAAATAAAAATAACAGGAAAATAAGTAGCATGCTGGCAAACATGATGGAATTAAAAATGACGACATGCTGCAGGGCGTGGTTTTCATGCCATTAATCATAATTAACGACCCAATGTGGGACGTTGTTTTAATTAACGACACCCCTAGGGGCGTCTTTTGACAGTGGCTCTGGTTTTCTCATGCCCGAGGGCTATGGAAATGGAAGAAATAAAAACAAAAATGGAAAATAGGGTATGGGGAGCTTACCTTCTGGCGTTTGGGTCCCGTCAACTCTCCCCGGAGTTTAGGCCTTGGCTGACGTGGCCGCCGGACTTGGCCGCGGCGAGGCACGACCACCGTCGGTGGTTGTTCTTCTTCCCGTTGTTCTCCTTCTTCTTCTTCATCCCCTTCCTCTTCTTCATCTTCTTCGTCATCCTCATCTTCTTCCTCACGATCGCCTGCTTCTCCTCCTTCTTCGTTGTGTTCGTCGTCGCCGGCCGCCGCCGCCCGTACATCTTCAACCGCCGCCGGGGGGGCCACCCGCGGCTACTTGTTGATCTTCCAGGTCTACCACATCGAGGGCCATAACCCTCTGACGTTTCTGTCCGCCGGCCATGGCTAGGGCTAGGGTGTAGAGAGGGGTGTAGAGAATGAGAGAGATTGAGAGAGGAAAGGGGGGGTTCTTCGGTTAGGGTTTGCAGAAGAAGGAAAGGAAAGAGGGAAAGAGGACGAAGGAAGAAGAAGAAAGGAGGGAAAGAAAAGTTGAACGGTCAAAAGAATTAATGACCTAAGGAAGGCCGTGTCTTATGGAATTGACGACTGAAACCATGGGCGTTTCTTGACAATGGACGACGCTATCTGGGGCGTTAATTTCTTTTGCATGGGGAATGATAACCGTCGTCAGAAGCATAAAATGGAGATTGATTGATGCGATGGGAATAATCATTACTATTTTTGATTAACGTCTGAGTTGGAGGCGTTGTTTATATGAAACGTGGCTTTGCTGAAGGCGTTACTTTGGGAATTTCAACGAACATATTTTGAAATTTGAATCGAATTAGCGCCTTGTCTTAAGTCGTTATTCAGTTAACGCCCACAGGTGAAGGCGTCAATTATGAGAGATCAATCATTGAAGATGACGTATGCTGAGGCGTCATTTATGGAATTGACGACATTGGCTGAGTCGTTATTTGCAACAGAACCGTAGGTTATTGGACGATTTGATCAGAATCATTGTGCTATGGCTCAATCAGAATATTATCATTGATTTATTGGAAGAAAAAGATTACACTGCTTCAATGAGCCATTTTGGGCCTCAGGATCCTTAAAGCAATTACATAAGACTTTCACTGTTCTCTGTCTTCTTCTAAGTTCTCCACAGGATGATGAGCCTTGTTGATTTTCCACAGAGCTTGGATAATTTTGCACTCTTCTCCATCTTCATTGCTGCCGAGGTCCCGTGTCTTGATCGGAGGGAGATGAGATGGATCTTCAAATATTTGCCGTGGAAGCCCAAGTTGAGGAAAGCACCGATGTGAGTTATACAGAATGAATTCTGAAGCGCCTATGAGTCGAAGGTCCGTGCCGGGGGAGAATCGTGCGCGGAGTTCTTGAGTCTTGAGTATTCCCGGGGCGCAAGTAAAAAGGTTCTTTGGCATTACCTTGAGATGTTCTCTCCATTCCACTCTCTTTTTGATTTGAGGTATCCGGCTCATCACTCTATTGCTTATTCCTAATGAACCGGTCATGTAAGAGAGTGGGCTTTTTGAGAAGATTCTAGAAGGTTGTTGGGTCTCCTCACAGGGATCGAACTTGAAGTGGAGATCTACCCAACTTGAGAGTGCTAGCATGCATCCATAGATGGGTCTTCCCATTGCCGCCGTGGTAAGCCCGCTATAGAGATAGGCTAGAATTGCCGCTCCCGCTCTCTCTCCTTCCCATAGGCTCGCTATGGCGCTTAATTGGGTCTCCTCTAGAAAATCTTCTGTGGATGGAAATAGGATTGCTCCCGCCAAGCACACCACGAAAGCCTTTGCCACCCGCTCTATCTCTTCATCTTCTTTAGCTTGATCGGATCTCTTGTACACCCAAGAAGCAAGCTTTAAGAGATTGATTCCTTTTGTAGCTTTGATTTGGTTCACTAGGTTTGGGCTGGGAATTAAACTTGTTAGAAGCTCATGTGAGGAGATTCGTCTTGGCATGATGGCCATCTTTTCCTCTTCTCCTTGCTTCATCTTCTTTAGGCCCAAGAGCATCTCTAGTTCTTCTAACAGGATTGTGGCTTCAAAAATCGAGAAAAGGAAGGTATGAGTGGAAGGGTGCCATATTTCAACTAAAGCTCCTATGGCAGCCCAATCAAGGTGAACTTGATCATAGTGTTTGGCATGAGTGATTAGGCCTAAGAGGTGCCATCTTGCTAAGTAGACCCTCATGTCTGAAAAGAATTTTGAGAGTAGAAGAGGCAACCACTTGACTTTTGTGAATCTTCTTGCACCCGGAATATTTGGATAATCCTGCGGAAGGCAGAAAAGGAAAAGACAGAGAAGCGGATGAGAATACAGAACGAAGTAATGCAGTAAGAAGGATGAAAAGGAACATAAAGTAAACTCACATACCTGGTTCGATGCAATTCTGTTGCTTATATGTCTGTTGATTTCTGAGAGTCTAGGAGTAGAGATCTTTCATCTCTTGATTGCCCTCTCCATCTTCTACGGTTATTTCAATGGCAGTCTGAAGGAAGAAGGCAGCTGTAGCAGTACCTGTGAACAGACAGAAGTAGCAGAAGAAGCAGAAATTCGACGAGCTGTTTGATTGATCTAAGGAAGATACTTCCTTTTTATAGAAGTTTGGAGAGTCTGCTGCCTGTTCGAAGTTGGAAGATTGATTACAATTAGTACTGGGATCAAGTTTTTGGTTCTTAGTCAGAAGCGGGGTGTTGCGAACTCCAGATGATTAATGTCCTTCGTCAGGGCGTCAATTGTGAAATTGACGACCTTGCTGGGGTCGTGTTTTATTTAGCGCCTTCCTGAGGGGCGTCTCTTTCTTGAACTTTCACCTCAATCAACGCCTTGATGAAGGGCGTGTTTTATCTTTAGACGCCCTGATGTCAGTCGTCTCTTATAAATTTGACGCCATGCACCGCAGTCGTTATTTTATTAGGCTTGAAAGTTTGGTTCCTCTATGCTTTGATGGACTTAAGTGCTATCTTTTAATTGGAGCTATTTTTGGTTAAGCACTTATGATCATATTTTTCTTTGCTTTGAGAGAACTAATGAGTTTTCAAGTGCAGAAGATTACAGAGTTCGAGGAGCGTGGGTCATGTGTCGGAGTATCATCGCTCTATTTTTGTATTTCTTTTCTGTAAGCATTGTTACTATATGGTATTCTACGCTGTTATAGCATATCAAGGACCTTGTGGTTTTGATGAACCTGAAATTTGAGTTCCCCTTCATCAAAAACGGTGATAATTTCAGGAGAGTCTTGATCACACGGATAGGCCGTTGAGTCATTAGAGGTTTGGGACGATGGTTCCACTTTTCTGGGTCGATGCGCGGACAAACGGGCTTCGGCTTAGTGTCAGCTCAGAGATGTGGATTCTTGACCAAATCTAGATGGCTTAGCAATATTATCCTTGATTATTTTTTATTTTTAGTTTGTTTTATCTTTTTCTTTTAGCCCAGCATGCATCATATAGGACTTTGAGCTTCATGATGAAAATCTTCATATTATGGCAATAATGAAGGTCACTCGCTCTTGATTGAGTTAACATGAGAAATTCCACTCCAAATTGAGTACTTTATTCTCTTTGAAGCCGCTCAAGCTAGTTCCTTGAAACTGTTCCTTTGCTGGATCTTCATCTCAATTCCCTTTATTTTTCTGCAAATCCACCTTGGTTGTAGCACGTCCACATTGGTTGGTAACCGCTCTCCAATGGTGTCTCCTTGTCGTGCCCACGTGCACATTTTATTTACTTAGTTTAGTCTCCTATATCCAACAAATCGATGCTTCCTTGGAATCACCCGGAGTTTGTTTCACTTTGAATCTTAGAAAGATTTCTAATGCTTAGTGTCTGAGGCGTGTCACATCACACCTTGGCATCTACTTATCAGTTCGCTCCACTTCATTTCGCTTGTTGCACTTTCACCGTCATTCCGTCTCACTCCCTTCCAAAGCAGACGCCAAGGCGGGGTAGCTGTAGACACGCCAAAATTGACACTATGTTGATCAAATCTCATGTCACCATGTTAACGCCCCAAAGTGAACTTCAATATTTCTATAATATAAAGTTTTTCTATTTTTATGATTAATTCTTGCATTTTTGGAATTCACGACTTGAAGAGGGGCGTGTTTTAAATAGCGACCTAATCTGGGGTGTGTTATTAAGAAAGGACGACCACATGGAAGGGCGTCAATTCCTGGTATTTTACGAGTCCCACCCCGATTGAAATCAATGATTAACGTCCTTCCATAGGGCGTGTTTTTGTTTAACGCCTTTGCTTCAGGCGTCTCTTTACAATTTTTCAAATTAAGAAGGTTTTGTTGCCAAAATTAAATCCAGGTAGTGACGCCTTTATCCCGATCGTGTTTTGAATTAACGCCCTGGAGCTGGTCGTCAATTTGTAATTGACGCCCTTTGGTAGGTCGTGTCTCACCCTTTCGTGTTCTGCTTAAACTCACCTTTCCTAAAGAGTTCCCTGCCTTTCTTGATCACCTTGCTCGATCTGGGAACTAGAGTCCTTGCCATTGACGACCACTGCCTATTCTTATCTTCCCAAATTTGTGATTATCTGTGATCGAGACCCTATATAAAGATGCCCTGGTTGATCTCATGCGAGGTTAGAGAGACACACAGATACACACACACAGAGGTTCACGGGTGCTGGCGATTGAGATTAAGAGCTATTGATTTTTCTTGTGCTTCCTCCTGCTGCCACATCCGAAGTAAAGTGTTTTCCCTTTACTGTTTACAGGAACAGCAGGGATCTTTTCTTCTCTTCGTTGTTGTTTGTCATCATCATCTCATCATCGATCACCATATTCTCTTCCTTGCATTGGTTTTCATTGCATCTCTTTTCCTCTCCCTAATTCTCTAGGGGTTTTAAAACAAACAAAAGGTGCACACTTTATGCTCTTTTTTCATCACCATCTTTCATCTTTGGATTGATACTACACTCACGTTTGGCTGATCTTCTTTTCTTTTATTTGTTTGTTCTTTGTTCAAAGGTAATCAAAGAGGAAAAACCCCCTTCATCGGCCGGCCGATAGAAGGTGGAGGAAGGAATCCACATCCATCCCGCATCCTATTATTACCAGGTATTCATGATCATCTTTTCTTCTTATTGAGGTAACCCCTCTGGCGATCACTCTCCTTAGTAGCACCACGTGCTCTTTTACTCCCTTTTTCATTATTCTTCTTATGCATATTCTTATTTTTTCTTAAAAGTGGATTATTTTCCATGATTCACACGTACGTCCTGTCTGTTTCGCGTCGGTCGTCAACGTGAGTTAGGGCGGTGTTTCTAGTGATCTTATTCTGGACTGCTAGTGTTGGTTTGACTGTCTGGTGGTTTTCTGGAGCGGTCGGTTCGGGTGAATTATGTGCGCTCTATTCCTTGACTGCTATAGTTTCTCCGAGCGACTTAATCTAGGACCGCGAGTGTCTTTGCCTCTGGTTGCGTGGCGATTCCTCCTTGACTGCTTGGTTTACCTAGCGACCGAGTGATGGATAGCATATGCCCAGAGAGTGGTTTACCGGTGGTTTGGTTTTCGGTATCTTGGCTTCACCTTGGGGTTCACCATCGTCACGCGGACATCACCCGATGTCCTATGAGGGCTGTAACCGTGTTCCGAGGTGGCCAAGAGGGTTTGTGCTTGTGTGTCTTTGTCTGGTTCCGGTCAACCCGGGGTGACCCAGTGGTTGACGGGTGACCTTGTGTGTGTGTCTCGGCAGTTCTGTCCAGTCTGAGACTTTGGTTCTAGACTCCTTGAGGTATTGCCTTACCTCAGTTTGCGTGTCCAGGCGTATCGGAGGGTCCTCGGTGTTCCCTCAGGTCTCCGTCAGTCATTTTCTGCGGAGCGTCGTTTTCCCATGGCTTAGGATTAGACCGATTGGCGGCTTGTTCCACTGTCAGTGACGATCTTGCGTTTGAGTCGTCCGACTCAAGGATCGTTACGTTGTAGGTCTAGTTGCCTAGTCCTGAGTCTGTTGGCAGTAGTCGTACTATAAGTGGTGTTTTGGCAGTAGTCGTACTATAAGTGGTGCCAAGTAGTACGTGCGACAGTACGTTCTAGCTTGTCTGTACTCTAGCACTTGTGTTTCTGAGTCTGGTGTCTTGTGAACCTCCACTAGTCGTAGCCTGTCGACGCACGCGATCCAGTGTGTTGACCCACCTCGGAGGGGTGGAAAGGGCAGTTCCCGTAATACGGTTTGTAAGCTAGTTCCGTTGGCTCCCGGCCAGCGGTAGCGTCCTACCAAGGGAGAAAACTAGCTAGAGGGCCTGGCTTAGGCAAGAGCCAGTGTATGCACACGTGGTCAGGGGCTGAGGACTTACGTCGACGGGCATAACCCTGACGAGTTACTCGTTGTTTTAGTTCCTGTTTGGTTCAGTGTGTGTCTGCGACTCTGCCGTGGCTTTGGCAGTACCGTAGGCGAGACACTCGTGGCGCAGTGTAAGACGTCAGTGGACGCAGCTGGCTGTTATTCTAGTGAGGAGGTGCTTCCGTCATGTGACACGTGACTCTCGTGTTTCTCGCATGTCGTGACCTTTCTGGGTTAGCCCTCGTGTGGCCCTACCCAAGGTCAGTGTTGTGTTGCGTGCATGATGTTCTAGTCGTGTGTGTCGTCGAGTCTATCTGTCGTCTATCTAGATCTTTTCTAGACATTTGCCTGTCCTTGCTGGTCTTCGTCTTAGGCCTGGCATCGTGCCGGCAGATCGGTAACTCCTGAGTTTGTCAGATCAGAGTCGCCTTCCTGTTGCTGCTTGGAGTAGTATGGGGTGCCAAGGTTAGTTCGGCAGCTGCTTGTCTGGTTCGGCTTCCTCCCCCTCTTCCTAGTTGCTCCCTACTCCTGCTCCTTGTCTGTTCCTTACTACTTTCTAGAGTAGTTTTACAGCTTTGTAGTGTAGCTTTCCCTGTTTTGCTACTACTATTGCTTTCTGTTCCGTGTACTGCGTGTTTTTCAGTGGGGATCCTCGTGACCCCTACTGAGTCTCTGTTTGGAGACTCACCCCTGCTTTTCAGGTGGGTGGCGTCGTCTCTGTCCGTGGTTCCTGGTGTGACGCGTCTGTAGCTGCCAGTGGTACCTGCGTCGGGTATCCCCCGACCTCAGTGTACATTCTTTCCTTGTGGCCTGTACTTGTCTTTAATTTCTTGGACTGGACTCTGGTATAATTGTTAAATTGAAATTGTTAATTAAAAAGTAATTTTTTTCAGCTACTTTAGCAAACCGATCTAATAAAATTTAATTTCTTACTATTATATCTCTGTGGCTTCAATGTACTACACGACAATCCTTTTATCCCTTCGGAGCTTTACCGCTCTTGGGAGGCCTCACGGGTTCCAAGTGGTATGAGGTGTATCCGGTAGTCCTATCGGGTATATCTGGTATCCGGGATCCGGGTCGTCACAGTTGGTATCAGTGCATTGTTGTATGAAGTACATGAGAATCTGAGATATTGCAGTATCCAGAGTCCTTAAAGTCCAGTACAGGCATTTGCTGGCTTAGGTGTTGCGATGATTTGTCGCATTGTTTTTTGAATGTGGTCTTGTGCGTGCTGTTCTGGCACTGCGCAAGGTGATTTTTGTTCTTGTCAGGATGTGATGAGACGCTTCTTTCTATCGTGGTGTTTGTCTCGATCTTGTCGTACATGGCAGTGTACGTCGGAAGGCTTGAATCTGCAGTACGTTGTTCGAGGTTTTCTCCATGTGTTGTTTAGGTTGCTGTTGACCTTTGGCCTTGGTCTGATGACCGTACACGTTCTCACACTGTTTTGGTCGTCCCGGCTTGAGTCTGTTTAGCTCCTGATGTGTCTCGCTTCTATTGAAGTGCTCGATTAGATTCTGTGTTTGAGAAGTTGCTCAGGCAAGCTAGGATTTTCCCTTCCTGGTGAGCTTTCGTGGCTGAGCTTATTGCTTCTCGTCCCTTCTGGTGGAATCTTTTCGAGGTTTGCCTTGGAATTACTATCTTAGTGATGCCTTTGTCCTGTGTCTGCTTAAGTGTGGACAGCTTTGTTCTGAGTCTGATCTGCTCTTTACTATACGGTTGCTTGGCTTTGGACTCCATCATGGTGTTAAGAGCTGTCGCGTACCGTATTTGTCGTGCCGTGTCCAGCGGCCGATGTATTGTGAAGGCTCATTTACCATTTTCAGGACGTGAAGGTAAGCTGAGATTAGCCTTTTCCTTGGGCCTTGTGTTGAAGTTGGTACTCCTCTTCTTTGCACTTAGGCGACTTATGATCGGTTATTTGTCAAATCGGTACTCTTGGCGTGTTACGTTGTGATTTTTAGAAGTTGCGATGGCGCCGAGTGTGTGCTGAGATGCGGGTACCGAGATATTCCCTGATGCCTGTGTGCGTTTTATGAGTGTGCAGCTGAAGCGTGTGGGCTGATTACCCACGGGTCGAGAGGTTTGTTCTTTCTCGATGTGACTTCATCTTGGCTTCCTGTGCCTTGATGTTACATGTTGTCGTACTGTTGCTGGAGTTATTCTGGTGTTGGCATTGGCATTTGCGAGTGTTGGGGAATCTGTCGGCATTCCTTGCTGATTGAGTACCCTCTGTTATGCATTCCTTCTCTTGGGTGTTGTGCTCTCGAGGCGTGATCGTGGTCCTTGAGGTGTGTTCCCTGAGATTGTCATTTCTCGTTGTCGTGGGTCTTTTCTTGGTGAGCAGTCTGATGCGTGACCCGTCCCTTGTGGTCGTGTGTTCAGCTATTCTTGTGCCTTCATGTGACCCTGCTTGCAGTTGTGTTCCATGGTTCTGTGTTCTATACGGAGCCGGAATCCTGAAAGTGCTGTTGTTATCGTTTTATCGCTGTTTCTCTATGATTTTGTGTCTCTGCCGTGGACCGTGACCTTTTCAGTTAGCTTGATGTACTCCCTTTCTCCCGTAGAGTTGGCATGCGACTCGATCAGAGGTAATATCTGAGTGAGGACTGACTTGATCGTGTTTGTGGTCCGGTGTTGTTGTCGTTGGCGTCCTGTGTGCCAGGTGTTCTGTGCCACCTTTGGCACTCGAGCCGATGATGTGGTCGAGCTGTCAGCTGAGAGGACTGTGTCTCCTTGTGTAAGCTGCTGCTTGCCGTGCCGTCGTTGTGTTCCTCGGTATCGGCTGTCTGTTGTTGTGGCAGTCGTGTCTGCATTTCTGGTGAGACGTAAGCGACGTTGCCTTGTTTCTGAGGTGTCAGACTTGTGTCCACTTGGGTTGTGCTCGATCCAGAGCGTGTACCTGTAATTGTGGTCTGACAATGTTCCTCTGAGCCGTGCTTCTCGATATTTGTGTTACCGTGTTCTCGACATTATTGTTGGCTGATGCGTAGTGTGCATAGCCATGTTGGGTTGTTCTTCCCTTACTTCTCCATTGTTAGTCCTTAAATTTCGAGGATGAAATTTCTTAAAGGAGGGGAGGATGTAATGCCCTGAATCCTTAGTAGGTCTTATTGGATCTTTATTGGATCTTTCGGATCTATTTCGGTGAGTTTCGGTTTGCTTTTGTGACTTCTGAGTTGAGTTTTACGATCCGTGTGGGTTTTTCTCTCGTACTAGTTACGGAAACCTACGGTGACTTTAGTTGTCAGTTCATCGACTCGAGGATGCTACATCAACGATGTACTCTCCGAGCCGGTCATTTTGACTATTTTTGCGTACTTTTTTGAGATAGGGCCAAAAATCAGATTTTCGAAAATTAGGAAAATTTCTAATTTCTTTTCCTTTTTCTTTTCCTTTCCTCTCTCCTCCTTCTCATTCACGCTGCCGCCCTCTCTCTCTCCCATTTCTCTCTCGTTTCACCTTCTCGGCTCCGGCTACAGATGGAGGACCTAGGGGCGAGTGCTGGGGACACTGTGGAGCTGGCTGGGTGCGCGACGGGGTGAGGATGGAGCGATTTTGGCGCGATCCAGAACGGTGGATTCAAAGCCGGCGTTTGAGCTCCCGGCATGGTTTTCGGTGCGGTTTAGTCTCTTCAGGGCACGGTTTCTTCGGTGGAGGTAGGGTGACGGATCACCACTTCTCCCTGCCCATTTTCCCTGCCATTGCACTTTGTTCGGTGCGGAAACGGTCGAGTTTGGGCTTGTTTAGCCTAAACCGTGATTTTTAGGTTTTGTAGGGTTCGCCAAAAAATGGCAACCATTTTTAGATCAGTTACTGTCAATGGACTCCCTGGGACGTCAGCGTTCCATAGTCACTAATTTCATTTCGTTTGGTGGTCCCGTTTGACCGCTAGGGCTCCGGGAAGTCCGAAAACCCTTTTTGGGTGATTTCGTTAGAATCGCCCGTTTCTTGCGATCCGTGCGTCATTTTGACTCCGGACAGAGTCTATGTGATTGCCAGCAAGTCCATGGTTGTATCCCCTTCGTCTCGGGATGAACGGGGCGTGGAAAGGCCTCCGTTGGGCCGAACCCACGGTTTGCTCGCCGTGACGCTTGAACGGTCAGTTCCGGACCGTTCATGTATAAGGGCGGCCATCCCTGGACTGTTTATCCTATGTCGGTTGCGGTTGTGTGGTCGCACGATAGACCGCACATCCCCTTGGGCGGTTGGTCTTGGACCGTCCATCTTATGTCGGTTTGGGTTGTGTGGTCGTCTGCTGACCACATATCCCCTTGTGTGGTCATCTGGTAGACCACATATCCCCTGGGAGTTGTGCGGTCAGGTTCGGACCGTCCATCCCGTTGTGCGGTCCAGTTCGGACCGTTTATCTAGTTGTGTGGTCCCTTTGGGACCGTCTATCCTTGTTGGTTGTTGGAGTTGTGCGGTCAGTTCCGGACCGTTCAACCCCTTTGTGTGGTCAGTTTCGGACCGTTCAACCCCTTTGTGTGGTCAGTTTCAGACCGTCCATCCTGTTGAGTGGTCCATTCTGAATCGCTCATCCTCGATTGTGTCATCGGTTTACCATGATGGCTTCTCCCGGTGTCGTGTTAGAGTCATTGCTCTAGTCTGGTCGACCCGGTGTGATCCAATGGTCGACATGCGACCTTGCCTGTGTCTCGATGGAATTGTCCAGCTCGAGATGTGGTTTTGGACACCTAGAGGTACGATTTGACCTCGGTTTATGTGTCCAGGTGCCTTGAGGGTGTCGGAGTTCCCCCAAGTCTCCGTACGTCATGTCCGTTTCACGTCAGTCGTCTACGTGAGTTAGGGCGGTGTTTCTAGTGATCCTATTCTGGACTACTAGTGTTGGTTTGGCTGTCTGGTGGTTTTCTGGAGCGGTCGGTTCGGGTGAATTGTGTACAGTCTATTCCTTGACTGCTATAGTTTCTCTGAGCGACTTAATCTAGGACCGCCAGTGTCTTTGCCTCTGGTTGCGTGGCGATTCCTCCTTGACTGCTTGGTTTACCTAGTGACCGAGTGATGGATAGCCTATGCCCAGAGAGTGGTTTACCGGTGGTTTGGTTTCCGGTATCTTGGCTTCACCTTGGGGTTCACCATTGTCACGCGGATATCACCCGATGTCCTATGAGGGCTGTAACCGTGTTCCGAGGTGGCCAAGAGAGTTTGTGCTTGTGTGTCTTTGTCTGGTTCCGGTCAACCCGGGGTGACCCAGTGGTTGACGGGTGACCTTGTGTGTCTGTCTCGGCAGTTCTGTCCAGTCTAAGACTTTGGTTCTGGACTCCTCGAGGTATCGCCTTACCTCAGTTTGCATGTCCAGGCATATCGGAGGGTCCTCGGTGTTCCCTCAAGTCTCCGTGAGTCATTTTCTGCGGAGCGGCGTTTTCCCATGGCTTATGATTATACCGATTGGCGGCTTGTTCCGCTGTTAGTGACGATCTTGTGTTTGAGTCGTCCGACTCAAGGATCGTTATGTTGTAGGTCTAGTTGCCTAGTCCTGAGTCTGTTGGCAGTAGTCGTACTGCCAGTGGTGCTAGTAGTACGTGTGACAGTGCATTCTAGCTTGTCTGTACTCTAGCACTTGTGTTTCTGAGTCTGGTGTCTTGTGAACCTCCACTAGTCGTAGCCTGTCGACGCACGCGATCCAGTGTGTTGACCCCCCTCGGAGGGGTGGAAAGGGCAGTTCCCGTAATACGGTATGTAAGCTAGTTCTGTGGGCTCCCGGCCAGCGATAACGTCCTACCGAGGGAGAAAACTAGCTAGAGGGCCTGGCTTAGGCAAGAGCTAGTGTGTGCACACGTGGTCAGGGGCTGAGGACTTACGTCGACGGGCATAACCCTGACGAGTTACTCATTGTTGTAGTTCCTGTTTGGTTCAGTGTGTGTATGCGACTCTGACGTGGCTTTGGCGGTACCGTAGGCGAGACACTCATGGCGCAGTGTAAGACGTCAGTGGACGCAGCTGGCTGTTATTCTGGTGAGGAGGTGCTTCCATCATGTGACACGTGACTCTCGTGTTTCTCGCATGTCGTGACCTTTCCGGGTTAGCCCTCGTGTGGCCCTACCCAAGGTCAGTGTTGTGTTGCGTGCACGACGTTCTAGTCGTATGTGTCATCGAGTCTGTCTGTCGTCTGTCTAGATCTTTTCTAGACATTTGTCTGTCCTTGCTGGTCTTTGTCTTAGGCTTGGCATCGTGTCGGCAGATCGGTAACTCCTGACTTTGTCAGATCAGAGTCGCCTTCCTGTTGCTGCTTGGAGTAGTATGGGGTGCCGAGGTTAGTTCTGCAGTCGCTTGTCTGGTTCGGCTTCCTCCCCCTCTTCCTAGTTGCTCCCTACTCCTGCTCCCTGTCTATTCCTTACTACTTTCTAGAGTAGTTTTATAGCTTTGTAGTGTAGGTTTCCCTGCTTTGCTACTATTGTTACTTTCTGTTCCGTGTACTACGTATTTTTCAGTGGGGATCCGCGTGACCCTTATTGAGTCTCTGTTTGGAGACTCACCCCTACTTTTTAGGTGGGTGGCGTCGTCTCTGTCCGTGGTTCCTGGTGTGACGCGTCTGTAGCTACTAGCGGTACCTCCGTCGGGTATCCCCCGACCTCAGTGTACGTTCTTTCCCTGTGGCCTGTACTTGTCTTTAATTTCTTGGACTGGGCTCTGGTATAATTTAAATTAAAATTGTTAATTAAAAAGTAATTTTATTTCAGCTACTTTAGCAAACCGATCTAATGAAATTTAATTGCTTACTGTTATATCTCTGTGGCTTCAATGTACTACACGACAATCCTTTTATACCTTCGGAGCTTTACCGCTCTTGGGAGGCCTTGCGGGTTCCAAGTGGTATCAGGTGTATCCGGTAGTCCTATCGGTTATATCTAGTATACGGGATCCGGGTCGTCACACCTAGTCTGCCTGAGAGAACAGGCCGTCGAAGGAGATACTTCAGGGGGTCGTGCTTGGATATAAGCTCGACTCGATGGGACAGGAGGTAATGCCGCAGCTTCTTAACTGTGAACACCAATGCCAAGCAGACCTTCTCCTTAGGGGAGTACAGGTACTCAGTACCGATTAGCTTCCGGCTGAGGTAATAGAGGGGCTGCTCTTTACCTTCCTCATTGATTTGCGCCAACAGAGCTCCCAGCGAAGCGTCCATGGCGAAAATGTAAAGGATGAGAGGTTTACCCTTGATTGGTGCCCCCAAGACTGGGGGAGTAAGTAGATACTCCTTGATTTGCTCGAAAGCCACCTGGCATTCCGAGTCCCATGTGAATGAGGCGTCTTTCTTCATCAGCTTGCTGAAAGGCACGCACCGACCAGAGAGGTTAGAGATAAACCTCTGAATGTAGGTTATCCTCCCTTGGAAGGACCTGAGCTCAGTGATGTTGCTGGGTGGTGGGAGCTCCCGGATCGCTTTGATCTTGCTGGGATCCACCTCGATTCCTCGGTATCTGACGACGAAGCCGAGAAATTTACCACTGGATACGCCAAAGGAGCACTTCATGGGGTTCATCTTGAGCCCATATTGCCAGAGACACTCGAAGACTTGGCATACGTCGTGGAAATGGTCTTCGCGCCTTTTAGTCTTGACAACGAGGTCGTCGACATAGCATTCGACGATGTTGTGCAACATCTCATCGAATATTTTAGTCATAGCCCTTTGGTAAGTGGCACCGGCATTCTTCAAATCGAAGGGCATGCGTTTGTAGTTGAAAATCCCCTTGGGGGATCTAAAAGGTGTATAGTTATTGTCTTTAAGGGACATCCGGATTTGATTATAACCGAACGACCCATCCATGAAAGATAAGGCTTAATGACCGGTGGTCATATTGACCATCGTTTCTGTAATTGGGACTGGGAAGTCGTCCCTCGGACAGGCTTTGTTGAGGTCCCGGAAGTCAACGTAGATGCGGACTTGACCATTCTTCTTCTTAACTGGGACTATATTGGCGAGCCAGATCGGGGAGATGCACGGCTCGATGAAGTCGACCTCCGCCATTTTATGGACTTTGGCCGAAACCTAGAGCTCCAGCTCGTGGCACATGCGCCGCTGACGTTGCTTGACCAGAGCGACTGAGGGAGAAATGGCTAGGTCGTGCTCCGCTACGGAGGGGTCCAGCCCTGGCATCTCCTTGTAGGTCCAGGCGAAGTAGTCCTTGTATTCAAGTAGGAGTTGCTTGTAGTCCTGCTTCTCTGCATCGGTAAGGAGAGCGCTAACGAATGTAGGCTGAGGGGCTTCATCTCCGCCCAGGTTGATCTCCACAAGATCATCAACGGTCACCTAGCTGTCGTCCTCCAGCTTGAGAGGAGCGGGTTGACAGTTGATGAAATCCTCATCGTCGGTGTCGGCTTCGTGTATCTCTTGGTTCTTGAAGTCACCGGTCAATGCTGAAGGGATTGGAGAGTGGTTGTCACTGGGATCCTCTAGGGATCGATCTGGGCCGCCGGATTTTGGCCAGCAGTCGTTAACTGGAGTCGCTGAGGTCTCTCCGGGATTGCCTGACGGAGCTGACAATCTTTCGCATCTAGGACCAGCAAGATCCCCCCCCCCTCAAGAGGGTTTATTAAACTGGGCCCCTCGACTGGCTGAGAGACCAGAGAAGCTTCTTCTGCTCCTTTATCTTGGCAGGGAGGCGAAGAAGGTTCCACGATGGCTTGAGTCAGGGTTCTAGCTTTGGCGGAGATCGAGATCAGGATTTCCTCTCCCTCATCCCCAGAGCTGTCGAATTTGGCTTCGACTCTAGCTCTGTCGCCAGTTGATTGTGCCAAGCCTACGACGTTAACTACGTAGTGGACGCGGAAGTCTAGGTCTTGGTCATAGCCAAGCCCCCTGGTATCCTTATGGAAGGATAGGGGTTGCCCCCGGACTTGGGAAGGGTCCCACAGTCGGCGGAAGTATCTTTGTTGGGCAGAGGTTTGCCACAGGGGAATGTGTTGCTTCAAACACATTTCTTGAATATGCGGCAACAGATCACCCCACACCTGAACTGCTTCAGGGGTATCATTGGCTTGCCTAGACCAGCCGAAGTCATCATTTGGCGGGGCTTGAGGGACCATGTCTCCTTTGTAGAAGACAATGGGTTTGTCCCTATTAGCCTTCCTCTTGTTTTGGCGTTGTCGCTTGAAGGTGACAATGAATGTCGTCAGCGACTCGACGCTGTGCTCCTCAGATGCACATGGGAGCTGGATGCAGTCTGGTGGCAAGCATATACTCTTGCCAATAGCTCGGCTAATGAGATTAGCCTCGAAGTCGATCTGGCGCCTCTCAGGGCGATCTGGGGTTGACTTGGAGCCGAGGCGGAGCGGATGAAGCTTGGCCTTTTCCTCATCAACAGAGAAGAGGTCATCATCATCTTCCTCTAAGAGCCAACCGTTGCTTTTGCTCTTAATCACGGGGTATGGACTAATCCCCTTGAAGTAGAGCGCAGCGTCGGCTAGGTTGCATTCTGCCGGTGTGAACGGCGACAGGTCTGCAAAGACTTTGTGTTGCTCCCCGTCCTTGGCATACTTGATGCATTGGTGGAGTGTCGATGGGATGACCCTATTTTTATGGAGCCAGGGTCTGGCTAGTAGCATCTTATAAGACGTGTTGGAGTCGATGATGTAGAATGTCACCTTAGAGGTGAAATCATCGAGCACCAGATCAACGTCCACCTAGCCGAGGACGTCCTCGGTGTTCTGGTTGAAATCGGATATCTTAACCACCTGAACCTTCTGGAGGTGTGGGGTCAGATATAGATACTTGAATGTCTTGAGCGGCATAATGTTAACAGCAGCACCAGCATCTACCAGGATCCGGTTCACATCATGCCCGTTGATCTTCCCCTTCATGTAGAGAGGACGGTTGTGACATGGAGGGGAAAGCAGCATGTCTTTCTCTGTGAAAGAGATGGTGGCTGCGAAGGCTCCATAGGCGGCCGCCTTCATTTCTGCGGCATGCGCTTCATAGACTTCCGGCTCTTGGAGTATCTTGATAAGGGTTTCCCTTAGATCCTTACTATAAGCGATGGCTTCCCAAATCGAAATGCTGGCCGGGAAGCGTTTCATCTGGTGGAGGACCTTTCGGTCAGCTCGGGCTCGAGCATCCTCCAGAGAGGGTAGTATGTCAGGCTGAGCCTTCTGCGAGCTACCGTGATGTTCCCCGTCGGGGAGTTGCACCGCCTTGCCCTTACCACCGGGATCAGATTGACCTCGATCGCCAGCAGGCTCTTGGAACAGGGATGCCAATGACGGCTCTTCTGGGGGTGATTGGTTTGTTGGCTCATCCTTACCGGACGGTCCTGCTTACTCTGCTACAGAAGCCGGTACTGGCGCCGAGGCTTGGAGACTGGAAGTAGTCTCGTCAATGCCGGAAGGATCGAAGACACCGGATCTGCCCCGAACTTCTACTTCCGGAATGGGAGCTGGTTCCTCTCCTCAAAAGAGGATGATTCGCTCCGGGTCGATGGTGGACGGGGAGACGGGTAGCTCGGGAGTTCTCCCATGACCTCTATTGCATCCCCGGCCACGACCTCGGCCGCGACCGGTGTGCTCTAGAGCTGGCTATAGCCCAAGAGGGGCGATAGCCCTTTGTCTTGTCCAGGAGGCTACTGGCTCACCCCGCCGAGAAGCATTGATATTGTCAAGAGGTGGGATGGCCACCATGTTGCAGGCGCAGCGCCGAAGCATTTCTTCCAGCTGCTCTGTGGTGATCTCCTTATCTTTATAGCACAAGGAGAGCTCGTCCGGGATCACAAGTCTTTCGCCATTCTTAAGCTTTTGGATCATCTCTTGGACCCAATTTCTGAGGCGGGCTCGTTTCTGCATTTCTTCCCACGGGATGTAGCTATCGAATGGGAGAGCCCCGGTAGGACGAGGAGGAACATATTCCTCCAAGTCATCGATGAGTCGCTGGAGCCTTTGGAGAGGCGTTGGCTCAGCCGGAGATTGTAGGGTGGCTGCTTGCTCAGCTTGTTTCTTGAGCAGTCTTCTAAGGTTATTCCTCCTATTTCTCTCTTGTCTCTTGGCGATGGCAGTCTCCAAGGGAGTAGGAGGGAGAGGTACTGGAGTCAGAGTTGATAAATCCTGATGAGGATATCTTCGAGCTGATGCCTTTGCCGGGCAAGGTCGATGACTCTTCCTTGCCTGAATCTCGATCCAGGCGCCTTCCGCTTGTTGTATCTGGAAGGTGGCAGTAATTGTCTGCTCGATTACCTCGAGCGACAATTCCTGGTACGCCCGAATGCTGGGATTGGCGTCCGAAGACGTGTGGGCGGTTTGATGCCTTACCCGCGGTGGCAACGGGAGCCTACGGGATGTCGGCAGGCTAGTGTTGGAGTCCGAAGACGTGTGCGCGGTTTGATGCCTTAGCCGCGGTGGCGACGGCTTTTGTTGAGAAGCGGCCAGAGAGGTGTACTGGTCGTCTACTCCTTGGCCTTGCCTTTGCAACCATTCTGAGGGCTGGGCCTAGTGATAAATGACGACGTCGCAAGACATTGTCGCTCTGCACAGTTACCTCGACTCTGCGGAATGGATGAGCCTTGTGGCGGTGGACCCGCCACTTGAATCGAAGCCGCTGAAGACTCCGAAGATGTCTTCTTCGTACTCCGGATTGTGTCAACAAGCAGGTGGAGAGGACCCGACGGCCCATCCGCCGAGGAAGTATAACGGGGCTGAGGCGGAGCCTCACCCTGCTTTTGCTTTCCCTTCCTATCCGCGGCCACCGGTGGTGGAGGTAGGACGGGAGGAGGACGAGAGAGGGCTGAAGAGCCCAACGTCGTCTCGACCACCAGAACGTCAAAGGACCCGGAGGAGTCTGGCGGTGTATTCTTCAGGGAAAGGGAGAGACTTTAGCTCCCGCCAGGACCACCACCGCACGGCCGAAGTGGCTGGAGTTGGCTGGCTGGCTGTTGATGCCTGAGAGCCCCCAAGGGCCGGAGGAGCAGGGGCATGGATGACGTTGACCGAGAAGTTGGTCGGCTCCGTCTCTTGACTGGTATCCCGCTCTCTACGCCTTTGCAATCGCTCGAGTGCCTCTTGGTTGTCAGTTCGGAACTCAAGCCATTCGAGAGGGTGCTGGTAAGGCAGCCCATACCCATTTTCTTGAGGGGAGTCTAGCCGCTCTGGCGCATCCCTGGCGTTGCTTAGGGTCTCTTCGATAGCTTGCCGAAGCCTGACGAGCGACATGGAGTTTCCTTCCGCATCGATCTGCTCCCATTGAATCTGTTCCTGGATGAGGTGTTGAACTTTCTCACAGGACTCGAACGGGTGGCAGATTCTGGCGTGGAAGGGGTAGTAGTGGGGGTGACTATGATCCCAATGGGTGTAGTCGGCGGGCGAGTCGCGGGGCATGATCTGCCCCCTCTCGACAATGATATCGAAGAGTCATCGAGTTCTCTCCCTGGGGAAGGAGAGAGGTCTCTGATCATGCCAGGGCCTCCACCCTGGATACCAGATCAAATGTCCCCTCCGATTGGCCCTGGGCTCTTCTGACTCGTCATCAAAAAGGGAGAATGCGGCCATCATGTGGATGACATTGGCTGAGGGGTGAGCCACGCGAGCAGCCTTAGCTGGCTGGGCCCACGTATATGGTTGCGGGGGATCAATGAGACCACTCTTCATTTTAACGAGGCCGTCTCGGATCAGCTTCTGCGCCTGAGTCTTGAAGACGTAACAATCTTCAATTGAGTGACCTAGCATGCGATGGTACAGGCAATAACTGGGATCGTCGATCTTCAGGGCCTCGTCCGGCTTGCGGATTTCTGGCAGTTTGACAATCTTCTAGACCATGCAGAGGTCGAAGAGCATCTTCGTGTGTTCCTTCCTGAAGGAGAAGGGTGTCTTCATATGCTCCGAGAAGGAAGGAGTAGCCGGCTTATCCGCTGGCCTTTTGTCAGGGCCACTAGATTCGGCCCCCTTACTGGCCTTGGCGGCAGGGGTGAACTCTGTGATATTCACCTCCTTACCAGACTGATGTTCTCGCGCTTGTTTACCCTTTGCTGCAGTATAGCTGGGGTTATCGGCGAAAAACATCTCTATTTCGGCGACTGTCGAATTGAGTTGGTCGAAGCCTTTGATATTGGTGCCGAGAAGCTTTTCGCTGACCTCGACTGCCAGACCTCGACGGCATATGGTGATGGCGTCCTCTTGAACGGGTGGGTGAACACACCTCATGCTGAGGTCTCGCGACTTTTTGATGAAGTCGAGGGTGCCCTCCCCCTTTTTCTGCCGAAGAGAACGAAGTTCGGCTAGGGAGACCTTTCGCTCGACCGTTTGAAAGCGGTTGAGGAATTTCCTCTGGAGATCGGCCCAGTCGATGACTGAGTTGGGCTTCAGATGGGAATACCATTGAAAGGCCGTTCCCGTGAGCAAAGTGGCAAAGTAGCGGAGGAGGTATGATTCGTCCAATGCTAACTCACCCATGGCCGTAACATAGTAGGCCAAGTGTTCATGTGGCGACCCCTGCTCGTCGAACTTTTGCAGCTTCGGGGGCTTGGAGTATTCTGGGGGAAGCTTTTTCAACTAGTGGTGGAGCGGGTAGGGTACACTGTAGAGATCCATCGTGACCGCCCCTTCACCATACTGGGCAAACTTTGTGATGCGGGACGGACACGGGAGACGTCACTATATGGTGCCACCCTCGGACTCTAGATGAAGACGCGACCAGCAGCACACACCAGGGAGACACTAAGCCCGACACTACGAGCTCCTAGTGGCAAAACGTCGCTAACAGAAGTGGAAGCTCACTCGTCGTCCCAAGCGAGGGAAAGCGCGGACCGTGCGCGGTTAAGGAACCGGCGGAGGTCAAGGGTAGTCCGACTCAACTTTCGGACTCGAATCGAGTCACGGGACGGGTCACTCTCACTCTCACAGCGGTGACATGGACACACGGGCTAGTACCTACACTCTCGGAAGCGGCAAAAGACCGTATACTAGCTAAGCAAATGAATGCCAAGAGGTTCGGACCATTACCTCCACGCACCCGGCGTGGCGAAGACAACCCCGGCCGAATTACGGATCCCCGGTTAAACAACTTTACAACAGTACAATGATTTGACCCACTCCACGCAGGGAGGTAAAAGGTCACATGTGGGGTCTGGGAATCACACAACTCGGTTTGACGGGCAGCATCTTGATGTCACCCGGCGGTGCCGAACTCCGCATTTTCGTGCTTTCCGAACGGCGGGTTCTGCGGGCCCGCGGGGCCCACGGATGGCGCGGTCCTCCGGATCTGCGGGGGTGGGACCCACAATGATGGGGACCCCTGGTGGCGCGCCTCCACGGACGGCGGTCGACCGGGAACACCGATCGGGGGTCGATCGGTCCCGATTCTCAAGCTTTGAAGTTGCTGCCCACGGATTTTTAGTTACTGTTTTCAGGCGCGCGCTCTGGTGAAAACGGCCGCTGTGATCAATCCCGACGTCGGATCGGGACGCATGAGCTATCGTTGGAAAGCTCTCTTCAAATGCTTCGATCTAGACCTAGAGAGATCTGTTTGATCTGGCCGGATCAGAACTTTATTGAATTTACAAGCCCCTGTTGTACAGTAACCGAAACCTCAGATTTATAGGGTACTTGTCTGAGAACCACCATTCACCGCCTAGTAAACCTCCGATTCAGCTCTTGAGATCTCCTTCAAAGTTGTAGGGGATAAACCCACGGAATTGGGAATATTTTTGGAATTTGATTTGGAGGTGGTGGTGATTTTCTATAATTTTTGGGGTGACTAGTGATCGGATCTGGGAACAGGGGGACAGAACTGTAGCTGGGACTGAGAACGATTTTTAGAAAATATGAAATGGATGAACCAAAAATAGAGAAAACTTGTGGATGAAGGGGTGGATGGGTGGAATCTCCAATAAAATTGGGCGAACCAAAATAAATCAAAAAGTGGACCTAAGACATGAAACTCAGGGCGGGGATGAATCTAGACAGAACTCTGGCAGAACTGAAATGGAAGAGTGCACGAAAATCAAAAAATATGAAACGAGATCTGAATAGCAAACCAAAATTTGTGGGATGTCCTTGACACCTCTGGAATACCCAATAAAATCCCCAGATCTACTTGAGCTCGGGGCTGAGACAGGAAATTCGTGGAAGCTCCTGTGGTACTGCGCGGGCAGAACTCCGTTGACGGCGATGGTGGTGCGGTGGCGGCTCGTGGCGGTGGCGGCGGCGACCGGAACTGATAGGGTGGAGTCTCACCACCAGAAGGAAGCCTTCACAACTTCAAGGGGGAGAGGGAGAGGAGAAGGGGGCGCACCAAGGCTGGAGCTTCAAGCTTTTTTTCAATTCAAATGGCATTAATTTATGAAAATAGGAAAATACAAGCATATATAGGTCACCCATCTAATCCATCCTCCACCGTTGGATCTAGGGGTTAGGGATGGATGGCTAGGATGAAGTTTGATCAAAACACAACAAAAATAATAAACAAATGGGGAGGGGGGCGCACCTTGACCAAGGGGGGGACATGGTAGGTGGGTTTGGTTGGAATTGTTGACCATTTTGGTCCCTTGTCCCCCATGTGGACAATTGACTAGTCAAGGCTTCTAGATGTCCACCTTGGATGTTGACCAACCCCACAAGGCTGATATGGACCAATGGGAGGGGGCCTGGGGGTCCCATGGGGCCCAGGGGTCCCATTTTACAAATAAACCCCTCGTACACTCATAATTGCAAATCGTATAAAATGAAATAAACACACCTTACACACAAATAAAGTCTAATTAAATATCAAAAATGGGGAGGCTCAAGGCGGAGTCTCCAGGTTGTCTCCGAGCCAGATGGACGCTGAGGTGGCTCGAGTCATGCTCCGTGTGCGGTACCGGTGGCTCGGCGTGTCGCGCCGCTCAACTGCTCGGGTGTCCGCTCCAATTCTCCTCGGGTGGGAGAAACTCGACCCTGTCGAGTAAGGGTCGGCATCGCTCCTATATCGTTCCAGAAGGTCTGGATCGATCTGCTGCAACTCGCCATGTGTGATCCATGTGTCCTCAGTAGCGGGCCGTCCTCTCCATCGCACTAGGTAGCGCGGGTAAGATCCACTCCTGGTAACTGTCACTTGCTCGTCCAGTATGCGATCTATATGCTCACGCTACCGTGAAAAAGGGGCTGGAGGTGGAAGTGGACACTCAGGTGTGGGATCACTCTCAAGGGGAGGAGATGGCTCAAAAGGCTCACTAGGGATCACCGCTGGGTCCCTATATGCAACAAGATCCGATACATTGAAGGTAGAGCTTATACCATATTCCTCGGGCAAGTCCACAACGTACGCATTGGATCCAACGCGTTTCAACACTCTGAATGGACCGGCTCCGCTAGCTTGCAACTTCTTAATGGTTCCAGAGGGAAACCGTTCAGGTCTTACCCTGATCATGACGTATTCACCCTCGTGGAACTCTCGGTGGTGTCGGTGGGCATCGGCTAACTCCTTGTACCGTGCATTGCTAGCCTCAATGTGACGACTGTGGAACGCACTAAAATTCATGGGGTTCAGAAATATCGTGGGTGTTCTTTTTATCAGTTTATCGGTTTATCTAGTGCGAGGGCGTGCCAGTCACCTAGGTGACAATGTGTTCGGGCTTCAAGACTGGAGTGGTCCGAAGCCCGGGGTGCGCTCCGTCTGACTAATCAGATGATTGTGGATATCAGGTGACTGGAGACCCGCCGCGCCATAAAGGCCACGACGTTAATTACATCCCCTCGGAGAGGGGAAGACCTCTGATTAATCGCCAAGAAAAGGGGCCAAATGACCTAAAGATCATTTTTCATTAAAGCATGCGAGTTGGGTTGACATGATTTAAAACCTCCGCATCGGTATGTAAAATGGTGTTCAAAACCATACAAATACTTGCTGCGAGTGCGGCGAATTTAATGAAAGTGCGGAATTAGATCCCGGTATATATACATCAGCCACTAACGGACAATCCAGTATTCGGTCGGGAGTTCGTAATTGAAGCATCGGAGATAACAACAAAGACATTTGAATATCTGCCGTAGGTACGGCACGCTTCACGTGGGTGAGGGATCGGATCCCGGAAGAAGTGGGTCAAACTGACGAACTATCGGCCCAAGAGGTGCGCGGATCATGACCATGTCGGGGATCCCGAGGTCCACGTCCGATACCACGGGGCATCATTGCTTTTCTCTTCACGCACAGTCCGGGGGAGCGGGTTGTTAAGTGTGAAGCCCAAACTCGGCAACATGCGCCCTCGCACGCGGATCGACCTGCACGGTCAGGTCGCGGGGTTCGACCTGCCCGGTCAGGTCGTGGGGGTCAAGGGGGCAAAGCCCCTTGCGGGGGTTTTCGGGGGCAGCGCCCCCGGAACAAAATTTGGATTATAGTGGAGGGAAAACTTTCGATTAGTTTTACTCATTAGCTTTAATCCTTTTCTTTTGATTAATCATTTTTTTTTTTAGGCATGCCGGTTCAATAGGTGTAAGAAGGGGGGGGGGGCGCCGGATAAGGGGCACCGTTTTAAGGTGTAAATGGAGATGGAGGGGGGGCGCGCCGGATAAGGGGCGCCGTTTTAAGGTGTAAATGGAGATGGAGGGGGGGTACGAGAGAGGTGTTAAATCGGCGCGGTGAGGGGTGACCGCGCCGGATTAGGCCACGCCGGGACATCGTCTCTTGAGTTTTCTTATTCGTTCTGTGGACTTGTTTTGCTTTCTATTCTTGATTCTATGGCCTACAGAAGGATCAATAGTTAGATTAATTGTTCAATTGACACCCTAGATCAATAGGATGAAGGTTTAAGCATCGTTGATGGTTTGTTAAGGTGAGTGAGCAGGAGGTTTAAGTGTTTTATTCGGGGGGTTTGATTCACAGAGCTTACTGTGTATTAGATTAAAAACTCAGTTCGTTCTTGAGTGTTCTATTTGTTCACTTGTTCTTGGCCCTGGCGAGAATCGGGCAGCACCTCCCCTAGATCGGAAGGGTCCGAGAAAAAAAAATGGGGCGCGCCATGCGGAGAGAACACCGGCGGCCCCGAAACATCCCGGTGTGTGCATAAGCAATGACACCAGTAAAATTACCCCATTTGGGGCCGGAGATCCCGAGGGCTAGCCTACAAGGGAAACCGGTGACCCATGGGTTGTTGCGATCGTATCGACTCCCCCCGTTCGGGGCCGGAGGTCCTGAGGGCCAGCCTACAAAGGAACTCCGACGACCCGAGGGTTGCCGTGATCGCGTGGCTGAAGACCGCGTGAGAGCCGAAGTCCACACAAGAACACGGCGGTAGAAAAAAAAAACAGAGCCACTATGGGCTGAGTATTGAGGGGGATTGGGGCATCAAAATCTCCCAAAGGGGAGTTTTCCTTTCATTCCACAACAGACCGAACTCCGATTACATTGAAGGGGAATACGAAGGCAAAGGTCTACATATGAAGATCACCAAAAGGAAATCAAAGGGGCAGAAGGAAATGCAAAGACAAAGGGGGGAACCGAGCTCTCTTCCCCTCACCTCTCCTTCTTTCTTTCACCCTCTTCTCTCTTCACTTCACTCTCACAGGAACACTGGCTCCGGGCTTCAAGGGATTTCTCTCAGAAGAAAGCTTCCAAGGGTCGTCCCTCCTCTCCAACCGATCAAAGTTCCCCGTGGTGGGATTTTTATAGGGGCCAGTGGCCCTGTCGAAGGGAGAGGCCCCCCCCCTTATTTCTCTTTATTTCCTCTTCTTTCCATCTTGCTTCGCCTGCAACGCCTCTGCCGTGTCGCCGTGTCAAGTGCCGTTGTCGTGGACGTCACCTCCGCCGCGGCTACAGTGTGATCGGGAGAGGGGCAGAGGCATGGCCTCCTCCTCTGCTGGCATACCTACCGCGAGACACGCGGCTTTCATCATTTGCAGGAGCATGGGCGGCCGACGGACGAAGTGGGCGTTCGATGGTGCAGGGCTCGAGAGTTTCCATTTGAAGAACATGCTTGGATGCCCAACGGATCATAGCATACCTTTTGCCATTTTAAGCAGTTCGTCGACGTGCTATTCGCAGGAAACAGGGGACCGTAATGACGACGGGATGGGTTGGCTGCTCGCCAGGAAGCGCTTCAGAGAAAGGGGTTAAGAGGTTAAAACGGCGCCATATTCAAAGGGGCGCCGTTTTAAGCATCAAAGGGGGGCTTCGGGGCGCGCCGTGTAGCCAATGAAAAGAAAAGGGGTTAAAACGGCCCCACATCCAAAGGGGGGCGCGCCGTTTTAAAGGGGGGGCGCGCCGTTTTAAGGCGCGCTGTTTTAAAGCCCCCTCGTGCCGTTTTAAGCACTAAACGGATTCTTCTCGAAGACGCGGCCATTTTACGTGAATGTCGACATTCCCGGAAGGTTCCGGTTGCTATGTATGACCTCTACAATGTTCCATTCGCAGCCTTTGGGGCCTGGTCCCAGACTCTGCGTGACTTTCGGTGCACGTCAGGCTGTGTCAGAGTCCCCGACTCTTCTTTGATTCAGCTCTCGGCACGGCCGGCTGTAAAGTTGTGGCCATATCTTCCGCCCGGGGGGCTCCCTCATCGGCTAGCGGACCACCAAGCGAGTCCTCATCCTGATCGGGCGAGGCATGAGGTTTATTTGGCATTTTCATCTTCGGCTTGCTCTCGAGTGTCGAGACGTGCATGCCGTATGATCATCATCGATATTTTTTGGCGTCCACAATGACGGATGTCGTCATGCAAACTCCTAACGTGCCTAGCAAACGACTCGGCCGACTCCGACACTCTAGCATGGATAGGCATGGGGACAAGGTCAACGGGTTTTCTAGGCCTACGACCTGTGACAATTTCAAATGGACTCATGCCGGTAGACCTATTCACCGAATCATTGTATGCAAACTCAGCCATGGGTAAAATGAGATCCCAATCCCCAATGCGGTCCTTAACTAGACACCTCAAAAGATCTCCCAGACTCCTATTGACTACCTCGGTCTGACCATCGGTCTGGGGATGATATGCAGTGGAAAACTTGAGGTGAGTACCCATCATATGCCATAGTATCTTCCAAAAGTAGGAAGTGAATCTAACATCACGGTCAGACACTATAGTGCGAGGCAACCCGAACTTGCACACCACATGCGTAAGAAAAAGGCGGGCTACCCTCGAAGCATCCGAAGTCTTCGAGCAAGGAATAAAGAGGGCCATCTTCGAGAAACGGTCAACCACCACATAGACCGAATCATGCTTCCTGGAGGTACGTGGCAATCCCAAAATAAAGTCCATGCTAACATCCTGCCACGGGGCATCAGGCACGGGGAGAGGCGTATAAAGGCCCGAGCTTTGCTTCTTCATCTTGGCCGTAGCACATGTACGGCACTGAGCCACGATGTTAGCAACATCGCGCTTCAAGCTCGGCCAATAAAATCGATGCTCCACTGCCTCAATAGTCTTGTTCTGACCAAAGTGGCCGGCTAGACCTCCCGCATGTAGTTCCCACACTAAGAAATCTCGAACCGAAGTTCAGGGAACACATAGCCTGCTACCTCGAAAGAGGTAACCCTCCTGAAGCACATACTCATCAAGGTCTCTCGAGGGTCCGGCCTGGAGAGTGGTAAAAATCTGACCGAAGTCAGGACAATCAACATAGGCCTCCTTCATCTTCTCTAACCCTATGACCTCGGCACTCATGGTGGTAAGCAAGCATGCTCGCCGACTCAAGGCATCAGCTACCTTGTTCTCCACTCTAGCCTTATGTTTAAGCACAAAGGTGAACTGCTGGAGATACTCGACCCAACGACTGTGACGCGAGTTAAGCTTCTTTTGGGAATGGAGGTACCTCAATGCTTCATGGTCGGAGTATAGGACAAACTCCTGATGTAAAAGATAGTGCCTCCAATGCCTGAGAGCCTGAATAACTGCGTAGAATTCTTTATCATATGTGGAATATCGCAGCTTCGCATCATTCAGCTTCTCACTGAAATATGCGATCGGGTAGGACTCCTGACTCAAAACTCCCCCAATTCCCACGCCCGACGCATCACAAGAGATCTCAAACACCTTCGAGAAATCAGGCAGTCGAAGGATAGGTGTCTGGGTCATGCGCTCCTTGATGTCCTTGAAGGCGGTAGATGCGGTCTTCGTCCATACAAATGTGCCCTTACGGATGCAATCCGTGATCGGGGCTGTGACGGAGCTAAATCCACGGATGAAGCGACGGTAGAACGTCGCAAGGCCATGAAAGCTGCGGACATCATGAACCATACGGGGTTTTGGCCACTCAACAATGGCCCGGACCTTCTCCGGATCGGCGGAGACCCCAGTACTAGACACAATGAAACCCAAGAAGGTAAGCTAAGGTGTCATGAAGGCACACTTCGGTGGGTTCGCAAACAACTGCTCTCGCCGAAGAAGTAGACAGACCTGCCGAAGGTGGTCCAAGTGGTCCCCTGTGGTGCGGCTATAGATAAGGATATCATCAAAATACACCACTACAAAGACTCTAATGAAAGGTCGTAGGACCTGAGTCATGAGCCGCATGAAAGTGCTAGGGGCATTGGTCAACCCAAAAGGCATGACCAACCACTCACATAGACCGTCCTTGGTCTTAAATGCGGTCTTCCACTCATCACCTGGCCTAATCCTCACCTGATGGTAGCCACTCTTAAGATCGATCTTCGAAAAGATAGTGGCACCTGCCATCATGTCTAGCATGTCATCCAGGCGGGGAATAGGGAACCTGTACTTCATGGTGATCTTGTTGATGGCACGACTATCAATACACATTCTCCACATGCCTTCTTCGGGGCGAGTAATGCGGGTACAACACATGGACTCATGCCGTCCCGGACAGATCCTCTCTGCACAAGCTCATCGACCTGCCGTTTAAGCTCGGCATGCTCCGTGGGGCTCATTCGATAATGAGGAAGGTTTGGCAAAGAAGCGCCCGGAACAAGGTCGATGGCATGCTGAATATCCCGCATGGGTGGGAGTCCCTCGGGAAGCTCATCGGGAAAAATATCAGCAAACTCTTGCAGAATAGGAACAACCTCGGGTGGGAGCTCACCCTCGGAGTCCCGCTCCACCTCTCAGACCGTAATGGCAAACACCGGACAGCCCTGACTAAGCTCCTGCTCCATTTCCCGGGAGCTAATCATCATCAATCTCCTCGTCGAGGGCTCTCCTGGGCCAGAGGTAACGGTCATAGTCCGAGCTGGGGATGGGGTACTGGGCCCGGCTACGGAAGGCTTTGGAGTACTAGGGCCAGTAGGACCCCTGACTGACGAGCTCCTGGGCCGAACGGGGTGGAGGGTGACCCGCTGGCCATCGTGGTCGAAGGTACAGGTGTTCGACCGACCATGGAGTGTGGCATCTCGGTCGAATAACCACGGCCTACCAAGAATGAAACTTTCCACTTCCATGGGGAGAACATCACACCAGGCCTCGTCACGGTAGGAGTGGAGCTGCAGCGGGACCAAGCACCGCAGCCTGACCGAAATGGAAGTGGTATCCACCCATGATACCTGATAGGGACAAGGATGGTCTACGGGTGTGAGACCAAGACGAGCGACAGCGTTCGTGGAGATTGCATTGATACAACTCCCGCTATCGATGACCACCTTGCAAATTTGCTTTCCCAGCCTACAGAATACCTGAAGGATAGTGGTCCGACGCCAGTCATCACTGGCCTGTGGCTGGGTGAGGATACATCTGACGACCCCCACATGGGTATCGCCCGACTGCTGGACATCCTGGGCCTCACCTCCCATCTCATAGTACTCGTCAGCTAACTCTTCATCTGCCTCATAGCTGACTAACTCGAGGCCCGTAGGGGTGGTATCCTCGGCCTGTGTGTCCCCAATGTGAAGAGATGGGCGGGTGGGACACTGGTTGGTGAAATGGCCAAACCCATTGCAGCGATAACACTGCTGCCGTGATCCACTAGGCTCCCCAATCATAGGTCCTTTACCTTTATCCTCCCGACGGATAGGAGGCGTAGGCAACAAAGGACGTGCAGGAGGTGCGGGTGCCGGTGGACGGGCTATGGGTGGGGCCGTAAGATGCTGGGGACGAGGAAGGTCCCTCGGGGGTGGAGGACGAGGCCTAGGAGCAAAGGGCTCGGGGCGAGCGGGCTCCTGAGGTCGTGCCATGGGGGCCCTCGGATACGTGCCAGATGAGCCACGGGACTCGACACTACGAAGGGGAAAGGAGCCCAACCGATGGGGTGACTCAAACTCGGCCTCAAACTGCTCCAATTCGAGAGCAATCTGATATGCTTGCTCCAAAGTGGTGGCATTGCGGCGAAAGAGTTCATATTGATAATTAGGCCGCAAACCCCTCCGAAAGCGGGATATCGTCATGGTGCTCTCTTCTGTGACCCCGCACCGCAAATAATACTCATCGAACTCGGAGGTGTACTCGGTCACGGATCGGTTCCCTTGGGAAATGCTTTGCCACTTGTCTATGAGACGTTGGCGATATGAGGTGGGAAGGTATTTCTCCCTCAATTTGGACTTCATATCATCCCAAGTACCGATTTGGGGTTGATGTCACTGGTTGAGCCGGCTCTCCACATTGATCCAATAAGTTTGGGCCTGCCCTTGCAACCTCATCTTTGCGTATCGGACTCTTCGGCGGTCCGTCATCTCAAACCACTCGAAGTACCGGTCCATGCCGGCCTCCCAATCTAAATACACCCTAGGGTCCAAGGACCAGCTAAAAGTGGGAGGGTCCACACGCACACCCCTAAGAATGCGGTCGTCATCCTCGTCATCACGATTCCGTCGTTGATGACGACGACCGTTACCCCCTTGATCATTATCAGATGCATAATCATCCACCACATGCACCTGTTGAACCCCAACATTCTCCGCCTGAGCCCTTGGCACAGCAGGCTGCTGAACCGGCTCCTGTTGGTCGTTCGTCGGCGCGGGTTGCGCCGCTACTGGGCCCCTCTCGAGGATGGCAATCCTCCCAACTAAGCCCTGGATGGACTGATCCGAACTCTCGGCCCGATCCTCGAGGGCTTTCATCTGCCCTTCTAGACGCGTTCCTATGCCATCCATACGCGTACTAAGACCATCCATACGCGTATCTAAACGATCCATGATGGCCCGGAACATCTCGGCCGTGGAAGACTCATCGGAACTACGGGCTCGGGACTCCGCCATAGGTGGTGGTGGCGAGTACTGGGTACCTCGACGGGTGAGCATGCAACTGACACACGACATAGAAGACACTGACTAATGCAAACACACACTAAATGATGCACTTAGACCTAAACCAATATCCGGTACGAGGCGGAGTTAATCGATCCGAAGATCACTCCCGCAAGTGTGCGACCTCCCGGTAGGCGTAGCCTAACGTTCGGACAACACCTTTTAAGATACCAAATAAAGGGTGCAAATGCAATTTAAAACACACTTTTTTTTTGTTTTGAAAATAATGATGGTCCTAGACTCGACTTAGACCATGATGCATGACTTATGCAACGACTACCCTAGACTCAACCTGGCTCTGATACCAAACTGATGCGGGACAGACATGGGAGACGTCACTATATGGTGCCACCCTCAGACTCTAGATGAAGACGCGACCAGCAGCACACACCAGGGAGACACTAAGCCCGACACTACGAGCTCCTAGTGGCAAAACGTTGCTAACAGAAGTGGAAGCTCACTCGTCGTCCCAAGCGAGGGAAAGCGCGGACCGTGCGTGGTTAAGGAACCGGCGGAGGTCAAGGGTAGTCCGACTCAACTTCCGGACTCGGATCGAGTCACGGGACGGGTCACTCTCACTCTCACAGCGGTGACATGGACACACGGGCTAGTACCTACACTCTCGGCAGCGGCAAAAGACCGTATACTAGCTAAGCAAATGAATGCCAAGAGGTTCGGACCATTACCTCCACGCACCCGGCGTGGCGAAGAAAACCCCGGCCGAATTACGGATCCCCGGTTAAACAACTTTACAACAGTACAATGATTTGACCCACTCCACGCAGGGAGGTAAAAGGTCACATGTGGGGTCCGGGAATCACACAACTCGGGTTGACGGGCAGCATCTTGATGTCGCCCGGCGGTGCCGAACTCCGTGTTTTCGTGCTTTCTAAACGGCGGGTTCTGCGGGCCCGCGGGGCCCACGGATGGCGCGGTCCTCCGGATCTGCGGGGGTGGGACCCACTATGATGGGGACCCCTGGTGGCGCACCTCCACGGACGGCGGTCGACCGGGAACACCGATCGGGGGTCGATCGGTCCCGATTCCAAAGCTTTGAAGTTGCTGCCCACGGATTTTTAGTTGCTGTTTTCAGGCGCGCGCTCCGGCGAAAACGGCCGCTGTGATCAATCCCGACGTCAGATCGGGACGCATGAGCTATCGTTGGAAAGCTCTCTTCAAATGCTTCGATCTAGATCCAGAGAGATCTGTTTGATCTGGTCGGATCAGAACTTTATTGAATTTACAAGCCCCTGTTGTACAGTAACCGAAACCTCAGATTTGTAGGGTACTTGTCTGAGAACCACCGTTCACCACCTAGTAAACCTCCGATTCAGCTCTTGAGCTTTTCTTCAACGTTGTAGGGGATAAAACCACGGAATTGGAAATGTTTTTGGAATTTGATTTGGAGGTGGTGGTGATTTACTATGATGTTTGGGGTGACTGGTGGTCGGATCTGGGAACAGGGGGACAGAACTGTAGCTGGGACTGAGAACGATTTTCAGAAAATATGAAATGGACGAACCAAAAATTGAGAAAACTTGTGGATGAAGGGGTGGATGGGTGGAACCTCCAGTAAAATTGGGTGAACCAAAATAAATCAAAAAGTGGACCTAAGACATGAAACTCAGGGCTGGGATGAATCTGGAAAGAACTCTGGCAGAACCGAAATGGAAGAGTGGACAAAAATCAAAAAATATGAAACGAGATCTGAATGGCAAACCAAAATTTGTGGGATGTCCTTGACACCTCTGGAACACCCAATAAAATCCCCAGATCTACCTGAGCTCGGGGCTGAGACAGGAAATTTGTGGAAGCTCCTGTGGTACTACGCGGGCAGAACTCCGTTGACGGCTCGTGGCGGTGCGGTGGCGGCTCGTGGCGGTGGCGGCGGCGACCGGAACTGATAGGGTGGAGTCTCACCACCAGAAGGAAGCCTTCACAACTTCAAGGGGGAGAGGGAGAGGAGAAGGGGGTGCACCAAGGCTGGAGCTTCAAGCTTTTTTTCAATTCAAATGGCGTTAATTTATGAAAATAGGAAAATACAAGCATATATAGGTCACCCATCTAATCCATCCTCCACCGTTGGATCTAGGGGTTAGGGATGGATGGCTAGGATGAAGTTTGCTCAAAACACAACAAAAATAATAAACAAATGGGGAGGGGGGCGCACCTTGACCAAGGGGGGGACATGGTAGGTGGGTTTGGTTGGAATTGTTGACCATTTTGGTCCCTTGTCCCCCATGTGGACAATTGACTAGTCAAGGCTTCTAGATGTCCACCTTGGATGTTGACCAACCCCACAAGGCTGATATGGACCAATGGGAGGGGGTCTGGGGGTCCCATGGGGCCCAGGGGTCCCATTTTACAAATAAGCCCCTCGTACACTCATAATTGCAAATCGTATAAAATGAAATAAACACACCTTACACACAAATAAAGTCTAATTAAATATGAAAAATGGGGAGGCTCAAGGCGGAGTCTCCAGGCTGTCTCCGAGCTAGATGGACGCTGAGGTGGCTCGAGTCGTGCTCCGTGTGCGGTACCGGTGGCTCGGCGTGTCGCGCCGCTCAACTGCTCGGGTGTCCGCACCACTTTGTCTCGACAATACGCTCGATCATCTGGCGCTGCGCTAAAAGATTCTCTGGCACTGGCGTGTTGGAGGCTCGTGGTTGAGTCTCAACCGGGGGCATGCCAAACCCAATTGCCAACAGGGTTCGGGCAATCGCCGCTGAGGTGTTGGCAGCATCGCGAGCCGCCATGGGTACCGGTGCTTCGGCCTGGGGCCTAGCAGGTTACTGCGGATGAAGGTCTCGCTCCTGGAGTAGGTATTGCAGGAGGGCCTTCAGATGCTGGTTCTCCTTCATAAGAGTGTCGAGGGTCACTTCTTGAGCCTCATTCATAGGAGGGTCGTTGTTGATTGGGGACCTCTTCTGCGCGTTCCGACGCCTGTGGTCCGGCAGAAGTGCCGATGTGACCTGTTGGAGGAGGCGGTAGAGCCTGGTGGCGTGGCCTCCTGAAGTGGGACAGAGGCTGGTTCAAGTCGTCAGACTGGGTGTCTAGCTGGTGTCTGGTGGTGTAGAAAGTGAACACTCGAACTGCATCATTGATGAACCGGGCCGTCTGCTTCCTCCACTAGTGTCGCTCGGGGTGGACAGGCGTCCCTAGTCTGTCAAAGATCGAGATGCGTTGCAGAGGGGGCTCACTTCCGATGTTCGCCGGAGGAGAACCCTGGACAGGTTGCTGGAGGGCCCGAGGTCGGGCTCGCCTTTGTCTCCACTTGCTTACGCGGGGGACATTGGACGACTGGACGTCGTCAGACGATGCTACTGTAAAGCCAGCCGCATCTCGTCCGATGCCACGTCTGAGTGCTCGCATGGGGTTGGTGATACGCGCCCTTCGAACAGCTCGAGCTTCTTCTGGGGTGACCCAGATTCTCCTCAGGTCTGGTTCCTGGTCTCTCTTGACGCCATTTTTTCGACGGGTTGTCTCGGGAGACTGTGTGTCTGACTGAGGTGGGCGCCCCCGGGCTGCCGTCGAGGAACCCGCTCCATTGAGCTTCGCCCCGTCCTCTCGTGTTTGACGCAAGAGGTCAAAATGATTGGAAGTGGGGATGGTGGGAACGGTCCGTTCTTGGGGTATGATTGGTTCACCCCCGTTGAGACGGATCCGCAGGTCACCAACAAGGACCATCTTGCCGGAGTTACTGGTTGCAGCAGTAAGTCGCCTGCCTCTGCGGCCATGGCGACGCTTCTTCTGAGGAGCTGAGGAAGACTCCGCCCCAAGATGGTAGACCGAGAAGACCCAGCCTGGAGCGACCGGCAGCATGAAGCCGTCAGTCTGAAGTGCTGGGATTCGCTCCCTGGATAAGTAACCCGCACCGAGAGTCGATGACTAGGCGACTCGGGTGTAACCCTTCGCCCGCACTGATAGGAGTGTCGCCGATGCTCTAGATGACACTCTTGCACCGGAAGGCGATGCCGTCGGAAGTGCTGGGGTGCCGACGACCCTGGGTCGAGGACCCGTGGTAGGTGCCGGTGTAGTCTGGGCTCGGGTCAGGAGACCCGAGGAAGGTGCTGAGGAATGTCGCCCCTAGGTAGAAGACCCACGGGGAGAGCCGGTTCAACAGGAGCTCGAGATCGAGGTCCCGAGTGTGATACTGGAGAGATGTGAACTCGGGACTGTGATCCCGTGTCAAGTGTCGGCCTTGTCAGGATTCGGGATCGGAATCCCGATGCAGATGTTGAGGAGCTATAAACCCGGGGCTGGGAGCCAGTGTTGGGTATTGGCCTAGCTGGAGCTCGGGGTTGAGGACCCGCGTCAAACGCTGAGGAGCCGTGGACCCGGGGCAGGGAGCCCGTGCTGGGTGCCGGTTTGGCTAGGACTCGGGGTTGGAGACCCGAGGAGAATGCTGAGGAGCCGCAGACCCGGGGTTGAAAGCCCGTGTTGGGTGTCGGCTTTGATGGGGCTCGGGGTTGGAGACCCGAGGATAATACTGAGGAGCCGTGGACACATGGCAGGGAGCCCGTGTTGGGTATCGGCTTGGCTGGAGCTCGGGGTTGAGGACCCGAGGGAGATGCTGGGAAGCCGTGGACCCGGGGCAGGGAGCCCGTGTTGGGCACCGGCTTGGCTACGGCTCGGGGTTAAGGACTCGAGGGAGGTGCTGGGAAGCCGTGGAACCGGGGTAGGGAGTCCGTGTTGGGTGCCGGCTTAGCTGCGGCTCGGGGTTGAGGACCCAAGGGAGATGCTGGGAAGCCGTGGACCCGGGGCAGGGAGCCTATGTTGGGTGTCGGCTTGGCTGCGGCTCGGGGTTGAAAATCCGAGGAAGATGCTACAATAGTGACCGAAGACTAGGGCGTAGGGTAGTGACCGTGTCAAACACTGAGGCGCTGGTGTTGATCTGGGGGCCCTATAGGGGCCAGTAGTGACAGTCCGGTGCCCGACACTCAGGCGGGACACTGGTGCTAGAGGTGCGCATGGCGCGTTCGCCACGGAAGCCCATGAAAAAATTGGAGTTGGCTGAGGAGCAGCCACAGGGATTACACATAAGAAATAGGGTGATCCGATAACCAGGGCGAAGCTGCCGAAAGCGATCGGCGTCGCCAAGTAGCCCACCCGGGCATGGGTGGCAATGACATTGGGGCCGTAGGTGACGGCCGCCATGGTTGCTGGAGAGCTGAGTGCTGCAGAGGCGACGGTCGCTGACAGTCACCGAGAGCGGTCTGACGATCAGAACGCGAACCAAAAGCTGCTAGAGAATGCACGCACGAGCACCCTCCTCTGCCTCTCCTGCAAGGACAGGGAAAGGGCACCAGGCTTCAGGGCTTCAGCAAAAAGGAAAGAAGGCGGGAGACGTCCCACTGGGCATGCCATCCTTTCTGTTGCGCGGGTTTCTATGCCGATTAACTGGGGTGAGGGAAGGGATACAGCGAGGAAGGAAAATACGGGAGTTTGATGTATCTTGGGTATCCTCCTTACTGTTGCATGTTTCTCACGGCGGTATCGGGCACTCTCCTTTTTACGGAAAGTCAAAAAGGGTCGAATGGCGCGGAAATGTCGAGATAAGGGTAAACCGGACAAGGTGCGGGCGTGCTAGTCGATTTCTCGATAATCACTCATGGAACCAAGGGTTGACCGGGGAAGCGCCACTAGGGTGTGGCACGTGGGCTCAAGCGATCGGGCGACACGTGGAGAGAAGGGGTTCCATGGGTGCGAGTGCGTAGGCGATTGCGGGAATCGTGTACTGGACGTCTTTCCCCATCGGCCGCTGATGCGGGACGAGACACTGACACGACAAGCTCGCGATCGTCCCTTAACGAGGGAAGCGTCTGACGTGCACGGTTGAGAAACTGGCTAGAGCTAGGGTGGTCAATTCACACTTTCGTGCCCGGATCGGGTCACGGGACGGTAATGCTCTCTCTCGCAGCAGCGGTGATATAAATATAAAGCGAGCTACGATCCTAGAACATGCTCTCTAGCAGTGGCATAAACAAGTATATATGAAAATGAGCAAATGCCGAGGGTAGGGAGCGAGAACGATACCTCCACGCGCTCGGCGTGGGGAAGACGGGCCCGGCCGAAACTCGTACTCCCGGAACAATAATACACAGTATTACAGCAATACAACTCGCTGCCCACTCCACACAGGGAGGTAAAGGGCTACACAATGGGGCCCGGGAGGACCGAATTCAGGTTGACGGGCGGCTTCTCGCATTGATTCGGTAACACCCGAACTAGTGACGATGGGGCCCACGTGCTGTCCGGAGGGGCCGTGTGGGACCCGGTGGCACCGCTGTAGTGGGGACACTTAGGGAAGCGCTCCCCGGGCTGGCGGCACGCTGGTTCGCCGGCCGGAGGTCGAGCGGCTCCGTTCGGCGCCGGTCGGAATAATCGGCCACGGATCTGCAGCTTCTAGTTTTTAGCGCGCGCTCCGGCGAGAATGGACGCTGCGATCAGCCCGGATATCGGATCGATACGAAACTGGCGCCGTTGGAAAGCTCTCTTCAAATACTTCAACCTAGGCCTAGATATAAGACCTGGATCTACACGGATCTTAGCTTTAATGAATTTTTGAGTTGCTATTGTACAGTGATCGGATTCTCAGATCTGTAGAGAACTTGTCTGAGAACTACCTTTGACCGATATGTGAACGTCCGAATCTCAAGTGGTCGTCATCAGCAAAGTTATAGGAAATAAATCTAGGAAAACGGACATAGTTTTTATGAAAGGTTTGGAGGTGGATGTGATTTTTTTCTGATTTTCGAACTGGATGGTGGTCGGATCTGGGAATTAGCTGAAAACACTGTAGCAGAGATAGAACATAAATTTTGAAAAATGGATAGAGGGCAGATAAAAAATTAAAAAAAATGGTGAATGTAGGGGTTGATAGACAGAACGCCCAGTAAAATTGGGAGACCCAAAAAAAATCAAAAAGAAGGTCGGAGATGGGAAACTCAGAGCTGCTGTCACTATAGATAAAGACAGGACAGATCTGGGAGTGATTGAAGACCGAAATTGTAAAAATATCAAACGAAGGATTTTCGACCTGAACTTTTTTGTGGATGATGGGATGGAAGATAAGAACACACCATAAAAATTACAAACCACGAAAAGGCCGTGTCTGATAGAAGAAATTTCTGGAAGACACCTCTGCCTAGCAGGACAGAATACCAAAGACGGTTTCGCGGCGGCTCGAAGGCGGCACGAACGGCGGCGGCGGCACAGATGATCACCGGAGATAGAGGGGAGGGGATAGGAGGTAGAAACCACTCTAGAATTGGACGTTGGAGGAGATGAACACCAGGGGAAGGGAGAGGGGCTCAAGAATCACTCTTGAATTTCTAACAATTTTCTCTTCATTAATGCTAACACCCATTCTACACCCTTGGATCTAGGGATGGGGATTGGATGGCTGGGATTAAGTGTGATTAACACACCAAAAATAATAAAATAATAGGGGAGAGGGGCGCCCCCTTGACCAAGGTTAATGGGGTTGGAAAATTAGGTGGCCTACCTTGGACAAATTGAACCACTTGTCTCCCATGTGGTCAATTGGCATTCCAACCTTCTAGATGGCCACCTAGGATGGTTGACCAGCCCCACATGGTCTAGGTGGACCAATGGAAAAGGGGTGAGGGCCCCCTAGCTGGACCTACTACACAATTACACAAAAACTCACACAATCCATGGGAATGACTCATTGGCTTATAAAGCCTTACATTTATGTACATACTTTCCCAAGGATATAAACACAAACTAAAAGGACATAAATGCAAAAGAAAAAGTACATGCTCGGCGTCGATTCCCATCAACTCTCCCCGGGTGGGAGGAACTCGACCCCGTCGAGTAGGAGTAGGGATGCTCGAGTACTCCGGCGGATCCGTCACCGTGCCAAGTAACGCGGGTACGCTCCACTCCAAGTGATCGTCACCTGCTCATTCCATATATACTCGATATGCGCGGACTGCTATAGGCTAAAGGTGGACACTCCAGGTGGGCCACTCTCAAAAGGGAAGGGAGCAGCTCGAAGACTCACTAGGAATCACCGCTGAGTCCCTGTAGATGACTAGATCCGGGTGTAGATATAGAACCGATCCCATACTCATCGAGTGAGTCCAATCGCCTCTTACTCATAAGAGAACGACAACGAGCTTGCACAAGACACATGCAGACTCTCAAACTACACACAAACCATGCAAACAAACCACACAAGACAAACCACCTAAGGAAAACACCGACTCATATATGACCCTAGACATACCTAATGTTAGTCCGACCCGTACATGGGTGACGGCGGACCAGGACACCCGAATGTGTGCCATGCATGTATTGGACGTAACCGGAGGTTGACGTCATGGGGAACTCCTAGACATACTACGATGCACCAATCATGGACATTGGGCTTGGATGCGGGAAGTCCGGGAGGTGCGAGTGGTTTAGAGGGATCGGGGAAACCAAAGTCTTACCCCCGAATGATGGTTCGGACCTATGGCTATGTGGAGTTTGCTTGGCCCGAGTGGAAAAGGTGGGATAGTGAACTCCGCGGAAGAAGGGTAGTGAGTATGAAAACTCGGGAGGTTCACTAGTGAAGGGGTCAAAAGGGTCGAAGAAGGTGTGACCCCATGAAGTGGGTTCCAACATGACATGGTCCCAAGTTTGGAATTCATAGTCACCGTCATACATTATGATCGGTGGGACGACGGACATGTGTAGAAAATAGGATTCCTCCCTTGGGAAAAAGGGAACGAAGTCGGACTCGGCCGGCATCGGGAGGAATAGAAGAATCTCCGTGGTGACATAGTACCCCATGGTCCACTCGGAGGTAATGGACCCGAAGGCCGGATGGGTGAAGCTAAGACTAGCGGGTTGGTCAAAGCCTCGGGCCAGTAGGTGCGTCAACTTCCATTGCGTGTCTAATCCCATAATAAGGTCATCCAATGTATCAATATTGTGACTAGACCGAAAGGTAGTGTGGAAGGAGTTGACGGGCACTATAGGTAAGGTGGGGTCCATAGAAGGGTAAGGACGTGAGACCAAGCCATCCTTGAGCCAACTAAGAAGTGGCTCGGCTATGTATAACATACCCGTAAGAAACACGGGTGGCTCGGGATGGACATCCTCTAAATGTGGCTCCTCGAAGGGAGGGTGGCTCCCATGATGTGTGGCTAGAGGGGTGGGCTCCAGGAGAGGTGGCAAGCATGAATCCGAAGGTGGAGTGGGCCATTGGGGTTGGGTGGCAGGAAAGACGAGGGTGCTCGATTGAGCCCTATCCTTAAGGATGATCTTGCCAGGTAGGTAAGGTGGGTATAAGGTGCAAGTCCTTTTGCCCCAGTCAAGATTAGCCTTTCTTTCTCCTAACCACGTTTGCCCTAAAATGATGCATGGACTAGCAAGTGTGCCGATCCTGCACCATGCACCATCGGTGTAAAGAACGGAGCCGACCTTCCTATAGAACTCAACACAAGCAAAATCACCATCACGGACAATCTCGCCTATCTTGGAGAGAGACTCCACGATATCAAAAGCAACCTAATTATCCGACTCCCTATCAGTGAAATGGAGTTCCATTGTGGACCCATTAGGTAGAGTGGCTTTAGAAACGATATAGGGTCGGGCTAGGACGGCCTTGGCTTGGGCCACCAGAAATGACCACTTGGACGCATGGCCTTGGGGAACGGCCATGGATAGCAGACATGGACATGCATACACACGGAGACAAGACACTAGACCGACTAATGCAAAGGTTGGGATGCATGCATACTAAGGACAAGACACCAAGACTCGGTACGAGGCGGAGTTAATCGATCCGAAGATCACTCGCGCAAGTGTGCGGCCTTCCCGATAGGCGTAGCCTAACGTTCGGACAACACCTTTTTATATACCGACTAATGGTATGCAAATGCGACCCAAAAAACACTTTTTTTGTTTTAAAACAATGATGACCCTAAACACGACTTAGACAATGACTAATGGCTAGACGTAAATGACACCCCTTTTTTTTGACACCCTAGACTCAAACTCGCTCTGATACCAAATTGATGCGGGACGAGACACGGACACGATAAGCTCACGATCGTCCCTTAACGAGGGAAGCGTTGGACGTGCACGGTTGAGAAACCGGCTTGAGCTAGGGTGGTCAATTCACACTTTCGTGCCCGGATCGGGTCACGGGACGGTAACACTCTCTCTCGCAGCAGTGGTGATATAAATATAAAGCGAGCTACGATCCTAGAACATGCTCTCTAGCAGTGGCATAAACAAGTATATATGAAAATGATCAAATGCCGAGGGTAGGGAGCGAGAACGATACCTCCACGCGCTCGGCGTGGGGAAGACGGGCCCGGCCGAAACTCATACTCCCGGAACAATAATACACAGTATTACAGCAATACAACTCGCTGCCCACTCCACGCAGGGAGGTAAAGGGCTACACAATGGGGCCCGGAAGGACCGAATTCAGGTTGACGGGCGGCTTCTCGCATTGATTCGGCAACACCCGAACTAGTGACGGTGGGGCCCACGTGCTGTCCGGAGGGGCCGTGTGGGACCCGGTGGCACCGCTGTAGTGGAGACACTTAGGGAAGCGCTCCCCGGGCTGGCGGCACGCTGGTTCGCCGGTCGGAGGCCGGGCGGCTCCGTTCGGCGTCGGTCGGAATAACCGGCCACAGATCTGCAGCTTCTGGTTTTTAGCGCGCGCTCCGGCGAGAATGGACGCTGCGATCAGCCCCGATGTCGGATCGATACGAAACTGGCGCCTTTGGAAAGCTCTCTTCAAATACTTCAACCTAGGCCTAGAGATCAGACCTGGATCTGCACGGATCTTGGCTGACCAGATTCTCAGGTCTGCAGAGAACTTGTCTGAGAACTACCTTTGACCGATATGTGAACGTCCGAATCTGAAGTGGTCGTCTTCAGCAAAGTTGTAGGAAATCAAGCTAGGAAAACGGACATAGTTTTTATGAAAGGTTTGGAGGTGGATGTGATTTGTTCTGATTTTTGAACTGGAAGGTGGTCGGATCTGGGAATTAGCTGAAAACACTGTAGCAGAGATAGAACATGAATTTTGAAAAAATGGATAGAGGGTGGATAAAAAATCAAGAAAAATGGTGGATGTAGGGGATGATAGATAGAACGCCCAATAAAATTGGGAGCCCCAACAAAAATCAAAAAGAAGGTCGGAGATGGGAAACTCAGAGCTGCTGTCACTATAGACAGAGACAGGACAGATCTGGGAGTGATTGAAGACCGAAATTGAAAAAATATTAAACGAAGGATTTTTGACCTGAATATTTTTTTGGATGATGGGATGAAAGATAGGAACACCCCATAAAAATTACAAACCACGAAGAGGCCGTGGCTGGTAGCAGGAATTTCTGGAAGACACCTTTGCCCAGCAGGACAGAATACCGAAGACGGTTTGGCGGCGGCTCGAAGGCGGCACGAACGGCGGCGGCACAGATGATCACCGGAGATAGAGGGGAGGGGATAGGAGGTAGAAACCACTCTAGAATTGGAGGTTGGAGGAGATGAACACCAGGGGAAGGGAGAGGAGCTCAAGAATCACTCTTGAATTTCCAGCAATTTTCTCTTCATTAATGCTAACAAATAGAAAATACAACCTTTTATATGCCATGTATCAAACCCATTCTACACCCTTGGATCTAGGGATGGGGATTGGATGGCTGGGATTAAGTGTGATTAACACACCAAAAATAATAAAATAATAGGGAAGAGGGGCGCCCCCTTGACCAAGGTTAATGGGGTTGGAAAATTAGGTGGCCTACCTTGGACAAATTGAACCACTTGTCTCCCATGTGGTCAATTGGCATTCCAACCTTCTACATGGCCACCTAGGATGGTTGACCATCCCCACATGGTCTAGGTGGACCAATGGGAAAGGGGTGAGGGCCCCTTAGCTGGACCTACTACACAATTACATAAAAACCCACACAATCCATGGGAATGACTCCTTTGCTTATAAAGCCTTACATTTGCATACATACTTTCCTAAGGATATAAACATAAACTAAAAGGACATAAATGCAAAAGAAAAAGTACATGCTCGGCGTCGATTCCCATCAGTCGCAAGCAACCGATGTTTATTTACATCGGATTGAATCCGAATACCTTCGTTCTAAGCTAAAGAAAAGTCTGTATATATGTCTGAAGCCGTGGGTAGAGAGCTGGGGGCATTCAGTAGCTATGGGTGCACGTTAGACCGAGGGTGTTCACTGGGGCTAGGGTGTCGGGCACGGATGCCGAGTGGTGTGGGTAGGAAGCTAGGGGCCCAAATGAGGGCATTTGTATTTTACTGGCTTTATGATGAGCCACATGGGCTTTACAAGCGGGCCTAAGTGGCCAAAGTACAACTAGCGCAAGCCGTGGGACAATTCCGACACGTGGGTCGGTCCTCGGGTCACTGAGTGATAAAGCGAATACCCGCGTGTTCTACAGGAACTTTTCACAGAGGAGTTGGTGTGGGTCCGACTGCCTTGGTGGTCAGAGCGGACACGGACTGGCGCCTGGTGGAGGTCGGATGTGGCTCGAGGTGAGCGGTCGGGCCCGAGTCTTGGACGGCAAATGTTATCCTACTGGTGAGTCGAGGTCGGCCCCGGGACTATGATTCCCGGGCCAGAGGTCCGACCGAACTTGATTTGTCAATCTGAGGGGCCGACGGCCGACTGGGAGGTGATCGGTGGGCATGCGGTTCTGTGTTAGGGGTCGACGCAACATTATGAAGTGCCCTTCATCACCATCGTAAGTGTCGTAAGTTGATGTACACGGGCGGACCCGGGATGCGGGCGTATTTGCCGTTGGTATAGTCATCTTACATGCGGCGGGGATGGACTTGGTGTGAGACGGCTGAACACCGCGTGAGGGGAGTACATGAGTCATACCCTCGGCGTGTGTGAGCCGACTAGCAAGTCAACTGCACGTGCACTTGTCTTCTCGCGTTCCCGACCTTTGCCGAAAGCCTCGGGGATCCGAGGGTGCGACAATTAGGCCGGGGGAGTTTGCTCGTCCGTCCATGTGTCCTTGCGTTGCTTCATGCATCCATCTTCCGTTAGCTTGAGCTAGCAAGGGGGGCAATTTATAGAAGTTAAAGGGGTAGGGGGTGGGGTTTAGGCGGACCAAGTTGAGGGTCCAACTTGGTCCGGGTAAACCCCTCAAATAGTGCTTTTATTTTTATTTTATTTGCATTTTTTGTGTGTTTTGTTTTGTGTATCGAAGTGTGGGAGATGGGGCTTCGGCAGACCAGCCCGAGGGGCTGGTCTGGTCCGCCTAAACACCTCTTCGGAGGGTAAATTTTTTTATTATTATTTTTGAAGGTGCTTATGCGGACCAGCCTGTAGGTCCAGGCTGGTCCGCCTAAACCCTCCCAAGGGGGGGTTTGGGCGGACCGAACAGGTCCATTTTTTTAAGTTTTAAAAATCTTTTTTTATTACCCAGGGGGTTTAGGCGGACCAGCCTACCCCCAGGCTGGTCTGCCTAAACCCCCCCTAGGGGCTTTGGGCGGACCGGATGGAAGAGAGAGAGGGGGAGTGGTCCCACCTCTATAAAATCCGATTTTTGGTTATTTTAGCCCCACTTTGACTCAGTTTGGACGCTAAAAGACAAAGGATATGGGCTTGGACTGGCTGACTGGTTGCTTGTGCGCGTAGGCCGAGGGATTGATGTGTGCGACTCGACATAATCCTGGGGCTCCGTCTTCACGAATTCTTCTGCGTACGGGTACGACGAACGAACTTTACGCAAACCTCAGATCGAATTTTCAAGAACCGGGACTGGGGAGGGCCGTCGGGCCTTCGGGCTGAGGAGAGGGTGTGGCCCCCCGGGGAGTTCACCATCCCCGGGGGTACGGCCACCCCCTGGGGCACACGGGCCCCCGGGCAAAGCCGTAACCCCGAGGGATGGCCCCCGGGGGTCTTCCTTCGTCGTCTGGGGATATCCCTTGGAGGATACGAAGTTCCGGGGTATTGAAATGGCCCATGGGAGCCGTTGTTCTTTGAGTTGTAGTGGCCGCTTGCAAGGTGTTCGGGCGAATGCCCGACACACCCCGGGTTGCCGAACGAGCCTTGTAGGTTGTCGACGGGCCTTGGATTTGGCTTAGGGCCAAGGGTAGAAGTCCATAGGGGCTGGGAGGAGGCACCTTCGGCCCATGGGCCTTGCCTCATACTACATGCCATGTTGTATGGCGGGTTGGCAGGGTAGCCTCGGGTTGGCCCGAGAGCTGAAGTTGAGTGGCATGTTGCCACGTGTCTGAGGGTCGGGGGTGGCCCCAGCTTGCTGGGGGGTCGTTATAGGACCCAATTGGTGTACTGGAACCACGGGGTGGCCCGTGGGTTTGTGTAGAAGTGTTGAAGCGTGTGCGCCCACAAGGTGTTCGGCAGAATGCCGAGCACACGTGTGTGAGCCGTACACACGTACTGCGGCAAAGCATGTGGTTGACTTGCTCAGGTCTCCTTTTGACCTTGGAGGGTTGAATGAAGAGTCTCGGAGTGGGCCCGCGGCTCTTTTACGGGATGCCACGTGGCGTGGCTTAGTGTCGGGGTGCCCCTGGGTGGTTGTGTGGAATGCGGGCAGAGTCCGTAACTTATGAGTCAGGAGTGGTCCTGACTAATTGCCAGTGCCGCTGTACACCTCGGCTAGCGGGTCATGGCCGTTGGTCGAGCGCACTAGGTTGTTGGAGAGGCTGGGTAGCCCACGCCTTGAAGGTGTTCGAGGAAATTCCCGGACCCTTATTTCTGGGTATTTTACTGGGGGAATATTCCGAGTACAACAATAGCACTAGAGGTGAAGCCAGGAATTCTTTTAGCTCGGTGAACGCCTTCTGGCACTCATCATCCCAGGCGAAGGTGGCAGACACCATCTTGGGCCCTCTTAGCAATTTGAAGAAGGGCCGACATCGTTCCGCCGCTCGGGATAGGAAACGGTTGAGTGCAGCAATTCATCCAGTCAGGCGCTGGACGTCCTTGACACAGGCGGGTGGCCGCATGCCCAGGATGGCCTGGACCTTGTCGGGGTTGGCAATTCTGTAATACCCCGGATCCTTCAGATCGGAATCCGAGAGCTTTTGGAACGCTTTTGCGGGTCTAAGATCGTGTTTTACGATCCACTCAGGTTTTTCCCTTGTATAGCTTGCGGAACCCCGTGGAGAGTGAACCGTTGAGTTTTGAGACTCTGGGATGCTACAGATGCGTTGTGCTCTTTCCAAGGATCGTGGAGGCTATTTTTTCGCATTTTTATGACTTTATGGAATTTTGGGTCAAAAATTGAATTTTAGAAATATTCGATATTTCTATTTTCTTTTCCATTTTATATCCCTCTCTCCACTCTCACGTTCTCACTCTCTCCCCCTCCGTTCTCTCTCCAATCTTCCCCTCTCCCCCAGGCGGCCGACCGTGGCAGAGGTGGACGAGACAGGGATGCCGTGGAGGTGTCGTGGAGCGTGAAGGCACGAGGAATGGAGCGTGGCGTAGGCGCGATCCCGTTCTATGGATTCGAAGCCTTGGCGTGGTTCGTGTGATGGTTTTCGGCATTTTCGGCTCGAGAGATTGGCGGAAAAGGTAGGGGGATGGATTCCTTACCTCTTGTTCTACGTTTCCCTTGAATTTCGTGCCAATTAGCGTGAGTTTGAGTGAGTTTTTTATTTTTAAGAAAAAATACATATTTTGGGGTGTGATGTGAAATCGCCGTTCCAAGCGATGGTTTTCAATTCTAATAGTAGAATTTGAACCCCCAGCTTGTCGGGATTCAATTCCCGTCAGTTTGGCCGTAATTGGTCGTGATTTGAGGCCGATATAAGGTCATTTCGCCACGTGAGTCATTTTGGGTTGATTTGAGAAAATCGCCCGTTTGAATGCCGTTTTGTGGTTTCTTTATCCCCTTTTGGCTTATGGAAGGTTGGCATTGCATCTGTGGATGTTTCCCCATCATTTGGAGATGATTGAGGTGTGAAAATGGGTTTTTGTGCGGATTTTCTAGTTTTGTCACGTCTCGTGAAGGAAGATAAACAGTAGGGTGGTTTGGAATGTGACGTAGATGATGGGCGCGATCCTGAATTAACGTGACCTAGGTGATGGGCGCGATCCTGAGTTATCGTGACCCAGGAGAATGCTGCGTTTACATGTCATCGCGTCCGAGGTTATGGCCATGACTATTAACGCGACCTAGGTTGGTGTCGCGTCTATTTATCATCACGACGCATGTCAGCACCGTGACTTTCTGTTATCGTGATGGTACGTTTTACCGCGTTATTGTCACGACTGTAGCAATAGTTGCGTTCTAGGGGTATCGCGACCGGAGTGATGGTCGCGTTATGATTTGATCGTGAAGCTCTTGGGGGGTCGCCTTCTCATCGCGACGCCAGGGGTGGTCGCGTCCCTATTTTTAGTGTTCTTTCATATTGGTTTGGCTTCCAATTGGCTTGGCTTCGACCCCTTGGTTAGCCCATTGTTCTGTGGATGTCTTGGACATCCTATGAGGGTTGTGACCGTGTTATAGGGTGTTCAGAATTGCCGTAATATCGAATAGTGTGTCTGTATTGTTTTGAGAGTCATTATGATTTTCGGTCAACCCGGTTGTGACCCAGTGGTTTACACGTGACCTTGTGAGTGTCTCGGCTATCCCGTGGGGATCAATACTGTGTATTTTGGATGCTTATAGGTATTGTCTTATCTCAATTTATGTGCCTATATAGTTTGAGGGCTTTGGGGATCTCTCGTGTTCCGTGTTTCTTATCTTGCGAAATTGTGAGTCCGTTGAGTGGCCTTGGGGACGAGGACTTTCATTATTGTTGTTGTGGATCCGGCTGTTCTGTGCCGCTTCCATGTTATTTTACCATGATTCTTGGCTTAGGGACTAGGCGGATTAACGGCGTATTTCCATGATGTGCGACGATCTTGGCCCGAGTCTTGTGACTCAAGGATCGTTGTGTTAGCAGGTCTAGTTGGCTGTCCTGACTCTCGCGGTTGTGTGCTGATTTATGCTCCGTGGTACGTGCGACATGTGCGCGTTAGTCTATCTGTACTTCGGTATTCCTATTTTGAGTCTCTGTGTCTAGTGAGCCTCCACTAGTCGTAGCCTGACGACACTTTTGTGTGTCGGCCCACCTGGGAGGGGTGGCGGGGTGAGTTCCCAGTGGAGATAGTTTTTAGGCTGATTGCCGTGGGCCCCTTTGTCTAGCCATTAGAGTTCGACGGGAGGGGAAAACCAGCTAGAGGCCTAGCTCAAGACATTGAGCTTGTGTGTGCACATGTGGTCAGGGGCATTGGACCAGCGTCGACAGGCGTGACCCTGACTAGTCACTCGTTACTTGGTACTTGGTTCTTATTCGGTGTCTCAGTTATCACGTTTGAGCCGAGTGGGAGACGCTTGAGGCGCAGTGTAAGATGACAGTGGATGTATCTAACTTTTCGACTAGTGAGGAGGTACTTCTGTCACATGACGTGTGACTCGTGACTCGCGTGGTTCTTCGGTGAGTCAGTGTAGCATACACAACGGCGAGGTCGTATGTACGTCAGTGTTTTAGACCGTGCAATCTTGTGTTGTGCCTGTTTCTGGAGGTCGAGCCCCCACGTCCGAGAGGTCGTGGTATGTTTCCCCACGTCCGAGAAGTCGTGCTATGTTTCTCCACGACCGAGAGGTCGTGACGTGTCCTGGCAATGTAGCCAGAGTTTTCCTTATATCTGTTCGGCAACTCCCGACTTTGTGAGATCGGGGTTGTTCTTCTGTTACCGTTAGGTGTAGTTTAGAGGGCTGAGGTTTTATCAACTGCCATGTTTCTGTTCAGTACGGCTGTTTTCCTCTTTACTTTTACTGTTGTTCCTACTCCTGCTGTTACTGCTTTGCTGTTGTTGTTAGCATTGTTGTTTACCGCTTTTGTCTCGCGGTGGGGATCTGCGGGACCCCTATTGAGCTAGTGAGACGAGGCTCACCCCTGACCTTTCAGGTGTAGCTGTTCTTCCTCGTTATTCAGGGTTATAGTGCGGTGGTTCTTAGTTGCCAGATTTGCCAGTGTCGGGCTTCCCCCGACTTGAGAGTACGTTTCTCTTTCCTATTAGACTATACTTTAGTTGGACTGGACTTTACTGTAGCTTAAATAGTTTAATTGAAAATGTAATTTTATTTCTGGTATTTTAGCAATCCTGATCATAATAATTTAATTGTTTACTACTTTATCTGGAATTTCAATGTACTTACACCCATCCTTTCTATCCCTTCGAAGCTTTACCACTCTTGGGAGGCCTCTCAGAATCCAAGTGGTATCGGGTTTACCCAGTATCTGGAGTCTGGGTCGTCACAGCTTCGATCCCCCGCTGAGTCACCAAGAATCCTAGGAACTTCCCAGATCTAACCCCAAAGGCACACTTAGCTGGGTTGAGCATCATGCTAAACCTCTGGAGAGTGCTGAAGGTCTCAGCCAGGTCGGCGAAATGGTCCTCGGCCTTGGGTGTCTTGACGAGCATATCGTCAATATAGGCCTCGACATTTCGCCCAATTTGGTCTTCGAAAATGTGGTTAATAAGCCTCTGATACATTGCCCCGACATTTTTTAGCCCGAAGGGCATTCGGGTGTAGCAATATACGCCAAAGTCAGTGACGAAGGTGGTCTTCTCGATATCTTCAGGGTCCATCTGGATGATGTGACACCACCTATGGAACTATATTGCAAGCAATCAAGTTGAGCGGCGGACTCACACTAACGAACACGATCGCGTAGCACACACGAGTGCCCGTAGGCGACTTAGCGATGACGGAGAGGGTCCGAGTCGGGACCTTGATACTCCAATGGTTGGCTAGCTTATGGAGGACCCCAAATGGGCCAGGGATGCCCAATTCACGGGTGGCGACACGCCAAGGGCGTGGGATGACGGGCAACTCTCTCAACTCACCCGCGGTGTTTACTCACGTCAATAGCAATTTTGGGCCGTGCTCTCCTCACCGACCGACGGCACATTAGAAGCAATACTAATCAAGCACAAGTAACTCAGCCTAGGAGGGTGGTCAGGAGCTCACCTGATCGGCGTGAAGACGCCGATCCCGGCCGGAGACGAGGGCGAGCGGGGAGGCGTGGAAATGCACCCGCACACCGTGTCGGTGTAGCTTTGACCTGAAAATTAAATGATTACATGAACTACACCCCATGCAAGGGGGGGATCTCGAGGTGAGGATTTTGTGAAATTACAACCAATACTACCTCCACGCTGGGAGGGACCTTCAGCCGGCCAAGCGGGGAGGGGAGAAACCGAGCTAGAAGCTATAACGCGAGCTGATACCGGTTCTGTCCACTTGCTGCGAACTTGGACAGATAGTCGGAGTTGATGACCTAGCGGTCGCTCCTGAATTTTGATGATGACGAGACCAGCTGGGATTTCTTCGTAAGGGGCCCAGGAAGCCGCCCAAATTTTGTTAATTTCCCTCGCTGGGCATACTGGTCGTAGTAGGGGTACAAACAAGGGCTTGGTTCTCTGCTCCGGACTGTTGCAGAACCTTAGAAGCTGGAAGACAATAGTGCCATGGGCGCTCCAGAACTCCAATTTGAGCGTGGCTGGAACTTATGGATTCGTTGTCGAGTCCTCTTCAAAACGCAAGCAACGGGGACACCAGATGATGTCGGAGTGGACCGGTAGAACTCGAACAAGGAGGGGAGGTCTGAGCAGACTGACAAGAAATAGAACCAAGCACCTAGAGGAAGAAATTGATAACTCTTAATTCCGGCCCCAATCGGAGTTTCGCTTCTTGATCTTGGAAGTAGACTGGTCGAGGAAGATTTTTTCAGAAGAACTCTTGCTCAGATTCCCAATAGGATCGCCGCAGTCGAGCTTCCCATCAGGTTCAGGTGCTCTACCAGGGAAGCTTCGCGCAGTCAAGGGAGAAATGCTCTCCCGGGCATCACGGTGCTCGGACGATGACAAAACCACCGCCGTTGCGAAGTCGACTGGGAGACGCTTCCAACGGTGCCTCTTGAGATTTCAGGAACGTCCGAAGAAAGCCGTGGTCGCCCCTGAAAGCTGCTGAATCACTACTGACTGTGACCTGAGAATTGTAGGTGGTGATAGGTGGTGGGGGAATGGGGTAGAAGGGAGGGGAAATGAGGTGGTTGTGTGTAGGGGCAACCCCCAACTGTGAGGGGGTCTGGGAGGGGGTGTTTCAAGGTGTGGGAAGGGGAGAATGGGGGCTGGAAGGGGGTGTTTGCTATGGGTGAGAGAGGACCTGCGAATTTGGGGCTTGGAGGGAGAGGGGGAAGGTGAGAGGGGCACAAGTGGGTGGAGGGAATGTGAGTTTGAATTTTCCTCAATGAAGGGTTATCAATGGTGGTCTTGGGGATGGGAAGAGGTGCCTTGGGAAGGTGGGGAGATGCTTGGGGAAGGGTAGTGGGTAGTTGGGGGTTGGAGGGTGGTGTGTGGATTGGGTGGAGTTGTCTTGGAACTAGGGGGTAGTAATGAGGGGTTATGGGAAGTTGTGAGGATGAGTAATGAGGGGGAGAGAGAGAGTTGATGATGTGGAGGAGAGAGAGGGAGGGGAGGAGAGAGAGAGGGGGGCGCCCTCCTCCTTGAAGAGAGAGAGAAGAGAGAGAAATGAGATAGAGAGAGAAGGGGAATCCACCCCAATAGAGAGAGAGAGAGAAGTGAAGAATCCTCTCCAATGACACTAAACACACTTGATTTTGGATTGATCATAAAAGGTTGTTACAATGAGAGGGAGGGGAGGCCTATTTATAGGCTCGTACAATTTCATGGACTAAAATGACCTTGAACAAACTAACTAATGACTATCCTATCCAGGGGGGGCGCCCATGGGCCAAGTCCACTAGTTGGGCCCCATTAGACTGCTTAATTAACTACATGACTCAAGACTTAGGTAAATGACCCTTATACCTAGGTACTAGACTCAAATAAAAGGAAAATTACATAGTTTATGACTCAAAAAAAGTATGAAAATTACACGACTAGACTCAGAAACATGTGGGTAACATAATGACGCATGCCGACGATCCAACTGAGCTTCGAAAAAAGTGGTGGGGCAAGGGATGCGCCCATCATACCCTCGGGGTGGGGAGAACTCGACCCCGTCGAGTATGGGTCCACCGGGGTAGTAGTATGCCAAATGCAGCTCCGGGCGAGCCACAATCTCCAAACTCAACCCGTGTCCATAGCCGGGGAATGACGCTTCCGCTTGTCAAAGTGGCTCGGACACACCCTCATGTTGGCGAAGAGATCTGGCTTGCCTAGTATTACCGCCGTGTGCTCATGTCGGGCTTTCAGGCTATTTTGTGGTGGCACTCCGAGGGTGTCTCTCACAAGGATAGGTGTAAGCTCAAGACACTCACTAGGATCCACCGCGGTGCCCTTAGAGGGTGCCGGATCCACCACGTGGGAAGTGGGGTGAATCCCAAAACCCATTGGTAAGTCCAACCCGTAAGCCGGGTTGCCAAAGCCACTCAGAACTTGGCAAGGTCCAAGTCCTCGTGCCCTCGATTTGGAGGTGACCCTAGGGTAGAGTCACTCCAAAGTCATCATCGCCAAGTTGCCAATTTGGAATTCCAAGTGGCGCTCACGAGTCTTTGCCCGCTTCTTGTGAATCTCACCGCCTTTTGTTTGATACTTGCTTGGATGCATATGCCATGTACTATGATGCGGTGTGAGTGGATAAGGTGTGGTATGCAAAGGTGGTCCAGGGCAACCACATATAGACCTATCATGCATTGATGTTATGAAGACTTTGAATGATTTGGGAGGATCGGGGCATCCATAGGTGTCCCTCTTATGAGTGAGTGTGATGAATGTTGGAGGACCCGGACACCCATGTAGGCTCCTAGCATACATAAGACCAATAGTGAATTGGGGAGGACCGTTACACCAAAATAGGGACCACTCATGCTTCCTACTTGACATGTGGGTGATGTGAATGAATGGACCCGACTTTCTAATCATGCCAAGTGGTGTGTTGTGCCAAGACTTATGCATTTCTATCATAGAGATGACTTCCATGTGTATGGGTGTGGGGTGGCCTTTGAACTTCCATGTGAAAGGGTCAAAAGGATCTAGGAAGGTGGGCATTAGGGAGTGGGGCTCTTCCTTGCTTCCTAGGCATATGTTGCCTGTAGCGATGGTTCCCTTTGTGTGTCCCGAGTCTTGGAAGAGGTGAACTTGGTCCAACATGGTTGGTTGGGGTAGGGAAAGGTGAGTTGTGGGTAAGGTGGGTGGGTCACATGGGTAATTAGGCTCCCATTGGAAGGGATCAAAGGGGTCATGGACTGGGCTTCCTCGAGGAAGGAACTCTATGTCCACATGGTCTATGCAAGGTGGGTCATCCTCCCCCCAGGTAATTGGACCAAGGTATTTAGTGGGCTAGTCGATCAAGGTACTTAGGATCTCAATGGAAGTGGAGTGGACCATGATGGGTTCTTCATCCATAGGGAGAATGAGAAGGAGGTCACTAATGTAGCAACCAATGGTGAAGACCGAGGTGATAGAACCATCACATGGGTGGATGAGACTAAGGCTTCTTGGGCGGGCCGTTCCTAAGGTCAATAAGCAAGTCAACTTTAGTTGCCATTCTAAACCCTTGAGGAGATCATCCCAACCCTCTACCTCGTAGTAGGATTGGATCGTGGTGTAAAAGGAGGGGAGGGCCACAATTTGGGATTGATGTCTCATGGGTGAGAGGTGTGGGGGTGAACTAAAGATGGTGGGGCCTTGCTTGAGCCATTGGAGTATGGACTCATTCACGGTGAAGGTGTGCGGCTCTTGAGGATCCGGTCTAGGAGAGGTGGGTGGAAGTGGAGGTTCTTGGATTTCCTTTATGGTAGGTTGTTGATCGGGACTAGCATCCATTTCCATGTGGATGGGTGTGTGGGTTTCAACTCCTAATGATAATGGGTTGGGTAGGTCTAATGCGGGGGAATTGGTGATAGCCGGTGCATGGTGCACCCGAGGTGGTGAACAAGCATGGGCTTGGGTTGGGATTGGTAAGGGAAGTAGTGGAGGTCTAGGTTGTGGTTGGGTTGGGGTAGGAAGAGGAAGATAGGTGGGTTGAGGGGTTTTGGAAAGATTGTTCTTGGGAGGAGTGTCCATGTTGGGGAACGATGGAGGGGTAATGGCGGTCGGGGTGGGAGATGTTTCAACCACTAGGGACATGGGAAAATGCTTCCTTGTGGGGCATTGCCCGGCGATGTGCCCCAATTGGTGGCACCTATAACATTCCGGCTCGCACTTACCCGGGGTTATTTCACTCTCTTCTATCTCCATTGGGCTCTTTCCCTTTTGAGAAGGGGTGAGGTGAGGGGTGGTCAAAGGGGCTTGGGTAATGTGGGTTGTGGAATGGGGTTTTGGTTGCATTGTGGGGAATTGGGGAGTTGGAGTCTTGGGTTGGTCGGGTGGGGATGGTGGAGTTGAAATGCTCCTTGGGCTTTGGTGATCCGGGTAGGAGGGGAAAATATATCTAGCCCTAAGTTGATCCTTCATGTCCTCCCATGTGGTGAGGGGAGCTTCCCTTCTATTTATCCTTAAGCCTTCAATTTTTAACCAATGAGTTTGAGCCCTTTTGGTTAGTTGTGATTTGGCACATCAGACTTTCTCATCATCGGACATGGGATACCAAGTGAAGTAATGGTCCATTGAGACTTCCTAATCTAAATAGTCAATAGGATGAGTCCCATCAAAGATGAGAGGTGGGGGACATGTCCTTCTATCGTCCGTCCTTGGGGCGGGCCCATTTTCTCCAAGTTGGTTGAGTCGACCCGATATGTTATCAAGCCGCTCATTGGCATAGGTCAAGGCCTTCATGAGGTAGTTGACATGGCCAGGGAGGTCATGTGTGTTAGTGGTAGGCATCCCTTGGTGGTTTGGACTTATGGAGAGGGCCGATTGGTAAGGTCGGTAAGAGGTGGCAATGCTAGTGGACAAAGAGATGCAACTGAGGACTCTAAATGATTAAACATGCCCTAGGACCAACTTGATAGAGACAAGTTGTGAACTTGCTCTGATACCACTTGATGTGACACCACAAATGGACTTATATTGCAAGCAATCAAGTTGAGCAGCGGACTCACACTAACGAACACGATCGCGTAGCACACACGAGTGTCCGTAGGTGACTTAGCGATGACAGAGAGGGTCCGAGTCGGGACCTTGATACTCCAATCGTTGGCTAGCTTATGGAGGACCCCAAATGGGCCAGGGATGCCCAATTCACGGGTGGCCGACACGCCAAGGGTGTGGGATGAAGGGCAACTCTCTCAACTCACCCGCGGTGTTTACTCACGTCAATAGCAATTTTGGGCCGAGCTCTCCTCACCGACCGACGGCACACTAGAAGCAATACTAATCAAGCACAAGTAACTCAGCCTAGGAGGGTGGTCAGGAGCTCACCTGATCGGCGTGAAGACGCCGATCCCGGCCGGAGACGAGGGCGAGCGGGGAGGCGTGGAAATGCACCTGCACGCCGCGTCGGTGTAGCTTTGACCTGAAAATTAAATGATTACATGAACTACACCCCATGCAAGGGGGGGGGATCTCGGGGTGAGGATTTTGTGAAATTACAACCAATACTACCTCCACGCAGGGAGGGGCCTTCAGCCGGCCAAGCGGGGAGGGGAGAAACTGATGCGGGACGGACACGGGAGACGACACTATACAGTGCCACCCTCGGACTCTAAATGAAGACGCGACCAGTAATACACACCAGGGAGACGCTAAGCCCGACACTACGAGCTCCTAGTGGCAAACGTCGCTAACAGAAGTACAAGCTCACTCGGTGTCCCATGCGAGGGAAAGCGTGGATCGTGCGCGGTTAAGGAACCGGCAGAGTTTAAGGTAGTCAGACTCACTTCCGGACTCGGATCGAGTCGCGGGACGGGTCACTCTCACGCTCACAGCGGTGACATGGACACACGGGCTAGGAACCTACACTCTCGGCAGCGGCCTAAGACCGTATACTAGCTAAGCAATGTAACGCCAAGAAGTTAAGACCTTTACCTCCATGCACCCGGCGTGGCGAAGACACCCCGGCTGACTTACGGACCCCCGGTTAACATAATTCACAGCGGTACAAAAGGATTCGACCCACTCCACGCAGGGAGGTAAAAGGTCACATGTGGGCCCCGGGAATCACGTAAATCAGGTTGACAGGCAGCATCTTGATGTCGACTCGACGTGCCGAACTCCGTGTTTTCGTGCTTTCCGAACGGTGGGTTCTGCGGGCCCGTGGGGCCCACGGATGGCGGTGTCCTCCGGATCTGCGGAGGTGGGTCCCACTATGATGGAGACCCCTGGTGGCGTGCCTCCACGGACGGCGGTCGGCCGGAGACACCGATTGGTGGCCGGTCGGGTCCGATCCTCAAGTTGTGGAATGGCTGCCCACGGATTTCAGTTCTGTTTTCCCTGCGCGCGCTCCGACGAAAATAGCCACTGCGGTCGATCCCGACGTCGGATCGGGACGCATGAGCTATCGTTGGAAAGCTCTCTTCAAATGATTCAATCTAGACTCAGAGAGATCTGATGGATCTAGCCGGATCTAGACTTTAATGAATTTAGAAATCCCTATTGTACAGTAACTGAGACATCAGATTTACAGGGTACTTGTCTAAGAACCACCGTTGACCGCCTACTTTCCGTAGGAATCAGACTTCGAGCTCTTCTTCAACATTGTAGATAATCAAACCACGAAGCGGGGACAATTTTTAGAATTGGATTTGGAGGTGGTGGTTATTTGATAGGATTTTTGGAGTGTCTGGTGGTCGGATCTAGGAACTGGGGAACAGAACTGTAGCTTGGACTGAGAACGAATTTTAGAAAATATGAAATGGACGAACCAAAAATTAAACAAAATGGTGGATGAATGGATGGATGTAAGGAACACCCAGTTAAATTGGGTGAACCAAAGAAAATCAAAAAAAGGACCTAAGACTTAAAACTCCGGGCGGGTGGAAATGGAAACAGACAGGAGACAGATCTGGAAACTGAAATTGGACGAAAATAAAAAAATACCAAATGAGATCTTTATGACCAACCAAAATTCTGAGGACGTGCTGGACACCTCGGGGACATCCAGTAAAAGTTCCAGCTCGATCTGAGGCCGTGGCTGAGACTGGAATTTCATGGAAGTGGCTGTGGTACTGCACAGATAAAACTCCGGCGATGGCGATGGCGGCTCGTGGCGGCGGCGGCGGCGACCGGAACTGATAGGGTGGAGTCACACCACCAAGAGGCAGCCTTCACAGCTGCAAGGGGGAGAGGGAGAGAGGAAGGGGGCGGCCTAGGCCTTGCTCCAACATTAAGTTTGATTCAAATGGCATTAATTCCACTAAAATGAAAAAATACAACTCTTTATAGGTTACATGCCAAATCCAATATCCACCTTTAGATCTAGGTATGGTGGAATGGATGGCTTGGATTGGATGTGACCAACCACAAAAAGAAATTATTTAAAAGAGACCAATTCCTAATTTTATCCCATGTGGTCAAAGAGAGGGAGGAAAGAAAGAAAAAAAAAACCAACCTAGCCTAATAATGCCAAAAGAGGGGGCGCCCCCTTCTTGGGCCCTTCTTGGGCCAAGTTGCTTCAAGGCTTGTTAAGGCCTTCCACAAGCCCATCTTATCCCAATCTAGGTGGCCCATGTGGAGTGGAGGCTTATATGGGCCTTAAGTGGCTTAAGAACCCAATATGAAGCCTAATGAGGCCTTATAACCCAATATGGCACTTAACCCTTAATGGACCCTAAAGGACTCACCCATTTGGCTTATTAAGAGCCTTACATTGAACCCAATATGACAAACCCAAATAAAACACTCATTACAACCCAATTACAAGGCAAACCATTGCTAAAACAATACAAGGAAATGCTAAAAATGACCAAGAATCAAGGTGGGGCTTCCAGGCTATCCCCGAGCCAAAGAGAAGCTGTTGTAGATCGAGTGGTGCTCCGTGTACGGTACTAATGGCTCGCCGGCTCGTGCCTCTCGCGTGCTCTGGTGTCCGCACCAATTCTCCCCGGGTGGGAGAAACTCGACCCTGTCGAGTAAGGGTCTGCATCACTCCTGTATCGCTCCAAAAGGTCGGGATCAATCCGCTGCAACTCGCCATGTGTGATCCATGTGTCCTCAGTAGCGGGCCGTCCTCTCCATCGTACTAGGTAGCGCGGGTAAGATCCACTCCTGGTAACTGTCACTTGCTCGTCCAGTATACGATCTATGTGCTCACGCTGCCGTGAAAAAGGGACTGGAGGTGGAAGTGGACACTCAGGTGTGGGATCACTCTCAAGAGGAGGAGATGGCTCAAAAGGCTCACTAGGGATCACCGCTGGGTCCCTATATGCAACTCGCCATGTGTGATCCATGTGTCCTCAGTAGCGGGCCGTCCTCTCCATCGCACTAGGTAGCGCGGGTAAGATCCACTCCTGGTAACTGTCACTTGCTCGTCCAGTATACGATCTATGTGCTCACGCTGCCGTGAAAAAGGGACTGGAGGTGGAAGTGGACACTCAGGTGTGGGATCACTCTCAAGAGGAGGAGATGGCTCAAAAGGCTCACTAGGGATCACCGCTGGGTCCCTATATGCAACAAGATCCGATACATTGAAGGTAGAGCTTATACCATATTCCTCGGGCAGGTCCACAACATACGCATTGGATCCAATGCATTTCAACACTCTAAAGGGACCGGCTCCGCGAGCTTGCAACTTCTTAACGGTTCTAGAGGGAAACCGTTCAGGTCTTACCCTGATCATGACGTATTCGCCCTCGTGGAACTCTCGGTGGTGTCGGTGGGCATCGGCTAACTCCTTGTACCGTGCATTGCTGGCCTCAATGTGACAACGGATGTCGTCATGCAAACTCCTAACATGCCTAGCAAATGACTCGGCCGACTCCGACACTCTAGCATGGACAGGCATGGGGACAAGGTCAACGGGTTTCCTAGGCCTACGACCTGTGACAATTTCAAATGGACTCATGCCAGTAGACCTATTCACCGAATCATTATATGCAAACTCAGCCATAGGTAGAATAAGATCCCAATCCCCAATGCGGTCCCTAATAAGACATCTCAAAAGATCACCCAGACTCCTATTGACCACCTCGGTCTGACCATCTGTCTGGGGATGGTATGCAGTGGAAAACTTGAGGTGCGTACCCATCATATGCCATAGTGTCTTCCAAAAATAGGAAGTGAACCTAACATCACGGTCAGACACTATAGTGCGAGGCAACCCAAACTTGCACACCACATGAGTAAGGAATAGGCGGGCTACCCTAGAAGCATCCGAAGTCTTCGAGCAGGGGATAAAGAGGGCCATCTTCGAGAAACGGTCAACCACCACATAGACCGAATCATGCTTCCTGGAGGTACGTGGCAATCCCAAAACAAAATCCATGCTGACATCCTGCCACGGGGCATCAGGCACGGGGAGAGGCGTATAAAGGCCCGAGCTTTGCTTCTTCATTTTGGCACTGAGCCACGATGTTAGCAACATCGCGCTTCAAGCTCGGCCAATAAAATCGATGCTCCACTGCCTCAATAGTCTTGTTCCGACCAAAGTGGCCGGCTAGACCTCCCGCATGTAGTTCCCACACTAGGAAATCTCAAACCGAAGTTCGGGGAACACATAGCCTGCTACCTCGAAAGAGGTAACCCTCCTGAAGCACATAATCATCATGGTCTCTCGAGGGCCCGGCCTGGAGAGTAGTAAAAATCTGACCGAAGTCAGGACAATCAACATAGGCCTCCTTCATCTTCTCTAGCCCTATGACCTCGGCACTCATGGTGGTAAGAAGACATGCTCGCCGACTCAAGGCATCGGCCACCTTGTTCTCCACTCCAGCCTTATGTTTTAGCACAAAGGTGAACTGCTGGAGATACTCAACCCAACGACTATGACGCGAATTCAGCTTCTTTTGGGAATGGAGGTACCTCAAAGCCTCATGATCGGAGTATAAGACAAACTCCTGATGTAATAGGTAATGCCTCCAATGCCTAAGAGCCTGAACAACTGCGTAAAACTCTTTATCATATGTGGAATATCGTAGTTTCGCGTCATTCAGCTTCTCGCTGAAATATGCGATCGGGTGGGACTCCTGACTCAAAACTCCTCCTATCCCAACACCCGACGCATCACAACAAACCTCAAACACCTTCGAGAAATCAGGCAGTCGAAGGATAGGTGTCTGGGTCATGCGCTCCTTGATGTCCCTGAAGGCAGCAAATGCGGCCTTCGTCCATACAAATGTGCCCTTACGGATGCAATCCGTGATCGGGGCAGTGACGGAACTAAATCCGCGGATAAAGCGACGATAGAACGTCGCAAGACCATGAAAGCTGCGGACATCATGAATCGTACGGGGTTCCGACCACTCAACAATGGCCCGGACCTTCTCCGGATCGGCGGAGACCCCAGTACTAGACACAATAAAACCCAAGAAGGTAAGATGAGGTGTCATGAAGGCACACTTCTGTGGGTTTGCATAAAGCTGCTCTCGCCTGAGAAGAAGACAGACCTGCCGAAGGTGGTCTAAGTGGCCCCCCGTGGTGCGACTATAGATAAGGATGTCGTCAAAGTACACCACTACAAAGACTCCAATGAAAGGTCGAAGGACCTGTGTCATGAGTCGCATGAATGTGCTAGGGGCATTGGTCAAACCAAAAGGCATGACCAACCACTCATATAGACCATCCTTGGTCTTAAATGCGGTCTTCCACTCATCACCTGGCCTAATCCTCACCTGATGGTAGCCACTCTTAAGATCGATCTTTGAAAAGATAGTGGCACCTGCCATCATGTCTAGCATGTCATCCAGGCGGGGAATAGGGAACCTGTACTTCACGGTGATTTTGTTGATGGCACGACTATCAATGCACATTCTCCACGTGCCATCCTTCTTCGGGGCGAGTAACGCGGGTACAGCACATGGACTCATGCTGTCCCGAACAGATCCTCTCTGCACTAACTCATCGACCTGCCGTTTAAGCTCGGCATGCTCCGTGGGACTCATGCGATAATGAGGAAGATTGGGCAAAGAAGAGCCCGGAACAAGGTCGATGGCATGCTGAATATCCCGCATAGGTGGGAGTCCCTCAGGAAGCTCATTGGGAAAGACATCAGCATACTCCTGCAGAATGGGAACAACCTCGGGTGGGAGCTCACCCTCGGAGTCCCGCTCCACCTCTCGGACCGTAATGGCAAACACTGGACAGCCCTGACTAAGCTCCTGCTCCATCTCCCGGGAGCTAATCATCATCAATCTCCTCGTCGAGGGTTCTCCGGGGCCAGAGGTAACGGTCATAGTCCGAGCTGGAGATGGGGTACTGGGCCCGGGTACGGAAGGCTTCGGAGTACTAGGGCCAGTGGGACCCCTGACTGATGGGCTCCTGGGCCGAACGGGTTGGAGGGTGACCTGCTGGCCATCATGGTCGAAGGTACAGGTGTTCGACCGACCATGGAGTGTGGCATCTCGGTCGAATAACCACGGCCTACCAAGAATGATACTTCCCACTTCCATGGGGAGAACATCACACCAGATATCGTCACGGTAGGAGTGGAGCTGCAGCGGGACCAAGCACCGCAGCCTGACCGAAATGGAAGTGGTATCCACCCATGATACCTGATAGGGACAAGGATGGTCTACGGGTGTGAGACCAAGATGAGTGACAGCGTTCGTGGAGATTGCATTGATACAACTCCCGCTATCGATGACCACCTTGCAAATTTGCTTTCCCAGCCTACAGAATACATGAAGGATAGTGGTCCGACGCCAGTCATCGCTGACTTGTGGCTGGGTGAGGATACATCTGACGACCCCCACATGGGTATCATCTAACTGCTGGGCATCCTGGGCCTCACCTCCCATCTCATAGTACTCGTCAGCTAGCTCTTCATCTGCCTCATAGCTGACTAACTCTAGGCCCGCAGGGGTGGTATCCTCGGCCTGTGTGTCCCCAATGTGAAGAGATGGACGAGTGGGACACTGGTTGGCGAAATGGCCAAACCCATTGCAGCGATAACACTGCTGCCGTGATCCACTAGGCTCCCCAATCATAGGTCCTTTACCTTTATCCTCCCGACGGATAGGAGGCGTAGGCAACAAAGGACGTGCGGGTGGTGCGGGTGCCGGTGGGCGGGCTATGGGTGGGGCCGTAAGATGCTGGGGACGAGGAAGGTCCCTCGGGGGTGGAGGGCGAGGCCTAGGAGCAAAGGGCTCGTGGCGAGCGGGCTCCTGAGGTCGAGCCATGGGGGCCCTCGGATATGTGCCAGATGAGCCACGGGACTCGACACTACGAAGGGGAAAGGAGCCCAACCGATGGGGTGACTCGAACTCGGTCTCGAACTGTTCCAATTCGAGAGCAATCTGATATGCCTGCTTCAAAGTGGTGGCATTGCGGCGAAAGAGTTCATATTGATAATTAGGCCGCAAACCTCTCCGAAAGCGGGATATCGTCATGGTGCTCTCTTCCGTGACCCCGCACCGCAAGTAATACTCATCGAACTCGGCGGTGTACTCGGTCACGGATCGGTTCCCTTGGGAGATGCTTTGCCACTTGTCTATAAGACGTTGGCGATATGAGGCAGGAAGGTACTTCTCCCTCAATTTGAGTTTCATATCATCCCAGGTACCGATTTGGGGTTGACGTCGCTGGTTGAGCAGGCTCTCCACATTGATCCAATAAGTTTGGGCCTGCCCTTGCAGCTTCATCTTCGCATATCGGACTCTTCGGTGGTCCGTCATCTCAAACCACTCGAAGTACCGGTCCATACCGGCCTCCCAATCTAGATACACCCTAGGGTCCAAGGACCCGCTAAAAGTGGGAGGGTCCGCACGCACACCCCTAAGAATGCGGTCGTCATCCTCGTCATCACGATTCCGTCGTTGATGACGACGACCGTTACCCCCGTGATCATTGTCGGAGGCATAATCATCCACTATAGGCGCCTGTTGCCTCCCGACATCCTCTACCTGAGCCCTTGGCACAGCGGGTTGCTGCACCGGCTCTTGTTGGCCGTTCGTCGGCGCAGGTTGCGCCGCTACTGGGCCCCTCTCTAGGACGGCAATCCTCCCAACAAGGCCTTGAATGGACTGCTCCGAAACCCCGGCCCGATCCTCGAGGACCTTCATCCTCCCTTCTAGACGTGTCCCTATGCCATCCATACGCGTACTAAGACCATCCATACGCGTGTCTAAACGATCCATGATGGCCCGGAACATATCGGCCGTGGAAGACTCATCGGAACTACGGGCTCGGGAGTCCGCCATAGGTGGTGGTGGCAAGTATTGGGTGCCTCGACGGGTGGGCATGCAAAGACGTACGGACTAGGTGACAACGACCGACTAATGCAAACACACTAAATGATACACTTAGACCTAATTGTAATTTGAAAACACTCCTTTTTTTGGTATTTTGAAAGAATGCAATTTAAAACACTTTTTTTTTTATTTTGAAAAGAATGAGACTTGACTACACCCTAGACACGGCCAAGACTCGGTACGCGGCGGAGGTAATCGACCCGAAGGTCACTCGCACAAGTGTGTGGTCTTCCCGGTAGGCGAAGCCTAACGGTCGGACAACACCTTTGGATATACCGAGTGAAGGTGTGTGTGGGGTAACCTTAGACTATGCAAGACTTATGCAACGACTACCCTAGACTCAACTGCTCTGATACCAAACTGATGCGGGACGGACACGGGAGACGACACTATACAGTGCCACCCTCGGACTCTAAATGAAGACGCGACCAGCAATACACACCAGGGAGACGCTAAGCCCGACACTACGAGCTCCTAGTGGAAAACGTCGCTAACAGAAGTACAAGCTCACTCGGTGTCCCATGCGAGGGAAAGCGTGGATCGTGCGCGGTTAAGGAACCGGCAGAGTTCAAGGTAGTCAGACTCACTTCCGGACTCGGATCGAGTCGCGGGACGGGTCACTCTCACGCTCACAGCGGTGACATGGACACACGGGCTAGGAACCTACACTCTCGGCAGCGGCCTAAGACCGTATACTAGCTAAGCAATGTAACGCCAAGAAGTTAAGACCTTTACCTCCACGCACCCGGCGTGGCGAAGACACCCCGGCTGACTTACGGACCCCCGGTTAACATAATTCACAGCGGTACAAAAGGATTCGACCCACTCCACGCAGGGAGGTAAAAGGTCACATGTGGGCCCCGGGAATCACGTAAATCAGGTTGACAGGCAGCATCTTGATGTCGACTCGTCGCGCCGAACTCCGCGTTTTCGTGCTTTCCGAACGGCGGGTTCTGCGGGCCCGTGGGGCCCACGGATGGCGCTGTCCTCCGGATCTGCGGAGGTGGGTCCCACTATGATGGAGACCCCTGGTGGCGCGCCTCCACGGACGGCGGTCGGCCGGAGACACCGATTGGTGGCCGGTCGGGTCCGATCTTCAAGTTGTGGAATGGCTGCCCACGGATTTCAGTTCTGTTTTCCCTGCGCGCGCTCCGGCGAAAACAGCCGCTGCGGTCGATCCCGACGTCAGATCGGGACGCATGAGCTATCGTTGGAAAGCTCTCTTCAAATGCTTCAATCTAGACTCAGAGAGATCTGATGGATCTAGCCGGATCTAGACTTTAATGAATTTAGAAATCCATGTTGTAAAGTAATTGAGACATCAGATTTACAGGGTACTTGTCTGAGAACCACCGTTGACCGCCTACTTGCCGTAGGAATCAGACTTCGATCTCTTCTTTAACATTGTAGATAATCAAACCACGAAGCTGGGACAATTTTTAGAATTGGATTTGGAGGTGGTGGTGATTTGATAGGATTTTTGGAGTGTCTGGTGGTCGGATCTGGGAACTGGGGAACAGAACTGTAGCTAGGACTGAGAACGGATTTTAGAAAATATGAAATGGACGAACCAAAAATTAAACAAAATAGTGGATGAAGGGATGGATGCAAGGAACACCCAGTTAAATTGGGCGAATCAAAGAAAATCAAAAAAAGGACCTAAGACTTAAAACTCCGGGCGGGTGGAAATGGAAACAGACAGGAGACAGATCTGGAAACTGAGATTGGACGAAAATAAAAAAATACCAAATGAGATCTTTATGACCAACCAAAATTCTGAGGACGTGCTGGACACCTCTGTGACATCCAGTAAAAGTTCCAGCTCGATCTGAGGCCATGGCTGAGACTGGAATTTCGTGGAAGTGGCTGTGGTACTGCGCGGACAGAACTCCGGCGGTGGCGATGGCGGCTCGTGGCGGCGGCGGCGGCGACCGGAACTGATAGGGTGGAGTCACACCACCAAGAGGCAGCCTTCACAGCTGCAAGGGGGAGAGGGAGAGAGGAAGGGGGCGGCCTAGGCCTTGCTCCAACATTAAGTTTGATTCAAATGGCATTAATTCCACTAAAATGAAAAAATACAACTCTTTATAGGTTACATGCCAAATCCAATATCCACCTTTAGATCTAGGTATGGTGGAATGGATGGCTTGGATTGGATGTGACCAACCACAAAAAGAAATTATTTAAAAGAGACCAATTCCTAATTTTATCCCATGTGGTCAAAGAGAGGGAGGAAAGAAAGAAAAAAAAAACCAACCTAGCCTAATAATGCCAAAAGAGGGGGCGCCCCCTTCTTGGGCCCTTCTTGGGCCAAGTTGCTTCAAGGCTTGTTAAGGCCTTCCACAAGCCCATCTTATCCCAATCTAGGTGGCCCATGTGGAGTGGAGGCTTATATGGGCCTTAAGTGGCTTAAGAACCCAATATGAAGCCTAATGAGGCCTTATAACCCAATATGACACTTAACCCTTAATGGACCCTAAAGGACTCACCCATTTGGCTTATTAAGAGCCTTACATTGAACCCAATACGACAAACCCAAATAAAACACTCATTACAACCCAATTACAAGGTAAACCATTGCTAAAACAATACAAGGAAATGCTAAAAATGACCAAGAATCAAGGTGGGGCTTCCAGGCTATCCCCGAGCCAAAGAGAAGCTGCTGTAGATCGAGTGGTGCTCCGTGTACGGTACTGATGACTCGCCGGCTCGTGCCTCTCGCGTGCTCTGGTGTCCGCACCAGAAACCGAGCTAGAAGCTATAACGCGAGCCGATGCCGGTTCTGTCCACTTGCTGTGAACTTGGACAGATAGTCGGAGTTGATGACATAGCGATCGTTTCTGAATTTTGCTGATGACGAGACCAGATGGGATTTTTTCGTAAGGGACCCAGGAAGCCGCCCAAATTTTGTTAATTTCCCTCGCTGGCCGTACTGGTCAGAGCAGGGGTACAAACAGGGGCTCGGTTCTCTGCTCTGGACTGTTGCAGAACCTCAGCAGCTAGAAGACAATAGTGCCACGGGCGTTCCAGAGCTCCAATTTGAGCGTGGCTGGTACCGATGGATTCATTGTCGCGTCCTCTTCGAAACGCAAGCTACGGGGACGCAAGATCATGTCGGAGTGAACCGATAGAACTCGAACAAGGAGGGGAGGTCGGAGCAGACTGACAAGAAACAGAACCAAGCACCTGGAGGAAGAAATTGATAACTCTTAATTCCGAGTGCCAATTAGAGTTCCGCTTCTTGATCCTGGAAGTAGACTGGTCGAGGAAGATTTTTTCAGAAGAACTCTCGCTCAGATTCCCAATAGGATCACCGCAGTCGAGCTTCCCATCAGGTTCAGGTGCTATACCAGGGAAGCTTCGCGCAGTCGAGGGAGAAATGCTCTCCCAGGTAGCACGGTACTCGGACGATGACGAAACCACCGCCGTTCCGAAGTCGACTGGGAGACGCTTCCAACGGTGCCTCTTGAGCTTTCAGGAACATCCGAAGGAAGCCGTGGTCGCCCCTGAAAGCTGCTAGATCACTGCTGACTGTGACCTGAGAATTGCAGGTGGTGATAGGTGGTGGGGGAATGGGTAGAAGGGAGGGGAAATGAGGTGGTTGTGTGTAGGGGCAACCCCCAGCTGTGAGGGGGTCTGGGAGGGGGTGTTTCAAGGTGTGGGAAGGGGAGAATGGGGGCTGGAAGGGGGTATTTGCTATGGGTGAGAGAGGACCTGCGAATTTGGGGCTTGGAGGGAGAGGGGGAAGGTGAGGGGGGCACAAGTGGGTGGAGGGAATGTGAGTTTGAATTTTCCTTAATGAAGGGTGATCAATGGTGATCTTGGGGATGGGAAGAGGTGCCTTGGGAAGGTGGGGAGATGCTTGGGGAAGGGTAGTGGGTAGTTGGGGGTTGGAGGGTGGGGTGTGGATTGGGTGGAGTTGTCTTGGAACTAGGGGGTAGTAATGAGGGGTTATGGGAAGTTGTGAGGATGAGTAATGAGGGGGAGAGAGAGAGTTGATGATGTGGAGGAGAGAGAGGGAGGGGAGGAGAGAGAGAGGGGGGCGCCCTCCTCCTTGAAGAGAGAGAGAAGAGAGAGAAATGAGATAGAGAGAGAAGGGGAATCCACCCCAATAGAGAGAGAGAGAGAGAGAGAGAGAGAGAGAGAGAGAGAGAAGTGGAGAATCCTCTCCAATGACACTAAACACACTTGATTTTGGATTGATCATAAAAGGTTGTTACAATGAGAGGGAGGGGAGGCCTATTTATAGGCGCATATAATTTCATGGACTAAAATGACCTTGAACAAACTAACTAATGACTATCCTATCCAGGGGGGGCGCCCATGGGCCAAGCCCACTAGTTGGGCCCCATTAGATTGCTTAATTAACTACATGACTCAAGACTTAGGTAAATGACCCTTATACCTAGGTACTAGACTCAAATAAAAGGAAAATTACATAGTTTATGACTCAAAGAAAGTATGAAAATTACATGACTAGACTCAGAAACATGTGGGGAACATAATGACGCATGCCGACGATCCAACTGAGCTTCGAAAAAAGTGGTGGGGCAAGGGATGCCCCCATCATTGGATCTGATGGTAGCCGGAGTAGGCGTCCAGGAAGCTGAGCAGTTCATTATCGGAGGTCGAATCGACCAACTGATCAATTCTTGGTAATGGGTAGCAGTCCTTCGGAGTGGCTTTGTTGAGGTCGGTGAAGTCCACGCACATCCGCCACTTGCCCGTAGCTTTTGGTAACAGGACAGCATTAGTGAGCTACGTCGGGTAAAGGACCGGACGAAATAGCCTGATTTTCTTCCCCTTGTTGATCTGCTCTTTAATGACCGCCTATTCTTCTGGGGCATGCCTTCTTCTCCGCTACTGGATGGGTCTCACCGATAGGTCAGGGTTGAGTTTATGCAATACCACCTCTTCGGGTATTCCGGGGAGATCCTCATCAGACCACGCGAAGACTTGAAGGTACTCGGAAAGGAAGTCTTTATATTACTTTTGTACATCGAGCGGTAAATCTATCCCAATTTTCACTTCGAGAGCCGGGTCGTCTTTGAGGAAGAATGACAGCAGCTCCCCGCCGGGTTTCCCTACCGTCGTCTTGTCCTCGACTTCTTCGACCACTTTCTTTTTTCCCTCTGGCCTTGTGGCTTCAACCGAGATTACATAGCACCTTCTAGCTGTTGCCTGATTACCTCAGACTTCTCCAACACTGTATTTAGTGGGAAACTTCATTTTTTGGTGATAGGTGGAGGGCACTGCCCTTGTTTGGCTGAGGATACATTGGCCGAAGATGGCATTGTAGGCCGCCATTCCTTTAATCACCACGAAGTTCGCCATAAACATGATGGTTTTAGGTGGGGTATCGAGAGTAACAGGTAGGCTCAGGGCTCCCTCGGGATAGGTTGCCAGGCAGTTCAACCCGCAGAGAGGGGTTCGAATCGGGCGTAGCTTAGATGGGTTCTAACCCATCTTCAAGAAGCATTCGTACGCCAAAACATCAGGGGCGCTACCATCGTCCACTGATATCCTATTTACGTTACAATGGTTTATAGTAGTCGAGATTACAAGGCCGTCATCAAGCGGGGTGGCTACCCCTTCCAGGTCTTGGTCAGAGAACACCAAGGCCTGTTGGTCGCTAACTGGTGAGGTTCTAGGGGGCTCGGAAGCCCGACTGGCTCGCTCGACGTGACACTTTTTCCCTCGACTGCTATCCCCTCCAGAGGTTGATCGCCCTAAAATGACGTTGATGTGGACTACGAGGGGTCGATTGTCAATTTCCTCCCAGGGGACCCCACGATCTTCCTGCTGCTCGGACACAAACCGGGAGAGGTGTCCTTGGCGGATGAGACACTTGATCTCATCCTTGAGCTATTGACAATTGCCAGTGTGGTGACCGTGGTCGTCATGAAACTGGCAGTGCTTTCGGCGACTGCGGCTTCTGGGGTCAGATTTCATAGGCTCGGGCGGCGAAGAAGACCCAAATCCTTGATTTCTTGATAGATCTCGTAAACATGAGTCGACAAAGTAGTGTATCATTCGAACTTCCGGGGAGGTTATCGACGGTCCCCGTCTTGATTTCTTCTTTTCCCCTAGACCGAGGCTTGCTCGGACGGTCATTTTTTTATCTCTCTCTTGTCCTGAGCTTGCTGGGTCTCGAAAAGCGTTGAGGACTTCTTCGCACTCCGCATGGCGCAGAGCCAGGGTCACTAGATCGGCGAGAGAGGAGGGAGGATGGAGTACCAATTCTCACCAGAGGTTTTCATCTTGGGTGCCTCCAATCAATGCGGTGATGGCCGAGGCGGCGTCCAGGCAGGGGATGCGCAGGGCCTCTGACTTAAATCGGTTGACATAATCCCGCAGCTTTTTCCCATGTGCCTGCTTTAGCGCCAACAGCCCCGCAATTGACCTTGGAGGGCCGCTCCCGGTGAAGCTTTCCTTAAACAGTCGCCCGAACTGTCTGAAGTTATGGATGCTGTTCGGGGCGAGCGCTCGGAACCAGGCTTGAGCGCCTTAGACCAAAGTAGTCACGAACGCTCGACACTTGATAGTATCAGATGCTCCGTGCAGGGTCATGAGGGCATTGAAGTTATCGTAATGGTTGGCCAGGTCACCCTAGCCGTCATAGGACTTGAAGGTCGGTAGTGAGACTCTCAGGGAGACTTTGGCCTTCAAGATTTGTTCGGAGAACGGGGATTGCTCCTCGTCATCCTGGGTAGAGTCTTTTTGAAGGGCGCGAAGGGCGTGCTCCTATTCGACAAAACGCTGCTCGAAGTCCCGCAGGCGGAGAGACAACTCTGGCTATCGTGAAGCCAAGGGACTACGAGCGTGTCCCCAACAGTTTCCATGCCGCTCCTCGGTGGGGGCGTCGACTTTCGAGGGATGCTGCAGTAACCTGGAATCTTTCCCTCTCGAGTTGGAGGAGGCTTCTTGCTCCGGAGGCGGGCCTTGCGAGGGCCCACTTGACCCATTGCGAATGAGCTGCCCACCTTTAAGGGTGAAGCGGCCTCCAGGCGTTTGTTGAGAGGCTTCTGCGCGGGAGGGGGGACTTACCCGAGGAAGCCGCGACCTCTCTATTAGTATTGGTGTGCTACAGGCTAATTTCGGGTCGGGTAGGCCCGATGGTTGTACAATCTTATTCATCATTAATAAAGTGGTATTTGAGCGTAAATCTATAATTATATATATTACTCTACAATGTCCCTAGGATATGTGGTTGTAAAGTCAACTCGAGATGGGATCTCGATCATGAGACTGACTTTACATGGACACATACCTTAAACTGTTCCTGGTTGGAGGGTAATCACTTGGGGACTTTGATTACCTATTAAACCAGTACACATGATGTATGGGTGAGCAGTCTCATGGTCACTGGTGTGGAGCACCGATACATATGTGTAGGTGTACGTTCTGGGAGGATGTACACTAAACTGATCCGCTATTGGATCTTCAGATAGTTGATTATACTTAATGTCAACTGAAGATCCAATTGTCACAGTAGCATCACTGGTCCTTTGACCTGAGACATTGATCGGATCTTACACGAGGACTATAATGGTTTAATAAGTTGGCTAAGTGACTTTAACCACAAGTCATGAATTGCCACGTCATTAACCATTTCAGGATACGTGTGAAGATCATCAATGGTAAAGAGAGGATTGCTCACTGTCAGGTATATATCAGACAGTTAATGGGTCATGACCCTGACGCTCCGTTAAATCCCTGGCCAGGGTCGTGTGAGTTCATTTAGAACGGACGTCATACACTTTAAGGAGGTCATGGTCGAATGGCACGATCATGGAGTTTGATAGTTACCATACCCTCGATCGAACCAGATTCATAGAAGGAGCGAGGGATTATAGCGATGCGGCAACTATAGACTTACAGGTATTAGACAGGGTGGTTTGAACCCGGCATCCTCTGGGATCACGCGGATTTGCTTGGCCTAACGTGATCAAAGGTCCGGAATAAATTAAACTATCATTCGGCTCTAGTAGAAGCAAATAATGAGTTTAATTTACTTCTAATTAAAAATTAGAAGTTAATGGGACTTAAACTAGAGTGACTATTATATATATATGCATCCTACATAGTTGTTCACTTCTTCTCTTCTTTAGCCAAGCATTACAAAGAAAGAAGAAATGCTTCTCTCTTCCCCTCTCCCCCCCTCTAGCTCTCTCCTCTCCCTAGTAGCTCTCTCTCTCTCTCTCTCTCTTAAGGGGGGAAACCTGAGGGAAGAAGAAGAGATTTTGGAGGATCCGCGGCTTGTGTGTGTGAGGAAGGACGGGAGGATATCGTCACTGCACGAGGATCCGTGTGGATCAGCTCTAGAGGCCTTACATCTGTGTGGCTCGACATTCGTGAAATTCGGCATCAGGCGTTGCGGACAACGTCGTTTCGCACAAGGTAAAAAAATATACAACCCGCAGTTAGGGGTTGGGTAATTTTATTGCATCGATTAGAGCACGGTTCTAGGATTCCACAAAGCTTGGGTTCGGATTACAAAATTTTATTATCCGCTGCGTTGCCCGAACCTGGCTGATCGAATCCTTACAGTGGTATCCGAGCCAGGTTGCGCTCTGATCGATGCAATTTCTCCGCATAGAACCATGTTTAGGGGCAACCTTCATGATCTTCAATTATTAAAATTAAAACGGGGCGCTAGGCATCCTTGTTCGTGACTGTCTATGGGAAGGGGATGCTGGGCATCTTCTGTTATCCTTAGATCAAAAAAAAAGGTGAAGCTTGTTTTAAAAAAAAATGGGGCAGCCGCGGGCGGACAGGGTGTAGGATGCCCTGTGCGCGGGCCCACAGTGGCGTACGCCCACCACCGCGGGCGGGCGCCCGCACGCGGGCGCGCCCTCCAACGCGGTTTGACGGTAAATTTTTTATTTATTTATTTTAAAAAATTATGTTTCTTTTAATTTATTGGGCCTTTAATATATATATATATATGGGCACATTAAATTAATCTTTTTTATCTCAAATGTTAATTATCTTTTCTTAATGGAAAATTCAAATCTTGTTGAATTTTATTTAACCTTTTGAATTTATTGAGTTGGGATAATTATTACTTAATTTGAGATAAAAGTATAATAATTGAAGATAATCATGAGAAATTCAATATTTTGAATTTTTAATTATTAGATAATTGTTAAATTCAAAATTTGTATTTCATTGAAGATAATTATAGAAATTTCAAATATTTAAAATTTTAATTAGTGGATAGTTATTAACTTTAAATTTTGAATTTTAGATAATGATAATTAAGAATAATTATATTATTTAAATTTAATTTCAAATTAAATTATTGGATAATTTAATTAAATTTAAATTTAAATAATTAACTTATTTAAATTTATTTTTAAATTTAATTATTAGATAATTAAATTTAAATTTAAATAATTATCTCAATTATCTGAATTGTTTGAATTAGATTCAAATATGCATGCCCCTGCTATAAATGATAGTTCTATGTTTACTTTGCTTAATGTTACATTGAGTTGGCTTGCTTATATGTTTCAATTTTAGGTAATCCAAGTTGAAATTTTAAAATTAAATAAAGCCAGCCTATTTTTTGTTTGCACATCTCACTTTTCAATCCAAATATAAGCATTATTTTCAAAATAACCCTTTGATTTATCTAATATATATGGGTTGGCAAGTGATCATGGACATAGCTAATGTAATAATTTGAGGTTTGCGAGCCTCCTTTCTCTCTTTGTTGAAATTTCTATGTATTTCTATCTCCCTTCACAGTTGTACTCGCCCTGAGGGCTTCTGAAATTTTATTGACAAGTAATTTAAATTTTTTCGGCCTACGTGCCGTGCAAAAGTTGTAATTCATACGATGTCGGAGTATGAAAGCGTGGACCACACCCGACGAGGACGATCTAGCTGCTTCGGAAGCGAGCCAGATGTCTTAGTAACATTAGGACTAGGGTCCATGATCACTTGCGATTTAATTTGTGCATTAGATAAATTTTCTTTGTGCAAACTACTAGGTACAGTAAATATATTGGATATATTTATATTACCACCTAGGGTGAGATCAAGATAAAATCAAATTCCCTTGTTATTTAATTTTAGATATGGTAAGCGTGTCTCTAGGAGACGTCGTGGCCCTCCATCATTATGGGGTGAATGAATGTCTTCATCTCATGGATTTGATGTGCTTTCCACAAGGTCCATGGGTTTGGGGGCAGGATGCAACTCTAAGACTAGGCCTCAATGGGGTTAGGAATTGAATTTGACCTTGTTGTACTTTCCACAAGGGTCCGATCATGAACTCATTGCTATGTCATAATGGTGGTTAGATCTAACCGAGAGTATCCTTTGTTGTGCTTTCCACAAGGGGATGACTTCTCGGGGGCCGAAATCGGATATTGCATTAGATGCAAGTGCCTGCTGACTGCCCTTGAGATGGGGTATGGATTGTTGTGCTTTCCACAAGGTCATACATCAGTCTCGTTGGGATTCCAACCCACTATGATGATCCCGATGATCTCCCGTTCTATATACTGAGGGTTATATAGTACGATCGAAAAATAGTGGGACTAATTAAGATAGAAAATTACATCTAAGTTAGAATTTGAACATATGCCAAGTTATCTTTTATTTCTTATCCAGATTACGATGTCATTGTCCAACCCCCTCCGTGGCATCTTGGATGCCAACAGACTAACTGGACCGAATTTCTCGGATTGGCTACGTAATTTACGCATAGTCCTCACCGCCAAAAAAATAGCCTACGTGTTGGACACTGTTCATTCTGAGCCAGCTCCTGATGCCGACGAGGGCGATTTAATGACTTATGCCAAATGGTCAGAAGATTCTTCCCTTGCCCAGTGCTATATGCTGGCCTCTATGGCTCCTGAGTTGCAAAGGCAATTTGAAAAGAGTGATTGTAGAATCATACTTCTTAACCTACGCCAGCTCTTCGTCAGGACACGGATGTCAGAGGGTGCTTCAGTACAGGCTCATGTACTGAAAATGATGGAGTGGATTGAGAGACTCAATGCACTGGGGTTCAAGTTGGATCTTGAACTATGCATTGATCTTATTCTCCAGTCATTGCCCGATTCCTTTTCTCCTTTCATCATAAACTTCAACATGAATAGAATTGAAGCAACTCTCCCGAAGCTGCTCAACATGTTGAAAAGTGCTGAAGGGACTATGCAGAAAGATAAACCATCTTCTGTAATGATAGGCCAACAAGAAAAGGAAGGCCACCCAGATATCCACCAAAGTTGACAAGGGGAAGGGAAAGAAGAAGGCCAAGGGTAAGGAAGTCGCCAAAGTTGACAAAGGAAAGGGCAAGAAGAATGAAAAAGAGGACAAGTGTTTTCGATGCGGACAACCTGGGCATTGGAAAAGGAATTGCAAGATAATTCTAAATGAAGGTATTTTTGTCATAGACCTTAATTTGTCATATATGAAATCCACATCATGAGTATTGGATACTGGATGTGTATCTCATATCTGCAACTCTTTGCTTGTGTTAGCAAATAGAAGGCGGCTGGGCAAAAAGGAGATTGAGCTGAGGATGGGCAATGGAGCTTTAGTTGCTGCCAAAGCTATCGGGATTGTACGCTTCAGTTTATCTTTAGGGGTCATTCTGGAGTTGAATGACTGTTATTATGTTCCTAATATCATTAAGAATATTATTTCAATCTCTAGCTTGTATAACACTGGATATACATTGGCATTTAATAGCACTGGGTGCTCTATAATGAATAATGGTTTGGTTATAGCCAATGGTTCATTAGTCAATAGTCTTTATGTATTAGATACATGTTCTAATGTTATACATGTTTCCAATTTTAATGAAATGAATTCTGCATATCTCTGGCATTGCAGGCTTGGTCATGTAGGTGACAAGAGAGTCTCTCACCTACACTCAAATGGGTATTTGAATTCATTCGAATACAAGTCATTTGATACCTGTGAGTCTTGTCTCATGGGGAAGATGACAAAGGCTCCCTTTAGTAGAAATAGTGAGAGGGCTGCTGACCTTCTCGAGCTCATACACTCGGATGTGTGTGGGCCCATGTCCATAGAAGCAAAAGGGGGTCACCTTTATTTCATCTCTTTTATTGATGACTTCTCGAGATATGGCTATGTGTATTTAATGAGACATAAATCGCAAACCTTTGAGAAGTTTAAGGAATACAAGAATGAAGTAGAGAAACAGACCGGCAAGTGTATTAAGGCTCTTCGATCAGATCGAGGCAGAGAATACCTTAGCCATGAATTCACTTCTTATCTTAAGGACAATGTAATTATTTCTCAGTGGACTCCACCGTATACACCATAACACAATGGTGTATCCGAGAGGAGAAACAAGACCTTGTTTGACATGGTCCGATCCATGATGTCCATGTCAGGACTACTATTGTCTCTCTAGGGCTATGCCTTAGAGATTACAGCCTATTTACTGAATATGATCTCAAGTAAATCTGTTCCTTCTATACCATATGAGATATGGAAGGGCAGGAAACCAAATTTTAATCACATTAAAATTTGGGGGTGTCCTGCCCATGTGAAGAGGAACGATTGTGATAAACTTGAATCTAGAACCGATAAGAGTAGGTTTGTGGGATATCCAAAGGAGACTTTTGGATATTATTTCTCTCACCCTTCTAAGCAAAGGGTCTTAGTGGCTAAGAGAGCTATATTTCTAGAAAGAAAATATCTACTCCAGAAAAATAGTGAGAGCCAGATAGAATTGGACGAGGTCTAAGAACCACAACCTGTAGACACAATCTCATTAGATGAGACTATATTGGTTGATCCTACTCAGAGTGAAATATAGACACTACGGAGATCTGGTAGACTACCAAGAGAACCTGAGAGATATGTTGGACATGTCTCAGAGAGGTCCTCTAAGGTACGCATCGATGAGGATGAAGATCCTCAATCCTACCAGGAGGCGATCCGTAGTGCAGACTCCGAGAAATGGCAAGGGGCAATGGATTCAGAGATCCAGTCCATGTACACCAACAAAGTTTGGAAATTGGTTGATGTACCCGAAGGGAAAGTCCCTATTAGCTGCAAGTGGATTTTCAAAAGAAAGATCGGTGCAGATGGACACATTGACACATACAGGGCCAGATTAGTGGCGAAAGGGTATCGTCAAAGATAAGGTATTGACTATGATGAGACATTTTCACCTGTGGCCATGGTTAAGTCAATCAGAATCCTCATTGCCATTGCTACATACCTAGATTATGAGATTTGACAAATGGATGTGAAGACAGCTTTTCTTAATAAAAATTTATCATAAGAGGTGTACATGGTACAGCCTGAATGATTCACCTCCATGCTTCATCCTAATAAGGTATGCAAGCTTCAGAGATCCATTTATGGATTGAAGCAAGCATCTCGGAGCTGGAACTTAAGATTTGATGAGGCTGTCAAATCTTTCAACTTCATTCGGAATGAAGATGAACCCTGTGTTAACAAGAAGCTCAGTGGGAGCTGTTGTGCCCCGGACTGTTTTGACGAAGATTCTGAATGAATTGTCATGACTTCAGGCTCAATGAATTTACATGTATACATGTCTGAAGAATGCCAAAAATAGGTCGATGCATTAGTTAACCTTGCACGTATTTGAGTCAGTGCATCACATTGCATCACATTGGCATACTCTGCTGCATACAATGGTCTGTGCATCTATCTGTTGAATACTTGGGTCTGAAGCTGGTTGGATGTTAAAAATAGTCTTGCAAAGTTCTGTCTGCTTGTGTTTACATCAAGTCGTTGTAAGGATTGTATCGGTGCATTGGTCGTCACTGACCACATAAAGTCTGTACAGAGTTTTACCTAGACTGCATCAACTCAAGTCTGTACATTCTTTGGCAGTAAGTCTGTACAACCTCGGTTGTTTCGTGTATCATTTCAGCAAGTCTGTACATCGTCTTATGGTTGCACGCCACACGGCTGAGCAAGTCTATACATCTATTAGCCTTGCCTCATCCACGCAAAGTCTATACATTCTGTGTGGCTTGTTCATGCATATGCTTTGTCCGTGCATCAAGTCTATACATTGTCTCGCACACGCACATCAAGTCTGCAAGCATTACTCAAAGTCTGTACAGCCTGTGTTCATAAGATCAAGTATGTACATCGTCTTGTGCATGCATCATTCAAAGTCTGTACAACCTGTGTTCGCAAGATCAAGTCTGTATATCGTCTTGTGCATGCATCATTCAAAGTTTGTACAGCCCGTGTTCAGAGCATATCTGTGCATCGTTTGCACAGTACACCCAGAGTCTGCACACTCGTTGAAGGCATGTCCAAGCATTCATATTCAAAGTCCATACATTCCCATATGCATATGCATCCTTCAAGACAAAGTCTATACAGTGGTTGACTGCATGTCCGAGCATCCTTGATTTAATGTGTAGACTTCCCTATCTACATTTGTGCAACCTCACATACAAAGTCTATACACTCGTTATCATGCATTCAAAGTCCATACATTCACAACCATGCATTCAAGTCTACATGTTCTGCTGCATACACTGCCACTACACAAATCTCTGTATTTTGCATACATAGGTCTGTGCTTTTGCATTTTGAGCTACACACGTCAATGCATCTTCTCTGCTTTTACTTCGTTTGACCCTAATGACCTTAGGGCGACCTTTGCTTCTTGTATGTGCTGTGAAGGGGGTTTGGAAAGGGCTTTTAAGTCCCTTGGGGGTTCAATCCCCTTAGATAAATAGCCACCTCTATCTTCCGATCGATTGGAACCCTTTTGAGCTCTAACGTGTTCATCTTGCAGGAAGAAGGAGAGGAATGTGTGTGATCTGTTGAAGGAGAAGGGAAGGAATGCCAGAGACGTCCCCTCACGAGCCAGAACTGAGAGATCTAGAGGCAACGGCTGCTTCCTCTTCATCCTTGCTTTGGGCATCTGAAGCTTAGCAGATCGGCTCCCTCTTCTCTTGGTTTATCAATCCAAGACACACTTCATATATCTCCGACTTTGGTTGAAGGATATAGGGGAAGATCTTCATTGTTTCAAATCTTATTAGTCATCTTGTGCTTAGAACGTTTATCTCATATTTGGGCTTGTATCGTTTTATTCTATTTCTCTATCTGGATATTCTCGGAGCTTGCTCCGAGTGTGTGTGGATTGTCTCGTCGTCGTGCGAGAACCCACGTGTTTGGGCCGTCGAGCCCGTGTGTGCGTGGTTGCTGCCGTCGAGCAGCGTTCATAGTGAAATCCTCTCGAGGTGAGAGGGGTGGACGTAGGACGACACTTGGTGCATCTGAACCACCTAAAAATTCTGTGTTGTGGTTTGCTTGATTGGTGTTGGTTGTCATCTTATTTTCCATTCACTATTCGAGTGTGTGACGGTGAGACGTGAGAGTACTCAACTGTCCGTCCAAACATAGTTGTCCGAGTGAGCATTTATGTGTGCTGGGGAGTTGTGAGAGCTTGATTGAATTTAGTTCATTTGTTTTAATCAAGTCTCTGCCCTACTTGTATTCTTCATATCTCTGGTCTGTTTGAGTTGCTTAATATTTTGTTGAAAAGGGTGGGCAATCAATTCACCCCCCTCTTAATTGCCTCCTAACCGGGCCAACAGGAGCTCTGTGACTTTTATGGTCCTTTATGTTGATGTCATCTTACTCATTGGGAATGATGTAGAGATGTTGACATCAATTAAGTCTTGGTTGTCCAAGACCTTCCCCATGAAGGATTTGAGAGAAGCATCCTATGTGCTAAGCATAAGGATCTATAGAGATAGATCTAAAAGGATACTAGGATTATCCCAATCCATGTACATAGATACTCATCCAAAGGTTTAGGATGAAAAATTCCAAGAGAGGTCTCATTCCTATGAGACATGGAATTTACCTATCTAAGGGGATGAACCCTAAAACATCTGAGGAGGTGGCACACATGAATAAAGTGCCCTATGCATCGGCCATAGTGTCAATCATGTATGCAATGCTATGTACACGGCCTGATGTTGCTAATTCTTTAAGCATTGTTAGTAGATATCAGGGAAATCTAGGCGAAGAGCACTGGAAGGCAGTAAAGGACATCCTTAAGTACTTACGAAGGGCTAAGGATCTTTTTCTTCTTTATGGAGGAGAGGACCTACAGTTTAGAGCTTACATAGACTCTAGTTTCCAGTCAGATCCAGATGACTGCAAATCCATGTGTGGATTTGTATTCATGTTAAATCGAGGGGTAGTCAGTTGGAGAAGCTCCAAGCAAGATACGACTGCAGACTCGACGATGGAGGCAGAATATATTGCTGCGGTTGAAGCTGCTAAGGAAGCCGTCTGGATGAAGAAATTCATCTCGAAACTCGGCGTAGTTCTCGAGATATCAGCTCTCATCCCATTATTTTGTGATAATAATGGGGCCATTGCCCAGACGAAGGAACCAATATCTCACCAAAGGTCGAAACATATTCTGAGGTGCTTCCACCTTATTCGGGAGATTGTTGATCGTGGAGATGTGGCGATAGAGCGTGTACAGTTAGAAGATAACATAGCAGATCTACTAACTAAGCCTTTGACACAGATTGTGTTTGAGCGCCATTGGCATAAGATGGGCCTCAAAGTTATGGGTAACTGGCTATAGTCCAAGTGGGAGATTGTTAGTATTGGTGTGTTACAGGTCAATTTCGGATCGGGTAGGCTCGATAGTTGTACAATCTTGTTCATCATTAATAAAGTGGTATTCGAGCATAAATCTGTAATTATATATATTACTCTACAATGTCCCTAGGATATATGGTTGTAAAGTCAACTCGAGATGCGATCTCGATCATGAGACTAACTTTACATGGACACATACCTTAAACTGTTCCCGGTTGGAGGGTAATCACTCGGAGACTTTGATTACCTATTAAAATAGTACACATGATGTATGGGTGAGCAGTCTCATGGTCACTGGTGCGGGGCACCGATATATATGTGTAGGTGTATGTTTTGGGAGGATGTACACTGAATTGATCCGCTATTGGATCTTTAGATGGTTGATTATACCTAATGTCAACTGAAAATCTAATTGTCACAGTAGCATCGTTGGTCCTTTGACCTGAGACATTGATCGGATTTTACACGAGGACTGAAATGGCTTAATAAGTTGGCTAAGTGACTTTAAACACAAGTCATGAATTGCCATGTCACTAACCATTTCAGGATATGTGTGAAGATCATCAATGGTCAAGAGGGGATCGCTCACTATCGGGTATATATCAGACAGTTAATGGGTCATGACCCTGACGCTATCCCTGGCCAAGGTCGTGTGAGTGCGTTTAGAACGGACGTCATACACTTTAAGGAGGTCATGATCGAATGGCACGATCATAGGGTTTGACAGTTACCATACCCTCGATCGAATCAGATTCATAGAATGAGCGAGAGATTATAGCGATGCGGCAACTGTAGACTTACAGGTACTAGACAGGGTGGTTTGAACCCAGCATCCTCTGGGATCACGCGGATTTGCTTGACCCAACGTGATCAAAGATCCGGAATAAATTAAACTATCATTTAGCTCTAGTAGAAGCGAATAATAAGTTTAATTTACTTCTAATTAAGAATTAGAAGTTAATGGGACTTAAACTAGAGTGACTATGGGCCTAGAGGATCATACACGATGGATTCTCGGGTGACGGGATATTATTGTACAGAGGTATATATTAAAAGCCTTCAATTCTTTTTGAAAAGGAATATAAGAATGGCTTAATACATATGTACAATAATATGAAAGGATACATATATAATATTGGTTCTTAGTGGCTCTTTTAGAAAGAGCCCAACTATTATATATATATGCATCCTACGTAGTTGCTCACTTCTTCTCTTCTTTAGCCAAGCATTAGAAAGAAAGAAGAAAAGCTTCTCTCTTCCCCTGTCCCCCCTCTAGCTCTCTCCTCTCCCTAGTAGCTCTCTCTCTCTCTTAAGGGGGGAAAAGCTTAGGGAAGAAGAATAGATTTTGGAGGATCCGCGGCTTGTGTGCGCGGGGAAGGACCGAAGGATACCGTCACTGTGCGAGAATCCGTGTGGATCAGCTCTAGAGGCCGTACATCTATGCGGCTCAGCGTTCATGAAAATCGACATCGGGTGCAGACAATGTCATTCCGCGCAAGGTAAAAAAAATCTACAACCCGCAGTTAGGGGTTGGGTAATTTTATTGCATCGATTAGAGCACTGTTCTAGGATTCCACAAAGCCCGAGTTCGGATTACAAAATTTTATTATCCGCTGCGTTGTCCGAACCTGGCTGATCGAATCCTTACACTCTCCTCCCTGGCCGCCTAAGTCTTCATCAAATCGACGAGGATATTTAGTTTGGCATTGAGGGTTTGGAGGGTGTCGGGGCTCCCAGGGGTAGGTTGTCCCCCCACGGCTGGCAGAGGTAAGGCATTGGCTTGATTGTTGGAGAGGGGGCCCGTGTAAGAACGGGAGGGCACATGTTCCTCCTCCGCAGTTGCCAGTGCCTTTCCCTTATCGCCGGCGTTCCTCCTACTGGAACTTTTTCGCACCATATTTGCTCTTTGTACGTTTCCCACAAACGACGCCAGATGAAGAGGGGTGATCTCACGTTGGATCCTGAGTCACGATCTTGGATGAGCCCTTGTCGTCGTCACCACGATTGAGGATCTACAAAGCAGGAAACGGGTCAGAGGCACTCAGGGTTGGAACCCCGGGAAAAATTCTCCGATGCTTAAGTCAGCAAGGTGATAGAGCGTAGGTGGAAGGAATGCAGTAAGAGAAAAGGTGAGGGGCACGAGATCGCTCTCCACCAGTGAATGTGGTGTTGAGTACTCAGGATGACCTTACCTTTCTGGAGGGTTTTCTAGAGTTTATATAACTACTTACTCTCTTGGCCGGAGGTAGGGTAGCTGGAGGGATCAGGTGGCGTTATGTCTTGGAGGAGGGTTCTCCACAGTTAAAGGACTCTTGCTCTCCCCTATCTTGTTGAGCTTCCTGCCTCCGAACGTCAGCGAAACTTTCGCCGGGATAAATGCTCCGTTGAGAGAAATCAAGCCCATGGGAGGTATGAGCGTGAGATACTGCCTGGTCGAGCGCTTGGGCTTCTCTCGAGCGATGGTTACTCGATCTTTTGGGCTAGTAGGCCGCCTAGTAAGGTCTGGTCCGAGCATTTTTTGGGATTTGAGATAAGTGGATCCGTTCGTGGGGCTATCACTTAGTGGAGTTAACCTGATAGGGTCGGGTTGGACTTGGTTCGATCACTCCAGGCCATATATTTATTGGGCCGCGTATTTACCCCTCTCCAATTCTCTGTAAACTCTCCTCCCTCTCCCACGCCTTATACTATGCTCCGTTTTAGTCCACCTGGATCCCACATCTCTTTCAATGTTGTTCGGCTCCCTTTCGTGTGCTTCCACAGTTTCATATATATATTCCCTAAATCTTCTTCAAGTTTATCTACGGGAAAATCACAATCGTCTTAATATTTGTTTTAAAATTATAATGAAAATTAAATTAGTAATATTAGTGAAAGAAAGTCATCTATCTTGACATATTAAATGTACAACTCTAATCGATAAACCTAAGAAAAATCACCCTTGCATAAAGGAGCCCAAAAAAAAAACATCATGATTATCATTACGAAGGTAAATTCCCGAAACTTCGACAACCATAGAAATGAGTAAATTTTCACCGTCATTTCTTGCCGACGTTCATAGGATCAATGTGTAGATTCAAAAGGGCATGACTGTTTTATGGAGTACAATGTTTTCGGCCTATAAAATTACAAAAAGGACACGAAGTGCAGCAAAATAGTAAAGGAAAAAAGGAAGGATGAAAAAAATAGAAGTAAAAAAAATTTCAACCTTTGAAGAGATTTGCAATTTATTTTTTATATATACATGTTATTAAATAAATTCACTAATTTGATTTATATGTGCAGTATCTTAAAATCCTTATTATTTATTATTTTTATTTACTTAGTATTTTTTATTTAACGTGCATTGTACGTGCACTTTACTAGGTATAGATCAAAACAAAAGGAAAGAGAGAACTTTAAAAGATGGAATTCTCCGTTCGCAGAATCTCTCTCTCTCTCTCCCCCATGTGTGTGTGCGCGCGCGCGCGACGTACTACTCTTCATCTTAGATTAGATAGCCGCGATGAAATATATTTTTGCAGGAGTTGAATCCAAATCCAATGTTCTTATTATAAAGAATTTCTCGAAAAATGTATTTCATATCTCAACCATTTGATCTAAAACGATTGAGACGAAGAGTAGTATGCCACTTCTAACATGGAAGTTAAAAATGTGAAGATCAAACTGCTGGAATGAGAAGTGATATACTATAATAAAGTGGTACGACAACATTTCTCTATTTAATAACACCGCCTCAACATCATATGGATATAGTGTATGTGGGACATGTAACAAGCCCATTATTTATTTAATATGCAAGTTCAACGTGGAAGCGGCCCAAGTGGCAGGATACTGTATTTTCAACGTTAGTTTGGATTTGTAGGTCGACTCCATTTTCTTTTACACAATCTTTTGCTCCACTTCGAATCTTTTAGAAGGTAGGCAACTCGATCGTACATCTATTAGTGTGCTTATTCCACTTGTGAAAATGGAATCTTTAATAAAAGATAGGCAAGGGTATAAGTACACAACAATAATGAAATTGGAAAGAAGACGGTATAGGAAGGTGTGACGGAGAATCTCAATTCCCGTAGGAGACCGCGATCCGCTTCTTTCATGCTCTGCCTTGCATAGTTACAGTAGTCATTGTTGACTCTCTCTCTCTCCCCGATCAAATCCAATCCAACTCTCTCTCCTTATCACCCGCGATTATGTCCAATTTCATGGGGCATAAAGAAGGGAGTCAACACTGAAAAAGAAAGCAGGGAGGAAGGCGGCCGTGTGAAATCAATCCATAAGTAAGGTAAGTAGGAGAGGGACGACAGAGGCAGAGAGTGTGCGAGTGTGCCTCGACAGACAGAGGCACAGGCAGATAGTAGCCAGCCATGGCGCTCGCCCTCGACACACACACACAACCCCCCGCCGTGGAAAAAGAAGACAACGAGGAGGAGGAGGAGGAGGAGGAGGAGGAGGTGTCACCCATCGAGCAGGTGCGGTTGACGTTGAGCACCGTCGACGACCGTACCCTCCAGGTGTGGACATTCCAGATGTGGTTCCTAGGGCTGCTCTCCTATGCCCTCATGTCCTTCCTCAACAGTTCTTCTCCTACCGCACGGATCCCCCTGGCCATCACCCAGATCTTCGTCCAGGTGGCCTCCCTCCCCATCGGCCGACCACCCTGGTCTAGGTCTCCCTCTCCAGGTGACGTCCTAGATCAGAGACTACTCCCAGCTCTTCTCCAAAGCTCCCTAAATTAGTCCCTTTCATTCGTCAGGAAAGAGAGCATGACGTTTTAATTATCTCGGATGCAGGGCCCTACACGAGAAGGAAGATCAGTCGGCTCAGAACAAGTCCGACCACCGCTGCATCTCCCATGCAAGGTTGTTCCTCATTGCCTTCATCAGCAGCTTCGCCTGGTACATCATCCCCCGCTACTTCTTCACCGCCCTCACCAGCGTCTCCTGGATCTGTCTGTTGGGCCTTAGTTGAAGAAGAAGAAGAATAAGGAGGAGGAGGAGGATGAGGAGGAGGAGGAGGAAGGAGAATACGAGATATCCCATAGGGGAGACTCCCGATCTCTTAATATAATGTCCTAGTCATACAAAGATTTGTAAACACCAGATATGGACAAAGTCAACACACACACACCACACACATATATTACATTACTCTCCCTCAAGATGGGGCGAAGATAACACATAACCCCATCTTACATACCAGCATAGAAAAGGAAGATGCACTAAGCCCTTTACTCAAAATATCTGCCACCTGATCAGATGACTGAACAAAATGAATACGAACTTGACCCCGATCAATCTTTTCCTTGATAAAATGATGGTCAATTTCAATGCATTTGGTGCGATCATGCTATACTGGATTATTTACAATCTCAATTGCCGCCTTGCTATCACAATACAGAGGAAGAGAGGACCCATTTCACAATTGCAACTCTTGAAGTAGTTTCTGTAGCCAGAGAAGTTCACATACTCCCAATGCCATTGTCCTATATTCTACTTCTGCCGTTGACTGAGGTACCACATATTATTTCTTACTCCGCCAAGCAACTAAGTTACCCCCAACATACATACAATATCAGTGATAGATCACCTATCATCCAATGATCCAGCCTAATTAGCATCAGCAAATCCTTCTACCTGAAAGGTATTATGTCAGGAGAACAATAGAACCCGACCAGGGCACCCCTTTAGATAGCGCAACACCCTATAAGATTCCTCCAAATGTCTCTTTCGTGAATCATGCATATATTGGCTGATAACATTGACTACATAAGCTGTAGTGACTCAAAAAAAATAATATTTCAATTGAGTTAAAAGAAATAATGAGATTATATTGAATTTTTCTTGAAGTTAAATAGCTTAAATTTCAAGAGAACTAATCAAATTCTCTAGAATTTACAATTTGGGCTAAGGAACAAACCTTAATGGACTAAATTACTTATGAATAGCGTTTGGATGTTTGGACAACCCTTATTGGGTTAGGTTGGGAGTAATGGGCCAAATAGAGAAAATAGGTAGCCTATTTTAAACACCCATTCTTTAGAAAAAATAATATAATTCTAGAAGGATGGCCCAAAAAGTAAAGCACCGAAATGTTGGTTGTACCCTATTGAAGGTGGGTTAGTGAAATAGCTTAACATGGGCCGTGAACATTGAGTTAGGTGTTAGATGAGTTTCATTTGTGGGGGAGAGGAATCTTACTATTTTGGCTAATTTTTCCGTATAAATAGGCCCCTAAATCACCCTTTTTACCTTAAACATTGGGAAGGAGTCAAAGGAAAAGGGGGCTTTGGGTGGTCATTTTGTTCTTTCTCTTCCTCCTCCATTTCAATCAGGTAGGTGTTCTCTTCTAAGCAAAAACTTGTTAGTAATCAAATCTTGCATGAACTATGCATGTTTCATGATTCCATGTAGCATGTTTCCTGTTAATTTTACGTAGGTTATCTCAATATCTCAAGCCTAAGATATTAACTAAAACTATTGCATGCGTATTACGTTACGGTTTCACAGTGCCTGTTTCACGTAAGATAAATCAATGCATGGTTAAAAGCTTTATAATCATGTAACCAGATGTTTAAAATTTTTGGATAAGTATATTTTTGAAATCCTCATAATTTTCTCTTAATTTTTATGTATTTAGATCCAAGAAAAGATTAATGTTCGAAAGGCGACACTGTTCATTGGTTAACATGTCATACCATCTTTAAAGATTTTTATCTTTTAAACCAGATAAAATAAAATTATGATATTTCATGATTAAAAATCTTAGATTTTTCTCTTAATTATCATATAATTTATTTTAATAAATTTCTCTTAAATAAAAAGTCACACTATTAAATGAACAGTAATGATCTTGTTACACCATATGAACATACCCACCTTTAAAATTTTATATCTATTAAACCGGGCAAGATGAAATCTTGATATGCATATGATTAAAATCCTCATATTTTTCTCCTAATTGTCATATATTTTATTTCACTAAATTCTCACTAATTAAAAAGTGGCACTATTTACTCTAAATGAACAATACTATGTTAAATAAATAGTAACCGTGACTTTTGATCACACCTCAACCGTAGGATGCACTCTGACCTTTTTAGAAGTTTCCACCTAAGCTTACTATACACCTAATTATCTTTATGCCTTATGTATTATTTTCCCTTGTTCTCTTTATTCTTTAAAAACCCTCAGCCTCCCACTGTCCCACCTCTTACCTGGCCGTCAATTCTTGGTGTTCTCGCTAAACATCGACTAAGAAAAAACTCGATCTAAAGATATCTTACACGAATTTTTGGAAGAGTTGATCATGCCTTGATCGACAACTCTTTTCCTCATTATCTTAATGTCGTTAAACATTATACCCTTACTCATACTTCAAATTCTTTTGTAAACTTCAATTACTCTTCATGTCCTTGGAAATGGAAATGAAAATCTATACTTTAGCCATAAACTACCATTTGGGAGTGTAGAAGCTAAGTGCCATGCGAGACAAAGTGCTACGTTATGGGAGCCACCTCATGAGGTCGGAATGGCGTAAAGTGCTACATGACGGGAGTCACCTCTTGAGCCTGTAGGGGCCACCTCTAGAGTCCTCCATAACTAAATGACTAGTTGTGGGTTATACTACGCTTCTTAAATTTTTCTTGAAAATTCTTTTGCCATGTACCTTATGTGAATGTCTAAATAAATACTTGAGATCAATGATCCATAATAATCGATGTCTGACATTAATGGGGCCCGGTCTGGTCTTAGGGGGAGCACCTGAAAGCACTTGTGCCCATGGGAGCTATATTGACCTGGTGTGGCATTGCATCGAGTACTTACTTGCTAGATTCGTTTATGACATTCCACTCATTCGTGAAATACTTGACTTGCTTGATTTACATGAAATACTCGTACATGTTTACGTGAAATGGCCAATTCAATTATTATACATGCTACATAATCGTTCTTGAAATCTTACTCTCGTCAACTTGCTTACTTGCGATCATATATACCAACATTACTTTACTCTCTCTCATGCTCCTGTTTCACGTTTTAATCGCAATTCTCGTCATAGCACTTTTACCTTGTCTAAAAATGTTTAATTACTTAAAGCTGCCTGATATAGAGATATAAGTCCTACTGAGCCCTGTACTCACCCTGCATTTTCGGTTAATATTTCAAGTAGTTCTGATGAGGAACCCCAAACAAACGGGGAAGGGCAAAAGTGAAGAGAGAGGCCAAGTTAAATTATATTCCCTAGATTTGATTATTGCTTTTGCCAGAATTAAGTGCATTTGAAAGATGTAATTATGTCTCTTGAGGCTTAGTTGCCATGCCCCGAGCGCAGAAGATACCCGGAGACGCGTGACGAGTTTATATCGATCATGTCAATCAGAGAGTTAGTGTATTCAACACATAGACAGAGTGCGCAAAAGTAGAGATAACCCGATCCTTTATTCCATCATAACCTTAAAGGTACTTCTATTACAATCCATTTAATGAAAGTACTAAGACTCAATAAAAAGAAAAGTACAATGGTTGACTTAAGAAATTATGAAAGATAGGACTAGTAGACGCTTGGATAAACAGAGAGCTCTAATCTCTTCACTCTTGACCTTCCCCATCTGAGTGAGTCTCGTCATCGGACTTACCTGAAAGGTAGGGAAAAACACTGAATGAGCGAACGCTCAGTAGGAATTATATCTCAAGAACTAGCAATTGGTTTAAGTAATTACATGTTTCATGAATGCAATAAAGCTATGCATGTTTGTGTAAAACGACAAGAGAGAGAGAGTATAACAAGGGGTAATCGAGTAAACTAGCATGTCTTTCAAGAACTTATATCAATGAATGTCAAGATATTCAAGCAAGTATATTCATCATGTCATGTCGGGAATTGGATATCACGTTTCAAGCAAGTATATAAATACCCTTTTTCGGGCCACGCAAGTCATGTCATGTCAAGTACGAGATTTGTGGAATGTCTTAATCAAGCTAGTCATGCACTTCGGTACAATGCCATACCGTGATCATTACAACTCCCATGGGTACTAGTACTTTCGGGTGCTCCTCCCAGGACCTGATCGGGCCCTATATGCGCAGGCATTGGTCATGTATTTTTGACATCCACTAAAGTATAGCCAATATGGAGTTTCAAGGAACAAACTTGTATAACTTTAAGGTAGATAGCATTTCAAGGATTTGAACACGTAGTATCATGACGATAGTAACGGTATAATCACGATTACCGATAAAACTAGGTAGAATTGATTCCCTATCTTGGGCGCCATGACAATAAGAGTAAGCGCCCATATGAAGATGGTCGCTCGTTCTTAAGCTAGATAGAATTGAGGTCCACAAGTATGGCACCTAATCACAAGATCACTAATGGCATGGTTTCCCATTCCATTAATTCATGGATATTCTCATGACATCATCATCATGAATGTCATAAGGGCCGATTTTATCATGTTTCTTTAGAGTGACATGGCAATCAAGTAGTATCATGGGTTTTTATGGTACAACCAGCTCGGCTGCTTTGAGGGAATCCAAAGCGTGCAGAGTCTTATGGAGGTCTCTATGATAAAGTCATCGGTCCGGAGGAACGGAATGTCCCACGGAGAGTTCATCTATCACCGAGAAATACGGCAGTCGATAAAACATCGAAGAACGTGGGTCTATATTCACGGATTGGAATATAGTGCCATATATATATATATATATATAAGTATATAAATCCATGGTTCACAGGAAAACATAGGAAAATAAGAAGACAGGAAATTGACGTTTTAGCCAGAGTCTTCATTTCACGAATTGACGCCCTTGGCTGGGTCGTCATTTTAATATTTGACAACTTCCAGAACAGTCGTCCAATTCATATTTTTGTTTGCTGAAAATAACTAAATTTTAGTATTTTAAGGAATTGGCGACTTCCATTAAGTCTTCTATTTTGTAAATAGCGCCCTCGTCAGGGGCGTTATATATACAAGAAACGACATGGTATGCGTCGTTAATTCTCCTTTTCACAGAATTTGCTACGGATAATAGCAATTTTCCAATAAATATTTTGATGGCAACATGTCTGTGGACAGGTCAGGAAAAATAGCAGGATTCTAGACATATGATCATGCATTAGATCAGCTTACTGTTTATATAGGTATTAATTTTTTTACATGTGTATTTATTAAATCAATCGAAATTGACGACCGTTCTCCCGGGCATCAGAAATAAAAATGGCACCCTGGTAAGGGTCGCCTCTTTCAAAAATTTTCCAGAACTCCGTGAAAACTACATGCATGAACTAATATATATTAATATCATGATTCATGATAGTTTGGGCTACGAAATCTTGAGATAACCTACCTGGTGATTTGGTTGTGAAGAACTGTGAAGAAGGATACGATACTCTATTTTAAACAGAGTGTCGGTATAATAACATCAACTGAACTTCTTCTGAAGAAGAAGTAGATGACCTTCTTCGATCAGAGGAAGAAGATGACCAAGAAATGCTCTAGGTTCTTCTAGTATTATGGAAGAAGCAAATCAGCAGAGAGGAGTTTTAGCCTCCCCACGTTCTACGGCCTGTTCTTCTGTTTCGACTGCAGAAGAAGAAGAAAAATTGTTAAAGAAAAGTAACAGATTGGCTTCGATGGGAGGGGGTATTTATAGGGATGGCAGAGTTAGAGTTTGTGTGGGACTAGAACTCACAGTAAGAGTTCTATTAGCATTAAAGTTTCCCACATTTCATCTATTCCCTAAATTATTACTTCTCCAAACAACTATTATTTCCTAGTTCGCACCAGGTGTTTCCTTATTTTGGGTTTAAGAAAGACGCGTCCAGGTATAAGTCACGTTTAAGAAAGACAAGTGATCATGCCAGCCTCTGCCAAAATCAATGATGCAAGCTCTGAGCATATCTTCAACTACCTGATTAGTTCTCTCGGTCTGACCATCCGTTTGAGGATGAAAAGATGTACTAAAGTTAAGTCTCGTCCCCAGTGAATGTTGTAAACCCTTCCAAAAGTGAGAAGTAAAACGGGGGTCTCTGTCAGACACGATTGAGACAGGTACTCCATGTAACCTGACTATCTCCTTAATGTATAATGCAGCAAGAACATCCACTGACCATCGACTCTTGATTGGCAAGAAGTGTGCCGATTTGGTCAATCGGTCGATGATAACCCATATTCCATCATGTCCTCCCTTTGATTTGGACAGACCCATAATGAAGTCCATACCGATATCCTTCCACTTCCACTTGGGAATATCTAGAGAATGTAGCTTACCGGCAGACTTTTGGTGTTCGGCCTTGACTTGTTGGCATGTGAGACAACGAGACACAAAGTCTGCTACTTCTCTTTTCATATTGGGCCACCAAAAGATCCTTTTCAAATCTTGGTACATATTAGTTGATCCTGGATGAATCGTGTACCTTGATCTGTGAGCTTCATCTAAGATTTTCTTCTTTAGCTCTGGGCAATTCGGTATACATGTTCTAATCCTGAACATCAATCTTCCATCCGAGGCTATTTTGAAATCAGTTTGTTCTTCTATTTTGTCTTTGATTTCCACTAGTACTGGGTCACTATCATGAAGTCCTTGTATTTTGGATAGCAAGTCTGGCTGTATGCTCATATGGGATAATGTGACACACCTACTGTCCTTGTCCATGCTTATATTAAGCTTAGAGAATTGTTCTACCAACTTCCACTCCTGAATCATACAATTGGCTAATAGTGCTCTTGGCTTTCTACTGAGGGCATCGGCTACAGGATTACCCTTTCCAGGATGATATTGTATAGTGAAGTCGAAGTCCTTGAGATATTCTAACCAACGTCTTTGCCTCATATTCAATTCCTTCTGAGAGAAGAGATACTTAAGACTTTTATGGTCAGAGTATACAATAAACTGTACTCCGTATAGATAATGTCTCCATATCTTCAGTGCAAACACTGCCGCGGCAAATTCTAAGTCATGAACCGGGTAGTTCTCCTCGTGCTTCTTCAATTGGCGAGAAGAGTAGGCTAGAACTTTCCCTTGTTGCATTAAAACACATCCGAGGCCAATGCCAGATGCATCAGTGTATACTTCGAATCTCTCGCCTTCAATTGGTAAAGCTAAAACCGGGGCTGTAGTTAGGTGATCCTTGAGAGCTTAGAAGCTTCTTTCACATTCCTCACTCCATTCATAACGGATCTCCTTACGAGTTAGCTTAGTGAGTGGTACGGCTATCTTGGAGAAATCCTTGATGAATCGCCGATAGTAGCCCGCAAGATCCAAGAAACTACGGATCTCGCTAGCATTGGTCGATCTTTCCCAATCCTTTACAGCTTCAACCTTTGATGGATCTACGGATAAACCGTCTTTTGATATAACATGCCCCAAGAAAGATACTTCTTCTAACCAGAATTCACATTTACTGAGCTTTGCATATAACTGATTCATCCTCAATATCTGTAATGCAATCCTCAAATGCTCCTCGTGCTCTTCCTTGGTCTTTGAATAGATCAGTATATCATCAATGAAAACCACTATGAACTGGTCTAGATAAGGCCTGAATATACTATTCATCAACTGCATAATGGCACCAGGGGCATTTGTCAGTCCAAAAGGCATTACAACAAATTCATAGTGCCCATACCTGCTTCTGAATGCGGTCTTATAAATGTCCTCATCTTTGATCCTTAGTTGGTGATATCCCGACCTGAGATCAATCTTCGAAAAATACATGGATCCAGATATTTGATCAAATAACTCATCGATTCTCGGCAGTGGATACTTGTTCTTGATAGTGAGATGATTCAACTGTCGATAGTCGATGCATAACCTCATGGATCCATCTTTCTTCTTTACAAATAGCACAGGTGCTCCCTACGAGGAAGTGCTTGGTCTAATAAATCCCTTCTTGAGAAGTTCCACCAATTGCTCCTTCAGCTCCTTGAGTTCGGCAGGGGACATCCTATATGGTGCCTTAGAAACTGGTCCAGCACCAGGGACCAAGTCAATGGTGAAGGCCACTTCTCTTTGTGGGGGTAATCTAGGCAAATCTTCCGGAAACACGTCTGGAAATTCTTGCACAACTGGGATGTCTTCTAGCTTAGTCTCCTTAGTCTCCTTAATGGTGACAAACGTAAGGAAAGATACACATCCTTTCCTTATTAGCTTGCTAGCTCGGAGAGCCGAAATAAGAGGTGACTTGCTCCGACTCTTTGGACAAGTATATGCTAATTCCGGGAAGTCCTTGAAAGTAACTTTGCTGTTACGGAAATCCACAGTTGCCTGATACCTAGATAACTAGTCTGCTCCCAATATGACATCATATTCCTTTAGGTCTAAACATATGAGGTCGATAGGAAGATTTCTTCCTTTTACCAAGACGTCACAGTTTTGATAATGGTGAGTAATATCGGTTTCGTTTCCGAGAGGAGTAGATAAAAATATTTTCATCCATTCTGGTTCCATGGGTAATGGATCAGCAAACTACTTGGAAATAAAAGAATGTGATGCACCCGTATCAAATAAGACATGTGCAGACTTGGAACAAACTTTCAGTGTACCTTCTACTAGTCCGCCTTCGTCTTGTTCCGCCTCCTTAATAGCTTGGAGATGATCATTCTTTGTCACCGGGCGCTTTTGGTCACCGGCTTGATCATTGAGTAGGGGACAGTCGGGAATCCGATGATCACGGCTCCCACAACGGAGACATGCTCCAAGTTTCCTCCAACATTCTTCGGCCTTGTGTCCGGCCTTGTCACAGTGTCTACACACCACTTTAGAAGGTGTGGTGGTGATGGAGAACGGCTTGTTAATCTTTTTGACTTTCTTCTCCTGAGAAGACTCTCCTCCGTTACTTGGCCTTTTCTTGAAATTGGGTTTGAAAGTGCCGGAGCTGGTAACATGCTCCTTCTTGTCTCTCCCACGGATCCTATCAGATAGTTCCATGGCATCCTCAAGTAATTGAGCTCGGCGTACCATTTCCGAATAGACTTGTATGTCCATCGGGGCCAACTGTGTGATAAACTGGGGCCTGAGCCCATTTAGAAACCTTCTAGCTTTCATCTTCTCAGTGCTAACTAAGTGTTTAGCGTACCGAGATAGCCTTGAGAACTGCACCTCATATTCAGCCACCGACAAAGATCGTTGCTTAAGTGTGTAGATCTCTTTTAAAATCCACTTAATGAAAATTAATTAATAAGCAATGCAATAATAGGAAAAAAATATGCACGAGGTGCACAAGGGGAGTTTGTGTGATCGCCAGAGACACGAGGGTCTCAAAGAGGAGATTGATATGGGGAGATGATCGCAAAATACCTCTTGAAACGCGGTTGATTGTAGGTGCTTCCTTTCTCTTCAAATCGGCCGGCCGACGAAGAGAGTTCTTCCTTTAATTACCCTTGCAAAAAGATAAACACCAATGAAGAAATTGCATTAGAACATGGTGAGTGTAGCATCAATCCTTAAAAGATATGAGCATGTAAACATATGTGAGAACACACCTTAAGGGTGGTTGCCCCTTAAACCCCTATGCAAAAAGGGTATGGGAGATGATATGAATGATATGAAAAAATATGAATAAAAATAGGGGGAAAGAGTGCAAGAGTGCACTAAGGAGATCTCAATATGATAGTTGAGAAAAATCAATGAAAACAATGATATATGATGCATGATCTATAACAACAATGATAATGAAGATAAGAAGATTAATGAAGGGAAGATAAGATAAAAAAAATCTTTTTTTGTGGTTCCTTGGCTTGAATGCTCGATGGGGAGAAAGCTCTGCCGTAGGAAGAGAGCATGGGCTTCTCCTTCAGCCAGCAACATGCAGCACCTGCAAGAAGAAAACACAGAAGAAGAAGGAGAAGAAGAACGCAGGGAGAGAGAGATGGGCGGCCGAAGAATAAAAAGATAAGGGGATCAACCCCTTATAGGATTGATCAAAGGATAAGCAAGGCAAGAGTCCCAACTGGGGAAAGATAAGAACGGGTAATGACCAAACAAAGTAGGACTCTTGGGGGAAAGGCTGCGTTCGTCCAGGGCACAAAAGTGAAACACGCCCTTGGTCAGGGCGTCAATTCAAAAATGGACGACCTACCAGAGGGCGTTTCTTTAAAACACGCCCTGCACAAGGGCGTTTCTTTCAAAACTAATTTTAGAAATAAAAATTCCCCATATTTGAAAAATATAAAACACGCCGTAATCAAAGCCAGTTTTTAAAAAAAGCGCCCCTTGGAAGGGCGTTAATTTCAAGAGCTCAAATGGGGAAATCGGTTAAACCAAAAGAATTAACGCCCTGAGGAGAGGTCGTCCTTTCTTTAAGAAACGCCCTAGGTTAAGTCATGTTTTGAAGAAAACACGCCCTTACCCAGGTCGTGAATTTAGAAAATTCATAAAATAGATAAAATGGGGGAGAAATAGATAAAATGGGAGAAAACGCCCTAGACAAGGTCGTGTTTCAAAAACACGCCCCTGATGAGGGCGTGAATTCAAAAAAAATAGAGATAAATACCCAGAAAATTCAGAAAAAATAGGAAAAAGGAGATAAATGGGGAAAAATAGGAGAAATTCAAGAAAAGTGGGAAAACCACTCAAACAAGCTGATTTGAGGGTCAAATGGGGCATCACAAGGTAATATGAAATATACTCAAAATAATGTCAATTTTGGCGTGTCTACAGTTGCCCCGCCTTGGCGTCTGCTTTGCAAGGGAGCGTAGCAAACTGAAAAGTAGATGCCAAGGTGTGATGAGACACGCAATCAACATCACTTGATGAGAATCAAATCAAAAGCACGAGATGAAGCAAATCTCGGGAAATTCAAGGAAATCAACAATGTTTGGATAAAAGGGGAGATGCGCACGCGGTGCACGAAGGAGATAAAATAAATGATCAACTTCCAACGCGGTGGAAGTACCCCAGGTCACAAACCTGTAGGTTTCACCATTGGGGAGCGGTTACCAGCCAGTGGACGTGCTGCAGTCAAGGTGGATCAAAGGAAAGGAGATTAAAAATAAGATGATAAAAATCCAAACAAGGAGCTTTCGAGAAAATGACCCAGAACAGCGTCAACACGAACTGAGGACTCAATTCGGCATGGAATATCTCATATCGAGAAAGATTAAGATCAACTTCAACCCTCAAAAACAGCTTATCAGAATGATTTTTCAACAATTGTTTCAAATTCCTACATGAATGCATGCTGGGTTTAAAGGGAAAATTAAATCAAACGAAAAATATAGAATAATCAAGGATAATATTGTTAAACTGCCAAGACTGGGTCAAGAAATCGACTTCGCGAGCTGATACTAAGCCGAAGCCCGTTTATCCACGCACCAATTCGCAAAAGGGAACCATCGTCCCCAATCTTGGACGACTCAACGGCCTATCCGTGTGACTAAGACTCCTCTGGAATCATCATTATTTTTGATGAAGGGGAACTCAAATCCCAGATTTACCAAAGCCACAAGGTCCTTGATATAATCTAGTAACATATGTAACATATAGTAGAATGCATACAGGGAGATGGTGATAACAATGAGCATGGGGGAACAGAGAAATGAGGTACAAACACCGTGGGACTTTGATGATGATGCCTAGTCGGCGGGACCAAGAGCTTCTTATCCTGCGCTCAAAAATTCATTAGCCAAGATATAAAAGATAACAAACAATGAAGAAGGCATTTAAGCATAGCAATCATCAAAGCATCAATTATAGCATGTATATGGCATGAATAGCATAAGTCAAATCATAGCATTGTTTGTTATTTTATCATGAGGAGACAATCTGGCTAATCAAGATTTGGAGATGAATGATCAAGATCTGATATAATGCCCATCGGCGGAGTGATCAGATGAAATTAGCAGGAGTTGATTAAAAAAAGATTTGGAGATGAATAATCATGAGATCAAAATGATATAGGAAGATGATAATCAAAATACCCAGGGTGGCATGTTATGAAAATATCGAGAAAGAATCAATAGATTGATAGTAATAAGTAGAGAGAGGACCCATCCCGTGTTTTTGGTCTCTGCAAAGCTGTTCCTGCAAAACACCATCAGAAAATACAATGCAATTTTTTGGATTTTGGAAATATGCAAATTTTTATGAGTTTTGAAAAAGATATTCAAATTTTTATGGATTTTAGAAAATATTTCAATTTTTATGAATCTTTGGAAGAAATATCTGATTTTTTTGTTTGATTTTGCTCAGGAAATATTCAATTTTTTTTGTTTGATTTTGCTCAGGAAATATTCAATTTTTTTTGTTTGATTTTGGTTTAGACATTGTTAATGCAGCATCAAAGGGTTGTTTTGAACCACTGGCTAGGGGTCCTTGTTCCTTCCCTTTTCGCTAAAACTGCCCAAAGCTGGACGTGTATTGAAAGTGGCATCCTATAACCGACTGCCCTTGATCAACGGTGCCACTACCAAGGCCATACTCGAGAAATGTTCGGTCTTGGAGGGAGAAGAGAAGAATAATTGGAGATAAGCTTTGTGCAGGATGGGAGATATCGGGACTGGAATTCCTTCCAAGGTGTTCCCTTCAAAGAGGTAGTCTGTTGTGCCGGGACTTTGTGCCTTTAATTTTTAGACCCTTGACATGCATACGACCAGGGTTTTCCCTGCGGGGACTTTGCCACTCTTGTCATGCCATAATTTACAATTTTGAATTTATTGAAATTCTGACTTGATTTTCATAATAGCCCTTTTGGCGAGATGTATATCATGAAATTCATATTTAGTTTGGGTCAAGACTGCCCCTATTTGAGACTCCTCTCGTATTGGGGATTACCAAGGTTGATCATCTCATCCGTCAACCTCTTGCCCCTGCACGTGGCCGAGTAAAGAAGAGAAAAGACTTTCAGATATACTCATGGCATGGCCAAGATAGCAACGGTGTTTAACCAAAGGAGCCGGCTAAGGACGCCGTGAAGTGTGTGAGGTGCCCAGCTAAGGGTTACTCTTAACAAGCGGGGAGAGAATATTGAATTTCCAGCGTGGGATTCTTATTAACCAAGAGTGCTGCAAAAGCAAGCCTAAAGACTCTTTTGAGAATGATTTAATTTAACAAAAGCCTAAGATAAAGATCTAAAACACCACTCTTAATCTTGTTAGGAAGCACTTCATTTTGAAAATCATGCGTGAAGTAATGAGGTAATGATATCATATCAAATGCACACTTACGCCAATATGTTACCTTGCAACCTTTGTTGAAGCAGCTGCCGCGAGAGGTTGATCATCGTGGGATAGTCCTCTTAGGCAGATAAAGGATTGGAAGCAAAGGATTGAAAGTGGCTTAATAAGAATGAGTGGTGCTCAAACCAGACTCAGACGAATAAGGAGAAAAGGAAAAGAGGCGAGGGCTAGAACTCCCTTGCTAAGGTGCGGAGACCCTGATCACATGGAACAGTCTACAGAAGAAGCGAAAAATCAAGAAGAGGGGTGAGGACTAAAGCCTCGAAAGCAATGGGAGAAAGGGCAGATGTCCAAAGCAGTGGATGTGGAAGAAGTTGGGTCGGACCCAGAATCAGGAGGAATTAGAAGAAGAAATTGGTAGATGGAAAGAGGCGGACCCGGAGGGTCCGGAGGCGGAGGAGAATCATGAGAGGAGAAATCATCCGGAGGCTCCGGAGGGATGACAAAAGAAGGGACACGATGCCCTGAGACTAAATAGGGAAAAAGATGATGGAAAAGGAAGAAAAAAATGAAGGATGTGATGTTCAGGAATATTAGAAAGATGAATCGGAAGAAAGATGGAGGGTCCGGAGGTTCCGGAGGAAGCAAATGCCGAGGGACGCGATGCCCAGGGAGGAGAGAAAAATCCGGAGGTTCCGGAGGAATGAAATCAGGAGGGAGAAGATGGAAAGGGGCGTCTTGCCCAAGGGAAAAGTCTGGAGGTTCCGGAGGTAGAAGATGAAAAGGGGTGCGATGCCCGAGGGAAAAGTCCAGAGGTTTCGGAGGAGGAAAGTGGAAAGGGGCGCGATGCCCGAGAGAAAGGTCCGGAGGTTCCGGAGGAAGCAAATAAAAAAGGTGGAGAGGGGCGTCGTGCCCAAAGGGAAAGTCCGGAGGTTCCGGAGGAATGAAATTAGAAAGGGCGAGATGCCCAAAGAGGAGGGATAAAATTTCTGGAGGTTCCAGGGAGATAGCAGGAAAAGGGACGCGATGCCCCAGGGATAGTGGATAAAAAGATGAAGATGAATAAGATGGGAAGTGTGGAATATCCGGAGGTGCCGGAAGGCGGGGAAGATACGGGTTTGGAAACCCGGGAAGCAGGGGGTGCAAATGTGTGCAATGGGATGCATGCAATGAATGCAAAGAATTGGAAGAATATGAAGAATGTGAAGGGCGAGAGGATGAGATCCTCCTCCTAACCCAGGGAATGGCCCATGAAGAAAAGGTGATAGAGATGGATATGGATGAAGTTGAATGAACAAGAGTGGAAGGAATAGGGGACGGCCCCTTAAGACAATTGCCCCTCCACGGCAGTGAACATGTACGACCAATTGGCCCAATAAAGGAAGCTTCAATAAATGACACCCCCTTTGGAAAGCGAAGATCAATAAGGTGAGGGAGTCGTAGAGTTGGAACATGAAGCATCGCCATGCCCATTGATGGTGATGAATATGGAATGTTGAATAAAATGGGCATTCGCCCCTTGTAAGGAATAATGAATTCGGAATTCGGAAATTGGAACAAGGGGTGCCCTGCCCGGCCCTTAGACGGCATCAACGCCCGGCATGGCGGCGACTTGGCTTATGCGGCCGTGATTGGCACAATAACCCGGATTGGCATCCGGCAAATGAATTCTTGCATCTTGAATGACACGGCCAAATCCTTGCTGCCCGGCTCTTGATTATCTTCGGCACCTGTGCTTGCAGAAGGCCCCCCATTCCGAGTAGTAGAGGGAGGTGAAGCGGAGGCGGAAAGCTCCATGGATGGTGGAGATATAAGGGGAGGTGTTGGCGTAAATGGAGGCGGAGGTTCAAACACATCGAGTTTCTCCCTTTGCTTGCAAGCGGTCGGGGTTAGCTCAAGTGCAAAAAGTGGTGGACCCTGCTCAGAATTAACCATAGGTAAAGGCGAAAGGCTATGTGGTGGAGGTATGGGTTTTGGGGTTAAAGGCATAATGGAGGGTAATGGTGGTGAAATTGGGGAAGTGGAGGCCGAGGTGGAGGCTAATGGGAGGCTGATTGGGGGAGGTTTAATGATGGGTTCGACGGAGGCTAATGGTGTGGAGGTAGATGGCTTAACGAGTGGAGGTTTGATGGTGGAAGGCTTGGGGGAGGCCAGTGTTGCGTGGGTTAATGGTGTAATAGGAGGAGGTGTAATGTATGCGGTGTCAAGGATAGGAGGAGACTTACAATGTGCCGGTGTGGGTGATTGAAGTATCGACCCATCATCGTAACACCAATTAGTCTCATAAATAGGGATTGGATCGGGGATGGTTTCCTCCTGAGCAGGGGGTTCATCGAATGAAAATGGAGAAAGCGAAAAGTTAAGGAAACTCGGAAGGGGTGCCTGCGGAGCTTCATCATCATCGTATACTGCCTCGGATTCTTCGAATGTCGGCTCTTGCTCACTTGAACCGCCGACGCCGTAATCATCCCTCCTGTCTTTCCATTCTCTCTCCATCTTTGTAATCTCGTCCAAAGCGGCATGGAGAGGATTGACTGGAGTAGGAGGAGCCGTGACCCTCTTTATTTGTTCCTCCATCAAAGTAATCTTATCAAGAAGAGATTGTTGGAGGGGTGTGACTTGAACAACCGAGGGCTGGCAGGGCCTTGAAGGAGGAAGGGCCGCATAAAAAGGCCGTGGAGGGGAATTAATGGGCCGGCCCATGGAAGAACCCGGATGGACCGGATTGCAATGAATAAATGGGCCTTGGGGCCGTGAGGGAGGAGGAATAGAAGGAGGCGGGTGATGGGCCACCCGAGTAGGATGAAAAGGAGGAGATGGGTAATGGGCTACCCGATCAGGATTGGAAGGAGGAGGGGGGTGATGGGCCACCCGTGTAGAATTGGAGGGAGATGGGTGATGGGCCACCCGAATAGAATTGGACGGAGGTGGGTGATGGGTCACCCGTATAGAATTGGAAGGAGGGAGAGATGCATGAGATGTACCCTCAACGGCAGCCTTAAGGGCTTGGATCTGTTGAGGGGTAAGATGATCTAATGCATGCAAGATTTGAGAGACTTTCCCATCATTAGGACGAGACGGTCCCGTAGGAATAGTGGCTCGAACTTGAGTAGGGGGACCATGAGGATGGACATTGCCCATGGGTAGGGTATGACCATAAGAATGGGGACGTGGTCCCTTGAAAGAATGGTGAGGATTTTGATGAACATGTTGAATTTGAGGAGTGTAAGAAGTGCTAGGTTGATCACCCTCATGAATTGAATTAAACATGTTGTTTTTCTTATCATGGTAAGCCATTATGCAATCCAAATAATGTGCAAATAATTTGCAAAGAAACACACAAGTTGGAATGGTTACCTTGATTTTTATGTTTGAACCTTGGTGAATTAATGAATTTTAGCAAAGTTTGGAATGATTCACACAAGGGGGGAATCCTAGTTTCAATATGGTTTGAACTCCAATGTCAACTAGGAACCCTCTCTCACCACGTGTGGGCCAACTAATTCGGGACTTCAAAGGGGTACAACCTGCCCGGCGTCCGTGAGGGAATCCACGGGTGCAGGGACTTACGGAGGCTTGGAAAAGGGATTTCCAGTCCAAAGAGACGGAATGCTCAATGGAGGGTCGTCCCGATTCCAAGAGAGTGTGTGGATCCTAATGAAGAGGAGGGGGGCTCCCAAACCAAAATGCAAAGAATGAATGCAACAGGGTAAATAAGCCAAACAGCACAATATGATCAATCAATATAGGCATGAATCATGATAAACCCACAGTAAAAACACGCCCTGGCTGGGGGCGCTACTAAACAAAGACACGACGATATGACTGTCATGAATAAACGTGAGGGGCCCAGGGGCAGGGTAAAACGCGCCTTAGGGTGAGGCGCTATCAATAAACGGACGCCCTGTTTAACGGGCGTCAAATCAAGAGAAACGCCCTGATGTGGGGCGCTAATCAAGTAAAAGACGCCCTGGAGAAGGGCGTGAATTCACAGGCAACAAAATAAAGCAGGAAAACCCGGAAGTACGCTGGAAAACGCCCTGTCAGAGGGCGTAAAATATTCAGAAGACGCCCTTGGTTAGGGCGTTAAATCAATAAAAACGCCTCTTCCAGAGGCGTGAATTCACTTTCTCCAGGAAACCTTCACGGCCAGCAGCAACAAACACCCACAGTCACAGCAGGCAATCAACAATATGGATATGATAACATCATGCTCATCAAAGATTTGGAATAAGTGGAAATTTTAAAGAAACGATCAACAAACTGACCAATCACTTAGGGGAGGGTGTAAAACCAATGGAGGGTGCCCGAGGGGCACAAAAGGGAGACGCACCGAGGGTGCAAATAGGGGAGATGGCACGCGCGGGTGTCTAAGGGGAAAGGGTAATAAACAAAGAACACAAGGAGTCCAACCGTGATCGCCAATTTGTAGATCTCTTTTAAAATCCACTTAATGAAAATTAATTAATAAGCAATGCAATAATAGGAAAAAAACATGCACGAGGTGCACAAGGGGAGTTTGTGTGATCGCCAGAGACACGAGGGTCTCAAAGAGGAGATTGATATGGGGAGATGATCGCAAAATACCTCTTGAAACGCGGTTGATTGTAGGTGCTTCCTTTCTCTTCAAATCGGCCGGCCGACGAAGAGAGTTCTTCCTTTAATTACCCTTGCAAAAAGACAAACACCAATGAAGAAATTGCATTAGAACATGGTGAGTGTAGCATCAATCCTTAAAAGATATGAGCATGTAAACATATGTGAGAACACACCTTAAGGGTGGTTGCCCCTTAAACCCCTATGCAAAAAGGGTATGGGAGATGATATGAATGATATGAAAAAATATGAATAAAAATAGGGGGAAAGAGTGCAAGAGTGCACTAAGGAGATCTCAATATGATAGTTGAGAAAAATCAATGAAAACAATGATATATGATGCATGATCTATAACAACAATGATAATGAAGATAAGAAGATTAATGAAGGGAAGATAAGATAAAAAAAATCTTTTTTGTGGTTCCTTGGCTTGAATGCTCGATGGGGAGAAAGCTCTGCCGTAGGAAGAGAGCATGGGCTTCTCCTTCAGCCAGCAACATGCAGCACCTGCAAGAAGAAAACACAGAAGAAGAAGGAGAAGAAGAACGCAGGGAGAGAGAGATGGGCGGCCGAAGAATAAAAAGATAAGGGGATCAACCCCTTATAGGATTGATCAAAGGATAAGCAAGGCAAGAGTCCCAACTGGGGAAAGGTAAGAACGGGTAATGACCAAACAAAGTAGGACTCTTGGGGGAAAGGCTGCGTTCGTCCAGGGCACAAAAGTGAAACACGCCCTTGGTCAGGGCGTCAATTCAAAAATGGACGACCTACCAGAGGGCGTTTCTTTAAAACACGCCCTGCACAAGGGCGTTTCTTTCAAAACTAATTTTAGAAATAAAAACTCCCCATATTTGAAAAATATAAAACACGCCGTAATCAAAGCCATTTTTTAAAAAAAGCGCCCCTTGGAAGGGCGTTAATTTCAAGAGCTCAAATGGGGAAATCGGTCAAACCAAAAGAATTAACGCCCTGAGGAGAGGTCGTCCTTTCTTTAAGAAACGCCCTAGGTTAAGTCATGTTTTGAAGAAAACACGCCCTTACCCAGGTCGTGAATTTAGAAAATTCATAAAATAGATAAAATGGGGGAGAAATAGATAAAATGGGAGAAAACGCCCTAGACAAGGTCGTGTTTCAAAAACACGCCCCTGATGAGGGTGTGAATTCAAAAAAAATAGAGATAAATACCCAGAAAATTCAGAAAAAATAGGAAAAAGGAGATAAATGGGGAAAAATAGGAGAAATTCAAGAAAAGTGGGAAAACCACTCAAACAAGCTGATTTGAGGGTCAAATGGGGCATCACAAGGCAATATGAAATATACTCAAAATAATGTCAATTTTGGCGTGTCTACAAAGTGCGGCGAATTCAGCGGCTTTCTTCTCTTGAACTCGATCTGAGAAATACTTATTGTTGAAGTTTTCAACAAACTCTTCCCAAGTAACCTGGTCTTGGTCTAAGGTAGCTTCAACCGACTCCCACCAACAGCGGGCGTCCCTTTCCAATTGAAACGTTGCTAACAAGATCTTCTCTTGGTCCGTGCATTGCATAACTCGAAAGATACGTTCGGTCTCCCGGATCCAGTGCTCGGCGTCATCCGGATCAGTGCATCCCATGAACTTAGGAGGGTTCATGTTCCTAAAGCTTTGGTGGAGATTTCCTGCTCCACGATGTGCACCTCCTTGTACCACTTGTTGAAGTGCCTAGTTCATGCCTTGCAGAGTGCGTTGCATGTTGCGCCACTGGGCACGTTCGGCAGCCATTGTCCTACAATTACAATAACTATATTAATATGTGATAATGTTCAAAGGTTTTTGATTCTAAGTTAACTTAACCCTTGGTTCTACCCAATCTCACTGGTTAAAAGGCTTAAACCTATCATTGGACTTGGGTTTCCTAGGAATTAAATATCCTAGGCTCTGATACCATAAAAACTGTCACGCCCCGAGCGCGGAAGATACCCAGAGACGCGTGACGAGTTTATATCGATCATGTCAATCAGAGCGTTAGTGTATTCAACACATAGACAGAGTGCGCAAAAGTAGAGATAACCCGATCCTTTATTCCATCATAACCTTAAAGGTACTTCTATTACAATCCATTTAATGAAAGTACTAAGACTCAATAAAAAGAAAAGTACAATGGTTGACTTAAGAAATTATGAAAGATAGGACTAGTAGACGCTTGGATAAACAGAGAGCTCTAATCTCTTCACTCTTGACCTTCCCCATCTGAGTGAGTCTCGTCATCGGACTTACCTGAAAGGTAGGGAAAAACGCTGAATGAGCGAACGCTCAGTAGGAATTATATCTCAAGAATTAGCAATTGGTTTAAGTAATTACATGTTTCATGAATGCAATAAAGCTATGCATGTTTGTGTAAAACGACAAGAGAGAGAGAGTATAACAAGGGGTAATCGAGTAAACTAGCATGTCTTTCAAGAACTTATATCAATGAATGTCAAGATATTCAAGCAAGTATATTCATCATGTCATGTCGGGAATTGGATATCACGTTTCAAGCAAATATATAAATACCCTTTTTCGGGCCACGCAAGTCATGTCATGTCAAGTATGAGATTTGTGGAATGTCTTAATCAAGCTAGTCATGCACTTCGGTACAATGCCATACCGTGATCATTACAACTCCCATGGGTACTAGTACTTTCGGGTGCTCCTCCCAGGACCTGATCGGGCCCTATATGCGCAGGCATTGGTCATGTATTTTTGACATCCACTAAAGTATAGCCAATATGGAGTTTCAAGGAACAAACTTGTATAACTTTAAGGTAGATAGCATTTCAAGGATTTGAACACGTAGTATCATGACGATAGTAACGGTATAATCACGATTACCGATAAAACTAGGTGGAATTGATTCCCTATCTTGGGCGCGATGACAATAAGAGTAAGCGCCCATATGAAGATGGTCGCTCATTCTTAAGCTAGATAGAATTGAGGTCCACAAGTATGGCACCTAATCACAAGATCACTAATGGCATGGTTTCCCATTCCATTAATTCATGGATATTCTCATGACATCATCATCATGAATGTCATAAGGGCCGATTTTACCATGTTTCTTTAGAGTGACATGGCAATCAAGTAGTATCATGGGTTTTTATGGTACAACCAGCTCGACTACTTTGAGGGAATCCAAAGCGTGCGGAGTCTTATGGAGGTCTCTATGATAAAGTCACCGGTCCGGAGGAATGGAATGTCCCACGGAGAGTTCATCTATCACCGAGAAATAGGGCAGTCGATAAAACATCGAAGAACGTGGGTCTATATTCACGGATTGGAATATAGTGCCAGATATATATATATATATATATATATATATATATATATATATATATATATATATATAAGTATATAAATCCATGGTTCACAGGAAAACATAGGAAAATAAGAAGACAGGAAATTGACGTTTTAGCCAGAGTCTTCATTTCACGAATTGACGCCCTTGGCTGGGTCGTCATTTTAATATTTGACGACTTCCAGAACAGTCGTCCATTTCATATTTCTGTTTGCTGAAAATAACTAAATTTCAGTATTTTAAGGAATTAGCTACTTCCATTAAGTCTTCTATTTTGCAAATAGCGCCCTCGTCAGGGGCGTTATATATACAAGAAACGACATGGTATGCGTCGTTAATTCTCCTTTTTACAGAATTTGCTACGGATAATAGCAAATTTCCAATAAATATTTTGATGGCAACATGTATGTGGACAGGTCAGGAAAAATAGCAGGATTCTAGACATATGATCATGCATTAGATCAGCTTACTGTTTAGATAGGTATTAATTTTTTTACATGTGTATTTATTAAATCAATCGAAATTGACGACCGTTCTGCCGGGCGTCAGAAATAAAAATGGCGCCCTGGTAAGGGTCGCCTCTTTCAAAAAATTTCCAGAACTCCGTGAAAACTACATGCATGAACTAATATATATTAATATCAAGATTCATGATAGTTTGGGCTACGAAATCTTGAGATAACCTACCTGGTGATTTGGTTGTGAAGAACTGTGAAGAAGGATACGATACTCTGTTTTAAACAGAGTGTCGGTATAATAACAACAACTGAACTTCTTCTTCTGAAGAAGTAGATGACCTTCTTCGATCAGAGGAAGAAGATGACCAAGAAATGCTCTAGGTTCTTCTAGTATTATGGAAGAAGCAAATCAGCAGAGAGGAGTTTTAGCCTCCCCACGTTCTACGGCCTGTTCTTCTGTTTCGACTGCAGAAGAAGAAGAAAAATTGTTAAAGAAAAGCAACATATTGGCTTCGATGGGAGGGGGTATTTATAGGGATGGCAGAGTTAGAGTTTGTGTGGGACTAGAACCCACAGTAAGAGTTCTATTAGCATTAAAGTTTCCCACATTTCATCTATTCCCTAAATTATTACTTCCCCATACAACTATTATTTCCTAGTTCGCACCAGGTGTTTCCTTATTTTGGGTTTAAGAAAGACGCGTCCAGGTATAAGTCACGTTTTTACTAAATAACGTCCATGTAAAGGTCATTTTTTAAAGGAATAACGCCCTGCACTCAGGCGCTATTCACGAATTCACGTTGATATCTAACGGTTGTAAATTTTTGGGGATTTTTATCTTTTTTATTTGGTGGGGTGTTAACATGAAATTTTAGGGGTAACATTTTTCCATTTTTCTTGATTTTTTCATATATCTAGTTTTTAAATTTTCCTTTAAATCAAAAAGTGGCACTATTCATTAATTTGAATTGACGACTTATTCAAAGTCATCTCTTATGAAATTGGCTCCCACGACCATGCCATCTTTTACATGTTGTTATTGCCTCACACCCCTGAAAGATGTAAAATCGTGATTATATCCTAGAAATCTTTATTTATATGTCCTTTCTTATGCTATTTATACTAATTAACGACATATCCTATGTCGTCTGTTTTTAAAATAACGGCTGCAGTAAGAGGCGTCAATTACGTTTTGGCAATTTTTCCTTAACCTCTAAAGGACCGTTATTGTATATATGCCCATTATTTTACCTTTTATATATCTTTAATGTATTTAAATCTTATATATATATATATATATATATATACTTCTCTCTTCTAATAAGTTTATAATATAGTAAATGTGGGATATTAAAATTTCTAAATTAGTAATAAAATATAAATTGATATTTTCTTCCAGATTTAATGATTCTTAATTCAATTAAAATTATTTTGTGCATCTAATGGCTACTTAAAATAACATGTTATTCTTAAATATAATGGTAAGGTCTATGGGTCCATTTGGTAAAACTTTTCAGAATGTAAGAGGGTTATGTACAAGGTCCAGGCCTCGTTTAATTATTATATATTTATATATTTTAATTTTCTATTTGGACTTTCTAGTCCTTTAATTTACCAGGGTTGCTACACCCTCCCCCACTTAAAAGAATTTGGTCCCCAAATTCAATCACGTATAGACGTGGAGAGTGTAGAGTACATACCTTTTTAGAATAATTCTGGGAATCGTTTCCTCATAGACTCCTCGGTCTCCCATGTGGCTTCGTGTTCTGAACATTTACTTTATTGCACCTTAACCATGGGAATAACCTTGTTCCTTAATGTTCGTACCTCGTGATCAAGAATTTTCATGGGCTTTTGTTCATAAGTAAGATCCTTTTGAATCACCAGATCTCCGTGATCAATGATATGTGACGGATCATGCACATATTTCTTCAACATTGATATGTGGAATACATTATGAACTTCGGACAATTGAGGTGGTAATGCGACGCGGTAAGCAACCTCACCAACTCTTTCTAGTATCTCAAAAGGTCCGATAAACCTTGGTGTCAGCTTGCCCTTAACACCAAATCTCCTTATTCCACGTCCAGGTGATATCTTGAGAAATACGTGATCTCCGACCTGGAATTCGAGATCTCTTCTTCTTGTGTCAGCATAAGCCTTCTGTCTAGACTGAGCATCTTGAAGTCTTTCTCTAATCAACTGAATCTTTTCAGTGGTATCCCTTACCATGTCTGGACCTAACAGTTGTTTCTCGCCAACTTCGTCCCAACATAAAGGCGATCGGCAACTCCTTCCGTATAAAGCTTCGAAAGGTGCCATTTGTATACTTACCTGGTAGCTGTTGTTGTATGCAAATTCAACCAGAGACAAGTGATCATGCCAGCCTCCGCCAAAATCAATGATGCAAGCTCTGAGCATATCTTCAACTACCTGATTAGTTCTCTCGGTCTGACCATCCGTTTGAGGATGAAAAGATGTACTAAAGTTAAGTCTCGTCCCCAGTGAATGTTGTAAACCCTTCCAAAAGTGAGAAGTAAAACGGGGGTCTCTGTCAGACACGATTGAGACAGGTACTCCATGTAACCTGACTATCTCCTTAATGTATAATGCAGCAAGAACATCCACTGACCATCGACTCTTGATTGGCAAGAAGTGTGCCGATTTGGTCAATCGGTCGATGATAACCCATATTCCATCATGTCCTCCCTTTGATTTGGATAGACCCATAATGAAGTCCATACCGATATCCTCCCACTTCCACTTGGGAATATCTAGAGGATGTAACTTACCGACAGGCTTTTGGTGTTCGGCCTTGACTTGTTGGCATGTGAGACAGCGAGACACAAAGTCTGCTACTTCTCTTTTCATATTGGGCCACCAAAAGATCCTTTTCAAATCTTGGTACATCTTAGTTGATCCTGGATGAATCGTGTACCTTGATCTGTGAGCTTCATCTAAGATTTTCTTCTTTAGCTCTGGGCAATTCGGTATACATGTTCTATTCCTGAACATCAATCTTCCATCCGAGGCTATTTTGAAATCAGTTTGTTCTTCTATTTTGTCTTTGATTTCCACTAGTACTGGGTCACTATCTTGAAGTCCTTGTATTTCGGATAGCAAGTCTGGCTGTATGCTCATATGGGATAATGTGACACACCTACTGTCCTTGTCCATGCTTATATTAAGCTTAGAGAATTGTTCTAGCAACTTCCACTCCTGAATCATACAATTGGCTAATAGTGCTCTTGGCTTTCTACTGAGGGCATCGGCTACAGGATTACCCTTTCCAGGATGATATTGTATAGTGAAGTCGAAGTCCTTGAGATATTCTAACCAACGTCTTTGCCTCATATTCATCTTGAGATAACCTACCTGGTGATTTGGTTGTGAAGAACTATGAAGAAGGATACGATACTCTGTTTCAAATAGAGTGTCGGTATAATAACAGCAACTGAACTTCTTCTGAAGAAGAAGTAGATGACCTTCTTCGATCAGAGGAAGAAGATGACCAAGAACTGCTCTAGGTTCTTCTAGTATTATGGAAGAAGCAAATCAGCAGAGAGGAGTTTTAGCCTCCCCACGTTCTACGGCCTGTTCTTCTGTTTCGACTGCAGAAGAAGAAGAAGAATTGTTAAAGAAAAGCAACAGATTGGCTTCGATGGGAGGGGGTATTTATAGGGATGGCAGAGTTAGAGTTTGTGTGGGACTAGAACTCACAGTAAGAGTTCTATTAGCATTAAAGTTTCCCACATTTCATCTATTCCCTAAATTATTACTTCCCCAAACAACTATTATTTCCTAGTTCGCACCAGTGTTTCCTTATTTTGGGTTTAAGAAAGACGCGTCCAGGTATAAGTCACATTTTTACTAAATAACGTCCATGTAAAGGTCATTTTTTAAAGGAATAACGCCCTGCACTCAGGCGCTATTCACTAATTCACGTTGATATCTAACGGTTGTAAATTTTTGGGGATTTTTATCTTTTTTATTTGGTGGGGTGTTGACATGAAATTTTAGGGGTTACATTTTTCCATTTTTCTTGATTTTTTCATATAATTAGTTTTTAAAATTTTCTTTAAATCAAGAAGTGGCACTATTCATTAATTTGAATTGACGACTTATTCAAAGTCATCTCTTATGAAATTGAGGCCCACGACCATGCCATCTTTTACATGTTGTTATTGCCTCACACCCCTGAAAGAAACAAAATCGTGGTTATATCCTAGAAATCTTTATTTATATGTCCTTTCTTATGCTATTTATACTAATTAACGACATATCCTATGTCGTCTGTTTTTAAAATAACGGCTACAGTAAGAGACGTCAATTGCCTTTTGACAATTTTTCCTTAACCTCTAAAGGACCGTTATTGTATATATGCCCATTCTTTTACCTTTTATATATCTTCAATGTATTTAAATCTTATATATATATATATATACTTCTCCCTTCTAATAAGGTTATAATATAGTAAATGTGAGATATTAAATTTTCTAAATTAGTAATAAAATATAAATTGATATTTTCTTCCAGATTTAATGATTCTTAATTCAATTAAAATTATTTTGTGCATCTAATGGCTACTTAAAATAACATGTTATTCTTAAATATAATGGTAAGGTCTATGGGTCCATTTGGTAAAACTTTTCAGAAGGTAAGGGGGTTATGTACAAGGTCCAGGCCTCGTTTAATTATTATATATTTATATATTTAAAATTTTTATTTAGACTTTCTAGTCCTTTAATTTACCTGGGTTGCTACATTAGTGGTGTGGTAAAACCCTATTTGATGAAATAATAGTATCTTTTCTCCATTGTGGTTGGACCCCTTATGTGCATGCTCTTGATCGACTTGAATGTTTCGACTCGTCACGTCTCGATATTCTACGTCGGGACGTGACAGTCTTGGTGGTATCAGAGCCTATGTCTTCTTAAACCCTAGGTTTTCCTTGATATAGATTCTAAGTGATGACTTACAACCCTAGATAATGTCTTGAAATTACCAGTAAGAGTGGGTAGAGCCATGGGTTAAGTTTTAATGTATAATTAATCAAGGAAATAAACAAACTACTCAAGTCTTGTACCTGTGATTGCAGCTTAACTTTTGCCGATGGCTACCGAGAGAGCTCAATGACGCGAGATGCAAAGGACGGTCCAAGGACTGACCCAAGCACTACAACAAGTGGCTCAAGGAGGAGTTAACCGAGGAGCGGGAGACTTACATCAGAATTTCAAAAGTATGAACCCGCCTAAGTTCGCTGGGTCCACGGACCCGGATGAGACAAAACACTGGGTAAAGGACATCGAGAGGATTTTTTGAGTCATGCAATGTGCTGATGAGGAGAAGGTCCTACTCGCTACCTTTCAGCTAGAAAGGGATGCCCGTACTTGGTGAGAGTCTGTCGAAGCTACTCTACCACACGACCATGTGTTATGGGAAGAGTTTGTGGAGCATTTCAACAACAAGTACTTCTCCGATAGGGTGCAAGAAAGGAAGACTACCGAATTTACTTCCTTGAAGCAAAGGAGTTTGATGGTGGCAGAATATGAAGCCGAGTTCGCGAGATTATCTCGGTATGTACCACACCTAGTGGACACCGAAAAGATGAAGGCGAGGAGATTCTTAAACGGCTTAAAGCTCTAGTATATTACTCAACTCGCCCCGATGGATATCCAAGTATATGCCGACGCGGTGAGGAGAGCCCAACTCCTGGAAGATGCAACGGAGATGTCTGATCGCATTCGGGGAAGAGAGGCCAAGAAGGAGCAAGTTACTAGCTCTGGTAATTTCAAAACCTTCTTCGGGAAGAAGAGGCCCAATTTCGATGGGCGTAATTTCCATAAAGATGGGCGTAACTTTCACAAGGACAAAAAGCCAAGGCCATATGACAAACAAATTGTCCCGATTGTTACCCCATCAAAGGAACTATGTAAGTATTCTTAAAAGCCTGGACACAAGGTGGAAGAATGCTGGAGAAGACTTGGTGCTTGTCTTCAGTGTGGGAGTCGGGATCATAGAATTCCGAATTGTCCACTTCTCAATGAGCAAGCTCCACCGGAGAAACCTCAAGCTATTATCAAGAAGCAAGGAAGACTCCAAGCTCATATGAATGCAGAATTTACTGAAGATGGAGGCGTTGTAGAAGGTACTATTCCTGTTTGCTCAAAGTTCGCCTCTGTTTTATTTGACACTGGAGTTACGCATTCATTCATATCTAAGAGCTTTGCTGATACTTTACCTATTAGACCTGTTCCGTTAGAATCCAAACTTGTTATTACTACTCCTATTGGAGTGGTATCGGAGATTAAATATTTTTACCCTGCTAGCAAAGTTCTAGTCAGCAGTCGCAACTTACCCGCTGATTTAGTATGCATGGAGATGGAAGGTTATGATATTATTTTGGGAGCTGACTGGTTATCTACACACAGTGCTAGTGTTAGCTGCAAGATAGGTACAGTGACCTTTAGTGGGTACCCTAACCTCATATTTTCTAGTGTTAGGTATCCTCGACACCTATCCCTTATTTCGGCCCTTAAAGCTGATAAATTATTAAAGAAGGGTTGCACGACTTTCTTAGTTTTTATTACTATGGCCGAGCATAAGGAACCAAATCTGGAGGATATTCCAATCGTTCGGGATTATTCTGATGTATTTCTAGATGAGTTGCCTGATATTCCTCTGGAGAGAGAAGTGGTCTTCTCTATTTATTTGATTCTGGGAGCTGCACCAGTATCTAAGGCTCCTTATCGGATGTCCCCTGTCGAAATGAAGGAGTTGAGAGAACAATTGATGGAGTTATTGGATAAAAGATTTATCTGACCAAGCACTTCACCTTGGGGAGCTCCTGTAATATTTGTCAAGAAGAAGGATGAATCAATGAGATTGTGTATTGACTATCGATAATTGAACCAGCTTACAATCAAGAACAAGTATCTATTGTCAAAGATTGATGAATTATTTGACCAGATTTCTGGAGCTCGATATTTTTCAAAAATTGACCTCAGATCTGGTTATCATCAATTGAAGATCAAGGAAGAGGATATTCATAAAACGACATTCAGGAGCAGGTATAGACACTATGAGTTCACTGTTATGCCTTTTGGCCTAACCAATGTGCCTACCACATTTATGCAGTTGATGAACATTGTATTTGGGCCATACCTTAATCAATTTATGGTTGTCTTTATTGACGACATTTTGATCTACTCAAAGTCTAAATTGGAGCATGAATAACATCTTAAGAAAGCCCTACAAATATTACGAGATAACAAACTTTATGCTAAGCTTAGTAAGTGTGATTTATGGGTAGAAGAAGTTTCTTTTCTAGGTCACATAATTTCTCAGAAAGGCATTGCGGTCGATCCTTCAAAGGTCGAGGCCGTGAAGAATTGGGAGAGACCTACTAGCATAACAAAAATTCGGAGTTTCTTGGGATTGGCAGAATATTATAGAAGATTTATTAAGGACTTCTCCAAGATCGCTGTATCTTTGAAAAGATTGACAAGAAATGAGATTCCTTATATATGGTCCGAAGACTGTGAGAAGAGCTTTCAAACTCTAAAAGATTGTTTGACTACTGCCCCTATACTCACATTGCCTACTGAAGGAGGAGGATTTGAAGTCTATACTAATATCTCCAGAATTGGCCTATGATGTGTATTGATGTAACATGGCAAGGTAATCGCCTATTCCTCAAGACAATTGAAAAAGCACGAGGAGAATTATCCCGTGCATGACTTAGAGCTGGTGGCTGTAGTCTTTACCTTGAAAATTTGGTGACATTATCTCTATGGTGAGGCATTTATTCACTACCAGAAAAAGCGGAATTTCAGACGGATATTTCAGATGGATATTTTTCCGTCTTAAAATCCGTCTGTATTTGTGACGGATTAGTTTCCGTCACAAATTCCGTTGTTATTAAAGACATACTATATTCCCTCTGAATATCCGTCTATAATTAGAGACGGAATATATTCCATCTTTATATCCGTCGTGATTTGGGACGGATATTCAGACGGAAATAATTCGTCTGAAATCCGTTACAAATATTTATTACCTCTAGTGAAAATTTCCCCCTTCTTCCCCCCTTCCCCCGCGACGGATCGAGCTTTCCCCCTTCTTCCCCCCTTCCCCCGCGATCTCCGTCTCACTCCCACTCTCCCTCTCACTCTCTTTCCACTATCTCCTTGCCGAGGAGAGGTCCACCGGTGCCGTAGTCACCGTCGCGGCTAGAGCCGCCGTCACCATCGAAGCTTTCCTTATCGTCATCATCGCCGCCAGAGCCGCCCTCGCAGTCGCCGTCGAAGCCTTCCTCGTCATCGTCATCCCCGCAGAGCCGCCCTCACCGTTGCCGTCGAAGCCGTCCTCATCGTTGCCATCAAACCCATCCTCGTCGTCACCGTCGGTGGCGCGTTGTCGCCATCCTCTCCGGTCTGGTAAGTCCCCTCCCTCACCCTCTCTCTGTAAAACTCTCCCTACCTGCCGCGCCTCCTCCATTGCCATTGCTGCATTTGTTGTTCCTTTTTTTTTAAAGCTTGGGGATCATCAGGGAGGGCGGGGGTTCTAGCCGATCTGAGAGGGAGAGGTTGGTCTGGGAGGGGGAGGGCTTCCAACAACTATTTTAGGGGAGGAGGGTCAGGCTCGGAGGGGGCCGGGGGTGCTCTGGCAGAGGGCGGTTCAGGCATGCAGGGGGATCCAGCAGGGAGTCCTGGGTGGGGGCTACGGGTTAGGAGGGTTGGGGGTTCCAATGGGGGGTCCGGAGGAGGGTTCCGGTGGGTGAGGGGCTGTCTGGGACTGGGGATTTCAGGGAGGGGGTCTCTGACGTGGGGTCTGGGGTGGGGGCCACTGGCTGGCAGGGTGGGGGGTTCCAGTGGGGGGGGGGAGTCTGGGGGAGGAGGGTTTGATTGCGGCAGGTCTGATGGGGGGTTGCTCGGCGAGTGGGGTGGTTCAGAGAGGGGGGATCCGGCAGGGGGTCTCGGGTGGGGGCTCATCTCTGGGAGGGTGGGGGGTCCGGGGGAGGAGAGTTCAGGTTGGTCCAGGGGGGCTACTCTGGGAGTGGGAGGTTCAGGGAGAGGTGCTACAAGGGGTCCGCAGTGGGGACTGCTGGCTGGGAGGGTGTGGGGCCGCGAGCTCGCCTGAATATTGCTAGAGGGAGAAAGGGGGTAGGGAGGGGTTGGGAGGACTGTTGGTCGAAGGGTGGGGGTGGGGGTGCAAGATCACGCAAGCCACTCCGGCGGGTGGGGGGGGTTAGTGGGAAGAGACTGGAGAGGGGGGGTCCAGTAAGATGACGTTGGCAGCCATCATGAGGGGGATCAATATGAATGCATGGTTTATGCAGAGCCCAAGTGGCAGCTGACAGCTTGCAATGCAAGAGAAGGTGAGTGGTTGACTCAATCTGAGCATTTGGACATCATAAGTATTTAGAACACAAAGATATTCCACTCTGCTGGACTCTTCTATCAGTGGGTAAAATTCTATGGATGAGCTTCCACAGGAATAGAGAAACTTTGGGGGGAATGAAGGTAGACCAAATGAGAGAGTATGGAAAGGATTGATCAGCTACAGTCAAGTGCTTCCTCCATGAGCTGATAGTAAAATCTCTTGTTGCAGTGAGAGACCATACCCTTGTATCATTGGGCAAAGGATCTTTGTTGATATAAAATGTGGCTGCCCGAGCAATGTTTTGTGGAAGAACATGCCGAATAACATTCCAATTTGGATTGAGAGTATTACTCAAATCTTGAATGGTGATATTTTTGTCCTCGATGAGCCTCCATTGACTGGGTAAAATAAGGTCACTGAGGGGTTTATCACCAAGCCATGTATCTTTCCAGAATGAAAATAGCCTAGGGGCTTTGAAGAATCTGTTGTGTTTTAGAATTTGGTCCTTAGCAGCTAGCCAATCCATTCTCGGAGCATGTATCTCAAGGATTTAAGTTTAAGATAAAAAGTAGTGATAGCAGATGAAGCAATAGGGATGGTTCTCCAATATTGATCAACAACCTTAAGAAAAAGCTCATGGCTAGTCCACATTTGCTGAAAGTAAAATTTACTCTTAAATTTGTTGGGAAACATCAATTTAATAAGTAGAGGCGCGTGATCTGAGGCCTCTCTAGATAAGTGTTGCACCGTGATTGGGTACAAATTCAGCTAATTAGTATAAATGAGAACCCTATCTAATGTAGCCCAAATCCCCTTCTTGCCTTGTTGATTATTGTGCCATGTATACTTAGAACCCACATAACCAGCATCATATAACATTATTGTGCCATGCTCCAAAGATTCCAAACTGAATGCACGAATTGCAACCATAAAGGTAAGTTTAGTTCTGAAAATGGGAAAACTGGGAACTCAAGTTCAGACAGTGTAAACGTCATCTCACGTGCATGAATTCAAGAATTTCATTCTACATGCCTGAGTTCAAGCATACTTTGCCATGAATAAGCCCAAAGGGGTTTCGTTCTGCATACAAGAAATTAGAAATGCAAACTTAGTGCATGAACTTAGAGGTCCCATTGGCGTATGGCTAAGTTCGGAGAAGGTTCCCATATACATAAATATAGAAATTTATTTCTGAATGCATCTACTTGTAAATAAAGGAATAATTTTTTTAAAAAAAAATTAGTGCGCCCACAACAATGGTCGACTTATAGCAATAGGTAAATACTAAAAAAATTCTGCTTGTGATTTCCGTCGGAATATCCGTCTGCATTTCAGACGGATTATGTCGATCATAATATCCGTCTGAAATTCCAACGTTATTTACAACGAACAATATATCGTCTGCATTTAGTCTTAAATACAGACGACATATCATAGATGGTCAGAATTACCGTATGAAATTTGTAACGGAAGAATTTCTGTCTCAAATCCGTGGGAAAAAATTTCTTTTCCCTAATACACGCACGACCCTCTCACCGTGCCTTTGCGTCCGGGAGACCGTCACCCACCCTAGCTAGCTCCCGCGTCCGGGAGGCCAACATGGAGGGGGTCCCTGGGGGGTGGGAGGTGCACTGGGTGGGGGGGAGGGGCTAGCAATAGGGGGATTTCGGTGGGTGGGGGGGAGGGGGAGGAGCAACAAGAGGTGGTCGCTGGGGGGAGGGGGGTGCGGTGGGTGGTGGGGAGGGGAGAGGGGGAGGTGCCAGCAGGAGGGGGGCTCCGGTGGGGGGGAGGGGCCAGTAGGAGGTCTGGGAGGGGGTCATGACTCGCGATGAGTAGAACACTACAACAATATCATGACCCTATCTAACCCTTGTGAGGTATATGCTTACTCACCATCCCGGGTAAACGAAGTGTCACTAACAGTGCAAAAAAAGCCAGACAGGAAGTAGCACACAAAAGTGTAATCAGCGGGATTTAGATTAGAGATAGCAGCGATCAAAGACCAAGATGATCTAGTAAGGTCACTAGAAAGGAACAAATGGTCCTTTGTTTCAGCATGGGGCATTCGATAGTAGAGACACATAGAGCATATGCAAACACCGCACCTGATCTGATTATCAGTTGGCACCGCCGAATGGTAGACCCTCCATAAGAAGAGAGAAGTATTTGATGAAATAAAGGAATCCCATATGTTCAAGGAAAAAGAACACATGGATGCTGAACCAAGAGTTCTATGAAAGGAGGCAACAGAAAATAAATCGATGCTATTGGGGCACCAAAATCTCTGATCCGGCCAGTCATTAATTAATATGGAGAACACATTTGTAAACGAAACCTGTTATGTCTACAATTCTTCTGATAACAACAAGAGAAGCTTTATGGGAAACTATAAAGCTGCTTTTATTGCTGTTAACTTTCTGATCAGGAGAATCCTCATAGTCTTTTATGAAAGCCAACAGACATCTGACGTTCTTGGATGAACCATTAGAAAACACCAATGTGTCATCGGCATACAGTAAGTGAGATATTTGCATACTACCACGAGACACATGAAAGTGTTAAACCTTTCCACTGCTAAAAAGGCTGGTAATGCCTGTGCCTAAAGCTTCTTCAGTAATGATAAACAAAGCTGGGGCCAAGGGGTCACCCTATCGGACACCCCTTGTGGATTTAAAATAAGCAGTTGTCCTTCAGCAGAGACTCCTTATCACACCAATCTCCATTGTCAGTTTTGATTTTGTCAATGGTCATTCTAGCTCTCCTTTGTTTCACTTGAAGATGATAGAACTTTGTGTTTCGGTACTTGGGAGAGCAACGAAGACCTGGAAATCAGTCATGGAATTGATATAGCCCATAGTGCCCCCCTTGTTCTCCTCGGGAGATAAAACAAGATTAAAGTCACCCCCCTTCTTCTGGTCAACTAGATATCCTAGGAATCAAACACTTTGTAAATTACTTAGGAGACTTTATACATCCTGACTTTGACATATTTGTCTAAGTTGCACACACAAGATTAGATTGTTATTTTTTTAGTCATAATTAGACATCATCCAAATACTGAACACAACACATTGGTCTAGTTCTAAACAGCCCCCCTCCCCTGGGGCTTGTTCTTTAAAAGAGAACCCACCCACCCAATTGAACCTTGTCTTATGATGATAAGAAGATATAGAGAAATGGAATGACAACATATCTTAAGTAGTACATATATACAAAGATGTGGATAAATGCAAAGAAATCAGAATTCTCTATAGCAATAGGTAAATACCCAAAAATTTAGTTTTGTGCTTTAAAATTATGTGGAATTTAATTGCATGTAAATATATTTTTAAATCTGATTGTAATAGAAATTTGATGTTAATTTGACTAGAAATGTAGATTGTTTAGCTTCGTTGTTCTTCATTTGAAAAATTTTGTAACTTGGGTGTTATTTAATTTGATATGTGCATAATGATTATTGCGTTGTTATTTAATTTTATGTTATATAAATGCATGGGGTATTCCCTGTGAGTTGAGGTGCGTGGGTGCGACCTAACATTACACGCACCTCAGGAGAGCGCGTTAAAACCGTGTCAATGTGCCTTCCCGTTCAAGACTTTGGGATTGATGTGTATGTTCTCATTTGTTTATGAGAATGTATATATCTACCTCAAAGTCTTGAATTGTCCCGTTTGGACAGTCTGTGAATGTTTGATCGCACTTAGGCAGTCATTTACTATATATGTTTGTATGGTTTGTTGAGAATTTCGGTTGCGTCTCCTCACTCTTCTCTGATATACCATTATTGATTTTGAGTGTTTTCTTAACCACTTACTTGTAAGTGTTTAAGAAAATTTCAAAATCAATAAATATATTTGGTATATCGGAGAAGTGTGGGGAGATGATGCCGAAATTTTTAGCAAATCGTGCAGCACATATAGTAAGTGATTGTGCGATCAAACCTTCATGGATGGGTTAAAAAGTGATAATCTAATCAATATTCCTCTTCCAACTGCAAATGGTCTATGATGAACGATGTGAGGAAAGGGTCGGGTGTAATATTATGAGTAATGATTTGAAAGTTAGGATGTGTATTGTCATTTATTGGGTGCAGGCAAAATGTCGACAGATCGTTCATGGATGTATCGTAGAATAGTTGACCGGGTGGTGTCAGATGACTTTAAGCTTGGGGTTGAGAGTTTCATTCAATTTGCATTGGGGAATCCAAATGCAGCAATAGATCGCGACGGTCACATTCGATGCCCTTGTTCAAGTTGTAGAAACTTGAGGTGGTGTTCAACATGGGATGTGCAACATCATTTGTACACGAAAGGGTTCGTGGATGGTTATACGAATTGGACGTGTCATGGTGAGCAATTCTTGAGGTATGAGCCTGACAATATTGCAGGCACAAGTGGGTACGTGGATATGGTTGTAGATGCCGTTGGTCCTAGTTTTAATATTCACGATGAAGCGCCGAATAAGACAGCCGGAAGATTTTATGAACTACTTAGGGATGTTGATGAGCCGCTGTGGGATGGTTGTGAAAATCACACTCGATTGTCTGCAGTGTCACAGTTGTTGAACTTGAAATCTGAATTTCACATCAGTGAGACTTATTTTGACCGTCTCCTCCTCTTGATCAAGAGTATGTTGCCTCGAGATGAGAAGTTGCCAGAAACTTTTTACCGTGCAAAAAAGATGGTCAATGACTTAGGACTTGGATATGTGAAAATAGATGCATGTCCGAATCATTGTATGTTATATTACAAAGATGATGTAGATAAGATATCATGTTCCATTTGTGGCCATGACAGATTCAAACCTAAGGGGGGGGGGTCAATTCAAAGGCAAAAGATGTACCTTACAAGGCGTTGCGATACTTCCCTCTTGTGCCTAGGCTGCATCGACTGTATATGTCCTCAAAGACGGCTCGGCATATGACATGGCACACCGAAAGAGTACGTCGTGCCGATGATATAATCAGTCATCCTGTCGATGGTGAAGCTTGAACTCACTTTAGTCGTACTCATCTTGCCTTTTCAAGGGAGTCATGTAATGTTCAATTGGGTTTATGCACAGATGGCTTTAATCCATTCGGTGGTTCAGTGGCAGCTTATTCTTGTTGGCCAGTGTTCATGACACCGTACAACCTTCCGCCGCACATGTGCATGAAGCGAGAAAATCTATTTTTGTCCTTAGTAATTCTTGGTCCAAAAAGTCCCGGAAAAAATTTGGACATATATCTCAGGCCGTTGATTGATGAGCTCAAATTTGTATGGACTGATGGAGTTGTTACTTATGATGCATATAGGAAGAAAATTTTTATTATGAAGGCTGCACTGATGTGGACAATAAGTGACTTCCCTGCATATGGAATGCTATCTGGTTGGAGCACACATGGGAGGCTAGCATGTCCTTACTGTATGGAAGATACCAAATCATTTGTATTGAAACATGGGGGGAAAAGCTGCTGGTTTGATTGCCATCGGCGGTTGCTACCAAGTGACCATCCTTTTCGAAGGCAAAAAGACTCGTTTAAAAAAAATACTGTTGAAATGGATGAAGCTGACTTGCAACGGGTGTCGGGTCTACATATGGCTTCACGGGTGCATAATTTACCAGATGTAGTTCAATTGTCTGGTAGCACACGGCAACTCCCTAATTTTGGAAAGGATCACAACTGGGTCAAGAAAAGCATTTTTTGGGAATTACCTTATTGGTCAACTCTTCTTGTACGACACAATCTGGATGTCATGCATACCGAGAAGAATTTTTTTGATAATGTGTTCAATACGATCATGAATGTTAAAGGGAAAACAAAGGACAACGCCAAAGCACGTATGGATTTAAAGATGCTTTGTAGACGTCCAGAACTAGAACTACAAAGTGTCAATGGCAAAACTGTGCAGCCTAAAGCAACTTATGTGCTTCATGATACACAGATCAAGGAAGTATGCCAGTGGTTGAAACAGCTGAGATTCCCAGATGGATATGCATCCAACATAGCCCGTTGTGTGAATGTTAATGAGGGGAAAATATATGGTATGAAAAGTCACGACTGTCATGTGTTCATGGAGAGGCTACTGCCCATTGCATTTCGTGATTTGTTGCCAAAGCAGATATGGGGAGCACTAGCTGAGATGAGTCAATTTTTCAAGATTTTATGTGCATCTGAACTCAGACTTCGGGATGTACAAACTATCGAACAAGAAGTTGTCACAACCATTTGCAAGCTAGAGAAGATATTTCCTCCGGCATTCTTTGATTCGATGGAGCACCTGGTCGTTCATTTGCCATATGAGGCTATCATCGGAGGTCCAGTACAATTTCAATGGATGTATCCATTTGAGAGGTATGTGACAATTTTTGTTAACTTATAAGTCATCCATAGCCGCTACATATTGTTGCCATCTGACTTGTTGTTGTAGGTGCATGCATGAATTAAAAATGAAAGTTCGCAACAAGGCACAGGTGGAGGGTTCGATTGCTGAGGCATACATTCTTGAAGAAATTTTAAACTTCTGTTCTATGTACTTTGAGCCAGAGATTCAAACTCGTCGTACTCGACCTCCACGTAATGATGATGGGGGAGTGGATGAATCGTCCGATCGGCTCTCCATATTTAAACATCCTGGACGTGCGTTCGGACGTTGCTTGACTCGCACGCTCGAAGATAGAGAGTTGCACGCCGCTGAGATATATATTCTTTTGAATTGCCTCGAGATTGAACCTTATGTTGAGTAAGATCTTAATTCACATTTCCAGCAACTCCATAAGTCTATACATCCTCAAAGTCTATACAACATTGACTTCACAAAGTCTATACATTGGCTTCCTCAAAGTCTATACATTGGCTTCCTCAAAGTCTATACATCCTCAAAGTCTATACATTGGCTTCCTCAAAGTCTATACATTCACTTCCTCAATTTCTATACATTAGCTTCCTCAAAGTCTATACATTCACTTCCTCAAAGTCTATACATTGGCTTCCTCAAAGTCTATACAACATTGACTTCACAAAGTCTATACATTGGCTTCCTCAAAGTCTATACATCCTCAATGTCTATACATTGGCTTCCTCAAAGTCTATACATTCACTTCCTCAAAGTCTATACATTGGCTTCCTCAAAGTCTATACAACATTGACTTCACAAAGTCTATACATTGGCTTCCTCAAAGTCTATACATCCTCAAAGTCTATACATTGGCTTCCTCAAAGTCTATACATTCACTTCCTCAAAGTCTATACATTCACTTCCTCAAAGTCTATACAACATTGACTTCACAAAGACTATACATTGGCTTCCTCAAAGTCTATACATCCTCAAAATCTATACATTGGCTTCCTCAAAGTCTATACATTCACTTCCTCAAAGTCTATACATTGGCTTCCTCAAAGTCTATACAACATTGACTTCACAAAGTCTATACATTGGCTTCCTCAAAGTCTATACATTCACTTCCTCAAAGTCTATACATTGGCTTCCTCAAAGTCTATACAACATTGACTTCACAAAGTCTATACATTGGCTTCCTCAAAGTCTATACATTGGCTTCCTCAAAGTCTATACAACATTGACTTCACAAAGTCTATACATTGGCTTTATCAAATTTTTTTAATCATTTTTTTTACGGGGTGCTACATTTATATTGCAGACAATTTGATTCAGAATTAGCTGAAAAATGTCCAAATATCCAGGATGTGGAGATTGAAAAAGAACGCGAGAAGTTTTTTTCCAAATGGCTAAGAAACCGAGTTAGTGTGAACTCTGAATATATATGTTTGTATTTACGTATGTTGAGGTAATTGTTATTATTTTAACTACTCTAATTTGAATATAGGTTAAACAAGGTCTCATTACTGATCAAAGAGTACAACAGATAAGTTATGGCCCCTCGAACCAGACACGTGCCTATCCGAGATATATTGTGAATGGATACAAATTTCATACAAGGGATTATGGGCGAAATAAGTTTACGATGAACAGCGGCGTATGTGTGAAGGGAAGTTTATACAATGAAATGGAATTGGACTACTATGGTATTCTTGAAGAAGTCTTAGAACTTCAGTATTTGGGACAAGACAATCATGTATACATATTTAAGTGTCAATGGTTTGATCCTAATTCTGTTCTACATGACACAAATTATGGGATTGTCAATGTCAAGCATAGGTTTAAACTTAAGACCTATGAACCGTTCATTTTATCCGCACAAGCCCAGCAAGTGTACTATTCAAGCTATCCACCATCCAAGAATAGAGATTGGTGGGCAGTTTGTAGGGTTAATTCAAAACTCTTTCCCACTTATGAGTTAACTATGAGTGGAGATGTCTCAGAGGTTGCTTGTGCTGAATATTATCAATCAGACGAAGTTGGCGTTGTCGGTTCCTCTAGGTTTAATATGGACGAATCTGATGAGCCACTGTCATTACGTACGCGAGATGGAGTGGAAGAAGTCGATCCGACGGAGCTAAATGTTGATGTTAGAGGGGAGGAAGAATCAGATGAAGACGAAGATTTTGAATCTCATGAGACTACTCTGGATGACGAAGATGATGAAGTTGAGCTAGATATATCAACATGAGGGAGGCATGTTTTGATAATTTAGTAAGAAGATTCTTACTTTTAAGCATAATTTTAAATAACATTTGTCTAGCCTTATATAATTGTGGATTAATATGTATTAATTGTTTTGTTATTAATAAGGAAATAGTGCGAGGAGGTCGTACTAGGGGTGAGAGGAGATCTAGCAGTGAGAGGGGCACTACTACCTCCTCGCTATCATCTTCTTCAGACACAAGTATATTTGATCAATAAGTTAGCTATATAAATATTTTAATTATTTACAAACTTAAAAGAATTTATTTATAGGTGCAAGTGTCGGCTCACCACCACTTGTACATACGCCACCACCTCCCGCTACAGGTATGTATATTTTAATTTAAATTCTTGAATATTTGTTCTACTTATGAAAATAAGTTCTTGCAGGTCTCAGTGGCCTCCCACCTGTTGTGCATACGCCACTCCCACCACCTCCCGCTGCAGGTATGTATATTTTAATTATACGTTCGTAATATTTGTATCACTCCACATGACAATAAATTCTTGCAGGTCTCAGTGGCAAAAAGACTCGAGGATCATGTATGTATATTTTAATTTAAATTCTTCAATATTTGTTCTACTTATGACAATAAATTCTTGCAGGTCTCAGTGGCCTCCCACCTGTTGTGCATAGGCCACCCCCACCACCTCCCGCTGCAGGTATGTATATTTTAATTATATGTTTGCATTATATGTATCACTCCACATGAGAATAAATTCTTGCAGGTCTCAGTGGCCTCCCACCTGTTGTGCATACGCCACCCCCACCACCTCCCGCTGCAGGTATGTATATTTTAATTATATGTTCGCAGTATATGTATCACTCCACATGACAATAAATTCTTGCAGGTCTCAGTGCCCTCCCACCTGTTGTGTATACGCCACCCCCACCACCTCCCGCTGCAGGTATGTATATTTTAATTATATGTTTGCATTATATGTATCACTCCACATGACAATAAATTCTTGCAGGTCTCAGTGCCCTCCCACCTGTTGTGCATACGCCACCCCCACCACCTCCCGCTGCAGGTATGTATATTTTAATTATATGTTCGCAGTATATGTATCACTCCACATGACAATAAATTCTTGCAGGTCTCAGTGCCCTCCCACCTGTTGTGCATACGCCACCCCCACCACCTCCCGCTGCAGGTATGCATATTTTAATTATATGTTCGCAGTATATGTATCACTCCACATGACAATAAATTCTTGCAGGTCTCAGTGGCAAAAAGACTCGAGGATCATGTATGTATATTTTAATTTAAATTCTTCAATATTTGTTCTACTTATGACAATAAATTCTTGCAGGTCTCAGTGGCCTCCCACCTGTTGTGCATAGGCCACCCCCACCACCTCCCGCTGCAGGTATGTATATTTTAATTATATGTTTGCATTATATGTATCACTCCACATGAGAATAAATTCTTGCAGGTCTCAGTGGCCTCCCACCTGTTGTGCATACGCCACCCCCACCACCTCCCGCTGCAGGTATGTATATTTTAATTATATGTTCGCAGTATATGTATCACTCCACATGACAATAAATTCTTGCAGGTCTCAGTGCCCTCCCACCTGTTGTGCATACGCCACCCCCACCACCTCCCGCTGCAGGTATGTATATTTTAATTATATGTTCGCATTATATGTATCACTCCACATGACAATAAATTCTTGCAGGTCTCAGTGCCCTCCCACCTGTTGTGCATACGCCACCCCCACCACCTCCCGCTGCAGGTATGTATATTTTAATTATATGTTCGCAGTATATGTATCACTCCACATGACAATAAATTCTTGAAGGTCTCAGTGCCCTCCCACCTGTTGTGCATACGCCACCCCCACCACCTCCCGCTGCAGGTATGTATATTTTAATTATATGTTCGCAGTATATGTATCACTCCACATGACAATAAATTCTTGCAGGTCTCAGTGCCCTCCCACCACCTCCCACTTGTACAGGGCCCACCCCCACCAGTCAGCCCCTTGACGATGTCGGCAGTTGTCACGAGGGAGGCACGACCCATGATAAACGTCGCCCGTGTTGGGTATCCGGGTAAATCTATAAGGTTATATTACATTAATTAGCCCTCAACTGTCTAATATGAATATTTTGACATTTGCAATTGCAGTATGAAATTTGAACCCCACAGCGCTGTCCATCATTCCACCGAACTCATGTTGGCACATGTGCCCGGGGCAGCTTCCACTTTCAGAGATTTTCCGATGTCCGTCCGCAATTCATTGTACAACATGCTCTTAGTAAGTAATTACGTCATTTAATTCAAGTATTTCCCAAAGTCAATTTACAACTTTATACTAAGTGTGAAAAGCAATTGATTTACAGCGGTCTTTTCAATTCACATGTGGACATGACGCGGCGAGATGTCGTCGTGCATGGGAGTCTACTATGCTCTCAAGTTACAAGAGGAGAATACATGAGGCCCGAGCACATGCTAAAAAATTGAGTGGGGGGAGTGAAGACCGACAATTGTGGAAGGCGCATCGCCCTCTATGGATGAGGCAGGAGGATTGGGAGATATCTTGTGACCATTTTACCGACCCCAAGTGGATAGAAAAGTCCGAAAAAGCCAAAGCAAACAGGACGTCAAAACCAGGTTCAAATTTGCATACGAGTGGGTCCATCTCTTATGTGGCTCATAAACAAAAATTGGTAAGTAATATACCAATTTATCTTCTTACAATTTATCCCAATATTTGACTTTTTTTTACTATGAATTGTATAACAGGCTGTGGAGCTTAATCGACCTCCGTCGTTCCTCGAGGTGTTCGACAGAACACACAAAAAGAAGGGGACTAATGATTTTGTGAGTGACACAGCTAAGTCAGCAGCGGTAAGTTTATCTACATATGTAACTTGTACCGTTCATTTAAATCGGCATGTAATTCATATGAAATTGACTAGTTATTTTATTCAATTTGTAGGAAACATATAGCAAAGCAGTGACAGAGAAGTACGGGGAGGGAGACACGCAGCTGCCGGAGTTCGATCCAGTGGAGTGGGTGGCAGCAGCTGGCGTACCGAAGAAAGGCCGACTATATGGTTTTGGGGAGAGCCTAGACGCAAGCGCGGTGACATCAGCGTGTGCGAGTTCTAGCTATACTTCTTCCAGTGGCAGTGCCTTCACTATACCTTCCGTTGCCCCCAGCGCTTCTGCCAGCGACATGATGGACATGGTCCGATCGCAGATTTCTGATATGCAGCGGCAGCAGTAGCATTTCCAGCAAGAGATCTCTAGCCAAGTGTCAGTATTCTTGCAGGCAATTAGTGGCCTCCACTCCCAGAGCGGAATGGTCCCTCAGAAATCAACCACCACCACACCACAGCCCGCACAGGTGAGTGTTTACTATGTTTTTATTTTAATGGAATTACTCAATTATGTTCATTATTAATTTTAAAACTCATTTACTTCAGAAGAATTGAGAAAATCCGGGGGCCGGGGGTCTAAAACTTGAAATACCGGCCGGATGGCCGTGCCGATCATTCCAACACGACCGGGGAGATGAAAGTGACTTGTCAGAACTGACGGAATCCAAATCGGATGCCCGGTTTGAGCTCGGCGCTCAAAGTTCATTTCTAAAATACAATTGGTTCAAATGAACTGCCAGGTCGGGGCCGGGGGTCTAAAACTTGAAATACCGGCCGGATGCCCGTGCCGATCATTCCAACACGACCGGGGAGATGAAAGTGACTTGACAGAACTGACGGAATCCAAATCGGATGCCCGGTTTGAGCTCGGCGCTCAAAGTTCATTTCTAAAATACACTTGGTTCAAATGAACTGCCAGGTCGGGGCCGGGGGTCTAAAACTTGAAATACCGGTCAGATGCCCGTGCCGATCATTCCAACACGACCGGGGAGATGAAAGTGACTTGGCAGAACTGACGGAATCTAAATCGGATGCCCGGTTTGAGCTCAGCGCTCAAACTCCATTTCTAAAACTGACGGAATTCAAATGAACTGCCAGGTGGGGGCCGGGGGTCTAAAACATGAAATACCGGCCGGATGTCCGTGCCGATCATTCCAACATGACCGGGGAGATGAAAGTGACTTGTCAGAACTGACGGAATCCAAATCGGATGCCCGGTTTGAGCTCGGCGCTCAAACTTCATTTCTAAAATACACTTGGTTCAAATGAACTGCCAGGTCGGGGCCGGGGGTCTAAAACTTGAAATACTGGCCGGATGCCCATGCCGATCGTTCCAACACGACCAGGGAGATGAAAGTGACTTGTCAGAACTGACGAAATCCAAATTGGATGCCCGGTTTGAGCTCGGCGCTCAAAGTTCATTTCTAAAATACACTTGGTTCAAATGAACTGCCAGGTCGGGGCCGGGGGTCTAAAACTTGAAATACCGGCCGGATGCCTGTTCCGATTGTTCCAACACGACCGGGGAGATGAAAGTGACTTGTCAGAACTGACGGAATCCAAATCGGATGCCCGGTTTGAGCTCGGCGCTCAAACTTCATTTCTAAAATACACTTGGTTCGAATGAACTGCCAGGTTGGGGCCGGGGGTCTAAAACTTGAAATACCGGTCGGATGCCCGTGCCGATCATTCCAACACGACCGGGGAGATTAAAGTGACTTGTCAGAATTGACGGAATCCAAATCGGATGCCTGGTTTGAGCTCGACGCTCAAAGTTCATTTCTAAAATACACTTGGTTCAAATGAACTGCCAGGTCGGGGCCGGGGGTCTAAAACTTGAAATACCGGCCGGATGCCCGTGCCGATCGTTCCAACACGACCGGGGAGATGAAAGTGACTTGTCAGAACTGACGGAATCCAAATCGGATGCCCGGTTTGAGCTCGGCGCTCAAACTTCATTTCTAAAATACACTTGGTTCAAATGAACTACCAGGTCGGGGCCGGGGGTCTAAAACTTGAAATACCGGCCGGATGCCCATGCCAATCGTTCCAACACGACCGGGGAGATGAAAGTGACTTGTCAGAACTGACGGAATCCAAATCGGATGCCCGGTTTGAGCTCGGCGCTCAAACTTCATTTCTAAAACTGACGGAATTCAAATGAACTGCCAGGTCGGGGCCGGGGGTCTAAAACTTGAAATACCGGCCGGATGCTTGTGCCGATCATTCCAACACGACCGGGGAGATGAAAGTGACTTGTCAGAACTGACGGAATCCAAATCGGATGCCCGGTTTGAGCTCGGCGCTCAAACTTCATTTCTAAAATACACTTGGTTCAAATGAACTGCCAGGTCGGGGCCGGGGGTCTAAAACTTGAAATACCGGTCGGATGCCCATGCCGATCATTCCAACACGACCGGGCAGATGAAAGTGACTTGTCAGAACTGACGGAATCCAAATCGGATGCCCGGTTTGAGCTCGGCGCTCAAACTTCATTTCTAAAATACACTTGGTTCAAATGAACTGCCAGGTCGGGGCCGGGGGTCTAAAACTTGAAATACCGGCCGGATGCCCGTGCCGATCGTTCCAACACGACCGGGGAGATGAAAGTGACTTGTCAGAACTGACGGAATCCAAATCGGATGCCTGGTTTGAGCTCGGCGCTCAAACTTCATTTCTAAAATACACTTGGTTCAAATGAACTGCCAGGTCGGGGCCGGGGGTCTAAAACTTGAAATACCGGCCGGATGCCCGTGCCGATCGTTCCAACACGACCGGGGAGATGAAAGTGACTTGTCAGAACTGACGGAATCAAAATCGGATGCCCGGTTTGAGCTCGGCGCTCAAACTTCATTTCTAAAATACACTTGGTTCAAATGAACTGCCAGGTCGGGGCCGGGGGTCTAAAACTTGAAATACCAGCTGGATGCCCGTGCCGATCGTTCCAACACGACCGGGGAGATGAAAGTGACTTGTCAGAACTGACGGAATCCAAATCGGATGCCCGGTTTGAGCTCGGCGCTCAAACTTCATTTCTAAAATACACTTGGTTCAAATGAACTACCATGTCGGGGCCGGGGGTCTAAAACTTGAAATACCGGCCGGATGCCCATGCCGATCATTCCAACACGACCGGGGAGATGAAAGTGACTTGTCAGAACTGACGGAATCCAAATCGGATGCCCGGTTTGAGCTCGGCGCTCAAAGTTCATTTCTAAAATACACTTGGTTCAAATGAACTGCCAGGTCGGGGCCAGGGGTCTAAAACTTGAAATACCAGCCGGATGCCCGTGCCGATCGTTCCAACACGACCGGGGAGATGAAAGTGACTTGGCAGAACTGACGGAATCCAAATCGGATGCCCGGTTTGAGCTCGGCGCTCAAAGTTCATTTCTAAAATACACTTGGTTCAAATGAACTGCCAGGTCGGGGCCGGGGGTCTAAAACTTAAAATACCGGCCGGATGGCCGTGCCGATCATTCCAACACGACCGGGGAGATGAAAGTGACTTGGCAGAACTGACGGAATCCAAATCGGATGCCCGGTTTGAGCTCGGCGCTCAAACTTCATTTCTAAAACTGACGGAATTCAAATGAACTGCCAGGTCGGGGCCGGGGGTCTAAAACTTGAATTACCGGTCGGATGCCCGTGCCGATTGTTCCAACATGACCGGGGAGATGAAAGTGACTTGTCAGAACTGACGGAATCCAAATCGGATGCCCGGTTTGAGCTCGGCACTCAAACTTCATTTCTAAAATACACTTGGTTCAAATGAACTGCCAGGTCGGGGCCGGGGGTCTAAAACTTGAAATACCGGCCGGCTGCCCATGCCGATCATTCCAACACGACCGGGGAGTTGAAAGTGACTTGTCAGAACTGACGGAATCCAAATCGGATGCCCGGTTTGAGCTCGGCGCTCAAACTTCATTTCTAAAATACACTTGGTTCAAATGAACTGCCAGGTCGGGGCCGGGGGTCTAAAACTTAAAATACCGGTCGGATGCCCGTGCCGATCGTTCCAACACGATCGGGGAGATGAAAGTGACTTGTCAGAACTGACGGAATTCAAATCGGATGCCCGGTTTGAGCTCGGCGCTCAAACTTCATTTCTAAAATACACTTGGTTCATCTGAACTGCCAGGTCGGGGCCGGGGGTCTAAAACTTGAAATACCGGCCGGATGCCCGTGCCGATCGTTCCAACACGACCGGGGAGATGAAAGTGACTTGTCAGAACTGACGGAATCAAAATTTATTTCTAAAATACACTTAGTTTAAATACTGTTTCAGGCTAGTGATTGATTTATAAAATATGCAGTTATCAATTTGATATGTTTGCTTTCAATTTATGCTAATTTCTTCGCACTAATTTGTTTATCTATGAATGAATGTTATTATTTTTTTAATATAGGGGGATCCTTCTGCGGGCGGCGACAGAGGAGATGAGCAGGGCGGTGAGGATACGGACGATGAGGATATGGACGATGTACCGGATATTTCTTGATATTCAGACGGATCAGCAGGGTTAATGTCTTTTTTTTGTGGTATTTATTTGATCAGAATTTTATTTTTCAGTGGTGTTTATTTGATTAGCAGGTTCCCAATATTTTTTTTCAACATGTAGAATTTCTTGATGTTTATTTATGATTAAACATGTTTTGTAAAATAATTTAAGATTTTTTTAAAAAAAAACGTAGATTTCAGACGGATTTTCAGACGGGATGTGCGACGATTTTTGTCCGTCTATTATCCGTCGTAAAATCAGTTTGAAATATAGACGGATTTCAAACCACATTTCAGACAGGAAATGAGTTGAATTTCAGACGGTTATTGTATCCATCGTAATATCCGTTGGAAATAGCGACGGATTTCGGACGACTTTTCATACGGTACATGATTTCAGACTAAGAGTTGGGCTTCATTTTAAGACGGTAACTATATTCCGTCGTAATAGCCGTCTGAAATTTCAGACGGATTTTCACACGGAAAATATGTCCGTCGTAAATTTTAGACTGATAATTTCAAATTTCAGATGGAAATTACTCGTATGAAAGTCAGACGAAATTTGTGACTGATTAAATTCTGTCTTCGTTTCAGACGGAATTTCTGACGGAAACATAAACTGTCACAAATTTGTGACTAAAAATTTCAGACGGTCAGTTTCAGTCTTAAATATGTCGCAAATCCGTCACAAACGTAGTTTGTGACGGATTTTCAGATGGATTTCAGACGGATACGGGCCGTCTGAAATCCCGCTTTTTCTGGTAGTGATTGTATATTCCGACCACAAGAGTCTCAAGTACTTATTCTCTCAAAAAGAACTTAATATGAGACAAAGACGGTGGCTGGAATACTTGAAGGATTTCGATTTCTCTATACAATACTATCCAGGAAAAGGTAATGCCGTAGCAGATGCTCTTAGCAGGAAGCCGATGGCATTATTATCAAGCCTGATGATTAAATAATGGCACTTGTTAGAGCAAATAGCAAGTTTAGACCTCAATATGGAGGAGAAGGGGGAGAAAGTCTTAATTGCAAATCTTAGTTTTCAATCCAAGTTACTCTTAGAAATTAAAGAGCTACAAGGTGATGACCCATTGATTATTAAAATTAAAGAGAAATTAGACTAATGACCAGACATCCTTTTGGCTAATGATGGAATACTACTTTTTGGAGGAAGGACTTGTGTGCCTGATTGTCCTACCATCAAGAATAAAATCATGGAGGAGGCACAGCGATCGAGGTACACTATTCATCCTGGTGCTACAAAAATGTACCAAGATCTCAAAAGAACCTTTTAGTGGCCTAACATGAAGAGAGAGGTAGCCGAGTTCGTGAGCCGATGTTTGGTCTGCCAACGAGTTAAAGTCGAACATCTCAAACTGGCTAGTAAGTTGAAACCTTTCAAAATATCGGAGTGAAAATGGGATAGTATTGGCATGGATTTTATTGTTGGATTGTCAAAGACTCAAAGTGGATTTGATGCTATATGGGTGATTGAGGACCGACTAACTAAGTCCGCCCACTTCTTGCCCATCAAGAGCAAATGGATCGCAGATATTCTAGCTGCCCTAAATATTAAGGAGGTTGTAAGACTGCATGGTATTCCAACTTCTATTATTTCGGATAGAGATCCAAGATTCACCTCACTTTTAGAAAGATTTGCAATCATCTTTGGGCACCCGACTGAACTTTAGCACATGATTTCACCCTCAGACAGATGGACAGACCGAGAGGACAAATCAGATTGTCGAAGATATGTTGAGAGCCTGTATGATTGATTTTGGTGGAAGTTGACATTAGCACCTGCCTTTGATGTAATTTGGATATAACAATAGCTATCAGTCCAGCATTCAAATGACACCTTTCGAAGCACTATATGGCAGGAGTTGTAGATCACCTCTTGCTGGAATGAAGTTGGAGAGAAAGGACTATTGGGTCCGGATGTGATTCGAGATACCACTCAAAGCATCTAGTTGATCCGGAAAAGATTAAAGATTGCTCAATCACGGCAAAAGAGTTATGCCAACAACAGGAGAAGAGACCTTGAATTTCAAGTGGGGGAGCATATCTTTTTGAAGATCTCACCCACACGAGGAATCAAAAGGTTCGGTGTCAAAGAAAAATTGAGTCCAAGATTTATTGGCCCTTTCGAGATTCTGGAAAGAATCGGGGAAGTGATTTATAAGTTGGCTTTACATCTACAATTGGTTGGTGTTCATAATGTATTTCACGTATCCATACAGAGAAAATATGTGTATGATCTCTCGCATGTGATTCGATTCGATGACTTGAAGTTACAAAAGGATTTATCTTATGAAGAAAGACCGATCAAGATATTGGATCGGAAGTTACACCAACTCCGAAATAGGGCTACATCGATGGTGAAAGTCCAATGGAGCAGACGAGGATTCGAAGAAACTATTTGAAAATTAGAGGATTCGATCACGAAAAGATATCCACATTTGATCTCAGGTTAGAAATTTGAACCCTCTATTTAAATTTTAAATTTTATAAATTACATGATGTGAATTTGGAGGACCAAATTCTTTAAGTGGGGGAGGATGTAGTGACTCAAATAATAATAATAATAATATTTCAATTAAGTTAAAAGAAATAATGAGATTATATTAATTTTTTCTTGAAGTTAAATAGCTTAAATTTCAAGAGAACTAATCAAATTCCCTAGAATTTACAATTTGGGCAAAGGAACAAACCTTAATGGACTAAATTACTTATGAATAGTATTTGGACCTTTGGACAACCCTTATTGGATTAGGTTGGGAGTAATGGGCCAAATAGAGAAAATGGGTAGCCCATCTTAAACACCCATTCTTTAGAAAACATTAATACAATTCTAGAAGGATGGCCCAAAAAGTAAAGCACCGAAATATTGGTTGTACCCTATTGAAGGTGGGTTAGTGATATAGTTTAACATGGGCCATGAACATTAAGTTAGGTGTTAGATGAGTTTAATTTGTAGGGGAGAGAAATCTTACTATTTTGGCCAGTTTTTCCCTATAAATAGGCCCCTAAATCACCCTTTTTACCTTACATGTTGGGAAGGATTCAAAGGAAAAGGGGGCTCTGGGTGGTCATTTCGTTCTTCCTCTTTCATTTCAATCAGGTAGGTGTTCTCTCCCAAGCAAAAACTTGTTAATAATTAAATCTTGCATGAACTCTGCATGTTTCATGATTCCATGTAGCATGTTTCCTGTAAGTTTTACGTAGGTTATCTCAATATCTCAAGCCTAAGATATTAACTAAAACTATTGCATTCATATTATGTTACGGTTTCACGGTGTCTGTTTCACGTAAGATAAAACAACGCATGGTTAAAAATTTTATAATTATGTAAACGAATGCTTAAAAATTTTGGATAAGTATATTTTTAAAATATCCATAATTTTCTCTTAATTTTCATGCATTTAGATCCACAAAAAGATTTATATTCGAAGGGTTGCACTATTCATTGGTTAACATGTCATACCATCTTTAAATATTTTTATCTTTTAAATACGATAAAATAAAATTATGATATTTCATGATTAAAGATCTTGGATTTTTCTCTTAATTATCATATAATTTTTTTTGCTAAATTTCTCTTAAATAAAAAGTGACATTGTTAAATGAACAATAATGATTTTGTTACACCGTACGAACATACCCACCTTTAAAATTATATATCTATTAAACCGGACAAGATAAAATCTTGATATGTATATGGTTAAAATCCTCATATTTTTCTCCTAATTATCCTATATTTTGTTTCACTAAATCCCAACTAATTAAAAAGTGACACTATTCACTCTAATTGATCAGTAATGTGTTAAATAAATAGTAACAGTGACTTTTGATCAGACCTCCAGCATAGGATGCACTCTCACATTTTTAGAAGTTTCCACCTAACCTTACTATACACCTAATTATCTTTATGACTTATGTATTCTTTTTCCTTATTCTCTTTATTCTTTAAAAACCCTCAGCTCTACCATTAATCTCTCAAATATATATATATAATAAAATATAAATATTAAATGCACGTCCATACCTGTGATGCCAATTCATGTGATTAATTAATAAATCAAATAATTAGAAAAATATAGAATTAGCGTCTCCTTGAACAGACGTGAATTTAAAATTTAGCGCCCTTGTACATGGATGCCAATTTAAAAATAATTTTATTCTAAACTAAAGAATAATAATAATAGATGGAATTAGCGCCCTTTTATGGTGACACGAATTAAAGAAATAATGCCTTTTTGATCGGACGCTAATTTAAAATATAGATTTTTTTCTAAATTAATTTAATCCTAGAATTGGCATCCTTCTTGTTGGACGCGAATTCTATAATTAGCGACGACCTAAGTGGACACCAATTCTTCCAATTTCTCGTAATTCGTGCTTTCATTAGATTGTTCCCTAGGCTTTGGCCTATACCTTGAACTTTTCATACCCTGGATTCTTCTTAAAATGAATTAAGCGTTTCGGGTTTCCGACAAAGTCGTGTAGCTAACAAGATTATCAAGAAAGATTGGTGGCTAAGGAAAGAGGTCAACAGGTAAACGCTTTAAGTGGATAAGTGGTTATTTAATTCGATCCTTGTAAATGCAAGGGGAGCCACTCACTGTCCCACCTCTTACCTGGCGGTGAATTCTTGGTGTTCTCGCTAAACACCGACTAAAGAAAAAACTTGATCTAAAGATACCTTACATGAATTTTCGGAAGAGTTGATCGTGCCTTGATTGATAACTCTTTTCCTCATTACCTTAATGTCGTTAAACATTATGCCGTCAATCATCCTTTAAATTCTCTTGTAAACTTCAATTACTCTTCATGTCCTTGGAAATGGAAATGAAAATCTATACTTTAGTCATAAAATACCATTTGAGAGTGTAGGAGCTAAGTGCCATGCGAGACAAAGTGCTACGTTATGGGAGCCACCTCTTGAGGCCGGAATGGCGCAAAGTGCTACATGACGGGAGTCACCTCTTGAGCCTGTAGGGGCCACCTCTAGAGTCCTCCATAACCAAATGACTAGTTGTGCATGTTGAGTCCCGGAGGGTGGCAATCAAGAGGGGAGGGGTGAATTGATGGCCAATTAAAAGAAACTACCTACGTGAATTCTATACTAATTATGCACACAAGCTCTAGCCTTACACGAACAGGATCACACTCGTGAATGCGTGTGAAGTGGGTGTGATTGATAGAGAAAATGGTGAATGCTCACCTCACCGCGAAGCCCACTCGACAAGTAGACGGAATAGCTAACCACAATTGACACACGGAATTTTTAGGTGGTTCGGGTACACTGCCATGTCCCCTACGTCCACCCCTCACACAGAGGATTAAGGCTTCACTATGTAGTGAATCACACACACACGCTGTGTAGAACAACAAGCGCACACACACACACACACACACACACACACACACACACACACACACACACACACACACACACACACACACACACACACACACACACACACACACACACACACACACACACACGTTCGTGTTACCAAACATGAACACCACACACAAATATCTGAAATAATGATTACAAACGTATGCTCAAGTTTAAGCTAAATGATCACACACACACACGTTCGTGTTACCAAACACGAACACCACACACAAATATCTGAAATAATGATTACAAACGTATGCTCAAGTTTAAGCTAAAGGATCACACACACACACGTTCGTGTTACCAAACACGAACACCACACACAAATATCTGAAATAATGATTACAAACGTATGCTCAAGTTTAAGCTAAATGATTCAGAATGGAAAGAGTGAAGAAGGATTGATTTATCCTGGTTGGAGCTCCCCCTTTCTCTTCTGCGAATTTTATCAAACACTTGTGCAGCACGATGACCGTTCTTGACGATCTTGGCTCGGCTGTGGCTGAATCTCGATTTCGCTCGCAGCCAGCAGCAGAGGCTTGATTGGAACTTTGATTCCTCCTTCTTCCCTTCACATTCACGCACACACCAAGGTGGAACAAGGGCTGGAGGTGGCTGCTGTGACCTGCACACACAAATGTTAGGAAGAAACCCAAAATCAGGACATACGAATTTCTCTTAGGGTTTTCATCCTCTACAAGTTGTTATATAGGCCAAGGGTGGTCACGGGATAGCCATGGGACAAGATCCACTTTTTATGGAGTGGATTAAGGACAGCCACACAAGTGTGGTTGGACCATTTGGTCGAAATGCCAAGAGTCCACAATCATGGCGCCGCCCAGACTAGAAAGGGTCGACCCTTGGGGTCGACCCTCGTGAGGGGCCAGATGGGCCAGACAGCATGGGTCGACCCTTCCAAGAACCCGTGCTGGTTTAACAATCCTGGCAACAGGGGTTTTCAGGGGTCGACCCTCGAGTGAATGGGTTGACCCTTGGGGTCGACCCTTGCAGGTCTGGTGAAGGAGCCCGCCGGGTTCTAAAAAATAATCACCAGGGGTCGACCCTTGGGGTCGACCCTTGCGGCTGGGGGTCGACCCAATGGGTCGACCCTTTCAGCTGGAGATAAAAGATCCACGTTTAACAAAACCAGGGGACCTGGGGGTCGACCCAATGGGTTCCAGAACATCCAAAAGATTGATTGAAAGACCCACTAAGTCCAAGAACAAGTCTAGGGGTTTCAAGATGGTTTTTAAAGCATGAGAGGGAATGAAACTCAAACCATTTTAAACTTAGATAAGTTCTAAACCAATTTAATCCTTGAGATCAAAATAATGAACTTCAAACCACATATTCAAAAGTCAATATGTTGAAGTCGATCTCACCAACCGTCCTCGAGTTCCTTAAGCACGTTCCTTGCCCTGAAAAGACATACATTCTGAATTAGATTTAGCATTGTAATTTTACGTTCAAAAGCCTTACCAGACGAAGTTACTCTTGTATCTCCAAAAGCTCCAAGTCTACATCAAGAATGTGCATTTCCAAAGCTATTCATGTTGGAACAACTCAATTTCAATTCACACATAAAAATAGTGTTTGGTCATCATCAAAATCTATTTAGTAATACCCACAAGGAGGGGGTTCAACAGTGCGTTATACTACGCTTCTTAAACTTTTCTTGAAAATTCTTTTGCCATGTGCCTTATGTGGATGTCTAAATAAATACTTGAGATCAATGATCCATAATAACCGATGCCTGACATTAATGGGGCCCGATCTGGTCTTGAGGGGAGCACACGAAAGTACTTGTGCCCATGGGAGCTATATTGACCTGGTGTGGCATTGCATTGAGTACTTGCTTGCTAGATTCGTTTATGACATTCCACTCATTCGTGAAATACTTGACTTGCTTGATTTATATGAAATGCTCGTACATGCTTACGTGAAATGGCCAATTCAATTATTATACATGCTACATAATCGTTCTTGAAATCTTACTCTTGTCAACTTGCTTACTTGTGATCATATATACCAACATTACTTTACTCTCTCTCATGCTCCTGTTTCATGTTTAAACGCAATTCTCGTCTTAGCACTTTTACCTTGTCTAAAAATATTTAATTAATTAAAGCTGCTTGATATAGAGATATAAGTCCTACTGAGCCCTGTGTTCACCCTGTGTTTTCGGCTAATATTTCAGGTAGTTCTGATGAGGAACCCCAAACAAATGGGGAAGGGCAAAAGTGAAGAGAGAGACCAAGTTAAATTAGATTCCCTAGATTTGATTATTGCTCTTGCCAGAATTAAGTGTATTTAAAAGATGTAATTATGCCTCTTGAGGCTTAGTGGTGTTGTAAAACCCTATTTGATGAAATAATAGTATCTTTTCTCCATTATGGTTGGACCCCTTATGTGCATGCTCTTGATCGACTTGAATGTTTCGACTTGTCGCGCTTCGATATTTCACGTCGGGATGTGGCATAAGCTATATCAGGTTGAGTATGTGACAAATAAATCAACCTCCCAACTAGCCACTGATATCCCCTCAGTCAACATATGCTCCGACATCTGCCACTAGCCGATGATTCTGGTCTATCACGGTAGCAGCAAGTTTACACTCCAACATCTCATTTTCTGAGAGCAAGTCTAACACATATTTTCATTGCGACAAAAAGATCCCTCTGGATGACCTTGCAACTTCTATACCCACGAAATATCTTAGTGGGCCCAAGTCTTTTACCTCAAACACTTGCTTCAGCTTGGACTTTTATTACTTGATTTCGATGTGATCGTCTCCTGTAATAACAATATCATCAATATACACCATGAGAATGATCTTCTTCCCCTTGAAATGCCTACAGAGCAGAGTGTGATCTACATTACTTTGTCTATATCCCATACCTTTGATAGCTCGGCTAAATCTATCAAACCAGGCACGAGGAAACTGTTTGAGACCATACAATGAGCGCTTCAGTTTGCAGACTTTTCTAGCAATTACTTCACTATCAAAAGTAGGTGGTATTTCCATATAAACTCCTCCTGAAGATCACTATGTAGAAATGCATTCTTCACATCCAACTGGTGTAACTCCCAACCAAAGTTAGCTACACAAGAAATCAAGATATGAATAAAATTCATTTTTACCACATGAGCAAATGTCTCATCATAGTTCACTCCATATGTCTGAGCTACTAGCCAAGTTTTGTACCTTTCCACTTTGTCTTCTAGTGTTTGTTTCATAGTAAACACCCATCTATACCCAACAGGGCACTTTTCAACTGGTAGAGAGACCAATTCCCATGTCCAATTTTTGGATAAAGCGCTCATCTCCTCTGACATAGCTTGCCTCCACTTAGGATCTCCTATAGCCACTTTCCAGGTATTAGGAATGCAAATACGAGTCTAATGTAGTTGCAAAACACTGATAGGATGAAGAAACAGATTTATATGAAACATAATTAGTAATATCATAATGGTAACAAGCAGGAGGAACAATTGGGCCAGTGCCCTTTCGATGTACAATAGGAATATCAAGGTCAGAAACAACTGGGGAATTGGGCCATTGTTACCATTGTGACTCGATGTAGAGACCTCAGAGGAAGACACTTGGATAGCAGTAAGACGTGGATGCACATAGGATTGGTCTATTTTCTATGTAATTCTATTTCTTGACTCCCTCTGAATGACATCACCACCATGATGAAACTCCCTCTGGACACCGGAACTCGGACGAGTGAAAAGAAAATTTTCTGGAAGAAGTAAGGCAGGTGTCCCACCATCAAAGGGACAAGTCTCATAGTCGGCTTCACCCTCCCGAATGGTAACATCCATAGTGACCAAAAATGTTGTTCAGGAGGGTAATAACACTAAAATTCTTTCTGAATAGCAGAGTAAACAACTATTACACACTTCAATGCTCGAGGGTCTAGTTTACCAACAGATGTCCTGTGATCTCAGGCAAAGCAAACACACTCAAACACTTTAGGAGGGACCACATAATCTGTTGACCCCTTAAGACATTAAAGAGGAGATACAAAACCAAGGGTCATGAGAGGCATATGGTTAATTAAGTAGGCAGCAGTCAATATTGCCTCACCCCAAAAAAACTTCTTAACAGTCATGGTAAACAAGAGTGAACGAGTCACCTCCAGTAGGTGTCTATTCTTCCTCTCAACCACCTCATTCTGAGCAAGAGTATCAACACAAGTTATCTGGTGGAGAATCCCATGAGGTTGAAGGTACTCATAGAATTCCATGTTAGTGTATTCAGTCCCATTATCAAAACACAGAATCTTAATCTTGGCACTGAACTCTATGTCACCAACTTATGAAATTTCTTAAAGCAACTGAGAACTTCGCCTTTACTCTTCAACAAGTAGACCCAAGTTACTCCACTGAAGCAATCAATAAAAGTAGCAATCCACCGATGACCTGTAACAGCAATGGTACTACAAGGACCCCACACATCATAATGCACAATGTTAAAGGCTGCAAAACTTCTATTTCTTGAAACAAGATAAACTCCTTTGGTATGTCTAGCCAGCTCACAATGATCACAAACTAGTAGATGTGTATTACACTTGATAAAGAAGGAATAGACAACCAAGAACTGGTAATGGAACATGTCCTAACATATGATGTTATAACACAATCTCTGAGATAGAACTATCGACAAAAAAGGCAGACCTATCCACATCAGGCTTTGAACTATGTGTTTCATCCTCCAAGTAGTAGAGTCCATTGTGTATTTTACCACATCCAAGTGTCTTCCCTGTGCTTAGCTCCTAAAAAAGGCAATAGGAAGGCCAGAAAGTTACAGAACAATTCAAATCTCGAGTAATAGAAGAAATGGAAAGTAGATTTGTAGGAAATGAAGGAACATGCAAAATCGAAGATAATTTCAAAGTAGGTGTACAGTCTATAGATCCCTTGCCTAAGATAGAGGTAAATGATCCATCAGCAATACGGACTTTATCCCTACCCGAGCACGGGATATATGACCAAAAAAAGTGGATGTACCTGTCATGTGATTGGAGGCTCCTGAGTCTATTATCCATGCGTTGGATTCCCACCCTACACAATTGAATGCACATTCTATATTGGACGTAATACCAAACTGGGCAAAGTGAGATGAGTCTAAATACCCCTCGGGTTGGCTAGGTGTCTCCGTTGTAGAAGAGGTAGTGCCAAAATATGCTTCATACTTTTTCATCAACTGTCGCAGAGTCTGATACTCTTTCATAGACATATTAGGTGTGTTGTCCTCAGTCTGCTCAGAAAGATGAGCTTGCCCCAGTTGACTACCCCGACCACGACCTCCAGTCCGGACACCACCATGCACGATGACCACCACTGTCACCACGACCACGACGACCAGATTAAAGAGGATAACCATGAAGCTCCCAACAATAGGCCTTGATGTGCCCAAGCTTCTTGTAGTGGTGGCATGTTCTTTCTCATGATGGCTGCGTTTGAGGCTGCATAATAAGGGCTGATCGCACTAGAGCATCCACTGCTAAGGTTGACTCGCCATCGAGTTTCCTCTCTTAGGATAGTAGAGAATGCATGTCCCAAGCTAGGAAGAACATCTCGAGCCAATAAATGAACATGAACAGACTCAAACTCCGAATTCAAACCATAAAAGTCTTGAACCTGTTCATGTTTAACAGATTTCTGGAAGCCCTCAACATCAACAGAACAAGAAGGAACACAGGTTCTATAATGATTAGCCTCAAACCGAAGACGCTTCAATTCTATGGCATACTCTGTCACAGACAAGTCTCCCTGATGAAGTTCCTGCAATTGAGACTGAATCTCAAAAACCTGAGAAGAATTAAATTTATGTGAAAACATTTGGGTCACTACCTCCCACACCTCATGTGCAATCTCCAATAACTGAACACTCTTGACAACACTTGGTGCCATCGTATTAAGCAAAAATACCAGCACAACTGAGTTCTCCATCTTCCATTGTGCCACACCGGATGAATCGCTAGCAGGCTTCTTCACCACACTAGTTAGATATCCTCCCAAACCTCATCCTAGCACAAGTAGATGAGTACCCCTCGCCCAAGTCAAATATGTCGTCAGTCCATCAAGCTTGACTACCACTTGCAAGACATTAAGGGAAGCAGTCTATCGGGTTGGACTGCCTGCAATAGTGGTGGATTGTACAACAGTTATCTTTGCTGAGATAAGACACCCAATCAAACCTTCAAAGTCTTGAATAGTAATTGGGTCGGCCATCCATATAGGACACAACCACCCAAGGAGACCGAACAACATAACTATACCTCAAATATCAACAAACAAGCATTGCCAACAAATTGCCCACAAGCATCCACACATATTAACATTTTCATAACAAACGGTATGACGTCAACAAAGATTTCGGCTAGGGAAGCCTCGCACAACGGCCATGTATGGGTAGGGCACTACGACAGAACCGCGTGCACATACCCGGCCGTAAATCTTCCACAAGCATCCACACATATTCACATCTTGATGGGGGTGACTCACCCACCTGGGCAAAGAGGTGGCGCACATGCCTGGGTGAGCCCGGGCGAGCGTGGGCAAACCCTTATCTTGGCACTGATACCAAGTTGAAGAAGAATAAGGAGAAGAAGAAGAAGAAGAAGAAGAAGGAGAAGGGGAGGAAGGAGAATACGAGATGTCCCAAAGGGGAGACTCCTGATCTCTTAATATAATGTCTTGGTCATACAAGGATTTGTAGACACACGATATGGGATTAAGCCAACACACACCACACACACATATTACATTAGCCTTCTCCAAGTCCGTCAATTCCCAACAGCTCGGCTCTGGCATGGATGGTCTCGGCCTTGGCGCCTTCACCCTCGACTGGCCCGATGTGGCCGCCTTCCTGTTCATCCCCCTAGCTCCTTAGTCCCTTCTTTGCTATCGCCATCATCTTCGTCAGCTACCTCCTCATTGTCTACGTTGCGATCCCCGTTGCATACTGGGGACTCAACCTCTATGGTGCCAACAAATTCCCAATTTTCTCGTCTGACCTCAGATCTACACTGCCGATGGGCAATCTTACGACATCCGGACAATCGTGACTGGCAAGTTCGAGCTCAACATCCCAGCCTACGAGAAGCAGGGAAGGATCCACCTAAGCATGTTCTTCGCCCTCACGTATGGCTTCGGCTTCACCACCATTGCCTCCACACTCACCCACGTGCATGGGCCTTCTTCTTCTATAGAAAGTGTAGAGGCGGAAAAATGGTTCCTAGTCCTCGTACCACACTTTTAAGATTTGTTTGTTAGGGAAGGATCATCCGGCCACCCGTGGAAGCCTGCAAACACCAGGGAAACGACGTCAGAAGGAGTCCTAGGCGTTACCCCAGGGGAGAACCCTCCGATGCTTAAGTCAAAGCCTTGGGGGTGGAAGATTAAGGAGAAGCAGAGGAGAGCGAGAGAGACGAGAGGTGATTGAGCAAGCCTAGAGGGGTGGTCGATCATCCGCAGGAGTGCTCGCCGTATCCAGTGAATGCTCAGAGAGTGCTCGCTAGGCGGTAATGGTGCTCGGAAGATGACCAGAGCTCTGCTTCATGGAGTCTAATCTCAAAGCTTTGCAGTCGAAGTCTCTTTTGCCATGTCTGTAGATCAGTATTCTCGTGTGTCTGTGTGTGTCCCTTGCTCGCGGACGAAGGTCCATTTATAGGGGTTGTCCTGGCGGTGAGGGCCTATCCCTTAGTAGGGAAGGGCACAAGTAGTGGGGTAACGCCTCTCCGTGATCGTGGGGAGTTTCCCGTTGAGGGTCCGTTCCTCCAGAGTCGGGCGATTCTCAGGGGAGTCTTACGGTGCCTGTAAGGCGTGCTCACCTTTAGTGGAGTTGAGGCCTACGTCGTAGGAGGTAACGGTCAGTCGCCGGAGGGTCCTCTGGCGTCCGTTACACCTGGGCTTATGCCCTTTGTGGCCTGGCGAATCCGAGGACTGTCCCCCCTAGGTCGTCCGTTGTGGGCCATGGTCGTCAGGGGCCCGTCATGCTCATTGTAGATCTCTGACCGAAGCGGGCCTGACGTAATGGGCCTTGCATGGGCCATACCGATTTTACCCTCCTCACTAGCCCCCCACTCTTAGACACCGAGCACTTTCGGGGTCTGAGAGATAGTCCGAGAGGGTCTGTAGAAGGGGAGTTTCCAGGAGAACTTCTTCGTATCAGTAGGGCTGGTAGGCCCGGTCATCTGCTGGGCTTCTTGGCGCAGAAGGCACCACTGTTGGCAGGCAGCGTCACTGCCATCATGACGCAGCCATTTTTGCCTGGGAGTGCGGGCTCGAACGGTCGCCTAAGTTCAGCGGCCGTATGGTGAGGACACACGCCGTAACACATGCTAGGGAACGAGGACACGCCGGAGTCTCTTTGGCTCGAGGAAGACGTGGACGCGTCGACCAAGCTATCACCTTGGTTTCATATTTTTAGGCCTTGTTGGGCCCTATTTAGTCCATGTGGACAATTAGTTGGTTGTACTATTGTGTAAGGGCTAATGTGCTAGTATAGATTAGTGGGCTATGTAACGACCCGAGAATCCGATAATCAGGAAAGACCCGATAACGCGAGACTCGAACCGCCGCCCACGAGCCGGGAGAGCTCCGAAGGGCTAAAAGGAGTGTGGAGGCACAAAGAAATAGGAAATAAAGTAGCACAATTCAACAATTAACAAAAATAAATAAACAACTACAGCTACAACAGAGTCTAGTCCAACAGAAAGTACAGTCTAAAGTAGTAAAACGTACCACATGTCAAGTGAACACTCGGCCCGGAGAGCTGGCAACTGAGAACCTCCGTACTGCACCCTCGAACCTCGAGAAAGAACCGCCACACCAGAAAAGCAGGGAATGAGTCTCCAAAATAGAGACTCAGTAGGGATCCCGCGGAACCCCAACCGGAAACAACGGCAGTAACGGAAAGGAAAGCTACAACGACAGCAGGAACATCGAACCGGTGGCCGGTCAAAACTCGGCACTACAGCTACTCCTACTCTACCAGAAACACACCCCGATCTCACGGTCGGGGGCTACCGAACCACACTAGTACCGCTTACCGAAGTAAAAACCCACGGTAATCACGCCGTAGAGGCCTGTCTCCCAGGACACGGCCAACCTGGACACGCTGTCTAAGGTGCAACCCTGACCACCTGGTCATGGGTACCGCACAACAAGACGCAACCTCGGTAAATCTACTAGCACCAGTCTCACGGCACGAAAACCGACACACGTGCCACGGCGAGACAACCGAAACTCAACTGTCAACACGATCAAAAACCCGAAGGTTGAAGTCACAGAAACTGACAGTCTGTCACTCTCTGTCCAGAACAGGAGTACCTCCCACCAGAAGCAAGGCCGAATGCGTCTACTGACGTCTTAGTCCGCGCCTCATGTGTCTCCCTCCGGCCCAGCGGGAACTGAGACACCGTACAGGTAACCACAAAACAAGTGACTAGCTGGGGTCACGCCCGTCGACGTGGGTCCAACCGCCCCCAACCTCGTGTGCACACACAGGCCATCCGCCCCTGGCCTGACCTCTAACTGGTTTTCCCCTCAGCTGGACTCTGGCTGCTAGACGGGGGGCCCGACGGAAACCAGTCTAAAAACCATCCTCAGGGTAAGCCCGTACACCTACTCCCAGGTGAGACCAGCACAGGTGTACTGGTGGGCTACAACTAGTAGAGGGTCACTGAGAGAGTAGACTTTCAAGTCAACGTGAAACAACGTCCAAACCCGACGAAGTACGAGGACCGTCCCACGTACCAGCACCGTCGCATGGTGACCATGGTCGGAGAAGAAACGGGACTCACAGTCCACGGCCATGCACACACCCTACACGAGAGTCGAGAAAACCCAAGTGACACTATGCCACTGGACTCTGGACAATCTTCTAGATACACTACACCCCACGGTCTTTGAGTCACAAGACTCGGGGTCAAGACCGTCGTATGCAATGACACAAGGCCGTCAATCTAGTCTAATCCCTAGGCCTAAAATCACTGTAGCACCAATACCGAGGTAGCTCCCGAGTCGCCAAGACCATTCCCTCGGGAAGGGAACTGAGAAGCCTTCCAGCCCCAGGCAGGGCAACAGGACTCACAGTCCAAGGCCACACACACGACCCACGCGGAAAGCACAGAAGCATGATTCCCAAGGCAGCGCACAAGTCGCTACGCCGATAACTGGACTCGCAGTCCAAGGCCAAACACATGGCCCACTCGGGAATCATCTTCCAGAAAAACTCACAACATGCTGGGGAATCCCACCGCATACACACCGACACAAGGTGACACGAGTCGAGAACGCTACACTCGGAGACCACACCGTACCACAACACCTGCCCCGACGAAGTGCACAGCATCCGTTAGGCCACGGGTTGGCACGTGGATCGAGAACCACACACCCGGGACTCGAATTGGTCAAAACGGAAGCACCGGGTTAGACTGGCATATGGGCGGTTCATCCTGGGCCGCTCAAGGGAAGTGCGGCTGGGGACGAGCCGCTCAAGAGATATGCGGCCAGGAAGGAGCCGCGCAAGTGCACTAATCGGACTAACCCCAAAGAGAGGATAGGCGGTTAGGGCTGAGCCGCCCAATGGGGGTGTGCGGCTAAGGGTCACCCGCAGAACCCAACCGACCTACTACAGTGTCGGTCAAAACAGTTTTGACCAAACCGCATGGAGAGGGGGATTTCCGCAGCCCACCACAAAGGCAGCCCAACAAGACCCACAAGGTCCAACCAGGCGAGCCCACCCGAGTGATAGCCCACAGGGCCCACTTAGGGAGAAAAGCCCAATAAATAAGACTCGAGGAACTAACTCTCCCCGACGGCATTCTAGGCTCGGAGGGCCCGAGACAACGGTCAGGTCCCAAGGAAGGTCCGGCCTAAAGCCCTCTCCCCGTCCGAGAGAGATAGGCTCCAGCCGACCTATCCGACCCCACCCTCGCTGGGCCATGCCTATCGCTCGAACATGAGCTAGCATCCCCGAGGCTCGGTAAGGCCGGATTGATTATCTGCAGGTGCAGCCGTTCAGAGTCATCCGCCAGCGGGAGAGTCAGGGGAGCCGCCGGACTCCAAGGGGATAACGTTCCCACGATCAGGCCATGAAAGCCCCCGTTAAAGACGTAACTCCCGCCGGGAACCCCTCAGCTTACAAGACTCCTGAAGGCGGCGCACTATTTAAGCAAGGGATACCCTCCGGAAGATGGTAAGATGAACTAAGCATTCACACACCCTAAGCTCCTGAGCACGATTCGCTTCACCCTTTGGTGGAGAGGATTCTCGCGCATCAGCTCTCTCCTCCCCCCATTATTGCTTCCACCATAGCTCTACTGACTTAGCCATCGGAGGGTTTTGCCCCAGGGAGATCCCCTGGGCCCTCTGATATGTTTCCCTTTCTTGCAGATTCATCTTATGGTGATCCATAGCCCGCTCAGGATCCAGCGTGAGATCTCACCTCTTCACCGCACAACCCGACCGACACGAAATTGTTAACCAAGGGTCAATTGGGACACGCGGTCAGCTCCTGGTCGCTCATCCCAACGGAAAGACAGATGGTTGGGGACCAGCCGCCCATTGGGGGACACGCGGACCTCACCTGGCCGCACATCACATGTGCGGTCTATCGTTCGACCGCACAACCCCCAAAACCAGACGGGAGATGCGGTCCAGAACCAGCCGCCCATACGATGGGCGGGCCCAGGTTCGACCGCCCAACCATCACGGCGGGCACACCCAGGGGGTTGCCCGATCGCGACCTTTCCATGCCCCGTTCATGCCGAGACGAAGGGGATACAACCAAAACCACCTTGGCAATCACATGGAGTACTTCGACCGGAGTCAAAACGACGCACGAATCGCGAGAAATGGGCGATTCTACCGAAGTTACTCAAAAGGGGTTTTCGAGCTTCCCGGAGCCCTATCGGTCCAATGGGACTACCAATCGAGATGAAATCAGGGGGGAAAGAATGCTCTCGCTCCAAGGAATCCGTTGACAGTAACCGATCTGGAAACAGTCGCCGTTTCCCAACGGACCCTACGAAACCTACAAAACCACGGTTTTACTAGAATGGACCCAAACTCAGCCGTTTCTATGACGAATGACGTGCAATGGCAGGGAAAATGACCAGGACATAGTAGCGTTCCGTCACCCTAGCTCCACCGAAGATACCACGCGCCGAAACGACTAATCCACGCCGAAAATTGCCCGGAACATGAACGACGCCATCTCAGAATCCACCGAGGGATCGCGCCCGCTACCGCCTCGATCCTCGCCCATCCTTACCCACATCCTCGCCCGCGCCGCCTCCACCTCGCCCCCACCTCGCTCCGTCGGCCGCCGGAGAAGAGAGGGGAGAAAGAGAGCGTGAGAGAAGAGAGAGGGAGAGTGAGTGAGAAATGAGAGGGGAGATAGAGAAAAGGGTTTTATATAGAAAATCTAGAAATTTTGAAAATACCAAAAAATAGAAAAATACACCCCCGCGATCCTCGGAACACGCTAATCACCGTGGTAATGTCCCGGCGTCGAAGAACACAACAGTTCACCCTATACGGTGTTCCGAAGGTCCGACAGACAGAAAACACGCGTAAAACCTAAAACGTAACCCGGGACCCACAAAGGTGCTCCAAAAATTACAGAAAATTACCGGCGTGCTCCTCACAACACCACGGACCCAAGGAAACTCACGGGCACACCACCAGTGGGTCCGAAAATCCGGTAAAAATAGTCCGAAGCTCGATCGGACACGATCCGAAATCCGCGGAAAGACGATCCGAAACCCACGGATTCAGATCCGAAAAACCCGGGGCATTACAGCCCTCCCCCCTTAAAGGAATTTCGTCCTCGAAATTCAAGACCTAGCACGAAGTCACAGGGGAAGAACACTGAACCAACTGATGATGCTGTCAGAGTCCCAGCATAGAAAACCTCGATTCTCACGAAAAGCTCCGGACCTGAGGGACGCAGCCAGACTTACAATCACGAACAACACCTCGCTCCACATGCCGCGCACATCGGCCATCAGAGCAGGCATATACCAAAGGACACAGTCCGGCATCACCTCAGACACCACGAAAATCAATCACGGCACCACTACCACCATCTCGCTCACCGTGGAGACACAGCCCTCGCATGAGAAATAGCTACCGATCCATCCAATGGTCAGCAGACAAATCGCACATCAGCTTCACAACCAGCTGACAGGTCGCACACCCTTCTTAAGGGAACAACCAACATAGAGCCTCCATCAGCTCAAGCAGCCATCTCAACAGACCGCAACTAGAACATCGGTTCAGCACCAAGAATCACCTTACGCATGGCAAGCTGAAAGCCATACATATCACTGTTCCAACTCTGTCAGAGGACAAACTTCGACAAAGCCCAGATCCCGTCCCGAAAGGCACACCTCAAAATTAGCCACCCGAGGCCTCGCTGGCACACGACTCTCGCCACGCTCGAGCCCCGACAACCAGCATCTTCTGTCTTGTGAAAAGACCATCCACTGGTCGCCAGATACACGTCAATAGGAAACCTCCGCTTGCTCAGGTTCTTCCTTCTTTCCTGGTCCTCCACCAGATCCGAAGGGAACATTCCAAACCTCGGCAAGCCTTCCGTTGACTCACGCACAGACCAACACCACAACCAGACCAATCATTACTCCAACACTACCCTTACAGGGGGAGCACGATGAAACCAAACGATAAGATCCTGGTGTCTTCATTCATCATCTCACTTGACTCAGACTTACAGGGGAACCATCCCATGCTGGTCACCAATCCAGGGATAACCATTGCGACACCGACGTCCCATCAAGGACCTCCCTTCCGACGCCAATCTCACTAAATGGCTTCCGCCCACAGGCGTCACTCTTCCGTCTGGTCTCATCACATCCCTCGACCACCGTCAGGCGACATCCTCAACAACCCCATCCGGGGCTAACTCCGACACCTGACACGGCCTCCATCACAGGAACATGGTACTCATGCGGCGCACTAGCCAGTACATTCTCCAACACTCCATCCTGCCAGTGCCAAGAATCACGATACCTCGAGCAACTGATGGGGACATCACCTCCCATGCCCACATTCACAGTTCGTCTCCTCGCCCTGGTTGCATCGGCATGGTCTAGTTATTTAATTTTGAGTCCTATGTAATTTTTATTTGAGTCATTTGATGTATTTTCCCTTTTATTTGAGTCATGTTCCTAGGTCCTGTGTTTATTTTCCTAAGTTTGAGTGTCATTAGGTTGTCTAGTTAGCTATTGGGCCCAATTCATTGGGCTTGGCCCAAGGGCTCCCCCCTACCCCTTCGGTTATTTGTCATTGAGTCAATTGTCAGGGTCTTATTTTAAAATGTGGGTTGCCTATATATAGGGCCCCATTCCCCCCCATTTCAAGGTAATGAATCAATGAATGAAAAAAAATGCCATTTTGTGAGTTCTATCTTTATTTTTATGGTGGAGTGAATCCATTAGTGAGGTGAGAAGCCTTAGGGAGAGAATCCCACCCATCCCTCTCTTAATCTCTCTCTTTCACTCCCCTTTCTCTCTCCTCCACACCCAATTTCGAAAATTTTCTCTCTCCTCCCTTCCCAACCACCACTCTCCCACCTACCCCCATTAAAGGCCACTCCCCTTCCCCACACATCCCATTACTCTACCCCATAGTCCCAAGGGAGCATCCCCAATCACTAAGCCACCCTCCAACCACCTCATCCCTTTCCCAAGCACCCTTCCCTCTCCCCCATGCAACCCTCCACCTCCCAAGACCATTTGAATTTGAATATCCCCTTCCCTCGATAGCCCAAAGTCGCCCAACTCATTTCCCCATTGAGTAGGCCACCCCCATCCCCTTCCCTCCACTCCACTCTACCAAGAGCAGCCACCCCATCACCCTTCCTCCACCATGGCTGAGAGCCTGCAGAGAACCAGTGGAGTGTAGCAGCGACCCTGTCTTCCCCCTGTCGTTCCAGGAGGTCCAAGAGCTATCGTCGGAAGCGTCTACCTGTCTTCTTCGTAACGGAAGTGGTTTCGTTGTCGTCCGAGCACCGTGCTGCCCGGGAGAGCCGTTCTTCCTCGACTGCGCGAAGCTCTCCTGACAGAGCACCTGAACATGATTGGAAGCTCTGCCACAATAAATCCAGCGTGAATCAAGACAAGAGCCCTTCTGAAAAGGTTTTCCACCTTCTGTCTAATTTCAAAATCAAGAAGCGGAACTCCGTTCGGCATCTTGTAGCAGGAGTTATCAATTTTCTCCCTCAGCCATGCGGTTCTGCTTCCCACAGTCTGCATCAACTTGTCATCATTGTTCAGAGTTTCCTGGTCTTCTCCGGCATCATTTGACTTCCCCGTCAGTTGTTCTGCGAAGAAGACTCGTCCACGGTTCCAACGAATCCAACGGTGCTCGATTATGAGTTCGGGATCTGTCGGGGCAACCTATGCAACCTGCTGTTGGAAACTAGGAGCTGTCAGTCCGAGAATCTGCCTCCCAGTTTAGGCCTCCACCCAGACAAGCATCGACGACAGAAGAAATTAATAAAATTTGGACGACTTCCCCGGCCTACTATGAAGATTTTTTGGGTGGTTTCGTCCCCAACAAAATTCGGTAGGAGTTGCAGCAGTCAATTCATCAGTCTCCTATCAGCACCCACAGAACTGGGCAGAATCGGCAACCTCCCATCTTCGGTGTTCCCTTCTCAAATTCCCCTCCCCACTTGGCCGGCTGAAGGCCCCTCCCTGTGTGTAGGTAGTGTTTGGATGTAACTATCATCTTACCTTCCCCACGATCCCCCCCTTGCATGGGGTGTAGTGTTGTAATAGCTTAAACAAGTCAAGCTACCCCGGCGCGGCGTGTGGGGAACCCCCGCTTCCCCGCTCGCCCTTGTCTCCGAGCGGGACCGGTTTCTTCAAACCGGTCGAGTGAGTGCTCCAAAACTTTGCTCTAATTCATGCTTGTTCTTTCAATATTAGTTCATAAACTCCGCTAGCCGTGACGAGAGCCCGATCCTTAAGCTCATTTGCTATAAGTGATCATCGTGGGAAGAGAGTGGAACCCGTGCCCTTTGGCACTTCGTCGGACCCTTGATTTGGGCAGCCATACCCTTGGGGAATCAAACCTTGGCCTTGCTGGCCCTCTACCAGCAAGGGCCTAGCCCACACAACCTCCCCTTGGCATTGCCAAGTTACCCCGGGTCTTAGTGAGCATCGGGTGAGCGATTGCTATTATCGGTCCGTTTTGAATGCTTAATTGTGCTTGCTTGTTGAGTCCTAGGTTGTGTCACATCAATTGGTATCAGAGCAAGTCATTGACTTATCTCTATCAAGTCAAGTCCTAGGGCATGCTTGCATTCTTGTCCGAACCGTGCATTGTCAAACCATCATTGTTAACATTGAGTCTGGGGTCACATGGCCCCTCTCCCAATCATATCCCATGCATGCTTACCTAATGGAGAGCCCGTAGAAATTGATTTCATTGACCTAGAATCTGAAAATTGGGTGTCCCCCGATATCATTACCTCTCTTTGTAGGACCAGACAAATTGTGCACAATGGAGACCAAGTCTTTATTGAATTCCATAAATGGTTCGGGAAGACTAAGTATTTGGATGGGGCTTGGTGTCAAAAGGGAACATTGGCGGGTCCATGTATAATCCTAGGTAAGAAATGGTTAGATGAAAGGAATGCCGACATCGACCTAACACGTCGGACTTGCCTAGTGCACCCGCCACACCTTTCGGGAACCTTTAAATTCAACAACCTTGTATTCTCCCACCTGCGGGAATCCCGCCCTTGTTCACCACCCCGGGTGCACCATACTCCGGCCATCATCACCCCACCATCAAAGAACCTTCCCACTCCATTAGCTTTGGAAGAAGTAGTCCACCCACTTTACCACATGAAGACAAATACCTCTCGGGAACCTATCCCCTCCATGGAGAGCACCCATGTCCCAATTGAAGAGGAAGCCTCGCACGAGGATCTTCACCCTCCACCACCCCCTCTTGATAAGGTCGAATTCATCTTGGAAGAGTCCCTTATTAGTTGGCTAAAGAAGAGCCCAATAAGAGAGATCACGGCCCACGATTGCCTTCCCATAAAGGAAAACCTTCCCATAGTGCACATCTCCTCCTATCACACCATAATCCAAACATCCTACCAAGTGGAAACCTTAGAGGACCTTCTCAGGGTCTTAGCTTGGCAATATGAGTTGACCGGCTTGTTGACCCCCATGGCTCACCAATCTAGGAGCCTTGACCTCCTACACCTTTGTGTCGGGTCTATCACCTCAGTTTGCTCCATTGGTTGCTACACTAGCGACCTCCTTCTATTCCTCCCCACACCCGATGATCCCGACCTTCTCCTCAATTTGGAGCTTCTTATATCGGGTGGAAAGTCAAGCCCTCCCCTCATGGCCGACCCACTCACAAAGAACTTCGGCCCATTTATCTCATTAGAGGAGGATGACCCACCACCACTTGAGGATCTTGAGGACATAGGGCCTCTCACCCTCGATAACCCTTTTTATGATCCCTTTGATCCCTTCCAATGGGGGTCAAAGAAACCATGGGACCCAACCACCTTATCCACCACCCACCTTTCCCTATCCCAACCCACCATGTTTGACCCAATCCTCCCCATCCTAGACCCGAGTTACACCTTGGGAGCCATGACCTTGGACCACATATCCCTAGGTAATAAGGTTGTGCCCCACCCCATGATGACCACCTTCTTAGATCCATTCGATCCTTTCCAATGGGAGTTCAAAGGTTGTCCCACACCTATACACATGGAAGTCACTTTTGGGAAAAGTATGCATGTGTCTAGGCTTTCCACACCCCTTGGCATGAACACTATGTTGGGTCCATTCATTCATATCACCCACATGTCAAGTAGAAAGCACGAGTGGTCCAAATTCGGATGTAGTGGTCCACCTTCACTCATCATGAGTCGTAGGCATGATAGAAGTATTCATGGATGTCCGGGTCCCCCAGCATTTGTCACCCCCATGCATGACCGGATCACCTATGGATGCTCCGGTCCTCCCCATTCCATCAAAGTCTTCCTGACATCAAAGCATGATTGATCTACTTTTGGTTGCCCAGGTCCACCTATCACCCCTAGAATGTCAACATTCACAAAATTACATGAAAGCCTTTGCAAGCACATAAGCAAGGAAAATGAGATCTATAAGAGGTAGGATGACTCCCTTCGGCGTCACCAAGAATTCCACATGGGTGACTTTGTGATGGTGAGGAAGGAGAGGCTCTCCCTGGGAGTCATCTCCAAATTGAGGCTACGTGGGGCTGGTCCCTTCCAAGTCCTGAGGCGCATTGGCGCTAATGCCTATGAGTTAGATCTCCCCGAGGAGTATGGAGTGAGTCCTACATTCAATGTAGCCGACCTAGCGCCATATAAGGGACCCACGGTGGTACCTAGTAAGGATATTGAGCCTATTCCCTCCGTTGAGAGAGCACCCACCCGTGAGGAGAGTCCACCAGCCAAGAGAGCCCAGCGTGAGCGCATTGAACGAATATTGGATGAACATGCCACTACCACCAGGAGCAAGGTATACGAGCGCTATCTCGACAGGTGGATGGATCAGTCTCGTTCGGAAGACTTGAGGGCAGTACCACTTCTACACCCTCCAAGGAGGGAAGGACACTTACTCGACGGAGTCGAGTTCTCCGCACCCCGGGAGTATGATGGGGACATCACCTCCCATGCCCACATTCACAGTTCGTCTCCTCGCCCCGATTGCATCCGGCATGGTCTAGTTATTTAATTTTGAGTCCTATATAATTTTTATTTGAGTCATTTGATGTATTTTTCCTTTTATTTGAGTCATGTTCCTAGGTCTTGTGTTTATTTCCCTAAGTTTGAGTGTCATTAGGTTGTCTAGTTAGCTATTGGGCCCAATTCATTGGGCTTGGCCCAAGGGATCCCCCTATCCCTTCGGTTATTTGTCATTGAGTCAATTGTCAGGGTCTTATTTTAAAATGTGGGTTGCCTATAAATAGGGCCCCATTCCCCCCCATTTCAAGGTAATGAATCAATGAATGAAAAAAAATGCCATTTTGTGAGTTCTATCTTTATTTTTATGGCACATTAGTGAGGTGAGAAGCCTTAGGGAGAGAATCCCACCCATCCCTCTCTTAATCTCTCTCTTTCACTCCCCTTTCTCTCTCCTCCACACCCAATTTCAAAAATTTTCTCTCTCCTCCCTTCCCAACCACCACTCTCCCACCTACCCCCATTAAAGGCCACTCCCCTTCCCCACACATCCCATTACTCCACCCCCTAGTCCCAAGGGAGCATCCCCAATCACTAAGCCACCCTCCAACCACCTCATCCCTTTCCCAAGCACCCTTCCCTCTCCCCCATGCAACCCTCCACCTCCCAAGACCATTTGAATTTGAATATCCCCTTCCCTCCATAGCCCAAAGTCGCCCAACTCATTTCCCCATTGAGTAGGCCACCCCCATCCCTTCCCTCCACTCCACTCTACCAAGAGCAGCCACCCCATCACCCTTCCTCCACCATGGCTGAGAGCCTGCAGAGAACCAGTGGAGTGTAGCAGCGACCCCGTCTTCCCCCTGTCGTTCCTGGAGGTCCAAGAGCTATCGTCGGAAGCGTCTACCTGTCTTCTTCGTAACGGAAGTGGTTTCGTTGTCGTCTGAGCACCGTGCTGCCCGGGAGAGCCGTTCTCCCTCGACTGCGCGAAGCTCTCCTGATAGAGCACCTGAACATGATTGGAAGCTCTGCCACAACAAATCCAGCGTGAATCAAGACAAGAGCCCTTCTGAAGAGGTTTTCCACCTTCTGTCTAATTTCAAAATCAAGAAGCGGAACTCCGTTCGGCATCTTGTAGTAGGAGTTATCAATTTTCTCCCTCAGCCATGCGGTTCTGCTTCCCACAGTCTGCATCAACTTGTCATCATTGTTCAGAGTTTCCTGGTCTTCTCCGGCATCATTTGGCTTCCCCGTCAGTTTTTCTGCGAAGAAGACTCGTCCACGGTTCCAACGACTCCAACGGTGCTCGATTATGAGTTCGGGATCTGTCGGGGCAACCTATGCAACCCGCTGTTGGAAACCAGGAGCTGTCAGTCCGAGAATCTGCCTCCCAGTTTAGGCCTCTACCCAGACCAGCATCGACGACAGAAGAAATTAATAAAATTTGGACGACTTCCCCGGCCTACTATGAAGATTTTTCGGGTGGTTTCGTCCCCAACAAAATTCGGTAGCAGTTGCAGCAGTCAATTCATCAGTCTCCTGTCAGCACCCACAGAACTGGGCAGAATTGGCAACCTCCCATCTTCGGTGTTCCCTTCTCAAATTCCCCTCCCCGCTTGGCCGGCTGAAGGCCCCTCCCTGTGTGGAGGTAGTGTTTGGATGTAACTATCATCTTACCTTTCCCACGATCCCCCCCTTGCATGGGGTGTAGTGTTGTAATAGCTTAAACAGGTCAAGCTACCCCGGCGCGGCGTGTGGGGACCCCCCGCTTCCCCGCTCGCCCTCGTCTCCGAGCGGGACCGGTTTCTTCAAACCGGTCGAGTGAGTGCTCCAAAACTTTGCTCTAATTCATGCTTGTTCTTCCAATATTAGTTCATAAACTCCGCTGGCCGTGACGAGAGCCCGATCCTTAAGCTCATTTGCTATAAGTGATCATCGTGGGAAGAGAGTGGAACCCGTGCCCTTTAGCACTTCGTCGGACCCTTGATTTGGGCAGCCATACCCTTGGGGAATCAAACCTTGGCCTTGCTGGCCCTCTACCAGCAAGGGCCTAGCCCACACAACCTCCCCTTGGCATTGCCAAGTTACCCCGGGTCTTAGTGAGCATCGGGTGAGCGGTTGCTATTATCGGTCCGTTTTGAATGCTTAATTGTGCTTGCTTGTTGAGTCCTAGGTTGTGTCACATCAGCAATGGCACAGCAACAACACATTTCACACAGAGGAACTGTGGACGTACTTTTTTTATTTAAATAAGTTTAGTTTTATTCTTTTATTGGTTTATTAAGTGTGTGGCGTGCCAGTCACAAAGTGACAATTTGTTCGGGCTTCATAGAAACCCAAGGTGTGCTCGGTCTGACTCAGTCAGGCGATTGTGTGGTTCGGGTCGGGACTGGGACCCGTTGTGCCATAGAGGTCACAACGTCATTTACATACCCACGGAGTGGGGAATACCCTTGATTAATTGTCGGAAATAAGAGCTCCATGACTAAAAGGAATACTAATTAATGCAAGAAAGAAAAGGCGGTCGGGCTATGCAGTAAACCCGTGGCGAGGGTATGAACACTCAGATTATGTCGGTCACCGGTGGACCATTCCATGTTCGGACAAAAGTCCATACGGAGAACAAGACGGTGACGGTGGATGAATCCGTGCAAATGTCTGCCAGGAGGTGGCAATTTTAATGCAAAGGGGGGAAATCATATCCCGGTGAGAGAGGGGACCCTGATAAGATATTGGCCCGAGGCAAGGCCGGGCAGTGACCATAACAAGAGAGGTAACATCTCGAGGGTGAAGCTCGGCCTACAAGGGCAGCATTAGTATTCCCGAGTTCGGAATCCAAAGAGGAGAGACGGAGGCCATACCGTTATATTTGTGATTTGTTTCGAGTCACATTTACCATTATCGTTCATTTACCAACATTACCCCTTTTGTTGACTGCCTCTTACCGTTCACAGGCCGTGAATCCTTTTCTTGTTTATTATTACCTCCTCCCTTTTTATCATTATCATCCCCCTTTTTTGTTATTATTTTCTTTGTTCGTTATTTTGATTAGTGATACCCCCTTCTTTTATCATTATCATTATTATTTATTGTTTCTTTTATTATATCTTTTTTTCTTTTATCATACGTTTTTTATTGCAGAAATGATGGAGTGTACTGCTGGAGAGGCTGAGGGGTGCGCCGCTAAAGGCTGGAAGGTGCACCGCTAGAGGACAGCAAGTGTGCCGCTGGAGGGTTGATGGATGTACTGCCAGAGGGCAACGGGAAGTGTACCGCTGGAGGGTTAAGAGGTGTACCGCTGGGGAGGTCAGGGGGAGTGTATCGCTGAAGAGTTAAGAGGTGTACTGCTGGGAGGTTGAACTGAGAGTAAAGGGTTAAGGAAGATGGGGTGGAGTTCAAATGGGTGGATCAGAGTTCAAGAGGGAGCCCCTTGCCCATGCAAGTCTGATGGAGAACCTTAGAGGATCAACTGTCAATCTTCTTGTCATGTGATAGAGTCCCAAATCATGTTCAATAGTGCAGTTCTTTGAGCCTTGTTCAGTCCAATGCTTGGAGCCTTGCATAGTTCCTTTAGTTGATTAGAATGTGTTATTATTGCTTAATCCCATTCATTTGTTGCTTCCTTTTGTCTTCTCTTTTTTTTAACTTATCATTATTTCTGAAAAAAATTCGGTAGCATCTCCCCTTGACCCGGATGGTAAGGGAATAACAAGGAACATGCCCACAGGGGTGACATGAATCAACAATTGAGGTCTGTGCCTAAGCAGCCACCTTTAGGGAAACTTCGGAAAACTTAGAGAAAACGTCGACCGAGAAACCAGTAGACTGATACAAGCTATGAATGCACCGGAGAAGTGACAGCCAAAGTGTGTGTGCTGCCGAGCAGGCCAACAGCGGAGGTGTGCCGCTGAGGTAGCCAAGGGTGTACCGCTGGTGGCTGGAGAGGGCATGCCGCTGGGCAAACGAAGGGAAGTATGTGCCGCTGGGCAGACAAACGGGAAGGGTGTGCCGCTATACAACCCAGGGGAGTCTGTGCCGCTGGGCAGACAAATGGAGGACTGTGCCGTTGAAGGGCCTGAGTAGTGTGATGACCGGGGGCTTGAATAGGTGTGTGCACACCGCTGGTTCCAGGGAAGGAGCAAAGGAAGATGCTCTGGGCACTGAGGGGATCCTGTGTGTCAAGAAGGATGGTAGGCTCCCACGGACCCGTATAACAAAAATCAAAGGTTGGTGTACTAAGGAAAGCCCTGGGAGGGGGGAGAGGCCAGCTCTACCCCGTCAAGTCAAGAACAAAACCCATTCATCAAGTGGGCCAGTGTCATGGGAGGTGAGATAGAGCAAGGAGTTGGAAGACTGGGAGCAGACGCACAAGACCCACAGACCAGCGATAAGAAGAAAGCTACAAATGCAACAAAGAAGGCAAAGCCAGAAGATGTTTCATTCATGATGAACTCAAAGTGAGAAAGATCATGGCCCAAAGGCCAAACGTGATACGTTACATCCAAACAAACAAAGGAGGAAAATAGGGAAAAGAAAGAAAGAAAGTTTGGGGAGAGGGTTAGGATGAGGAAGGGTGATCGTTCCCTTCGCTGCCATCCTTCCCCCTCCACTACACAACACAATCTCTTTTTTTCTCTGGGCTCTCCTCTACCTTGTTCCTCTCTTCTTCTTCTTCTCCTGTGGTGCTCCCTTCAAACGGGTCCGCTTCTCGCATGCAGTCTCTCCTTTCTCTCTTGCAGTTGGGAGGCTTTTATACATGTGCCGTTGAAGAGGCTGACCTCATGATGGTACTGCCATCCGAGGTTGACTTTAGTCTCCTCCATGTCAGGTGAGGATCTCCCCCATCCAACCAGAAGGCGACACCAAGGCGGGTGCTAGCTGGCGTTGAAGTGGCCGAGCTGCGCGCCAAGGGGCCTGCCTTGTGACCGTTGAATTATCTGCCGATTTGTACCGTTCAGGGTAATTCACCGCTGTGCCGCTGGGGGCCCAGGCCGTTGTGCCGCCGGAGGGACGTGAAAGCTTATGCCGCTGGAGGGCTCAATTGGGGGTGTGCCGCTGAAGGCGTTTGAAGGTTGTGCCTTCGAAGGGCACGATGAGGTATGCCACTGGGGCATTTGAGGCCGTGCCGTTGAAGGAGCTTGCTGGGGTGCTACTGAGGGGCCGCCTGGTGTGCCGTTGAACGGGCGTTGGCTGGTGTGCCACTGAGGGACCACCTGGTGTGCCACTGAGGGGCCGCCTGGCGTGCCGTTGAGCGGGCGCTGGAGGGTGTGTTGTTAGGGGCGTGCCGTTGAAAGGCCACCCAGGGGGTGTGCCGCTGGAGGCACCAGGAGTGTGCCGTTGAAGGGGCACAAAGGGTGTCGTTTTGAAAGGGGCCTCTGCTTTTGCTTCAGGAACTTGAAGTTGTGCATTCTTTGGGATACTTCTTGATGTGGCACAGCCCAAGGATGACTAAGCATGAAATGAGCAACCTAGGACCTAGACCCACAAGCATTCAAGATTGAGCAATGGACTCACACTAGCGGCTCACTCGTACGACACATGCAATCTCCCGAAGGCACCGGGGATGATGGCGAGGGTCCAAGGTGGAACCCAATGATTCTAAGTGGCTAAGTCGGCTTAGGCTAACCCCCAAAGGGTCTGGGGTTCCCAACTTTGTGGGAGGTCGGCACGCCCGGGGCGTGGGATTGGGTATCTCTCACTCACGAGCCGCGGTGGGTACACAATCGAGTATATGCGGAATCGGCCACTCTCTCACCGTCCGACGAGCATTCAAGGCGATACTAAACTTGAAAAATGTAGGCCAGCAAGGGTTGTATCAGTCACTCACCTGATCGGTGTGAAAACACCGATCCCGTTCGAAGACGTGGGCGCGCTGGGAAGCGTGGGTATGAACCCGAACGCTGCGGCGATGGTGCTTGACCTGAAATTGCAAAGAGTACAACACTACGTCTCTCGCAGGAGGGGTGACCTTGGGGTGGGGATTAAGCTAATTACATCCAAAACTACCTCCACGCAGGGAGGGGCCTTCAGCCGGCCAAGCGGGGTGGGGGAGTTATGAAGAAAACCCGACGTTCGGAGCGTTGCCGGTTCTGCCAATCTTCAGAGTTGCTGGATAGTGGGGCGGTGATGATGCTGCCAAAAATTCCATAGAGCTCAGAACTTGATGAGACTTGCGCCAAAATCTTCCCAACGGACCAAGGATGATCTCTGAATTTTTTCTGAGCTTGGTAAAATCGTTGCTGGCCGGGGCAGAGTCTGGAACCAGACTGACTGGTTCTGCCTCTGTCTGGTGCAGAACAATGTGGCCTGTTGCAGAGGGTGCCACGATCTCTACCAAACTCTGATTGAGACGAGACCTGAACCATTGTAACCGTGGTCGAGTCTTCTTTCCGTCGGCACCAACGGCGTGGTTGGCAGATGTCGGAGAAGACCGGGACGATCAGATGAGTAGAGGGGTGTCGGTTCTGGCTCCTGAAAACTGACCTGACACACTTGGAGTAGGAAATTCGTAACTTTAGATGCCGATGTCCAAATGCAGCTCTGATTCTTGAGAATGAAAGAGGACTCGAGAGGGAAGATTTTTACTGAAGAACACTTGATCTGAATCCAAAAAGCTTCATCGTGGTTGAGCTTCCACTCTCGTTCTGGTTCCCTGCCTGAGAGATCCTGCGTAGTCGAGGGAGAATCGCTCCTACCGGCAGCTCGGTGCTTGGAAGAAGATGAAACCACCTCGCCTAGAAATCTCCTTGGACGACCTTTCCAACGGTATATGCCATGCCACCAGAATCTGAGGGGAGGTGTCAAAGATGAAGCTGCTTCCAGGACCTGATCTTGCTGCCTGCGAACTGCTGATGGAGCTGCAACTTGGTGGTGGCAAATGGTGTAGGAGTGGGGCAACTCAGCAAGAGGGAGGTTGGCTGATGGCTGGGGAAGATGGGAAGGACGTGGCTAGGGCTTCAGGGGGTCTGGAGTGGCAGGGATAGATGGAGAGGGGGGGGCTGGAGCAGCTAGAGGTGGAGATGGGGGGTGGGTGTGCACTAGAGAGAGGGTGAGTGTGAGAGGAGGATGGGGGGCAGTCTTGGCTGTTGGGAGGGAGGGGAGTTCGACCTAGGGCTGGTTTGGGAGTGGAGAGATGGGAGGGAGATTCAAAAATGGCCTTGGGAGGGGTCCCCTCAGCCTTGGGAAGATGGAGAGGTGCTTAGGGAAGTGAATGGGGTAGGTGGTGGTTGGGAGATAGGGCTTAGATTGGTGGAGGGTTCTTGGAACTAGATGTGGAGTAAAGAGGGGCTATGGGAAGTTGTGTGGAGTTAATGGAGGTAGGTGGGGGTTGGAAGTGGTTGAAGGAGGGAGGAGAGAGAGAATGGTGCGCCCCCGTCTTGAAGAGAGAGAGATAGAGAGAGAGTGAGAGAGAGAGTGAAGAGAGATTTGGTAAAGAGGAGTAAGACTAGAGAATTTTTCTATTCAAATGATTCTTCAAAAGTTGTTACAATGATAGGGAGGGGAGGCCTATTTATAGGCTCCATACTTTCATATGACCATAATGACCCTGACAAACTAACTAATGACCAAAGCAGTCCAAGGGAGGGGTGCCCCTGGGCCTAGCCCACTAGTTGGGCCCAATAGCTTAACAAACCAACATAATGACACAAGACTTTGGTAGATAACCTACTAACCTAGGTACATGACTCAAATAATAGGAAAATTACACGGTTTAAGACTCAAATAAAATATAAAAATTACATGACTAGACTCACGAACACATGACAGACATAATGGCATAAGTCGACAACGATCCGAGCCTCAAAAAAGTGGAGGGGCAAGGGATGCCCCCATCATACCCCCGGGGTGGGGAGAACTCGACCCCGTCGAGTATGGGTCCGCCTAGCTGTAGTACCAGCTCCAGAATGTCGAGGTCAAGTCACAGCAGGACCTCCCGACTCGCCCAAGTATCCTCAATTGGGCGACGGTTCTTCCACCTAACCAAGTAGTGCTGATACACCCTGTGCCTGGTGATGGTACTTTGCTCGTCCAGTATTGCCTCTATCTGCTCTTGTCGGCCTCTCAGGCTAGGAAGTGGAGTCCCACCGTGTGTGTCTCTCTCAAGGGGGGGGGGGTAAAGGCTCGAGCTCCTCACTGGGTCCCACCACGGGGCCCTTGTAGGGTACCAAGTCTGCCACAATGAAGGTAGGGTGTCTCCCAAAACCCTTAAGTAGGTCCAGCTCATAAGCATTATTACCAAGTCGACTCAGAACTCGAGAAGGTCCCGAAGCCCGTACCCTCAACTTGGAGGCAAGCCCCGAAAGGAGCCGCTCCATTCTCACCATCACCGAGTTTCCCACGTGGTACTCACAGTGGCGCTGCCGAGCATCTGCCTGCCTTTTGTAAGTCTCATTGCTCTTTCCTATATGCTTGTGGATGACATCAGGCAACTTTGAGGGGTGGTGCATAATGGACTTTGTGAATGAAGATTTCCAAGATTCCAAACTCTCAAAAGTGGACTTATCATGCCTATACTTGATTAGAATGGGAGGACCTGGGCATCCATATGTGGATCTATCACGTAAGTGGTAACAATCAAGCTTGCTAGACGAGGGAGGCCCTGGGCACCCACAAGTGAACCTATCATGCATAAGTGTGACCAATGTTGGGGGACCATGACATCCAAGGATGCTCCTATCATTCATAAGACCAATGTTGAGTTGGGGAGGACCATTACACCCAAATAGGGACCACTCATGCTTCCGACTTAACATGTGGATGATGTGAATGAATGGACTCAACTTTCTAATCATGCAAAGTGGTGTGTTGTGCCAAGACTTATGTACTCCTATCCCAAAGATGTCCTTGATGTGTATGGGTGGGGAATGACCTTTGAACTTCCATGTGAATGGGTCAAAGGGATCTAGGAAGGTGGACATTATGGAAAGGAGCTCTTCCTTTCTTCCTAGGTATATGTCGCCTATGGCGATGGTTCCCTTTGTGTGGCTCGAGTCTTGGAAGAAGTAGGCACGGTCCAACATGGTGGGTCGGGAAAGGTGGGTTGTGGGTAAGGTGGGTGGGCCATATGGGTAACTAGGCTCCCTTTGGAAGGGATCGTGGATTAGGCTTCCTAGGGAGAAGTGCCCTATGTTCTCAAGGTCTTCACAAGGTGGGTTTTCCTCATCTATTAGGATGATTGGGCCGGTGTAGTGAGTGGGTGGGTTGGCCAATGTCCTTGGGATCTCAATGGTAGGGGAGTGGATTGTGATGGGTTCTTCCTTCATGGGGAGAAGGAGGATGATCTCACTAGTGCAGTGGCCTCTCGTGTAGATAGTAGTGATGGAGCCAAAGGTAGGGCAAGTGAAGTTAATGGTGCTAGGCCTTGGCGACTCCCTAGCTAGCAGACCGGTCAAGTGGACTTGCAAGTATAGGCAATCCACTAAGTCTCCCAAATGTTCTACAAGATAGGAGGTTTGATAGGTGATATGGGGAGGCCGGAGGGGCACTAGTTGGGTTTGGTGTCTCATGGCTAGGAGGTATGTGTTCAAGTCATGGAGGGTGGGGTTTTGTTTTAGCCATTGGAGTATGGTTTCATCCATGATGAGGGTGTGTGGCTCTAGTGTACTTGGAGGAGGAGGGGTGGGTGAGACATGTGGCTCTTGGATTTTGCCTATGGTAGGAGGTGGATCCGGTTTGGCAACCACCCTCACTTGGGTGGGTGTGGGGGTCACAATTCTCAAGGACAATGGAGTATGAAGGTTTATGGTAAGTGGGTTGGTGATAGCCGGCAATGTACACGCCTGGGGAAGTGAGTAAGGGTGGACTGGGGTTGGGATAGGTAGGGGAAGTAGTGGGGGCCTAGGATATGGTGGGGTTGGGAGTGGGAGATGGGTTGGGTAAGAAGTGTTGGTCTTAAGAGGTGTGACTTTTTTGGGGGATAATGGAGGGGTAGTGGTGGATTCCAAGGGATTTTGTAGGGTATGAATTTGGTGAGGGGTTTTGGGTTGGGGAGTGGTGGACATTATGGGTTTTGGTGAAGGGGTGGACATGGGGCTCAATTGGGTTTGTGGAGCTATGGTTGTGGTGAGGACTGGTAGGTAGGTTGTAGATGTGGTGGTCGGGGTAGGATAGGTGGGAAGTGGTGGGGAATGGGAGACTAGGGTCATGGGTTGGCCAGGAGGGGGTGAAGGAGTTGAAGTGCTCCTTAGGCTTTGGTGTTTTGAGTAGGAGGGGGAAACATATCTAGCCCTAAGTTGTTCTTTCATGTCCCCCCAAGTGGTGATGGAACGTTCCCTTCTAAGCACCCTTATCCCGACAATTTGTAACCATTGAGTTTGGGCGCGTTTAGAAAGTTGCATTTTGTCAAATTGGGCCTTCTCTTCTTCGGTCATTGGATACCAAGTGAAATAATGGTCCATGGAAGCCTCCCATTCTAAATACTCATTATGATGAGTCCCATCAAAGGTGAGAGGTGAGGGAGGAGCCCTACTATCATTCATCCTTGGGGCGGGCCAATTTTCTTCTAGTTGGTCAAGTCGTCTAGATAGGTTATCAAGCTTGCCATTGGCATGGGTCAAGGTTTTCATGAGGTAACTGACGTGGCCAGGGAAGTCATGGGTGTTAGTGGTAGGTATCTCTTGGGGTTTTAGATTCATAGTGGGATTGGAAGATGAAGTATTGGGTTGATAGTGAGTACCACTACGAGTGGTCATGCAAGGTTGGGTGGGCTATGCACGGGTATGCGGATGCACCTATGACCTAGTATGATGACCCAAGACTAGACTTGTGAGGACAAGCCTATGACTGCTCTGATACCACTTGATGTGGCACAGCCCAAGGATGACTAAGCATGAAATGAGCAACCTAGGACCTAGACCCACAAGCATTCAAGATTGAGCAATGGACTCACACTAGCGGCTCACTCGTACGACACATGCAATCTCCCGAAGGCACCGGGGATGATGGCGAGGGTCCGAGGCAGAACCCAATGATTCTAAGTGGCTAAGTCGGCTTAGGCTAACCCCCAAAGGGTATGGGGTTCCCAACTTTGTGGGAGGCCGGCACGCCCAGGGCGTGGGATTGGGTAGCTCTCACTCACGAGCCGCGGTGGGTACACAATCGAGTATATGCGGAATCGGCCACTCTCTCACCGTCCGACGAGCATTCAAGGCGATACTAAACTTGCAAAATGTAGGCCAGCAAGGGTTGTATCAGTCACTCACCTGATCGGTGTGAAAACACCGATCCCGTTCGAAGACGTGGGCGCGCCGGGAAGCGTGGGTATGAACCCGAACGCTGCGGCGATGGTGCTTGACCTGAAATTGCAAAGAGTACAACACTACGTCTCTCGCAGGAGGGGTGATCTTGGGGTGGGGATTAAGCTAATTACATCCAAAACTACCTCCACGCAGGGAGGGTCCTTCAGCCGGCCAAGCGGGGTGGGGGAGTTATGAAGAAAACCCGACGTTCGGAGCGTTGCCGGTTCTGCCAATCTTCAGAGTTGCTGGATAGTGGGGCGGTGATGATGCTGCCAACAATTTCACAGAGCTCAGAACTTGATGAGACTTGCGCCAAAAGCTTCCCAACGGACAAAGGACGATCTCTGAATTTTTGCTGAGCTTGGTAAAATCGTTGCTGGCTGGGGCAGAGTCTGGAACCGGACTGACTGGTTCTGCCTCTGTCTGGTTCAGAACAATGCGGCCTGTTGCAGAGGGTGCCACTATCTCTACCAAACTCTGATTGAGACGAGACCTGAACCATTGGAACCATGGTCGAGTCTCCTTTCCGTCGGCACCAACGGCGTGGTCGGCAGATGTCGGAGAAGACTGGGACGATCAGATGAGTAGAGGGGTGTCGGTTCTGGCTCCTGAAAACTGACCTGACACACTTGGAGTAGGAAATTCGTAACTTTAGATGCCGATGTCCAAATGCAGCTCTGCTTCTTGAGGATGAAAGAGGACTTGAGAGGAAAGATTTTTACAGAAGAACACTTGATCTGAATCCAAAAAGCTTTATCGTGGTTGAGCTTCCACTCTCGTTCTGGTTCCCTGCCTGAGAGATCCTGCGCAGTCGAGGAAGAATCACTCCTACCGGCAGCTCGGTGCTTGGAAGAAGATGAAACCACCTCGCCTAGAAATCTCCTTGGACGACCTTTCCAACGGTATATGCCATGCCACCAGAAGATGAGGGGAAGTGTCGGAGATGAAGCTGCTTCCAGGACCCGATCTTGCTGCCTACGAACTGCTGATGGAGCTGCAACTTGGTGGTGGCAAATGGTGTAGGAGTGGGGCAACTCAGCAAGAGGGAGGTTGGCTGATGGCTGGGGAAGATGGGAAAGACGTGGCTAGGGCTTCAGGGGGTCTGGAGTGGCAGGGATAGATGGAGAGGGGGGGCTAGAGCAGCTAGAGGTGGAGATGGGGGGTGGGTGTGCACTAGAGAGAGGGTGAGTGTGAGAGGAGGATGGGGGGCAGTCTTGGCTGTTGGGAGGGAGGGGAGTTCGACCTAGGGCTGGTTTGGGAGTGGAGAGATGGGAGGGAGATTCAAAAATGGCCTTGGGAGGGGTCCCCTCAGCCTTGGGAAGATGGAGAGGTGCTTAGGGAAGTGAATGGGGTAGGTGGTGGTTGGGAGATAGGGCTTAGATTGGTGGAGGGTTCTTGGAACTAGATGTGGAGTAAAGAGGGGCTATGGGAAGTTGTGTGGAGTTAATGGAGGTAGGTGGAGGTTGTGTTGTGCCCCTTGTGCTTTGTTGATGATGTGGTGTTTTAATGATAGCAACATAATTGAGTCACCACTTTGTCTTGAATATGTCTGATCTATTCTGTGGGAGATTGCATGAGTGTGCCATGTCTGAATTGTGAAGAATGCCTGTGATAAATTGGTTTGTGCTTGATTTTGGTTCTGTGCATTGCTTCTCTGCTGATAATGTTCATGTTGTAGTTCATCAAGTCTATACATCCGTCTCACTGTTCACATGCATCAAGTATGTACAGCGTCCATCTCATGTCATATGTGTTTACTTCATTCAGAACTTGGTACACAAAACAGTTTAACTGTGAGCATGGCATAGATTATACACTCACCATGTCTGCATGTCTGTCTTTCATTAATATGGGTTCTGTGCAATGAGTGCGTTGACGAAGTTGGAGATTGGGTTGACGTATTGGCTGTCTGTTAACTAGCTGCGTTGACGCAGTGGATCAGCTGGGTTGACGCCATGCTGCTTTGTCTACTTTTTGTTGCTCATTAAGTCTTAAAGTATGTACAGGGTAGTTCATGCATCACTCTCTTTGCCAAGTGTATACATCGGTCAGCATTGTATCTTGTTCGCGAAGTCCATACATTGGGCCATTCATCAAAGTCCATACATTGCATAATGTCTGTCAAACCAATACATTGCACTGTAGATGCATCGAAGGAAAGTATGCACATTGGTCTGTTCATATGAAGTCTGTACATTGGAAGTGTGTACAGTGTTCAGTTGCCTTCTCATAAAGTCTGTACATCGCCTTCAGACTTTCAATTGTTGAGTCTTTACATGTTTTGAGGTTGACAACACTATGAGCTTTAGTGTCGTTATTTGTTCCATCGCGTGCTGAACACTGCAGCACCTCGTGCTGCTTTCTGTGCCACCTCGTGTCGCTCCATCTGTGTCACCCCTATGTCTTCGAGTCTTCTGTATTCGTGTTGTTTCTTCCAAGACCCCGTGTCTTTCTTGCTTTGTGATTACACTTCGTGCTGTGTTTATGTCTTCGTGTTATTTTTGTGTTTGAGTCTTCATGTTATTTCTGTATTCGTGTCTTCGTGTTGTTTTTATATTTTCGTGTTATTTTTGTGTTTGAGTCTTCATGTTATTTCTGTATTCGTGTCTTCGTGTTGTTTTTATGTTTTCATGTTATTTTTGTGTTTGAGTCTACATGTTAATTCTGTGTTTATGTCTTAGTGTTGTTTTTATGTCTTCGTGTTACTTATTTCTATCTTCGTCCAGGTTTCCTCTGATCGCGTGTTTTACTACCGTTTTACCTCGTGTCATTCTCTCTTACCTCGTGTTGTTCTCATCTGACTTCGTGTCGTTATCTTTGTAGTGTTAGCTTTGATACTGTATGTACCTCGTGTCGTTCTCTGTTTATCTCGTGCTGTAGTCATCTTATGTACCTCGTGTCATTTTCAGTATAGTGCACCTTTTGCTGTTCTAATGTCTATACATTCATTTCTAAGTTCAAGTCTACACACTTGTTATCACATCTTAAGTCTATACACTCGTGGCTAGCTGTTCAAGTCAATACACTCGTTGGCTAAGTCTTCAAAGTCTATACATTTTATCCTTCTGATTAATCTCCTATGACTGTGTGACAGGTACTGTTCGTGGAGCCTATGTAGAGTGGGGCACGTGATACGAGGCTGGCATCTGGCACGTGATCCGAGATGCAGAGGAGCCTCCACGTGGACTGAAGCATTTGGGCGGGAATCGTGGAGAGCACACGCTGCCCTAATCTGCTGCTGCTATAAATATGTGTCTTCTTCCTCTGAAGAGCAGGTGAGGGTAGAGAGTGACTGAAGTAGAAGCAGCCAGAGCTAAGAGAAGAAGTGCAGAAGAGAAAGAAGAGATAGAGAAAGCTGAGAGCTAGATCGAGAGAGCAGAAGAAGAAAAAGAAAGAGAGACAGTGAGATAGAGAGAGTGAGAAGAAGGAGAAGGCAGAAGCAGTAAGAAGAAGAAGAAGTAAGAAAGAAGAAGAAGAAGAAGAAAAGGGAGTTCGTGCTGGGAGAAAGAAAGAAGCAGTAGAAGAAGTTCCTGCTGGACCGTGGATCAAATCCAGGCCAGCCAGCTCCTGCGAGAGCCACATTTGTTTTTATCTTTTCAGCTTTCTGTTGCTGGGTTTTATTTTTCTTTTGAACTATTCACCTGCTGTATTTTCGATTCTCTGTAGAGAGGTCGGGGTCTCTCCTGTTGGTTTAGGAGAAGGGAGGTTGCTATCTCCGGTTGCAAGTAGCTGGGTGCTACTTGTGGGTTCCCTCTGGTTAGAGGAAGGGAGGCTCGTCCTCCGGTTCTGGGCTTGTAGGTTTCAAGTCCAGGGGTCCCTCCGGTTGGGAGGAAGAGAGGTCCGAGACCTCTGGTTTGCAGGTGACTTAATGTCACTTGTGCTTCCCTCTGGGGTTCAGAGGAAGAGAGACTTGGGTCTCTAGGTTCCCCTCCGGTTTGGAGGAAGGGAGGTTTGGTCCTCCGGTTCTGGGCTTGTGGGTAGCAAGTCCAGGGGTTCCCTCCGGGTCTGGAGGAAGAGAGACCGTGTGTCTTTGGTTTCTAAGTGGCTGGGAGTCACTTGGGGTGTCCCTCCGGTTGAGAGGAAGAGGGGAGGTTGTTCCCCTGGTCAAGCTGTTTGGCAGCATTTGTTGCAGACTGTGTCTGCTGTGCTAGTGTTACTAGTGGAAGCCTCACTCCGGTTGGGAGTGAGGGGTGGATGTAGGTCTGTTGACCGAACCACCTAAAATCATCGTGCAGTGGTTTGTTTGATCGCTTGCTTCCGCTAGATGCATGCTAGGACCGTGATTTAATTGATTATCTACATCCTAGAATTTAATTGAGTTTGCATATCTTGTTTGATCAATTGTCCACTGATCTAGTTGTTATCATCTCATGCGAATTTTAAATTGGGTAGAATTCTTTGAACGATCCATTCACCCCCCCTCTGGATCAGTGTTTATCAATCGTACCTAGCTAACAGTTGGTATCAGAGCAGTGTCTGCATACAAGGTCCAGCGACCTGCAGATTCGATCTTGCTGTCTTAGGTGCTAATTTGTTTTTAGTGCATAATTGTTCTTGTTGTCTTGAACTTACTCGCTATTTGTTTTTCAATGGCTTTACCACCCGTCTTTAGTGGTTCTGGTTTCAGTCAGTGGTACATTGCTTTACATGCTTACGTAAATTCTGATGATCCTGATTTGTGGAAATTAATTTCACAAGGTCCTCACACCTTACCAACGAAAGTGTCCAAATGGACCGACATATACAGATCAAAGGATGGAGAAAATCAGAAAGCCTTTAACCTGTTGAAAGCAGCTACTGACAGAGCCTTATGGTCTTGTCTTCATAATTGCAGCTCAGCAAAGGACATCCTGGATAGGCTGAAGCAATTTCACAGGGTAAACGAGGACGATTGCATGATGGCTAACAGAAGTAATCCAATTGGCAGCAATCAAGGCAGCAGTCAGACTGAAGATGATGATGATGAGGTAAATCTCTTCGAGAATTTTTCTCTAGAAGATTGGGAGAATGCATATGCTGAATTATTTGAATCTCATGAACTGTTAAGAAAACAGTATAAAAAATTGAAGAAGGGTACTGGTTTAGATAGTTCAAGTTCTCCTTGTAGAAAGTGTGTTGAATTGAAAAATATTCATGCTACCTGTATGTCTGATCCTCTAATGTTGAAGAAACAAATTTCTTTATTGAAAACTGAGAATCAAGATCATGTGAAAGAAATCTCTGAACTTGAAAAGAAGCTTAGTCTAGCTAGTCATGATTCTGTTCAGGGCAAGGATTTGCTGAAAGAAATTGAATGTGTTAAGTCTGAATTAAACAAGCTGAAATCTAAAAATGATTCTCTTAAAGAGTTCTCCAATAAAAATGATGAAAAATCAGAGAAACTTAGACAGGAGAACAAATTACTGATTGAAAAGCTTAATGCCATAAAATCTGTAAACACATAATTACCAAAAGATTCTGAAAAACAACAGGAAATGTTTCATGAATGTCAGTCTCTCTCAGATGAATGGGTGGTTGATGCTGATCTCCTAGAGCAGAATGGTAAACTGCAAGAGGAAATCAATGAGTTGAAACATCTAAACACCCAGTTGACAGATAGGCTAATAACAATGGAAAAAGGCAAGTGTGTGAGTGTGGATAATTCTGATAGGTTGATGAATGCTGAACAAGAAATTGAGAGTCTGAAAACCATCAACTTAATGTTAAATGAAAATGTCAATTGTAGTGAACGGGAAATAGCTGGGTATGAACTTACTATCACATCCCTTCAACAAGAAGTTGATGATCTTTATAAGCCCCTATCTGAAGCTGACAATGAAACAAAACTAAAACAGGAAGTTGAAAAACTCAAGAGTCTGAATGATGCCTTGCATCAACAAGTCATTTCCTATGAAACAGATCTATCCAAATATGAAGCTAAAATTGCTGATTTGAATTTTGAGATTAAAGATTTGAAAAATTCTCTATCAAAATTTGTCAAAGGTAAGGACAATCTGAATAAGCTTCTTGGAAAGAGTGATAACTTTGAGAGAAAGGGACTGGACTATAGTCCGACAAATAAAAGGAGTAATGGGAATGAAATATCTACTGTTTTTGTCAAAGCCACCAATCAGAACACAACCTCTGCTCCTTCTGTCTTCAAATTCACTGCACAAAAATCCACTGTGAAACCCAAAACTGTGGAACAAAATCAAAAATTGAAAAAGGGTGAAACTTCACAGAAGAAGGATAAAGACACTCCTGCTACTATAAAGAAGGCTACACACAATTCACATGATCTCTCACACACTCACATTAAAAAGGGTTCATGTTATTATTGTGGGAAGCATGGTCATCTCATGAGTGAATGTTTTATCGTGAAAGAAGACAATAAACAGCATGCCAAGTTCCCCATTCATGTTCATGGTCCATATGGATCTAACGACAATCCTAGTCAGCACATTGTGTGCTTCAACTGTAATAAGCCTGGGCACAAGGCTGCTGAGTGCTGGTTTAGATCTACTTGGGGTAAAAATATTTTTCATAGAAGAAATTCTTTTGCTTGCTCCCACTGTGGGAAAAAGGGGCACACAGTCAAGGACTTTTGGTATGTTCAAAAGAACTATGTTAAACCCCATTTTGTCAAATTCCCTACAAAACCTTTTGTGAAAATTTCATGCTATAACTGTGGGAAGCCAGGTCATAAATCTGCCGAATGTTGGATGGTTAAGAATAAGCATCAAACTGCTCATGCATATAACAGAAAATATTATGAACTTGTTTATAAACATCACCCTGCTGTTAATATGCATCATAAGAATCAAACACCAGCCATTTCATGTAGATACTGTGGAAAATTTGGACATTCTATGGATGACTGCTCACTGATGAAATTTGATGATAATGTTACTATGAAAATGTTTAGAAAACCTGTCAGGGCTAACGTAGGACCCAAAGCTGCTTGGGTCCCTGTAGGATCAAGATGATCAATTACTTTGCAGGTGTGCCTTGGAGGGAGAAATAAAAGGGGTTAACCAAGGCACTCAAAAAGGAAAACCCCAGGACTCAATTCAGGTCAGTTCTGAAATCTGTTTCAATTTCGTTATCTGAAATTGTTGTTTTGCTTGGTTGATTTTTGATGTTCTTCTCATGCTGTTGTTTGCACTAAATAAATGAGATTGCTTTGCACTGCATATGTCATTTGCATGACCATCATGGTATATGAAATGGAACATTGCTGGAGGGTAGTTGGAGTGTGTCTGGATGCTACTGCCATGTGTGAGGTGGTCCTTGGACCAAGTCCTCTACTCAGTACCATGGGTCAAGTCAAATAGAGCAGTGTATTGCATATCATGTTGATCTGTTGGTGCTAAACTGAAGTTTTCTGAAATATGAATTGAACAATCATGCTTATAGTAATTCTCATCTGTCTAACTTGCATAAACTGCATCAATTCAGGAGGAGCTTGTTGAGTCTTATGTGAGTCACTGCATATAGTCAAGGGGGAGCTTTATTATATTATTGTCACTATTTAAAATTCACATTCTACACTCTTTCAAATCATCAATTGACTATTTTGAGTTCATACCTTCTTGAATCTGAAAATTTGGCTGTTAATCCTCTATCTGTTGAAGAAGGAGTGTCTCATTTTGTCTGACTGAAATGACTTTAAACTTGTATTGAGTGATTGTCTCTGCTAGTGGTTTTAAACCTTATTCTCTCTTGCTGATTGACTCTTCCACCAGCCTGTACTCTTCCTTCCTATACCTCTTAGCTGGTGTGACTATGTTGGCTGTATTATTGAGTTGTTGGTCAGCTAAATTTATTGTTCTGATCTGAGGAACTTAAGCTGCATCTCATGCAATTCAGTCTGAGATTTTGGTAGAAACTCCTGTCTTATGGGTTTAAGAATTATCACTGAATCAGACTGATATAAGATTAATGTATTCTCTGCCTTGTAATTAAACGAATTGAATATATCTGTTGATAAGGTTTAATAAACTTTAACCTCTTGTGTCATGTAATCCTTAAAGTCTCTCATCTGATATTTAAAAATTTGAAATCTAGGCTACTTTGGTAGAGATACATAGAGTGAGTGTTGTGGTTAAACATTAACTTGAAAAAGTTGACTAAATGAAAAAATTATGAATTCAGAGCAATGACTCGGTCATTGAGAAACTGAGTTCCTTATCAATGAAATAAAGTAACTCATGTCATGAGGTGCCACAGTTATCTCTGATAAAAATTTAGTGAAACAAAACCTGACAGAGCAATAGCTTATTTGTGTTGAGTAGCTGGGGAGTCTGGCCTCTGATAAAGGTGTCTTCTCATGTAAAAAGACACTCATATTGCTAACCCTGCTCTCAAAGTGAGAGGCAATGCCAGTTATCACACTGAGTAACTGGGTCACTTCAACTAAGACTTGTTGTGCCTCATGTAAAAAGGTGTTGATCAACTTAAATTGCTCAGGAAAAAATATAATGTGTTTCAAATAAAATTATCTTGAAAAAATCTGTCAACTCATGTTCTTGAAAAAGTGGTCAACTTCAGTACTAACTTGTGTATCTTTCAAAGGTGCAATTGAGATCATATGTGTAAGATAAAAGATGATTATTTTTGAGTGTTTTTCTGACTATTTGGTTCACTTTTATTAAAACTTGGATTCAGATATGAGCATTGAGTTTAATTTGGCAAAGTTGGTATACATCAAAATTAAATCAGATTGGTTAAGTTGCCACTTCATAACTCCTTATGATAGAAGAGTCTACATCTTTTAAGACTTATTGAAGTGATGTATGCATTCAAATCCCTCATGATCAGATTCTTGTATGATCAACAAAGTGAACTTCTCTCTTATCAGTTGACTGATTCCATCTGCATTTTTCTGACCATACAAATGTGAGGTGCCACTCCCATTATTACCTTGTTCACTTGCAGCCCTCTGAACTTCAGAATCCTTATGGTGGTGGATTTCAGATTGATTCCTGAGATGCATTTCTCTCCACACTGTTGGAATCTTCCATCTTGTTCTGTAATAAGTTCTGATTCTGTGGTATTTTCACCAGAATTCAGATTCTTTGAAATGGCTGATTTCAGATTGATTTATTGGATAACCAGAGTCCATTCTTGTGCTTCAGGGGGAGTTATGGTTTATTTTCATCTAAGGGGAGAGTAGTCAATCATGTATGTTGATAAGGGGAGAGCTGTTTCATTGTCATAAGGGAGATCTTCATTTTTAAGAACCATGACTCATTCTCTACTTTTATGTGCTGTCTTTGTGTGCTGCATTTATGTGCTACATTTGACTATCAAACCATTTCCCTTCTTTTTGATTATGTCAAAGGGGGAGAATAGTTTGATGAGTCAGTGTGACTCATTATGTTGCCATCATCAAAAAGGGGGAGATTGTTGTGCCCCTTGTGCTTTGTTGATGATGTGGTGTTTTAATGATAGCAACATAATTGAGTCACCACTTTGTCTTGAATATGTCTGATCTATTCTGTGGGAGATTGCATGAGTGTGCCATGTCTGAATTGTGAAGAATACCTGTGATAAATTGGTTTGTGCTTGATTTTTGTTCTGTGCATTGCTTCTCTGCTGATAATGTTCATGTTGTAGTTCATCAAGTCTATACATCCGTCTCACTGTTCACATGCATCAAGTATGTACAGCGTCCATCTCATGTCATATGTGTTTACTTCATTCAGAACTTGGTACACAAAACAGTTTAACTGTGAGCATGGCATAGATTATACACTCACCATGTCTGCATGTCTGTCTTTCATTAATATGGGTTCTGTGAAATGAGTGCGTTGACGAAGTTGGAGATTGGGTTGACGCATTGGCTGTCTGTTCACTAGCTGCGTTGACGCAGTGGATCAGCTGGGTTGACGCCATGCTGCTTTGTCTACTTTTTGTTGCTCATTAAGTCTTAAAGTCTGTACAGGGTAGTTCATGCATCACTCTCTTTGCCAAGTGTATACATCGGTCAGCATTGCATCTTGTTCGCGAAGTCCATACATTGGGCCATTCATCAAAGTCCATACATTGCATAATGTCTGTCAAACCAATACATTGCACTGTAGATGCATCGAAGGAAAGTATGCACATTGGTCTGTTCATATGAAGTCTGTACATTGGAAGTGTGTACAGTGTTCAGTTGCCTTCTCATAAAGTCTGTACATCGCCTTCAGACTTTCAATTGTTGAGTCTTTACATGTTTTGAGGTTGACAACACTATGAGCTTTAGTGTCGTTATTTGTTCCATCGCGTGCTGAACACTGCAGCACCTCGTGCTGCTTTCTGTGCCACCTCGTGTCGCTCCATCTGTGTCACCCCTATGTCTTCGAGTCTTCTGTATTCGTGTTGTTTCTTCCAAGACCCCGTGTCTTTCTTGCTTTGTGATTACACTTCGTGCTGTGTTTATGTCTTCGTGTTATTTTTGTGTTTGAGTCTTCATGTTATTTCTGTATTCGTGTCTTCGTGTTGTTTTTATGTTTTCGTGTTATTTTTATGTTTGAGTCTTCATGTTATTTCTGTATTCGTGTCTTCGTGTTGTTTTTATGTTTTCATGTTATTTTTGTGTTTGAGTCTACATGTTAATTCTGTGTTTATGTCTTAGTGTTATCTTTATGTCTTCGTGTTACTTATTTCTATCTTCGTCCAGGTTTCCTCTGATCGCGTGTTTTACTACCGTTTTACCTCGTGTCGTTCTCTCTTACCTCGTGCTGTTCTCATCTGACTTCGTGTCGTTATCTTTGTAGTGTTAGCTTTGATACTGTATGTACCTCGTGTCGTTCTCTGTTTATCTCGTGCTGTAGTCATCTTATGTACCTCGTGTCGTTTTCAGTATAGTGCACATTTTGCTGTTCTAATGTCTATACATTCATTTCTAAGTTCAAGTCTACACACTTGTTATCACATCTTAAGTCTATACACTCGTGGCTAGCTGTTCAAGTCAATACACTCGTTGGCTAAGTCTTCAAAGTCTATACATTTTATCCTTCTGATTAATCTCCTATGACTGTGTGATAGGTACTGTTCGTGGAGCCTATGCAGAGTGGGGCACGTGATACGAGGCAGACATTTGGCACGTGATCCGAGATGCAGAGGAGCCTCCACGTGGACTGAAGCATTTGGGCGGGAATCATGGAGAGCACACACTGCCCTAATCTGCTGCTGCTATAAATATGTGTCTTCTTCCTCTGAAGAGCAGGTGAGGGTAGAGAGTGACTGAAGTAGAAGCAGCCAGAGCTAAGAGAAGAAGTGCAGAAGAGAAAGAAGAGATAGAGAAAGCTGAGAGCTAGATCGAGAGAGCAGAAGAAGAAAAAGAAAGAGAGACAGTGAGATAGAGAGAGTGAGAAGAAGGAGAAGGCAGAAGCAGTAAGAAGAAGAAGAAGTAAGAAAGAAGAAGAAGAAGAAGAAAAGAGAGTTCGTGCTGGGAGAAAGAAAGAAGCAGTAGAAGAAGTTCCTGCTGGACCGTGGATCAAATCCAGGCTAGCCAGCTCCTGCGAGAACCACATTTGTTTTTATCTTTTCAGCTTTCTGTTGCTGGGTTTTGTTTTTCTTTTGAACTATTCACCTGCTGTATTTCCGATTCTCTGTAGAGAGGTCGGGGTCTCTCCTGTTGGTTCAGGAGAAGGGAGATTGCTATCTCCGGTTGCAAGTAGCTGGGTGCTACTTGTGGGTTCCCTCTGGTTAGAGGAAGGGAGGCTCGTCCTCCGGTTCTGGGCTTGTAGGTTTCAAGTCTAGGGGTCCCTCCGGTTGGGAGGAAGAGAGGTCCGAGACCTCTGGTTTGCAGGTGACTTAATGTCACTTGTGCTTCCCTCTGGGGTTCAGAGGAAGAGAGACTTGGGTCTCTAGGTTCCCCTCCGGTTTGGAGGAAGGGAGGTTTGGTCCTCCGGTTCTGGGCTTGTGGGTAGCAAGTCCAGGGGTTCCCTCCGGGTCTGGAGGAAGAGAGACCGTGTGTCTCTGGTTTCCAAGTGGCTGGGAGTCACTTGGGGTGTCCCTCCGGTTGGAAGGAAGAGGGGAGGTTGTTCCCCTGGTCAAGCTGTTTAGCAGCATTTGTTGCAGACTAAGTCTGCTGTGCTAGTGTTACTAGTGGAAGCCTCACTCCGGTTGGGAGTGAGGGGTGGATGTAGGTCTGTTGACCGAACCACCTAAAATCATCGTGCAGTGGTTTGTTTGATCGCCTGCTTCCGCTAGATGCATGCTAGGACTGTGATTTAATTGATTATCTACATCCTAGAATTTAATTGAGTTTGCATATCTTGTTTGATCAATTGTCCACTGATCTAGTTGTTATCATCTCATGCGAATTTTAAATTGGGTAGAATTCTTTGAACGATCCATTCACCCCCCCTCTGGATCAGTGTTTATCAATCGTACCTAGCTAACAGGTTGGAAGTGGTTGGAGGAGGGAGGAGAGAGAGAATGGTGCGCCCCCTTCTTGAAGAGAGAGAGATAGAGAGAGAGAGAGAGAGAGAGAAGAGAGATTTGGTAGAGAGGAGTAAGACTAGAGAAGTTTTCTATTCAAATGATTCTTCAAAAGTTGTTACAATGAGAGGGAGGGGAGGCCTATTTATAGGCTCCATACTTTCATATGACCATAATGACCCTGACAAACTAACTAATGACCAAAGCAGTCCAAGGGAGGGGTGCCCCTGGGCCTAGCCCACTAGTTGGGCCCAATAGCTTAACAAACCAACATAATGACACAAGACTTTGGTAGATAACCTACTAACCTAGGTACATGACTCAAATAATAGGAAAATTACACGGTTTAAGACTCAAATAAAATATAAAAATTACATGACTAGACTCACGAACACATGACAGACATAATGGCATAAGTCGACGACGATCCGAGCCTCAAAAAAGTGGAGGGGCAAGGGATGCCCCCATCACTTCTTCACCGTTACGGACCCGAGGGTGGGTCCATAGCAGTGTATGGATTCAGGAGGATATCATGTGCTTTGTTTGTCATTTAATGAGCCCGTGCAAATGTGGGAATTTGCCGGACGGTAGTATTATCCCGGAGCCCTGGACGGCCAGTCTCCCCGGGTCTTCTCCTTTCGACTTTGACATTAGTGCGGGGGCTTGGCGGGACATATGGACGTACGATTTTGTACGTCCACAAATGGCCCCCACCCGCGGGCAGCGTGGGCGAAGGATGAGCCAGGCGGTGCTCGCGGGTGTATCTGTGGAATTAACATACATTATTGGACGTACATTCACAAGACATATGACGTAGATATTATTATTTCTATATATTATATTATCATCATTTATTATGTATATATGTATATATATATATATATATGGATATTTTCTTTTCTTTTCTTTCTCTTCTCCCTTTTTTTCTCTATATATTTTTTTCTTTTTTTTCTCTTCTTCTTTTTTTCTTTTTTTTCTTTTTTTCTTTTCCTCTATCTTTTTCTTCCCCTTTTTCTTTGTTTTCCTCCTTTATCTTTCTCTTCTTTCCCCCCTTTTTGAAATCGCTATAAAAGGGGCGGGGGAGTTCGAAACTCCCCCCTCTCTTTTCGAATTCCCTCTCTCTCTCTCTCTCTCCTTGTCCCTTCGACTGCCACCGCCTCCCTTTCTCTCTCTTTTCTTTCACCGCCGGAGACCACCGCCGCTCGCCGTCGTCTTCCTCCTCTGGTGAGGGCGCTGAGAAGCCCCCCTTCTTCTTCTCCTCTTCTCCTTCTCTCCCTCTTTTCTTTTTCTTCTCCTCTTCTCTTCTTTCATTCTCCTCTTCTTCTTCTTTCGTTCTCCTCTTGTTCTTCTCGTTCTCGCTTCGCTCGCGGGACGACGGAGCCCTAGGCTCCCCGTCTTCCTCTTCCTCCTTTCTCTTCTTCTCCTTCTTTTCTTCCTCTTCATCTCTTCTTCTTCTTCTCTTCGGCATGGGGTGGAGGCGGTCACGGTGCGTCGGGGTGTGCCACTGACGAGGGCACAGGGTGTCCCGCTAACGAGGGCACGGGGCGTGCCACTGGGACGAGGGGGGGGGCACGTGTGTGCCGCTGGAGAAAGGCACAAGTGTGCCGCTGGGTAGGTGGGCACGGGGTGTGCCGCTGAGAAGGTGGGCACGGGTGTGTCACTGTAGGGGGGTGGGCACGGGTGTGCCGCTGGAGAGGGCATGGTGTGTGCCGCTGAAGTGAGGCACGGGGCGTGCCGCTGGAACGAGGCACGGGGCGTGCCGCTGGAGCGAGGCACGGGGTGTTCCGCTGGAGTGAGGCACGGGGTGTGCAGCTGAAAGGAGGCAAGGGGCGTGCCCCTGGAGCGAGGCACGGGGGGTGCCACTGGAGCGAGGCACGGGACATGCCGCTGGAGCGAGGCACGGGGTGTGCCGCTGGAGTGAGGCACGGGGTGTGCCGCTGAAAGGAGGCACGGGGTGTGCCGCTGAAGGAAGGCACGGGGTGTGCCACCGAAAGGAGAGGCGGACTTCTTCAACCGGAGGATCTTTGGTGTCACCCTTGGGCACACCGTGACTTTGTTGGGGCCGTCACTCCTTGTGGACGTGCACCCGTGTTTTCCCCTTACGCCCTCGGCCTAGGGGAAACTCTGCCGAAATGTCATCAGGAATTATAAGAATTGGACAGGGAGCATGGTGAGATAGCGGTGCTGGCCGGATCATCGGGCTCCGATATTGAGATGATGGATTTTCATCGGCTTACTTGGGTCGAGGGTAGCCTGACTTTTGACTGGGCTGCAGGGGAGTACCGGAAGGACTACCCGAAGGACAGACACCTCATCCGCTTTCTAAAGCATCTGAGTGACCGGGAGGAGCAGAATTTCTGAGTTATCAAGGACGCCGAGACAGCTCGCTATATAGTGTCCCGAGGAGCATCCCAATGTATCTAGTGGGAGAGGCTCGAGAATGAAAACTTGTCTTGGGGCTGGAAGCCGTGCTGCCGACGGAGGATAAGTTAGTGCGGGCGCCTCAGTTTACCCCTGCTCGATGGGACCTAGCTGCTGGGCGGGTCTAGGGCGAGCAGCCTCGATTTGGTCTATTCTTGGCTCCATTAAAGTGGGGGTACAGAGAAGAACCCTTTCTGTTGGATTGCCTAGCCATCCGATTCCAGCATGAACTGGCGCTGGGCTGGTTCGGGGAGCTAAGGCTTAAGGACGCGCATAGCTTCCGAAAGGGGGGGGGGTGAAATTCACAGAATATGTGTTGTTCAACTACGCCCCAATCCTTATCCGGGCTGGCATTTATCACAGTGTCTACGCCTCCTGGTATGGCTACCCCATTTCGAGGGGCCTCTGCTGCGGGATGATTGAAGTGTTCAACGCAGAGACCAACACCTTCTATACGGCAGAGGGCGAGACTTCATTGTATTTGTGGAGTCTTAGTCAACTCAGCGGCTTGCCCATTGACGGGGAGCCCTATGAAGAAGTCTGCCTCCCGGATTTGATCAAGGACGAGACCAACGGGGACGACTACTACTCTCTCGGCTATTCGTATCGGTATCTTATGAAGGCGTACCGGGACCTATATCAATTGGCGCATGGTGGGAAGCAACCCCCCCGTGGAGACCGGGAGAGAGTCCGCATGACCTTGTGGCTGCAGTACTTCTATGATGGTCTAAAATAATATGAGGACTCCCCGCACATAGGCACTGCCGTCGCCCGCAAGAAGCGTGCTAAGCCAAAGGCTGATGTGAAGATTTCTTCACGAGGGCGCCGAAGTGGACCCAATCCGGCAAGGGTCGGCCCGCTAACGCATTGTGCAGCGTTCTTGACTTACTGGTTGTGCTCGTTCGCCATGCCGTATGGAGACGAGACTGTCATTCGACCAGACGCGATCTACCAGGCCTGCCAGATGGCCTGGGGTATCAAGCTATCTCTGTGCCCCTGTGTCTGATATATAAGGCACTCTGGGATGTCATTGCTCACCAATTCCGGCGGCAAGCGTGATATGTGTGCCCAATGTATTTTTTCAATGCGTGGGTCTATTCTCTATTTCCGGAATTCGCCCCACGCACCATTCAAGGCTGAGGGTTGGTTCCACGGATGCTGGAGTTTGCGAGCGTGGAGTCAACCTCGACGTCTATGTGGCTATACGACATCCGGGGCAGGCTGACGATGGTGCCCTATGATACTGTCAGCACTATTCACTTTTGGACCCTGGCCGCTCATTCAAGCCCGTTGGTAAACAATAACCAGGAATGCAGAGACGACCAGGTGGAAAAGTACGTGCACCCGATTAGTCAGGAGAACGTGATTCGCCCATTATTGGAGCCAGAGCTCAGAGCCTGGCGCTATCCATTCATCCAAGTGTGCTGGCTTTCCGAAAGGGGGACAGTCTGTTGCTGGAGCCGTACTATCCCTTTCGTTTCAGCAAGAATTTCGGATATGATCAACATATCCCGACGTACAGTGCTCTCTTCGATCTGCCGGTGCGAAGTCTCCGGGGGAGTCCCACTGCCGAGACTGCCTGAACCTGGTGGGATTTCTTTCATCGGGCAGACACTGCCACCTTCAGGGTGCCAGCCCCGGGTCAGATTCCGTGGGTGACCCCGAAGTATGTGAAGTGATGGAATGCCCAGACAGCCTTCTATCGATCATGCCGGACCGACTGCTGGGATGGGGCAGAGAGGAAGTTTCTGAGCAGGCAGCCAGTGCCGGTACTTGATATCGACCCGGAGCACCTCCTCCGGTTGAGGCACGGCAAGGAACAGGAAGTGGCTACGTACATGATCGCACGCAAGAGAGCTCGAGAGGCCAGGCTAGCACCGCAGGCTAAGCTTCCTCCGGTGGCGAAGGATAATTTTAAGAAGACCCTGCGGGACCTTTTCCGCATTGGGGGTGACCACCTGGAGTTGGCCAACTATCCATTTCCCATGGAAGAAGAAGGCACCCCCGCGAGGAGCTGGCGTCCGGAGAGGGACCCAATCTGTCCATACCGCACATTTGTGAGGAGGGAGGAACGGAAACCAAAAAATTACAAGGACACCACATGGCTCTACGTCCTCCTCCGAGTGCATGGGTTGAAGATTGAAGATCCGGGGGCGGCCATCTTGGGCAAGCACCTCCATATCGCCTATTATTATGCCGAGAAATGGGGGATGGACCACTTCAACCTCTTCTGCCACTTAGCCGCCAAGAAGCATGCGGACCTAGCCACCCTTGCCGACCGCTGCCAGAAATTCGAAGATGTATGCTGGCTGGTCCGAGAGGTGGCTCGCCGAGACAAGGAGCCGTCCCTTAGCTACTGGCCGATAGCGCTGCGGCTGTACACTGGCCCACATGGTACTTAGTGTTTTCTTCTTTTACTTGTGTTCGTCAATGTTGACCTTCCTTGGGTGCTGGACGCTGATCTGGTCCTTCGTTCTTCTTCCTCTTTCCTTAAACAGACCACCCCGACAGCATCTAGATGGCGACGTATCGCAATCTCCTCCGGTAAGCAGGGAAGCCCGCTTATTTCGAGGCGACGCAAGCGGCTCCGACTGTGACTCCCCTGCCCCCGCCTGCGAAGAGGTCTCGGGCGAAAATGTTAGTGAAGAAGGCAGTAGATGCTGCCAAGGCGGCCGGCGGGAGGCAAAGCGGCGAAAAATGGAGGCCGCCAAAGCTGCGTCGACCATTCCCCCGGCACCTTTGATCTCTTCATTCGAGGAGTTCGAAGCTACTTGAACCGAACCGAGTCGGCCTGCAGGTTGGGTCTTTTCTGATCCTCGAGGCTTTTCGAGGTTTATTTAGATGTCAAGAGGGACGCCTCTTGTAACACATATGTTTTTGTTTCAGGCACTGTCGAGGGACCCACATCCGTATCTATCCCAGGCGTGGGTGAAGCTGTGACCCACGGGGCCGTGGAATCTGTCGGAGAGACCTTCTTCGCCCCAACTCCCGCCGCCGAAGTTGAAGGAGGTGTGCCACTTTCTTTGCTAGTCACTTTGATTAATTTTCTCCCTCCCTTGAAGCTTTGTGGGCCTGACTGAACTTGGATTTTACTTTGCTTGGCAGAAGATGATGCGGCAGCCCCTCAACTGGACGCGGACCCCTAGACGTCTCGGTTCGGGCAGACATACCAGAAAAAGGGGTGGCGATCAGGGAAGTCACCGTTTCCTGTCCAGCGCGACGACGAGCCGACCCCGGATGTTGAGGCGGGGGCTCCCTTGATAGTGAAAGAGGTGCCTACTAGCACTAAGTCTTCGTCGGGTGAGAAGGTAGATTACGGCTATTCTTCTGACGAAGTATTTTCAACTGAGGGTGTACCCGGGGAGCCCCGCTTTCAAGTTCCGGCCTGGAAAGCCCCGATACTACCCGTTTCTCGTAGACTGGTGGAGCAGGCCCTTGTAAGTGTGAACCTCTTAATTCAGGTTTCTCTCTTGAGGCCGTCAACTAACCCCCTTGATATTGTTGTTTTTGGCTTCCAATAGGGGCAGGTCCCGTCAACAGATACAGAAATCCACGTCCCGGGCTTAGAGACTGCCAGGCAAGAGACAGCCACTGTGGCTTTGGACAAACTGGCGTCCCTAGTTGAGGCTTTGAGGCAGGGAGAGGCCGCAGTAAGCTCGGGTGCCTCCATCTCAACAGCCGAGATCCCGCCCCGGGAAGAAGTGGTAGTGGCTGTAAGCACACGCCTTCCTCTTTCCTCCTCCTTTCTCGTCCTTAAGTCTCCCCTTGGGGTTTGCTGATTTATTTGAGGTCATGTAGGATCATGCCTCCAAAGGAGTCGTGGGGATCACTATCCCAGCCGCCGAAGCCCTGGAGGAGGGGGAGATAGCGCCAGAGGTCGAGGTGCGAGAGCCGGTAGTACCCGAAGCCGAGATTCATGAAGAAGGGGAGGTGGTGCCGGCGACCGAGACCCGTAGGGAGACGGTCCCTGAAGCTGCCGCCCGGGGAGAGACGACGCCGGAGAGTAGCATAGTATCGGCAGGCGAGGTAAGCATGAGGATCCATTCGGCTTCTTTGAGAATTCAGTGGCTTACTCCACTTGGCAAGCGGCTAACCTTTCTTCACATGGTTAGATAATAACAATGCCCCACGGAGCGCGTGCACCTCGCGGTCGTAAGGCCATCCCTAGGTGGAGCTCATCCTTCCGCCTACATGCGGCGAAAAGACTGAAGACGCTCCTGGGGCCGGACATGAGATCCTTGGCCGATCTTCTACGGATGGGGACTGTCCCGCGGCTGGTGATCCCACTGCCACCAATCCCGACACCGGTTGTACCCGAGGAAGCCCGACTCATGGGGAGGATATTGACGATCCTCAATGCACATTTGGGGGGATTCCAGGCGGGAGAAGATGAAGCCCTTTCGGGAACAATAGCAGACCCGCCTGTCATTGATGCCCTGTCCGCTGTGGTCGCCATTCCTACGCTTCCGGTCCGCAGGGCGGCCACGGACTTAGAGCCTTCTAAGGAAACGGAGGCCGAAGCAACTTCATCCGCTGCAGCACCAGATTCAGTCTCTACGACTGCTCACTCTTCCGACAAGACCGTGGCTCTCGTTTCAACGGAGGGGGCGTCACTGTCGGACTCGGAACCCGCCCGGCCGATGGAGCTAGAGCAGCAGCTCATCATGGCGGCGCCAGATGTCTCCGCTGCAGTATCTCCTCCATCTTTGGTGGTGGCTGGCCAGGGGTCATCCTCGGAGCCCGAGAGGCCCCCCTTTTCCGCTCTGACTCTTCCAGGTACCTCGGCCATAGTTGACGCAGAGCTGTGGGCGGCCGTGGATAGCGAAGTTGACTTTGACCCACCAACCATCCCTTCTATTGGCCGCGTAAGTTCGGACCTGCCAGTCCGCCAGACCCTGATAGTATTGCGCTCTATGGTCGTTGCTGACCCGACGCTCACATATCAAGGCGTAAAGGCTATCGTGGAGCAGCTGACCAAAGCACTGCAAATGATGGGCTGCCCGCTGGAAGAGTGGTCGCGACGTGTTCTGTTACTACTGAAATATGTGAACCGTCGTGCATTCCTTGAGACGTAGGCCCCAACTGAGCTTACAACTATTGGCGCTTAGAGGGATGAATATCTGGAGGCCCTGGCGGTGCGGAGGGACAGCAAGGAGCAACATCGGAAGACCTTGGATGGGTGTAGTGCCAACATCTATGTCTTGGAGAACCGGGTAGAGAAACTCCGGGGTTGGCTTGCCAAAGCTGAGTCTGACCTGCTCGAGGCCAAGATGGATAGGGCCAGGGAAACTGAAGAGCTGGCCGTTGCCGAAGCAGCAGTGGCCTCTGTGATGACCGAGCTGGAGCACCTCGACGCGCAGGAAGACCGTCTGCGTGAGATGATGAGCTTCCCCTGCGTCAGGATCCTTCCCTTTCAGGACATCTTCCGGGGGCTTGACTAGCCACCGGTCCCCCTTCCGTCCTTTTTTGCATGTAACCCCGGGGTATGCCCCGAGGCCAATGTAGTTTTCTCTCAAAAAGAATATGATGCAATTATTCCATGTGCCTCTTGTATGTGTGTGGTGTTGGGAAATCTCTTCTTTCTTTTCTTGCTATGTGATGGAATGCGGGTTTGCACTAATGGCTTGTTCGGGGAACACCCAGTGGGGTTCGCGTAGGAGCACGAGAGAGTGCTCACCCTTCTAGAGGAGGGACGGGGGAACCACTCCACCATGTCCGTTGTGCGACTAGCCATATGATACCACCGGTATGGTTGACCTGAATAGGTTGATCCAACCTTGGAACGGCGGAGAGAAGAGTTTGTTCGTTCAATGATCTTGACGAGAGGTCTTAGTCAAAAGAGGGTTGTCCATCACCCGAGGGGACGGAGAGAAGAGTTTGTTCATTCAATGACCTAGACGAGAGGTCTTAGTCAAAATAGGGTTGTTTGCCTAGGCCAACAGGGTGTCGGGGGCAGATGTGGTTTGTTTGTCTCTTGATGTATTCGTTGGTACGGGCTGGTGCCAACGCAATGAGGTAGGTTAATTCCCCAACCCTGAATGAAAGGTTCGAGTGGGGTGTTCTTCGTCAGTGCCGACGGAACGTCAAGGGCTGACAGGGTTGGTTCGTTTAATGAAATATTCGTTGGTACAGGCTGGTGCCAACGCAAGAAGAAGGGTTGATTCCCCAATCCCGGATGAAAGGTTTGGGTGGGGTGTTCTTCGTCAGTGCCGAAAGAATGTCAAGGGCTGACGAGGTTGATTCGTTCATTGAAATATTCGTTGGTACGGGCTGGTGCCAACGCAAGGAGAAGGGTTGATTCCCCAATCCCGGATGAAAGGTTCGGGTGGGGTGTTCTTCGTCAGTGCCGATAGAACGTCAAGGGCTGACGGGGTTGATTCGTTCATTGAAATATTCGTTGGTACGTGCTGGTGCCAGCGAAGGAGAAGGGTTGATTCCCCAATCCCGGACGAAAGGTTCGGGTGGGGTGTTCTTCGTCAGTGCCGACAGAACGTCAAGGGCTGACGGGGTTGATTCGTTCATTGAAATATTCATTGGTACGGGTTCGTGCCAACGCAAGGTGAAGGGTTGATTCCCCAATCCCGGACGAAAGGTTCGGGTGGGGTCTTCTTCGTCAGCACCGACAGAATGTCAGAGGCTGACGGGGTTGATTTGTTAATAAAGTAGGGTTGGTTGCTCCTCCTTCTTTCTTTCTTTTTCTTTTCTTCTCTTTTCCTTTTCTTTTATTTTTTTATTTTTTTATTTTTCTTTTTATTCTTTTTATTTTTATTCTTTTTCTTTCTTTTATTTCTCTCTTTTTTTATCTCTTTTCCTCCTTTCCTTCTTGTGTTCTTTGTTCTCTTTCGTTGCCTCTCCTGTAATGTGTAGCAGGTAGTAGCCAAACCATTCAAGCAATTGAAAAGCAAATTCACCCGCCGTGGGGCGGGGAAACGTATTATTCATTGAATGGAGGAATTGGAGCGTGATACAACCTCCGATGCCTACCATTAACAGGTGGAAATTGAACCTCCCCTCGATGGTCGACTATCACATACGCCCCGCCCTCGTAAACCTTTTGTATTGCATAGGGTCCAAGCCAATTCTCATTCAGCTTGCTCTTGGGATTGGAAGTCATGACTTCTCTTCTCTTCACCATGACGAGGTCACCCTTCTTGAATTCGCGTTCCTTGACGAGCTTGTCAAAGGCGTGAGCTATCCGGCCTGGTAGACCTAGATATTCTATTGGGCCCGGAGTCGCTTCCCCTCCAAGCTGGAGAGCTCTTTGAGCCTTCTCTCGACGTTTGTTTGATCTTCCCGGACCAACCTGTGTTGGATTGCAACCCGAAGGGAGGGTATCTCCAGCTCGATGGGGACGATCGCCTCTGAGCCATATACGAGGGAAAAGGGTGAACAACCCATCGGAGTTTTGTAAACAATTCGATATGCCCACAGGGCCTCATACATTCTTTCTTCCTAGTCCCTTTTGTTAGAATTAACAATTTTGGAGAGGAGAGTACAAAGAGTTTTATTGAAAGCGTCGGCTAAACCGTTGGCTTGTGGGTTGTAGGGGGTCGACGTCCTCCAGTCGATCTTGTACTTCTCTGCCAGCCGGTAGACTTCTTGGTTGCGGAAGTGGCTTCCATTATCTGAGATAATTCGGTGTGCAGTGCCAAACCGGAATATGATATTGCGCCGGATAAATCTGGCGACGATCTCCCCAGTCACCTTGATGAGGGCATCACTCACGATTCCCTCTGGCTCGGGACCTCCCTCCCCTCCGACGAGATCCAGTCCTGAGCTCCATCACTTCACCGCTCGCTGCAGCACCTTGAGGAGCATCTTTGTGCACTTGTTACCTTTATTTTGAGTCATTATGATGTAATTTGCTTTTATTTGAGTCCAGTATCTAGGTTATGTGTTTATTTCCCTATGTTTAGTAGTCTTCATGTGGGTTCTGGGCCCGAATCCTTGGGCTTGGCCCACTTCCTCTTTTCCTTCCCCTAGTCTTGTGTCAGTTATCTATTTTGCAAGGACTTATTGTAAATTGGGGATTCCCTATAAATAGGGCCCCAAACCCTCCATTTTGAGCTAATGAACATTTGAATATTTTGAGCATAAGTGCACCCCTCCCTCTCTCTCTAGCTCTCTCATTCTCCCTCTATCTCTCTCTCTAGGGGGTGAACCCCACTCTCTCTTCCCCTTCTCTCTCTCTCTCCCTTGGGCGAACCTGCCCCTTCCCCTTCCCCCTCCTTGCCACATCACCAGCCACCTCACCCTTCCACCCTTTCACCTCCCCAAGAGCATTAACTCCCATCAATACCTCCACTTCCCCAAGCAACCCTTCCCATTCCCCGTACACCTTCTCCACCTCCAAGGCACCCCTCCCTCTTCCCCAAGCAACCCTTCCACTCCCCCACACACACACTCATATCCCCAGGGCAATCAAACCCCCACTCCACCACAACTTGCGCACCACCCCTCCATTTATTCACCCCCCCCTTGGCCTTGGCCGACCACCCCATCCCCATCTACTAGCTGCGGCCACTTCACCCCTCCCCCCCCCTCTTGGACCTCCATCTCCCCTGCTCCACTCCTCTCTTCATCCCCACACATCCCTCCCCCATCTACTATCACCACCACCCTTCCCTCCATTACTAATCTCCACTCCCCTTAACCTAGCCCCACCACCATCCCTTTCCTTTGGTCAAGTCTGCAGGTGGCAGAAGAAGACTCATCTTGAAGAAGCTTCCCCGAGTTCACACGGTGACATCTGGGGGCGTATCATACCTTTCTGGAAAGGGCGTCCAGTCATCTTTGCAGGCGAGGTGATTCCATCCCGTTCCTAGTTCGGGGCTGTCCGGGAGAGCCAATCTCCCCCGACTGCGCAGAGCTCCCTCTGCAGAGTTCCTAAACCCGGTTCGAAGCTGCACCACGGCCGATGGTGGAAGATTCAAGCCATGAGTCCTTCTACAAATATCTTCATCCACCTGTCCTCTTTTTGGACCAAGAAGCAGAAGTGCGTTCGGCATCCGGAGGTCAGAGCTTTCATTTTTCTCCCTCGACTGGTCGGGTCTGCCTCTCACAACCTGCAGCAACCTGCTGCCACTCATCGGCGTCCCCCAGTCCACCCCGACCTCAGACGGCTTCCCCACCAGTTTTTCCGCGAAGAGGGCCCGTCCACGGTTCCAGCAACTTTGACGGGTCAAGATTTGATGCCCGGGAGCGGCCGGGACAACTTCTGAAAGTCACTGTTTGTGTCAGGTAGCTGTTGCGGCCAGAAACTGCCACCTTGTTCGAAGCTCGACCCAGACCAGCCACTGCAGCCGAAGAAATTGTGAAAATTCTGAAGCATCATGGTTCCAGATACGAAGATTTCCCAGCTGGTCTCGTCTTCATCAGAATTCTAGAACGTGATCTACGGCCTCTACAGCGACTGGCAGTCAGCCATCACAGCAAGCAGGGAGTTTCCATTTCGGCTACACCGGCGCGTCTTCCGGCGAATCTCCCTCCCCCGCCTGGCCGGCTTACCGCCCCTCCCTACGTGGAGGTAGTGTTTGAGTGTACTTAATTGTCCCCACCCTAAGTTCACCCTCCTGCGTGAGGAGTAGTGATTGTAATCATTCAAAACAGGATTGAAGCTTCACCGGCGCAGTGTGCGGGGAACCACACTTCCCCGCTCGCCCTCGTCTCCGATCGGGGTTGGTTTCTTCAAACCAACCAGGTGAGCTCCTGCCCTTGCTCCATTTATTTCTGTTCATTTCATATCCGTAAAGCTTGTCCGCTGGTAGGTGAGAGAGCGCCCATTCCCAGAGCCACTAACTCTTGTGTGGTCACCGTGGCCATAGTGAGTGAGTGACCTAGTGCCCCCAAGGCACCCGGCCGCCCTCGTTTGTGGGCTTCATACCTTTGGGAGGATCAATCTAAGTGGTGCTGGCCCTCTAGCCAGCCAGGGGCTTTCTCCACTACCTCGACTCGGCATCACCGAGTCACCACGGGAAACGGGTGTGCGCGGTGTAACGGCGACTCTCAAGTTGCTCTCGACTCTTGTAATTGTTATTGCGAATTAAGTCCAAGGGATCATTGTCGTTTGCTACCTTTGCATCTTTGTGTCACATCAACTTGGTATCAGAGCAAGTTTTAGACTTGTCTCTACAAGCCTAGGTCCTAGGGCAATTGCATTACCATCCCGTGTCGGTCACCTTGTCTTTGTGCATGTCCACCCGTAGGGGTACCATATACCGGCCCGATCCTTCTACTTCCGACCCACCCATGGATCCCAATTTCCAAGACAACCAAAACATCCCTAGGGAAGCTCCCCAAGCTCCTACGGATCGACTTGAGGCTGCCATTCAAGCCCTCACGGAGCAAATGAATAGATTTTCCACTCGATTAGAGAGATTAGAAGAAGCTAGGGTCCCACCTAGGAATCATGTTCACAGGGCTCCGCCTCCCCGGGTTGAACATCAGAGGGAAGACCTAGAGAATGAGTGGTATCGTGAGCAAGAGAGGGCCCCACAACCTCGGTACCAAGAGAGGCGACCACGAGAGGATCCGGATGACTTCCTCTTAAGAAAGATCAAGGTAGATGCTCCGAATTTTGATGGGTCCCATAACCCAAGTGCCTATGAAGAATGGGAGCATGGCATGGACCAATACTTTGATTGGTACCCAATGTCCAATGAGAGAAAGGTTAGGTTGGCCAAGATGCACCTTCTCAAACTAGCCAAGACATATTGGTTAAAGGTAGAGAGCCAAAGGAGGATTAGACGGGAGGAACCCATTGACACTTGGCTCAACATGAAAACCCAACTCAGAAAAAAATACCTTCCCAATTCCTATAGTTGATGCGCTCGACAATCGTCGTTTAAAAATGCCGTGCCACACAAATTTCAAATTTTATAACCACACTCACTCACTCGAATGATTTTTGAAAATACGAGTACAGTGGTGAATACGGGTCGATCCCACGGGGAGAGAATATTTGATTTTAGTTCAAGTTGGAAATACCCTTGTGTTTGGAAACTAAAATGTTGTATTTGGAGTGCAATTATCACTAAAGAAATTTGAATTGTAACTGTAAATGACAAGAGATAAGTAAAGGAAATTTAGCAAATTGATTGAAGAATGCCGTCGTTTCCACGCCGAGCCTTTGATGAAGATCGCTCCGCCTAGGAAGTCGACGCCGTGAGAGGATTTGAAGAAAACTTACCGCTTCGGGTATGTTTGAAGAAACACTTAAGAAGACAAGGGTTGCATGTAACAAGTTTGAAAACTTAAGTTTGAAAACATAACGGAATTCAAGTGAAAATAGGGATTGGAAGAAAAAATATAACTTCAAATCTAGACGGAATTAGAAGAAGTGTAAAACATGAACGTTGTAGAGAATTGAAAGAGGAGGAACTTTGATGAAGAACACAGACACAGAAAATAAGATGAAGGCAATGAAAAATCAAGATCTATCACTACTGGTGAATAGTAACTGACAGAAAAATAGCACCTTAAAAAATTAAATCTAACTCTACAAATACACAGAATTAGACAAAGTGGTAGAAGAATGAAATGGAGATCTATAATAGAGGAACAACTTTGATGAAGAACTCAGATTGAAAAGAGGTCTAGAAAGGCTTCAAAATATAAGAATACTAGAATGTCTCACCACGGATGAACAGTAAACACCTAAAACAGCACTTAAGAAAACGGGCAATAACTCTATGAATCGAGAAGAATTTGAAGAAATGCTAATCAGAGAAGTTGAAGAAATTTTAAAAAGGAAAAACTTTCGTGAAGAACTCAAATTGAAATGAAGACCATAATAATAAGTAATTGGACCAAGAATAGACTGAATGCTTAAAAAGAACCTTGCATTAATACCAAATCAACTTACAAAGGTGACACCAAAAGCTTGTAAAACATCAAGATCCAACCCTCCTATGGAGCTCTACTAAGACTTACAATGAAGAACTTCAAGAATACAATGGAAAACCTTCACAATCTCTATGCTATCTCCCCTTCTCTCTCAACCTAACCACTCACAACACTACTCCCTCCTTTCCATTACAAATGAAGGCCCTTTATATAGGGCAACACATAACACCCCCTCTCATGTGAAACAACTCAATTGCACCTAATTTTGCCTAAATTGGTAGGATGGAATGTGCTGCACACTTTGTCATTTTTTTCTGATTTTTTTGGATTTTTATGGTATTTTTTTGCCTTCTTTTCCTTCTCTTTCGCTCTTTCTCTCACTTTCTCTCTCTGCCGGCGCAACGCGCCGGCCGGCCGACCGGGTTAGGTTGCCCGCCGTGGGCCCGCCGTGCGCCGAACCCCGCCGCCGTCGCCGCGTGTCGCACGCGGGCGCGTGCTCCCGCGCCTCCGCGTGCCTCGTCACGCGTCGCCCGGCCGCCCTTCGCGCCGCCTTCGCCTGCCACGACCCCCCCCCCCCCCCCGCCTTCGCGCCTTCCTAGCGCAGGATGCCACGAGCACCCCCCCCCCCTTCGCGCCTTCTCGCCTCGTCGCCCGTGCGGGCGGCGAAGGCGGGAAGGGCGGGGGGGGGGGGGGGTTTGAATCTTATTTTTATTATATATAATATATATAAATATATAGCTATATATATATCTATATATTATTAGAAAAATTCTAAAAAATAGTAAATAATTTTTTTTAAATTTTTTTATTTTCTTTTTGAACCAATCCTCGGGCTTTTGGCCCATTCAACATGTATATTTTTATTCTTTTTTCTTCTTTTTCTTGGAGTTTTCCTCGTATTGCGTGCCTATATAAATAAGTAAAAATTATGATTAAAATTTATTTAATTTCAAAAAATTAAACATTTGAGTCTAAATCAACAATAAGTGTGAGAATTGTATATTTATCATAATTTAAGCTCATAAAAATATGAATAATTATGAATTAAGAAGGAAAAATACACACTTATCACGCCCCCCAACTTACTCATTGCTAGTCCCTTAGCAATGCACATAATGAAAATTTGAGGACTAACAAGAGTTTAAAGATATTCATGCTTCATTTCCAGATCATCTTTCATAGAGTTAACTAAAGATCAGGAATCTGGAGTAATTACCACAGACTAGCCTTATGTCGGAAATTCAGGTACATGATCAAGAATTCTAATCAAAATTCAGTAGCACTTGTGCATGTGTAATGCTAAGTCCACAGTGAAGATAATTGCATCCCCCATTTGCTATTCCGAACAAATGCCTTTCAATTCTGCACTTCTTAATGAGAGCTTTAAGCATAATAGCTTTTTATCTGCCTTATTTCATTTGTCCCTTTTGGGATCTCTTTTCCTCTTGTTTTTTTTCTTTTTCTTTGTCTGCTTTTTTTTTCTCTACACACATGATGCTGCACTACTCTTCACTGTTTTACGCGAATCTCAACACGTCTTAGGTGAAGTAGGCCCGGTTACTCAGAATCGGAGCATTTTTCATGGTATTTTTTTTTCTCATAATTTTATATGGCAGAAAGCTTATAACGAATTTCTTTTTCAAGAAATGCAGAATATCCGACACATACCCAAAATAGCAGAAGGCTTGTCCTACTTGTTTCATTAGCGTGCAACGTGATTTTCATTTTTTTAAAGTGCATCTGAACTTTAAAGAGATTCTTAAATCAGTTTTCCAGTGCTAGCTTAAAGAAATTATCCATCATCCTTTTCCTAGTCGTTGCTATTCCAGAATTACTTTTCATGAGACATGAATCTAGAAACATCAACTCGGGGAAAACTGTTGTTTAGCATGACAATACAAAAGTACAAAAAAAGCAAGAAAAAATAAAAAAAATTTTTTAACTCCCCCCCCCAACTTAAATGACATTGTCCTCAATGGCATAAGCATGAGAAAGATCAGAGAACAATTAAACAGATAATATGGTTGGGATGGAAGGATACAACCTGATGGTCGGGGCGAAATGACGAGGGCGTCGGTGCAGCTTGGCCTGACACTGAAAAACAGACACACTAAAACAAGAAATCAAATCACAAAATCTGGGGTTGCTTCCCAAAAACCATTTATTAGCACACCAAACTATGAAGATGTTGGGCTGCCTCCCAAAAAGCGCTAAGTTTACCGTCTTCAGCCAGACGCACTGTAGCTCAACAACCAACAAGTTGATTTTAAAATGAGCCACCAAAGAATTTTATCCTTGCCAAAATTGTCTTTTTCATGCCCTAAAGAAAATGAATGTGACTGGTGAGCGCAAGGGCAAAGCATGTATCGAGGTGGAGGCATCACAAACGGACCACCCCAATCAGAGAATAGAGGAGGAACATTGAGAAAAATCATGTCATCAATTATGAAATGTTCCTCCTTAGAGGCTATGGGGTCATCATGTAGAGCAAGAGTAGACCAGTCGGTTGGAAGAACTTCAAAAGAATCACCGTGGTCAAGAATTGGCATAAGCTCTATCCTCTCCTCTAGATTGAAAGTATCATGCGGTACATTCAAATCATTCAATTCCTCATTTACCCCAACTTCATTATTCAAATAAATATTCAATTCTAGATCCATTTTCACTTCTTCTTCCTTCCCATCTTCAAGGATAATTTCATCAAATTCGTATACCATCTCCACTTCTTCTCCATTCCCATCTTCAAAGAGAAGTTCATCATGGTTGGGGAGAGACTTGTGATGAGGTTCAATATATTCATCCTCTCCCCCTAACTGAAGATCATCCACCTCTCTTGCATTTCCCTCATGTTGACAAGCAAGCACTGGCTCCTCAAATTCCTTTGTAGGAGGGGGAATATAATCATTCATCAGTTCATCACCGTCATGAATTTCATTGCCATCAAATTCTTCAATCTCCTCAAATTGTCTAGGTTCCTCATTCAAATCGTTTTGACAAGATCTCTTCATAATTCCTTCATCTTCTAAATTAAGATTAATCAGAGGGTAATGCTCTTGGGGAATCATAGAGTGATCATAGTCAGTGGGAAGGACTTGATGAGGATTAGGTTCAGAGTAATCAAAGAATTGATTTCCCTCCATGATTTTGACTTCCTCAGTAAGCCTATTGATTTGCTGTTGGAGGAATTGACTGAGGAGAATGAATTGATCATCAGAGATATTAGCTGAGGGTGGAAGAGATGAATAGTGAGGAGGGGAATGATTTGTATGTTGGGCTGGGTCATAATAGTCATCAGATGTTTTAGCCCAATTATGATTTTCATTATTCCCTTCTTCTCCCCCCAACTTAGACTCTTCATTATTTTCCTTGGTCAATACAATTTGGGATTTATTAGCTTCTCCCCAATTTTCCTGATATAGCTGCTCCATATTATCCTCATTATCAAAAATGATGGGAGAGTTGTTGAAGTGAGGATTGATGCATAGTTCATTCAAGCTGATATTATAATCATAATCAAGAAATTGATTTTCAAGATTTTCCGTGGTGAGGCTAGCATGTAGGTCCATTGCTAACTCTCTATCACGTTGATCAATTTGGGCTTGAATGATTTGGCTTTGAGCTTCAAGGGACTGCTGATTGGCCAAAATGAGTTGAGTCATTTGATTAAACCTATCCTCAAAATCAGACTTTGGAGGAGTTGAATAGGTGGGGTTGTACTCAGACTGTGATGGGTAATTAGAATAGAAATCAGCCTGATACTTGTAGACACGCCAAAATTGACGTTACTTTGAGTGCATCTCATATCGCTCTGCGATGCCCCATTTGACCCTCAAATCAGCTTATTTGAGTGGTTTTCCCACTTTTCATGGATTGCCCCTGATTTCTCCTATTTTTCCCAATTTACCTCCCTTTTCCTATTTTTCTGGATTTTCTGGGCATTTATCTCAATTTTTGGAATTCACGACCTGGGTAAAGGCGTGTTTTTAACAAAACACGACCTGATCTGGGGCGTTTCTTTGAGAAGAGACGACCTCACCTGAGGGCGTTAATTCTTTTGGTCTGACCGACTTCCCCATTTGAGCTCTTGAAATTAACGCCCTTCCCAGGGGCGTGTTTTTTAAACGTGGCTTTGGTTGAGGCGTGTTTTACATTTTTCAAATATGGGGAGTTTTTATTTCTAAAAATGGTTTTGAAAGAAACGCCCTTGTGCTGGGCGTGTTTTTGAGAAACGCCCGCTGGTGTGGTCGTCAATTCAAAAATTGACGCCCTTAACAAAGGCGTGTTTCATCTTCTGGCTTCGCAGCCCTTTCCCCAGAGAGTCCTTGCCTCGTTAAATCCTGCCTTGATTGGGCTCTTGCCCATTCCTATCCTTTCCCTTGATTGGACTCTTGCTAATGTTTATCCCTTCCAATCCTATTTAATAGAGCCATTGGCTCTGTTGATCGGTTGGATGCCCCTTCGTTGGACTCTCCCCCTGCGCTTCTTCTTCTTCCCCGTCCTTCTGCTTTTTTTGGTTTTTGTTCTTTTTTTTTCTGTCTTGTTTTTCTTTTTCTCTTCTTACGCAGGTGTCGTTATTGGCTGAAGGAGGAAGCTTTATTGCACACAAATCTTCACCAATTGAGGCTTTCTCCCCGTTGAATATCAAACGGCCAAAGTCACAGGCTCCTTCTATTTTATTTTTATTCTCCTTTTGCTATTCGTTAACATGCATGCATAATATACATGTTTTCTTCTCAACCACGTTGATGCTCTCCCCACAGTGCAACTCTTGCACACTTCCATATTTTACTTTGCATTCATCATACCATTCATCTCCCACACCTTTTTGCATAGGGGTTTAAGGGCCAACACCCACAAGGTGTGTCTTAATCATATTTGCATGCTCATCTATTTACTATGGATTTGATACTACACACCATGTTCTAATTCAATTCTTTTGTGGTGTTTGTGTCTCTTTTTGCAAGGGTAATAAAAGTGTAGAACTCTCTTCGTCGGCCGGCCGATTTGAAGAGAAAGGAGCACCTACAATCAACCGCATCTTTTGAGGTATTTTGCGATCATCTCCCCATATTCATCTCCACTCGAGACCCTCGCGTCTCTGGCGATCACACACACTCCACATTAGCACCCCGTGCTATCTTATTACTTTCATCATATCTATTGCTTTTTATATTTAAGTGGATTTTTAAATAGATCTACAAATTGGCGATCACGGTGGGACCCTTTGTGTTCTTCTTTCATTACCCTTTCCCCTTAGGCACCCGCGCGTGCCGTCTCCCCTATTGCACCCTCGGTGCGTCTCCTTTTGTGCCCCTCGGGCACCCTCCACTTGCATTGTACTCTCCCACTTGTGATTTGTTAGTTTGATAGGTTTTTGTTTAGAAAGTCCTTTTTTTTTAAATAAAATTGATGAGCATGCTTATTCTGTTGATTGCCATGATTGTGTGATTGGGTGTTGATACTGCCGGCCGCGAAGTTTTCTGGGGAAAGTGAATTCACGCCTCTGGAAGAGGCGTTTTTCTTGATTTAACGCCCTAAGCAAGGGCGTCTGCTTCCTATTTCACGCCCTCTGATAGGGCGTTTTCCAGCACATTTCTGGTTGTTCTTTCTTTATATTGATGCATGTGAATTCACACCCTCCGACAGGGCGTTTCTTTATTTAGTAGCGCCTCTCATCAGGGCGCGTTTTCATGATTTGACGCCCCCAAACCTGGGCGTCTCTTTATTTGGTTGAGCGTCGTTGATAATTAACGCCCTACCCCAGGGCGTCTCTTTTATTGGTAGCGCCTCTCATCAAGGCGTGTTTTACCTTGCCTGTGGGCCTCCCACGGTGATTCACGCCCTGCCAAAGGGCGTCTTTTTATTGGTAGCGCCCTGCCCCAGGGCGTCTTATTCCTGTGTTTTCACCGAACCCCTTTGTTTATCACTGTATCATATTTTTGCTTATATCTTGCATTCATTCATTCATTCATTTTGCATTGGTTTGGGAGACTTCCTCTCTCCACATATTAGGAGCCACACACCCCCTTGGTGAAGGAACGACCCTCCATTGAGCATTCCGTCTCTTTGGATTGGAAATTCCTAAACCAAGCCTCCATAAGTCCCCGCACCCGTGGATTCCCTCACGGACGCCGGGCAGGTTGTACCCTTTTTGGAGTCCCGAGTTTAGTTGGCCTACACGTGGTGAGAGAGTGTTCCTAGTTGGCATTGGAGTTAAATCATATTGAAACTAGGTTCCCCTTGTGTGAATCATATCAATTTGCATAAAATTCATTAATTCACCAAGGTTTAAACAATCAAAATCACGGTAACCATTCCAACTTGTGTGCTTCTTTGCATATTATTGTGAAATTTTGATTATATAATGGCTTACCATGATAGAAACATGTTCAATTCAATTCATGAGGATGCACAACCTAGCACTTCATATCCTCAATTTCAACATGTTAATCAGCATTCTCACCATTCTTTCAAGGGACCACGTCCTTATTCTCATGGTCATACCCAACCCATGGGCAATGTCCATTCTCATGGTCCACCTACTCAATTTCAGGCCATTATTCCCTCGGGACCGTCTCCTCCCAATGACGAGAAGGTCTCTCGAATCATCATGCATTAGATCATCTTACCCCTCAACAGATCCAAGCCCTTAAGGCTGCCGTTGAGGGTACATCTCATGCATCTCCCCCTCTTTCCAATTCTATACGGGTGGCCCATCACCTACCTCCTTCCAATTCTATTCGGGTGACCCATCACCCATCTCCCTCCAATTCTACACGGGTGGCCCATCACCCACCTCTTTCCAATTCTATTCGGGTGGCCCATCACCCCCCTCCTCCTTCCAATCCTGATCGGGTAGCCCATTACCCATCTCCTCCTGTTCATTCTACTCGGGTAGCCCATTACCCATCCCCTTCTATTCACACACCTCCTCGGGTGGTCCGACACCCGCCTCCTTCTATTCCTCCTCCATCACGGCCCCGAGGCCCTTTTACTCCTTGCAATCCGGCCCGTCCGGGTTCTTTTACGGGTCATACCGTCAACTCCCCTCCACGGCCTTTTTATGCGGCCCCTCCTCCTTCAAGGCCCTGCCAGCCCTCTATTGTTCAAGTCACACCCCTCCAACAATCTCTTTTTGATAAGATTACTTCCATGGAGGAACAATTAAAGAGGGTCACGGTTCCTCCTACTCCGGTCAATCCTCTCTATGCGGCTTTGGATGACATTACAAGAATGGAGAGAGAATGGAAGGATAGGATGGACGACTACAGTGTTGATATTCCAAATGAGCAAGAGCCGGCAATTGAAGAATCTGAGCCGGTCTACGATGATGATGAAGCTCCGCAGGCACCCCTTTCGAGTTTCCTTAATTTCCCACTCACCCCACTATCATTCAATGAACCTCCTGCTCAAGATGAAACCACTCCCGATCCAACCCCCATTTATGAGACCTCCTGGTGTTACGATGATGGGTCGATACTTCAATCACCCGCACCGGCGCCTATTGAGTCTCTTCCCATTCCCACTCCCAATCCTAACATTGCTCGCCCCGTCCGGCATTTTCTACGCACCAAACCTTCACCCATTAACCCTCCACCAACTACACCTCCACCCACTATACCATCAACCTTCACACCGTTAGCCACCGCTGAGCCTTCCATTATAAAACCTCCACCTATTAAGTCAGTAACCTCCACATCGGCCTACACCGAGCCTACCACTGAACCACCTCCAATTGACCTCCCATTACCACCATCCCTAAAAATCGCCTTACCTACCCCACTATTTAACCCTCCACCTTTACCTATGGCTAATCCTGAGCAGGACCCACCACTTTTTGCACTCGAGCCAACCCCGACCGCTTGCAAGCAAAGGGAGAAACTTGATGTGTTTGAACCTCCGCCTCCACTTACGCCAACACCTTCCATTATAACTCCACCATCCACGGAGCCTCCCGCCTCCGCCTCACCTCCCTTTGTTACTCGGAAGGGGCGTGCTTCTGCAGCTACTCGCGCCAAGGATAAGCAAAAGGCGGGTAAGAAGACTTTGGCCACGGCTGTGCCATTCAAGATTCAAGAATTTATTTACCGGATGCCAATCCGGGTTATTGTGCCGCACATGATCGAAGAGGCCGAGTCACCGCCACTGCTCAACAGATGCCAAGCGTTGACGCCGTCTAAGGGCCGGGCAGGGCACCCCTTGTTCCAATTTCCGAATTCCGAATTCCTTATTCCTTACAAGGGGCGAATGCCCATTTTATTCAACATTCCATATTCATCACCATCAATGGGCATGGCGATGCTTCATGTTCCAACTCTACGACTCCCTCACCTTATTGATCTTCGCTTTCCAAGGGGGTGGTCATTTATTGAAGCTTCCTTTATTGGGCCAATTGGTCGTACATGTTCACTGCCGTGGAGGGGCAATTGTCTTAAGGGGTCGTCCCCTATTTCTTCCACTCTTGTTCATTCAACTTCATCCATATCCATTTCAATCACCTTTTCTTCATGGGCCACTCCAAGGGAAAAGAGGAGGATCTCACCTTCTCACTCTTCACATTCTTCATCTTCTTCGAATTTCATGCATTTTTCATTCATTCATTCATTCCATTCTTTGCATTCATTGCATCCATCATTTTGCATACATTTGCACCTCCTACTTCCCGGGTTTCCAAACCCGTATCTTCCCCGCCTTCCGGCACCTCCGGATATTCCGCATTTCCCATCTTATTCATATTCATCCTTTTATCCACTCTCCTTGGGGCATCGCGTCCCCCTTCCTGCCATTTCCCTGGAACCTCCAGGAATTTTATCCCTCCTCTTTGGGCATCTCGCCCTTTCTGATTCTATTTCTCCGGAACCTCCGGACCTTTCTCTCGGGCACGACGCCCCCTTCATCCCTCCGGAACCTCCGGATTCTCCATCTGATTCTCTCTATCTTTTCCCCGGGCATCACGCCCCTTTCTATTTGCTTCCTCCGGAACCTCCGGACTTTCCCCTCGGGCATCGCGCCCCCTTCCACCTCATTTCACCGGAACCTCCGGACCTTCTTGGGCATCGCGTCCCTCCTTCCATCATTCCTCCGGAACCTCCGGATTCTTCATTTGATTCTCTCTATCTTTTCCCCGGGCACGACGCCCCTTTCCATCTTCTCCTTCCTGATTTCATTCCTCCGGAACCTCCGGATTTTCTTCTCCTCCCTGGACATCGCGTCCCTTTCCATTTACTTCCTCCGGAACCTCCGGACCTTCCATATTTCCTTCAATTCATCTTTTTGCTCCTCCGGGACTCCATATCTTTTATTCTCTTCTTCCTTTTTCGTCATCTTTTTCATCATCTTTTTCCCTATTTCTCCCCAGGGCATCGCGTCCCTTCTTTCGTTATCCCTCCGGAGCCCCCGGATGATTCCTCCTATTACGATTCTCCTCCTTTACCTCCGGACCCTCCGGCTCCACCTCTTTCTATCTACCAATTTCTTCTTCTAATTCCCCCTGATTCCGGGTCTGACCCAACTTCTTCAACATCCACTGCTTTGGGCATCTGCCCTTTCTCCCATTGCTTCCGAGGCTTTAGTCCTCACCCCTCTTCTTGATTTTCCGCTTCTTCTGTAGACTGTTCCATGTGATCAGGGTCTCCACGCCTTAGTGAGGGAGTTCTAGCCCTCGCCTCTTTTCTTTTCTCCTTATTCGTCTGAGTCTGGTTTGAGCACCACTCATTCTTGTTAAGCCACTCCCAAAATCTTTTGCTTCCAATCCTTTTGACTGCCAAAGAGGACAAATCCCATGATGATCACCTCCAGCAGCAGCTGCTTCTACGAAGGTTGCAAGGTAATATTTTGGCGTAAGTACGCATTTTCACGATATCATTTCATCATTGCATAAGGCGTGTTTTTAAGATAAGGTGTTTCTTAACAAGATTAAGAATGGTGTTTTAAACCTTTATCTTAGGCTTTTGTTTAATGAAATCATTCTCAAAAGAGTCTTTAGACTTGCTTTCGCAGCACTTTGGGTAATAAGAACCCCGCGCTGGGAATTCAACATTCTCTCCCCGCTTGTTAAGAGCAATCCTTAGCTGGGCATTCCACACACTTCACGGCGTCCTTAGCCGGCTCCTTTGATAAAACACCGTTGCTACCTTGGCCATGCCATGAGTATATCTAAAAGTCTTTTCTCTTCTTCACTCGGCCGAATGCAGGGGCAAGAGACTGACGGATAAGATGACCCAACCTAGGTAATCCTCAATACGAGAGGAGTCTCAAATAGGGGCAGTCTTGACCCAAAATCAATATGAGTTTTCATGATATACATCTAGCCAAAGAAGGGCTATTATGAAAATCAAGTCAAAATCTCGATAAAAGTAAAATTGAGAATTATGGCATGACAAGAGTGGCAAAGTCCCCGCAGGGAAAACCCTGGTCGTATGCATGTCAAGGGTCTAAAAATCAAAGGCACAAAGTCCCGGCGCAACAGAATACCTCTTTGAAGGGAACACCTTGGAAGGAATTCAAGTCCTGATATCTCCCATCCTGCATAAAGCTTATCTCCAATTGTTCTTCTCTTCTTCCTCCAAGACCGAATGTTTCTCGGGTATGGCCTTGGTAGGGGCACCGTTAATTAATGGCGGTCGGTTATAGGACGCCACTTTCAACGCACGCCCGGCTTTGGGTAATTTTTAGCGAAAAGGGAAGGAACGAGGACCCCTAGTCAGTGGTTCAATAAACACCCTTTGATGCTGCATTTGTGATGTCTAAGCCAAAATCCATAAAAATTTGAATATCTTTCCAAAAGTACATAAAAATTTGCATATTACAAAATTCATAAACATTTGAAAATTTTTGAAAACTCATAAAAATTTGCATGTTTCAAAACTCCAAAAAAATTTGCATTGTATTCTGATGGTGTTCTGCAGGAACCATTTTTACAAGGACCAAGAGCACGGGATGAGTCCTTTCTCCAATCATTGCTATCAAGCTGTTGATTCCTCCCGATATTCTCATGGCATGCCACCCAGGGGCATTTTGATTATCATTTCCCCCATATCTCCTGATGATCATTTATCTCCAAATTATTTTTAATCAACTCCTGCTAATTTTATCTGATCACTCTGTCGATGGGCATTATATCAGATCTTGATCATTCATCTCCAAATCTTGATTAGCCAGATTATCTCCTCATGATAAAATAACAAAAAATGATGCTTTGCAATGACATGCTATTCATGTTATCCATGCTTTGCCCTACTATGTGTTATTCATGGCTATATTTGATATGCTTTGAGTCATGCTTATTCATTGCTTGTTATACTCTTTTATATCTTGGCTAATGAAATTTTTGAGCGCAGGATAAGAAGCTCTTGGTCCCGCCGTCTGGGCATCATCCAAGTCCCACCGGTTTTGCACCTCATTTTCTCAGTTCCCTATGCTGATTATTGCTCCACCACCTCTCCCTGTATGCATTTTACTATATGTTACATACGCTACTAGATTATATCAAGGACCTTGTGGCTTTGGTAAATCTGGGATTTGAGTTCCCCTTCATCAAAAACAATGACGATTCCAGAGGAGTCTTAGTCACACGGATAGGCCGTTGAGCCGTCCAAGGCTGGGGACGATGGTTCCCTTTTACGAGTTGGTGCGCGGATAAACGGGCTTCGGCTTAGTATCGGCTCGCAGAATTGGTTTCTTGACCCAGTCTGGGCAGTTTAACAATATTATCCTTGATTATTCTATATTTTCATTTGATTTATTTTTTCCCTTTAAACCCAGCATGCATTCATGTAGGAATTTGAAACAATTGTTGAAAAATCATTCTGATAAGCTGATGTGAGAGTTGAATTGATCTTAATCTTTCTCGATGTGAGATATTTCATGCCGAATTGAGTCCTCAGTTCGTTTTGACGCTGTTCTGGGTCATTTTCTCGAAAGCTCCTTGTTTGGATTTTTATCATCTTATTTTCAAACTTTCCCTTTTGATCCACCTTGGCTGCAGCACGTCCACATGGCTGGTAACCGCTCCCCAATGGTGAAATCTACAGGTTTGTGACCTGAGGTACTTCCACCGCGTTGGAAGTTGATCATTTTATTTTTATCTCCTTCGTGCACCGCGTGCACATCTCCCCTTTTATCCAAACATTGTTGATTTCGTTGGATTTCCCGAGATTTGCTTCATCTCGTGCTTTTGATTTGATTCTCATCAAGTGATGTTGATTGCGTGTCTCATCACACCTTGGTATCTACTTTTCAGTTTGCTACGCTCCCTTGCAAAGCAGACGCCAAGGCGGGGCAGCTGTAGACACGCCAAAATTGACGTTACTTTGAGTGCATCTCATATCGCTCTGCGATGCCCCATTTGACCCTCAAATCAGCTTATTTGAGTGGTTTTCCCACTTTTCATGGATTGCCCCTGATTTCTCCTATTTTTCCCAATTTACCTCCCTTTTCCTATTTTTCTGGATTTTCTGGGCATTTATCTCAATTTTTGGAATTCACGACCTGGGTAAAGGCGTGTTTTTAACAAAACACGACCTGATCTGGGGCGTTTCTTTGAGAAGAGACGACCTCACCTGAGGGCGTTAATTCTTTTGGTCTGACCGACTTCCCCATTTGAGCTCTTGAAATTAACGCCCTTCCCAGGGGCGTGTTTTTTAAACGTGGCTTTGGTTGAGGCGTGTTTTACATTTTTCAAATATGGGGAGTTTTTATTTCTAAAAATGGTTTTGAAAGAAACGCCCTTGTGCTGGGCGTGTTTTTGAGAAACGCCCGCTGGTGTGGTCGTCAATTCAAAAATTGACGCCCTTAACAAAGGCGTGTTTCATCTTCTGGCTTCGCAGCCCTTTCCCCAGAGAGTCCTTGCCTCGTTAAATCCTGCCTTGATTGGGCTCTTGCCCATTCCTATCCTTTCCCTTGATTGGACTCTTGCTAATGTTTATCCCTTCCAATCCTATTTAATAGAGCCATTGGCTCTGTTGATCGGTTGGATGCCCCTTCGTTGGACTCTCCCCCTGCGCTTCTTCTTCTTCCCCGTCCTTCTGCTTTTTTTGGTTTTTGTTCTTTTTTTTTCTGTCTTGTTTTTCTTTTTCTCTTCTTACGCAGGTGTCGTTATTGGCTGAAGGAGGAAGCTTTATTGCACACAAATCTTCACCAATTGAGGCTTTCTCCCCGTTGAATATCAAACGGCCAAAGTCACAGGCTCCTTCTATTTTATTTTTATTCTCCTTTTGCTATTCGTTAACATGCATGCATAATATACATGTTTTCTTCTCAACCACGTTGATGCTCTCCCCACAGTGCAACTCTTGCACACTTCCATATTTTACTTTGCATTCATCATACCATTCATCTCCCACACCTTTTTGCATAGGGGTTTAAGGGCCAACACCCACAAGGTGTGTCTTAATCATATTTGCATGCTCATCTATTTACTATGGATTTGATACTACACACCATGTTCTAATTCAATTCTTTTGTGGTGTTTGTGTCTCTTTTTGCAAGGGTAATAAAAGTGTAGAACTCTCTTCGTCGGCCGGCCGATTTGAAGAGAAAGGAGCACCTACAATCAACCGCATCTTTTGAGGTATTTTGCGATCATCTCCCCATATTCATCTCCACTCGAGACCCTCGCGTCTCTGGCGATCACACACACTCCACATTAGCACCCCGTGCTATCTTATTACTTTTATCATATCTATTGCTTTTTATATTTAAGTGGATTTTTAAATAGATCTACAATACTGAGGTGGTGAAGAGTAGATGGGTTGACCTTGAGAATGAGCTTGATTGTAAGGATCATTGGAATATGAAGCCCAATCTGCAAAGTGTGGGTTTGAAGGACTTTGAATGGGGTCTTGATAGGGTGCCCAAGAGGATGATTGTTGGTTTTCCCACCTAGGATATGGATTTGTGTGAGAGAAAGAGGTGGAAGAATTCGAGGACAATTGATACGGCTCTTGAGTAAAAGATGAATTGTGAACCCCATTGTGGAAGAGTGAAGGAGTTTGATGATAAGGGGCAAATGAAGGATTGGAATTCAAATAGCCCGCATAGTTGAATATGAAAGAATCTAGTAATGGGCCTGAATAAATTTAGATGTGGTAATGCAAACGACCCAAGAAAGAGTGATGGTTTTTTTTTAATGAATTTTTTTATATTTTGATTTTGTTGTGCTTTTATGCAAAAATAAACAAGTTAGCACACAAATTACCCTAATGACCTTGATGTGCCCTAGACCGACAAGTAGGGTTTCACAAAATGATTAACGTGAGACTTAAGTTTACCCTCAATATGACCACCAGCCAGGTAAGGGGTGGGGAAGTGGGAGGTTCCCCCTACTTTCGTAGGGACCTTATTATGCCAAACCACTAACCCACTTAAAGCGTTTGTTGTCCGACCGTCTTGCCTTAGGCACCGGTTTTCATATGAGGATAAACCTAAATAACACAAGAATCACAGTGTGATCCTAGGGCCAACGTTTACTGACTTTTATTTATGGCGTAGGTCATGCAGATATGCAAGGGAAATGTGATTTTTGGGCTAAGGAAGGGTGATGAAATCCCCACCTTATGTTATTTAAAGGTATCGCCCTTAAAGTATTTTGAAATGAAATGCACACCACAATTTCAAACAAGGGGTTCTTATGCAATATGCATGTCAGAAGAGGATAAGTAGAACGTACCTTGCCCCTCGCAATCTTCAAAATGTAATGACAGTAATTTAAATCAAAAGGAAAAGAAATCCTATGCTAAATGATGCATGACCTAAAACATGATGTGTGGTTTCTAATCTTGAAATGCAGTTTTTTTTTTATTTTTGATGCAAGTATCTTATTTTTTATTTTTAATTAATGAACCTAACTAACCAGCACAACAATTTTTTTTTTGTTTTGATTGTTTTATGATTTTTATAGAGTTTTCAAGAAATTTTTAGATTTTTGTAAAGATTTTTCAGAAAGTGGAAAGATAGAACCTGTTTCTTGATTTCAACCCTTTAGCAATGCTTCCGGGCTATTTAACGACGTTTCATATCCTTGGAATTTTAGGTTCGATCTTCCTCTTTCTTTGATTTTTAAATTTTTTTTTCCTGCACAAGTAAAAAGAGCAAAATTAATATTCACATATATACACCAAACGCAAGAATATCCAACTATCAACATAATTCACTCCCCAACAAAGGCGCCAAAAATTTGATACGCTCGACAATCGTCGTTTAAAAATGCCGTGCCACACAAATTTCAAAATTTATAACCGCACTCACTCACTCGAATGATTTTTGAAAATACGAGTACAGTGGTGAATACGGGTCGATCCCACGGGGAGAGAATATTTGATTTTAGTTCAAGTTGGAAATACCCTTGTGTTTGGAAACTAAAATGTTGTATTTGGAGTGCAATTATCACTAAAGAAATTTGAATTGTAACTGTAAATGACAAGAGATAAGTAAAGGAAATTTAGCAAATTGATTGAAGAATGCCGTCGTTTCCACGCCGAGCCTTTGATGAAGATCGCTCCGCCTAGGAAGTCGACGCCGTGAGAGGATTTGAAGAAAACTTACCGCTTCGGGTATGTTTGAAGAAACACTTAAGAAGACAAGGGTTGCATGTAACAAGTTTGAAAACTTAAGTTTGAAAACATAACGGAATTCAAGTGAAAATAGGGATTGGAAGAAAAAATATAACTTCAAATCTAGACGGAATTAGAAGAAGTGTAAAACATGAACGTTGTAGAGAATTGAAAGAGGAGGAACTTTGATGAAGAACACAGACACAGAAAATAAGATGAAGGCAATGAAAAATCAAGATCTATCACTACTGGTGAATAGTAACTGACAGAAAAATAGCACCTTGAAAAATTAAATCTAACTCTACAAATACACAGAATTAGACAAAGTGGTAGAAGAATGAAATGGAGATCTATAAGAGAGGAACAACTTTGATGAAAAACTCAGATTGAAAAGAGGTATAGAAAGGCTTCAAAACATAAGAATACTAGAATGTCTCACCACGGATGAACAGTAAACACTTAAAACAGCACTTAAGAAAACGGGCAATAACTCTATGAATCGAGAAGAATTTGAAGAAATGCTAATCAGAGAAGTTGAAGAAATTTTAAAAAGGAAAAACTTTCGTGAAGAACTCAAATTGAAATGAAGACCATAATAATAAGTAATTAGATCAAGAATAGACTGAATGCTTAAAAAGAACCTTGCATTAATATCAAATCAACTTACAAAGGTGACACCAAAAGCTTGTAAAACATCAAGATCTAACCCTCCTATGGAGCTCTACTAAGACTTATAATGAAGAACTTCAAGAATACAATGGAAAACCTTCACAATCTCTATGATATCTCCCCTTCTCTCTCAACCTAACCACTCACAACACTACTCCCCCCTTTCCATTACAAATGAAGGCCCTTTATATAGGGCAACACATAACACCCCCTCTCATGTGAAACAACTCAATTACACCTAATTTTGCCTAAATTGGTAGGCTGGAATGTGCTGCACACTTTGTCATTTTTTCTGATTTTTTCGGATTTTTATGGTATTTTTTTGGCCTTCTTTTCCTTCTCTTTCTCTCACTTTCTCTCTCTGCCGGCGCAACGCGCCGGCCGGCCGACCGGGTTAGGCTGCCCACCGTGGGCCCGCCGTGCGCCGAACCCCGCCGCCGTCGCCGCGTGTCGCACGCGGGTGCGTGCGCCCGCGCCTCCGCGTGCCTCGCCACACGTCGCCCGGCCGCCCTTCGCCTGCCACGACCCCCCCCGCCTTCACGCCTTCCTCGCGCAGGATGCCACGAGCCCCCCCCGCCTTTGCGCCTTCTCGCCTCGTCGCCCGTGCGGGCGGCGAAGGCGGGAGGGGCGGGGGGGGGGGGTTTGAATCTTTTTTTATTTTATTTTTTTATTATATATAATATATATATAAATATATAGCTATATAGCTATATATATATCTATATATTATTAGAAAAATTCTAAAAAATAGTAAATAAATTTATTTTTTAAAAAAATTTTTTATTTTCTTTTTGAACCCATCCTCGGGCTTTTGGCCCATTCAACATGTATATTTTTATTCTTTTTTTCTTCTTTTTCTTGGAGTTTTCCTCGTATTACGTGCCTGCATAAATAAGTAAAAATTATGATTAAAATTTATTTAATTTCAGAAAATTAAATATTTGAGTCTAAATCAACAATAAGTGTGAGAAGTGTATATTTATCATAATTTAAGCTCATAAAAATATGAATAATTATGAATTAAGAAGGAAAAATACACATTTATCAATAGCCAACTCCTCCTTGACGAGTGGCAAAGCCTTACCCAAGAGGGAAAGACCGTGGAAGAGTATATAGAAAAATTTGACTCATACCTCTTAAGGTGTGGTGTCGTCGAAGAGCCAACCGTCACTTTATCCCGGTTTAAGAATGGTCTCCTTCCCCACATCAAACGGGAACTTTTCATGAGGGAAGCTCATAGCCTTGAGGTCGCCTATCAAATAGCCCGGGATGTAGAAAGGTTTTCTAGGAACCCAAGGTTTGCCCCCCCCAAGGGCCCGGGACCCCGACCCAACCTCCCTCCCCTGTTGAGAACACCTCCTCCCAGTGGGGGAACCCCCACTCGCCCTACCCCCAGCCAACCAATCCTACCCCCACAAAGGCCACTCCATCCAACCCTCCTCCCCGAAGGGAGGAAGCCTCCAAAGGGAAGACCCCAGGGAGTAGTACGGTTAAGTGTTTTTAGTGCCATGGTTATGGCCACATAGCCTCCCAATGCCCTTCCAAGGGGTTGTCGAGCCTTGTTATTGAGGGCGGACCTACCACATCTCAGGAAACCCATGAGAATACTATTGAGGAACACGAGGCTGCTTTAGGGTGGGAAGAGGAATACGAGGAGCAATTCTTTGAGGAAGGTGTAGAAGATGACCCCCACTCCACCCACCTAGGGGTGATAAGGTGCACCCTTACCCAACCTCAAGAGGACGACTGGCGGAGGACTTCCATTTTTCACACCTTCATCAAAATCGGGAACCATGTTAGGAAGGTCATCCTAGACAACGGAAGTTGTGTCAACGCCGTGTCCCCGGACACCGTCAAGCTCCTAGGGCTTACCCCAACACCCCACCCCAAACCATATCGGGTATCATGGATAAACAACCATTCCCTACCCGTCAATACATGTTATCTTATCCCCATCACCTTTTCATCCTACCAAGGGCAAATATGGTGTGACATCATACCTATGGCTGTAGGAAGCATCCTACTAGGGAGACCTTGGATATATGATGTTAATGCTACCATCTATGGGAAAACGAATACATGCACCTTTGAACACGAGGGGAAGACCATTCGCCTCAACCCTTCACCACCCCGAAAGGAACCACCCTCCAAGGGAATTCTCCCTACACCACCTCAAAGCCCAGGGGTCTCATCACCCCCAACCCAACCAACAAGTCAACCGTCCACCCATGAGAACCCCACCAAGGGCCTACACCTCATCACTAGATAAGAACTCGAGGAAGAGGTAGCTCTCGGAACACCCGTATACTCTGTAGTCATATGCCTCGGGGAACCCACCCCCTCAAACCCTCATCCCGTGGAAATCCACCCTCTCTTAGAAGAATTCAAGGATGTGTTCCCCGAAGAGCTCCCCGATCAACTGCCACCCATGAGGGATGTCCAACATGCTATTGACCTTGTCCCAGGGGCCACCCTCCCAAACCTTCCCCACTATCGTCTCAACCCCACTGAGCATGCTGAATTGAGGAGGCAAGTGGAGGAACTCATTAGAAAAGGCTTCCTCCGTCTTAGCAAAAGTCCTTGTGCTGTCCCAGCCCTCCTCACACCAAAGAAGGACGGGACATGGCGAATGTGTGTCGACAGCAGGGCCATCAACAAGATCACAGTCAAATATAGGTTTCCCATACCTAGACTTGACGATATGCTTGACATGCTAGCCAGGGCCACCATTTTTTCCAAAATAGATCTCAAAAGTGGCTACCATCAGGTTAGGATAAGGCCCGGGGATGAATGGAAAACTGCCTTTAAAACCAAAGATGGGCTCTATGAATGGTTAGTGATGCCTTTCGGGCTTTCAAATGCCCCGAGTACCTTCATGCATCTCATGACGGAAGTCCTTAGACCTTACATAGGAGTCTTCCTAGTGGTCTATTTCGATGACATCCTTATTTACAGTCGGACTAGGGAGGCCCACTTCAACCACCTCAGGCAAGTCTGCAATGTCCTTAGGAAAGAGAGTCTATATGCCAACCCAGGAAAGTGCCACTTTCTGACAGAGTCCATTACTTTCCTTGGGTATATGGTTTCCACTAAGGGAGTATCCATGGACCCCGAGAAGGTTCGAGCTATCATTGACTGGCCGGAGCCCCACACCCTCCATGAGGTCAGGAGTTTCCATGGATTGGCCACTTTTTACCGGAGATTCATCCGTGGATTTAGCATAGTCACAGCCCCTATCACCGACTGTCTTAAGAAGGGGACCTTTGTTTGGACCAAGTCGGCCTCTAGGGCCTTCCAAGAACTCAAAGAGAGGATGACCCAAGCCCCTGTATTGTGCCTCCCTGACTTCTCCAAAGTCTTTGAGGTGACTTGTGATGCCTCCGGGGTAGGAATTGGCGGGATCCTCAGCCAAGAGGGACATCCAGTGGCCTACTTTAGTGAGAAGTTGTGTGATGCCAGGATGAAGTACTCTACCTATGACAAGGAATTTTATGCGGTGGTGCAATCCCTCCGCCATTGGAGGCACTACCTCCTGCCCAAGGAATTTGTCATATTCTCCGACCATGAGGCCCTAAAATACCTCAACTCCCAGCAGAAACTGAATGCCCGGCATGCCCGATGGGTCGAGTACATCCAGGCCTACACATTTATGATCAAATATAAGGTCGGAAGTGAAAACCGTGCTACTGATGCACTCAGTAGGAGGATCTCCCTGCTAGCTACCATTCGGGTAGAAGTAATAGGGTTCGATCGGGTTAAGGAGGAATACCCAAACTGTCCCGATTTTGGACATGTCCATGCCAACCTAATCACCCACTCACCCCAAGAACACAAGGGTTTTATCCTAGAGGACGGATTCATCTTCAGAGGGCATAGACTTTGCATACCTAGAACTTCACTGCGGGATTTATTAGTCTGGGAATTACATGCAGGAGGCCTGGCTGGGCACTTTGGGGTTCACAAAACCATTGCCTTGGCTGAAGGACAGTTCTATTGGCCCAGTCTCAAAAGGGATGTGGCCAAAATTGTGGGGCAATGTCGCACATGTGCGACTGCTAAGCAAGTCAGATAGAACACATGCCTATACACCCCTCTACCCGTCCCGGATCGGCCATGGCAGGACCTGAGCATGGATTTCGTGTTAGGGCTACCTCAGACCCAGAGGAAACATGACTCCATCTTTGTTGTAGTGGACAGATTCTCAAAAATGGCCCACTTCATCCCCTGTTCTAAAACCTCTGACGCCTCCCATGTGGCCCGTCTGTTCTTTGATGAGGTGGTCCGCCTCCATGGCCTGCCCAAGACCATCATTTCAGATAGGGACGTCAAATTCACAAGCTACTTTTGGAAGACCCTCTGGCATCTAATGGGGACCCTGCTTAAATTTTCCACGGCCTATCACCCTCAAACCGATGGCCAGACCGAAGTTGTCAATCGGAGCCTAGGGAATCTCCTGCGGTGCCTTGTTGAGGACCGCCCTGGAAATTGGGATCTCATTCTGCCTCAAGCCGAGTTTGCATACAATAATTCCACCAATAGGTCCATAGGCATGAGTCCCTTCGAAGCTGTGCATGGCTACAAGCCCAGGAAACCAACAGATCTCATTCCCCTACCCCCTCATGCTAGGGTATCCATCACTGCTGAGTCTTTTGCACAACACCTTAGAGAGTTACATGAGAATATTCGCAAAAATATCAACAAGAGCAATGAGATTTACAAGAAGTCAGCTGATTCCCACCGCCGCCACCAAGAGTTCCAAACTGGTGATTTTGTGATGGTGAGAACTGAGAGGCTATTCCCTGGGAATACCTCAAAGTTGAGGTCTCGTGGAGTCGGTCCCTTCCAAGTACTGAGACGACTTGGCACCAATGCTTATGTGTTGGACCTCCCTGAAGAATACGGAGTAAGTCCCACATTCAATGTGGCTGACCTGGTACCCTACAAGGGCCCCACGGTGACACTCAGTGAGGAGATCCAGCCTACTCCACCCCTTGAGAGCGCCCCCACACCTCAGAGAGATCCACGCAACTTGAGAAACCAGCGTGATCAAGTGGGGCGGATATTAGATGAACAGGTCACCAATACACGGAGCAAGGCGTATGAGCGATACCTGGTCAGGTGGAAGGGACGGCCCCCTTCGGATGACGCCTGGGTGAGTCGGGAGGACCTCCAGCGGTTGGACCCCGACCTCTTGGAGCAGTATCACAGCAGGGAGGACCTCTACTCGACAGAGTCGAGCTCTTCGCGGCCTGGGGGAATTGATGAGGGCATCACTCATGATTCCCTCTGGCTCGGGACCTCCCTCCCCTCCGACGAGATCCAGTCCTGAGCTCCATCACTTCACCGCTCGCTGCAGCACCTTGAGGAGCATCTTTGTGCACTTGTTACCTTTATTTTGAGTCATTATGATGTAATTTGCTTTTATTTGAGTCTAGTATCTAGGTTACGTGTTTATTTCCCTATGTTTAGTAGTCTTCATGTGGGTTGGCCCACTTCCTCTTTTCCTTCCCCTAGTCTTGTGTCAGTTATCTATTTTGCAAGGACTTATTGTAAATTGGGGATTCCCTATAAATAGGGCCCCAAACCCTCCATTTTGAGCTAATGAACATTTGAATATTTTGAGCATAAGTGCACCCCTCCCTCTCTCTCTAGCTCTCTCATTCTCCCTCTATCTCTCTCTCTCTAGGGGGTGAACCCCACTCTCTCTCTTCCCCTTCTCTCTCTCTCTCCCTTGGGCGAACCTGCCCCTTCCCCTTCCCCCTCCTTGCCACATCACCAGCCACCTCACCCTTCCACCCTTTCACCTCCCCAAGAGCATTAACTCCCATCAATACCTCCACTTCCCCAAGCAACCCTTCCCATTCCCCATACACCTTCTCCACCTCCAAGGCACCCCTCCCTCTTCCCCAAGCAACCCTTGCACTCCCCCACACACTCACTCATATCCCCAGGGCAATCAAACCCCCACTCCACCACAACTTGAGCACCACCCCTCCATCTATTCACCCCCCCTTGGCCTTGGCCGACCACCCCATCCCCATCTACTAGCTGCGGCCACTTCACCCCTCCCCCCCCCCTCTTGGACCTCCATCTCCCCTGCTCCACTCCTCTCTTCATCCCCACACATCCCTCCCCCATCTACTATCACCACCACCCTTCCCTCCATTACTAATCTCTACTCCCCTTAACCTAGCCCCACCACCATCCCTTTCCTTTGGTCAAGTCTGTAGGTGGCAGAAGAAGACTCGTCTTGCAGAAGCTTCCCCGAGTTCACACGGCGACATATGGGGGCGTATCATACCTTTCTGGAAAGGGCGTCCAGTCCTCTTCGCAGGAGAGGTGATTCCATCCCGTTCCGAGTTCGGGGATGTCCGGGAGAGCCAATCTCCCCCGACTGTGCAGAGCTCCCTCTGCAGAGTTCCTGAACCCGGTTCGAAGCTGCACCACGGCCGACGGTGGAAGATTCAAGCCACGAGTCCTTCTACAAATATCTTCCTCCACTGTCCTCTTTCTGGATCAAGAAGTAGAAGTTCGTTCGGCGTCCGGAGGTCAGAGCTTTTGTTTTTCTCCCTCGACTGTTTGGGTCTGCCTCCCACAACCTGCAGCGACCTGCTGCCACTCATCGGTGTCCCCCAGTCCACCCCGACCTCAGACGGCTTCCCCACCAGTTTTCCCGCGAAGAGGGCCCGTCCACGGTTCCAGCAACTTCGACGGGTCGAGATTTGGTGCTCGGGAGCGGCCGGGACAACTTCTTCAAGTCACTGTTCATGTCAGGTAGCTGTTGCAGCCAGAAACTGCCACCTTGTTCGAAGCTCGACCCAGACCAGCCACTGCAGCTGAAGAAATTATGAAAATTCTGAAGCATCCTGGTTCCAGATAAGAAGATTTCCCAGCTGGTCTCGTCTTCAGAAGAATTCTAGAACGTGATCTACGGCCTCTACAGCGACTGGCAGTCAGCCATCACAGCAAGCAGGGAGTTTCCATTTCGGCTACACCGGCGCGTCTTCCGGCGAATCTCCCTCCCCCGCCTGACCGGCTTACCGCCCCTCCCTGCGTGGAGGTAGTGTTTGAGTGTACTTAATTGTCCCCACCCTAAGTTCACCCTCCTGCGCGAGGAGTAGTGATTGTAATCATTCAAAACAGGATTGAAGCTTCACCGGCGCAGTGTGCGGGGAACCACACTTCCCCGCTCGCCCTCGTCTCCGATCAGGGTTGGTTTCTTCAAACCAACCAGGTGAGCTCCTGCCCTTGCTCCATTTATTTCTGTTCATTTCATATCCGTAAAGCTTGTCCGCTGGTCGGTGAGAGAGCGCCCGTTCCCGGAGCCACTAACTCTTGTGTGGTCACCGTGGCCATAGTGAGTGAGTGACCTAGTGCCCCCAAGGCACCCGGCCGCCCTCGTTTGTGGGCTTCATACCTTCGGGAGGATCAACCTAAGTGGTGCTGGCCCTCTAGCCAGCCAGGGGCTTTCTCCACTACCTCGACTCGGCATCACCGAGTCACCACGAGAAACGGGTGTGCGCGGTGTAACGGCGACTCTCAAGTTGCTCTCGACTCTTGTGATTGTTATTGCGAATTAAGTCCAAGGGATCATTGTCGTTTGCTGCCTTTGCATCTTTGTGTCACATCACACCTCTTTCAGAGCAACGGCTTCCGCCTAACGGGAGAAGTAATCAGTTGCCGCCAAAATGTACTTGCATCCGACGGATGAGGCGGGTAGTGGGCCCACGACGTCTGTCCCCCATTGGGCGAAATGCCAGCTGGGTAGTGTCGGATGCAGCGGCACGGGTGGCCTCCTGGGCACCGTGGCATGCTCCTGGCATTTCTGACAAGGCTTGGCGTACTTGCAGTAATCATCAAACATTATCGGCCAGTAGTAGCCAAGCTTCTTTATTTCAATTTTCATCTTTGGTCCCGCCTGGTGTGCACCAGCTGTGCCGGCGGGGACCTCTTTCATGACTCTCCAAGATTCTTTGGTGGATAGGCACCGTAGGAGCACCTTCTGTTTGGCATCTGCCATAATTCAGAACAGGATCCCGTTCCGGACCTCATAAGAGTCCCTTGTTCTGATCAGCCTGATCTTTTCTTCTCCTTGCCTGGGTAATTACTGATATTTAAACCATTGCATAAGGGGGTCCCTCCAGTCAGGTAGGCCGACGGCTTCTGCTGCAGCAACCTCCAGTTCTTCTTCTTATGATTCTTCTATCATGCTAGGCACTTGGCGCTGATTCACCACCCGAATGCTGAGGGATCCATCTGGTGGGACTGCTAGTGAACTTGCCAATTTCGCCAGTGCATCGGCTTGTGCATTTTCTCCCCTGGCAACATGACCTATCAAAATGAGGTAGAATTACTCCATGAACTGCTTCACCTTAGCATGGTAAGGGAGCATCTCAGGTTTTCAGACATCAAACTGCCCCTGGACTTGCTTGACGACTAGTAACGAGTCGCCAAATACCTGCAACATTTTAATCTCCATTTACAAGGTGACTTGGAGACCAATGATCAGAGCCTCATACTCTGCCTCGTTATTTGTACAAGGTTTATTGATAGAACAGGATGTGTGCAATACTTCTCCTTCGGGGGACCTAAGGATGATGCCGGCCCCTGCCCGTACCTTGGTGTGTCCGGATGGGGTTGTCTCTGTTCTTGAAGCCCCGTCAAAGTGGAGCTGCCAGGCGATCTGCTGGACCTAAACCGCTTCCAATACCTCATCTTCAGGCAACTCCATGGCCAGCGGGGAATCTTCAGGCACAGGATGTGCCGCAAAGAATTCAGCTACAGCTTGACCCTTAACGGCCTTTTATGGCACGTATGTAATGTCAAATTCCATTAGCAGTATGGCCCACTTACCGAGACGCCCCTTTAGGACTGGTTGGGAGAGAATGTGTTTAACTGGGTCGGCCTTGGAGATCAGGCTCACTTCATGGGAGAGCATGTAATGTCTAAGCTTTTTGACTGTGAAGACCAAGGCGAGGCAAACCTTCTCAATCGGGGTGTATTTTGCTTCTGCCCCCACTAGTCTTCGGCTAAGATAATAGAGAGCTTGCTCTTTCCCCTCATCATTGTTCTGGGTGAGCATTGCCCCCAGTGAGCATTCGGTGGCGGCTATATATAGAATAAGCGGCCTTCCCCTGACAGGTGCCCCCAGAACGGGCGGGGTCTTCAAGTAATCCTTCAGCTGATCGAAGGCCTTCTGGCATTCCTGGTTCCAGTCAAAAGGTGCATTTTTCATCATCAATCTGTGGAATGGCTGACAGTGCCCTGACAAATTGGAGATAAATCTTCGTATGTAAGCCAGCTGGCCTTGCAGGGATCTCAACTCTCCCAGATCCTTCGGAGGAGGTAACTCCTGAATGGCTCTTATTTTAAAAGGGTCGATCTCGATCCCTCTATATCGGACAATGAAGCCGAGGAACGTTCCACTGAAAACCCCGAAGGCACACTTCACCGGGTTCATTTTCAGCTCGTACTGTCAGAGTCTCTCAAAGATGACTCTGAGGTCCTTCAGGTGATCTTCTCTTTTCTTTGACTTGACGACCAAATCATCAATGTAGCATTCGACTTTGCTGTATAGCAGCTCGTCGAATATTTTGGTCATTGCCCGCTGGTAAGTAGCGCCGGCGTTCTTAAGACCGAAGGGCATTCTTTTGTAGTGGAATATCCCCTTGGGTGACCGGAAGGCCGTATGAATTCGATCGTGCTCAGCTATCTAGATTTGGTTATACCCAGATGATCCGTCCATGAAGGATAAGGCCTCGTGGCCAGTAGTTGCATCAATCATGACTTCAGTGATGGGCACCGGGAAATCATCTGTCCATTCTTCTTCTTCACCGGCACAATGTTGGCCAACCAAGTGGTATACTGGTTTTCAGCTACAAAATTGACCTCTATGAGCTTGTCAACTTCTTTGCAAATCTGGTTTATCAACTCCGGCCTCATGCGCCGGGGAGACTGCTTCACCAGTTCCACCTTGGGATCGATGGCCAGAATATGTTGGGTCACACCGGGACTTAGGCCGGGCATCTCCTTGTAGTTCCAGGCAAAACAGTATCGGAACTCTTACAGCAACTTGATATATTGTTCCCGCTCCTGTGGAGGAAGAAGAGCACTTAGAAAGGTTGGCCTAGGGTCACCCTGCGTGCCCAAGTTAATTTCGATAAGCTCATCTACTGTGGCCTGGCCGCCATCTTCAATTTCCGGTGGTGCCGGTAATAGGTCGATGAAATCCTGATCTTCGCCATCTTCTACTTCAAAGGCATCATAGATGTTGCCCTGCTCCGCCTCGTTGGGAAATGAGGCTTTACAGGTATCCCCCCGTTTCGGGCTTGCGGGCTACGGCTCCGAGGGGTCCTTCTGGGCGGAGAAACAAAGGACTTCATCGGGGTCTTCTTGGTAACTATCATAGATGGCTCCAGCAGGGGCTGAAATGATTGATTGCCACACCGGGGGCTGGTTCTCCGCCGGCGGCCCGGGCTGCCCATCTTCAGCTGTATCTTCAAAAATTTGGTGCTGAACTGACACCATGTAGATGCTTCTTTCATGGCTGTCTATCACGTGGGGGCGTGGCGGGGCCACTATATAATCTCCCATTCTGAGCTCGTCTGTCTCAATCAGATCTTGAGCAATATCCTTGAAGACGTAACAGTCTTCGATGGAGTGGCCCAGTATTTGGTGATAAGGGCAGAACAAAGGGTCACCACTTCTGCGAGCATCTTGCGGCCTCTTGGACCTTGGGAGCAAGCCCACTCAAAAATCCCTCGGGTTTTACTCCTTGGGAAGGAGTAGGGTCTCTGCATCCTATCCTGTAATGTATGGTTTCGCTTGGCCGATCGTCTGACCGGGGAAGCAGCTACATCCACAGCCTCCCTTTTCAGGTGCACAAGGGCATTCGGGACGGTGCTCAGGGGCTGGTGCGTGCCTACATTCTGTTGGCGGAGGATCCCTCCGATTAAGTCAGACATGAGTGCAGTCACTTCGGCCAGCCGGGCCTTCAACATCTCAATTTCCCGCTGTTGCTGGTAGTGCAGGGCAAAGAGAGCAAAGTCGCACCGAGGGAGGCCCGGGGTCCGGCTTGCTTCTCCGTCCTTTGCATCAGTATTGGACGAAGGCAATGGCGGCCCTTTGCTACAGTCATTCGGGGCTGGTCCCTCAGAGGAGGACGGGGCCTTCCCCTTGTTTCTGCAGGGGGTTGGATTCCATAGGAATACCTCTTCATCCTGCTCTTCGTTGGTTGAAGGCTTAAGGTGCTGGCCACCTTCAACCTCTTGTGGGCCTACGGCGCCTGTGAGGCTGCTGCCATTCTGAGCCGAGACTGATATCATGTCAGCTTCGTAGGAGTCTTATAATGAAAAGCCCAACCCTGGATGCCAGGTGATTTGCAGTAATCTTCGGTCCAGGTTTGGTGGATTCCACATTTTCTCGAACATGTCCCTCCGACTGGAGAGTTGGTAAAAGGGGATCCCTTATTTTCTGGTCATCCTGGCTACACGGCCGGTTATGTCAGGCAGTCCCGCGATCGGGACGAGTGGGTCATGCAATTCGTCGAGGAGTTTACAATCATCGTCCCCTCTGACCGGGTGCTCATTAGCCACATAGAAGGTAGTAGACCGCCCTCCAGGGTTAGGCACCTCAAAGGTCCTTAATTGTTCAACCGCTTGGCAGTCAGCTTCTGCGAGAGGCTTGATGATCCCAGGCAGGACCCTGATGTCCTCCAGCAAGTCTTCGAAGTATGGCGTCCCCGGTGCAGGGTAGATGGAAAGGGGAGTGGCTTTGAATAGTCCTTCTGCCCCAGAAACAAATGACACTTGACGGGAAGCCACATAGCCTGGCGGTCGTGGAGGGAACCAGCTGTCGGGCTCCGCCTTCTTCTTTCCCTTGTCCAGGGTGACTTGGGGAGCTTGCTTCGGCTTCTCTAGATACAAATTGGCATCCGAGAGGTGACATTCGAACACCTCAAAAGGGTGGATGTCAACAAAGATCCTCTCCTCCTTCCCGTTGTCGGGGTACTTGATGCATTGATGCATAGTAGACGGCACTACCCTATTTTGGTGCAACCAAGGTCGGCCGAGCAATGCCTTGTAGGAAGTGCTGGAGTTGATCACATGGAACTGGACCTTAGTTGTAAAATTGCCGAGGGAGAGGTTAAACTCTGCAACTCCCATGGGGACCTCGCACTTCTGGTTGAAGCCAGCAATCTTAACGTTCTTGACCTCAATCAAGTGTACGTCAAAGTAATGTTTCTGGTACACCTGGTAGGGGAGTATGTTCACCGCTACCCTAGGGTCAATCAATACTCTGTTGATGGGATGCCCATTCAACTGCCCCTTCATGTAGAGTGGCTTGTTGTGACTGCAGGTAGGTAGAAGCATATCCTCTTCTGTGAAGGTCACGGCCACTTCGGGTGACATTTCTGCAAGGCAAGCCTCCACATATGCTGGTGTCTGGAGCGCCGCGATGACGGCCTACTGTGTCTCTTCATCTAGAGATAGAATCTCCCAGACGGTGAACCTGGTCGGGATCTTCTTAAGGTGCTTGACTATTCTATTGCTAGCTCGGACCTCGAGCAACTTCATCTCTTCGGCTCTACTGCGCCTGCCCCCCGTCTGGGCCTGAGGAGCCGGCTCGGCGGGTGCTTCCTTCACCGGATCAGCTACCACTTGAGCTTGCGGAGTCTGTTGGATCACTTCCTTCTCTTGCATGAACTCGGCAAGGTTCAGGATGTTGTTCTTCCCTTGACCGAGAAGGAATTACTACGAGTGGGGCCAAGAGGCCACTTGCTTCTTTGATCTGCTGAGACTCGCGGGGGCATGACTGCCTTCCCCCTTGAGTCGTGAGAAACTCAATAAATGAAGGGATATTCTGGCCGACTGGCTCTCTGGGGTAGAGACCCGAGGGAGGACGAATCTCCATGCTTTGAGCCCTAGGTTCAGGGATATGATATGGTTGTTCTCCCCTGAGCAGGATGTTATGGTTGGCCTGAGGAGGGCGTCCCCACTTCCTTCCCGACCAGGTGGCATGCTAGGAGGTGGATGCTTCGGCCTGATTTACTTCCGGCGGCTCGGAGTGCGTCTCTTGCTCTTCTTCTCCCAGGGAGAGGGCGGTGTCAAATAATGCTGAGAGGGTGTTGCAAGAAAGGACAACCTCGCTCTTCTTCTTATTTCTGGGCCTTCTCTTCTTCTTCTTCTCTTTAGTGGCTGGCAACTGCCCTTGGGGAGGCTCACCCCACAAGAGAGGTTCTTCCTTCGCCTCGGCTTCTGCCTCTGGAGCTAGTTCAAGTGACTTGAACTCCCTCCAAGGGACATACTCCTTCAACTCCACAGGCTGGATCTCGGACTGTTCATAATCTTCAAGCCCATCGACAATGGCCTGGAGTCTTTCCACCACAGGACTGGTCTCTTTGTGCACCCGCATCGGGATGTGCTTTTTTCTGTTGTGAGTGGGATGCCTCATGACTAGCCGGGGGGCTGTGTCATGCCAAATAGGTGTCACTGGTGGCGGTGCTGGTCGGGGTGTGACACCCCTTATGTGAACCTCTGGTGTGGGCCGGGGAGCTTGCCTTCTTCTTCTATTCCTTGACGGCACAGTCTGCCAACCTCCTTGGTCTTGAGCTGGCGCCATGACGAAGGCTTCATAAGTGGCCTTTGTGCTGGCCTTCGCCCATTCTTCAGGTAGCTGTTGGTATAAAGATACCATGTTAACACTGGTACCGAGGCTCGGCATCTCGTGTGGCTGCGGAGGATCTATCTTGTGCTCCCCCATGTCCAGTTCTCTCTTCTTGATCAAAGACTCAATGACATCCTTGAAGATATAGCACCCTTCGATAGTATGCCTCAGCATCTGGTGGTACGGGTAGAAGCAAGGATCATCCCTTTTCTTTATGTCACTAGGCCTCTTCGGTTCTGGCAACGTGATTTTATTGTATCTGGTGGCCCATTCAAATAGGATCCGGGACTTGTCTCGAGGAAAAGAGTACAACTTATTCCTCATCTTCTCCCGCAGGGAAGGACCCTCCCGCCGCTCAGTAGATCTGGGTGGAGGAGGATTGGACGTCTCCTTGGCTTTCTCGTTCTGTTTCTCAAAAGCTTCGAAGTCCAGTGTGTGGACTTCCGGCGGTATCGGCCTATTCTCGGCCTGCCTGGCCCTCTAGCTCGATGCAGTTGGAGCAGAAGAATATCGAGCAAGGAATGTTTCGATCTCTGCTACTATGTTGTTTAGACGGTCAAATGATCGCACCTCGGCGCCAATCATCCTTTCAAGGATTTCCTTTTTCAGGTTCTATTTATAAATTTGCACTGCGTCCTCCTGATGCGGGGGACGTCTGCATCTCATGCTGAGATTCCTCCACCTCTTTATGTAGTCGAGAGCCGACTCATCATTTCTTTGTCTCGTGACGTAGAGTTCTGCCACGGTGACCTCCCGTTTAGCTATGTAGAATCTTTCTTTAAATTTCTTCTGCATATCGGGCCAATCTACAATGGACCCGACGGGCAGGCTCAAGTACCACTCAAAAGCAAGCCCGGTAAGTGTTGAGCCAAAGAATTTGAGAAGGTAGGCTTCATTTGTAGCTAGGTCCCCCATAACATTCACATAGTAGGCAATGTGCTCCATGGGAGACCCTTGCCCATTAAACTTCTCAAATTTCGGTGGCTTGGTGATGCCGGCCGAGAGCCTCCTGGCAGCATAGTGTGCCGGATAGGGTACCTGATACACATCGAAGGGCGTGTGATCACCATCGCTCCTTTCCGCCAGCTTCATGTCTATCATCTGTTCCAACATCAATCTGTTCACCGTCGCCAGGTCAACCGGGTTAGGATAGAAATGAGCCGGTTGCGCCAGCGGCGTTGTTAACACTGTCACCTAAGGCGCAATGGTGGACCCCTGGAATGGCAAGTTCTGTGGCGGGGCCAGAGTTGTATGTTGTGGCTGTTGCAGGGGTGCGCCCCCGGTGTAGGTGGGCATCGGGGGAGACACCGTCGCCTGTGGAGAAGCTTCCGAGGCCTGACCGTTGCCTACAGGGGTTTCTGGTAATGCTTCAGTCTGCCTGGATGTCGAGGGCTGAGCAGCCCTGTCGGTCAACTGCTTCCTTAACAACTCGATCTCCCTCTGATATTGCTGCATCATAAGCAATACAACGGGGTCACTCATGGGGAGGCTAGAGGTGTCTCCTCTTTCTTCAGCCGACGTCTCCTCGGACGACGTGGACGGTCCTCCCGTGGTGCCTTCAGTAATGACATTGGCAGCCAGGGCCATTGATGGTTCCCCATAGTCAGTTTCTCCGATGTGAGCTTGTGCCTTTTCAGTTGCTGCCTTTCCTCTTCTGGTGAGAGGTCCTAGCCTTGCTACAAGTCTGGCCATTTCTTCAGGCTTGGTCGGTAAGGCCCCGTACCGACCAAAGACTCCTGCCATGTTGCAAGTATAGACCCTTAGGTCTCTGCCTCTTCTTGCCGCTCTTCTCGATGTCCTGCCCGGGAAGACCAGTCTGTCAAAGACCGACCCCCGTGGCCTAACTTCCTCCCTCAGCGGGGACTGGTAACGCTCCTCAGATCAGTTCCTTGACTCGGCACTAGGCACGGGTCGGGCTTCTTCTTCTTCAAATGCGGAGGTTACTGCCCCCAGCAGTCTTTGGCGACCCAGGGGAGTGCTCCCCGGGCGCCTCAAGTAGTTTCTCCTGGCCTGCTCCACTCCTTCCCAGTCTTGATCAGGAGGAGAAGCCGGTGATGTTGCCCGGTTGACAGAAACGGGCATGTGGGTTGCAGGCTCCGCACGGGCAACCTGATAGTGACGTCGGTGGTATCGATGACGGGTGTTCTTCGGTGGGACCAGTGTTGTCACGCCCCGAACAAGGCGGAAATATCGGGACGTACAGTTAGAGACACGCTAGCAAGAGAGAGAACTAATTTAAAATAATACACAAGTGCTACAAGATGGAAATGCTAAATGATCATTAACAAACCACAACTGATACAATAACCTCATGTTCAACTTAATACAACTGGAATAATCAATCACTAAAGCTCAATAACATGACTGAGACTAAATGCTCTCCAAAACACAACTAAAAGTAAGATAACACACTACTAACACACTAGAACTGATACACTCAAGACATCACTCCTGCCCTTCCCCATCGGTAAGTGCGTCACCTGAACAGCCTGGAAAAGGGGGAAACACAACTATGAGCTGACGCTCAGTAGGAAATAACAGACAGGTATAAGTGATTAACAGTTTAATTACATTTTAAAATATCATGCTACAAATGATAAAACAATAAAAAGATAACGATGATATCACGAAACAAAATTCAAAGATCTTGCAAGGTCAAGAAATATAATGAATAGAATGGTAAGACAAGAATTTACTACAGGAGATAACGATAAAAAGTTGGCCATATCAAGATAATTCAAGTCATATCAAGCACGTATGTAATTTCATTTCCATGTCCAAGTAATCAGCAAGTAAAGTAACAACAAGTAGAGTATAGAACAGTGAAGAGTGGAAAGTGAAAAGTAGTAGAAAGTAATGTAGAGAGTAGTGGACAGTCCTAGATTTAACACATGTCAAGTACTGGTGTCAAATGCCACACCTAGTCATTCACCTCCCCGGGGGTACACGTAGTGTTCGGGCGCTCTTCCCAGGACTAGACCGAGCCCTTAATTGTTTGCCAGGCATTGATTTCTTTGGATCAAAGATCTCACGAATCTAGACTTCCATAGTTTATGGCCAGAATTCCAAGGTTTAAACTAAGTAGCAATAACAACTTCAAGTAGGAAAGAGATTCATTTCCAGAATTTCAAGGTAAGTATAATCATCAAGGAGATCGAAACCAAGTCACAACAAGAGTTAATCGTGCTGCGCTACTGTAAAACAGCAGCAATCAAACAAGCTAATCAACATATTAATCCTAATAACCAAGTTAAGATATCATGATTAACCATTATCATTTGTATTAGCCAAAGTGCCAACAAGCTAGAACAAGTTGTCGAGGTAAAGAACAAGCTCTCACAGCGGTGAAATAGAATGCATTATCAGGGGTTTTAGTTACACCATTAATCATTAATTATGTGAGTTTCTATTTAACCAATGTAAGTGTTGTAATGGAGATGGTAAACATCGTGTTTTGTACTATGTTTGCAAGAAAGGACCAATGCAAATTTGAAATCAAGGGGGGTACATGAATAGGTCAATTGTTCTTCAAAAAAATAATTTCAGTGGGTCTAAGTTAAATGGGTTGATTCCCCACTGATTCGGATCCATCTTCGGGTCGAAAAATGATGAAAATCGGGTTTCTGGTGTACGGGTCGACCCCTGGGTCGACCCCTGAAAAACTGGGGTCTGGAAGCTGAATGGGTCGACCCCTGGGGTCGACCCCAGCAATTTCTGAAGATGGGTCGACCCCTGGGGTCGACCCCCATGCAGGGAGCTGGATGGGTCGACCCTTGGGGTCGACCCCCATGCAGGAACAGGAGGGGACGACCCCTGGGGTCGACCCTCGGGCCTGCAGGGTTGCCCAGATAAAAGGGTTGACCCCTGGGGTCGACCCCTGCAAGAACAGCAACGTGAGTTGCCACCGAAAACCACATGAACTCATCCAAATGGGGTCCAATTGAGTTGAAATCAAAACCACAAGATCTAGGAATATTAATAGACATTCTAGGGTCATAAAACTACAATTTTGAAACACGGATTGTTACAGAAATTGATTGAATCTCAACTTATATATGATAAATTCATGAAAACCCTAGTTCCTGACCTACTTCTACTAAATCATGCAATTCTCTTAACATACACAACGGAATTTAGGGCTTTTGGTGTCAAAAGAAAGCTGACTCGATTATGAATCCAACCATATATAATATGCTGCATGAAGATCAGGATACATGACTCAAAATTAGCCCGTAATCAAGCTCTGACTTAAAGGAACACTATATGAATCATGTTCTAGGTATGCTCTTACAAAATTTTGAAATTCACGAGGCATGCTCAATGGAATTTGGGGCTTTCTACGTTAAATGAAAGATAATAACATGCTGATTATATCATATAAGTTAATTAGAGTTTGGTTGTTAGATCCTACCTCAAATCGGAGAGAGAAAACTCAAACCCTAGAATGAAAAACACTTGGACAGCACCTTAGAAAACCCGTGATAACTCACTCCACACCTGATGAAAATTGGGGCTTTCAGTCCCAATGGATAGATCTCGACGAGATGAACAACTTGCTATACTCATGATCAAAATTTGGTTGAGAATTCCTACCTCAATCGATGGATCAAAGAAGGATGAAGGGAAGCCAACGGCCTGCTGACCCACCTCCACAAATCGAGCTAGATCTCCCCAGATCTGAAACTTCAGTGAACCCCACAGCAGCCAAATGAAAGAAGACTCGTAGGGCTTCATTTTGATAGCTCATAGAGCTTCTGGAGCCTTCGGAGTTGGGAGTATTCGTTGCTGCAAGCTACATGTTTAGAAATGGCGCCGAAATCTTTGACTTGACCAAAACTATGTCGGCAGCACGTTTTGGGGAAAGGTTTACCTCAAATTGATTGAGGGTAAATGTTCCTTACATTGTGGCCTTCCATTTGCCACTGATTTCAGATCATTTGGTTGAGTATTGAGGTCGAATTTCGTGTTTTAATCTAAGGGTTAGGTATGGGTCAAAAGTGTGCACTTTTGGGTTTAAACTCTAAATAGATCTTACCACGGATTTACAATGGCCTAATGCCAGAAGGAAAAGTTGTTATCTACCTCTACCTTAATCTGTTTACTATTTTTATGAATTTTTATAAGGTAGTCGAATTTTCACTTATACTATTTCTAACGAATTAAATATTAATAAATCTGAAATTCAATTATTAATTCAATAAAATTCTATTCTCAATTAATAAAAGCTTAATAAGAAATATTGGGCTCAATTAAATAATTTGGGGTCTTACACCCTCCCCTACTTAAAGGAATTTGGTCCTCCAAATTCACTGCACTAAAACTGAGAGTAGAAAAAGATCGCTCACCTAGAATAGATCGGGATACCGCTTTCACATAGTCTCTTCAGACTCCCATGTAGCTTCTTCGGTCCCACGCCGACTCCACTGAATCTTGACCATCGGTATCGAACGATTCCGGAGTTGCTGTTGCTTCCGGTCCAGAATCTTGACAGGTCTTTCCTCATAGGTCAAATCTTCCTTCAGTTCAAAATCCACCTGCTGAATGATATGAGTGGGATCGTACACATATTTCCGCAACATAGACACATGGAAAACGTTGTGTACGCCAGACAAATGCGATGGTAAAGCCAGTCTATATGCCACCTCTCCCACTCTATCTAGAATCTCGAATGGACCAATGTACCTCGGACTCAGCTTGCCATGAATGCCAAATCTTCGGATCCCTCTCGTCGGAGAGACCTTTAAGAACACATGCTCGCCAACCTGAAATTCCAATGCTCTCCTTCTGTTGTCGGCATAACTCTTCTGTCTTGACTGGGCTACTTGTAACCGGTCTCGGATAACACGGATGTTCTGTGATGATTCCGAAATAAGATCTGGTCTAAGCCACTGTTTCTCACCTACCTCGTCCCAACACAACGGGGAACGACAACTTCTACCATATAGTGCTTCAAAAGGAGCCATCTGAATACTAGACTGATAACTGTTATTGTAGGCGAATTTAATTAATGCCAAATGCTCACTCCAATTACCACCGAAATCAATCATGCAAGCTCGCAGCATATCTTCCACTATCTGATTGGTTCTTTCAGTCTGTCCATCTCTGTGTGGATGAAAAGCAGTGCTGAAATTCAGACGAGTACCCAAAGACTCTTGCAGTCCCTTCCAGAAATGTGAAGTAAATCTGGGGTCTCGATCAGATACTATATTCACTGGGATACCATGCAATCTCACCACTTCCTTTATATACAAAGCAGCCAATACATCAATCGTCCACTTGGACTTAATTGGTAAGAAATGAGCCGACTTTGTCAATCGATCGACAATCACCCATATCGCATCAAATCCACCACGAGTCCTAGGTAGACCCATAATGAAATCCATGCCAATGCTTTCCCACTTCCATTAGGGTATGTCGAGTGGTTTCAATTTCCCTGCTGGTCTGAAATATTCGGCCTTAACTTGCTGACATACCAAGCATCTGCTCACAAAATCTGTAACTTCTCTTTTCATATTCGGCCACCAAAAGGACCTTTTCAAATCTCGGTACATCTTAGTGCCTCCAGGATGAATGGTATATCTGGATCTATGAGCTTCCTCAAGAATTTTGTTCTTTATTGTGGCCTCATCCGGGACACAAGTTCTGCCTTTAAATAATAATCTACCATCATCGGCCAACACGAAGTCAGGTCTGCTGCTCAAGTTTCCCTTGATCTCTACCAACTCGGGATCATTTTCTTGCAAGGACTTGATTTCCATCAACAATTCGGGCTTAAGTTGGATCTGAGCAATCATGACCTGATCATTGTCAATATTAAGATCTAGACTAGATAATTATTCCAACAACCTCCATTCTTGTAACATGAGACTTGACAATCTAGCTACTGGCTTCCGGCTTAATGCATCTGCCACAACATTACCTTTGCCAGGATGATACTCAATCGAGAAGTCGAAGTCTTTCAAGTACTCCAACCATCTCCGCTGCCTCATGTTGAGTTCCTTCTGAGAAAATAAATACTTTAAACTCTTATGATCTGAAAACACTGTAAAAGTTTCTCCATATAAGTAATGCCTCCATATCTTCAAAGTAAGCACGACTGCAGCAAGTTCCAAATCATGAACAGGATAATTATCTTCGTGCTTCCTCAACTGCCTAGAGGAATAGGCAATCACCTTCCCATGCTGCATGAGTACACAGCCTAAGCCAATACCTGAAGCATCAGTATAAACAACAAATCCTCTTTCACCAGAAGGTAAAGCCAAAACAGGTGCAGTAGTCAAACACTCCTTCAGAGTCTGAAAGCTTCGCTGACAATCATCTGACCAATCAAACTTATTCTCCTTGCGGGTTAATCTTGTCATAGGTACTGCAATCTTGGAGAAATCTTGAATAAATCTTCGGTAATAGCCTGCCAGGCCTAGGAAACTTCTGATTTCAGTTGCACTAGTAGGCTGCTCCCAATTCTTCACTGCCTCAATCTTCGAAGGATCAACTGAAATACCTTCCTTGGTGATAATATGTCCGAGAAAGGACACTTCTTGTAGCCAGAACTCACACTTACTAATCTTGGCATAAAGTTGATGATCTCTCAACAGTTGCAATGCCATCCTCAGGTGTTCAGCATGCTCCAATTCACTCTTGGAATAGATCAAGATGTCATCAATAAATACCACGACCCACTGATCAAGATAGGGCCGAAATACATCGTTCATCAACTGCATGAAAGCTGCTGGTGCATTCGTTAGACCAAAAGGCATAACGACAAACTCAAAATGACCATACCTGCTGCGGAAAGCCATTTTATAAATATCCTCTTCCTTAATCCGCAACTGGTGATATCCAGATCGAAGATCGATCTTAGAAAAATATTGAGCTCCTGCTATCTGGTCAAATAGTTTGTCAATCCTCGGCAATGGATATCTATTCTTGACAGTCTGCTGGTTCAATTGCCGATAATCAATGCACAGCCTCATCGAACCATCTTTCTTCCTGACAAATAGTACAGGGGCTCTCCAAGGAGAAGTACTAGGACGTATAAAACCCTTCTCGAGCAATTCCATCAGCTGCTGCTTCAATTCCCGCAGTTCCGCATGAGACATACGATAAGGAGCCTTGGAAATAGGAGATGTGCCAGGAATAAGATCAATAGAAAAGATAACTTCCCGCTCAGGCGGAAGTCCTGGTAGTTCTTCTGGAAAGACATCAGGAAAATCTTGGACAACAGAAATGTCCTTAATCTCCATCTGCTGCTCAGGAGTTGTACAGACAAAGGCTAGAAAAGCCTCACACCCATGCCTCAAAAGCTTATCAGCTCGAAGAGCCGAGATGAGCGGTACGGAGTTATGGTGCTTGACTCCCGTAAAAGATAAACCAAAATGTCCAGTAAAAGTCACTGAGCTAGAACTACAGTGAACATTGGCCTCATACTTGGCCAACCAATCTGCTCCTAGGATTACATCATAATCCTTCATATCCATGCAGACTAAATCAGCTGGAAAGTTCTGCTCACCAATCATAACCTTACTAGAAGGATAGAAATACTGGATTGTTGATCTAGTGCCAATAGGGGTTGAAATCTCTAACGGAGTATTCATCAAAACATGTTCCATAACTAATGACTTAGCAAATCTCCGTGAAATAAAAGAATGTGTTGCACCAGTATCAAAGAGAGCAAATGCGGGCTTATCGATTATAGTAAGGGTACCTTCGACGAGTCCGCCATCATCAGAAATCCCAGTTTCATCTGCATGTAAAGCTTGAAGCTTGCCTTGTGGTTTCTTGAAGACTAGAGGTTTTGCCGGTGTAGCTTGCTCCGATATGAGAGGACAATTGGGGATACGGTGCTCCTTGCTTCCACATCGCAAACAGGTGCCTAGCTTGCGCCAGCACTCCTCTATCTTGTGACCCGGACGATCACAATAGTTGCACACGCCCTTGAATGGAACAATAGGGCCAGGCTTCTTGTCTTCATGCCTCGGCATCTTGCCCTTCCACGATCCAGACCCGCTCCACGAACCAGGTCCACTAACAGGCCTCTTCTTGGTATACCCGGGTTTGACACTCCCGGAACCTGTAGGTAATTTTTTCTTGGTGCCTTTCCCACGGATTCTCTCCGTCATTTCAAGAGTATCCTCTAGAACTTGCGCTTTCCTTACCACCTCAGAATACGTGAAAATCTCCATCGGTGCCAATTGGTTGATATAATGAAGCTTCAATCCATTGAGAAAGCGCTTCGCCTTCATCTTCTCGGTGGAAATGAGATGTGTAGCATATCGAGAAAGCTGTGCAAATTGAGCCTCATACTCTGCCACGGACAAACCTCGCTGTTTCAGGGCCGCGAACTCCGTCGCTTTCTTCTCTTGCACTCTATCAGAAAAATACTTGCTGTTGAAGAATTCTTCGAATTCTTCCCACATAACTTGCCGATCACCGAGAGTTGCCTTGATAGAATCCCACCAAGTACGTGCATCATGTTCCAGTTGAAATGTGGACAAAAGGACACGCTCCTGGTTGGTGCATTGCATAACTTCAAAGATCCTCCCCATCTCATCTAGCCAGTGCTCGGCTTGGTCAGGGTCGGTCGAACCAGCAAACCTTGGCGGATTCATCCCTCGGAAGTTCCGGTATAGATCACCGGTGCCATGCTGTGCCGCTCCTGCCTGAGCTACTTGCTGAAGGGCCTGAGTAAGGCCTTGAACCGTACGCTGCAGGTTCCTCCATTCAGCACGATCAGCTGCCATCTACACGAGAAATAGATTACTTAGGTCCAATAAAATAGATAATAACACGATTAAGGAACGAACTTAACCCAAGTTCTACCCAATCTCACAGGTCAGGTCTTAAACTTTCACAAGGTTAGGGATCTAGTGCACCTAGACACGACCAAAACTCGGAACCTGGCGGAGGTAATCGGTCCGAAGACCACTCGCGCAAGTGTGCGACCTTTCCGATAGGCGTAGCCTAACGTTCGGACAACACCTTTTGATATACCGGTTATTGGGATGCAATGCAAGAAAACCTAAAACTTAGGGAACCTAGGAATGTGAAACCTAGGGCTCTGATACCAACTAAACTGTTACGCCCCCGAACAAGGTGGAAATATCGGGACGTACAGTTAGAGACACGCTGGCAAGAGAGAGAACTAATCTAAAATAATACACAAGTGCTACAAGATGGAAATACTAAATGATCATTAACAAACCACAACTGATACAATAACCTCATGTTCAACTTAATACAACTGGAATAATCAATCACTAAAGCTCAATAACATGACTGAGACTAAATGCTCTCCAAAACATAACTAAAAGTAAGATAACACACTACTAACACACTAGAACTGATACACTCAAGACATCACTCCTGCCCTTCCCCATCGGTAAGTGCGTCACCTGAACAGCCTGGAAAAGGGGGAAACACAACTATGAGATGACGCTCAGTAGGAAATAACAGACAGGTATAAGTGATTAACAGTTTAATTACATTTTAAAATGTCATGCTACAAATGATAAAACAATAAAAAGATAACGATGATATCACGAAACAAAATTCAAAGATCTTGCAAGGTCAAGAAATATAATGAATAGAATGGTAAGACAAGAATTTACTATAGGAGATAACGATAAAAAGTTGGCCATATCAAGACAATTCAAGTCATGTCAAGCACGTATGTAATTTCATTTCCACGTCCAAGTAATCAGCAAGTAAAGTAACAACAAGTAGAGTATAGAACAGTCAAGAGTGAAAAGTGAAAAGTAGTAGAAAGTACTATAGAGAGTAGTGGACAGTCCTAGATTTAACACATGTCAAGTACTGGTGTCAAATGTCACACCTACTCATTCACCTCCCCGGGGGTACACGTAGTGTTCGGGTGCTCTTCCCAGGACTAGACCAAGCCCTTAATTGTTTGCCAGGCATTGATTTCTTTGGATCAAAGATCTCACGAATCTAGACTTCCACAGTTTATGGCCAGAATTCCAAGGTTTAAACTAAGTAGCAATAACAACTTCAAGTAGGAAAGAGATTCATTTCCAGAATTTCAAGGTAAGTATAATCATCAAGGAGATCGAAACCAAGTCACAACAAGAGTTAATCGTGCTGCGCTACTGTAAAACAGCAGCAATCAAACAAGTTAATCAACATATTAATCCTAATCACCAAGTTAAGATATCATGATTAACCATTATCATTTGTATTAGCCAAAGTGCCAACAAGCTAGAACAAGTTGTCGAGGTAAAGAACAAGCTCTCACAGCAGTGAAATAGAATGCATTATCAGGGGTTTTAGTTACACCATTAATCATTAATTATGTGAGTTTCTATTTAACCAATGTAAGTGTTGTAATGGAGATGGTAAACATCGTGTTTTGTACTATGTTTGCAAGAAAGGACCAATGCAAATTTGAAATCAAGGGGGGTACATGAATAGGTCAATTGTTCTTCAAAAAAATAATTTCAGTGGGTCTAAGTTAAATGGGTTGATTCCCCACTGATTCGGATCCATCTTCGGGTCGAAAAATGATGAAAATCGGGTTTCTGGTGTACGGATCGACCCCTGGGGTCGACCCCTGAAAAATTGGGGTCTGGAAGCTGAATGGGTCGACCCCTGGGGTCGACCTCAGCAATTTCTGAAGATGGGTCGACCCCCACCATTTCCTTCAAATGGGTCGACCCCTGGGGTCGACCCCTACATTCCTGTGCAATGGGTCGACCCCTGGGGTCGACCCCCATGCAGGAACAGGAGGGGACGACCCCTGGGGTCGACCCTCGGGCCTGCAGGGTTGCCCAGAAAATGGGTCGACCCCTGGGGTCGACCCCTGCAAGAACAGCAACGTGAGTTGCCACCGAAAACCACATGAACTCATCCAAATGGGGTCCAATTGAGTTGAAATCAAAACCACAAGATCTAGGAATATTAATAGACATTCTAGGGTCATAAAACTACAATTTTGAAACACGGATTGTTACAGAAATTGATTGAATCTCAACTTATATATGATAAATTCATGAAAACCCTAGTTCCTGACCTACTTCTACTAAATCATGCAATTCTCTTAACATACACAACGGAATTTAGGGCTTTTGGTGTCAAAAGAAAGCTGACTCGATTATGAATCCAACCATATATAATATGCTGCATGAAGATCAGGATACATGACTCAAAATTAGCCCGTAATCAAGCTCTGACTTAAAGGAACACTATATGAATCATGTTCTAGGTATGCTCTTACAAAATTTTGAAATTCACGAGGCATGCTCAATGGAATTTGGGGCTTTCTACGTTAAATGAAAGATAATAACATGCTGATTATATCATGTAAGTTAATTAGAGTTTGGTTGTTAGATCCTACCTCAAATCGGAGAGAGAAAACTCAAACCTTAGAATGAAGAACACTTGGACAGCACCTTAGAAAACCTGTGATAACTCACTCCACACCTGATGAAAATTGGGGCTTTCAGTCCCAATGGATAGATCTCGACGAGATGAACAACGTGCTATACTCATGATCAAAATTTGGTTGAGAATTCCTACCTCAATCGATGGATCAAAGAAGGATGAAGGGAAGCCAACGGCCTGCTGACCCACCTTCACAAATCGAGCTAGATCTCCCCAGATCTGAAACTTCAGCAAACCCCACAGCAGCCAAATGAAAGAAGACTCGTAGGGCTTCATTTGGATAGCTCATAGAGCTTCTGGAGCCTTCGGAGTTGGGAGTATTCGCTGCTGCAAGCTACGTGTTTAGAAACGGCGCCGAAATCTTTGACTTGACCAAAACTATGTGGGCAGCACGTTTTGGGGCTAGGTTTACCTCAAATTGATTGAGGGTAAATGTTCCTTACATTGTGGCCTTCCATTTGCCACTGATTTCAGATCATTTGGTTGAGTATTGAGGTCGAATTTCGTGTTTTAATCTCAGGGTTAGGTATGGGTCAAAAGTGTGCACTTTTGGGTTTAAACTCTAAATAGATCTTACCACGGATTTACAATGGCCTAATGCCAGAAGGAAAAGTTGTTATCTACCTCTACCTTAATCTGTTTACTATTTTTATGGATTTTTATAAGGTAGTCGAATTTTCACTTATACTATTTCTAACGAATTAAATATTAATAAATCCGAAATTCAATTATTAATTCAATAAAATTCTATTCTCAATTAATAAAAGCTTAATAAGAAATATTGGGCTCAATTAAATAATTTGGGGTCTTACAAGTGTGTCCAGAGCCGACTAGTAAATGGGGGCCGATGTCTTGACCCGGTCTGCTAGTTGAGCCCTTGCCAGGCGAAAGGTGCTGGGCCCTACCCGAGTTGGTGAAGTGAACCGGGCTGCCTTGGGAACCCATGCCTGCTTGCCCTTGGTCGGCCTCGAGGCCGGTTGGTGCTGTGGTGCTGTGGCTGGAGTTGCGGGCGTCATCCTCCCCTTCATCTTCTCTAGTGGCTTGAAAGAGTTACGCACTGGTACGGCGGGGACAACGCGCTCCGGGATCATCTCGGAGCGTGGCTCAGTGAGGTGGACTCGGACGATCCCGATGACAGCAGATTTGTCAGTGCTGGAGAACCGGCCTCGGGGTGATGTAGTGGCATGACTCCTCCAGAGCCTTCTCTGGTGGGAAGCCGAACCCTGGCGAGACGGGCCGGTAGTTTGGTGCACGTGGTGCACATTGCAGCTCAGTGTCCTCACGGGGACGGTTTCGGGAGATTCGGCCACTGGTCGGCCGACAACAGCTTTGGTGGCCCCCTGGATGGGGGCGTTGCTTCCGATCCCATCAGACGCCTCCACGTCTAGCAGGTTTGTAAAGGCCACTCCCAAAAAGTTGGGGAAGCCTACCACGGGAGGGAATCTCTCGAAGGTGAGGGGGACGGCTAGGTAGCCATTCCGAACATGACTTTCGACGGGCTGCTGGCCGAAAGTGAGGGCCATCCTGACGTCTAGAATGAAACCTGCATTTGTGAAATGAGGAATTAGTATTACAAGAAGGGGGCCGTGGAGCCCTTAGTTCCGGCAAAGAGATGAAGGGTGATCCCATACCACCGGGCGTGCCAGACTTGTGGATGCACTTTTTTTATTTTAAAAAGTTTAGTTTTATTCTTTTATTGGTTTATTAAGTGCGTGGGCGTGCCAGTCACAAAGTGACAATTTGTTCAGGCTTCATAGAAACCCAAGGTGCGCTCGGTCTGACTCAGTCAGGCGATAGTGTGGTTCAGGTCGGGACTGGGACTCGTTGTGCCATAGAGGTCACAACGTCATTTACATCCCCTCGGAGAGGGGAATACCCTTGATTAATTACCAGAAATAAGGGCTCCACAATTGAAAGGAATATTAATTAATGCAAGAAAGAAAAGGCGGTCGGGCTATGTAGTAAACCTGTGGTGAGGGTATGAACACTCAGATTATGTCGGTCACCGGTGGACCATTCCATGTTCGGACAAAAGTCCATACGGAGAACAAGACGGTGACGGGGGATGAATCCGTCCAAATGTCTACCAGGAGGTGGCAATTTTAATGCAAAGGGGGGAAATCAGATCCCGATGAGAGAGGGGACCATGATAAGATATTGGCCTGAGGCAAGGTCGGGCAGTGACCATAACGAGAGAGGTAACTCCCGAGGGTGAAGCTCGGCCTACAAGGGCAGCATTAGTATTCCCGGGTTCGGAATCCAAAGAGGAGAGACGGAGGCCATACCGTTATATTTGTGATTTGTTTCGAGTCACATTTACCATTATCGTTCATTTACCAACATTACCCCTTTTGTTGATTGCCTCTTACCATTCACAAGCTGTGAATCCTTTTCTAGTTTATTATTACCTCCTCCCTTTTTATCGTTATCATCCCCTTTTTTTGTTATTATTTTCTTTGTTCGTTATTTTGATTAGAGCTACCCCCTTCTTTTATCATCATCATTATTATTTATTGTTTCTTTTAATATATCTTTTTTCTTTTATCATACATTTTTTATTGGAGAAATGATGGAGTGTACCGCTGGAGAGGCTGAGGGGTGCGCCGCTGAAGGCTGGAAGGTGCACCGCTGGAGGATAGCAAGTGTGCCGTTGGAGGGTTGATGGATGTACTACCAGAGGGCAACGGGAAGTGTACCGCTGGGGGGCTAAGAGGTGTACCGCTGGGGAGGTCAGGGGGAGTGTACCGCTGGAGAGTTAAGAGGTGTACCGCTGGGAGGTTGAACTGAGAGTAAAGGGTTAAGGAAGATGGGGTGGAGTTCAAATGGGTGGATCAGAGTTCAAGAGGGAGCCCCTTGCCCATGCAGGTCTGATGGAGAACCTTAGAGGATCAACTGTCAATCTTCTTGTCATGTGATAGAGTCCGAAATCATGTTCAATAGTGCAGTTCTTTGAGTCTTGTTCAGTCCAATGCCTGGAGCCTTGCATAGTTCCTTCAGTTGATTAGAATGTGTTATTATTGCTTAATCCCATTCGTTTGTTGCTTCCTATTGTCTTCCCATTTTTTTTAACGTATCGTTATTTCTGACAAAAATTCGGCAGCATCTCCCCTTGACCCGGATGGTAAGAGAATAACAAGGAACATGCCCACAGGGGTGACATGAACCAACAATTGAGGTGTGTGCCTAAGCAGCCACCTTTGGGGAAACTTCAGAAAACTCAGAGAAAACGTCGACCGAGAAACTAGTAGACTGATACAAGCTATGAATGCACCGGAGAAGTGACAGGCAAAGTGGGTGTGCCGCCGAGCAGGCCAACAGGGGAGGTGTGCCGCTGAGGCTGCCAAGGGTGTACCGCTGGCGGCTGGAGAGGGCGTGCCACTGGGCAAACGAAGGAAAGTCTGTGCCGCTGGGCAGACAAACGGGAAGGGTGTGCCGCTGGGCAACCCAGGGGAGTCTGTGCCACTGGGCAGACAAATGGAGGACTGTGCCGTTGAAGGGCCTGAGTAGTCTGATGACCGGGGGCTTGAATAGGTGTGTGCACACCGTTGGTTCCAAGGAAGGAGCAAAGGAAGATGCTCTGAGCACTGAGGGCATCCTGTGTGTCAAGAAGGATGGTGGGCTCCCACGGACCCGTATAACAAAAATCAAAGGTTGGTGTACTAAGGAAAGCCCTGGGAGGGGGGAGAGGCTAGCTCTGCCCCATCAAGTCAAGAACAAAACACATTCATCAAGTGGGCCAGTGCCATGGGAGGTGAGATAGAGCAAGGAGTTGGAAGACTGGGAGTAGACGCACAAGACCCACAGACTAGCGATAAGAAGAAAGCGACAAATGCAACAAAGAAGGCAAAGCCAGAAGATGTTTCATTCATGACGAACTCAAAGTGACAAAGATCATGGCCCAAAGGCCAAACGTGATACGTTACATCCAAACAAACAGGGGAGGAAAACAAGGAAAATAAAGAAAGAAAGTTTGGGGAGAGGGTTAGGATGAGGAAGGTTGATCATTCCCTTCGCTGCCATCCTTCCCCCTCCACTACACAACACAATCTCTTTTTTTCTCCGGGCTCTCCTCTACCTTCTTCCTCTCTTCTTCTTCTTCTCCTGTGGTGCTATCTTTGAACGGGTCCGCTTCTCGCATGCAGTCTCTCCTTTCTCTCTTGCAGTTGTGAGGCTTTTATACATGTTCCATTGAAGAGGCTGACCTCATGATGGTACTGCCATCTGAGGTTGACTTCGGTCTCCTCCATGTCAGGTGAGGATCTCCCTCATCCAACTAGAAGGTGACACCAAGGTGGGTGCTAGCTGGCGTTGAAGTGGCTGAGCTGCGCGCCAAGGGGCCTGCCTTGTGACCGTTGAATTATCTACTGGTTTGTACAATTCAGAGGAATTCACCACTGTGCCGCTGGGGGCCCAGGCCGTTGTGCCGCCGGAGGGGCGTGATAGCTTGTGCCGTTGGAGGGCTCAATTGGGGGTGTGCCGCTGAAGGCATTTGAAGACTGTGCCTTCGAAGGGCACGATGGGGTGTGCCGCTGGGGCATTTGAGGCCGTGCCTTTGAAGAAGCTTGCTGGCGTGTCGCTGAGGGGCCGCCTGGTGTGCCGTTGAACGGGCGCTGGCTGGTGTGCCGCTGAGGGGCCGCCTGGCGTGCCGCTGAGCGGGTGGTGGAGGGTGTGCCGTTAGGGGCGTGCCGTTAAAAGGCCACCCGGGGGGTGTGCCGTTGGAGGCACCAGGAGTGTGCCGTTGAAGGGGCACAAAGGGTGTCGTTTTGAAAGGGGCCTCTGCTTTTGCTTCAGGAACTTGAAGTTGTGCATTCTTTAGGATACTTCTTCACCGTTACGGACCCGAGGGTGGGTCCATAGCAGTGTATGGATTCAGGAGGATATCATGTGCTTTCTTTGTCATTTAATGCGCCCGTGCAAATGTGGGAATTTGCCGGACGGTAGTATTCTCCCGGAGCCCTGGACGACCAGTCTCCCCAGGTCTTCTCCTTTCGACTTTGACATTAGTGTGAGGGCTTGGCGGGACATATGGACGTACGATTTTGTACGTCCACATGAACCAATCCTCCAATGCTCAACGCAAACTCAGGAATCCACCCGTAGCAACCAACGCTATGATCCTGAACCAGTGGGTCACAAGCCCACCACGCTTTCGCTGCGCACTCTGATCCACGCGCATAGCCACAAATTCTCAGAAACACCGCCCAACCGGCACTCGTCCTTTCGGAAAAGCGCCAGCACACCCACACACGACAAGGGAATGGGCACAACTTCTCACAGGCAACCACCTTGCCAAGACAAGGAGCACGTCTGGCACGGACTTCATGGCACACAAGGCCAACCAATCCGAACACATGACACAAGATGACGAACCTTGGGCAAACACAATCTCTCCAACCAAAGGAGAAACCAAACACACTTCCGACCAACGGGAGAACTCCACGCTCGACCTGACCTCGAATCTCACGCATGCTGGAAACAGCACCATCCAGCACCAAGGAAAACCATCGCTTCCATCAGGTCAGCGCCTCCGACACACTCGGTGAGTGTCACGTTGGACCACGATCACAGCATCTCCCGGTGCACCACCATGGCAATTCCTCGAACTGCAACACACCATGCCAAGAGCCGCAACACGAGCCATAACGACAACCACCGATGCTCATCCTCGAGTCTCAAAACCCACCGTGAAACCTTCACACCTCAGACCAAATCCAAGGCAAACACACCGATTCGCACATAAAAGCGCAGGAGTAAGACTTACAGGGACACCACAGCCCAATCCTGCCTCAAAATCTGCAGAACAACCGGGACCAACACGTCATTTCTGACGCCACAGTGCACGACAAGAATGTCAGGCTTGACGAAACAGCAGCTCACCGAGAAGATCCTCCGCTCACCTAAGCACACTTCTCGATCAGAACACCCGCTCTGCCACCTTAAACTATGACCTGAACACCTCAGGGGCTGGACAAACCTCAAGCTGGAGTGGCCTAAACCAACAGTAGATCCCTTAGAGCACGCTCACGGCCACTTACCCACAAACAATCCTCGCCAGCCACCTGACCACTCTGTAGATTCCTCGAACCCAGCACCGCGAGTTCACGCCTGCCAGCAACCTCTACCCAACGCAGCACAACCAGGGCCACCATCGATGAGGGAGAAGGCTCTCGACCTCGATCCGTAGACCCCATGCTGGCACAAGAACCACGGACAACAACCACCTTCACAGCGCCGCACATCGCACTCAAGCCCTCAAGCGAGAAACTAGGCGGAAAGCGAACACAAAACCCTAAGCCAGCTGCCGACTGTACGGGACCTTATGGACTCCGATCACTGCAACATTTTGAATTCCTATGTACGTCCACAACCTGGCTCTGATACCAGCTGTAACGACCTGAGAATCCGATTACCGGGAAAGACCCGATAACCCGAGACTCGAACCGCTGCCCACGAGCCGGGAGGGCTCGGAAGGGCTAAAAGGAGTGTGGAGGCACAAAGAAATGGGAAATAAAGCAGGACAATTCAACAATTAACAGAAATAAATAAACAACTACAACTACAACAGAGTCCAGTCCAACAGAAAGTACAGTCTTGGAGAGGGGGATTTCTGTAGCCCACCCAAGGAGCAACCCAACTAGACCCAACAGGGTCCAACGAGGCGAGCCCACCCGGGTGACAGCCCACAGGGCCCACTCAGGGAAGAAAAGCCCAATAAGAAAACACTCGAGGAACCAGCTCTCCCCGGCGGCCTCTAGGCTCGGAGGGCCCGAGTGATGGTCAGGTCATAAGGAAGGTCCGGCCCAAGCCGTTTCCCCGCCCGAGAGAGACAGGCATTAGCCGACCTATCCGACCCCTCTTCCACCGAGCTATGCTCATCACCCGGACAGGGCGGGCATTTCAGGAGCTCGGCCAGACCGAACATCATCCGTTCAAGAGTCCCCAACGGATAGGGGAGCCAGGAAACCGCAAGACTTCAAGGCGATAACGTCCCCACGATAAGGCCATGAAAGCCCACGTCAAGGACGTAACTCCCGCCGGAGACCCCTTAGCTTGCTGGACTCCTAAAGGCGGCACACTATTTAAACTAGGGCTACCCTCCGACAGAAGAGAGCCATCCAGGTACTCATATACCTAAACTCCTGAGCAATCCGCTTCACCCTCTGGTGGAGAGGAATCTCGCGCGCTAGCTTTTCTCCTCCCCATTATTGCTTCCACCATAGCTCTACTGACTTAGCCATCAGAGGGTTTTACCCCAGGGAAGCCCCTTGGGCCCTCTGATACGTTTCCCTATCTTGCAGTTCATCTTCAGGTGATCCACAGCCCGCTCAGGATACAAGCGCGAGATTTCGCCTCTTCATCTGGCGCCGTCTGTGGGAAACGCGCGAAGAGCCGAGATGGTGAGAAGAAGCTCAGGGAGGAAATCCGCCGTCGAGAAGGGCAAGGCCGTGGTGGCGGTAGGAGATTGCCCCTCTAGGGCCTCACAGAACCCTCCCTCCAACGCCAGCATCCCCACCAACGGACCGCCGCCCCCTCCGACGACGACGGGGGTACCCCCCAACGGTGGCGACGAGGTCTTCCAGGCCCTCAATAAGAAGCTTGACGTCCTCGTGGAGCTCATAAGGGCCCAGGCGGCAAGGGATGCCAGGTCCCGCGCCCCGTCCGGGAGCCCCCCCCGAAGTGCGTCCCAGCATACCGCTGGGGGCCGCTTCACCCTCCGCGGTCAGCAGCTCATCTGCAACAACGTGGGAGGACCCTCGCAAGCTCCGCCCCCGGAGCAAGACGCTTCCTCCACGCCCAGAAAAGGGAAACTGGGGGTGAGGCCTCCACGCCCGAGCGCCGGCAGTCTTGAGGATCGCCACGACGCTCCCCCCAGTCCCACGGCACGACCACAGTCGGAACTTTCCCTCCGGTTGAGGGACTTCGAAAGACGTTTTGCAGAGCAAGAGCGCGCCCTCCGCGCCCTGCAGAAAACCTCTTTCCCGGAGGATGAGGAGAAATCCCCTTTCTCCGAATACATCTTGAAGGTAGAGGTGTCTCCCAGAACCTCCATTCCGACCTTCAAGCTCTATGATGGCCAGGGCGACCCAGCCGACCACTACGACAGCTTCGACGCCCTGGTGACTCTGCATGGAACACCGGATCCTATTAAATGCCGAGCCTTTGCGGCCACTCTGGTCCAAGGCGCTCAGGCATGGTTCCGGGCCCTCGCCCCTGGGTCCATCCGGGACTTCAGGCAATTCGGGCGAGTCTTCAAGGAGAGCTTCGCCGGAAGCGCCCCCCCAAGGTCAGTAGCGGGGCTCCTGGCCCTCAAATAGGCGCAAGGGGAAAGGCTCCGGGCTTATGTCCACCGATTTAAATCGGAAGCCCTCAGAATTCCCCGCCTGGATGTGGCCTCGGCCACAACCGCTCTGACCGGGGGCACCCGGGACGAGAACCTCTGCCGTGAACTTGTCCTCCACCCTCCCTCGACCCTTGCCGAGCTAGTGACTCTGGCACTGCGCCACGCTGAGTGCGAAGAAGTACTCAGCGCCTGCCGAGACACAACCGGCTCGGGTTGGGAGGGGGACAAGAAGCGAGCCTCCGAGCCAAACCCTGGCTCGGGCAAGAAGCGCGATCGGGAAGGAGAGCGCAAGAGGAAGTATGAGCGGTACACCCCGCTGACCGCGCCAGTCTACGAGATCTACGAAGACATCAAAGACTCAGGACTCCTCTGCCGGCCCGAACCAATGAGGTCGAAGAACCGCAAGCGCGACAGGCATTGCCTGTTCCACGGCGACCACATGCACCATACCGGCGACTGCCACCAGCTCCAGGACGAGATCGAGCCTCTCATCCGTCAGGGGCACCTGGCCCGATTTTCAGCCGGGTGGAAAGAAGACCGGGACACCGCCGAGGAGATCGACAACGCCCCCCGAGGGGTCCACATCAACGTCATCTCCGGAGGAAAGGCGTCGGGCGGCGACACCAGCCGAGGAAGGAAGCGTCATGCTGAGCGGGCCAGCCAGGTCTTAGAACCCTCCAGCGGCCCGCCGAGGGAGCCCCAGGTCATAGTCTTCTCCGACCAAGACCTGGAAGGGCTGAAGACCCCGCATGATGATGCCCTCGTTATCTCGGCCACAATAAACCATTGTAGCGTAGATAGAATTCGGGTTGACAATGGGAGCGCCCCCGATGTGTTATCTTACGATTGTTTCCTTAAGATGGGGGAAGACCCATCCAAGCTCCGCCCGATCCGAACGCCCCTTTGCGGGTTTAACGGCCTAGCCACCTACCCCGAGGGAGCCCTAAGCCTGCCGGTCACCATCGGCACCCCACCCAAAATCGTTACGGTCATGGTGGACTTCATAGTGATTAAGGGTATGATAGCGTACAACGCCATTTTCGGCCGGAAAATCCTCAGCAGGATAAAGGCCGTACCATCTACCTATCACCAGAAAATGAAGTTTCCCACCAAAAACGGGTTGGGGGAAGTCCGAGGTAACCAGGCCACGGCCAGAAGGTGCTACAACATCTCGGTGGAAGCCTCAAGGCCGGACGGGGGAGACGAGGGCCCCAAGGGAATCGAAGGAAAGACCGTAACCGCCGAGCCCTGTGGCGAATTGCTAACGGTATTCCTGAACGATGACCCGGCCCTCGGAGTAAGGATCGGAGCCGACCTACCACCCATGGAACAGCAACAATACAAGAATTTCCTTTCTGAGTACGTTCAGATCTTTGCTTGGTCCGATGATCAACTCCCTGGCATACCAGAGAAGACCGTGATGCACAAGCTCAGCCTCGACCCTACCGTGAGGCCCGTACAACAAAGGAGAAGGAAGCATGCGCCCGAGAAACAGGCGATCATCAAGGCGCAGGTCACCAAGGGACAAGAGACAGGCCTCTTCAGACTAGTCATGTACCCTACGTGGCTAGCCAATGTCGTCCTGGTACCAAAAACTACAGGCAAATGGCGAATGTGCGTGGACTTCACCGATCTGAATAAGGCTACCCCCAAGGACTGCTATCCGCTACCGAGCATCGACCAATTGGTTGATTCAACCTCGGGCAACGAGATACTCAGTTTCCTGGATGCCTATTCAGGTTATCACCAGATCAGAATGAACCCAGAAGATGTCGAGAAGACCGCCTTCATCACCGACTGCGGCGTGTACTGCTACACCCAGATGCCTTTCGGGTTGAAGAACGCCGGAGCCACATATCAGCGACTAGTAAATCACATGTTCGAGGGACAGCTGGGTTGGAACGTCGAGGCTTACATTGACGACATGCTCGTCAAGACCCCCAAGGCCCAAGACCACTTCACCGACCTTGCCGAAACCTTCGGCACCCTCCTGAAGTACCACATGAAGCTCAACCCCGCCAAGTGCGCCTTTGGAGTAAAATCCGAAAAGTTCCTGGGTTTCTTGGTCACTCAACGCGGGATCGAAGCCAACCCCGACAAAGTCCAGGCCATCCTGGACATGCGCCCGCCCACATGCATCAAAGACATTCAGCGTCTGGCAGGGCGTGTGGCCGCTCTCAGCCGCTTCCTGTCCCGTGCGACCGAACGATGCTTGCCCTTCTTCAAACTGATGAGGGGACCCAAGCTAGCATCTGCTACGTTCGCATGGGATGAGGAGTGCCAGACAGCGTTCGCCGAGCTTAAAAAGTTCCTGGCTTCGCCACCAGTGCTCTCCAAGCCCGCCCCAGGCGAAGTCCTTCTGCTCTACCTCTCGGCGACGCCATCCACGGTCAGCTCGGTCCTAGTCAGAAATGACTCGGGAATCGAAAGACCAGTCTACTACACCAGCAAGGTGCTCAATGAGGCCGAACGGAGGTACCCCGCAACCGAGAAACTCGTGCTAGCGTTGGTTACCTCCGCAAGGTGCCTTCGCCCCTACTTCACCGTGCTAACCGGCGAGCCGTTGAAGAAGATTCTGGCCCACCTCGAGGCCTCAGGGCGACTCGTCAGATGGGCCATTATGCTCGGGGCCTACGACATCTCGTACCGGCCACGATCAGCAATCAAAGGCCAAGCGCTCGCCGACTTCATTGTCGAAAGCACCATCCCCGCCGAGGACAGGCCTCCGACCACGACCGGGCCAACCAGGGAACTGTTCGTCGATGGATCGTCCAATTCGATAGGCAGCGGTGCGGGCATACTCCTGAGGTCCCCCGAAGGGATAGAGCTACAGTACGCCTTGAAATTTAACTTTCAGGCATCTAACAACGCTTCTGAGTACGAGGCCCTTATCTCGGGAGCGCGCATGGCCCGACGGCTGGGGGTCGAGCGAGTCAGGATCCACACCGACTCTCAACTAGTCGCAGGTCAGGTCAACAGCGAGTATGAAGCTCGGGAGGCACCCATGATCAAATACCTTCAGTTGGTCCGGAGCCTGGCCCAACAGTTCGAGGAATTTGGCGTAGTCCGGATAGCTTGGGAGCAAAACTCTCGGGCGAACGCCCTCTCTCGATTGGCCTCCTCCCTAGACCCGGAAGGTACACGATCGGTCCTCCTAGAAGAGCTAGAGCGCCCGAGCATTGACACGGAGCTCCTCGCTGTTGACTCGGCCACTCTAAGTGACTGGCGCTCCCCCTACCTGTCCTGGCTACAAGACTCCCAAGGGCCCTCCGACCCTCAAGAAGCCCGCCGAATGAAGTATCAAGCTCGGCGCTTCGTCGTCTTCGACAACACTCTCTACCGAAGATCGTTCTCCGGTCCCCTCCTGAAGTGCCTCGGTCCCGACGAGGCAAGCCGAGCCATCCAAGAGATTCATGAAGGCCTGTGCGGAGCGCACTCAGGGGCAAGGTCGCTGGCCAGAATCCTGTTACGATAGGGGTACTGGTGGCCCACCCTGCAGCGCGACTGCTCGGCCTATGTTCAACAGTGCGACCGATGCCAGCGGTTCGACCACTTGGTCCATCAGCCGGCTACGGAACTTGTCACCCTAGCCGAGCCTTACCCTTTCGCTCGGTGGGGAATCGACATCCTTAGGCCATTCCCAACCGCCCAGTCCCAGAAGAAGTTCATCATCGTCGCCATCGACTACTTCACCAAGTGGATCGAGGCCGAGGCTACGGCGAGGATCACCGAGACAGTCGTTTGGGGCTTTGTTTGGAAATCGATCATTTGTCGCTTTGGCATCCCCCGAGTAATAGTAAGCGATAACGGTCGGCAGTTCGACTCTCGGTACTTCCGAGATAGATGTGCCGACCTAAATATCCGCAACCACTTCACTTCGGTCGCCCACCCTCAGGCCAACGGGCTGGTTGAAAATGCCAACAAGACCATCTTGAAAGGCATAAAACCAGACTCGGCAAGGCTAAGGGTAGCTGGCTCGAGGACTTGCCTAGAGTATTATGGTCGCACCGAACAACCCCCAGGATGGCAACCGGTGAAAGCCCTTTTCAGTTGGTATATGGCACCGAAGCCGTCGTTCCATTGGAGATCGCCAATCCGTCTCTCCGAGTGATCAGCTTCTCACTCGAGGCAAACGGGCAAAAATTGCTCGAGAACCTCGACCTAGCAGACGAACACCGAGAGATCGCGAACGTCCGGGCAACGGAGTACCAGCGCCGCCTCACTCGATACTACAACGCCAAGGTCCGGGACAGACGTTTCCAACTGGGGGACTTCGTCCTCAGGAAAGTCGAAGCCTCTCGACCACTAGAGGCGGCGGGCAAGCTATCCCCCAACTGGAAAGGCCCCTACCGAGTGGTCGAGACGCTCGGGAAAGGTGCGTACAGGTTAGCGACAATGGAAGGGGAACCTATTCCTCGGACATGGAACGCAGCCGCACTACGCAAATTCTATTTTTGAAATTGTACAGCACGATGGATGGAATAAATCCCTTTTCTTTTTCATTCCAAACCATTGGTACATCAGATAGGCAAATGCCAGTACATCACATAGCAAAAAGCAAAAAACCGTCTAACACCACCTCAAGGGGCCATCGCTCGGCTGACTCGGTCTTGATCTCCTCGCGTCCAGCCACTGACTCTGCCTCGTGCGGAAACTGGCTCGGGCAAGAGGTGGTCAAGCCAGTTGCCTCGGGTGGCCCGTGACAAAGGTGACAGAGGGATTGCAGGAAAAAGGCCACCTTTAAACGTTGAGGAAGGCTACCTCCCAAGTTGGCAACAACCAGGAAAAAGGAGCGCCGTGAAGGCCTCCCCCCTTCCAAACTGCCAACTCCTTGGAAGGAAGGAGAGAGCAAGCAGCCCCCCGAAGAGTGAAAGAAATGAAGAGCAGAAGAGGGAGAAAGAGGCTGCAGACGGAGGAAGGCTTTGGTGAGGAGGGAGCTTGATACGCCTCCTCCCCTCACACGGAGGGAAGTAACGGCGGGCTCCCCTGATGCCCCCATCCATCCTCCGCCTCGGCGTCCACCCGGAAGCCACGCTGGAACTGAGAAAGGGCAAGAACCGTGCTTTCACACGTCGAAGCCCTCTCCAGATCTGCGCGGTGACCGTCGGACCCGTCTCGTGCACGCGCGGCGACCATAGGATCCGTTCAACACTACAGGGCAGCAGGAGCTCGCCGCTCCCCGTCGTTGGCGGCATCACCCTCCGAAGGATCCTCCATGCTTTGAATACAAGGGCACAACACACAGTGAAGAGGAAGAAGCGAGGAAAGACTGTTAGAGAAAATCCCAAGCAGTGAAGAGGGTAGGGTGCCTTTCGGTCCTTCTTATAGGCCAAAGGAGGCTACACGCCTTAAATGACCCCCCCCTCCTCGGAAACACGCCAAAGGATTTCTCCCCTAAACAGTCACCATCAACTCCTCGTCCCCCGCCCTAGCGGGATTCACGAAGCGGCCTGACATTCAAAGCATGAGGAAACGGAAAGACGCCCCGTCAAAAGCCTACCAAAACTGCATGCGAATACCACGCAGGGCATATCGGCACCTCCCAACCACTCAAGATCCGCCAACCAAATCACGGCAAGGATGGTACTCAAACAGAGCAAGTCATGTACAGAGAGGGAAGAAAGACAAAAAGGGAAGGAGGCAAAGTACATCAGGCCTCGGGCCCACTTTGACATTCCGGAACGGCGGAAGGAGACGCGTCACCCCCCGCGCCTTCGGTGACGGCCGGCTCGGACACTGACCTCGCCTGCCCGAGAACTGTCCCGGTCGCGAGCCCTCCTGAAACGCCCAGAGTCGGTGACCCCGATGGAGGCGACCCCTCCGAATCTCCCCCGACCGACGAGGAAGAGCTGGAAACCGACTCATCCGAGTCATAACACTGGCCGAAGGGGAACTCGATCGCGGAGTTTTGCTCATCGGCGTAGCCCACCGCCCGGCGATAGCCTTGCTTGAACCCCTTTCGAGCACCCCGGCGTAATGCTACCTCGTAGTAGGGTAGGGCGGCTTTCATCAGGTCGGCCGAATAAGCATCTGAGCTCCTGTAACACTCGATTGCCTCCGCCTCGACCTGCCCCGCCCTTCCGGCAAGCTCGACCCGAGCCCGCTCCGCCTCGGCCGCGCGCTCCTCTGCCCAGGCCCGGTCCGCCTCAGCCTCAGCTCGGAGACGCTCCGCCACCTCCGCCCGATCTAGCAGCTTGGCGCGTTCGAGCTCCCAGCGGTTGTCTAGCTCCAGGCGACGCAGACGCTCCTCCTCAAGGAATCGGCTTGTCCTCTAGAGAGACTCTCGGGTCTTGGAGAGCTGTTCGGCCAGCACCCCGGCTTCCAGTCGGCTTGCCCGCGCCACCTCCCGGAACACGGAGAACTCCTGCCGGAGCCCCTCATGCTCCCCCTTGAGTCGGGCCAGTTTCCTCTAGCGGCCCCCAAGGGTCCAGGCAAGTTCCGACCGCTCCGCCTCCATCCGGGCGTGTGCCTCCACCATCAAAGCCGCTGACCGAGCTATGACCAGGCCGCCCTCCATCAAGACATCAAGGATCCTGGGGGGGGGGGGGTATTGCGCCTTTCTCCCCCCTTCGTCCTTGCGGCAATCGATCGGCAGACCCGATACAGGTCGCCCGTAATGCCGAGCCTTTCCAAGGGCTCCGACAGAGGGGACCGCTCCGCCCGGGGCACCCCGCCAGAAGACTCCGCTTGAGTGACGGAACCAACCGCCTCTCGCGCCACGGTCGGTTGGGGTTGCGACGCCTCCCCAGGCGAACCCCCAACCTCGACCGGCACCGCGGGACTGACCGCACCGGGAGCTCCAGACACCTGGGGCTGCAACGCCCTAGCGGGCGAACCCCCAGCCCTGGCTGTCTCGGCCCGCACCTCACCGACCGAGACATCCCTGCCTTCAGCCAATCCCCCGGCCTCGGCGCCAGCTACTTCGACATCGGCCCCCTCTGCCTCCGTGGGGGGGAGAGCCTACCCATCGCCACCCTCTGATGGGCCCCCGGTCTCCTTGGCCCCCTCTCGCCTGGCAGGTGGGGGAGCTGGCCCCAAGGGGTTGGCCCCATCTTGCCCCCGAGAGGGGAGCGCCGTCGAGCCGGAGTCGCCCCCGGCGGTAGGAGGAAGACCGGACTTCTTGGCCCGTTTCTTGGCCTTCACGGCCTCCCACAACTTTCCCGCCATGGGATCCTTGCGCTTTGTACCAGTCGGCCGTGAAGACCCCGCGGGAGCCACCCCCTTGCCCTTATCTCGGGCTTGGGCGCAACTCGCAGAAGCATCTGGTTCATCGGCCGCCGAGTCATCTCCCAGATCAATGACCTCAGCAGTTTCCTCCAGAGGTTCCCGCCTAACGTCTGCCACAAAGGGAGAAGACCCGGTCAGGAGAAAAAGTAACTACCGTCCCAGGAGAAGAGCCTCGAGAGCGGTACCTTTCGACGTCAACCGCGTAAGCAAGCACCGTTCGATGTTCTCCGGCGTCACCAGCTCCTCGGTCGACTGACGGTTACCCAGCAGACGAGCGGCCTGCCGCTCCACGTGGGGAGGGAACTCCTCTGGGCGAGGGGGGAGATTGGGATGAAAATTGGGCGAGATCGGACATCTCCAAAACTCGTCCGTCGCCTCCGCCTTCACCCAAAAGAATTGGGTCTTCCACCCCTTGTGCGAGGAGTCCTTCGCAGCGAGGGAGATGCAACTCCTATTCCTCCTTGCCTGGATGAAGTAAAAGCCCTTCCCCGCCGACGGGTGCGCTTTCAACTCGAAAAAATAATGAAAGAGGTCCAAGGAAGGAAAAATGTCGTGCTGACGACAGAGAATCCGAAAGGCAGAAAGAAGGAGATATGAGTTGGCCACCAACTGAATAGGCGCCAACTGGAAAAACTCGAGAAGCTGGAGTACAAGAGGCTCGAAGGGAAGGCGGAACCCACTCTTCCAGGCCAGAAGGAAAGTGCAAATGTGCCCCGTACGGCTGTCCAGACTCGTCTCATACGGGGTGGCGGCAGCAAAACTGTACCTGAGAGGCAAGCGAAAGCGATGCTCCAGCTTCCTCACCTCGGCCTCCCCCAACTCACTACAGTTGGAGACGGGCTCCCGCCTCACCTGCCCGATTTCCAGAGGCAGACCAGCCATCAAGCTGGAAGATGATCCCTCGTGCGAGCTCGAAGACTAACCCCAAAGAGAGGATAGGCGGTTAGGGCTGAGCCGCCCAAGGGGGTGTGTGGCTAAGGGTCACCCGCACAACCCAACCGACCTACTACAGTGTCGGTCAAAATGGTTTTGACCAAACCGCACAACCCGACCGACACGAAATTGTTGACCAAGGGTCAACTGGGACACGCAGTCAGCTCCTGGCCGCTCATCCCAACGGAAAGACAGACGGTTGGGGACCAGCCGCCCATTGGGGGACATGCGGACCTCACCTGGCCGCACATCACATGTGCGGTCTATCGTTCGACCGCACAACCCCCAAAACCAGACGGGACATGCGGTCCAGAACCAGCCGCCCATACGATGGGCGGGCCCTGGTTCGACCGCCCAACCGTCACGGTGGGCAAACCCAGGGGGTTGCCCGATCGCGGCCTTTCCACTCCATATTCATGCCGAGATGAAGGGGATACAGCCACAACCACCCTGGCAATCACATGGACTCCGACCGGAGTCAAAACGACGCACGAATCGTGAGAAACGGGCGATTCTACCGAAGTTACTCAAAAGGGGGTTTTCGAGCTTCCCGGAGCCCTATCGGTCCAACGGGACCACCAATCGAGATGAAATCAGGGGGGAAAGAACGCTCTCACCCCAAGGAATCTGTTGATAGTAACCGATCTGGAAACCGTCGCCGTTTCCCAACGGACCCTACGAAGCCTACAAAACCATGGTTTCGCTAGAACGGACCCAAACTCAGCCATTTCTGCACCGAACGACGTGCAATGGCAGGGAAAATGAACAGGGCGCAGTAGTGTTCTGTCACCCTACCTCCACCGAAGATACCGCGCGCCGAAGCGACTAATCCATGCCGAAAACCGCCCAGAACACAAACGACGCCATCTCGGAATCCACCGAGGGATTGCGCCCGCTACCGCCTCGATCCTCGCCCATCCTTGCCTGCATCCTCGCCCGCGCCGCCTCCACCTCGCCCCCACCTCGCTCCGTCGGCCGCCAGAGAAGAGAGGGGAGAAGGAGAGCATGAGAGAAGAGAGAGGGAGGGTGAGTGAGAAATGAGAGGGGAGAGAGAAAAAGGGTTTATATAGAAAATCCAAAAATTCTAGAAAATACCAAAAAATAGAAAAATACGCCCTCGCGATCCTCGGAACACGCTGATCATTGTGGTAACGTCCCGGCATCGGAGAACGTAACAGTTCACCCTATACGGGGTTCCGAATGTCCGACAGACGGAAAACACACGTAAAACCCAAAACGCAACCCGAGACCCACAAAGGTGCTCCGAAAATTACAAAAAATTACTGGCGTGCTCCTCACAACACCACGGACCCAAGGAAACTCACGGGCACACCACCAGTGGGTCTAACAATCCGATAAAAATAGTCTGAAGCTCGATCGAACACGATCCGAAATCGTGGAAAGACGATCCGAAACCCACGGATTTAGATCCGAAAAGCCCGGAGCATTACAGGCTAGGTATAGTTTCTTGTTGAGAGATGTCTCTACCCGGAGAACGCCACGGAGGTCATTACCTTAGCATGCAAGTGCTGGCCGCACTTCGAGTCGGTTATAGGTCTTAGCACTACCAGAAAAGGTGGGATTTCAAATGGCCAGTATCCGTCTCAGATCGGTCTGAAAATCTGTCACAAAACACGTTTGTGACGGATTTTTGACGAATTTCAGACGGAAATAGACCGTCTGATATTCTTAGTCACAAATTTGTGACAGTTCCAAATTCCGTCTGAAAATAAAATTTCAGACATATTTAATTCAGTCACATATTCCGTCTGAATATCATACGAGATATTTTCCGTCTGAAATACTGTCTGTCCTTTATTCCGTCTGAATTTCAAACGGATTAAGCGCCGTCCGAAAAGTGGTGAGAAATTCGTCTGCAATTCAGAAGGATATTATGACGGATTCGTCTGAAATTACAGACGGATAAATTTCATCTCAAAATCCGTCTGAATTTCAGACGGATTATATGACGGTTAGCTCAACTATTCATCTGAAACTTCAGAAGGATAATCTTCGTCTCAAATACCGTCAGTAAATCCGTCTGAAATGTAAAAATTTATTTTTTAAAAAAATCTTAAATTATTCTAAAAAACCTGTTGGCTCACAAATTAACATCAAGAAATATCCTGCTGGAAAAAAATATTGGGAACCTGCTGATCAAATAAACACCACCGAAAAAAAAACTCAACAGCAACACCATGCTGATCAAATAAACACCACCAAAAAAAAACTCAACACCATGCTGATCAAATAAACACCACCGAAAAAAAACTCAACACCATGCTGATCAAATAAACACCACCGAAAAAAAAACTCAACACCATGTTGATCAAATAAATACCACAAAAAAAACACATCAACCCTGCTGATCCGTCTGAATAACATCAAACATCAAGAAATATCCGGTACATCGTCCATATCCTCCCTGCTCTACTCATCTCCTCTGTCGCCGCCCGTAGAAGGATGCCCCTACATTAAAAAAATAATAACATTCATTCATAGATAAAAAAATTAGTGCGAAGAAATTAGCATAAATTGAAATCAGACATATCAAATTGATAACTGCAGATTTTATAGATCAAGTACTAGCTTGAAACAGTATTTAAATTAATTACATTTGGAGAATGCACTTTTGAGTGCTGAGCTCAAACCGGACATCCGATTTGGATTCCGTCAGTTCTGACAAGTCACTTTCATCTCCCAGGTCGTGTTGGAATGATCGGCACGGCCATCCGACCGATATTTCAGGTTTTAGACCCCCAGACCCGACCTGGCAGTTCATTTAAACTAAGTGTATTTTGAAAATGAACTTTGAGCGCCGATCTCAAACCGGGCATCCGATTTGGATTTCGTCAGTTCTGACAAGTCACTTTCATCTCCCAAGTCGTGTTGGAACAATCAGCACGGCCATCCGACCGGTATTTCAGGTTTTAGACCCCCGGACCCGACCTGGCAGTTCATTTAAACTAAGTGTATTTTGAAAATGAACTTTGAGCACCGAGCTAAAACCGGGCACCCGATTTGGATTCCGTCAGTTTTGACAAGTCACTTTCATCTCCCAGGTCGTGTTGGAATGATCGGCACGGCCATCCGATCGGTATTTCAGGTTTTAGACCCCCGGACCCGACCTGACAGTTCATTTAAACTAAGTGTACTTTAAAAAAGAACTTTGAGTGCCGAGCTCAAACCGGGCATCCGATTTGGATTCCGTCAGTTCTGACAAGTCACTTTCATCTCCTAGGTCGTGTTGGAATGATCGGCACGACCATCCGACCAGTATTTCAGGTTTTAGACCCCCGGACCCGACCTGACAGTTCATTTAAACTAAGTGTATTTTGAAAATGAACTTTGAGCGCCGAGCTCAAACCGGGTATCCGATTTGGATTCCGTCAGTTCTGACAAGTCACTTTTATCTCCCAGGTCGTGTTGGAACGAACGGCACGGACATCCGATAGGTATTTCAGGTTTTAGACTCTCGGACCCGACCTGGCAGTTCATTTAAACTAAGTGTATTTTGAAAATGAACTTTGAGTGTCGAGCTCAAATCAAGCATCCGATTTGGATTCCGTCAGTTCTGACAAGTCACTTTCATCTCCCAGGTCGTGTTGGAATGATCGGCACGGCCATCCGACCGGTATTTCAGGTTTTAGACCCCGGACCCGACCTGGCAGTTCATTTAAACTAAGTGTATTCAGAAAATGAACTTTTGAGCGCCGAGCTCAAACTGGGCATCCGATCTGGATTCCGACAGTTCTGACAAGTCACCTTCATCTCCCAGGTCGTGTTGGAATGATCGGCATGGCCATCCAACCGGTATTTCAGGTTTTAGACCCCCGGACCCGACCTGGCAATTCATTTAAACTAAGTGTACTTTGAAAATGAACATTGAGCGCCGAGCTCAAACTGGGCATCCGATTTGGATTCCGTCAGTTCTGACAAGTCACTTTCATCTCCCTGGTCGTGTTGGAATGATCGGCATGGCCATCCGACCGGTATTTCAGGTTTTAGACCCCAGACCCGACCTGGCAGTTCATTTAAACTAAGTGTATTTTGAAAATGAACGTTGAGCGTCGAGCTCAAACCGGGCATCCGATTTTGATTCCGTCAGTTTTAACAAGTCACTTTCATCCCCCAGGTCGTGTTGGAATGATCGGCACGGCCATCCGACCATTACTTCAGGTTTTAGACCCCCGGACCCGACCTGGCAGTTCATTTAAACTAAGTGTATTTAGAAAATGAACTTCTGAGCGCCGAGCTCAAACCGTTCATCCGATCTAGATTCCGTCAGTTCTGACAAGTCACTTTCATCTCCCAGGTCGTGTTGGAACGATCGGCATAGACATCCGATCGGTATTTCAGGTTTTAGACCCCCGGACCCGACCTGACAGTTCATTTAAACTAAGTGTATTTTAAAAATGAACGGTGAGCGCCGAGCTCAAACCGAGCATCCGATTAGGATTCCGTCAGTTCTGACAGGCATAAAGAAATAAGAAATAGAGTAGGACAACCAACAATTAACAGAAAGAAATAAACAACTACAACAGAGTCCAGTCCAACAGAAAGTACAGTCTAAAGCAGTAAAGCGTACCACATGCCAAGTGAACACTCGGCCCAGTAAGCTGGCAACTAAGAACCTCCGCTCCGCGCCCTCGAACCTCGAGGCAGAACCGCCGCACCTGAAACGCAGGGAATGAGTCTCCAAAATAGAGACTCAGCAGGGATCCCGCGGAACCCCAACCGGAAACAACGGCGGTAGCGGAAAGGAGAGAGCTACAACTATAGCAGGAACAGTAAACCGGTGGCCGGTCAAAAACTCGGCACTACAGCTACTCCTACTGTACCAGAAAACACGACCCAGTCTCCCGTCGGGGGACAACCAAGCCACGCACCCGACCACCCGATTCCACGATCGGGGACCACCAGACACGAACCGCCCTAGCCACGCTACTAGGAAAACGCCACGATACCTCCGTAGCGGAGGCCTGCCCTTACCAAAAGGGCCCAAGCCAAAACCACATAGTCAGGGAACACGGTCACGACCTCACCGTCGTGAACACAACACTGTCTGGGGAAAGGCCCTCGGTGAAGCTCACCGGAACCCCAGACCTCGACTCCGGGAACTCTCCCGAAACCACTCACGAAGTCCCGTCCCGCGGACGGAAACAGAACCCGGTACACAACAACTCACGTCACGTGACAGGAGCACCACCCACTAGAAGAACGGCCGGATGCGTCCCCTGACGTCTTACACCGCGTCACAAGTGTCTAGCTACGACGCCCTAGGCGTGAGACTCAGACACACACAGTAACCAGTACCACAACAAGGACTAGCTGGGGTCACGCTCGTCAGCGCGTGTCCTAAGCCCCCAACTACGTGTGCACACACAGACCATCTGCTCTAGGTCGGGTCCTCTAGCTGGTTTTCCCCCCCACCGGACTCTGGTGGCAAAGGCAAGGGGCCCTACGGAAACCATCCTAAAAGCCGCATCACACTGGGTCTCGCTCTCCACCACTCCCAGGTGGGTCCACACTCGCGTGCGCAGGAAGCTACGACTAGTGGACGAGTCACAGAACGTGGACACAGAAAACCACACCCGCACCCATTGCGAGCATCGCGAAGTAATCAGGTGGCACGATGCCACCATACTCTAGATGGTCCACTAGACCTACTGAACTCAACGGTCTTTGAGTCACACGACTCAGAGTCGAGACCGTTGCACACGACAGCACTGAGCCGTCAATTTGGCCTAATCCCTAGGTCTAAAACTACAATGCGAAGACTCACGAGGCCAAGGGTCTACCACTGGGTCACAACCGGGTCTACCGGAGACCAACACAACGCAATCGGAACACTAGTAAACCGCCCGGACCCTTACACTCACGAGAACGCAACTCAAGGTAAACGGAACCCCCGGACACCCAAAGACACGGTCACGGAACTCTACGGGGTGTCCGGGACACACACGGCCCAAGGGGAGCACGAGACAACAGGGAAGATCGCGCTAGGATCACCTAGCGCGACAAGACGGAACGCGCTAGGCTCTCCTAGCGCGACGAGACAGGTCGCGCTAGGGACCCCTAGCGCGACAAGGATGATCGCGCTAGGAACCTCTAGCGCGACAAGGCAGATCGCGCTAGGGCCCCCTAGCGCGACAACGCAGAACGCGCTAGGACCCCATAGCGCGACAAGAACCGCCTTACTGTTCATCTTCTCCGATGAACGCGTCCCGTCGGGGCAGCGCGACCATCAAGAACGCGCTACTGGAGCATAGCGCGTTCTCAGTCCGCGCCCGAAAACGGTGGAAACCGCGGGAAAAATCATTCCACGCCCCGTTCACCCCCAGGTGAAGGGGAAACAAAGGGGAAACCTTCCCCAAGCCCCTAGGCATGCATCTAAACCCCTGGATCACCCAAAAACACGGTAAAACGAAAGATCCAGCTCACACCCCAAAAACATGCATTTTCTCCAAATTGCCCCGTTTAGCCCGCTCGGCTCACCACGGCCTACAAAACTCGCGGGAAAAGAAGTATGCGGGTTGAGGGTCCATCTCCCTACCTCCACCGAAGATTCAACGCAACGTGGACACCGATCCACGAAGAAACGCCATTTAAACCCTCGCTGGTTCACGATCCCACGAACCGCCTCCACCACGCCTCCACCGCTCGATCCTCATCTCATCCCCGCCCGCATCCTCGCCCGCGTCGCCACTAGCTCGCCCCCGTCCCGCTCCGTCGGCCGCCGGAGAAGAGAGGGGAGAAAGGGAGCGTGAGAGAAGAGAGAGGGAGGGAAGAGAGAAATGAGAGGGGAGAGAGGAAAAGGAGGTTATTATATAGAAAATCCAAAAATTCCCGAAAATACCGAAAAATAGAAAATCACATTTCCACGATCCTCGGAACGCACCGATCGCAACGGTACCACTCGCGCCCTGGTGAACGGCCCGGTTCACCCGCAACGAGGTTCCAAAGGAATTACCGAAACACACACCGGGAATCAGAAAACACACGCGAAAAAGCCGTGGAACGCTTCCGGGCCTCCGAAACAACTCCGGATCGCGCCGATCCGAACACGAAAGATGTCTGAAATGAAATTTCAGACACAACAGAGTCGGACACTCCAAAAAACCAGATCCGAGACCCATGAACAAGGATCCGAAAAATCTGGGGCATTACAGCCCTCCCCCCTTAAAGAAATTTCATCCTCGAAATTCAGGACTAGCGCCAAGTTACAGGGGAAGAACGCCTCCACCAACTGACAACGCTGTCAGGGCCCCAACATAGAAAAACCTCAATTCTCGCAAAAAGCGCCAATCATGAGGGATACGGCCAGACCATAATCATGAACAATGCCACGCTCCGCACACCGTGCACACACCGGCCACCAGAGCAGGCATAACACAAGGGCACACGTCTGGTATCACCTCAGACACAACGGAAACCACTCACGGCAACGCTGCCACCCTCTCGCTCACCGTGGGAACGCAATCCTCGCCCCAAGAACCAAACCACCGGTCAACGCCCATGCTCGGTGGACCAACCAAACGCCAGCTTCACAACCCGCTGACCGGTCTCACACCCTGCACCAGGGGCAACCAATCACTGAGCTTCCACCAGCTCACACCTCAGAAACGGCCACCAGAAGGCCTCGCTTGCACGTCGCTCTCTCCATTCTCGAGCCTTTACAACCAGCATCTTCTGTCTGTGAAAGACCATCCACTGGTCACCAGACATTCGCCAACGGGGAACCGCCATCGGCCCAGCAGGCACAATCCAACACACGACAGGCCTTCCGCTGACACCCGCACAGACCACCACCACCTCCAATCTCGAACCTCACGCCAACTCTACCCTCTCAGGGGAGCACGGCGAAACCACATGACTCCATCTCCACACGGTCCTCACGTCACTCAACTCAGACTTACGGGGAATCCTCCCTTGCTGGCCACAGACTGAGGATCAATATCCCACGTCAACGTCTCATCAGAGACCACTCTCTGACGCCGATCTAACGAAAAAGACCTCCGCCCATAGGCGTCGCTCTTCCATCTGGTCTCATCAAATCCTTCGATCAATCCAAGTGGACACCTGCCAATGCCATAAACCACCATATCTCAAGCAAAGGCACGGCAACAACACGTCTCACGCCGCCGGAGACAACACACACCAATGAACCAATCCTCTGTTGCTCTACACTTCCTCAGAAATCCACCCGCAGCAACCAACGCTACGATCCGTGCACTCTGATCCACATACACAGCCACCACAACGCCAACTCGGGATCCACCATCCCGACAACCATCTGCAACCCCGCAGACTCCGATCCTCCGCACATCGGGAACCACAACACCAACCGCAATTCTCGCGAACACCGCCCAGCCGGCACTCGTCCTTCCGGAACAGCGCCAGCACCCTTACACATCAGGGAACGGGCAACGCTTCTCACAGGCAACCACCTTGCCAAAACGCGGAACGTGTCTCGCACGGATTTCACGGCGCACAAAGGCCAACCAATCCGGACGCACAGTGCAAGACGACGAACCTTGGCCAAATGCAATCTCCCCAACCAGAGGAGAGACCAATCGCACCTCCGACCAACGGAAGGAAAACTCCGCACTCGACCTAACCTCGAGCCTTGCGCATGCTGGGAATAGCACCTTCCAGCACCAAGAAAACCATCACTTCCGTCAGGTCAGCTCCTCCGACAACACTTACCAAGTGTCCCGTCGGACCATGATCACAACATCTCTCGATGCACCACCGCTACAATCCCCCGAACTGCAACACGGCATGCCAAGAGCCGCAACACGAGCCCTAACAACAATCGTCGACGCTCATCCTCGAGTCCCGAACGCACCGCGGAGCCTTTACATCTCAAGCCAACTCCAGGGCGAACACAACCCATTCGCACACAAGAGCGCAGGAGCAAGACTTACTGGGACACCACAACCCAATCTTGCCTCGAAATCCGCAAAACAACTAGGACTGACACGTCATTTATGACGCCACAGAGCACGACAAGGACATCAGGCGCGACAAATCAGTAGCTCACCGAGAAGACATTCCGCTCACCGGAGCACACTTCTCGATCAGAACACCCGCTCTGCCACCTTAAACCACGACCTGAAAACCTCAGGGGCTGGACAAACCTCAAGCTGGAGTGGACAAAACCGACAACAGCTCCCTCAGAGCACGCTCACGGCCACTTAACCACGAAAAATCCTCTCCAGCCACCTGACCATGCTGCAGGTTCCTCGAACACAGCACCGTGAACTCACGCCTGCCAGCAACCTCTGCCCAACGCAGCACGACCAGGGTCACCACCGATGAGGGAGAAGGCTCTCGACCTCGATCTTTAGACCCCATGCTGGCATGAAAGCCGCGGACAACAACCACCTTCACAGCGCCACGCAGCGCACTCAAACTCTCAAGCAAGAAACAAAGCGAAAAACATGCACGAAACCCTATGCCAACTGCTGACTGTACTGGACCTTACGGACTCTGATCACTGCAATATCTCGAATTCCCATGTACGTCCACAACCACGCTCTGATACCAACTGTGACGACCCGAGAATCTGATTACCGGGAAGGCCCGATAACCCGAGACTCGAACCGTCGCCCACGAGCCGGGAGGGCTCGGAAGGGCTAAAAGGAGTGTGGAGGCACAAAGAAATAGGAAATAGAGCAGGACAACCAACAATTAACAGAAAGAAATAAACAACTACAATAGAGTCCAGTCCAATAGAAAGTATAGTCTAAAGCAGTAAAACGTACCACATGCCAAGTGAACACACGGCCCGGTAAGCTGGCAACTATGAACCTCCGCTCCGCGCCCTCGAACCTCGAGGCAGAACCGCCGCACCTGAAACGCAGGGAATGAGTCTCCAAAACAGAGACTCTGCAGGGATCCCGCGGAACCCCAACCGGAAACAACGGCGGTAGCCGAAAGGAGAGAGCTACAACTACAGCAGGAACAGTAAACCGGTGGCCGGTCAAAAACTCGGCACTACAGCTACTCCTACTGTACCAGAAAACACGACCCAGTCTCCCGTCGGGGGACAACTAAGCCACGCACCCGACCACCCGATTCCACGATCGGGGACCACCAGACACGAACCGCCCTAGCCACGCTACTAGGAAAACGCCACGATACCTCCGTAGCAGAGGCCTGCCCTTACCAAAAGGGCCCAAGCCAAAACCACACGGTCAGGGAACACGGTCACGACCTCACCATCGTGAACACAACACTGTCTGGGGAAAGGCCCTCGGTGAAGCTCACCGGAACCCCAGACCTCGACTCCGGGAACTCTCCCGAAACCACTCACGAAGTCCCATCCCGCGGACGAAAACAGAACCCGGTACACAACAACTCACGTCACGTGATAGAAGCACCACCCACTAGAAGAACGACCGGATGCGTCCCCTGACGTCTTACACCGCGTCACAAGTGTCTAGCTACGACGCCCCAGGCGTGAGACTCAGACACACACAGTAACCAGTACCACAACAAGGACTAGCTGGGGTCACGCTCATCAGCGTGTGTCCTAAGCCCCCAACTACGTGCACATACACAGACCATCTGCTCTAGGTCGGGTCCTCTAGCTGGTTTTCCCACCCACCGGACTCTGGTGGCAAAGGCAAGGGGCCCTACGGAAACCAGCCTAAAAACCGCATCACATTGGGTCTCGCTCTCCACCACTCCCAGGTGGGTCCACACTCGCGTGCGCAGGAAGCTACGACTAGTGGACGGGTCACAGAACGTGGACACAGAAAACCACACCCGCACCCATTGCGAGCATCGCGAAGTAATCAAGTGGCACGATGCCACCATACTCTAGATGGTCCACTAGACCTACTGAACTCAACGGTCTTTGAGTCACACGACTCAGAGTCGAGACCGTTGCATACGACAGCACCGAGCCGTCAATCTGGCCTAATCCCTAGGTCTAAAATCACAATGCGAAGACTCACGAGGCCAAGGGTCGACCACTGGGTCACAACCGGGTCGACCGGAGACCAACACAACGCAATCGGAACACTAGTAAACCGCCCGGACCCTTACACTCACGAGCACGCAACTCAAGGTAAATGGAACCCCCGGACACCCAAAGACACGGTCACGGAACTCTACGGGGTGTCCGGGACACACACGGCCCAAGGGGAGCACGAGTTAACAGGGAAGATCGCGCTAGGATCACCTAGCGTGACAAGACGGAACGTGCTAGGCTCTCCTAGCGCGACCAGACAGGTCGCGCTAGGGACCCCTAGCGCGACAAGGATGATCGCGCTAGGAACCTCTAGCGCGACAAGGCAGATCGCGCTAGGGCCCCTTAGCGCGACAACGCAGAACGCGCTAGGACCCCATAACGCGACAAGAACCGCCTTACTATTCATCTTCTCCGATGAACGCGCCCCGTCGGGGTAGCGCGACCATCAAGAACGCGCTACTGGAGCATAGCGCGTTCTCAGTCCGCGCCCGAAAATGGTGGAAACCGTGGGAAAAATCATTCCACGCCCCGTTCACCCCCAGGTGAAGGGGAAACAAAAGGGGAAACCTTCCCCAAGCCCCTAGGCATGCATCTAAACCCCTGGATCGCCCAAAAACACGGTAAAACGAAAGATCTGGCTCACACCCCAAAAACATGCATTTTCTCCAAATTGCCCCGTTTAGCCCGCTCGGCTCACCACGGCCTACAAAACTCGCGGGAAAAGAAGTACGCGGGTTGAGGGTCTATCTCCCTACCTCCACCGAAGATTCGACGCAACGTGGACGCCGATCCACGAAGAAACGCCGTTTAAACCCTCGCCGGTTCACGATCCCACGAACCGCCTCCACCACGCCTCCACCGCTCGATCCTCGTCCTGTCCCCGCCCGCATCCTCGCCCGCGCCGCCACTAGCTCGCCCCCATCCCGCTCCGTCGGCCGCCGGAGAAGAGAGGGGAGAAAGGGAGCGTGAGAGAAGAGAGAGGGAGGGAAGAGAGAAATGAGAGGGGAGAGAGGAAAAGGAGGTTATTATATAGAAAATCCGGAAATTCCCAAAAATACCAAAAAATAGAAAATCACATTTCCACGATCCTCGGAATGCACCGATCGCAACGGTACCACTCGCGCCCTGGTGAACGGCCCGGTTCACCCGCAACGAGGTTCCGAAGGAATAACCGAAACACACATCGGGAATCAGAAAACACACGCGGAAAAGCCGCGGAACGCTTCCGGGCCTCCGAAACAACTCTGGATCGCGCCGATCCGAACACGAAAGATGTCCGAAATGAAATTTCGGACACAACAGAGTCGGACACTCCAAAAAATCAGATCCGGGACCCATGAACAAGGATCTGAAAAATCCGGGGCATTACAACTTTCATCTCCCAGGTCGTGATGGAACGATCGGCATGACCATCCGAATGGTATTTCAGGTTTTAGACCCCCGGACCCGACCTGGCAGTTCATTTAAACTAAGTGTATTTAGAAAATGATCTTTTGAGCGTCGAGCTCAAACCGGGCATCCGATCTGGATTCCGTCAGTTCTGACAAGTCACTTTCATCTCCCAGGTCGTGTTGGAATGATCGGCACAGACATCAGACCGGTGTTTCAAGCTTTAGACCCCCGGACCCGACCTGGCAGTTCATTTAAACTAAGTGTACTTTGAAAATGAGCATTGAGCGTCGAGCTCAAACTGGGCATCTGATTTGGATTCCGTCAATTCTGACAAGTCACTTTCATCTCCCAGGTCATGTTGGAATGATCGGCATGGCCATCCGATAGGTATTTCAGATTTTAGACCCCCGGACCCGACCTGGCAGTTCATTTAAACTAAGTGTATTTAGAAAATGAACTTTTGAGCGTCGAGCTCAAACCGGGCATCCGATCTGGATTCCGTCAGTTCTGACAAGTCACTTTCATCTCCCAGGTCATGTTGGAATGATTGGAACGGCCATCCGATCGGTATTTCAGGTTTTAGACCCCCGGACCCGACCTGGCAGTTCATTTAAACTAAGTGTACTTTGAAATTGAACGTTGAGCGCTGAGCTCAAACTGGGCATCCGATTTAGATTTCGTCAATTCTGACAAGTCACTTTCATCTCCCAGGTCGTGTTGGAATGATCGGCACGGCCATCCGACTAGTATTTCAGGTTTTAGACCCCCGGACCCGACCTGTCAGTTCATTTAAACTAAGTGTATTTTGAAAATGAACGTTGAGCGCCGAGCTCAAACCGGGCATCCGATTTTGATTCCGTCAGTTCTAACAAGTCACTTTCATCTCCCAGGTCGTGTTGGAATGATCGGCATGGCCATCCGACCGGTATTTCAGGTTTTAGACCCCCGGACCCGACCTGGCAGTTCATTTAAACTAAGTGTATTTAGAAAATGAACTTCTGAGCGCCGAGCTCAAACCGTGCATCCGATCTGGATTCCGTCAGTTCTGACAAGTCACTTTCATCTCCCAGGTCGTGTTGGAACGATCGGCATGGACATCCGACCGGTATTTCAGGTTTTAGACCCCCGGACCCGACCTGGCAGTTCATTTAAACTAAGTGTATTTTGAAAATGAACGTTGAGCGCCGAGCTAAAACCGGGCATCCGATTTGGATTTCGTCAGTTCTGACAAGTCACTTTCACCTCCCAGGTCATGTTGGAATGATCGGCACGGCTATCCGACTGGTATTTCAGGTTTTAGACCCCCGGACCCGACCTGGCAGTTCATTTAAACTAAGTGTATTTAGAAAATGAACTTTTGACCACCGAGCTCAAACCGGGCATCTGATCTGGATTCCGTCAGTTCTGACAAGTCACTTTCATCTCCCAAGTTATGTTGGAACGATTGGCACGGCCATCCAACCGGTATTTCAGGTTTTAGACCCTCGGACCCGACCTGGCAGTTCATTTAAACTAAGTGTACTTTGAAAATGAACGTTGAGCGCCGAGCTCAAACCGGGCATCCGATTTGGATTCCGTCAGTTCTGACAAGTCACTTTCATCTCCTAGGTCGTGTTGGAATGATCGGCATGGCCATCCGACCGGTATTCCAGGTTTTACACCCCCGGACCCGACCTGGCAGTTCATTTAAACTAAGTGTATTTTGAAAATGAACGTTGAGCGCCGAGCTCAAATCGGGCATCCAATTTGGATTCCGTCAGTTCTGACAAGTCACTTTCATCTCCCAGGTCGTGTTGGAATGATCGGCATGGCCATCCAACTGGTATTTCCGATTTTAGACCCCCGGACCCGACCTGGCAGTTCATTTAAACTAAGTGTATTTTGAAAATGAACTTTTGAGCACCGAGCTCAAACCGGGCATCCGATCTGGATTCCGTCAGTTCTGACTCCCAGGTCGTGTTGGAACGATCAGCACGGCCATCCGACCCCCGAACCCCGAATTTTCTCAATTATTCTAAACTAAGTGAGTTTTAAAAACTAGGGAGTTTTAAAATTTCAAATGAACATAATTGAGTAATTCCATCAAAATAAAAACATAGTAAACACTCACATGTGCAGCCTGTGCTGTGGTGATAGTGGATTGCTGAGGGACCATTCCCCCCTGGGAGAGGAGGGCACTGATTGCCTGCAAAATGATTGCCTGCTGGCTAGAGATCTCCTGTTGGAACTGATGCTGCTGCCACTGCAAATCAGAAATCTACGATCGGACCATGTACATCATGTCGCTGGCAGAAGCGCTGGGGGCAACGGAAGGTATAGTGAAGGCACTGCTACTGGTTTGGGCAGAGCTAGAACTCGCACACGATGATATCACCGCGCTAGCGTCTAGGCTCTCCCCAAAACCATATAGTCGGCCTTTCTTCGGTACGCCAACTACTGCCACCCACTCCACCGGATCGAACTCTAGCGGCTGCGTGTCTCCCTCCCCGTACTTCTCTGTCACTGCTTTGCTATATGTTTCCTACAAATTGAATAAAATATCTAGTCAATTTCATATGAATTACATGCCGATTTAAATGAATGGTACAAGTTACATATGTAGATAAACTTACCGCTGCTGACTTAGCTGTCTCACTCACAAATGGATTAGTCCCCTTCTTTTTGTGTGTTCTGTCGAACACCTCGAGGAACGACAGAGGTCGATTAAGCTCCACAGCATGTTATACAATTCATAGTAAAAAAAAGTCAAATAATGGGATAAATTGTAAGAAGATAAATTGTTATATTACTTACCAATTTTTGTTTATGAGCCGCATAAGAGATGGACCCACTCGTATGCAAATTTGAACCTAGTTTTGACGCCCTGTTTGCTTTGGCTTTTTCAGACTTTTCTATCCACTTGGGGTCGGCAAAATGGTCACAAGATATCTCCCAATCCTCCTGCCTCATCCATAGAGGGCGGTGCGCCTTCCACAATTGTCGGTCTTCACTCCCCCCACTCAATTTTTTAGCGTGTGCTCGGGCCTCATGTATTTTCCTCTTGTAACTTGACTGCATAGTAGACTCCCAGGCACGACGACATCTCGCCGCGTCATGTCCACACGTGAATTGAAAAGACCGATGTAAATCAATTACTTTTCACACTTAGTATACTGTTGTAAATTGAGTTTAGGAAATACTTGAATTAAATGACGTAATTACTTACTAAGAACATGTTGTACAATGAATCGCGGACGGTCATCGGAAATTCTATGAAAGTGGATCCTGCCCCGGGCACATGTGCCAACATGAGTTCGGTGGAATGATGGACAGCATTGTGGGGTTCAAATTTCTTACTGCAATTGCAAATGTCAAAATATTCATATTAGACAGTTGAAGGCTAATTAATGTAATATAACCTTATAGATTTACCCGGAGATCCAACACGGGCGACGTCTATCATGGGCCGTGCCTCCCTCGTGACGACTGTCGGCATCGTCAAGTGGCTGACTGGTGGGGGTGTGCCCTGTACAAGTGGGAGGTGGTGGGAGGGCACTGAGATCTGTAAGAATAGATCTTCACAAGTAAAACTAAGTGTATTACAGATCTTTGAAATAACATAATTAATTTTCATAAGTGCACAACAGGTGGGAGGCCACTGAGACCTGCAAGAATTAATTTTTATAAGTAAAACAAATATTGGAAACTTTAAATTAAAATATACATACCTGCAGCGGGAGGTGGTGGGGGTGGCGTCTGCACAATAGGTGGGAGGCTAAGACCTGCAAGAATTAATTTTCATAAGTAAAACAAATATTGGGAACTTTAAATTAAAATATACATACCTGCAGCGGGAGGTGGTGGGGGTGGCGTCTGCACAACAGGTGGGAGGCCACTGAGACCTGCAAGAATTAATTTTCATAAGTAAAATAAATATTGAGAACTTTAAATTATAATATACATACCTGTAGTGGGAGGTGGTGGGGGTGGCGTCTGCACAACATGTGGGAGGCCACTGAGACTTGCAAGAATTAATTTTCATAAGTAAAATAAATATTGGAAATTTTAAATTAAAATATACATACCTGCAGCGGGAGATGGTGGGGGTGGCGTCTGCACAACAGGTGGGAGGCCACTGAGACCTGCAAGAATTAATTTTCAGGTGGAGTGATACAAATATTGCGAACTTATAATTAAAATATACATACCTGCAGCGGGAGGTGGTCGGGGTGACATCTGCACAATAGGTGGGAGGCCACTGACACCTGCAAGATTTAATTTTCATAAGTAAAATAAATATTGGAGAATTTAAATTAAAATATACATACCTGCAGCGGAAGGTGGTGGAGATGGTGTCTGCACAACAGGCAACGAGCCGACACTTGAACCTAAAAAAAATTCTTTTAGGCTAGTAAATGATGTAAACATTTATATAGCTAAAGTTTTTAATAGATATACCTGTGCCCGAAGAAGACGCCAAACAGGAGGGAGTAGAGCCCTTGTCACTGCCCTGTCTCCTCCCACTCCCAGTACGACCTCCTAGAACCATTTCTTTATTACTAACAAAATAATTAATACATATTAATCCTCAATTGCACTAGACAAAAATCTCTGTTATTACAAAATATGCAAAAAGGTAAGGATATCTCACTAAAATATGAAAACGTGCCTCCCTCATGTTGATGATATATCTAACTCATCATCATCTTCGTCATCCATAGTAGCCTCATCAGATTCAAACTCTTCGTCTTCATCTGATTCTTCCTCCCCTCTAACATCAATATTTAACTCCATCGGATCGACTTCTTCCACTTCATCTCGCGTACGTAATGACAATGGCTCATCAGATTCGTCCAGATTAAACCTAGAGGAACTGACAACGCCAACTTCGTCTGATTGATAATATTCAGCACTAGCAACCTCTGAGACATCTCCACTCATAGTTAACTCATAAGTGGGAAAGAGTTTTGAATTAACCCTGCAAACTGCCCACCAATCTCTATTCTTGGATGATGGATAGCTTGAATAGTACACTTGCTGGGCTTGTGAGGCTAAAATGAATGGTTCATAGGTCTTAAGTTTAGACCTATGCTTGACATCGATAATCCCATAATTTGTGTCATGTCAAACAGAACTAGGATCAAACCATTGACACTTAAATATGTATACATGATTGTCCTGTCCCAAATACTGAAGTTCTAAGACTTCTTCAAGAATACCATAGTAGTGCAATTCCACTTCATTGTATATACTTCCCTTCACCGATACGCCGTTGTTCATCGTAGACTTACTTTGCCCATAATCCCTTGTATGAAATTTGTATCCATTCACAATATATCCTGGATAGGCACGTGTCTGGTTCGAGGGGCCATAACTTATCTGTTGTACTCTTTGATCAGTAATGAGACCTGTTCAACCTATATTCAAATTAGAGTAGTTAAAATAATAACAATTACCTCAACATACGTAAATACAAACATATATATTCAACGATTACACTAACCCGGTTTCTCAGCCATTTGGCAAAAAACTTCTCGCGTTCTTTTTCAATCTCCACGTCCTGGATATTTGGGCATTTTTCAGCTAATTCTGAATCAAATTGCCTGCAATATAAATGCACTACTACTTTAAATGAACTGCAGAAGAAGGATGAACAACTTATGGACTTGCTGGAAATGTGAGTTAAGAACTTACTCAACATAAGGTTCAATCTCGAGGTAATTCAGAAGAATATATATCTCAGCGGCGTGCAACTCTCTATCTTCGAGCGTGTGAGTCAAGCAACGTCCGAACGCACGTCCAGGATGTTTAAATATGGAGAGCCGATCGGATGATTCACCCACTCCCCCATCATCATTATGTGGAGGTCGAGTATGACGAGTTTGAATCTTCAAGAATGTATGCCTCAGTAATCGAACCCTCCACCTGTGCCTTGTTGCAAACTTTCATTTTTAATTCATGCATGCACCTACAACAACAAGTCAGATGGCAACGATATGTACCCGTCAAGGACGACTTGTAAGTTAACAAAAATTATCACATACCTCTCAAATGGATACATCCATCGAAATTGTACTGGCCCTCCGACAATAACCTCATATGGCAAATGAACGACCAGGTGCTCCATCAAATCAAAGAATGCCGGAGGAAATATCTTCTCTAGCTTGCAAACGGTTGTGACAACTTTTTCTTCGATAGTTTGTACATCCCGAACTCTGAGTTCTGATGCACATAAAATCTTGAAAAATTGACTCATCTCAGCTAGTGCTCCCCATATCTACTTTGGCAACAAATCACGAAATGTAATGGGCAGTAGCCTCTCCATGAACACATGACAGTCGTGACTTTTCATACCATATATTCTCCCCTCATTAACATTCACACAACGGGCTATGTTGGATGCATATCCATCTGGGAATCTCAACTGTTTCAACCACTGGCACACTTCCTTGATCTGTGTATCATGAAGCACGTAAGTTGCTTTAGGCTGCACAGTTTTGCCATTTACGTTCTGTAGTTCCAGTTCTGGACGTTTACAAAGCATCTTTAAATCCATACGTGCTTTGACGTTGTCCTTTGTTTTCCCTTTAACATCCATGATCGTATTGAATAGATTATCAAAAAAATTATTTTCGGTATGCATGACATCCAGATTGTGTCGTACAAGAAGAGTTGACCAATAAGGTAATTTCCAAAAAATAATTTTCTTGTTCCAGTTGTGATCCTTTCCAAAACTAGAGAGTTGTCGTGTGCTACCAGACAATTATACTACATCTGGTAAATTGTGCACCCGTGACGCCATATGTAGACCCGACACTCGTTACAAGTCAGCTTTATCCATTTCAACAGTATTTTTTTTAAACGAGTCTTTTTGCCTTCGAAAAGGATGGTCACTTGGTAGCAACCGCCAATGGCAATCAAACCAACATGCTTTCCCACCATGTTTCAATACAAATGATTTGGTATCTTCCATACAGTAAGGACATGCTAACCTCCTATGTGTGCTCCAACCAGATAGCATTCCATATGCAGGGAAGTCACTTATTGTCTAGATCAGTGCAGCCTTCATAATAAAATTGTGCTTCCTATATGCATCATAAGTAACAACTCCATCAGTCCATAAAAATTTGAGATCATCAATCAACGGCCTGAGATATATGTCCAAATTTTTTCCGAGACTTTTTGGACCAGGAATTACTAAGAACAAAAATAGATTTTCTCGCTTCATGCACATGTGCGGCGGAAGGTTGTACGGTGTCATGAACACTGGCCAACAAGAATAAGATGCCACTGAACCACCGAATGAATTAAAACAATCTGTGCATAAACCCAATCGAACATTACGTGACTCCCTTGAAAAGGCAAGATGAGTACAACTAAAGTGAGTCCAAGCTTCACCATCGGCAGGATGACTGATTATATCATCGGCACGACGTACTCTTTTGGTGTGCCATGTCATATGTCGAGCGGTCTTTGAGGACATATACAACGGCTGTAGTCTAGGCACAAGAGGGAAGTATCGCAACGCCTTGTAAGGTACATCTTTTGCCTTTGAATGGTTTGAATCTGTCATGGCCACAAATGGAACATGATATCTTATCTGCATCATCTTTGTAATATAACATACAATGATTCGGACATGCATCTATTTTCACATATCCAAGTCCTAAGTCATTGATCATCTTTTTTGCACGGTAAAAAGTTTCTGGCAACTTCTCGTCTCGAGGCAACATACTCTTGATCAAGAGGAGGAGACGGTCAAAACAAGTCTCACTGATGTGAAATTCAGATTTCAAGTTCAACAACTGTGACACTGCAGACAATCGAGTGTGCTTTTCACAACCATCTCACAGCGGCTCATCAGCATCCCTAAGTAGTTCATAAAATCTTTCGGCTGTCTTATTCGGCGCTTCCTCATGAATATTAAAACTAGGACCAGCAGCATCTATAACCATATCCACGTACCCACTTGTGCCTGCAATATTATCGGGCTCATACCTTAAAAATTGCTCACCATGACACGTCCAATTCGTATAACCATCCACGAACCCTTTCGTGTACAAATGATGTTGCACATCCCATGTTGAACACCACCTCAAGTTTCTACAACTTGAACAAGGGCATCGAATGTGACCGTCGTGATCTATTGCTGCATTTGGATTCCCCAATGTAAATTGAATGAAACTCTCAACCCCATGCTTAAAGTCATCTGACACCACCCGGTCAACTATTCTACGATACATCCATGAACGATCTGTCGACATTTTGCCTGCACCCAATAAATGACAATACACATCCTAACTTTCAAATCATTACTCATGATATTACACCCGACCCTTTCCTCACATCATTCATCATAGACCATTTGCAGTTGGAAGAGGAATATTAATTAGATTATCACGTTTTAACCCATCCATGAAGGTTTGATCGCACAATCACTTACTATATGTGCTACACGATTTGCTGAAAATTTCGAAATCATCTCCCCACACTTCTCCGATATACCAAAAATATTTATTGATTTTGAAATTTTCTTAAACACTTACAAGTAAGTGGTTAAGAAAACACTCAAAGTCAATAATGGTATATCAGAGAAGAGTGAGGAGACGCAACCGAAATTCTCAACAAACCATACAAACACATATAGTAAATGACTGCTTAAGTGCGATCAAACATTCACAGACTGTCCAAACGGGACAATTCAAGACTTTGAGGTAGATATATACATTCTCATAAATAAATGAGAACATACACATCAATCCCAAAGTATTGAACGGGAAGACACATTGACACGGTTTTAACGCGCTCTCCTGAGGTGCGTGTAATGTTAGGTCGCACCCACGCACCTCAGCTCATAGGGAATACCCCATGCATTTATATAACATAAAATTAAATAACAACGTAATTATCATTATGCACATATCAAATTAAATAACACCCAAATTATAAAATTTTTCAAATGAAGAACATCGAAGCTAAACAATCTACATTTTTGAGTCAAATTAACATCAAATTTCTATTAAAATCAGATTTAAAAATATATTTACATGCAATTAAAATCCACAAAGTTTTAAATCACAAAACGAATTTTTGGGGTATTTACCTATTGCTATAGAGAATTCTGATTTCTTTGTATTTATCCACATCTTTATATATATGTACTACTTAAGATATGTGGTCATTCCATTTCTCTATATCTTCTTATCATCATAAGACAAGGTCATTCCATTTCTCTATATCTACTTAAGATATGTGCTTTCCCACCCTGTGTGTTCTTGTTATTGATCTTTTCTTTCTCCTTTCTTCTTCCTCCTCTACTGGTTGTCCATCTCTGAAGGTATTGCGTTTCCTAACAAGGGTGCAGCTAAAATTGGAAGGCTGGCAGTCAAAATTTCTATCTCAAGCTGGTAGAGCCGTATTGATTGACTCAGTCCTATAGTATGCCAGTTTTCCTTGCCGAAGTCACTTTTATCCCAAAGAAGGTGATTAGTTTCATTGACCGGCTATGTGCAATTTTTTTTTGGTATGGAGAGAAAGGCACCAAACGCAGGCATTGGGTAGCATGGTCAGATATCCAGAGATCTAAGTTAGAGGGAGGTCTAGGAATCAGAGATCTGTAGTGGGTTCAGACTTCTTTGGCAATCAAAACCCTTTGGAACATTGTTCATGGGTCTTCTCTCTGGTCCATGTATGCTAGGCGCAGATTCATCAAGGCCCATCTAGCCAACTGTGTAAGACCATTCCCAGTTGGAATGCCTTCGACTGTCTTTAGACAGGCCAAAGATATTATTATCTCTAACAGCAGATGGATAGGAGGGAATGGGGATAATATAGACTTCCTGAGTGACAATTGGACAGGGTGTGGTCCAGCCATTAATGCTGCAATGGCTAATGAAAGGATTGAGCTCAATAGCCTCCCCTTGGCTTCTGTTAGAGAGGTTCTATGCAACACCCAACATGCTACACGGGGATACCTCAATAGTGACTTCTACCTTCCTAATATTCAACTAAGCAATGAGGCTGAATGCTGTGTCTGGACAGATACCGTAAAGGGTTCCTTTTCGGTTAAATCAGCTTGCAACCTAATACGGACTAAAGGCATTTCAAGGCCTGCCTGGGCGAAGCTCTGGCACTCAGCAATAGCACCGAGGGCAGCTCTTTTTGTCTGGAAGCTTATCCATCGGGCAGTACCAGTGGACAGTAGGGTGGCAGATTGTGGTATTCCCATTATCTCCAAATGCAGCTGTTGCTCCTCTTCTACCCAGGAAGACCTCAACCACTTATTCATCTCTGATGAATTGGCCTATGAACTGTGGGGCTGGGTGCAACCCTTGGTAAGCAACAAGTTCTATTTAAGTAATCAGATTTTCATTAGGTGTTGGAACCTACTAACCTTTACCAATCTACACTCAGCCTTCAGTTTTATGGGGATGTATGCTGTAATTCTGATGAGGTGGGAAATTTGGAAACAAAGGTGTGCTACCAAATTTGAGGGTATGGCTCTTAAAATTGATTCAATAAAGAGGAGAATTTCCTCATCAATATCCCTGGCTCTGGACAAGCTTTGCTTCTGTAAGCCCTTATCCCCAGCTCAATCCAACTGCCTTGCTTCTTTTCACATATTCCCTTGGGTCAATTTAAAGCAGCCACTTCTGGTCTTCTGCAGATTGGGACCTCAGAAGTTCACATTGCATGTTGATGGGGCCTCCAAGGGTAATCCTGGTAGGTGTAGCGGTGGAGGTTGTGTAAGAGACTCAAATGGTAAATGGATGGTTGGCTTTGCTTTCCACTATGGCATTGGGAATAGTCTTGTGGCAGAGGCAAGGGCTCTATATGACTGCTTCAATAGCTAAGCTAGGTGCTCAAAATGTTTGGCAGCTATATATTCAGATTGTGCCCTTCTTGTGGAAGCTGTAAGGAAATGAGCTCCTCCTAGCTGGATGGTTCTCCCATGGTGGAGGAAGATTTTGGATCTTATCCATGAAAGTGCCTGCTTGATATTGCATACGTATAGAGAGGGCAATAAGGTTGCAGATTCCCTGGCGTCCTATGCATGTAATACTCCAGAAAATCAAGTTTTCATTCAAGTAGGAGACCTCCCTCGGTTGACAAAGGGTCCATTAAGATTGGATAGAGCTGGGCTGCCAGCCATCCGAGTAGTTTAGCTTTTTGATTGTACTTCATAGCTTTATATTTTGCTATATTTTGAGTCTCTTTGTCCTAACAAGACATCATAACAATAAATCTGAGTAGGATTACATAAATTAAAATAAAATGAAACAACATATAAATATGAAATTAAATTTTTACTTACTGTTTATTTGAAAAAAATTATCTGATTCTTTCGTTCCCTTTCCCTCGGTCGATTATCCTACGATGAATACAACAATATATTAAATAAAATAAAAAATAATTATTATATGTACATGTGTGAAACAGGTGTGTGCGTGTGCCTGTGAGGGGGGAGGGGCAACAGAAGCCCTGCGGCCAACGGTAGAGGGAGAGGGGGGCCTGCGGCCAACAGTAGAGGGAGAGGGAGAGGGGGGCTGAGGTGTGTGCGTGTGTTTGTGTCTATGTGTGCGTATGTGTGTGTGTCTGCGAGGGGGAGGGGGGCCACAGATAGGGGAAGAGAGGGCGGTGGAGGGGGTGGGGGAGGGCGGCCAGAGGGAGTGAGGGAGCGGGAGAGGGGAGAGGGAGAGGGAGTGAGGGAGCGGGACAGAGGAGAGGGATTGAGTGAGGGGGGAACAGGATCGGGAGAGGGAGAGGGATTGAGTGAGGGAGGGGAACAGGATCAGGAGAGGGAGAGGGAGACCACTTACGGCGACAATGATGATGGGAGGAGGCTGGCGGTGACGGCGACCGTGAGAAGAGAATGATGGCGACGACAGCGACGACGACCGTGAGAGGGAGGGAGGTTGGTGAATGGCGGCGACGGCGAGGACGGGGGGCCTTCGGCGACGGCGAGGATGGGGGCTCCGGCGGCTACGGCGGCGACGACCGCAAGCAGAGGAGAAGGAGAGAGTGAGAGGGAGAGTGGAGGGGGTGAAAATGGGGGCGGGTGGAAGGGGTGGGAGGAAGGGGTTGATGGCGGGGGGGACGATGAAATTTTGAGATGGAAATACGGACGGAACTTATTTCCGTCTGAAATTTCAGACGGATTCGTTTCCGTCTGAATATCCGTCCCAAATTTGCGACGTATAATAAAGACGGAATATATTCCGTCTATATTTATAGACGGATCTTCAGAGAGAGTATAGTATGTCCTTAATAGAGATGGAATTTGTGACGGAAGCTAATCCGTCACAAATACAAATGGATTTTAAAACAGAAATTATCTGTCTGAAATATCCGTCTGTATTCCCGCTTTTTCTAGTAGTGTAGCCCCGTTCGAGTCTCGTCCCGCATCAAATTGGTCTCGAGTCTCATTCATCCCTCATCAAATTGGTATCAGAGCATGTTTAAGTCTAGGGTCGCCTTGTCCTAGGTTTGCATTTCATTCCTATATGTGGTAGATCAAAAGGTGTCATCGAAATGATAGGTTACGCCTATCGGGAAGGTAGCGGTCTTGCGTGAGTGGATCTTCGGATCAATAACTCCACCAAGTACCAGATACTGGTTGAGTCTAGGTTCCTCAGTTCGCATTAGTTAGTGCATTCCAACCTTTGTGTCATTGCATGCCCACCCGGCGAGGTACCCAATACCATCACCCTACGTCTATGGCAAACCCACGGGATACCGCCCCTGGAGACCTACAGTCCTTGCATGAGGTGATGATGGCCCTCATGGCCTGGTTGGACCAGTCCGAGGCTACCTTTAGGAGCTTCTCTGACCGTATGGATGGCCACCTTAGGGCCATGGAGGAACGCATGGAGTCATCCGACAGATCTGTCCAAGGTCTGGTCGGACGGTTGGACAGAATGTCACATGGAGATCCTCTTGCAGCATCCTAGGGCCCACCCGCACCCACTCCAGTGGCGGCCCAAGGCCAAGTCGGTCCCATGGCCCAGGTCCAACCCGCTCCGGCGGCCCAGGACCAGCCCACACATGCTCCTCAGCCCGCCCCTCATCGGGCCCTCGAACCGCAGCTTCGTGACCTTGGTCTTAAGGACTATGGGTCTGATAATGCTTATGAGGGGTATGGCCGGCGCCATCATGGCTTTCATCAGTCGAGAGATGAAGAGGACAATAGATTTCTTATGACCGTGCGAGCAGACCCTCCCACTTTTGACGGGTCCTTGGACCCGAAGGTCTATCTCGATTAGGAGGTCGGCATGGACCGGTACTTCGAGTGGTTTAAGATGACGGACCACCGGAGAGTCAAGTTCGCTAAAATGAAGCTGTTAGGACAAGCGTAAACTTATTGGAGCAATGTGGAGAGCTTGTTATTTCAGTGTCAGGAGCCCTAGGTTGAGACTTGGGATGAGATGAAGGTCAAGCATAGGCTTAAGTACCTTCCTGCCACGTACCGTCAGAGGCTCATTGATAAGTGGTAGAGTCTCAGTCAAGGGGATCGGTCCGTATCTGAGTACGTCGTGGAGTTTGATGGGTATTTTTTGCGATGTGGCATCTCAGAGGAGAGCACCATGCCTGTTTCCCGCTTCCATCGTGGTCTGCGGCCCCACTTTCAATATGAGCTTTTCTGCCGTAATGTGACCACCCTGGAGGAAGCATATCAGGTCGCTCTCGAGTTGGAGCAGTTTGAGTCTGAGTTCGCTCTCATCCAACGTCCGGGGACCATCTATCAGCGTGGGTCCGACTCTCGTACCACATCTAGTTCTTATAGTCGATTTTTGGTAGCTCACCCCCCGAAAACCCCTTGCCAGGACCCCACTGCTCTCGGGATTCGCTCTCTCCCTCCAAGGGACCATCTTCCTCGCAAGTAGGCATCATTCCCCGCCCCCAGCCCTCAGCAGCCTGCGTTGCCTGCCCGACCCCAGCTCCCACCACCCCTGACCCGTCGAGAAGACAAGGGAAAGGGGTCGATGACCGGTGGAGCATCTTCAAGCATAGGGCCGCGTGACCAGTGCTACATGTGTGGTGGAATTGGCCATTATGCGGCCAAGTGTCCCACTCGAGAATCGCTGGTTATTTTGGACACTCCAGCCCGTGACCCCACACCAGAGCTACTGCTGGTTAACTTGAGCCAGATCCAGATCTCGCGGAGGAGTTCTTTGATGAGCTATTAGAAGAGCACGTTGACGTCCCGGGTACTCAGCACCAGGACAATGTGCAATTGCGTGTGATCCTCCCAAACCAATGAAACCCAATAAGAAGCTAGTAGGTATATGTTAGGATGTCTAGGAGTCCCCAACTTTGGGTTGCGTCGTTTGTATGCTAGTATTACTTATGGGTGTCTAGGTTTGTCTAGGATCATGTATGAGTTTGTTTTACTTTATTTATACAGTTTGTGTGTCGAGCATATAGGAGTTTGCATAGTCATCGTTTCAAAGGCCAACAACGCACGTATAAGGGGTTAGCTGACGCACATCGGTGCGCCCGTGAGTTCCAAAAGGGAGATTACGCCATGATCAGGGTTAGACCTGAACGGTTTCCCTCGGGAACAGTGAAGAAACTCCAGGCCCATGGTGCAGCCCTTTCCGAGTCGTGAAGCGAGTGGGATCCAATGCGTATGTTATTGAACTACCAGACGACTATGGGATCAGTTCAGCATTCAATGTTTCAGATCTGGTAGCTTATCAGGACCCCACGGCGATCCCTAGTGAGCCTTTTGGGCCTTCTCCTCATGTTGTGAGTGACACACCACCCGAGTGTCCACCTCTTCCAGCCCCATTACAAAAATGCGAGCATATTGATTGTATACTGGATGAGCATGTGACCCCCACTAGGAACAGAGCCTACCAACGCTTCTTAATGCATTGGAGGGGACGCCCCGTGCCAGACGATGCCTGGATCACACGCGGAGAGCTCAAGCATCGGGACCCGTACTCGACAGGGTCGAGTTCCTCCCACCCGGGGAGAATTGGTGAGGACACACGCCACAACACACGTCAGGGAATGAGGACACGCCGGAGTCTCTTTGGCTCAAGGAGGACGTGGATGCGTCGATCAAGCTATCACCTTGGTTTCATGTTTTTAGGCCTTGTTGGGCCCTATTTAGTCCATGTGGACAATTAGTTGATTGTACTATTATGTAAAGGCTAATGGGCTAGATTAGATTAGTGGACTAGGTAGAGTTTCTTGTTGAGAGACGTCTCCACCCAGAGAATGCCACGGAGGTCAGCCGCCCGGCTTACCTTAGCGTGCAAGTGCTGGTCGCACTTCGAGTCAGTCGTAGGTCTTAGCCCCGTTCAAGTCTCGTCCCGCATCAAATTGGTCTCGAGTCTCATTCGTCCCGCATCACCGTACCTTGATGGTGATAGGTGCCTATTTTCTCCCGTGTGGTTCGAAGTGGTCGCTTCATCTTCGAAGTTCATATATACCGTGTGCAGAGTTACCTGAGGGGCCTTATTCGCTTCTTCTGGTATTCGTCGTGGGTGTCGGTTGCTCTGAGCGTCTTCCTCCTACTCTAATGAGGATTCTTTCTTCTCTCTTTACCCTCTGGGTCCATGGCGCATCGTAGGAGGGTTCTTCGTGTCGATCCCACGTCTTCGGTGGAAGAGGAGGGAGAGAGTCACGCTGGCCTCCCGAGCACTTTGGGCGCCGGTCCCAGTCGTCCACGCTCCCCACAGCTGGTCGCTTACAGGGTAGTCCACGGCCTACGCGAGACCTTTCAGATCCCCGCCGATTTTGACATCGTCTTCCTGAGCGTTGATGACAGCCTGTGGAGTCGCGTTCTCGGTAGCATTAGGGTTCTCATAGAGTCTTTTCGGGTTGGCTTTCGTCTGCCTGTGCACCCTTTCTTTGAGTCGGTCCTCCATTTCTATGGCAGGTACCCAGGAGACCTTTCCCCTAATTCCAGGCACATCTTATGCAGTTTCATCTTCGTCTGCAACCAAGCCTCGGCTACGCCCAATGTCTTCCTCTTCAGGAAATTCTACAGCCTTCAGTGCTGTCCTGCTGACACATCATCTTTTTATTTCTGGGCCAGGAAGAACATGAGCATTATCCGCGTCACTTCCATGGTCTCTAACCTCAAACATTGGTCCGAGCATTTTGTCTTTATCACAAAGGTAGGAGGTAGCGGTCACCTGAGTGATTGGACCTTCACCGCGAGTTCCTGTTCTCTTAGGGCAGACAGGCTGCCTACGCCTACGGCTGAGGAGGCCAGGGAGATTAAAGCCCTTCTTCGCTATCCCCTCGGTGATGCCGACAGCAGGTTGACCCCGGCGGTGCTCCGGGAGCTGGGGTTGAGCCCCCCATTGCCCCATGGTACTAACCTCGTTGCTTCCTTCGCATTTCTGTCGTTCATTGTGCTGACCTTAGCGTTGCTCCGCAGGGGTGTTGGAGTCATAGGAGCTACTGTACGAGACGGTGGAGCTGCCGTTGTTCGCCCCTCACCCTGTCAATCACATAGTGCCGGGCACGGATCAGGTGACCGTTGCTGATCCCCGTGAGGCGATTGCCCTTGAGCCGAGGCGCTTGTTGTATCCTCTCCCGACAGCGCTTATGGTAGAGTGCTCGCGCCCTCCTCCCGTACCGATGTCTGCCACGGCAGTGGCTAGCACCGGCTTGGAAGCTCACACGGTTGGTCGATGGGAAGTTTCTGAGAGCGCGTCGAGCACCCCCGTGGAGGTTTCCACCATGTTAGGTGGACAACGCTGTCGGGTGGAGTTGGATATGGTGGAGGCACTGGATAGCTAGCGTCGCCTAGGGAATAGGAAGAGGTCCACCACTGGGGTTCACAGCCGAACACCTCCTCCTCCCCAGTCTATGATTCCTCCAGCACCGGTGTCAGCCGAGGTGCTGGTTTTCACGTCGGGTGCTCCTGCTCGCTCGCAGCTGGTGGTGGACACCTCGCCGGAGATCATCCCATCGGTCTCGACTGAGGGGGGAGTCGATAGAGGCAAGGCTCCATGCTCCGATGCGGTTGCCAGGTTTCTGCTGCCCGAGAACACTCCGGGGATCACCTTTGTCCAGCGCGAGGCGTACGCCCTAATGGACAAGGGGGTGCAGCTTGACGACTACACCGACGATTTCTCCGCCATAGCCCACGGGGTCTTGTACAACCTGGCGGCCAAAAACTTGTGTTCGGTCGGCCGGGCTTTTAGTTTGTGGGGATAGCACTTCGCTGGGATTGCCCAGCTGCTGGAGGAGAGTGAGGCCGGGCAGAAGGCACTGGGGGCCCAATGCACCAAGCTTCAGGAACACCTGGTGGGAGCTGAGAGTGCCCGAGGCGCCCCTCAAGCCCAGGTCCTGGCTCTAGAGGAGTCCCTCCACGAGGCGATGAAACGAGCTGATGCGGCTGACGCCCGATCGATCGAGCTGGGGGCCTTGGCAGACGCAGCCGAAGAGAGGGATCGGGTGGCGGAGGCCCGGACCGAGAATCTGAAGGCGGCGATAACCACCATCAGTCTAGAGGCGGTGGAGTGTTTTCGATCATCCTTAGAGTATCAGGACGAGTTGAACGCGGCAGCCGTCGAGATCTATGGTCCGGCCAGGGACCGTGGCTTTCTTGAGGGCTGGACGGCTGCTCTCTAAGCCATGGTTGGCAACTTGGGTGTCCCAGTACCGACCCTATCGCCTTCGTTGATGCCATTCGGACGAACGGCCAGTGATGGCGCGGAGGAGCTTGTCAAGGAGGAGCCTGGCACGGAGGAGCGGGCCGCTGCGGTTGAGCACTCGATGGAGGGGGAGCTAGTCGACCTGACTAACGATCCCCCACCTCCCACGGCTACTCTTGGGGGTGTGCCCGATGTCTCGAGCAGAGTTTCGGCTGATGCTGCCGAGGAGGCGAGCTCCTGAAGGGGTGCTCGCCATTTCTTGTATCATGTCCTTTCTTTTCTCTTTTTGTTAGGGTGCGTTCGGGCGGACACAGCCCCTCTTATCTATAAACTTTTTCTTCATAATGATAACTTACTTTTTCTTCGCAACCGCTGACCGTCTGGAACTTTTGGTACTTTCCACGTAACCTGCTTGCTTTCTTTTCCCCATCACAACTCCTCCTTGGGATATGAAACGGCGGCCAATGTTACGTTGAAGGATGTGAGAAGGCGCGATCTTCGGAGTTTGTCACTTCGAATCCCACCGAGTTAGGACGACGCGGAGACTCCTTTACCCCTTCTAGGGACTTCGCCTCCTTCCTATAAATGGCCACCCCGGGGTGAACCCTAAGGTTATCCTGAGTTCTCTCAGCGGTTGGAGGCGCAGGCATGAGGATGTCTTCAGAGAAATCAAGTTCTTCTTCGGAGGAGGGGGCCCCTTACAAGAGGCTATGCTTCCGGAAGGAAGCACTGTCGGAGCCGGACCTGCCGACGGGAGAAAGCAGCAGCGCAGCGTCTCTAAAGAGTACAAGCAGGGGTACCTGCAAGGGTGGGCGGACGCCTTGATGAAGGTGAACAGCCTCTACTGTAACAAGGGAGTGCTGAACGTCCAACCTGACAGGTTCCGTGGAGTAACTAAAAATGATAATAAAAAAGAAGAAAATATTTAATAGGTAAATATATAAAGTATCAATGAAATAATGAAATTATATAATAAATTTTTTCTTGAAATAAATTAAAAATTAAATAGCTTAATTTTCAAGAGACCTAATCAAATTCCATAGAAATCAACAATTGGACTATGGGATAAACGTTAATGGGCTGAAATTGAAGTTAATGAGCTAAATTGATTATGATTAGCAATTGGGCTATTGGACAAACCTTATTGGGTTGAATTTGGAGTAATGGGCTAAATAGGGTGAAATGGGTAGCCTATTTTAAACACCCATTTTTTATGATTAAATTAGTACAAATCCATAAGGATGGCCCAAACTTAAAAACCCTATAGTAAAGCACCGAGAATCTTGGTTTTGCCCATACCTTATTAAAAGCTTGGTTAGTGGAATAGTTGACAAATGGGCCATGAACATGGAATTAGGTGGTGAGAAGTGTAATTTGTGGGGGAAAGGAATCTTACTGTTTGGCCAAATTTTTCCTATAAATAGGCCCTCTAATCACCCACTTTGCCTTACCACGTTGGGAAGGATTCGAAGGAGAAAGGGGGTTCTAGGCATTCATTCCATTTTTCTTCTTCCTCTTTGATTCGATTAGGTAGGTATTCTCTATATCTAGGCAAAACACTTAATAGTAGAAGCATGCATACACTTTTCACGTTAATCTTCTGCGGGTTTGCCAAATTCCTGGTCAATGAAGAATTGGCGACCAGAGCAGTGGACACTAATTAATTGAGGACTCTCTAAGAAGATGCATATTCTTGAATTAGCGTTAGGGACCCATACGCCAATTAATTAACGTCCACTACAGCTGACGCCAATTCTTTAGCCCCGCTTTGGTTGGGGATTAAAATTAGCCTGGATTAAAATAAGTGGATTGAGTTAATCCATTTTTATTCCTATTTACTTTGATTGTGCACTCGATTAAGTTTTCCCACCTGTGGAGGTGGGATAGGTTAATCTGGATTAGCCTGCATTAAGTCAAGTTTAAGTGGATTTACTAAATCCGCCCTTGCCAAAGTAAATTGGGTTAACTTTGGGGATAAGTCGGCTTATCCCTGGGATAAGTTCGAAACAAAGCGGGGCTTAATGATTAAAGAAATTCACCTATGTTTAAAATTTTAATATCTATAGAACCAAGTATGCTAAAATTTATATGAGCATGTTTTTAGGATCCTTGCATTTTTCTCTTGATTATCGTATCTTTTGATCCATGAAAATCTAGATAAGAATCAAAGTGCTACTATTCATGTTCCTTAAAAGAAAATGAACAGATGCATGTGTCTGTAAACGTATATGCGGGATGCATGCCAATTTGTAAGAGAGAAGAATTAGCGTCTGTGTAAACGGACGCGATTTAAAGAAATAGCGTCCTTTCGCAAGATGCCAATTCATGTAATTAATTGATAAATAAATAATTGAGAAAATATAGAATTAACGTCTGCATGAGCAGACGCGAATTAATGAAATAGCGCCTCTCCGTAGAGACGCGAATTAATATATTTAATTGTAAATCAAATAATCAGAAAAATATAGAAATAGCGTCTTCTTGCAGTGATGCGAACTAAAGATTTAACGCCTCAGTACGCGGATGCCAATTTAAAATAATGTTGTTTACACCTAGAAAAAAATAGAATTAGCATCTTCTGACAGTGACGCGAATTAAAGAATTGGCGTCTCCGTACGTGGATGCCAATTTAAAATAAATTTATTTAAATCAAGTTAATCCTAGAATTGGTGTCCTTTCTATTGGACGCGAATTATAGAATTAGCGGCATCCTGAGTGGACGCCAATTATCCCAGTTTCTCGCATTTCATGCTTTTATCGGGGTTGTTTCGTATGCTTGACCTATTCCTTGAACTCTTCCATTCCCTGGATGAATTACGTGTTTCGGGTTTCCGACAAAGTCGTGTAGCTAGCAAGATTATCAAGAAAGACCGGTGTCTAAGGAAAGAGGTCCACAGGTAAACACTTTAAGTAGATAAGTGGTTATTTAATTAGGTCCTTGCAAACGCAAGGGGAACCTCCCACTGTCCCACCTCTTACCTGGTCGTGAATTCTTGATGTTCTTGCTAAACACCGACTGAGGAGAACTCGATCTAAAAATACCTTACATAAATTTTTGAAAGAGTTGATCGCGCCTTGATCGGCAACTCTTTTCCTCATTGTCTTAATGTCGTTAAATGTGATGCCTTCAATCATCCTTGAACTTCTCTTACAATTACTTGTGCTTCTTGTACTTGATCCTTGGGTTTACTTATGAGCTCGTCTTGAAACTCTTTGGCCATATATATTATGTGGATGCCTAAATAAATACTTGAGATCAATGATCCAAAACTACAATGCCTGGTATTAATAGGGCCCGGTCTGGTCCTGGGAGGAGCGCCCGAAAGTACTTATGCCCATGGGAGCTATTATTGACATGGTGTGGCATTGCACTGAGTACATGCGTGCTAGATTCATTTATGACATTCCACTTATTCGTGAAATACTTGACTTGCTTAAATTACATGAAATACTTGACTCATACATGCTTGCGTGAAATGACCAATTCCATGATTGTACATGCTACACAATCGTTCTTGAAAATCTTACTCTTGTTAACTTGTGATCCTATATACAAGCATTCCTTTACTCTCTCATACTCATGTTTCATGTTTTAGTCATGATTCTCGTAATAGCATATTTACCTTATCTAAAAATGTTAATTACTTAAAGCTGCCTGATATAGAGATATAAATCCTACTGAGGTTTACGCTCACCCTACGTTTTCGGTTAATATTTTAGGTAGTTCTGATGAAGAATCCTAAACAAACGGGGAGTGGCAAAAGTGAAAAGAGAGACCAAGTTTAACTTAAAATTCCTAGGTTTAATTGTTGCTCTTGCTAGAATTAAGTGTATTTGGAAGTTGTAATTATGCCTCTTGAGGCTTAGTATGTTGTAAAACTCCATTTGATGAAATAATAGTATCTTTTCTCATTATCTCCATTTTGGTTGGACCCCCCTTATATGCATGCTCTGATCGACATGAATGTTACGACTCGTTGCACCTCGATATTCTGCGTCGGGACATGACAATTTTTGTGGTATCAGAGTCTAGGTTTCTTAAACCCTAGGTTTTCTTTGATATAGATTCTAAGTGATGACCTATAACCCTAGATAATGTCTTGAACTTACCAGTAAGAGTGGGTAGAGCCACGAGTTAAGTTTTAAAGTATAATTAATCAAGGAAATAAATAAATCACTCAAGTCTTGTAGCTGTGGTTGCAGCTTAACTCTTGTCAATGGCTTGCGTGAGATGCAACGGATAGTGCAAGGACTGACCCAAGCACTGCAGTAAGTTGCTCAAGGAGGAGCTAACCGAGGAGCGGGAGATCTACATAGAAAATTTAAAAGCACAAACCCTCCCAAGTTTGCGGGATCCACGGGCCTACATGAAGCTGAACACTGGGTAAAGGAGATCGAGAGGATCTTCCGAGTTATGCAATGTGCGGATGAGGAGAAGGTCTTACTAGCTACCTTCCAACTAGAAAGAGATGCCCGCGCATGGTGGGAATCTATTGAAGCAACTCTGCTACACGAACAAGTGTTGTGGGAAGAGTTTTTTGAACACTTTAATAACAAGTACTTCTCCGACAGGGTGCAAGAGAAGAAAGTTGCCGAATTTGCTTCCCTGAAGCAAAGGAGCTTGACAGTAGCCGAGTATGAGGCTCAATTCTCAAGGTTATCCCGATACGCACCACATCTTGTGGGTACCGAGAAGATGAAGGCAAGGAGATTTTTGAATGGCTTGAGGCCCTAGTATATTACTCAACTTGTCTCGATGGATATCCAAGTGTATGCTGACATGGTGAGGAGAGCTCAACTTATGGAAGATGCAACGCAGCTATCTGAACTTATTCGGGAAAGAGATGCTAAGAAGGAGCAAGTCACTAACTCTGATAACTTCAGGCCCTCTTTCGGGAAGAGGAGGCCAAATTTTGATGGGCGTAACTTCCACAAGGACAAGAAGCCAAGGGCATATAACAAGCAAATTGTCCCCGTTGCCACCCCATCAAGAGAACTATGTAAACATTGTGAAAATCCCGGACACAAGGCAGAAGAATACTGGAGAAGACTTGGTGCATGTCTTCGCTGTGGAAGTCGGGACCATAGAATCCCGAATTGTCCACTTCTCAATGAGCAAGCTCAACCGGAGAAACATGAAGCTAATATCAAGAAGCAAGGAAGACTTCAAGCCCTTATGAATGCGAAAACTACCGAAGAAGGAGGCGTCGTGGAAGGTACTATTCCAGTTTGCACAAAGCCCGCCTCTGTTTTATTTGACACTAGAGCTACGCATTCATTCATATCTAAAAGCTTTGCTGATACTTTACCAATGAGGCCTATTCCGTTAGAATCCAAACTTGTTATTACTACTCCTATTGGAGCGGGATCGGAGATTAAATATTTCTACCTTGCTAGCGAAGTTCTAGTCAGTGGTTGCAACCTACCTGCTGAGTTAGTATGCATGGCAATGGAAGCATATGATATTATTTTGGGAGCTGACTGGTTATCTACATACGATGCCAGTGTTAGCTGCAAGTTGGGTACGGTGACCATTAGTGGGTGCCCCAACGTCTTATTTTATGGTGTCAGGTATTCTGGACACCTATCCCTTATTTCGGCCCTTAAAGTTGATAAATTATTGAAGAAGGGTTGCGCGACTTTTCTAGTTTCTATTACTATGGCCGAGCATAAGGAACCCAATCTGGAGGATATTCCTATCGTTCGAGATTATTCTGATATATTTCCGGACGAGTTGTCTGGTATTCCTCTGGAGAGAGAAGTGGTCTTCTCTATTGATTTGATTTCGGGAGTTGCACCGGTATCTAAGGCTCCTTATCAAATGTCCCCTGTCGAAATGAAGGAGTTGAAAGAACAATTGATGGAGTTATTAGATAAAAGATTTATCTGACCAAGCACTTCACCTTGTGGAGCTCCTGTTCTATTTATCAAGAAGAAGGATGGATCAATGAGATTGTGTATTGACTATCGGTAATTGAACCAGCTTACAATCAAGAATAAGTATCCATTGCCGAGAATTGATGAATTATTTGACCAGATTTCTAGAGCTCGATATTTTTTAAAAATTGACCTCAGATCTAGTTATCATCAATTGACGATCAAGGAAGAGGATATTCACAAAACAACATTTAGAAGTAGGTATGGACACTATGAGTTCACTGTCACGCATTTCGGCCTAACCAATGCACCTGTCGCATTTATGCAGTTGATGAACAACGTATTTAGGCCATACCTTGATCAATTTATGGTGGTCTTTATTGATGACATTTTGATCCACTCAAAGTCCAAAATGGAGCATGAAGAACATCTCAAGAAAGCCCTACAATTATTAAGAGATCACAGATTATATGCTAAGCTTAGCAAGTATGATTTCTGGTTAGAAGAAGTTTCTTTTCTAGGCCACATAATTTCTCAGAAGTGTATTGCAGTCAATCTTTCAAAGGTCGAGGCTGTAAGGAACTGGGAGAGACCCACTAGCGTGACCGAAATTCGAAGCTTCTTGGGATTCGCATGATATTATAGAAAATTTATTAAGGATTTCTCTAAGATCGCAGTTTCTTTGACAAGATTGACAAGGAAGGAGGCTCCTTATGTATGGACTGAGGAATGTGAGAAGAGCTTTCAGACTCTGAGTTCCGCTTTGGCAGCGACTTAAACTTATCCTGAGTTTTTTTAAGTGAGGTAACTTAAGGTCACTTTTACCCCATTTTAGTTTGATAACAAGTGACTTAAGTAAAAGGCCATCTATGGGTTACACCTAGATAACTCTCTCCACTTTGGTTGCTTTTGAGTTAATCCTCAAAAATTGACACATGTTTTACCGGAATTACCCCTCCCTTCATAACTTCAATAGTTGGGCTCACCTTGTGATAAAATTGAATTTCTCACTTATAAAATTGCCCCTCTCTTCGTTGCATTATTTTGAAAGCTAGCGATGACAATTTTTGCCGGAAAATGTATATAAACATACAAGTATGACATGTTATCTCTTCACTGCATCATTTTTGACATGCTTCTAAGTTCATTCAAATCAAGTCCTTTGTAATAACATTGCATATATGATTTATCAATCTTTGCTTACAAACAATGCTTTACAAACAATGCCTCCCATCCATGGCATCGCACAGTCGACTACCAACTATGAGATACATGTATTGAAAGAGTACACCTGGAATTTTAGAAATTTTAATACAATGTTGTTCTTGAGTTCTGTCCCAATATATATGATACAAGGTTTTCCATAATCAACGCCCAACCAAAAGAGTAAACCACAATCTTTTTACATGCTACAGCAGAAACTTAAGCATTTGAAATCTGCGCTGCAGGACAAGTCTATTTTTGGCAATCTTGCCCAGCTTAAAGGCACTGCTGAAGGTAATGTTGAACAGGCCCAAGTTGCTTTTGATGTCGATCCTTCGATTGAAAATGGGGTTGCTCTTCAGAGAGGCAATGTTGAGTTGCGCCTTAGCTACAATCGATTTGCCTTCCTCCATCACAAATGCATCCATTGAGTGCCCTCACAAGAGATGTCAAAATCTAGTTAGCAAACTTCGATCATAGAATGGTCATTCACTTATATATGTATATAAGCACATGGAATCTCTAATAATCAGAGAGCACTGGTTGACAGTGTTATACTAGATCTTACAATCTACCCAAGAATGTGGATAAGATATAATGAGAGGACAATGCTACATACATCAGTATTTACAGGGTTCTTGATATTGATTAAACTAAACACATGATAACTCATGAAGACCAACTACACAAGCACACATCGATTGTCCCTCCCTCCCTTCACTGTTGTGCCTTTGAAAGGCAACAAAACAAAGACAATGGTGGCTTACAATGCATGAATATGCATATAAAAAGACTGTAGCTTACTATCCATAGATAATATACAGAAGATTCAAAGTTCTTTAATGTAGTCCAAGGTTGTCCCACGTACGGAAGGAATGTATAATTTCCTTATATAATGGCAAGGCCCTTCCCTTAAACCACACGATGAGTGGATTAAACTGTAGAAAAGTATTGCAATCAATTAGCACATATTCCATGGACACATGGTCGTATCATATGGAAGCTTGTCCTCGTCATGTAACAGACCTCGTTATATGCGTCACATGATGTGTCATTGCCAACTATCTGCTTTGAGTCCTCATTCCAATTGAAACCCCCGTCGCACACAAGCGAGTTGGCTATCACGTAGAAAGACTTATAGAAACCAAGCCTCTGCTTCAAGTGAGACGTTGGAAAATTGAGGCCGGACTTGATGTTGAATGATTCTTGCACAATACCTCATGCATCCGATAGGCTGAAATCAGCCCCAACCAACTCCTCCCTAATTAATTATAGTAAAATCATATCCATTTCAAATGTCCACAAGTGACCTATCAACATGAATTCAAGATCCATTATGGCATCCGAAACGTGGAGGGTAGTATGAGTACAAAATGTATAGTCAAATCAATGATGATGGCATTTACTGGCCAAATACATGTTCATGAGGCATCCACAGCAGGGAGGATGTCCTGCAATACCAAAGTTGTTACGGTTTCCCACTACCAACTAGCCCCCACTACTAGTCATTGATTTTGCGTCATTGAGATACCAATTGAATATATAGGTAGGAGGTTCATGTATGTACCTTTTTTTCTACGTATTTGTTGGATAATATTTCCACTTTACTGTTAGCAAATGATGAAGCACATAGAAGTTTCACTCTTAAACTGTGACATAGAGAAGTGCACATTCCCAAATGAAATCTATGTTGAAATTGCTTAAATAAGTCAAAAACATTTTCTACCGTTTGCAGTATAGTACAAGTACCGTATGCATGCCTCGTTGATGAGAGAGTTTTGCACTGAACAATAAAAACATTGCCAATCAAGGTTTTGCACTAAGCAACAATATGAAAATTGTTTCATGTGTGAATCCCAATTAACCTAATGCTGCTTTTAACACTGAAGTAATGAGATGGTGCATTGCATCATTTTCATGCATAACATAAAATACAGGAGCTTATCTAAATATCATTTCCATGCATAACATAACATCTAAGACTACCTTCTTTAATGAACATAACCCACATGCATGCAAGAAAACCAACTGAACAAATAAACTGCTTACCCAATCATATATTTATAATCAAATGAACAAAGACACTGCAGGACATGAAATGAAGAAGATAAACATAATCTCCAGAAAAACCTAATTAGAGCCATCGACAATGTAAAATGAAAAATTACGCTAACAACAAATAGGAGATCTCAAAATACATCAACGACAAAGAAGAAATCCATGCATACTAGCAAATATCAGGTTGTCTTATTTGGGAATTTTATGAACATCATTTCCAATCATACTAGAAATTCAAATGAACAAAAAATTGCATATCCATTGATAAATTAAAAATATATAGGTTTAATCAACAGACAAATGCAATACATCTGCATATATGATATATTTCAAACAATGCAAACAAAATATGTTTTTCATATAGGGTGGAGATCAAATAAGTAATTATTAATTTGGTTTTTGCATAAATCTTACTTGGGAAGGACATACTAGAGTCAATGATCCCAGAAAAATCAAATTAAAATAACCAAATTAAAGTCATTGACATTGTCAAATGGAAAAAAAATAAACAAGAGGTAGAACATTATGGAGATCTCAAGATACAACAACGCAAAAGAAGAAATCTATGCATACCAGAAACTGTAAGATTGTCTTCTTTGGAAATTTTCTGAACATAAGCCACATGCATACTAGAAAATCAAATGAACAAAAAACTTGCATATCCATTGATATATTGCAGATATACAATATTAATCAACAAACATTTTGCATAGATCTGCTGATATTATATATTTCAGACAATGGCAATAGAATATGAGTTTCTTTCAATTTGGCATGGCCGGATAGATCTTACTAGGCATGGTCACGCAAGATCCCATGATCCCAGCAAAATAAGATTAGAGCCATTCACATATTATTTATTTTACCAGAACCATATCGAAAATTTTTATGTTCAAAATTGAAGCGGTGTATTTGCTTACCTTTGAAGGGTATTTACATGTTAATTTTCAAAATTAAAATTAAAAAAAAACTACAGAGTGATGTGTCATGTGTTTAGAAGACATATGGAGCATATATATATGTATATATATATATATAAGTGTTGCTGTTACTCTTTCTCTCATGAGTGATTTGGTGAGAGAATTGAGTCATGAGGTCCCACGAAGAAACCAGATAGGAGACTCCAAGAATATCAGGTGGAATGCATATAGTGATGGCTTTGCTATAAAGGCTTTTAGCTTCTTTCTTGGACCTCAAGGCTATGGAAAGAGTGGGGACTTCGTCACATTCTTATTAAATCGAACAAGTAAATATATGTGGTCTCTTTTTAATTCATCCCATCAAATGAAGAACAAAACTACATATCCATGGAAATCTAAAATAAATAGCATGAATCCTTCGTGCTTGTATACATACCTGCCCACCACCGGCTATGTAGAAGGAATAGGATGCCCCCCACTAGATGCGTCAGCTCCCTTCACGGTGTGGAATATGGAAGAAGACAGGGCCTGTCTTAAAGAGGGGCTTCGTGCCACTGTAGAGTCACAAGAAAGGTGTAAAGCTTGCGAGCCTACAGTGAAGGGATGGATCACTACAAATCTCCTGTACCTGCCGCACCTAGGGCCTCATCTTGCGTCGAACGCTGTGCCTGCCATAGAGGAGATGGTGAGGGACATGAAATTCGACAGGGGATAGAGGGTAGGGGCCGTACGTCATCGCCGGGGTATGAAGCCTATGGATGGAATTGAGGCTTTTGTGACAGAAAGGAGGGTGATGCAAGCTACCTGAAGACAACGTTGACCGATGTTGAAGAAGTAGGTGATGGATTTAAAACATAGAGGATAGAAGGTAGGGACGACGGGGGTGGGCGTCTTCTTCCTTGAACCTTGTAGAGGGAGGGAAATCGTCGCTTCGGGTCGAAAAGGAGGGTTTCGCGAGATAGACGAAGACTTTGTTGAAGTATGCGTAGTAGATAGGTGAGGGGAATAAAAATACGAGGGGAAGAAGCATGTGCAGTAGATGGCTGACCTGTCTGCCAAAATTGTAGAAGAATGAAGGAGGGTTTCGCGAGGGGAAGAAGCCTTTCATGAGGTAGACGAAGCCTGCGTCGAGGAACACGAAGGCTGCTGTAGCGAATGCGACGGGTGCAGGTGGTGGGACGTAAAGTGGGGAGAAAAGGGTAAAAAGCCATGGCGGGGTAACACATCCCATGTCAAGAGGTGGGATATTTTGATCCCACTTAACCCCGCTTAACCCACACTTGGCAAGATTATTTCAAATAGTCTCTGCCAAACTAAATAAGGTTTAGTTAACACTAAATAGGGCTTATTCTAGGGTTAAGTGCGAAACAAAGTGGAGCTGAAAGATTGTTTGACTACTGCCCCCATACTTACCTTGCCTACTGAAGGAGGATGATTTGAAGTCTATACTGTTGCATCCAGAATTAGCTTGGGATATGTATTGATGCAGCATGGCAAGGTGATTGCTTATTCCTCAAGGCAATTGAAAAAGTATGAGGAGAATTATCCCGTACATGACTTAGAGCTGACTGCTGTAGTCTTCGCCTTGAAGATTTGACAGCATTATCTCTATGGTGAAGCATTGATTGTGTATTCTGACCACAAGAGCCTCAAGTACCTATTCTCCCAAAAAGAACTCAATATGAGGTAAAGAAGGTGACTAGAATACTTAAAGGATTTCAATTTCTCTATACAGTACCACCCAGGAAAAGGTCATGCCGTAGCAGATGCTCTTAGCAGGAAGCCAATGACATTATTATCAAGCCTGATGATTAAAGAATGACACTTATTGGTGCGGACACTCGAGCAGTTGAGCGGCGCGACGCGCCGAGCCACCGGTACCGCACACGAAGCACGACTCGAGCCACCTCAGCATCCATCTGGCTTGGAGACAGCCTGGAGACACCACCCTGAGTCTCCCCATTTATCATATTTAGTTAGGCTTCATTTATGTGTAATGTTTGTTTATTACATTTTATTCGGTATGTAAATTTGATTGTAAGAGGGGTTTATTTGTAAAATGGGACCCACGGGTCCCACGGGCCCCACCAGACCCCTCCCATTGATCCACGTCAGCCATAGGGCCCCATGTGGGGTCAGTCAACATGTCAAATGGAGGCATCTAGAAGGTTGAATGGTAAAAGGCACATGGGAGACAAGTGGACTTCAAAGTCCAAGGTGGCTAACAACCATGTCCCCCCTTGCCTCCCTAGTCAATGGTGCGCCCCCTTCCTTGTATTTTTTTATTTTAATTTTTGTGGATGGTCACATGCTATCCCAGCCCTCCATCTCACATCCCTAGATCCAACGGTTGAGGGTTGATTAGACATATGACCTATATATACTTGTAATTTCCATTTTTGATAAATTAATGCCATTTGAACTTGGAAAATTGCTTGAGCAAAGGCCTAGGCCGCCCCTCTCTCCCCCTTGGAGCTGTGAAGGCTTCCCTCTGGAGGTGTGACTCCTCCCCTTATCATTCCGGTCGCCGCCGCCGCCGGCACGAGCCGCCATCGCATCACCGCCGAGATCGCCGGAGTTCTGCCTTCATCCGACCACAGCAGCTTCCACGAAATTCAGCCATCAGCCACGAGCTCAGATCGACTTGAGATTTTGAGGGGATGTTCCAGAGGTGTCAAGCACGTCCCAAAACATTTGGTTGGTCATAAAGATCCCCTTTGATATTTTTTCATTTTCGTCCAACCTTAATTTCCAGATCTGTCTGCTTGCTGTTTCAACTTCCACCCACCCTGTGTTTCAAGTGTGCGGACCCCTTTCCGATTTTTGTTAGAGCTCCCAATTTTACTGGGAGTTCTGTCCACCAACTCCACCGTTCCCAACTTTTCTTGAATTTTTTTGAGGTCATCCCATATTTTTCAAAAATCGACCTCAGAACTAGCTACAGTGTTGTCCACCTGTTCCCATATCTGATCACCCTCCAGTAAACAAATCATATCAAATCACATCCACCTCCAATCAGTCCATAAAAACTATCCTCGTTCTCCTTGTTCAAAATCCTACAAGTTTGATGAAGAGCTCAGGAGCTGAATCGGCCATCTTCCTTGCGGTCAAAGGTAGTCTTCAGACAATTCACCTGTAGATCTGAGATTTCGGTTACTGTACAATAGGGACTTGTAAATTCAATAAAGTTCTGATCCGACCAGATCCAGCAGATCTCTCTGGCTCTAGATTGAAGCATTTGAAGAGAGCTTTCCAACGATAGCTCATGCGTCCCGATCCGACGTCGGGATTGATCGCAGCGGCCGTTTTTGCCGGAGCGCGCGCCGGAAGACAACAACCAAAATCCGTGGGAAGTTAGTTCTAGAATTGGGAATCGAGGCCGATCGACCCCCGATCGGTGTTCCCGGCCGACCGTCGTCCGTGGAGGCACGCCACCAGGGGTCCCCATCACAGTGGGTCCCACCCCCACAAATCCAGAGGACAGCGTCATCCGCGGGCCCCACGGGTCCGTAAAACCCGCCACTCGGAAAGCACGAAAACGCGGAGTTCGGCATCGCCGAGCGACATCAAGATGCTACCCGTCAACCCGATTTGCGCGATTCTCGGACCCCACATGTGACCTTTTACCTCCCTGCGTGGAGTGGGTTGACTTAGTGTATTGCTGTAATCATTGTTAACCGGGAGTCCGTAATTCGGCCGAGGTTGTCTTCGCCACGCCGGGTGCGTGGAGGTAATGGTCCGAACTTCTTGGCGTTCATTTGCTTAGCTAGTATATGGTCTTTGCCGCTGTCGAGAGCGATAGGTACTAGCCCTTGTGTTCATGTCACCGCTGTGAGTGTGAGAGTGACACGTCCCGCGACTCAATCCGAGTCCGGAAGTGAGTCTGACTACCTTGAACTCTGCCGGTTCTTCAACCGCGCACGATCCGCGTTTCCCTCGCTTGGGACGACGAGTGAGTTTGCGTTCTGTTAGCGACGTATAGCCCAAAGGAGCTCTCCGTGTCGGGCCTAATGTCTCTCCCATCATGTGTTGCTGGTCGTGTCCGCATCTAGAGTCCGAGGTCCATACCACGTAGAGTCGGTCCCCGTGTCCGTCCCGCATCACTTATTAGAGCAAATGACAAACTTAGACCTCAATGTGGAGGAGAAGAAAGAGAAAACCTTAATTGAAAATATTAGTCTCCAATCCAATTTCCCCTTAGAAATTAAAGAGCTACAAGGTGATGATCCGTTGATTGTTGAAATTACAGAGAAATTAGATAAACGACTGAATTTCCTTTTGGCTAATGATGGAAGGTTGCTTTTTCGAGGAAGGACTTGTGTGCCTGATTATTCTACCGTCAAGGATAAAATCATGGATGAGGCACATCGATCGAGGTACACCATTCATCCAGGTTCCACGAAAATGTACCAAGATCTAAAAAGAACCTTCTGGTGGCCCAACATGAAAAGAGAGGTAGCCGAGTTCGTAAGGTGATGTTTGGTTTGCCAACAAGTTAAAGCTGAACATCTCAAATCGGCTGGGAAGCTGAAACATCTCGAGATACCGGAGTGGAAATGGGATGGTATTGGCATGAACTTCATTGTTGGATTGCCAAAGACCCGAAGTGGCTTCGATGCCATATGGGTGATTGTGGACCGATTAACTAAGTCCGCTCACTTCTTACCCATCAAAAGTAGATGGACTATGGATGTTCTTGTTGCACTGTATATCAATGAGGTTGTAAGGTTACATGGTATTCCAACTTCAATTGTTTCGGACAGAGACCCGAGATTCACCTCTTACTTCTGGAAAGCGTTGCAATCATCTTTGGGTAGCCGGCTGAACTTTAGCATAGCGTTTCACCCTCAGACAGATGGACAAACTGAGAGGACAAATCAGATCATCGAAGATATGTTGAGAGCATGTATGATTGATTTTGGTGGAAGTTGGAATGGGCACCTACCTTTGATTGAATTTGCATATAACAATAGCTATCAGTCTAGAATTTAAATGACACCTTTTGAAGCATTGTATGGCAAGAGTTGTAGATCACCTCTGTGCTGGAGTGAGGTTGGAGAGAAAGGATTATTGGGTCCAGATGTTATTCAAGATACCGCTAAGAACATCTAGTTGATCAGGGAAAGGCTGAAAATTGCTAAATCATGGCAAAAGAGTTATGCCGACAAAAGGAGAAGATACCTTGAATTTCAAGTGGGGGAGCATGTCTTTTTGAAGGTCTCACCCACACGAGAAATCAAAAGGCTTCGTGTCAAAGGAAAATTAAGTCCAAGATTTATTGGCCCCTTCAAGAATCTGGAAAGAATCGGGGACGTGACATATAAGCTGGCTTTGCCACCACAATTAGCTAGTATTCATGATGTATTTCATGTATCTATGCTGAGAAAATATGTGTATCATCCTTCGCATGTGATTCAATTCGATGACTTGAAACTACATAAGGATTTGTCCTATGAGGAAAGACCAATCAAGGTATTAGATCGGAAGTTACATCAGCTAAGGAATAGAGCTATACCGGTGGTAAAAATGTAATGGAGCAAACGAGGATTCGAAGAAGTTACTTAGGAATTAGAGGATTTTATTAGGAGAAAATATCCAGATTTGATCGTAGGTTAGAAATTTGAACCCTCTATTGAAATTTTAAATTACAAATTTACGTGATGTGAATTTGGAGGATCAAATTCTTTTAAGTGGGGGAGGATATAGTAACTCCAAAAAAAGAAAAAGAAAAAAATTTAATAGATAAATAAATAAAGTATCAATGAAATGATGAAATTATATAATGAATTTTTTCTTGAAATAATTTAAAAATTAAATAGCTTAATTTCAAGAGACCTAATCAAATTCCTTAGAAATCAACAATTGGACTATGGGACAAATCTTAATGGGCTGAAATTAAAGTTAATGGGCTAAATTGATTATGATTAGCAATTGGACTGTTGGACAAACCTTATTGGGTTGAATTTGGAGTAATAGGCTAAATAGGGTGAAATGGGTAGCCCGTTTTAAACACCCATTTTTTTGTGATTAAATTAGTATATTATAGAAGGATGGCCCAAACTTAAAAACCCTATAGGAAAGCACCGGGAATCTTGGTTTTGCCCATCCCTTGTTCAAAGCTTCATTAGTGAAATAGTTGACAAATGGGCCATGAACATGGAATTAGGTGGTGAGAGGTTTAATTTGTGGGGGAAATGAATCTTACTGTTTGGCAAAATTTTTCCTATAAATAGGCCCTCTAATCACCCACTTTGCCTTACTACGTTGGGAAGGATTCGAAGGAGAAAGGGGGTTCTGGGCGTTCATTCCATTTTTCATCTTCCTCTTTGATTCGATAAGGTAGGTATTCTCTATATCTAGGTAAAACACTTAATAGTAGAAGCATGTAGACACTTTTCACGTTAATCTTTTGCGTGTTTGCCAAATTTGTGGTTCATGAAGAATTGACGACCAGAGCAGTGGACGCCAATTAATTAGCGACTCTCTAAGAAGACACGTATTCTTGAATTAGCGTCCAGGACCCAGACGCCAATTAATTAACGTCCACTATCGCTGATGCTAATTCTTTAATGATTAAAGAAATTCACCTCTGTTTAAAATTTTAATATCTATGGAACCAAGTATGCTAAAATTTATATGAGCATGTTTTTAGGATCCGTACATTTTTCTCTTGATTATCGTATCTTTTGATCCATGAAAATCTAGATAGGAATCAAAGTGCTACTGTTCATGTTCCTTAAAAAGAAATGAACAATTGCATGTGTCTGTAAACGTATATGCGGGATGCATGCCAATTTGTAAGAGAGAAGAATTAACGTTTATGTAAACGGACGTGAATTAAAGAAATAGCGTCCTTTCGTAGGGATGCCAATTCATGTAATTAATTGATAAACCAAATAATTGGCAAAATATAGAATTAGCGTCTACATGAGCAGACGCGAATTAATGAAATAGCGCCTCTCCATAGAGACGTGAATTAATATATTTAATTGTTAAACCAAATAATCAAAAAAATATAGAAATAGCGTCTCCTTACAGTGTCGCGAACTAAAGATTTGACGCGTCCGTATGCAGACGCCAATTTAAAATAATTTTGTTTAAACCTGAAAAAAAACTAGAATTAGTGTCTTCTAATAGTGACGTGAATTAAAGAATTGACGCCTCCATACGTGGACGCCAATTTAAAATAAATTTATTTAAATCAAGTTAATCCTAGAATTGGTGCCCTTTCTGTTGGACGCAAATTATAGAATTAGCGGCATCCTGAGTGGATGCCAATTATCCCAGTTTCTCGCATTTCATGCTTTTATCGGGGTTGTTCCCTATGCTTGGCCTATTCCTTGAACTCTTCCATTCCCTGGATGAATTACGTGTTTCGAGTTTCTGGCAAAGTCGTGTAGCTAGCAAGATTATCAAGAAAGATCGGCGTCTAAGGAAAGAGGTTCACGGGCAAATGGTTTATGTGGATAAGTGGTTATTTAATTAGGTCCTTGCAAACGCAAGGGGAACCTCCCACTGTCCCATCTCTTACCTAGCCGTGAATTCTTGGTGTTCTCGCTAAACACCGACTGAGGAGAACTCGATCTAAAAATACCTTACACGAATTTCCGAAAGAGTTGATCGCGTCTTGATCGGCAACTCTTTTTCTTATTATCTTAATGTCGTTAAACGTGATGCTTTCAATCATCCTTGAACTTCTCTTACAACTACTTGTGCTTCTTGTACTAGATCCTTGGGTTTACTTATGAGCTAGCCTTGAAACTCTTTGGCCATATATATTATGTGGATATCTAAATAAATACTTGGGATCAATGATCCATAACTACAATGCCTGACATTAATGGGGCCCGGTCTGGTCTTGGGAGGAGTGTCCGAAAGTACTTGTGCCCATGGGAGCTATTATTGATCTGGTGTGGCATTACACCGAGTACATGCGTACTAGATTCATTTGTGACATTCCACTTATTCGTGAAATACTTGACTTGTTTGAATTACATGAAATACTTGACTCGTACATGCTTGCGTGAAATGGCCAATTCCATGATTATACATGCTACATAATCGTTCTTGAAAATCTTACTCTTGTTAACTTGTGATCCTATATACAAGCATTCCTTTACTTTCTCATGCTTATGTTTCATGTTTTAGTCACGATTCTCGTCATAGCACATTTACCTTATCTAAAAATGTTAATTACTTAAAGCTACCTAATATAGAGATATAAGTCCTACTGAGCTTAGCGCCCACCCTACGTTTTTGGTTAATATTTCAGGTAGTTCTGATGAAGAACCCCAAACAAACGGGGAAGGGCAAAAGTGAAAAGAGAGACCAAACTTAACTTAAAATTCCTAGGTTTAATTGTAGCTCTTGCTAGAATTAAGTGTATTTGGAAGTTATAATTATGCCTCTTGAGGCTTAGTGTGTTGTAAAACTCCATTTGATGAAATAATAGTATCATTTCTCATTATCTCCATTTTGGTTGGACCCCCCTTATATGCATGCTCTGATCAACATGAATGTTACGACTCGTTGCACCTCGATATTCTGCGTCGGGGCGTGACATTCCGCCCCAAGGAGGACGCGTAACCTCTTTGTACATTCCCCGCTTATCAACAAAATATTTTTCTTGCAATATTTCTTCGCATGGTGGTGTGTGCTTACTCTTCCTCTGATGTGCTTGCCATTTAATGAACTCATGCCTTCCTTCAATGTATGCGTGAAAGGAAGGACACTTTCCGTCACCAGTAAAGGGGGAAGGAAGCGCTCTTTTCCTACAAATAGCAAGGTCTGCAGATGGGTCTGGGGCGTCGCCTGCCTCCATCTCCCTTTGTCAGTGTTGTCGCTATGGCATCGCATTCCCCCAGGTCTGCGATTAAGGGGGAAACGATTCCTAGCGCCCCTGCTGTTGCTGCCGTGAGGGTGGATTATGCTCCGGCGAACCTACGTTGCCCGCCGTTATAGTGCCGGGAGAGGGGGACCCCGTCAAGCCCGCTCCAGTTGTTGCCTGGGAACCGCTTGACCTGAGCAGCGATTTTGAACAGGGCTGGATGGCCGGTTATATTGACGGTACCAACGCTGCCGTGGCCTTGGTTTGTCCCACTCATTTTCCTGGCGGTCCACGTTGGTAACATGAATGTGATGTACTAGAGTTTGGTTCCTTGTATTATGAATAAAAGTATGGGCTTCCCAACATCTCTCCCTTACGCTTTCGTTGCATGTCTTTCTGGCGAAGATCTTCGTTCGTGAGTGTAGGCAAGATCATTGCTCAAATCCAACCTTGGTACGCCTGGACCAAGTGTATGTCCCGTTTCCCAGAGAGATTAGGACTCTTACTCACACAGGGGGACTGCCCAGTCGTGCTGTGATCATGGGCAAGTGTACGCCCTCTTTCCTGAGGAGGGGAGGGCTCTTACTCGCCTTTTTACTAGGTGTATGTCCCGTCTCCCGAGGAGACTAGGACTCTTACCTACTTTTTAGGGACCTAGAAGCCACCTTTCACACCGTTCTGTAAAAGCGTATGCGCTCCCTTGAGAGGGAAGTGTCGCTCGCCTTGGGAGACTTAAGTCACCTTTTGTTTTCGAGGGAGCGAGAGTGCTCATCTCTTGGAAGCTTGGGAGCCACCATCGTTACTGAGGGAGCATGAGTGCTCACCTCTTAGAAACTCGGAAGCTACCATCGCTTCTGAGGGAGCATGAGTGCTCACCTCTTGGGAGCTCGGAAGCTACCAGGGTTTCTGAGGGAGCATGAGTGCTCGCCTCTTGGGAGCTCGGGAGCTACCATGATTGGGCTCATCTGTATTGACAATCCCTTAGTTGGGGTGCTAAGATGGTGAAGAAACGTGCCAATACTTATTTATTGATAAAACGTTCTGAGGTTTACAGAATTCCAAGTTCTTGGCACCTCCCATCCATCCAGCGTCGTCAGCTTGTGCACTCCCTTGCCGAGCACTTCTGCTACGCGATACGAGCCTTCCAAGTTTGGGGCCAATTTCCCTGCAGCTACCCTGGGGTCCGCCACACTGGCTCATCACATCACAAGGTCTCCAGGTAGGAAGTGGCGTTCTCTGATGCGAGCATTGTAGTGTTGAGCCAATTTCTGCTAATAAGCTACAAGTCTCAGTTAAGCGCGCTCTCTGTCTTCTTCGAGCAAGTTCAGGTTCTCTCTTATCGCCTGGTTATTTCTCGCCTCATCAAACTGGCCGACTCGTAGCGACGGGTTGGATATCTCGACCGGGATGACTGCCTTCGCTCCATATGCGAGGTGAAACGGTGTCTCTCCCGTGGCGGTCTGAGCAGTAGTACGGTGGGCCTAAAAGATGCTCGGAATGAAATCTATCCAAGACTCGCCTACCTGTTCCAAATGGGTCCTGATGCCATGGAGAAGTGTTATGTTGACATTTTCAACCAAGCCATTTGCCTATGGATGCCCACTGACGTGTAATGGTTCCAAATCCCCAATTCTGAGCACTTTTCCTGGAAGGCAGTGCTCGCGAATTGTCTGCCATTGTCGGTTGTGAGGATGCGTGGGATCTCAAACTGGCAGATTATGCTTCGTAGGATAAACTTCCATGTTGCCTCAGTCGTGATTTTCCCCAATGGTTCTGTCTCGACCCATTTGGTGAAGTAATCGATGACGACGATGAGAAATTTCTTCCTCCCCTGAGCCTCGGGGAAGGGATCCAATATATCTACCCCCCACCTAGCAAATAGGCGAGGCTCCATTAGAGCATGCAATTGTGTCGTTGGTTGGTGGTGCAGGTTCAAAAACATCTGGCACTGAGGGCATCTTCAGACGTAGTGGAGGTAGTCTTACTGCAGTGTTGGCCACCAGTACCTTTGCCGAATAAGGTTCCGTGCGAGTGCTCGCCCCCCCCCCCCCACGTGTTAGTATTGGGTGTGCTACAGGCCAATTTTGGGTCGGGTAGGCCCGATAGTTGTACAATCTTGTTCATCATTAATAAAGTGGTATTTGGCGTTTCGTCTCCTTGGGTGCTGCGCGCGACCCATCGCCCCTGTGGCTGCCGGCCATGGCCGGCTCTGGGGGGGGCCTCCGCCTCCCCCTTTCCCGTTGTTGGAGCCTCCTATTACCGGCGGTCAGCATGATGGCTTGACGGCTGTCCCTCCCGCTCGTGACTCCCCACCTCCCGCCTGCGGTCCTTCGTCAGCCGTGCGTGACCCCTCATCTTCCCTGCCTCCTCCGCCATGCCTTGCGGTTGCAGGTGCTTTGCCGGCCCTCCCTCTCGCTGGTACGGTGGCTACAGGCCAGGCTCCATCTCCTCCGACTGGTGTTTGTGGCCCTTCACAGGCTGCCTCATCCTTCGCCCAGGTCGTGGGCTGGTCCCTGTGCTTGCAGGCTCCTTCTTTTGCGATCCATCCTCCGGCCTACATCGACGACGGTGAGCCTGCTGCGTTCTTCTCCTATGATGAGATTGCATCATCTTGCAAGCCTCTCCAATATGTTGTCATCGCCAAGACGCCTCAAGGACGCCCACCGTTTCAGGATATCAGAGCGCACATGATGCAAAGGTTCTCATTCACACAAGACTTTGTCATTATCGCTCTTGATAATCGTCATCTTCTTCTTAGATTTCAGAACAATGAAGATTTTATTCAAGTCCTCCTCAAGGGTTCGTTGTATGTCCAAGGGCGGCCCTTTCACTTCTCCAGATGGACCATGAACTTCTCCCCTGATGTGGATTCTTCTATTGTCCCTGTGTGGCTGGAGCTGCCCGGCCTGCCGGCAAACTTCTTCCATCATTCTATGCTTCGCTCCATTGCTGGGAGCATTGGCCCTGTCTTGAAGATCGACCAAAGTACATCCTGCTTGCTCAGGACCTATGCAGCAAGGATTTGTGTTCAACTAGATGTTTCTAAGGCACTTCCTGGTCGGTTCTAGATTGGTTTAGGAGGTGGTGGTATCTGGTAGCCAATTATATATCCTAATCCCCCCCTGTTTTGCCGTGGCTGTAACCATCTCGGTCATCTGGTTGACAAGTGCAAGAAGAAGGCAGCTAGACGTGATGACCCGAGCACTGGTGTCTTGGATCCTTCCCCTATTGCGGCAGTGGATGGTCCTGCACGTGTTTCCTCCAAGGTTTGGAGACCTATAGTGCCCCCTGCTGATCCTCCAGCTTGTGCTCCTTAAGAGCCATCTCCTTGTGCTGATGGCCCTTTGGACCCGCCACCTGTTTGTGTGATTGCCTGTGCCTCCGTTGAGCCAGATGCTCCTCCCCTCGCTGCCTTATCAGATGGTGAAGCCCTTGTTCTTGATGGAGCTTCAGATGGTTGTGTTGTCCCGTTTCCTGTTTGTGAGAATGTTGGCATCCTCGCTCAGCCAACTGCTGGTGGTGTTGCGCATGTGTTCGTCCAAAGTGTAGGAGGCCCCTCTCCACATGGTCGTGTGATCGCCGCTGCCACATCCAAGCTCGTTACTCCTTCTCTTGTCACCACTTCTGCTGGTGTTTCCCGTATGGTTTCTGCTGCCCTTGCCCCTATGCAAGTGCCTGTGGCTTGCTGCAGTTCTTCGGCCTCACCACCTGTTCGTGTTGCTGAAGATCCCCCTGCTTCTACTTAGCTCCAGGCTGACGTGGTTGTGGATACTCCGGCTGATTCCAGCCACGTGCTCGTTAAATTGCCTCCCCCCTAGCTGGCTTTTGGACCGCCTGATCATTCTTCTACTTCTCTTGCTGTTTGTGCTGCTGATGCCCTTCAAGTGCTAGACCAGTCACTTCTTCTGTGCTTGGTTGAAGGGCCTCTTGGTCATGGCTCCTTGCCCCCCGGTGCTTCTTCGGCCATCTCGACTGCTCTGGTGGACCCAGCTGCCGTCATCCTCCCTAAGAAAGCGGAGTGGTTGGCCCGTTTGGCTGCTCTGCGCGCAATGAGGGATGAAGTCAACACTCTTCCAACCTTTTCTCGGGCTAGGGCTTCTGGCCTCCTTAGGCCCTGCGTTGTTGCAGCGCCTTTGGCGCCATCTCCGCTGGCCTTAGAGCCCCCCCATGACGTGATCCTGGCTTTGCGAGCTGAGCCTCGCGACGACGTTCCTCCACCACCTGCTGCATCCGTTCAGGCTCCCCCGACTGCCTCGCCTGATGCTCCCCAGGGCTCTCCTGCGCTACCGCTGCAACAGGATATCCACCCGCCGGTTCATGATGCTGCCCCCAACGAGTTTGATGGTTCAGTTGATGAGCAGGGCCTGGAGTTTGATGCTTCTTTCCAGCCCGCCCACAGGATCAAAAGAAAGAATCGACGTAGGCCCAATCACCTCGAGTCCTACAGTCTCAAGCTTTAGTTGGCGGTCTCTTTATTTTGGCCTCCTTGGCCTTGTTTCTGTTTCGTTGGGCCTTATTTCGGTTCATGGGTTTCTCTTAGCGGCTTTGTAGGTCCATCTCCCTTCTACGGTTTGTGGCCCCTTTCGTCTCTTTTAGTTTGGGTGCCTTTCTCTCCTATACCCTCTGGAGGTAAGGTGTGGGATGTCCCCCTCATTTCATTGAAAAAAACTTATATTTAACTTAAACAAAAAAAATAAAGTGGTATTTGAGAGCAAATTTGTCATTATATATTACTCTACGATGTCCTTAGGATATGTGGTTGTAAAGTCAATTCGAGATGGGATCTCGATTATGAGACTGACTTTACATGGACACATGCCTTAAAACTGTTCCTGGTTGGAGGGTAATCACTCGGGGATTTTGATTACCTATTAAATCAGTACACATGATGTATGGGTGAATAGTCTCATGGTCACTGGTGCGGGGCACCACTACATATATGTAGGTGTACATTCTGGGAGGATGTACACTGGACTGATCCGCTATTAGATCTTCAGATGGTTGAATATACCTAATGTCAATTGAAGATCCAATTATCTTAGTAGCATCGTTGGTCCTTTCACCTGAGACATTGATCGGATCTTGCACGAGAAATGGAATAGTTTGATACTTGGCTAAGTGACTTTAACCATAAGTCATGAATTGCCAAGTCATTAACCATTTCAGGATACGTGTGAAGATCATCAATGGTCAAGAGGGGATCACTCACTGTCGGGTATATATCAGACAGTTAATGGGTCATGACACAGACGCTCCACTAATTCTTTGGCCAGAGTCGTGTGAGTTCGTTTAGAACAGACATCACACACTTTAAGGAGGTGATGATCGAATGGCACGATCATGGGGGTTTGACGGTTACCATACCCTCGATCGAACCAGACTCATAGAAAGAGCGAGGGATTATAGCGATAAGGCAACTGTAGACTTACAGGTACCAGACATGGTGGTTTGAACCCGACGTCCCCTGGGATCACGCGGATTTACTTGACCCAACGTGATCAAAGGTTTAGAATAAATTAAACTATCATTCGGCTCAAGTAGAAGCGAATAATGAGTTTAATTTACTTCTGATTGGGAATTAGAAGTTAATGGGCCTTAAACTAGAGTGACTATGGGCCTAGAGGATCACACATAGTAGATTCTCGTGTGACGGGATATTATTGTCTTTAGACCTTTATGTTCCCTTTCATATCTTCTATCTACCCTCAAGATTTCACGTCCATAGGTCAAGGGAATCATGAGATAGAGGGACGTGAAGTTGCTGATTTAGTACAAGAACGGGCAGAATTAGCGCTGACTTCCAGTCCGAAATTGACACTCTAGGAGCACTGATTAAGGTAGGTTATCTCATGGATGGCTCAAACTTTATGTCAGGAATAAAAGTCCTCTTGTTTCAATTGATTTCATGCATTGTACGCTGTGAATTTTATGTTTTATTAAGACTGCATCTAGGCTACTCTTCATGCATAATTCTTAGCCTTAATGAAGTAAAAATGGAAATTCCTTGTTGTTCATACAAACCTATGCATATTGTTGGCCTATATACGACCTATCATGATTATGGAAGTTTATATATGTTGATTTCCATACATGATGTGTCTTAGATTAGCATTTTTGTATTATTTTCATTGAACTCGGTTTTATGCAGGAAGAGACGGTCTTCCTGTAGACCGCCAGGGAATCTAGCGGTCGTACGATAGACCGCTAACCTTAAGTGACGGTCCTGTATTAGACCGTTTTATGTTCTAATTTTTGTAATATTGTAAATCCGATACATATTACAGATTAGCCATGATTAGTATATGTTAAGCCTAGTTAGCTAAGTTTTATTCCTAGTTTGAATTTTGGTTTCATATACTTAGTTATATTTACTATTCATCAGGATAGATTTCATGTTTTCATGCACGTTGGTATTATTTTAACTTATGTTAATTTATGACTAAAAATCATATATTTTGTAATAAATACATGTTTCAAATGATAGATGATTCATGTTTTAACTTGATCATTGATTTATCATGATTCTCTCTCTCTTCTAAGAGTCATTTTCTTAAGTACATAGCACATATCTCGGTATGTTGTCATTAGTTATACTTTTACACATTAGGTACACAATCTTGGACTTGATGACCTCTCCTTTGGATAATCCTTCCAACGGATTAGGAAATCTTGTTTCAAGGCCTCCGTAAGACTCCGTGAGCCTGGGATTCCCTCCAGGACATCGAGCTGGTTGTACCATTAAAGCCCATTGTCTAGAAAGCACGTATACCGGTTTTTTATGCATTCTGGAACTTAGCGGCCATCTGGTTGACAGCCAGAGTCTGCTAGCGGCCATTCACTAGACCGCTAACAGATCCTAAACAGTTCTCCACTAGACCGCTAAAGACTCGAGATATTCTATTTTCAAAATACCGAACTGTCTTAATTAACGGTCCTGAACTAGACCGCCAAGAGTAAGAAGCGGTCCAGTAAACGACCGCTAGCTTACTGAGTTTGATTAACTCGGGGTTTGACTCGAGGGTTGATTTTCCTATGTTTCTAGATGGTCCAATTGATTATCTAGAACCTGTCACATTATTCCAAAGATACCTAAGTAATTTTGAGAGTTAAAGAATCTACCGTTATGCTGCCGATTTATTTTCCAGGGCATGACCTCGTTATTAAATGCATTTATTAAAATCTCTTAATCTCAATAGAAGTGTTCTTATTTTTGGTTACATTATCATGGGACTATAGTTAAAATTATACTTTCTTCGCCATATTATTGTTATAATGTGGAAGTAGCTTGATTTATAATTGAAGATGCAGTTCGAGCACTGATTGTGTTCAAGGGCTCTATACTAGTCCCCTCGGTTGATTGTCGGAAACATACTGTAAATCATAGGGTATGATGCTACTGGCATCACATTGAGCTGGGAGTACTTTCTCTATAAATAAGTGAAATATCCACGGGTGATCCACATAAATTCACGAAGTACTTGCTACCAAGTGAAGAGTACATTCTTGCTTGTTACATGACTTTCTAGTGCATAGCCTTCATGGTTATGAAAATTACATTCTTGTTACATTCTTGGAAGGCCAAATTCATATTCTTGTTCTATACTTGATCAAATTATATTATCATATCTCAAGCTTGATCGTATCTTGTTATTTTGGCTTTATTCACGTGTTGCATTGTATTTGCATGATTTACCTTATTCTTTAGAGCTAAGATATTAATTACTTTAACATTGCCTACATGTTGATACGAAGATACCTACTGGGCAAGTGTGCTCATTACCCTACTTTTCAATCTTTTTCAAGAAATTCTAGTGGGTCAGAATCGAATTTCTCATGTGATGGATCCGAGAGTAATTAAAGGACATATGATCGAGAGAAGCCTTAGTTATCAATGTCTAGTTGAGTCAAGATGTAATTTTAATTTTCTTGACTCTAGAAATGAGAATCAAAAATCTTGTGTACTTTGAGAATTATCTTATGAAGAAATAAAATTGAAAGTTTTAGCGAATTACTTGTGCAATTACTCTTATGTGTGATTGTCTTGCGCTCTGATTATATTGCTTGCTTGAGACTTACCATGTCGGCTGTTCACGTTCCCGATTATTTTCGCTGCATAATCTCGGGACGTGACAGTTAAGGTGGTATCAGAGCACTAAGACTAGAAGTCTTAGGGAAAAGTCATGTCATAGGTTAAGTCCAAGGTTTAAGGACCCACACCTATGAAACTAGGAAAGAAATTCCCAACCTATGAGAGGAATTGGGTAGAACCGGGGATGAGATAGAAATTAGAATTATTTCTAAGGACTAACCTCACTCATTCCATTAGAATTAACAAACACATTACTCTTCTCCGGTACCTCATTCTTACGATGGCTCATCGCATGGACTGGAACGGTATGCAAGAGACCATTGCGGGTCTTACTCAAGCGTTACAAACTATGGCTCAAGCCGGCGTGGGGGCAAGAGTTGGAGATTTACATCGTAACTTTCGGAGCTTAAACCCTCCATGATTTTCGGGTTCCTCTAATCCAGATGAAGCCGGGAATTGGATAGATGAGATGAATCACATCTTTGAAGTTATGCAATGTGCTGATCAGGAGAAGGTTCATCTTGCGACATTCCAATTAAATAAAGATGCCCGTATGTGGTGGAGGTATGTTCCTGCACCACCAGCTGATGCACCTCATACATGGGAAGGTTTCCTTACACTTTTTTGAGCTAGGTACTTCTCCGAACATGTTAAGGAGAGGAAGGCTATGGAATTCACTTCGTTACGCCAAGATATGATGACCGTAGCGGAGTATGAACTCCAAATTTTGAGGCTGGCGCCTTATGCTCCTCACCTGGTTAGCACTGATCTATTAAAGGCTTACTGGTTTATGGACAGTTTGAGGCCCAGATTTATCCAACAACTTGGAACTCAGAATATCCATACTTATACGGAAATGGTCCAGCAGACGCATCTATGTGAAAGGACCTTAGAGAAGGTCGAAAAATTGAAAGGAAAGGGAGAAGAGCCGAGCCGAAGTTCTGATCGGCATGACAAGAAGAAGTTTAGTATCATGGAACCATAAAAATTCCGTGATAGCAAGAAGAGATTCCGGAATGGGAGTGGTAGTGCTACCACAAGAATAAGAAAGTCAAGGAAGAAGACAAACAAGTCGCCACGGCTTGTACTTTCTGCGAGAAGTTCGGTCATTCGGCCGAAGAGTGCTGGAAGCACCTTGGTGCTTGTTTACGTTGTGGCAGCCGGGAGCACCGCATGCCGGATTGTCCCATTATGAAGGAACAATCTTCCGGTGGTGGACGTAAGCGTTAGGCTCGTCTCAATGCTATTCTGAAAGAGGAAGAAGCGCCCAAGAATGATAGGCTAATGGAAGGTACTATCCAAATCTATTCCCATCCTGCATTCGTACTATTTGATACTGGTGCTTCTCACTCCTTTATATCCAATTCTTTCGTGAAAATTTTACCTATTTCATCAGTTCCTCTACCTTCGGACCTTGCTATTACTACACCTTTAGGTCCTGGAACCAAACTTACAAACTATTATCCTGATAGTGAGGTAATGGTAGAAGGTCACAATCTTCCTACAAACCTCGTATGCCTTGATATGGAGGGCTACGATGCTATTCTAGGCGTGGATTGGCTTGTACACCACGATGCCTAGATAAATTGCCACAACCGGATTATCTCTTTTCGGAAACCTGGTCTTCCAAGGTTTTCCTTCCTTGGTATCAAATATAGGAAGCATCCTGTCATTATTTCATCTCTTCATGCTTGCAAACTTATTTCGTAAGGATGTGAAGCTTTTCTTGCTTCCGTAATCATCACCGAGTCTAAAGAGATCGTCTTAGAAGACATTCCTATAGTGAATGAGTTTCCCGATGTATTTCCAACTTATTTGCCCAGTTTACTGCCCGATAGGGAAGTAAACTTCTTCATTGAACTCATTCCCAGAGCAGCACATGTTTCAATAGCTCCCTACAGGATGTCCCCCACAGAACTCAAGAAATTGAAGAAATAGCTTCAGGAATTATTAGCCAAGGGTTTCATTCGACCTAGCACATCCCCTTGGGGTGCGCCAGTTCTATTCGTCAAGAAGAAGGATGGATCTCTCAGGCTGTGTATCGATTACTAGTGACTGAATCAGCTTACTATTAAGAATAAATATCCGTTGCCGCGTATCGATGAACTCTTTGATCAGATTTCAAAAGCAGAATATTTTTCCAAAATAGACCTCAGGTCAGGTTATCATCAGCTCAAGATCAAAGATGAAGACAATCACAAAACTACTTTTCGGAGTAGATATGGCCACTATGAGTTCATAGTAATGCCGTTCGGGTTAACCAATGCCCCGACAGCTTTTATGCAACTTATGAATAATGTCTTCAGGCCCTATCTTGACCAGTTTGTGGTCGTTTTTATTGACGATATTCTTATTTACTCCAAAACAAAGGAAAAACATGAAGAGCACTTAAGAATAACCTTGCAAACACTAAGAGAGCACAAACTCTATGCGAAGCTTAGTAAGTGCGAGTTCTGGCTAAAGGATGTCTCTTTCCTTGGCCATATTATTTCAAAGGAGGGTATTGTTGTCGATCCTTCTAAAAAAAATAGAAGCTGTTAAGAATTGGAGCCGACAGACGACTGTGTCCGAAGTCAGAAGTTTTCTAGGTCTGACTGATTATTACAGGAGATTTATTAAAGATTTTTCTAAGATTGTTGTTCCTTTGACTAGACTTACAAGAAAGGAGAATCATTTTATATGGTCAAAGGATTGCGAGGAGAGTTTTCAAACTCTTAAAGAACACCTTACCACTGCACCTACATTAACATTACCAACAGAAGGTGGTGGTTTTGAAGTTTATACGAATGTGTCTGGCATTGGCCTAGGATGCATCCTTATGTAAAATGGAAAGGTGATTTTCTATTCCTCAAGGCAGTTAAAGCGTCATGAAGAAAATTACCCTGTACATGATCTGGAATTAGCTGCGATTATATTCACATTGAAGATTTGGCGATATTACCTTTATGGGGAGAAATTCACTATATTTTCGGACCACAAAAGTCTGAAGTATCTTTTCACCTAGAAGGTGTTGAATATGCGACAACGCAGATGGTTGGAGTATCTCAAGGACTTCGACTTTACTATCCAATATCATCCAGGAAAAGTAAATGCAGTAGTTGATGCTCTTAGCAGAAAACCATTGGCAACTCTAGCAAGCCTCCGGAAAGGTATAACTTGTCTTATCGAAGATTTTTCTCATTTAAATATTGATATTGATGGAGAAGGAGAAGGAGGTATGATTGCCAATATAAGGTCTCAACCTACATTGATTGAGGACTTAGTCCAATTGCAAGAAAATGACCCTACATTAAGGGAAATTAAGGGTAATATCGATCAGAGACCGGAATTTTCTATCACAAATGATGGAAGACTATTATTTAAGGGTCGGATTTATGTGCCAAATCATAATGACACTAAGAAATTGATCATGGAAGAAGCTCACAAATCAAGGTATGTTATTCACCCTGGTGCTACCAAGATGTATCTAGATTTAAAAAGAAACTTTTGGTGGCCCAATATGAAAAGAGAAGTAGCAGATTTTGTATCCTGATGTCTCACTTGTCAACAAGTAAAGGCAGAACATTTAAAACCCGCTAGTAAATTACACCCCTTGAATATTTCTGAGTGGAAATGTGAAAGTATAGGGATGGATTTCACCATGGGTTTACCTAAGATAAAAGGAGGACATGATGGTATATGGGTGATCATAGACCGATTGACTAAATCTGCACATTTTCTACCAATCAAAAGTCGAAGGTTTGTGGATATACTAGTAGCATTATACATGAGGGAGATTGTTAAATTACATGGTGTCCCTGTTACCATCATATCTGACTGAGACCCTCGGTTTACATCACAATTCTGGAAGGGCCTACAACATTCATTAGGGACCCGACTGATGCGGGATGGACCACGGACTTGACTCGAATTAGGAATGTGATCCTCGGACTCTAGACGAGCTCGCGATTGTCCCTTAGCGAGGGAAACGTGGGACCGGGCATGGTTAAGAAACCGGCCGTGAGTCACGGGTATCTGCTTTTCCGTGTAGACTCGGATCGAGTCACGGGACGGTACACTCAATCTCGCTCTCTCGCAGCGGTGATAATAGAATAACAAGCTAGAAACCTACACTCGCAGCGGCATTCAAAGCTATAAAAGATAAGCAAATGCGGTAAAGAGTGGGGAGCGAGTGTACCTCCATGCTCCGGGCGTGGGGAAGACGTTCCCGGCCAGTTACGGCAACTCCCGGTTAACAGCAGTAAAAGTTAATTACAAAAGTTAAATTTTATCGCCCACTCCACGCAGGGAGGTAAAGGGCTACAAGTGGGCCCGGGAGGACCGACCCTGGGTTGACGGGCAGCAATCTGGAGGTGAACTCGGCACGAACTCGGCCTGCTGGTCAGACTCGGCACTATTCCAACTCTGTACTGACCCAACTCGGTAGCTAACTCGGTGGACAGCAAGCAATGGCTTCCAAAGGAACGATGCCTTCCTGACGTCTTCTGGAGGCGCCGCTTGGCTGGGACGTTGACGGGATGTCTTTGATCGACTCCCTGAAGGGGCGGCTCCTGAAGTTGACTTTTGACACTTGTTCTTGAATTTTTTTCAGATTGTAATTTCGGACCTGCACACAGGACAGATCTGCAGGCCTTGACGGTAAAAATGCTTGCACCCAGATCCGGAGGCCGATCGAGGCGTGGCTAGTACCGTTGGAAAGAGGACTCAGAGATCTACAACATATTGTTTTTACAACTTCATCCACCCCACGGATTGAAAATGAAAACTTCTGCAAATTGACTTTTTTTCTGATCCGGACTGACAGACACCCATGGCAGCAAACAATCTGCCTAAAACACACATTTGACTGAGGGGTAAACGATTTTTGTAGACTCCAAGAAAATTATGGTGGAAGAGGATATATGTGGGAAACACTCAGTATGTTTTTGGGATTTTATAAAAATAGATAAGGGGGTGGAAAAAATACAACAAGATGACTCTGTACTGTAGATCTGCAGAATGACAGATTGACAGGGGTGGTATAGAAATTACGGGAAAAATATCAAACGAGATCAGAATGGGGCATAAGATATATGGATGGAAAGCTAACAAAGAGAGGAAAAAGATCTCAAAATTCAGCTCGATCAGACAACAACATAAAAAGATAGATCAACGGAGGTGGGGTTCTATCCTGATGGAGACAGAACTCCGGTGGCGGTGGCGGCGGTGCGACGGCGGCGGCGGCAGCTTCAGAAAGGGAACTCAGAGGATGAGAGGGGGAGGTAGAAAGGGTCTCCTACCCTAGATTTCTGGAGGAAGGGGAAGAACAGCAAAGAGATAGGGGGAGAGGGGCGCACCCTCCAAGAGCTCTCTTGCGGCAAAATGCCAATTTTTCCTTCATTAATCTAACTAAATCACAAAATACAAGCTATATATATGAAATGGCAAATGACTCAAATTGCCCTCGGACCTAGGGTTTAGATAATATTAAATGTTTCAAACAAAATAAAAAAATCATAATTATATCTAATGGGGGGGGCGCCCCCTTGACCAAGGGGGGATGGTAGGTGGAGGTGGGTGGAGAATATTGACATTTTTCACCCTTTGTCCCCCATGTGTCCATTTTAATTTCAACCCTTCTAGATGGCCACCTAGGATTGTTGACCAGCCCCACATAGCTTAGGTGGACCAATGGGAAAGTGCTGGGGGCCGCCTTGCTGGACCTACTGGCAAATTACATAGAAACCCACACAATCCTAGGGAATGACACATTGACTTACAAAGCCTTACAATTGCATATATACTTTCCCAAGGATATAAAAGTAAATAAAAGGACTCAAATGCAAAATAAAAAGTTAGTACTCGGCGTCGATTCCCATCAACTCTCCCCGGGTGGGAAGAACTCGACCCCGTCGAGTAAGGGGTGCGGCTGCTCGAGTAGCTCCGGTGGATCCGTCATCATACCTGGAAGCGCGGAGCACGCTCCACTTCAAGTAATCGACACCTACTCACCCCGTATAGATTCGATATGCACACGCTGCCATGGGAATGAGGCTAGAGGTGGACACTCCGGGGTGGGGTCTCTCTCAAATGAGGGAAGGCGGCTCGAATGCTCACTAGGAATCACCGCTTGTCCCTTATGTGACTAGATCCGATATGAGGTAGAACCGTTCCCAATAGTCTGACAAGTCTCGAACTCGAAAGGGCTAACAACGCGAGCATACAAACCGACTCGACTCGATGGATGAACATACACACAATACCCTAGACACACCTAATGTTAGTCCGACCCGTACATGGGTGACGGCGGACCAGGACACCCGAATATGTGCCATGCATGCACTAGTGGCAACCGATGGTTGGCGGAGAGTGGGACTGCTAGAGACCCTACTTTGTCCCTAACATGCGACTGCCAATTGGATTTGGGAAACTCGAGAGGGCTAGGTGAGTCGGATGTAGGTGTATCGTGGACGGGCTTGGTGGGTATGGAGGACCCGGCCCGTAGGAAAGGGGTATGAAAGTGGACTATCCCGACAAGGTAGAATGGAAGGGATGGATCACTAGACCCACTAGAGAAGGGGTCGAATGGGTCCAATAATGTGTGACCCTTTGATTTATCTATTACAAAGTCCCATGGGTGAAATTCATGAAGGTGATGATCACCTCCATCCATCGTGGTAGATGGGACCATGCATAGGAGATATGACTCCTCCCTCGGAAGAAAAGTAATGAAGTCGGGCTCGTCCGGTAGCGGGAGAAGTAGAAAAACCTCCGTGGTAACACAACCCACGGTGCACACGAAGGTAATGGACCCTAAGGCCGGATGGGTGAAGCTACGACTAGTGGGTAGGTCGAAGCCTCGGGCCAATAAATGCGTCAACTTCCATTGCCAACCTAAATCAAGAATAAGGTCACCCAATGTGTCAACATGGTGACTAGATCGGAATGTAGTATGGTAGGAGTTGACGGACACTAGGGGTAAGGTGGGGTCTATGAATGGGTAAGGTGGTGGGACCAAGCATCCTTGAGCCAACTAAGAAGTGGTTCGGCTATGTATAGCGTACCCGTAAGAAACACGGGCGGCTCGGGATGAGGTGGCTCCAAGCGTGAATCCGAAGGTGGAGTGGACCACTGGGGTTGGGTGGTTGGAAATATGGGGGTGCTCGACTGAGCCCTATCCTTAAGGATGATCTTGCCGGGTAGGTAAGGTGGGCATAAGGTGCAAGTCCTCTTGTCCCAGTCAAGAGTGGCTTTTCTCTCCCCTAACCACGTTTGCCCTAAAATGATGCATGGGCCAGCAAGTGTGCCGATCCGGCACCATGCACCATCGGAGTAAAGAACGGAGCCGATCTTCCTTTGGAACTCGACACAAGCAAAATCACCATCGCGGACAATCTCACCTATCTTGGAGAGGGATTCCATGATATCAAGAGAAACCCAATTATCCGACTCCTTATTGGTGAAATGGAGTTCCGTTGTGGACCCATTGGGTAGAGTGGCTTTAGTAATGAGAGGGGTAAAATCCAAGGGTCGGGCCATGAAGGCCTTTGCTTGGGCCACCAGGGATGACCACTTGGACGCATGGTCTTGGGGAACGGCCATGGGGGTGGCGTATAGTGGACATGTGGGCACACGGTGACAAGATTGGACCCCTGGACTAGACACGACCCTACTATGCGATGCAAAGTTGGAATGTCGACTCGACTACCAACCTAGACACGACCAAGATTCGGTACGCGGCGGAGTTAATCGATCCGAAGATCACTCACGCAAGTGTGCGGCCTTCCCGATAGGCGTAGCCTAACGTTCGGACAACACCTTTTTGTATACCGATTAATGGTATGCAAATGCAACCTTAGACCGACTTAGACGATGACTAGACGTAAATGACACTTTTTTTATTTTTTTTTGACACCCTAGACTCAAACTTGGTTCTGATACCAAATTGATGCGGGACGGACCACGGACTCGACTCGAATTAGGAATGCGATCCTCGGACTCTAGACGAGCTCGCGATTGTCCCTTAGCGAGGGAAACGTGGGATCAGGCACGGTTAAGAAACCGGCCGTGAGTCACGGGTATCGGCTTTTCCGTGTAGACTCAGATCGAGTCACGGGACGGTACACTCAATCTTGCTCTCTCGCAGCGGTGATAATAGAATAACAAGTTAGAAACCTACACTCGCAGCGGCATTCAAAGCTATACAAGATAAGCAAATGCGGTAAAGTGTGGGGAGCGAGTGTACCTCCACGCTCCAGGCGTGGGGAAGATGTTCCCGGCCAGTTACGGTAACTCCCGGTTAACAGCAGTAAAAGTTAATTACAATAGTTAAATTTTATCGTCCACTCCACGCAGGGAGGTAAAGGGCTACAAGTGGGCCCGGGAGGACCGACCCTGGGTTGACGGGCAGCAATCTGGAGGCGAACTCGGCACGAACTCGGCCTGCTGGTCCGACTCGGCACTATTCCAACTCGGTGCTGACCCAACTCGGTAGCTAACTCGGTGGACAGCAAGCAATGGCTTCCAAAGGAACGCTGCCTTCCTGACGTCTTCTGGAGGCGCTGCTTGGCTGGGACGTTGGCGGGATGTCTCTGATCGACTCCCTGAAGGGGCGGCTCCTGAAGTTGACTTTTGACACTTGTTCTTGAATTTTTTTCAGACTGTAATTTCGGACCTGCACACAGGACAGATCTGCAGGCCTTGACGGTAAAAATGCTTGCACCCATATCCGGAGGCCGATCGAGGCGTGGCTGGTACAGTTGGAAAGAGGACTCAGAGATCTACAACACACTTTTTTTACAACTTCATCCACCATACGGATTGAAAATGAAAACTTCTGCAAATTGACTTTTTTTCTGATCGGGACTGACAGACACCCATGGCAGCAAACAATCTGCCTAAAACACACATTTGACTGAGGGGTAAACGATTTTTGTAGACTCCAAGAAAATTATGGTGGAAGAGGATATACGTGGAAAACACTCAGTATGTTTTTGGGATTTTATAAAAATAGATAAGGGGGTGGAAAAAATAGAACAAGACGACTCTGTACTGTAGATCTGCAGAATGACAGATTGACAGGGGTGGTATAGAAATTACGGGAAAAATATCAAACGAGATCAGAATGGGGCATGAGATATATGGATGGAAAGCTAACAAAGAGAGGAACAAGATCTCAAATTTTCAGCTCGATCAGACAACAGCATAAAAAGACAGATCCAAGGAGGTGGGGTTCTGTCCTGATGGAGACAGAACTCCGGTGGCGGTGGCGGCGGCGCGACGGCGGTGCGACGGCGGCGGCGGCAGCTTCAGAAAGGGAACTCAGAGGATGAGAGGGGGAGGTAGAAAGGGTCTCCTACCCTAGATTTCTGGAGGAAGGGGAAGAACAGCAAGGAGATAGGGGGAGAGGGGCGCACCCTCCAAGAGCTCTCTTGGGGCAAAATGCCAATTTTTCCTTCATTAATCTAACTAAATCACAAAATACAAGCTATATATATGAAATGGCAAATGACTCAAATTGCCCTCAGACCTAGGGTTTAGATAATATTAAATGTTTCAAACAAAATAAAAAAATCCTAATTATATCTAATGGGGGGGCGCCCCCTTGACCAAGGGGGGGTGGTAGGTGGAGGTGGGTGGAGAATATTGACATTTTTCACCCTTTGTCCCCCATGTGTCTATTTGAATTTCAACCCTTCTAGATGGCCACCTAGGATGGTTGACCAGCCCCACATAGCTTAGGTGGACCAATGGGAAAGGGCTGGGGGCTCCCTTGCTGGACCTACTGGCAAATTACATAGAAACCCACACAATACTAGGGAATGACACATTGGCTTACAAAGCCTTACAATTGCACATATACTTTCCCAAGGATATAAAAGTAAATAAAAGGACTCAAATGCAAAATGAAAAGTTAGTACTCGGCGTCGATTCCCATCACCGACTTAACTTTGGCACTGTATTCCATCCACAAACTGATGGTCAAACTGAAAGGACAAATCAAGTGGTGGAAGATATGCTCAGGGCATATGCTATAGACTTTGGAGAAAGTTGGCACGATCACTTGCCTCTTGAAGAATTTGCCTACAATAATAGCTACCAAGCTAGCATATAAATGGCATCATTCGAGGCTTTATATGGAAGAAGCTGTCGCTCGCCTATTTACTGGAATGAAGTAGGAGAAAGGCAATTTCTCGGTCCCAATATTATCTGGGATACTACCGAGAAGATAAAGCTTATTAAGGAAAGACGCCAGATAGCTCAAGACAGGCAGAAATCATATGCTGATAATCGAAGGCGCGACCTGAAATTTCAAGTAGGGGACCATGTGTTTCTTAAGATTTCTCCAGGTCGGGGTATTCGAAGGTTTGGTATTAAGGGCAAGCTTACTCCAAGATTCATTGATCCCTTTGAGATTCTCGAAAGGGTTGGTGAAGTCGCATATCGAATTACTTTACCCCCTCAACTATCTAAAGTCCATGATGTATTTCATGTCTCAATGCTCAAGAAGTATGTGCCTGATCCATTTCATGTCATCACTTACGACAATCTGGAGATTAAAAAGGACTTAACATATGAGCAAAAGCCAGTCAAGATCATTGAACGGGAAATACGTCAATTGCGGAATAAAACTATTCCTATGGTCAAGATCCAGTGGACAAAAGCAAGAGAAACAAGGGAAACCTAAGAAGCCATACGCAAGAGATTTCCAGAAATATTTGAATGTAAGTACACTCTCCATAAATCCATGCATTGAATTTGGGGACAAATTCTTTTTAAAGTGTGGGAGGGTGTAACGCCCGAGAATTTTCTAAGGATTTTTCAGATTTAAAAAATATAATTATATTAATTAATAAAAAATTTAAATGGGCTATAAATTGAATTAAAATGAATTCAATCTAATTATTGAAGCCCTACATAAATCCAAGAGGATTAGGCCCATATAATAAACTTAATAGGCCCAAGAGATTATTTTGGACCTTAGCCCATATTCTAAAAGCTAGGAATGGGTGTAATCACATAATTAAGGAGATAATTACTCCTTGGGATATAAATAAAAGGATAATAATAGGGATAATATCAAAAGAGTTTGATGTATTTCAAATTCGGAGCCCAATAGTGAAAATGGTCTATCGCGAGACTGCTAAGGGGTAGTTGGCGGTCCAGTCCTAGACCGCTAAGGCACTGCAGTTCTGTGAGTGGAAGAAAACGTGAAAAGATTAGATTTTTGGCATCCAACTCACCTAGGATCGACTCTATCTACTAGTTGATAAGTCTAGAAGGTTAGAAGATCGAATTGAAAGCCTAATTTGGACTCTAAGTGCGTTCTAATCCTCAAAACCCTAGAAAACTCTATAAATAGATCCCAGATTTAACGTGTGCGACCCTTACTTTTGGCACGCGTGGAACTAAGGTAAGAAGGACGAATTAGAGGTAAGTTCCTTCTAGGAATTTGTTTATTTTACTTAGAACTAACTACCCTCCGATTTTCGTTCTAGGAGATCAAGCCTACAGGATGTTAGAGTCTTCCAAGGTTACTGATTCTATATTAGGAACTCAGGAATTAGTGCATCCGACTCAAGAAGATCAAGGAATCCAAAGCCCTAAACAAGGTATTTAGTAAAAGTGTCTTTAGAACTTTATGTTCCCTTTCATATCTTCTATCTAGCCTTAAGATTTCACGTCCATAGGTCAAGGGAATCAAGAGATAGAGGGACGTGAAGTTGCTGATTTAGTACAAGAACAAGCAGAATTAGGGCTGACTTCCAGTCCGAAATTGACACTCTAAGAGCACTGATTAAGGTAGGTTATCTCATGGATGGCTCAAACTTTATGTCAGGAATAAAAGTCCTCTTGTTTCAATTGATTTCATACATTGTACGCTGTGAATTTTATGTTTTATTAAGACTATGCATCTAGGCTACTCTCCATGCATAATTCTTAACCTTAATGAAGTAAAAATGGAAATTCCTTGTTGTTCATACAAACCTATGCGTATTGTTGGCCTATATACGACCTATCATGATTATGGAAGTTTATATATGTTGATTTCCATACATGATGTGTCTTAGACTAGCATTTTTATATTATTTTCATTGAACTCGGTTTTATGCAGGAAGAGACGGTCTTCCTGTAGACTGCCAGGGAATCTAGCGGTCGTACGATAGACCGCTAACCTTAAGTGACGGTCCTCTATTAGAGCGTTTTATGTTCTAATTTTTGTAATATTGTAAATCCGATACATATTGCAGATTAGCCATGATTAGTATATGTTAACCCTAGTTAGCTAAGTTTTATTCCTGGATTGAATTTTGGTTTCATATACTTAGTTATATTTACTATTCGTCATAATAGATTTCATGTTTTCATGCACATTGGTATTATTTTAACTTATGTTAATTTATGACTAAAAGTCATATATTTTGTAGTAAATACATGTTTCAAATGATAGATGATTCATGTTTTAACTTGATCATTGATTTATCACGATTCACTCTCTCTTCTAAGAGTCATTTTCTTAAGTACATGGCACATATCTCGGTATGTTGTCATTAGTTACACTTTTGCATATTAGGTACACAATCTTAGACTTGATGACCTCTCCTTTGGATATTCCTTCCAACGGACTAGGAAATCTTGTTTCAAGGCCTCCGTAAGACTCCGTGAGCCTGGGATTACCTCCAGGACGCCGAGCTGGTTGTACCATTAAAGCCCATTGTCTAGAAAGCACTTATACCAGTGTTTTATGTATTTTGGAACTTAGCGGCCATCTGGTTGACCGCCAGAGTCTGCTAGCGGCCATTCACTAGACTGCTAACAGATCCTAAACGGTTCTCCACTAGACCGCTAAAGACTCTAGATATTCTATTTTCAAAATACCGAACTATCTTAATTAACAGTCCTAAAGTAGACCGCCAGGAGCAAGAAACGGTCCAGTAAATGACCGCTAGCTTACTGAGTTTGATTAACCCGAGGTTTGACTCGAGGGTTGATTTTCCTATGTTCCTAGATGGTCCAATTGATTATCTAGAACCTGTCACATTATTCCAAAGATACCTAAGTAATTTTGAAAGTTAAAGAATGTACCGTAATGTTGTCGATTTATTTTTCATGGCATGACCTAGTTATTAAATGCATTTATTGAAATCTCTTATTCTCAATAGACGCGTTCTTATTTTTGGCTACATTATCATGGGACTATAGTTGAAATTGTACTTTCTTGGCCATATTATTGTTATAACGTGGAAGTAGCTTGATTTATACTTGAAGATGCAGTTCGAGCACTGATTGTGTTCAAGGGCTCTATGCTAGTCTCCTCGGCTGATTGTCGGAAACATATTGTAAATCATGGGGTATGATGCTACTAGCATCGTATTGCGCTGGGAGTACTTTCTCTATAAATAAGTGAAATATCCACCGGTGATCTACATGAATTCACGAAGTACTTGTTACTAAGTAAAGAGTACATTCTTGCTTGTTACATGACTTTCCAGTGCATAGCCTTCATGTTATGAAAAGTACATTCTTGGAAGTGTAGACACGCCATTCCTGACGTCTCCTGAGAAAGTCTCATGTTACTATACAACGCCCTGCGATGGCTTACGCGTTTTGAATCACTTGAGTGCTTCCTTTTCTTGAGTCTTCTTCCACCCTTTTCGGCATCCGGAATCGTCTCGTCACGGCATTCGGACGGCATCAACACTAGTCAGACGCATCAGGAGGTTCCGGAACCAAGAAGGGTGTCTGCCGGGCGGCCGCCAACGCCTGAACTGAGGACCCGAGTGGGTCTTTATGGGGGCGTCCAGGCCCCTGGACGCCTCCATAAAAACAAATATAAAAAATTAAAACGCCAGCTTTGGCATAAAAACAAAACAAAAAAATAAAAATAATATATTTATGGAGGCGTCCAGGCCCTTGGACGCCTCCATCAACTCCCTCATGGGCGCCGCCCACCGAACGACGGTTGTCGTGTGTGAAAAAAGCCAAATTATGGAGACGTCCAGCCAGTTGGACGTGCCCATTTCTGAATCACGAGGCGCCGCTCACAAAACCACGCGTTGTGCCAAACCGCGTGCGGCCGTCGGTGGGGTTCGGTGGACCTGTTGGAGGCGTCCGGGGCCCTGGACGCCTCCATGAAAATATTCGAAAAAAATGAATAAAAATAGAATAAAATGATAGTTCGGCCCTGATGGAGGTGTCCAGAGTCCTGGAGGCCTCCACCCTCCGGAGCCCTATAAATAGAGGCCCACCCCCTCAGTTCTGGAGAAGCTTCGAAGAGATCCGATAGGCTGCCGGAGCCCAGAGGCTACCGGAGTCATTTCTAACCCGTGGGGTCTTTTGTAGGTGGAGGTTCTACCGGCTCCTCGGGTGCCCACGCTCGCGAGAGGAAGGTCATCTTCATCCACCGCGCTTCCACGTCGTCCCCACGCTGCCGGAGCTCCGCCGGATCTCGCCCTCGGCTCCTCCAATAAGCCTTTTCTTCCCCTTTTTCTCCATAGTTCTTTACATTCATCATACTGCATCCTCTATCTCCCTATATAAGGGCGCCGTCTCTTGCATACTTCTTGCATTCATCATCGCATTTTCCTCCTACTCGAGTCCGAGAGGGGTTTAAAACCACACCAACCAGGTGTGTGTCAGGTCACGATCTCGTTACTTTTATTGCAAGGAATTGTTACTATACTGCCATTTTCTAATTTCGTTTGTTTATTGTCTACTGTTTTGCAAGGGTAACCAAGGAAAGCCCTCTCCGTCGACCGGCCGAAGGGGGAGGAAGAAGCAACCCGCCATCTCCCGCTCTTGAGGTAGGCACGATCACTTTCTTTATTTTGGGGTCTTTTGGCCCCTCGCGATCACATCTTGTTCTCGAGGCCGCGGCGAGTCACTTCCCCAATGGCCGTTTAAATTTCTGTTCTTATATTCTCTTTATATTCTGTTATATTTTGCTCATATTCTCGAGGCCGCGGCGAGTCACTTCCCCAATGGCCGTTTAAATTTCCGTTCTTGTATGTTATATTCTTATTTATTCATATTCTCGAGGCCGCGGCGAGTCACTTCCCCAATGGCCGTTTAAATTTCCGTTCTTATATTCTCTTTATATTCTATTATATTCTTATCTATTCATATTCTCGAGGCCGCGGTGAGTCACTTCCCCAATGGCCGTTTAAATTCCCGCTCTTTATATTCTCCTTATATTCTGTTATATTCTTATCTGTTCATATTCTCGAGGCCGCGGCGAGTCACTTCCCCAATGGCCGTTTCAATTCTTGCTATTTAATTTCTGCACCATTCCCGTCCCCCCGAGGTCGCGGCGAGTCACTTCCCGCTATGGCCGTTTAACCCCCATATCTTGCTATATTACATTTGTCCCGCTCGTCCCGCCGGAGCAATCTCCCGTGGTGGCCCCTTCTCTTTTCTCTCATTTCTGTGTTGCAGCAAACAAAAGAGGAGCCCGCGCGCTCCGCGTCCTCTCCAATCACCGAACCGTGTGACGTCCCTCACAGATTGGCGATCGCGGTGGGACATCTACTGCTTCCTTTCGGCTACCCGTGCAAGTTCGGCACCATCCGTGCCTCTCCACCTTGGCGCCCGCGTGCGCCCCCGTTGTGCTCACGGCAGCACTGTTAGTTGTGATTGGTTGTTTGTTTATTATATGTCTGTTATTTCTGTTGTTTTCCCACTCCATATCTCTGTCAGCATTTCATTGCATGCATCCATCCCTCTTTTCTATCGTTTTTTTTCATTTTTTTTTAGGATCACCCTTTCCCGGTGAAGGAAGGACTCTCTGTTAGAGAATTCCTCTCAACGGACTAGAATCTCCTCCACTGGGACCTCCGTAAGTCCCCGACATCGAAGAATCTCCTCTTCGTTTACTGGGCCGGTTGTACCATTGAAGTTCCCCGGAGTTAGTCATTTCATTCGTGGCGAGACGAGAGACCCTAGCTGACACGGCGGTGAAACAAAAATAAACTAGGGTCCCTATTTTGTGTGAACTTCGGATCTCTCTAAAAACACAAAAAAAATCATCAAAATCAAAACACAAAAAAAGGCGTAAAGGCATCCACTTGTTTGATAATCTCTGCTACCTGCTTGCTAGTGTATGTTTTTGCGTTCTGGGAAAACTGTGAGCATGGCTCACGAGTCTTTTGAGGAGAACCACCCTAGTCGTTGTTTGTCAACCGACCCGCGAGTCTATGCTATGGACTCGGGTCCTTCTCATGAGCCCTCGCATGAGGTGCAGGTTATTGCCGGGGACACGTCCCCACCACAGGATATCTCTTCCTTATTGGGCGTCCTCGCCAACACGGAGCTTACCTCCGAACAGCTCCGGGCCTTCCAAGCCATTCTAAAGGGGAAATCTATTTCCCCCACGTCCCAGGAATCAACTCCGGCCATCGCACCTCTCCAAGAGTCCGTGCAGGCCATTCCATCTCCTTCATTGGCGCAAGCCGTCCAGTCTCCCTCGCTTCAAGGACAAGCGAGCCAACAACCACCCTCATTCCAGTTCCCGTCACAATCTCAAACTCCCGTTGTTCCCCACACATCGCTTCAGCCAGGGCCAACTGTCGGAGGTCCGACAGCTCCCTCTCATTCCGGGTTCCCCCCTCAAGTCTCCGGGAGACAGTTTCTCCCCCAGTGGCAGGTGCCACCTTCACCTCCAGAGGAGCTCGCCCAATCACTCCTCAATAGGTTCAATCGCATGGACGAGCAGTTTCAAAATCTGAGAAGGATGGTGGACGTGAAAGCCACCCCGGAGGTTGCTTTGCCAATCCTTCCCGTCATTCATCTTCCTCCCTCCGAAATGCCAACGTACCGCAGATACAATGGTACCGGCAACCCCTTCATTCACCTCAAGGATTTCATGTATGAATCCTCCTATTGGCAAAACGATCAGAGGTCCCTGGCATACCTCTTTCGGAGATCATTGGATGGTCCCGTGCTAGAGTGGTTCTATTCTTTGGAGCCCCGCGAGGCCGAGAATTTTGAAATAGTCCAGAGAAGGTTCTTGCAGAAATATAGGGATAGGGTCGGTCCCTCACTCTCCATTACCGACCTAGTGGCCGAAAAGATGAAGCCCGATGAGGATTTTGTCCGCTATGCTGATAGATGGAGGTCTCTGGCGGAAAGAATAAGGGACACCCTCTCCGAGCCCGAACAAGTGAAGATGATTGTGTCTAATGCAACCCTATAGTTCAGACACGTCCTGGCCATGAATAAACTTACTACAATAGAGGAACTCTATGAAAGGGCCCGGTACATCCAAACTCAGTTAAAAGACTCCCCCATTATGAACATGTTTGAGTCACCAAAGCCCAAAGTGGTCAGAAAGACATGCGCTGGTGTCCCGGGCGGAGCCACAGAAGGGGTTGTGACAAATGAGCAAGTGGGTGCGGTCAACAATGCCAATTATGCAATCAACCCAAGGCCTCCACAAATGCCCCGACTTCCCCTCCAACCAAGTCCTTTCCCTCTTCGTCCTCCACCCCAAAATAATCCACCTCAGGATAATATGCCTCCATTACGTCAACCCCAGCAACAACAACCACAACCTCAGCAACAACAACCACCGCTTCAGTACAACCAAGTTCCACCCCCGGGGAACTATGGTCCCCAACAGCAACAAAGGAGGCCGGTTGGTCCCAAGAGAGCCTACTATCCACCATTGCCAGAAACCTTAACAGACATTTTTAATGCCCTCATGGCATCAAACCAACTCGCCCTACCCAGAGAAAGGCCCGTGTGGCCCCCGAATGTTGATACCTCCAAATACTGTGTCTACCACAGGCAGCCAGGACACACGGTAGATTACTGCTTCCATTTCAAAGATTACATCCACGATATGAATGATGAACATCAAATAGATTGGGATGAAATGAGACGATACGTCGCCGCTCTCAAGGCTAGGAGACCTCCTCATAGGCCACAGCAGCAATTACAACAGCAGCAGCAGCAGCAACCACAACAACAACAACAGCCTCAGCAGGCCCCACAACAACAGCCCGACATGGGCATAATCCAGAATCCATTACCGGAGCACCAATAGCCCAATCATCAGGTTAACCCCATCTCCTCCTTCCCGGAAGTCGGGCGAGAGCAGGTGTGGCACCAGGAAAGTACCTCCATTCTTTCTACCGCCAATCCTATCGTCACGCAACACCCTTGCCTTACCCGGGTAGCACCTCTCTCTCATCAACCCGCGTCATTATCACCTTCACCATTTCCACTACCTTTACGCCCTCTCATCCGTACCCCGATCTCCCATCAACTGACACTCTCCACTATGCCTTCACACCCTCTCATCTTCTCTGACTCCCCCACTTTACCATCCACCTCTACCACATTTACCCCTATGCCTTCTAAACCCCTTATCATCCGTCAACCATACATAACCCCATCTTTCTCCACCGTATCACCACTAATGCCTTCAAAACCACTCATTAACCATCACCCACCTCAAAATCATTGCCCGCTTCAAGCCCTACCCACTTCTACTTCGTCTCCACCTCCACCTTCCAGACCCCTTATGCTTCATAATCCGTGCAATATCCCCTCTATCTCCACCATGCCTCCACCTAACAAACCCCTCATCAGAATCCCTTCTCCCGTCATCACCCCTGCTTCATCAACCATTCCTCCACCACTACCCCTCAAATCCCTGTTAAAACCCACTGCTACCCCCACAGAGGTACAAAAGCCGCAGGCAATGGTGCTCCAGAGTGGAAGGATTTTCCACAGGGTTTTCCCCCACAACAGTCAGAATCTTGAGCAATCTCAGCCAGGGAAGGATGATGGAGAACAACCAGAAAGAGCTATCCCTGGAACACAGTATGATCTATTGAAACACTTGGACAAGACGCCTGCTCGGATCTCCATCCTGGAGCTACTTCAAAGATCCACATCCCACCAGGCGGCCTTGATGAAATATCTTCAAAAAGTCATGGTTAATGAAGACCTCCCCGTGGAGAAGATTTCGACCGTCCTGACCCCAACGGACACACAACCGGCCATCATGTTCCACAACTACGAGCTCGCTCCCAAGGAGGCTTGAAAATATGCACTGTGCATTTCAATAAAAATTAGTGGGGTATCCATAAACCCGTGTCTTGTGGACACGGGTGCGTCCATAAATGTGATCTCCATGAACACCCTTCAGTTGTGTGGGGTCAACGAGGAACAAATAAGACCTTCCTCGATCACGGTCACGGCTTATGACAATAGCAAAAGGCCGTCGCAGGGGATGATTATTCTGAAGGCAGAACTAGGCCCCATGTCAATTCCCACAGAATTTCATGTCCTCGACATGGACCCCACATTCAAGGCTATACTGGGTCGCCCTTACATCGAAGCCATGGACGCTGTGCCTTCCACTAACCATCAGTGCATGAAGTTTCCTTACAATGGGAGAATTATTAAAGTGGTCAGTACACCTGTCCTTCACACAGTGGATGCTATCAACACCTCTCTGCCCTCTGTTTGGCCGTCTCATCGGCCCATATTGTCATTGCTGGACGTGCGTGATCTATCTCACGTTCCACTAGCACCAAAGGAGCCGGTCAGGACAACCGCAACATCATGTCTCCCTTTTCACTCCAAAGGTTGGGAGATTATAAGGAACATCAGCTATCAACAGGGTAAAGGTCTGGGCGCACAATTACAGGGTATGCTCAAAACGCCAAAGGAAATTAGGCCGAACCGTAGGTTTGGCCTAGGCTTCAAAGGACCGTTCAAGGCGGATTGGAAGCCCCTCACATGGACTCTATCAAACCACTTCAACAAAGGGCCCGTTGTTCAGATGGGAGATCACCCACGAGAAGCATATGGGGGATCACATGCTGTATATTTGACTGAAAAATGTCCGAGGATCACCAAAAGAGGCAAGATCAAAGATCCGGAATACGAGTGAAACAAATGGTTCGACATACGGGACATTTCCGTTGCACTGGAAATGATGTTCTCGTCTCCGCAGCTTGAAGGACCACCATTGATCTCTGAAATACCAGAGAATATTACCACTCTTGCCAAGGTTCCAAACTATCCTCGTCCTCGCCAGAAGGACCCTGTCATCAACGGATCTTCATCCGTCCTCAACATTGCCATCGACGGCTCATTAGCCGCCATCTTCTCCATCCACTCGTCTCAGCCTTTGCTGATATTTTCTTCCTGGGCCAGACAGTTGTCTGATGATCTTCCCAGGTCCCCTTCTCTACTTACATACCTACGCGGGCTTCTCAACCCGCGCCAGGTCTTCAACCATGATCTGCTCTATGAGCCTCACAATCCTCAAGCCATAACCGCTTTTCTCTCTCCTCCAATCTCTGTTCACTGCTTCGTCATTAAAAATGAAAACGAAAAAAAAACGTCAATTTTCAAACTCCCCAACAACACATCTTCGTTGAGGAAACCTCCTACATCTCCCACGGGTGCGTACCGCCCTGCGGACCACCCGTCCAAGGTCCGATGAGCGACCTTTTCTACCCCTCCTCTGAGGGTCTTCTCCTGTACATTCTACACCATCCTCTTCGTCTTCCTCTTCTTCTGTAAATAATGTCAGTCAATCTAGGAATGATAGGTCAAGGGTAGTGCCTAGGAAGAAATCCAAGGGTAGGCAGATCCCTCGTCGATTCCTTCTGGATTTAGCCTCCAGGTGTAAAGCCCTCCTTGCCATCCCCCAGTTGCTAGAAAATCCCATCCGGCTACCGGAAATAGAATGTGAGGGCGACTGTGCATTTGATGAAGGGTATGGAGTCTACGAGATCACGGATGAAGAATGCCCCACTGAAGATGAGGGTGAAGAATATGAGGATGCGGCGGGCGCATACGCTAGTGGAATGAGGAGATTCGACGAGCCGTCAACCGCCGTAGAAGAATCCACCAAAGAAGTCAACTTGGGAACTGAGGAAGACCCTAGGATCATCCTCATAAGTGACAACCTACCACCCTCTGAAGAAGAGGCATTAATTGAGGTTCTCAAGGAATATAAGGACACGTTTGCATGGAGCTACGAGGATATGCCGGGTCTGGATTCAACCTTGGTCGAACACCGTTTAACCCTAAAACCAGGGTCCGTCTCGGTAAAACAAAGGTTAAGGCGTTTCCACCCTCAAATGGCTTTGAAAATGAAAGAAGAGGTCGATAAGCTCCACAAAGCCAGGTTCATTAGAGTCGTTCTTTATCCTCAATGGGTGGCGAACATTGTCCCGGTCATGAAAAAAGATGGAAAAGTCAGGATTTGTATCGACTTCCGGGACCTTAACCGCGCGTGTCCAAAAGACGATTTTCCCTTGCCTCACATTGATGTGTTGATCGATAACACAGCAGGATATGAGACCCTCTCATTCATGGATGGATTTTCAGGATATAATCAAATTCGTTTGGCAGAAGAGGATGAGGAAAAGACGTCATTCACTACCCATTGGGGAACATATTGTTACGTGGTCATACCGTTTGGGTTAAAGAATGCTGGAGCTACTTACCAAAGAGCTATGATGGCCATATTTCATGACATGATGCACATATATCTGGAAGTATATGTGGATGACTTATTGGTGAAATCAAGGATCAGGATGGAACATCCAGAAGTTTTGGCTAAGGTCTTGCAGAGGTCAAGGGAGTTCCAATTGAAAATGAACCCGAAGAAGTGTGTGTTTGGTGTGTCGTCAGGTAAATTGCTGGGGTTCATTGTGAGCAAAAGAGGGATCGAGATAGATCCCGACAAAGCTAAGGCCATCAGGGATATGCCGCCTCCCAAGAATTTAAGGGAAGTCCGAGGTTTAATCGGGAGGTTGCAGTTTATTCGTCGGTTTGTGTCCCAACATTCACAAAGGTGTAGACCTCTCTACGAGTTGACCAAGCCAGGAGTAGAATTTCACTGGAATTCTAAATGTCAGAAAGCTTTTGAAGGGTTGAAGGAATATCTGGCTAGTCCACCCGTTCTCATTCCACCTAAACCAGAAAAACATCTGATCCTTTACGTCTCAGTCTTGGATGACTCCGTGGGAGCCGTCCTCGTACAAGCTGATGAAGAAGGCAAGGAACGGGCAACCTATTACTTGTCCAAACTTCTCAATCCCTGTGAGCAGAAGTACACCGTCATGGAGAAAACCTGTGCTGCCCTCGTTTGGGTAGTGCAGAAATTGAAGCACTACTTCTTGGCTCATGAGGTCCACTTGATTGCTCGAATGAATCCTATCAAATTCCTTCTGGAGAAATCCGTCCTTACGGATAGGCTAGCATGCTGGCAAAGTTTTCTCTCTCAGTTCGACATCACCTACATCCAGCAAAAGGCGATTAAAGGCTATGCCATAGCCGAGCATCTCGCTCACCATCCTCTTCCCAAGTTCGATCCCGTCCAATCAGAGTTTCCAGATGAGGAACTAATGTCCGTCAACCAATCAGAGGAGCCAATGTGGACACTATATTTTGATGGAGCTCTGAATTCTCAAGGGAGAGGAATCGGCATCGCCCTCTTGCCGCCTGAAGGCCTCACATTCCCATTGTCATACCAGCTCAAATTTCCAGTCACCAACAATATAGCCGAATACGAAGCCCTTCTAGCTGGCCTAGAACTCGCCCATTCTTTTCGTATCACTGAGTTGCGAGTCGTAGGTGATAGTCAACTCATCCTTCGCCAGGTGCTCACTAAATATCGCACTCGCGATCCCAAACTCAAGCCATACCAAGAACTCACTGCTGCCTTTGCCAAACTGTTCACAAAACTGATCTTTGTTCATGTCCCTCGTCATCAGAATATTCTCGCCGATGCCCTCACCTCGTTGGCATCATCCATAAGGTTCCCTCTAGGAAGATGGTTTGAGTCCATTTCCATCTACAAACTTTACGCCCCTACAATCGATGATGCTTCCTACGTAAATATCAAAGATAGGATAGCAAGGAAGATCCTGCAGGAAGATATCCTTGAGAAGAGGGAGATCATGTTGGCAGAGGTTGAAGAAGAACTGGCTGATGAAGAGAAACCATGGTTTTATGAAATCGTCAAATACTGCCAAGATCAGTCTTATCCTGAAGGGGACACCACAGAGGATAAGAAAGCCATAAGAAGGGTGGCTCAGAAATACACATTGGTTGGAGGTCTACTCTATAGGAGGAGCCTTACTGGTATTCTGTTAAGATGTCTTGGTGACGACGAGGTTTGGAAATGTGTAGAGGAGACACACTCGGGTGTGTGCGGTGGCCACGTGAATAGTCAGATGCTCGCCAAAAAGATCATTCGGCAAGGCTTTTATTGGCCCACTATGGAAGAGGATTGTGCTGTCTATGTCCGTAGGTGTGTCAAGTGTCAACTTCACGCCGATAAAATCCATTCACCATCTTCCTCACTTCATCCAATATCCTCCCCATGGCCTTTCTCCATGTGGGCATTCGACATCATTGGTCCCCTAGGTGATCCCAATTCCCTCACCAAGCAGAAATCTTTCATCCTTACTGCGACGGAATACTTCACCAAATGGGCCGAAGCCGAAGCTTACGCGGAAATAAGGGCGTCAACAGTCTGCAAGTTCATCATGAAGAACATCCTCGCCAGATTCGGCGTCCCAAGCACAATCGTCACTGATAATGGGCCACAGTTCATTTCTCAGGACCTACAGGACCTCTGCAAAAGGTACGCGATTGCATTGCATCATTCATCGCCTTATTACCCACAAGGTAACGGCCAAGCGGAGGCCACCAATAAAACATTGCTCAAAATCATCAAAAAAACCTGCGAGTCTAGTAAGTTTTCAGACTGGCCAGAACAGCTTATCGAAGCTCTATGGGCCTATCGCACTTCAATCCGTACCCCCACCAGGCAGACTCCATTTGCCCTTACTTATGGAATGGAAGCGGTAGTCCCGTACGAGACTCTGATCCCTTCTCTCAGGGTACAATTGGACGAGGAATTTCCCCTCGACGATCGTCGTAATTCACTCCTCGCCCAGTTGGAACTCTTGGATGAGAAAGGGCTGGCCGCTGCCGAACACGCGCGTGTGTATCAAAATAGACTCGCTCGCTTTTACCAAAAGAAAGTCGTTGAGAGAAAATTCAAAGTCGGTGAGATGGTCGTAAAAAGAATTTTTGTCAAACCTGGAGGGCCGCGTTCTAAGCTCCAACCCAATTGGGAAGGACCATTTGTAATTCAAGCCGTGTACCCTGGCAACGCCTACAAGCTAGTCAACGCCGAAGGGACCGAGTTATCCCACCCTTGGAATGGGCTTTATCTTAAGAAATACTACCCTTAGCATAAAACAAAAAAATGATGAAAAGATAAAAAACATCAAAAATAAAGAAATACCGAAAACCACTAAAAATATGGAAAATTCAAATGCCAATGCCTGGTGGTCACCATATAGTCAAGTCACTGCATCTAACCTTCATGTTAGGATAGGGCCCATTAAGGCTTGGTAGGCACCGGGTCTTGGTTTGCCAGAACCGTGGAAATCCCTGTCCGGCCACGTCGGCTTATGCTCGCTCGAAGGAAGCTAACATGTGCTCACTTATGTATTTTATTCAAAAAAGTCGGTAGCATCACCTACGGTGGGGCCCCACCCAGAAGATCTCCGGAAGCTATAATCTTTATTCTTTTCTCTTCGACCAAATGAGACAGTCGGCGCCCTTAAAACGCTGAGCATGAGAAATCGAAACTCAAACCCCAAAGGCAAGAGTAGGATCCATTTCCTCGAGCATCGATCAGAGCACGAGAAGAGGGCAGTGTCCCCGCAGGCATACAAAAAGGGAGCCCACAAACGTCAAACGACTATATCTCCCTCACAAAAAGAAATATAAAATCAAAATCAAGAGAAAAGCCTGGTCGTGACCGTGCCTGTTGCGATAAATGGAACCCCTCAAAGCAAAAGTCTGAATCCACAAAAGGGGCCGTGGAATGTAAACGCTCGAGATTTGGTCCGAAGTTGTCCGAAAGGAAAGAGTTAATGGGCCCTTATTCGCTCGCCGGGTTAACGGCTTTGCCGGTCCTCTCGGGAGGTTTATCCCCTACACTCTTCCTTCTCCCTCTAAAGATGAAGGTTCGATGGAGTTTCTGAAGGGTGAAAACTGCCCAGGGTCTGCGACCTTATTTTAATATACACATTTGGTTGCCTACTTTGAAAAGCAAAAGCTATCGCTGCGAAGGAGTCTCCGTATTTCTGGCTGGTCAAGACCCCTGTTTACCACCTTGATGTCTTCTTGCTTAAACTCGGGCTTAGGCCAATGCAAGCGCGTCACCTATGGGTGCGACGGCATCTGATTCCGGGTCAGCGTCGTGCGGTTGGTCGTTAGGGTTCCAGGGTGTTCCATCATATACCATCTAGAGTTGTGAGGAAACAGACCCGGGTCGGGCAAATCATTTACCTCAAACATCTTTTGGGTGAATCCCTGTGGTCGGAAGCGACTGGGAGCCTAAACATGGCATGACGGTATTGTCATCAGGGTAAGTCTTAGCCAGTGGAATCATCATTCGAGGGGTCTAGAGGCCCAAATCAACCTAGATGTGCACTTAGGATACCTAGGAGGTCAGTAAGAAACCCCTGTCTCACGTAGGTTAGGTGCCATTTGGGTGCTTACCAGGCGTTAGCAAAAAAAATTGAAATGATAAAAATAATAAAAAAATGCAAAAGTGAAAATGTACATATTTACAAACAAAAAAATCTTTTTATGATAAAACAAAAAATGCCAAATATAAAAAAAGAAAACAAATCAATTTTGCATGATTGCATTTGCGTGCGGCATCTCACTTTTAATACCGCTTGCATTCGTGTGCTTGCTTGTCGCATTTATCATCACCGCATCTTTCCCTTGCCTTCGTTAAATAAAGGCTTGGCCCCTTGACCAGTTATCAAGGACAGTCACAGTGACCATTTGCTTATTGAGCAAGGGGCCAAGTCAGAATAGAAATTCTGATTTGTTTGTTTCAGTAATGTGTGCAGGGATTCAGGCAACATCAGCAAAGGTGAAAACCAAACAAACCGAACCTTGTATTTTATTCCAAAAAACCAAAAAAAATTACATCAAGTTCCGCCCTCTCTCTCTGCATTACTCGTCCCACTACTCTCTAGGCAAAACGCTCTCAAAGGTGCTACCCAACTACGAAAAGCGGTACTCCTACCGCTCTGTACTCCCCTTCCTATTCCCACACCCCGGCATTGATCCATAGAAGCAGCAGAGAAGCTACCAACACGAAAGCCACGCTCTCGTGCTCTTCGGTAGCGCTCCTCACCATCTCTCAGCCACTGTTCAGCAAGACCAAGGCTGATTCGGAGTTCAAATAGTTGGGCCTTCATGGCCCTTCGTTCCTCCCTTTCAGTAAATCTATTGGCTCTTTCTCTCTCTGCGTCTCTTTCTCTCTCTGCCCGTTCTCTCTCGCGGCCTTCCCTCTCCAACTGGAGAGTGATCCTCAGTTCCACGGCATCCCTAGAGGAGTCGTCATCAGGATGACGCCACAGTTCCCTCTCTAGTTCTGCTATCCTAGCCTCCTTCTGCGCAGCTTGGGCAAGCGCTTCTTCCGTCTCCTTTTCCTGCCGAGTGTACCATCTCAGATACGCGATAAGGCTAAACCAAGAAAACTCAATACTGAAACTTTTACCTGTATACAGAGCATCCCTTCTGCCTCCGCAGCACGCTGCGTGGCATGAGCAAGTTGCTCATGAAGCAAGTCAAGTTCTGAGGTGGGAATCCACAAGCTGGAAGAGGCACCACCTACTCCCATCGCTGGGGAAGCCGCGCCAATCTGGGCATGCTACGACCGCGTGAATTAGCAGCCAACATCTGGAATCTAGGGTTTTAATTAGGAACGCACTGTACACCTACCAAGGCGCTCGTAGCTCCGCGGGCATCGCCCAACCGTTGCTCCATCTCTGCCAAGCGAGTTCGTAAATTCGCTATCATGGTATCACGGATATCCTGCAGTCATACGAGTCAGCATTTCCTCCATAAAATCAAAAAAAAAAGAGAAAGAAGAAAAGAGAAAAAGGGGAAACCTACCTCCACAAGTCCCCGGGGTTGGAGCCGCTCTGCGTACTTTGTCCTATATAGACGCAAGTAGTCCTCGCTATCCCGCGCATGTGATTCTACAATCGTGCCACCCCGTTGCCAGTCTTCATACTGTTCAGGGAACCGCACGCGCCAGTCAATGCAGGTCGCCGGTCCTCGCGTCTTTCTCCTGACACGAGGTGGCGCAGCCGTATCCACCCATTCCTGAGCCAGTCCTAAAGTCCTCATAACCAATCGTAGCCGAAGCGGCTCGATTTCATTCAGGCAGTGCATCCACAGTTCCCGTCCAAACCGGGCATGACTTGCTAGAACCCACGGCTGGTCGGCATCGACCATGTCTGAATAGGGTCTCCAGTTTACCATCGCTGCAGGGAACTCCTGTAGCTCCTGCCTTAGCACCATCAGTTGGTAGGTTAGGGGTGCCACACTCATGATGGGTTCCAACCGCCTGGCTAGCGACACCATCGCGGGTCGCCAATGTCGAGCTCTCCCCATGGGGAGGTAATAATAGCTCCACAGCTGCTCGGCGCAGGTCATCAGTACCTTGCAAAAACACACCAAAATATATACAAAACAAGCAAAACCAAAAATACCTGGATGAATGGTGTGAAACCGCTCACAGCCATCTCACGGTCTGCTTCTTGGAACAGACCTGCAAACAAGTGCGCCAGCATGGCAGCTCCCCAGGCATAGTATCCTACTCTTTCAAGGTCTGATAGCAGCTCCAGGAAGCGACATTGGATACCATCCCCTTTCGAGCTCAGTACCAATCTCCCCAAAAGGAAGAGGAGAAATCTCCTCAAATCTATGTTGCATCTTTCCCAGTTGCCGAAATCTGTGCAGTACATGGCACGGCATCCTATTTCTATCCTTTCTATGAACTCTTCTGAGGATTCATCGTCCCGCCGACGAGTGTCGGTGAGCCCTAATGCATCCATGAGGGACGCCCTAGCTACCGACCTATTTTTCCGACCATCTAGGTCCAAACCCAGTAGCTTCCGAGCACCTTCTCGGTAATCCGCATAAGTGACCCCAGTCACTGCCTCGCCCTCCACCTTCAGGCTTGTGATCCGGACCACATCCTCCAAGCTGGGCACCATGTGCCCCCAGGGCATCAGAAATGCCCGACTCACTGGGTCCCATCTCTCACACAAGGCCTGGATCAGGACCAGGTCGAGCTGGATCGGCTCGATCGGAAGAAAGGTGCCAAAACCCATCACGTCTAACCTGACCTTCTGAAAATCTGGGAGACCTCGGTATGCTGCCACTACCAACTCCCATGAGATCTGTGATTTCATCACACTCTACGCATGCAGGGAATGGGGAGGAGGTTTGGTCAGAAAGAAAAGAAGAAAAAAAAGAATGGAAAAAAGTGCAGGAAAACTTGGCTTACGAGTTGTGATTGGGCCCTTTCGCTGAAGTGCCCTTCGAGGTCCGAAAGCCTCCTGGAACTACTACCGCTGGATCTGCTTCTCTTCGAGGAGTGGGAAGATTCACCCTCCATCCAACTCTCGGAATTTTGAACTCCTCCTCTCCCGTGAGAACTTGTGCTCCTCGAGTTAGCTCTCGATATACCTGGGAGGATAAAAGGGACAAGAATTTATAGAAATGGAAGGAGTACAGGCCAAGATTGCCTCCATCACCTGTTAATGATAGCCCTCGCGATAAGGCACCTGCCATGCGATCCCGTGTGTCACTTCACCGCTCGCACAGGGTGATTGATTGGACGAAGAATATGACGACTAGCACCCTATGTTGTCTAGGGATACCCTATCATGTTTTGGAGGACGCCCGCAAAATTTGACACAACATCCGAGAAAAGGGGACTAGGGCCGTCATTATTGACTTCGACGGTAGATTCCTGTGGAAAATGGTCACAACAAGACGCGATTCTCCGCTCGGGGCGGAGTCTCGGCAGACCCATCACATGGGAACAGTGCAAAGGAGAAGAAGTGTAGGGAAGAAGGAACGCATAAGAGAACAAACAAGCAGCAGAAAATCAAATCACTCCCTTCATAATTCTACATGAGCTGTCAAAAAACATCATAAACATAAGGACGAGGCGAGTCCACCAGCTCGCCGATCCTCACCATCACTCATCTCTCTGGACGCTCCCCTCCTCTCCCCTGAGGTGCGGGTCCCTCAGAAGCCTCTGGGATCCTCGTGCAGCAGCACCTGCCTCGCCTCTTGGCGCCTGCTCCGCAGCAGTGACTCGCTGCTCCTCCCCTGGCGTGGCGAAGAAGCCACTAGCGGCAAAGCGACCGGACTGGCGGAGTCGCTCCCCGAACTCTCGCACTCTCTCGTAGCGCGTCTCCATCCCTCCTAGCCTCTGCACGACGGCCTGAAGGCCCAGCTGGAGCTCCCTCACTTGGGCCTCCAAGGCCCTCCTCTCGGTCTGATCCCGCTGTCGCTCGGACCTTCTCTCGGCTTTCTCTCTCTCTGCCTCTCTCCTCATCATCTGTAGAAGAACCCTTAACTCCAGCATGTCTGGAGAAGCCCTCTCCTCACCACGATGCCGCAGCTCCGCTACAGTCGCCACCCAGGCATCACGCTCCTCTTCCGCCCGGGTCGTGTGGGCCACCGCACCGGCAAGTTATTCCCAGAGGGAGGCAATCTCGAGAAAAGGGGCCGAGGAACTGGAAGATGTGCCACCAATCATCCCCACCGTCGCTGTCTGCTGGGCACGCTGGAACAAAATAAACAACGGCCGTCAGTGAAACTCCAAAATCTGAAGATAAAAGTGCGGCACGTAACTTACCAGGAGCGACAGCTCATGTTGAGCGACGGCCAGCTGCCGCCTAGCCTCTAACAGTTGGGCGCGCGAGCCGCCGATGCCACGCGTGTCCCCAGCTTGGGGAAGCCCCGCATAACTCTCTCTCTGCCGCCGCAGGAAGTCGACGCTGTCCTGCACCAATACACTCCCTTGCTGTCTAGGGAGACGTACGTGCCAGTCCTCGAGCCTCACCTTGCCGCGACTCTCCCTCCAGACGCGGCTCGGCTCGTCCGCACTCATCCACTCATCGGCCAGGCCCAGGGTCCTCGCCATGTCCTGCACCAAGGAAGGAGGACCTCGCATCATAACAAAGAACGCGTCCCCTGTCTAGGACGCGTCCATCACTTGAGTGCAACACTCGCCGAACCCGTTCCCCCTCGCACGCCTTGCTTCAAAACTCAAAATGGATCAAAGAGGAAGAGATTGGAGGACCTACCAGACCGTGTTCACCTCCCTCCGCGACATCGGGCCCCTCGGGTCCCTCGGGGGCCCGAAGCGGCCCTTCCTCCTCCATAGACGCCGTTCCGTGCTCTGGCGCGTCCCTCCTTGGGCGAGGGGTCCCGCGTCCCTCTCCACCTTCACCATGGTCGGGCCCATCGAACTCCATCGATCAAAAGAGGAGGAAGACGAAAAAGGGGGCAAGCGAGTTTCGGCGGAAGGCGGGCTCGTTTGCGGGTAAGGCACGGGAGAAGAAAGGCCACCCGACGCTTTAAATTTGAATTCAAGGATTAAGACGCGTCCTCGCGCCTGGACGCGCCCAAAAAGGGAGAAAGGAACATAATCCTCCCGTGCAAAGTAGTTCCCCTCTGTCCAGGGCAAAAGTCTCGTGAAGCGTAAACAACATGGTGCAAAAGAAAGTGCGGGAAAGAAAAGGGCACGCCACACGAAATCCATTTCATATAATAGTCAAAGTACATCATATAGTGAGAAGGGTGACGTGTACAAGCAACTCTCTAACTCTCACTGCCACCCTCCTGGTCATCTCTCTCCTCCCTCCTCTATCGGGGATCCCTAGGGGGCCTCTGCGAACCCTGAGAAGCCGTGCTCGCCTCGCCCTGCGGTGGCACTCCAGCCTCGAAGGCGCGACGACGCTCCTCGGCCGAAGAAACCAGATAGCTGCCCATGGAAAAAGAACCAGATTGACGAAGTCGCGCCCCGCGTTCCTTCGCCCTCTGGTACCACTCCTCGCTCTCCCGAAGCCTCCCCTCCGCCGTGCCGAGACTCAATCGGAGCTCCAGCAGCTGGGCCTCCAGAGCCCTCCTCTCGGTCTGATCCCGCTGTCGCTCCTCCCTCTCTCTCTCCCTCTCCTCTCTCTCTCTAACCGCCTCCCTCCTCGACAGCTCGAGGGCGATCCGCAGATCCAGCACGTCACGAGGGAGCTCCTCAGCCTCCCGTCGACGCTCCTCCTCCAGCTCCACAATCCGGGCATCACGCTCCGCCACCCGAGCGTCGCGTGCTCCTCCTCCAGCTCCACAATCTCGGACCTCGGCCACCTGTCAAAGCACGCATGCACCGTAAGAGAACAGTGATAAAAGGAGAGTAGCCAGAAGGAGAGTCGAGGTCAAGTAAACACTCACTCGAGCCTCGCGGTCACGCTCGGCCTCCTCAGCCCGAGCCACCGCATACGCCAGCTGCTCCTAGAGGGCAGAAACCTCCGGAGGAGGGCCCCGCGAACTGGAACCCGCTCCACCAGCCATCCCGGCTGTCGCTGCCAGGTGGGCCCGCTGAAACACGGGGCAAACGTCGGTCAAAGGCTAAGCATCAAAAATCCAGGTCACAAAAAATGCATTGCATAGACTCACCAGGATCTCCAACTCCTGTCGGATGGCCACTAACTGCCGCCTGGCATCTGCCAGCTGGGCCCGCAGGTCGGCGATCATGTTGTCACGAGCATCTTGCATTGCACATAAGTTAGTGCCACATGCATATACATATAGAAGGGTGAAGCATTTTCATTTCACTTACCCCTGCCATACCACCAAGGAAGAGGCGGTCCCCGTACGTAGCCCGGTACCGTCTCAGGTAATCAGTACTGTCCTGTACATGGGACACCACTGGGACCCCGCCCTGCTGCCAGTCCTGGTACTGTGCTGGGAAGCGCGTACGCCAGTCCACAATCTTCGCCTCCCCCTTGGTCTTCCGCCCGATGCGGGCCGACTCATCTACATCAACCCACTCCTGGGCTAGCCCCAACGTCCTCATAACCAGCCTCAGCCGAAGCGGCTCGATCTCGTTCAGGTAATGGACCCACACGTCCCGCCTGAAACGAGGAAGACCCGCTACAACCCAAGGCTGGCCAGCGTCGCCCATGCCCAGGTAGGGTCTCCACACCACTTGCATCACCATACATACATCATGTTAGTTACCATTCAGTCACATGCATAAACACAAAAAATCATACGCATCACACCATGGCCTCGGGATACTCGCTCAACTCCCGATGAAGTGACGCCAGCTGGTAGCTGTGTGGTGCCGCTACCACGACCGGCCTCCACTGCCGCGCTAGAGGAACGGCTCTCCTGTTCCCCTGCCTGGCCCTCCCCATCGGGAAGTAGTAATAACTCCACACCTGCATCCATCATACATCATTAGCACGAGTAATTGCATATTTAACTACGGTAAAATGCATAAATAAATAGTGTACCTGGAGAAAAGGTGCGAAGCCGCTGACTGTCGTCTCCCTCTCTGAAGTCTGGGAGAGATCAGCAATCAAATGGGCAAGCAGAGCTGCTCCCCACGCGTAGTGCCCCACTCTGTCAAGGTCCGCCAGGATCCCGAGGAAGCGGCAGTGGATGCCATCCCCCTTCGTCCCCAGCAGAAGGCGGCCCAAGAAGAAGAAAAGAAACCTCCGGAGGTCTAGGTCCACCAGCTCCCGCTCGCTCGGGTCCTGAGTGAAAGCTGCACGGGCATCTCACTCCAGTCGTGCCAGAAACTCCGCTCCAGTCTCGCTAACCCGCTGGTGCGGGTCGACGAATCCGAGCGCCTCCATAATCTCCACTCGGCCAACTACCCTGCTGTCTCTATCAGTCACGCTCGTCTCTAACCACAGCAGGTCCAGGGCACTCTCTCGGTAGTCGGGGTAGGTGACCCCACTCACTGCCTCTCCGTCCACCCGTAGCCCGGTGATCCGAGCCACGTCCTCCAGTGACGGCACCATGTGCCCCCAGGGCATCAGAAACGCCCGGCTCGGCGCGTGCCACCGCTCCCTCAATGCCTGATAAGAGGAAGGTCGAGTCGAAAGGGCTCAATCCTGAGGAAAGCTCAAAAGCCCATGGCGTCCACACATGCCCTCTGAAAGTCTGGCAGCCCACGGTATGCTGCCACCACTAGGGACCAGCTGATCCGGCCCTTCATCACGCCCTGTACACCACAAAATCAACAAAAGAACACATCAGCATCATGGATAGTAATAAACAATAACATTGTATATGCTACTTAGTTATTTTTTTTTATTTTTTTTTAAAAAGTATTTATGTTTTTTTTGGAGGCGTCCAACTCCTTGGACGCCTCCTTTTTATTTTCTTCATTTTATTTTTAGAAAAACCCAAAAACCAAAACCAAAATAAATAAATAAAATATATATATTATCATGGAGGCGTCCCAAGACCTGGATGCCTCCTTATTTTTAATTCTATTTTTTACGTAAATAAATAAATATAAAAAGAAAAAAGAAAATGTGGAGGCGTCCAGGGGCCTGGACGCCTCCATCCCTCACTCGCCGGTCCTCACCGCACGGCCTCTCGTCCGCCTATCCAGCCTATTAAACCAACAGATTGAAGTTCCGAAGGGCTTACCGGGTCGTGATCGTCCTCTCCCGCGTCGCCAGCATCCATTGCAGCCTCCACGGCCAAAGGAGGAGCCTCCTCCTCCGCGGCAATCTCCTCCGCCGCAGCAGCCTCCTCGACATCGTCCCTCAGCCTCCTCGGACGACGAGCCCATCGTTTGCGCTTCTCTCCACCCCGGCTCGGGCCTCCTTGCTCCATTGGGACTAAGAATGGGTCGTCTGGTTTGACTAGGGTCGTCTGAATGAACAGTAAATGAGCAAAGGGGGGAGGCCAGCCCTTATATATAGAATCTACCTTATTTGGGGCGTCCAGGCCTCCCCCCTTATATATAGAATCTACCTTATTTGGGGCGTCCAGGCGCCTGGACACCCCCACATTTTTTATTTTTTTTCAAAATTCAAAAAAAATTAGGGGCGTCCAGGCGCCTGGACGCCCCCAAAACAAAAAACCAAAAAAAAAATAAAAAATAAAAAATAGGGGCGTCCAAGACCCTGGACGCCCCCAAAATAAAAAAACTAAAAAAAATTATTATAAAATTAGGGGCGTCCAGGACCCTGGACGCCCCCATAATAAAAACTTCAAAAAAAATAATAATAAAAGAAAAAAGGTAAGAGTATGTATATAATCCAAACAAAAGAAAAAATATAAAGAAAAAGAAAACCACAAAAAAGATAATAATAATTAAGGGGACGGGAGTCCAAAACATCCATGCCAGATTTTATTCCATCAGAAAAGTAGAATAGGCTACATCAGGGGTTTAGGCGCCTTAGGCCTTAACTTCCCCAGTTCGGTTACATAAGCCCTCCACAGCTCACATTCTTCCCCCACGTGCGCTAAGGCCTTTCCCGTAACACTTGTCTTCCAGGGAGCTTTAATGGCTTTCGCTTCCCTCGCATCCACTTCAGTACCCAACTCTCTCTTCTTCAAAGGAACGATGTCAGTCGGTAGTGGGAACGAATGGCGTGGAATGCCGACCTGGAGGCAGCATCGATGCGCGTTATAAAGGACAAACTCGGTTGCGCCGATCAGTTGAAGATCAACTTCAGGAGAAGGCCTCATGAGGAGATCAAGCGAAAGCAAACATGCCGGTGCGCAAGTGAAGAAGCCTTGTGTCACGGTGCGGAAGTGAGACCGCCAGTCTTCACGTTTCTTCAGCCACGGAACGCGGTTCACTACAGTACCACCGAAGCCTAACACGTCGGCTATGTGATGAAGAGGGCTTTGTTGGAAGAGCTTCGAAGTAGTTGGCATTCCCTCGCGGTGGTCGAATTTGAAGTGCAAATCAAGCCAGCAATTCAAGACAAGTGCGCAACCAAAAGGAGGCTTACCCATGCTCGAGGCAGTAAGGCCGCTGTAAAGATAGGCAAGGACGGCGGGTCCCACCCTCTTTCCACTCCAGATTCCGCAAATGTCACTTAGTTGATCCTCCTCCACTATGTTGTCGGTATGAGGAAACAAGAGAGCACCCTCCAGACAGATAGTGAACCCCTTCATGATTCCTTCTAAGTAGTCATCATCTGGTGCCCCCCTCAGGGCGTCCATGACCCACTCCGCAAGCTTTTGCAAATCAATCCCCTTTTGATTACGCACCTTCCTGGCCGCGTCAGGCGGCATGAAGCTTCCAAGGATGCTTTCGGAAGTCCTCCGTGTCAGCATCCGCATAGCCTTCACCTTCCCGTCACTCTTGAATTTCTTCAATCCGAGTAGAAGTTCCACCTCCTCGAGGAGGATGGTCACCTCGAAGGTCGGGAAGATAAAAGTGTGGGTCTGGGGATGCCAGATCTCCACTAGTGCCGCCCAGTCCATACGAATCTTCTCGTAGTGTTTGGCGTGAATAAGGAGCCCCTGCAGATGCCACTTCGAGAGTATGGCCCTCATGCCGATGGAGATGTTGGAAGTTAGCTTTGAAAGCCATGGCAGTTTGGAAAACTTCCTCGGGCCTAGGAAGAGTGGATATGGCTGGAAGAGAAAAGAAAGAAGAAGAAATGAAGGAAGTAAGAAGAAGGCTCGCGTGGAGAAATTTGAAAAGAATCAGCTTACCATATGCGACATGATCGTCCCACTCAGATGACCCTCGAGGTCGGAGAGTCGCCTGATCTCGCTGCTAGGCCTGCTCCTCTTCATAACGCGGGAAGACTCTCCTTCCATCTTGAGATCTCTAGATCCCCCTCTCCTTCCTCTCCTGAGCTTCCAAAATCCACCTTGGTGCATTTGAATGAACTAGCCTAAGGGGAGTTCTTATAGGAAGGAAAGATCGCTACAGGATAAAACATGTCACATCAATGGTCATTGTCAAGATTTTGTCTGGATCTCCTTTGTACTGTGGTGCGATTCATCTATGATTCTGCTACTTTCTGATAACCTTTGCTAGTCTGTGCAGGTTTTACTAACGGACGTCTTTGTCCTGTCTCCTGTCCCACCTTTCAATGGTTGGTCCCACCATGTCAGCGTCATAGTATATGATACCTACGCTACTAGAACATGTCAAGGACCTTGCGGCCCGAACGAATCCGAGATTTGAGTTCCCCTTCAACAAAAATAGTGATGATCCCGAAGAATTTGGGTTGTACGGATAGGCCGTTAACTTGTGGTAGCATGGGGACGACGGTTCCATTCAGTGAGTTGGTGCGCGGATAAACGGGCCCCAGCCCAGTGTCGGCTCACCGGATCGGTATCCTGACCCGTTCTTAACAAGTTGACAATATTATCCTTAGCTATTTTCTATTTTAGTTTGTTTTAAATTTTTCTTTAAGCCCAGCATGCATTCATATAGGACTTTGATTTATTGCGGAAGATCATTCAAGTGATTCGATTGCGAAAGCCGCTGTGCTTCAATTCTTACAAATATGAGATATTCCACTCCGAATGAAATACTGAATTTTCTTGAAATGGCCCTACGCTGCTCTTCCAAAGGAGACCCTTGTTTGGACAGACTCTCAGATATTTCTTTACTTTTTACCTTGTTTGACCCACCTTGGCTGCAGCACTTCCACATTGGCTGGTAACTGCTCCCAAAGGTGAAACCTGCAGGTTTATGACCCAGGTACTTCCACACCGAGAAGTTGGTCTCTTTTAATTTTCGTGCCTGAGTGCACATTTCACCCTCCTTTATTTGATCGCCGTCCAAGCAACCGTCAAGACTTGAAAGACCTCCTTCAAGGTCGCCTCATTGAAACTTCAGGAAAAATTCTAAACAGTACGTCAAAAGCGCGTCTCATCACACCTTGGCATCAACTTATCAGTCCACTCCCACTTCATTTCACTCCACTTCGATACCATTCCACTACGTGTCGCTCCCTTCCAAAGTAGACGCCAAGGCGGGGCAGCTGTAGACACGCCATTCCTGACGTCTCCTGAGAAAGTCTCATGTTACTATACAACGTCCCGCGACGGCTTACGCGTTTTGAATCACTTGAGTGCTTCCTTTTCTTGAGTCTTCTTCCGCCCTTTTCGGCATCCGGAATCGTCTCGTCACGGCATTCGGACGGCATCAACACTAGTCAGACGCATCAGGAGGTTCCGGAACCAAGAAGGGTGTCTGCCGGGCGGCCGCCAACACCTGAACTTAGGACCCGTGTGGGTCTTTATGGGGGCGTCCAGGCCCCTGGACGCCTCCATAAAAATAAATATAAAAAATTAAAACACCAGCTTTGGCATAAAAACAAAACAAAAAAATAAAAATAATATATTTATGGAGGCGTCCAGGCCCCTGGACGCCTCCATCAACTCCCTCACGGGCGCCGCATACCGAACGACGGTTGTCGTGTGTGAAAAAAGCCAAATTATGGAGACGTCCAGCCAGCTGGACGCGCCCATTTCTGAATCACGAGGCGCCGCTCACAAAATCACGCGTTGTGCCAAACCGCGTGCGGCCATCGGTGGGGTTCGGTGGACCTGTTGGAGGCGTCCGGGGCCCTGGACGCCTCCACGAAAATATTCAAAAAAAATGAATAAAAATAGAATAAAATATTAGTTCGGCCCTGATGGAGGTGTCCAGGGTCCTGGATGCCTCCACCCTCCGGAGCCCTATAAATAGAGGCCCACCCCCTCAGTTCTGGAAGAGCTTCGAAGAGATCCGATAGGCTGCCGAAGCCCAGAGGCTACCAGAGTCATTTCTAACCCGTGGGGTCTTTTGTAGGTGGAGGTTCTGCCGGCTTCTCGGGTGCCCACGCTCGCGAGAGGAAGGTCGTCTTCATCCACCGCGCTTCCACGTCGTCCCCACGCTGCCGGAGCTCCGCCGGATCTCGCCCTCGGCTCCTCCAATAAGCCTTTTCTTCCCCTTTTTCTCCATAGTTCTTTACATTCATCATACTACATCCTCTATCTCCCTATATAAGGGCGCCGTCTCTTGCATACTTCTTGCATTCATCATCGCATTTTCCTCCTACTCGAGTCCCAGAGGGGTTTAAAACCACACCAACCAGGTGTGTGTCAGGTCACGATCTCGTTACTTTTATTGCAAGGAATTGTTACTACACTGCCATTTTCTAATTTCGTTCATTTATTGTCTACTGTTTTGCAAGGGTAACCAAGGAAAGCCCTCTCCGTCGGCCGGCCGAAGGGGGAGGAAGAAGCAACCCGCCATCTCCCGCTCTTGAGGTAGACGCGATCACTTTCTTTATTTTGGGATCTTTTGGCCCCTGGCGATCACATCTTGTTCTTGAGGCCGCGGCGAGTCACTTCCCCAATGGCCGTTTAAATTTCTGTTCTTATATTCTCTTTATATTCTGTTATATTCTGCTCATATTCTCGAGGCCGCGGTGAGTCACTTCCCCAATGGCCGTTTAAATTCCCATTCTTATATGTTATATTCTTATTTATTCATATTCTCGAGGCCGCGGCGAGTCACTTCCCCAATGGCCGTTTAAATTTCCGTTCTTATATTCTCTTTATATTATGTTATATTCTTATCTATTCATATTCTCGAGGCCGCGGCGAGTCACTTCCCCAATGGCCGTTTAAATTCCCGCTCTTTATATTCTCCTTATATTCTGTTATATTCTTATCTGCTCATATTCTCGAGGCCGCTGCGTGTCCCTTCCCCAATGGCCGTTTCAATTCTTGCTATTTAATTTCTGCACCATTCCCGTCCCCCCGAGGTCGCGGCGAGTCACTTCCCGCTATGACCGTTTAACCCCCATATCTTGCTATATTACATTTGTCCCGCTCGCCCCGCCGGAGCAATCTCCCCTGGTGGCCCCTTCTCTTTTCTCTCATTTCTGTGTTGCAGCAAACAAAAGAGGAGCCCGCGCGCTCCGCATCCTCTCCAATCCCCGAACCGCGTGACGTCGCTCACAGGAAGGCCAAATTCACATTCGTGTTCTATACTTGATCAAATTATATTCTCATATCTCAAGCTTGATCGTGTCTTGTTATTTTGGCTTTATTCGCGTGTTGCATCGTATTTGCATGATTTACCTTATTCTTTAGAGCTAAGATATTAATTACTTTAACATTGCCTACATGTTGAAACGAAGATACCTACTGGGCAAGTGTGCTCATTACCCTACTTTCCAATCTTTTTCAGAAAATTCTAGTGGGTCAGATTTGGATTTCTCAAGTGATGGATCCCAGAGCGATTAAAGGACATATGATCGAGAGAAGCCTTAGTTATCAATGTCTAGTCGAGTCAAGATGTAATTTTAATTTTCTTGAGTCTAGAAATGAGAATCAAAAATCTTGTGTACTTTGGGAATTATCTTAAGAAGAAATAAAATTGAATGTTTTAGCGAATTACTTGTGCGATTACTCTTATGTGTGATTGTCTTGCGCTCTAATTATATTGCTTGCTTGAGGCTTACCATGTCGGCTGTTCAGGTTCCTGATTGTTTCCACTGCATAATCTCGGGGCGTGACACTAGAGGCCGTACACCTGTGCGGTTCTGCATTCGAGGAAATCGACATCGGGCACTACGGACAGCGTCGTTCTGTGCTAGGTAATGATCTACAACCCACTGTTAGGGTTGGATGAATTTTATTGCATCGATTAGAGTAAAGATCTTGGATTTCAAAAGAGCTTGGGTTCATGATTTAAATTTTATTATCCGCTCTGTTGCACGAACCAAGTTGTTCGAATCCTTACAGTGGTATCAGAGCCAAGTTGCGCTCCGCTCTGATCGATGCAATTTTTCTACATAGAATCATATTCAGGGGTTATTTTCATGATCTTCAATTATTAAAAATGGATTATGGGATGCTGTGCATTCTTGTTCGCAGAAAAAGAAAATTATATTTCAAGATGCTGGGCATCGTTGTTCGCGAAAGAGGTAGGGAACCGGATGCTGGGCATCCATAGTTCCCGGCAAAAAAAAAACCCTGGTTGCGTATAGGGCGGCGTACAGGGCACAGGCCCGCCACCGCGGGCGGGCAGGTGAGCGCCGCCCGACTGCGCCGCGTGGCCGGTCGCTGGCCCGCCACATAGGCGGGTGCCGCTGTCGACGCCCGCCAGGCGGGCGGGCGCCGCACGCATGGGCCCATGGGCGCACGTGGCGCACACGCCCGCCACGTGGGCGGGCGTGCAAGCAGGCACCCGCGCGCGGGCGCCCCCAAGCGCGTTGACCCGCCAATTTTTTTTAAAACTTTTTTTTTGCTACCACTTAATTTAATGGTGCCATTAATATATATAAATATATATAGATATATGGGCACATTAAATTAATCTAATTTTTATCTCAAATGTTAATTATCCTTTCTCAATGGAAAATTCAAATCTTGAATTTTATTTAACTTTTGAATTTAATTAGTTGGGATAATTATCACTTAATTTGATATAAAAGTGTAATAGTTGAAGATAATCATGAGAAATTCAATATTTTGAATTTTTAATTATTAAATAGTTGTTTAATTCTAAATTTAAATTTTTGTTGATGATTATTATAGAAAATTCATATTTTTGAATTTTTAATTATTAGATAATTATTAAATTTCAAATTTAAAATTTTAAACATGATAATTGAGGATAATCACATTATTTAAATTTACATTCAAATAAAATTATTAGATAATTAATTTAAATTTAAATTTAAATAGTTAGTTTATTTAAATATATTTTAAATTTGATTATTAACTAATTAAATTTAATTTTAAATTTAAATAATTATCTCAATTATCTGGATTATTTGAATTAGATTCAAATAAGCATGCCCCTGATATTATTGATGGTTCTATCTGCGCCTTGCATCATGCTGCCTTGAATTGGCTTACTTATGTGTTTTAATTTTAGTTAATCCAACTTAGATTTTTAAAATTAAATAAAGCCAGCCTATTTTTGTTTGCGCATCCCACTTTTCAATCCAAATATAAGGATTATTTTTGAAAAATAATTCTTGATTGATCTACGTGTGTGGGTTGGCAAGTGATCATGGACATAGCTAATGTTATTGTTTGGGGCCTACGAGTCTCCATTCTCTCTCTGGTGAAATTCCTATGTACTTCTATCTCCCTTCACAAGTTGTACTCGTCCTGAGGGCTTATGGAATTTTATTGGCATGTAATTTAAATTTTGTCGACCTGCGTGTCGTGTAAAAGTTGTAATTTATGCGATATCAGAGTTTGAAGGCGTGGAGCACACCCAACAAGGACGATCCAGTTGTTTCGGAAGCAAGCCGGGTGTCTTAGTAGCATTAGGCATAGGGTCCACGATCACTTGCGATTTAATTTTTGCATTAGATGCATTTACTTTGTGCAAACTACTAGGTACAGTAAATATATTGGATATATTTATATTACCACCTAGGGTGACACTAAGATAAAATCAAATTCCCTCGCAATTTAACTTTAGATCTGGTAAGTGTGGCTCTAGGAGTCGTCATGGCCCTCCACCATTATGGGGTGAATGGATATCTTCATCTCATAGACTTGTTGTGCTTTCCACAAGATCCGTGGATTTGGGGGCAGGATTCCACTCCAAGGCTAGTGTTGGTTTCAATGTGTCCCTTCTTTTGCAAGATGGGCTTATGATGCCGACTAAATAGAAATATGAGCCAAGTGATAAAGTTAATCAACCTATGAACATGTAAACCATGAACCTAGGCAACCAGCATAAGCTTTAGCATGGGCATGCTATCTCAATCATCAAAACTAAGCTAAACAAATAAAGAAAAACACACGCCGGGGCGTGGAATAAAGAGTAAAGAAAAACACACCGTAGAGGTGGAGCAAGCGAGAGTAAATAAGAGATATGAGAGAGGAAGCTAATGCCCAATACCAAGAAAGAACGTGATCGCCACCAAGGTAAACACAAGCCAAAGACTTGAGAAATACCTTGGAATAGGGGGATGATGCACCCGCCCACAGGAGAGAGAAACCAATAGGAAACTACAGCTCTGTTGAATATGACGGTCCAATGCCCACGCATCACAGCGAGTGTGGCGGTCGCCCGATAAACCGCTAGAGGAACCTGATGCGTCTGATGAAGACCGTCAGAGTGTTTGCAGAACAAGCTTGTGAATCCTTCAAACTCCAAACTTTCCAACCGGCCAGAAAGCTTGGGCCTCGTCTAATGATCCCTGCAAACCTGCCAAAGCACGTAGAACACAAGAAACAACCCCAAATTAGCCTTTCAATCAAGCGTAGTATCAATAACCTAATGAACTCAATAGCATGCAAAAGGAAAGGGGAATACCGGGAGTTGGTTTTTTTTAACCCCTCTGGGCATTTTAAAAGATAGGATGGATGTTTAAATGAATGAAACAAGTGGAAGAACATGGGAGAAGGAGTGGGACAATGCTATGATTGCTTGGAAAGGGGAAAACACTAAGAACAATGATGTGACTGCACTAAACCCTTGAAAACCGATACTCCCTGGACTTTGGAAGTAGATGAACGTGGGAAGTAGCTCTCCTTGGTTGGTTCTAGCTCCAGGATGTGGCAGCACTTCGACGCAAACTCCAGATTCCTCTTCTTCAGGCCATGAAGTCAAGGGTTCTATTAATAGACCCTCAAACTCTCCGGTCGAGCAGAGGATAATCTAGCCAAAAAGGAGGATGATTCTTAGCAAACTCTTAAAGATAACACTCCCAAGAGTCCATAGAAACAAACAAAAGGTTCTGAGGATTAGATTTGGAAGAGAAATCACAAGATCAAACTCTCAATTCGACCACGGAGTAGCAGAAGAAGAGCAGACCTGTCAGGACTCTCTGTTTGATGTAACGGCTGCATGACAGACTGCCACAGGAAGGTAACGCTCCCAGAGAAGACCGTCACACAACCTTATCCTTTAAGAAGATAAGATCAACGGGGGACGTTAAAATGTGTTGGACTCTAGAAGAATGTAACGGTCGAGGGAAGACGCGTCAGAGGAATATAATGGTTGCACGATAGACCGTCAGAGTAAACGGATAGCCAAAATATAAGCATTGGAAGGAGGCCTTGAGTCTAAGGACTCTGCAAGATGTAACGGCCAAGGACTGATGCGTCAGAGGGTTGTAACGCGGCTGGTATAGACCGGTAGAGACAATAAGGAACAAAATGAAATAAAAGCTTGTTAAGCTTCGTCCAATGCAAGGAATCAAGGAACCAGACCCAACCAAGGAATTAAGACCCATGAAATCAACTTCAAACTGATCAAGAAGGCTCAACAAAAGGGAATAACTCGAAGCATCATATAGAATGAACAAGGAGATGACCCAACTTATCGGTCATAAAACGGGTGTCAACAGATGTCCCTCCTTAACGTCCTCTTTGTAGGGGAGCGAGCGGTGGTGAAGCGAAAGCGAAATGGAACATGGAGATGAAGCGAAAATGAAGCGGAGTGGACTGAAAAGCGAGCGTTAAGGCAAACGACATCCGTCTCAACCAACAAGCGGCGGGAATTTTCTGGAAAACTTTGAACTAATCACAAGGAAATAGCCAACCAAAAGGACACATGTTTACAGGAACTAACAACTAAGGAAAGGGAAACACGGCTAGCCGCCGGAGGCAACGGGAAGGAAAAAACGATTAACTAAACTCCAGACAGGAATCTTCAGCTAACCAAATCAAGTGAGCAGATCGAAGGAAACCTTCTAATTCAGAGTGGAATGACTCTCCTCACTCAGGATTAAGAACACATAGTTATTCACCATCAGTAAGACGCCTTGAATAGATGAAGATTCATGAATGCTCAAAAAATGCGCATGATGCATGCTGGGCTAAAACAAAAGAAATCATCAAAATAAATGCAAAGAAAGAATAAAATAACAAGATACTCGAGAATAATATTGCTAGACCGGAGAAATCAGGGTCAGGACACCATCTGCAACCACGGCATGCAAGACAGAACCATCGTCCCCAAACTTTTCCAACCTAACGGCCTATCCAACGATTAAACATGTGCACTTAGATTATCATCATTTTTGTTTAAGGGGAACATCAGATCCCAGAACACATGAATGACCAGTCGGTTCTCGAGATAATATATCATAGATAACATATAGTAATGCATTAAAAGGGAAAGGAAATCGGGATACAATACCTGACTTACCTGCCCGGCGAACTGGCGAATGATGATGTTCATAACTTCATTCATGAACAAAAGAGGTTAGCCAATGATAATTCATATGAGCATGAAACGAGGCATAATCATTTGTACGCATGAATTGCATTAATAACATACACCATGGAAAAAATGCAATCATTCAGGCATCAAATAGACCATTTCCTTCATCAAGTAACCTGGAAACTATGACGGTCTACAGGGGGTGCGTTAGAGAATTCTGACGGATCAGCCTTGGGCCGTCAGAGCTTTGGCGGTTTATATCCTTCAATGCACTTATTCAACCTGACCTAACGGTCTAAGGCACATGCGTTAGAGAATGTAACGGTCTGGCGATAGACCGTCACATTTCCTGAGCGTTCAAAAAAAAAACAAACCGAACGGTCACACACATCATTCAAGCCTCATTCGCCCTAACACCCAAAAAACCCCAAAACCACCGGGGCGACCACCGGCGACGACCAATGGAGATGGCCGACAACGAGCTCCCAGGCCACTAGGAAGAGAGAAAGGGATGAAAAGGAAGGTGATACGCCGCCTCCACCGTCGGATAGAGCGCGAGGTGATCCCGCCGACCGAGGAAGGAGAAACGGCGGCGAGGGCATCCACGGTGGAAGAAGAGCCTCCAACGGCCGTACCAGAACAAGGGGAAGCTCCCCTGGACGAAGGAGAAGCCGTGACAACGGAGAAGAAAAGGAAATGGGGCCAAGACCATGAGGTAGGCCCGTTCGCCCTAATTTCCATTTGTTAATTTTTATGAATTTTTAAGTCCATGCATGCATGAATGGGGGGTAGAAAATGGGTCCAAGAACCCATTAGGAGCAATTGTAGGCCATATGGCCAATTTTGGGAAGCCAAAGGAATCAAAAGAGAAACCACCCCTTTGCAGAGAACGTGACGGTCATTGCAGTGACCGTCACAACTCTGACGCACTACCCCTGGTGCATTAGAGCCTTGTGACGCGCCACCCCAAGGCCGTCACAGAAACCATAGACCATAACTGATTTTGGGGTTTTCAATTATTCAATTTTTTTGTTTGTTTCCATTATATGAATATTATGCAATGATTTTATGATGCAATTGACTAATTTATGATCTAAATGCATGCAGGGGAAGAGATGAACAAGAATTTCATGGCTCCAAATCCGGGCAGTCTACCAGGCACTGCCCGACTACCAGAGAGAGCGACTCGCAGCTATGGGATTCGCTGAGGTGCTGAGCATCGAGGTGATCAGGATGGACACGCCGCTGCTATACGCATTGCACAAGCGGTGGGACCCAGTTAGCAGAGCATTCATCTTCCCGTGGGGCCACATGATCCCCACGCTGGAAGACAGGGCGAGGATTACGGGATTGAGGGTCCATGGAGCGGCAGTGACCGGGTGGACTTACGGGAACTACAGGGAGTTTGCCCAGGAGCTGCTGGGCTTAGACTTGATCAGACCGGGCCACACCTCGTCCCAGCTTTCGCGATCGAGACTGCAGGAGAGTCTAGGACAAAGAGGAGTTGCTATTGCAGTGGGAGAGCTACCCGAGGAGCATCTTGGGCGAGTGATTGAGCAGGTGCGCCCACATGTGGCGGCAGAGGCAGGACCGGAGGGAGATCGCGTGCTGAGGCGGTTCATCATGCTACTATTCGGGAAGCTGCTATTCACGACTCGAGCGGACGTAATCAGTTGCAGACTACTACCATTGCTCGAGGACTTAGGCAGAGTCGGAAAGTACGCATGGGAAGCAGCAGTCCTGGCGTTCCTATTCGAGTCGCTCAGCACGACGGACCGACAGACGATGCTGGGCGGCTTCTCGCCTTTCTTATAGGTAAACCCGACTTAAATGCTTTCTATATGATTATGCAAACGATTATGCGATGCAATCGACTGACATGACTCCTAAATGCAGATCTGGAGCTTCGTGTACCTCCCTGGGATTGGGCAAGGCACACTACAACATCCCGGGCGGATCCCGATCGCGAGGCGATCGGTGGTCGCCAGGGACTCAGGGTCGATCACCAGATTGACCCGGGCGATCCAGGATGGGCTGGATTCCTTCCCGCATACGGCGGTAAGCCCAGGACTCTAAATGCTTTCTAAATGCTCATGAATGTTCTAAATGCTTCTATATGCTGACCAACTAACATGATTTTCAGGTGCGGTGGACCCCGTACCAGGACGAGGGTATCGAGGGACAGCCATGGATCCAGACATCCCTATCATACCGCGGGCGAGATGTGTGGTTGCACTGCATCAACGTCATCGAGCCGCAGCACTACCGCCTGATCCTGCGGACACGAGGATTACACCAGCTCGAGGTGACCTTCCCGCGCCGAAGCGATGAGCGCCCGGGCAAATCATCAAAGGGCATCAGCGGTGACGTGGATTGGTGCACCCGCAAGGTGAAATACGTCCATGATTGGAACAGGAGGGGTCGGGTAGTAAAGGAGCGGGCTGATGGCGATGAGGCGTATTTGAAAGCCTTCGCCCGATGGTACGAGGACCAGGTCTACCGATGTGGCGCCCCCTTCCCGCGATCCCATATCGTGTCCGGGGACGTCACAGCGGATGTACGGAAGTGTTGTGGGTCGAATATTTGCAAGGCGCTAAAGGCCAAACCATCACATATTCCAAAAGAAACATAACCATACCATTTCTATAAGATAAATACTCATAATTTACATCGTATATAGAAACTACATATCTTTACTCAAAAGTCATATTTACATTCATTATTCAAAAGAAAACTAAATCTATTTATTCTACGCAACGGAATCCAAATTAAACTCGGGATCAACTTCCGACCTACTGCCCGAAGGAGTCAAGACGCACACTAGTCAATTTCCTGAAATGGTTAGGCAACAGAAATGAGTCCAAAGACTCAGTAGGCATTAAAATCAATCACATGCTTATCATATACTAAACTATGCAAATCTATGATATAAAGCTAATCACAATTTCATTAGATTGTACATATACTATGAATGCGAATGAAATATAATAGAGCAAAATAATTTTCATATTTATAAGCGAATGCGTATAACAAATCTTATCTGACTTACATATAAATGACATAATACATATCTTAGCTAAATCAGAGCTTATACAGATGAACTTATTTTCAGATCATATCAAAGTCATATATCAAATCTAAGCTTCATATTATTTGGCAGCATATATTGGACAGGTATCCCGTCACTAAAAGCAGTAGCAAACACATACCTAGGCATCCATACGTCGACATAAAGATAAATAGTCTAAACGCTGGAGCCTGTCGGCCTTGATCAACCACGCAGGATCGGGAGTTAATACTCCACCATTCCCCATATAATTTTCTTATTCTGGGTTCTGGATTTTTCAAAAGTCTGTTTGTCCTCGGAAATGGGCCTAATCCCGTAGCGGAAGCTAACTACGGTTTGTCGCCCCACACCTCCTTAAAGTGACACAATCCATATGCTTAATCAAATTTTTTATTCTTATTATGATGCTTATTACATAGTTGTCTCGATACTTAAAACTTGCCATTGAACTTTACAAAATAACTGGATCGTATTTTAATATCAGGAATTAGATTTTAATCATAGGGTAGTAAGTCAAATTCATTAACTAAATAAATTACTATTATATAACATTCGAAGAGATTAGAGTAGAGAGAGAGTAGAGAGAGAAAGTAGAGGGAGAAAGTAGAAAGAGATTAGAGAGAAATTAGAGAGAGATTAGAGAGAAAAAAATATTTTTACAGAATGGTAACTAAATAAATAACTGATTCTAAACATAGATCATTGGGTTAAATAAAAATAATGACTTAAATCACATTTCAAAGAAAATCAAATCAAAGAAATGTAAATAACAAATAACATGTACTCGGTTTATCATACCTACCTTTAGAATGGACTTCCGAATTGACTTTAGTATCTCACCCGAGCTCCCGTAAAAGTCCTTGCGTAGGAAAAGATAATTTTTCAGTCACAGATGCGTAAAGAAGGGTGAAATTGTCCAAAATAGCTTCAAATCCTCCGTCCAAGTTTTTATCAAATATTTATATTATTCTGATATTCTATTATCTTCTCCGTTTATTAATAAGAGAATGAGAGTGGGAAGAGAGATGAGAGAGAAATTAGAGAGAGAAAGTAGAGAGAAAAAATAGAGAGAGAAAGTAAAAAGAGAGTAGAGAAAGAAGGTAGAAGAGAGATTTAAAGAGAGAAAGTAGAGAGAAAATAGAGAGAGAAAGTAGAGAGAGAAAATAGAGATAGAAAGTAGAGAAAGAAAGTAGAAGAGAGATTTAAAGAGAGAAAATAGAGAGAGAAAGTAAAGAGAGAGTAGAGAGAAAGTAGAAGAGAGATTTAAAGAGAGAAAATAGAGAGAAAATAGAGAGAGAAAATAAAAAACGTGTAGAGAGAGAAAGTAGAGAGAGATTAGAGAGAGTAGAGAGAGTAGAAAAGAGAAAATAAAAATAGAGAGAGAGAGAGAGAGAGAGAGAGAGAGAGAGAGAGGGAGAGAGAGAGGGAGGGGAGTGAGAAGAATTGAGAGGGAGGGGGTGTATTTATAGGGAGGAACAAGGGGGGGAGGTGGTAAAAAGGGGGTGGTATAGGGGGGAGAGGGAAGTGGGGGAGGTGGGATTGAGGGAGGGGAGCCACGTGGGGGTGGGGGGGAAGGTTCTTTGAGAATGTTTTTTGTTTTATTATATTTTTTTTAAAAAAAATCTTTATATAAAAACTCCTAAAGCTCACTCTATCTTATTTTTGATCTATCAAACGTCAAAATTTAAAAATATAATCAACATGAAACTTGTAGATCTTTCAGTTCTCTTTCCAACGAGTCTAATATTGACATATTCTGACATTCCTATGAGGAGTTACGTATTAATAAAAGAAGATGTCTATTTAATTTACATACTAACATCCGTTAAACCAGTATTTTCTATACAGTTCAAGGCATTGGGGTTTGATTTAGAGAATCTGGAATCTGTATTGGTTCCAGAAGTAAAGTGCTTAGTTATTTTTAGGTTTCGAACGGATTCAGATGTTACAAATCTCTCCGCCTTAAATAAATTCCATCCTCGAAATTTAAAGATTTACTCAATACGTACCGAATAGATGTGGATATCTCTTCCGCATTTCATCTTCCATCTCCCAAGTAGCTTCTTCTGCTGAGACTCTTTTCCACAATACATTCACCAGTGGAATTATCTTCGTTCTCAACACTTGTTCTTTTCGATCGAGAATGCGAACTGGCTTCTCCTCATATGTAAGATCCCGCTGAATTTTCAACTGTTCATGATCTATAACGTGTGATGAGTCTGGCATGTATTTTCTTAATATGGACACATTGAATACATCATGAACTCCTCACAATGATGGTGGTAAAGCCAGTTGATATGCCACCTCACCTATCCTTCTTAAGATTTCAAATGGTCCAATGTACCTTGGACTGAGCTTGCCTTTCTTTCCAAATCTCATTACTCCTCTAGTAGGAGAAACTTTTAGAAATACGTGATCCCCGATAGAAAATTGTAGATCTCTCCTTCTATGATCAACATAACTTTTCTGCCTACTCTGAGTTGTAACTAATCTCTTTCTAATCAAATCAACCATTTCTATACAATCTTGTACAATCTATGGCCCAATCAACCTCCGCTCACCAACCTCATCCCAACAAACAGGTGATCTACACGGTCTACCATATAATGCTTCATATGGTGCCATTCCTATGCTTGCATGAGGCTGTTGTTATATGCAAACTCAATCAAAGGCAAATGTTCATCCCAACTGCCTTTCCAGTCTAAACTGCATGCCCTCAACATATCTTCTAATGTTTGAATGGTTCTCTCCGATTGTCCATCTGTTTGAGGGTGAAAAGCTGAGCTAAATTTTAATTGTGTACCCAATATTGTCTGTAAACTCCTCCAAAATTTTGCTGTAAACCTTGCATCCCTATCTGAAATAATAGACACAGGCACACCATGAAGTCTCACAATTTCTCTGATATACAAATGGGCTAAATCCTCTAACGATTGTGTTTTTGTGATTGCCAGAAAATGGGCTGACTTAGTAAGTATGTCAACAATTACCCAAATAGAATCATGTTTTCTCCTGGTCACTGGTAATCCCATCACAAAATCCATAGTGATATGCTCCCATTTCCACTATGGAATTTCCATCAACTGTAATGGTCCTGCTGGTCTTTGATGCTCTGTTTTTACTTGTTGACAAGTAAGACATTTGCTGACAAAGTCTGTTATATCTTTCTTCATGCCAATCTACCAGAACTGTCTTTTCATATTTTTACACATTTTTGTACTGCCTGGGTGAATAGAATATAGTGATTTATGTGCCTCAGTTAATAGGTCTTTCTTTATTTATTCATTCCGAGGTACACATAATCTTCCCTGAAATCTGATTGCCCCGTCTGCACTTTGAGTAAATCTCGGTGTGCCAATCAATTTTTGTAACTGCTGATCATTCAGTTGTGCTTGCACAATTCGCTCAACCATTGCAGATTGAATAGTTAGTTGGGCCAAAAATAAGTTTCTCCCTTTGCATATCGGAGAATACTCTACTACATCAGATGTCATTCTCCAAGTTTGGCGCAACTGGATTGCCATTAGCCTCTTCCTGCTGAGTGCATCTGCTACCACATTTACTTTTCCTGGGTGGTAATTCAAGGTGAAATCATAATCCTTCAAAAATTCAATCCACCGTCTTTGCCTTAAATTTAATTCTTTCTGAGAGAAAATATATTTTAAACTCTGATGGTCTGTAAACACTTCAAATTGCTCACCATACAAATAATGTCGTCAAATTTTTAGGGCATGTACCACCGCTGCCAACTCCAAATCATGTGTTGGATAATTCATCTCATGGGTCTTTAATTGTCTAGATACATAAGCTACTACTTTGCCATTCTGCATGAGGATACATCCTAGTCCTTTTCTAGAGGCATCTGTATATATCACAAATCCTCCTGACCCACAAGGTAAAGTAAGTATTGGGGCTGTAGTTAACCTTGTTATTAATTCTTGAAAACTCATTTCACATTTATTTGACCATTCAAAAGGAACGCCTTTCCTAGTCAATTTGGTCATAGGAGCTGCAATAGAAGAAAAACCTTCAATAAACCTGAGATAGTAACCCGCAAGACCCAAAAAGCTCCTAATCTCACTGACATTCTTCGGCCTTTTCCAATACAAAACTACCTCAACCTTAGTTGGATCAATAGACACTCCATCACCAGAAATGATATACCCTAAGAATTGGACCTTATCCAACCAGAATTCACATTTACTAAATTTTGCATATAGTTGATGACTTCTTAAGGTTTCCAACACAATCCTCAAATGTTCTTAATGAGTTTCAACAGTGGGAGAATAGATCAACACATCATCAATAAACACCACTACAAATGTATCCAGATATGGTTGAAAAACTATGTTCATCAAATCCATAAATGTTGCTGGTGCATTAGTTAACCCAAATGGCATAACCAAAAATTCATAATGCCCATATCGTGTTCTGAAAGCAGTTTTTGAGATATCTTCTTCCCTTATCCTTAATTGGTGGTATCCAGATCTGAGATCAATCTTTGAAAATACTGTGACAGCTCGTAGCTGGTCAAATAAATCATTAATTCTTGGCAAAGGGTACTTATTCTTAATGGTCACTTGATTCAACTTCCTATAGTCAATGCATAGTCTAAGAGACTCATCTTTCTTCTTAACAAATAGAACAGGTGCACCCCAAGGGGATACACTAGGTCGAATAAACCCCTTATCTAGCAGTTCTTGTAATTGTTTCTTCAATTCTGCCAATTCGGCTGGTGCCATTCTGTAGGGAGGGATGGAAATGGGTAAAGTACCCTGTGAGAGTTTAATAGTGAACTCCACCTCTCGGTGTGGTTGTAAACTCGGAAGTTCATCGGGGAATACATCTGGAAATTCTCTGACAACATCAATATCTGAGGGGGTTTTCTTATTTTCATTAGAAGGAATAACTATTACACTAGCCAAATAACATTGACATCCACTTCTAAGTAATTTCAAAGCTTTAAGTGTTGAAATAAGTGTTTTACTAGAACGGTGCCTTGGACATTGATAGTGAAATGTCTGCTCTCCAGATTTTTAAAAAATTACTTTCTTTCCATGACAATCTAGAAGGGTAAAATTTGTATCTAACCAATCCATTCCCAAGATGACATCAAAATCAGTCATTTCCAGCAGATACACATATGCTTGCATAATCCTCCCCTAAATCACCACATCAATGCTAGGAATAACAGAAGTCGTTCTAGCTATCTCCCCAGTTGCTGTGTTAATGGACATCTCATCAGTGTTCACAATTTGTTTATCTTTCAATAATTCAACAAATCTCAGAGAAATAAAAGAATGTGTAACACCCGGATCAAATAAAACTTTTGCATGCATATCATCAATAAGAAGAATACCTTCAGCTACTGCATTGGCATCTGTCTTCCCTTGTTAGTGCATATACTCTGGCTTGAACTCTCCGCTGCTGTTATGGTTGCTGATCTTGTCTTGGCCTTTTGGGACAATCCCTTATCATATGCCCTATCTGACCACATGAAAAATATTTACCTGTAGCCCGCCAACATTCATTACCTCTATGCTGCATCCCGCACTGTTGACAAGCTGGCATATTATCTCTCTTAACTGGTTGAACTCTCTCTGGAAAAGTCATCTTCGGCTTCTTATCTTTCCTCACAATTGAACCAAGATTACCCCTTTTTACATTATCCCTTTGTCTTTCTACTAAGAATTCCTCATATTCAGTTTCTGCAATAAAAGCAGTCCTCAAAGCTGCTGCCATAGTCTAAGGTTCAAGGATTGCAACCCTACTTCTAATGTTACTTCTCAAACCTCTAACAAATTTCTTCACCCTTCTAAGATCATCTGAACAAATATGATGGGCATACTTTTCTAATTCAGTAAATTTTGCTTCATAGTCGGCAACTGACATACCCCATTGAGTCAGATTTAAAAATTCAACTTCTTTCTTGTCCTTCACATGCTGAGGGAGAAATTTTACATGAAAGACATCAAGAAATTCATTCCAGCCAATCTCAATATATCTATCTCTAAAAGTGGTTCTAAGTGCAGACCTCCACCACTCGTCCGCACGGTCCTTCAACATAAATGTAGCTAATATCACCTTATCCTGCTCTGCACATCTAATGGCCGTAAAAATCTTCTCAATTTCTCTCACCCAATTTTCCACAATCTCCGGGTGACTCTCCCCCTTAAAATAAGGAGGACTCATATGTCTGAATTTCTCCATCATGGTAGCGCCTGCTGCCCTATTCGGTTGTTCTTGCACACGGGTTTGTAAATGGGCTTGCATCATTGCCTGAGTTTAGGCCTGTAACTGCATAGTCTGCACTAACCCTTGAAAAGCTTGTGTGAACCCTCCTAAATCTGGCACACCCTGAATAGGTAACGCACCTTACCCACCGGGAGCAAGCTCCCCATGAATTGTTTCCACGACAACCCCCTGTGATGTTCCATTCCATTTGAGGGCGCAGACTCCTCGGGACAAGTATTAACCTCAACCCTATCACTCTCTGCCATCTCCTGCGAGGGAGAACTAATCTGAATTAATATGATTCTAGGTTTGACATCAAATTCTAAAATAAATTCCTATGATCTTGTGGTATGGTATATAAATTCAGATGGCTGCAAAGAATTTCAAGCCTCACAACTTTGCTCTGATACCACTCTCTATGGTGCCCCCTTCCCGCGATCCCGTATCGTGTCCGGGGACGTCACAACAGATGTACGGAAGTGTTGTGGGCCGAATATTTGTAAGGCGCTAAAGACCAAACCATCACATATTCCAAAAGAAACATAACCATACCATTTCTATAAGATAAATACTCATAATTTATATCGTATACAGAGTACTACATATCTTTACTCAAAAGTCATATTTACATTCATTATTCAAAAGGAAACTAAATCTATTTATTCTACGTAGCGGAATCCAAATTAAACCCGGGATCAACTTCCGACCTACTGTCCGAAGGAGTCAAGACGCACACTAGTCAATTTCCTGAAATGGTTAGGCAACAGAAATGAGTACAAAGACTCAGTAGGCATTAAAACCAATCACATGCTTATCATATACTAAACTGTGCAAATCTATGATATAAAGCTAATCACAATTTCATTGGATTGTACATATACTATGAATGCGAATGAAATATAATAGAGCAAAATAATTTTCATATTTATAAGCGAATGCGTATAACAAATCTTATCTGACTTACATATAAATGGCATAATACATATCTTAGCTAAATCAGAGCTTATACAGATGAACTTATTTTCTGATCATATCAAAGTCATATATCAAATCTGAGCTTCATATTATTTGGCAGCATATATTGGACAGGCATCCCGTCACTAAAAGTAGTAGCAAACACATACCTAGGCATCTATACGTCGACATAAAGATAAATAGTCTAAACGCTGGAGCCTGTCGGCCTTGATCAACCACGCAGGATCGGGAGTTAATACTCCACCATTCCCCAGATAATTTTTTTATTCTGGGTTCCGGATTTTTTAAAAGTCTGTTTGTCCTCGAAAATGGGCCTAATCCCGTAGCGGAAGCTAACTACGGTTTGTCGCCCCACACCTCCTTAAAGTGACATAGTCCATATGCTTAATCAAATTTTTTATTCTTATTATGATACTTACATAGTCGTCTCGATACTTAAAACTTGCCATTGAACTTTACAAAATAACTGGATCGTATTTTAATATCAGGAATTAGATTTTAATCATAGGGTAGTGAGTCAAATTCATTAATTAAATAAATTACTATTATATAACATTCGAAGAGATTAGAGTAGAGAGAGAGTAGAAAGAGAAAGTAGAGGGAGAAAGTAGAAAGAGATTAGAGAGAAAAAATATTTTTACAGAATGGTAACTAAATAAATAACTGATTCTAAACATAGATCATTGGGCTAAATAAATCAATGACTTAAATCACATTTCAAACAAAATCAAATCAAAGAAATGTAAATAAAAAATAACATGCACTCGGTTTATCATGCCTACCTTTAGAATGGACTTTCGAATTGACTTTAGTATCTCACCCGAGCTCCCGTAAAAGTCCTTGCGTAGGAAAAGATAATTTTTCAATCCCAAATGTGTAAAGAAGGGTGAAATTATCCAAAATAGCTTCAAATCCTCCGTCCAAATTTTTATCAAATATTTATATTATTCTGATGTTCTATTATCTTCTCCGTTTATTAATAAGAGAATGAGAGTGGGAAGAGAGATGAGAGAGAAACTAGAGATAGAAAGTAGAGAGAGAAATAGAGAGAGAGGAAATAGAGAGAGAAAGTAAAGAGAGAGTAGAGAAAGAAGGTAGAAGAGAGATTTAAAGAGAGAAAGTAGAGAGAAAATAGAGAGAGAAACTAGAGAGAGAAAATAGAGAGAGAAAGTAGAGAGAGAAAATAGAGAGAGAAAGTAAAGAGAGAGTAGAGAAAGAAAGTAGAAGAGAGATTTAAAGAGAGAAAATAGAGAGAAAGTAGAGAGAGAAAGTAGAGAGAGAAAATAAAAAAAAGAGTAGAGAGAGAAAGTAGAGAGAGATTAGAGAGAGTAGAGAGAGAGTAGAAAAGAGAAAATAAAAATAGAAAGAGAGAGAGAGAGAGGAGGGGAGTGAGAAGAATTGAGAGGGAGGGGGTGTATTTATAGGGAGGAAAAGGGGGGGGGAGGTGGTAAAGGGGGCAGGTGGTAAAAAGGGGGTGGTATAGGGGGGAGAGGGAAGTGGGGGAGGTGGAAGTGGGGGAGGTGGGATTGAGGGAGGGGAGCCACGTGGGGGTGGGGGGAAGGTTCTTTGGGAATTTTTTTTATTTTATTATATTTTTTAAAAAAATCTTTATATAAAAACTCCTAAAGCTCACTCTATCTTATTTTTGATCTATCAAACCTTAAAATTTGAAAATATGTTCAACATGAAACTTGTAGATCTTTTAGTTCTCTTTCCAACGAGTCTAATATTGACATATTCTGACATTCCTATGAGGAGTTACGTATTAATAAAAGAAGATGTCTATTTAATTTATATACTAACATCCGTTAAACCCGTATTTTCTATACAGTTCAAGACATTGGGGTTTGATTTAGAGAATCTGGAATCTGTATTGGTTCCAGAAGTAAAGTGCTTAATTATTTTTAGGTTTCGAACGGATTTGGATGTTACAATTGAGGTACCCGACGACCGGTACGAAACTCTAAACTTAAACTTCTTCTATTCCAATATGCAAAAGTTTTATATGCATTGACCCATGCTCTCTAAATGCAGCTAGACCCTGAGGGGAGGATAGCCGAGCTCGAAGGGCTACTAGTACTCCATGCTACCATCCAGCAGCGGGACGAGTACCGGACCGCCCTGGAGCTCCTGGTAAGATTCCCAAAACCTGAGACTTAAATGATTTATGCTTATGATGCAAATGATGCAAACGCGACTGACTAACTATGATTCATAAATGCAGCGGGCTGAAGGAACCTAAAGAGCAGGACCTGATGCCCCATCGTCGTCGTCGCAGCCTGCCGGGGACAGAGCTGAGCGGGACGCTGAGTTTGCTCGAGCGGTTGCTCGGGCCGAGGAGGCGGAGGCCTCCCTCGCAGAGCGGGTAAGATGCTAAAAAAAAGCTTTGACTTAAATGCTTATGCTTATGCAAAATTAAATGCTTATTTGGCTAGTCATGATAAAATGCAAACCACATGCGAGAGAGCTAGCCCAGCGATGGCCGAGGCGGAGCGTGCTTGGACGGCGGTAGAGAGGAACCGGGCTGAGACTGAGCGGGCTCGAGCAGAGATAGAACTGCTGCGGGCGGAGGTGGCCCGATTGAGAGGAGAGTTTGAGCGGACGGTCATGCAGACGGCGGACCTAGAGAGATACCGGTCCGAGGCACGAGTAACGCGGCTCCAGGCACATGATATGAAGGTCGAGGTACGAACCCTAGAGAGGACTATACGGATGATGGGCCGAGGGCCAGAGCGGAGCGCCTCTCAAAGTGGAGCACCGAGGAGCGCTGCCCGTACCGGATCAGCAGCTGACTTCCTCGTCAGTTCCTCCGGCCAGCGGAGGAATGAGAGGGCAGAGAGGGGACAGCAGGAGGAGAGTGCCTCCATAGCGCCACCAGCGAGGAGACCCGAGGGTGGAGATGATGACGGCAGCCCGGCGGACAGGCCGGCCGAATGAGCTTGCCTTTATCTTCTTTTATTACACGTGTACATGACTTATATGAAAAAAAAGAAGTGAGAATGAATGGAATGGAATGAAGAGTTCTTTTTATGTTTTTGTGTTGTTTTTTTATTATTTGAATGAATGCATGTGTGAATGGAATGCAAATGAATGGAATGCAAGTGAATGAAATGGATTGTATGAATGAAAGTGTGGATAGATGGAATGAATTGCGTGTGCGATGGGAAAAAGTGTGAATGGCATAAATGGGATGACTGAAATTATGTAAATGGAATGGATATGTGTAAATGAAGGACCGGATAGTGGGTAAAGATCGGCAGGTCAAACCACAGGCAGGAAGGAACAGCACAAATCCAACAGCAAACAATGTGACGGTCTAGGAAAGACGCGTCAGAATGCCGTAACGCACCAACGGAAGTCCATTAGAGATGACAGGCCAAACTGCAAACTGATGTGCAGGAAATGTGACGGTTCATAGATGGAGCGTTAGAAGGATGTAACGGTCAAATGATAGACCGTTAAAGATGGCAGAACAATACTATATTGAAGTAGGTTGCAGAAAATGTGATGGTCCAGGCAGCATGCGTCACAACCTGTGACGGTCTACTGTTAGACCGTTAGGCTTGACAGAACGAGGTTGGGCCAAAAGAAACCCACAGGAAATGTGACGGCCCAGAATTGGAGCGTCAGAGCCAAGTGACGGCCTTACGATAGACCGCGAGAGAATGAGGTGTACTCCGAGACGGATTATGCCGTGAGAGGCCAAACCCGAAGGTTAACCATCTAAACCCCCACTAGAACTCTCCCAGACTTGAGATAAGGTCTTCTAACCCAAATCTTATCATCCTAGAGCCAAAAGCAAGCCTTTAAAACCTGAGAACTCAGCCAAAAATCGTAGCTTTGCTGAATTTTCTGCTACAAGGGCTGAAGAACCTCTCCTAAGGGCAGAAACACCATGAAAAGAAGCTTGGAAGTGGCGGCCATGGAGGAGAAGGTCTACACCGGACCTAAAGCTGCCAGAAAAGAACATGGGGAGTTGCAAAGGCTGACATCGATCCCCAAACATCTGAGCTCAAGCGCTCAAAGGGTGGTGAGTTCTATTGATATAAAGTTAATAACTTCTGCACTTCATACCTCCTATGATCTCTTCTTCTTCCTCCTTCTCTTCCTTTCTAGCCTCTTCCTAGTCCAAGATGCTACTCCAACTTGAAGTGGGTGGCTCCCATGATCAAAGTACTCCCTTTAGAAGTCTTAGCAATCCTTAGGGCATGACACCTCCAACCTCTATTGGTCTTAGCCAAAAACTTTCAGAAATTATCTTTGGATTGGCCAAGCATTTCAACCCTCATAGAATTGTGGCATCCTCAAACACATACTTTCATCTTCCATTCCTTTGAAGCTACAGTCCTATTAGAGGAGGTAGAAACCTACCTAACCCTTCCTAAGACTAAGGCGGGGGATGACGATCTAGTTTGCCATACGGTGGAACCTATTGACCCGTCCTTGATCTTGAGCGATTTCATTCACAATCCAAAGGACGTGAGGACCATGATCAGCCCACACCACATTCATTTGATACCTATGGCTCAGTGGATAGTCTCTCATTGCAAAAACAAGTGGGAGAGATACGTAGCAATAGCCAAGGCGGTGTCGGTTTACTTATGCGGACTCTTCCTTTTCACCACTATCGACCACCTCTTAGATACCCAAAATCTTAGCATTATTGGCGGTTTGTGGCGGAGAATGTCCATCTCTCAAGAATCCTCTCATATCTCTACGAAGGACTAAGCTCCGCTTGCTTAGGATGACCTTTATTCGGTTCCATGATACTCCTCTAGTGATGGATGGGCGTGAGAATAAAATTCCAACCCAAGGAAGATATAACTTCTGCTAGCCGGATCTTCGGGAGCCACCCTTTGTACTTCATTGGAGGCGCGTTTGGATTTCCTTTGCAGGTAGAGTGCCGGACGGCGGACAAGAAAACATGGGATGAATGGCGCCTCTTCTTCAACACTTTGCCATTAGAGAAGTTCACCATGCGCCCAAAAGTCCTTCGGAACACTTTGCTTAGAATACCGCGGCGTCAAGGCCTTGACCTCCAGCTAGTGGGGAATACTACCATGGCAATCTACAACCCGCACATGTGTCATCTTCAGATCGGACTACCTCGAATTGAAGTTCCTGCACTATCACACTACCCTCCCCTTCTACCTAGGAAGATGGGGACCGAGGAGGATGAAAGAGTAGTTCGGAACGCGCTGACCATGTGGGAGATCAGCAAAGTACGTCCGTGGCAGGAAGGAGTGGAAGAAAACAACGAAACACGCCGTGGCTACGTGAAAGAATTAAGGAAGATCCGCCCTATTGCGGATAGGAAATTGAATGTAGCTTGATTTTCTTGTTCATGAATGATGTAATTGAGGTTTTATCAAATTTATGTTTCATTAAGTCCAATTGAATGTGATGGGAATGCCTTGATCGCGTGAGCATGAGTTCTTGATTCTTGACTTGACTAGAATGATCTGAAAACATAGCCTCTAGAGAGTGTAACGGTCTTGCATTGGGCCGTTAGAAGGACGTGACGGCCTTACGACAGGCCGTCAGAGAGTATGAACTGAGAGTTTGTTCTCTGGAGAGTGTAACGGTCTAACGACAGACCGTTAGAATTATGTGACGGTCTAAGTTCAGACCGTTAGAGAAAGGCTGCTGAGAGAATGAAGGCCAACGCTATGAAGAATGTGACGGTCAATGTGTGAGCCGTTACACGACTGTGGCGGTCTGATGCTGGCGCGTTACAGACCTGAACCTGCGAACTTGTGAATTTTCCATCTTGGGCTTGAACCTGCGCCCTGCACACACTTAGACAAGAAACAAGTCAAATCTGTTCTTAGACTCAACCCCTTGCCTTAAAGCAAGTTATAGAACGACCATTTCTTGATATTTGGTCAAGGGGTGGAGCCTTTTTAAATAGGCGGAAGACATAATAGGAATGATGCGATGCATGCAATGCATATGATGGAATTTTTGGGGGTTTTGGAAAATATCTGAATTTTTGTGAGATTTTGGAAATATCTGACTCTTTTGGGTTTTGAAATATATGATTTTTTTGGATTTTGAAATATATGACTTTTTTTTATTTGAAATATATGATTTTTTTAGATTTTGGAAATATATGATTTTTTTGGATTTTGGAAATATATGACTTTTTTAGATTTTAGAAATATATGAGTTTTTGGATTTTGGAAATCAGTGCCTCCCCTAGCAACGTGCGCCCTCCTTATTACATCGAGAGTTCCCGAGGTTGGCGTGCAACAAGGTGACAACCCCTGGCCAAGGCCCAACTTGCATGACGGTGTCTCTACCAGGGCCATACCCAGGGTACTAGTCTTAGTCCTAAAAAGGGAAATAGAACATGGGGGTAAGCTTAGGCCAGATATAGAAGTTTTTAAGACTTGAGTTCCTTTCCATACAACCCATTAGAGATTTGGTCTGTTGTGCCGGGACTCTGTGTCCGTCATCGAACCTTGGTCCATTCTTAGGCATGCATACGACCGGGCTCATGACGTCCCGCGGGGAAACTGTACTGCCACTCTTGCCATGCCTAGTTATATTTCTCTTGCCTTTCTGGATTTTTGGAATATTGGTAGGTAGACTTTTGAGATAATGATTGCACCTTTGCTTTCTTCTTTTTCTTTTCTTTATTTTGTGGCGTCAGGTCATAACGGACTGCCCCTATTTGAGACCTCCTCTCGTTAGGGTGCCTGGATTAGTCGTCGCCTCCTTATTCACCTCTTGCCCCTGGATTCAGTCGAAGAAAGAAACGAACAGGGACTTTGACTTTCCGCCAAAGCATGGCCAAGGAGAAACGGTGTCTACAAAGCGGGAAGCCTGACCAAGGATGTCGTGTAGTGTGTGATTGTCGTATTCGGGATCTCTTTCATAGTGAAAGAGGAAGAGCACCTCGTTGCCGAGGTGGCACGGGTTAGACTCTAAGGAAAGAAACGCTTAAGATACAACCCATTCCAAGCGTGAGAGCGCTCCTCACCTTCGGCGTTCACTAAATGATAAGCATTCCCTAGATAAGCCTCTTTTATAACGAACGACCCTTCCCAGTTAGGTCGCAATTTAAACCTAGGACCTGCAGACCGAATGAATTTACGTTTCAAAATCATATTCCCTTTTTGAAATTTACGTTCAATCACCTTCTTTTGAAAATAACGTGAAACTCTCTTTTGGTAAACGGATACATGATCGGCTGCGTTCATCCTCTTCTCATCTAAGAGTTCCAACTGAACAAGCAACGCCTCTCGAC